>JAEIHA010000171.1:4061249-5414999 GCA_018904595.1 Zaprionus indianus | reverse complement strand
TTAAGATCTTGCCAGAACATGTTCATTATATTGGCAAAGCTGAGAGCATCTCTCCATCAATTGATTCTTAAGACCTTGCGTGCATGGCAGCACTTTAAACTCGTTCGAACATGTAATGAATGCGTTGAATACAATACACGCATTCGGCCGCAATGAATATTAAATTCCCAATTAATTTTGGGGCCGCAGTGAAACATGTTCATAATTGGAAGCTCATGCTGTGTGAGGCGATTATACGGAACTCATGTGGGTGGGCATTTTGGGGAGGGCGGGGGAGGGTCCAATCACAATCTGAGATGGTACAGCAGCTGTCACAACGGGCCGACAGATGAGTTCGACAGGTTTACGCGGCGAGGGAGACGTACTCGCTGATTTCCGTTTCCGGGCAAACCTGTTGCCAGTATGAGAATTCGATGCAAAAGTTAAGAGCATTAATAGAGGGGGGAACGAGGAGGAGACATGGTCGAGACAGCTAATTAGCAGACATGCATGGGCCAATAAATTGGCAGCTGTCCGGTAATTTGCCCACATAAACAAGCATTTTTATGTTGCCTTCCCTCTCCCTCCTTCCGTAAGTAGCCACGCGCTCGAGGCTGGCAAAATATTTAATAAAGATTACCATAGTAATTCAATATAATGAACTGATGCGCTGGCACCCGCTGGACATTCACTAGTTTCACTTCACTCGCTGTTTATTTTTCTCTGCTTTTGCTTTGTTCTGTTGCTTTTCTTCTTTATCTGCTGGCATTATTTATTTGTTTTATTTTTTAATAAAATGTCGCACGCAGTGCCATTATTTGGGCATATTAAAAAGCGTCCAGCTGGGCAGCTCCTCCAACTTCTTGGCCACTCCCAGGAGTCACATATCCCGCTAGAATTTAGCGGGGAATTTTTAGCACTGGATTCTGGGGGAGAGAACTCTCCCTTTCCATTTGCCTCCACTGCCTCATTTCCCCCTCTACAACATTTGCAATTTTTCATTTAGAATTAAATTTGTTTTTTCTGGGTTCGTTTTTTACAACGCTTTGGCCGCTTTGATCTGCAGTTTTAATGGCAGCGCCGTTGAAAACTTCGCGTTGACGTCAGTTCGTCAAGCATGTGTGGCCCACGCAATCAGTCAGGCTGGCAGTCAGTCTCTGAGTGAGTATTTTCAAGAGAATTTTCTAAGAATGCCTAGCTCCAGCCCCTTTCTGGTCTAGAAACCACAAAAGTTTTGCAGGCTCGCATTTGTGGTTGCTTTGCCCTGCTGCCTTATTGCCCACGCATGACTTGCCATTTGGCACACACATCCCGGCCAGCAGCATCAGTTGTAGATAGCAAAAGGATATAGTATGTAGTGGCAGCAGCAGCAGCAGCATCAGCAGGTAATCGAGCGTATCTTGTTAGCAAAGCAATAACAATTAGCAGAGGCAGCAACAGAAACAGCAGCAGCCGCCCGCAGTGTCATCCGATATACTCGTACGCAGCCACATGGGTGCTCGCCAAAAGCCTTGCAAATCCAAGCGAAACTAATGAGCAATCGATTTACAGATACAATTACGGACACAGATGCAGATACAAACCACATTGAACGTTTAATTTGAATTAAATTATGTTTTGATACGATAACTGTGTGCGAAAATTAATGAGTATTTTTGCTGGTGCCATAGGCAGGTTAGAGGTGCTAAAGCGGTTTAATATCAAATGCATTTGATTGTGTGGTTGTGGTTGTGGTTGTTGTGTTGCGGTCAATCGACTGCAGCGATTGCAACAGTGAGATATTTTCCAGGATGTGTTTAAATTCCTCATTGATATACGTATGTTCATTTGTTATGGTTTATGTTTACAACATAACATAATAAATTCGTTATTATGCTGCCTCAATAAATTTCTACGAACTTACTGAGAACAATTTGTTAAAAAGAATGTAGTAAATAATATTGACGCCGATATACAGATACTCATACTGTAAAGACTGCAAACTATCAATGAAACCTTATTATATATAAAATGAATGAATGAATGAATTTTCTATATCCAATTATCTATGACTTCCAGGCATCTATCGATTAGTAAAGGTATCAATAGAAGTGCCATCGGCTATTAAAGTTATCGAAAACAGTACTATCGATTAATAAAATAATCTTTAGCAGTACCATCAATAAGTAAAGTTATTCATAAAAGTGCTATCGATTAACGAGTTTAGTAGTACGAGTGATATCGATTAACAGTTCTATCGATTATAAAAGTTATCGATATCATTACTATCGGTAATCAAGTAAGTGATAGAAGTACTACCGAATATTGCTTTTATTATATAAAGTAATCGATGTCAGTGATATCGATTAATAAAGTTATCGATTAAATAAGTTATATATTTTAGTACCTTCGATTATCAAAGTTACTGACTATTGACTATCGATTATTACAGTTATCAATAGCAGTACTATCAATTATTGAAGCTATCCATAGAAGTGGCATAAAAAATAAAGCTAATAAAGTTTCATAATCTTTATAAAAATTAATAACAAATGTTTACTATCGACAACTATCGATTTATCGATTTGCAGAGCTATTGATATTTAAATATTTCTTCAAAAGGGAACTCTATGCCTAGTTCCTATACCTTAACATTTTTCCCACACAGCAGACATCGATTCATTTATCGATAAGCCTATAACAGAGCATCTTAAGCTAAGCCAAAGCAGAGATTTCCCTTTGTTCCTTCACTCACACCACACTGAGTAGCATAAATTTTTGTACTCATTAGCGTTATCATATGCTACATGATAATGAGTACTTAATGAGCTTGCCAGGTGCTTCTTTCACCGTATGTGGCATTGTGCGTGGTGCCATAAGTAGCCATAATTCATCAGGCCAAGAGTGGGAGGGGGAGGGAAAGAAGAGCCAAAGAGCAGCAGATCAAGCACGAAACAAAAATGAACAACAATAAGTGAAGTAAGTGCAAAACGCGTCCCCCCCTTTGGCATTCTTTGAAAGCATTAGCCTTTTCATATGCCCACGCGGCGTATGCGCGTTTTTATTTCCGTTTCGTGTAAATAAATGATTTACTCACCTGTATATGTACGTACGATGTGTGTGTGTATTTAGTTTAGTTTCAGCACAATTGGAATTCTGCCTCGCACTGTGATATTTGTTTATATGGCCACTCTCGCATCCGTAAGAATCGAGGGAGAGCTTCGTTCTATCTATATAAACAACACAGTTTACGGCCAGCAGGGCAATTAACTATTGACTTTGGCTTTTAATTTACAGCCACAGCAAAACGATGGGGCTGGCCGGGGGGATGAAGGGGTTCAGTTGTTGGGTTCTTGAAGAGTTTCATTTATCACTCGTAATGTTTGCAGCTCCAGCTCCGGTTCCACAATTTTAAAGGCCATTATCGCCATTGAATGCCATCTTTAATTAAAAGCGATAATTATAAACAATTTCTTTACGTAGGCGTTAACAGCATTTCATATTATTTCTCTCTCTTTGTTGTTGTTACAAGTGAATTTTGCATTTATTGAAGCTAATTTAAATTTGTTTCTAACATGTAAATTCCAACTACGAAAGGAAAACATTCCGTGATGAAAATTGTGGAAAATGTGTTTCTGTGTATTGAAGTGCAAAAAAGGTTTTAGATTCAGCATAGGTAAATACGCCTACACATATGCTAAATCAGGAATATGTTATATATATAGATGAATTTATTCAATGTGTGCACGGAATATTTTATCATTTTTGCTGCTCACTTGTCACCTTTGTTTGCCCACTACATAAATCGCATCAATTGAGTAAGGGCAAAAAAACTTTTAGCTACGAGGGTCGTTTGATAAGTCCGTGACTTTTTGAATAAAATATATTTTTTTCGTCAAAGAAGCGTTTTATTTCTCAACATAATCTCCTTTTAGCTCTATACATTTAGTCCAGCGTTTTTCCAATTTTTTTATTCCTTCCAAATAATAGGTTTTCTCAAGGCCCTCAAAATAGTCGTTTGTTTCTGTGATGACCCGAATCTCTTACCGCCGAGCCATTTCTTCATGTTTGGAAACAAAAAATAGTCACAGGGGGCTAAATCTGGAGAATATGCTGGATGGGGTAGCAGTTCGTAGCCCAATTTATGAAATTTTGCCATGCTGACTACACACGTGTGCACCCGTGCATTGTCCTGATGGAACAGCACTTTTTTTTTCGCCAAATGCGGTCGTTTCTGCTTCAAATCAATATCGAATCTGTCCAAAAGCTCTGAATAATATTCGCCGGTGATCGTTTTACCCTTTTCAAGGTAATTGATGTGAATGATACCTTGTGCATCCCAAAAAACTGTGGCCATGACCTTGTTGGCCGACAGACCCACCTTGGCCTTCTTTGGTGCACGTTCACCCGGAGAAACCCACTGTCTTGATTGTTCTTTGGTCTCTGGTGTGGTGTGGTGGATCCATGTTTCGTCTACGGTAACGAAACGGCGCAAAAATTCGTTTGGATTGCGGTTGAACATCGCCAAACACTCCTTTGAAATGGTCACACGGTTGCGCTTATGGTCGTGTGTGAGCAATCGCGGCACCCATCGCGCGGAAAGCTTTTTCATGTCCAAATATTCATGTAAAATGTGATGTACCCGTTCAGTTGAGATGCCTACAGCCTCAGCTACCTCACGCACTTTCATTCTCCGATCATCCAATATCATTCCATGGATTTTGTCGACGATTTCTGGCATGACGACCTCTTTTGGGCGACCTGAACGTTCGGCATCACTTGTACTGGTACGACCACAACGGAACTCAGTAAACCATTTCTTAACCATTGAAATTGATGGTGCAGAGTCCCCATAATATTTATCAAGTCTTTCCTTGGTTTCGGTGATGGATTTTTTACGCAAAAAATAATGCTTAATTAGCACACGAAATTCACTTTTTTCCATTTTCGTTAAAATTCACGAGATCGTCTGCTTTCAATGCCTATAAAACGCAAACCAAAAAACGCAGCTTTCTCAAAATTTTACAGTCAGCTGTTAATCGATAACTGCTGACAGGAGCAGTGTTGTATTTAGAGCAGGTGCGCGGCAAATACAAAAAGTCACGGACTTATCAAACGACCCTCGTATCTATAAATACTTTCCGAACTGATAAGAGATTGCATTTGGTGTGACCTTGAAAGTTAAAAAGTATAGACAAAAAATGCCATAAACATTGAGGCATAAGAAAGAGTGAAAGAAGGGAAAAGAACAGAAAGGCAAACGAGATTTTGTTGAACTTAAAAATGATGTAAAACGAGGAGGGCAGGCTACCTTCGGAGTGCTCAAAGTTATATAACCTTGCAGGGTTTTATATCCCTCCATTTGTTTCTATAAAGGTTATATATAATGGTGATAAACTGAGTGGTATTGTGTCACTTAGATAAACACTCTTAAGTGAAGTTATTTCTAAAATCAAAACTGCTCTTCATACAAAAGAAATCTCCTGAGGTGCCTTGCAAACTCCTAGCCAAAGGTATAAAAACAATATAAAATTTAAAGAGATCGATCAATCAGAGAACATCCATTTTGAAAACTTCTCAATAAATTTCTATTATGATATACCAAATAAATTAACAAATAAATACATAAAACTGCTTATACATTTTGGAATTTAAACAAAATAATTAAGTAATAACAAACCAATCAGAATTCCTTAAAACATTTAATTTTGTTTATTTTGAGGCTCAAAAAAAATTTTTTTATTTGAATTCTTTTCACAATTTGCAAGCCAAGCAAATCGAAATTGGAAAACAATCAATCAAATCTTTGAATTTCATTATGATTTTTCAATTCAAAATTTCCGCTTTTCATTCTCCCACACACACGCACACACACACGTGCCTGATTGATTGAGTTGTTTGTTTGCGTGCTGCCAAATTTTCAAAAACTACAACAATTTTTGAATAATATTTTGAGTAAACAAAAAGCGTGTACAAATTTTCAAATTTCAAAAGAAAAATTCTCACTTGCGCTAATTGTTTATTTAGAAATGAAAGCAGAAAATATGCTCTGCCAAATTGTTAAGCACCTTTTTAACTGTTGGATTTGTAGTAGTATTTCTGTTCGGTATTTAGTTTTTAGTATTTAAGTATTTTTGACTTGAGTTTTATCACTTTCAGAAAAACTTTGCCGCCGTTGCGAGAGTGCTTCCTTTCACGCGCGCTGTTATCGGCCGACTGCGCGATGCGTTGCGAGTGTTGCACGCATTTGGCGCCAAAGTCGAATGTCGAAATTCGAATTTCCCCTACTTCCAGAAATTCGAATTGAACTGTTGGAAAACTGGAAGTGCCGGCAAAGATGGCGCCTGCGCGTGTCATGTAAACAATGATCAGCTGTGGCGCACAACACACACACACAGACACACTTAAACATTTCGCTTTTCATTGATGAGCCTAAAGGGAGCCTACTTCCCTTGCCTTCCCCTGTGCCTAAAAAACCATCAGCAACTACACGTGCAAGCAATTGAATTGAATTGCAAACACCGCCCCAAAGTATGCAACATAATTTGTATCAAATTGAAGTGGGCCTTGTGTATTTCAGTTTAAGGCGTTGTGGCAAGCCACGCCTTTCACATGTCTCGTTGTCGCCCTGTGTCACATGACAGTGAAACACTTTTACACTTGTGCATCTCTCCTTCTTGACGCAAGTTGAACACACGCTGAACCCAGTTGAACTCGTTAACTGTCCCGCCGCCTGCAGGGTATTCATTTACATGTCGCACTTTTTGCTGTCAACTAACTTGCTGGAAACACAATCCTCGTGTGGCAGCTGCGAAGGCGTAGGACAATAACCGTGGCGAATAATTGAAACGAATATCGGGGGCTAATTCACTTAAAAGATACACAAAGAAGAAATAACTCAAGCTTAGCGATAGGCAAATTTCAATTCGTGGAAAGGATATTGAGAGACTATTGACTTCAGTTCGAAAGTGGTTGGTGCAAGGCAAAATCTAATTAAATAATAATATAAAATAATAATAACAAATTAAATTCGCTGTATGTTTACCTATTTTAAATAATCAACGTAATTAAAACAAATACGATAGAGAAATCACTCAACGGCGGATTGAAATTTAAGTTGCACGTAGAAGTAGGCAATGATTTTTAGTGCAATGAAAGATGCATATTAACAATCACTGTACGACAGTCAGTAGAACTCTCTCGCATAATTCTTTATAACTTTTATATTACCTTAATGAACGTTGAGCAACCTTGTAACCACTTTACAAGCCAAAAATTTAAACTCAAATTGAATAATATAATCGCACAATAATAAAAACAAATACGCATGAGAAACCACTCAACAGCTAAATGAAATTTGAGTGGCATGCAAAAGTAGGCAAAGATTTTTAGTGCAGTGGACGATCCATATTAGCAAAGTCTGTATGACGGTCAGTAAAACTCTCCCCCTCTCGCCTATCCGCCTATAACATTTTTATGAGCCACCTGTAATCTTTACTACTACCTTACTGCAAGTCAAAAATGTTAACTCAACTTTATTAATAAGCTCGTGTCATAATAAAAACAAATACGCAAGAGCAATAACTCAATTGGTGTATAAAATTTGAGTTTCGCGCAAAAGTCGGCAATGATTTAGCATGTGAACAGCGCATATTAGCAAAGTCTGTATGACAGTATCACTACCCCCCGACCGCTATCGTAATATTACTTTTGTTTTAAGCACTTGTTGCATGTTGTACATACTAACTAGTTTGAAAGGTTAAAAAACATAGCTCAACTTGATTAATTAAATGTCATTTAATTTCTTTATTGCCCCCTCAATTTACTATCTACAGGATATCATTAGCCTGCTCTCCTTTGCCACTCACAGGGTATCATTAGCCTGCCCCACACGACACATATCACTCAACACTAAACGCAGCAATTAAAGTCAAAGTGACTCCGCTCTTTTAACTCAAGAGAGCGCACTGCAAAGAGCGCAAACAACAGTAAGAGAGAGACGGCAACAACATGCGCAAAGCACGCTGCGAACAGAAAAAAAAAAGGTAAACAAAAGACAAAAACGATTGAAAGCGACGTCATGCATTGAAATTGAAAGCAAAGACAAATTGAAAGCGCCGAGCGCGGGAGAGAGAGCGCACAGAGAGAGCGCAATGTGCGCTGCTTTTGTTTGTTTTTGCATGGCTCGCTCTCACTCAACACTCGTTCGGCTCTCGTGCCGTTTGCCGAAGCACACTTCGTGGCTTTCGTTTAACAGCGCTGGCAGCAGGTTAACATTTAGTCTTGTTTGTTCGTGAACGCCGATGTCGACGCACGCCTCTCGTTTTCGCGCGCTTCGTTCAACACTCACACACTCTCACACGAACACTACTCACTCACGTACAGCAGCAGCAGCAGCAGCGAATATATTTGAGTTATATTAATAGAATTCACACACACACCAACACACACACAGCAACACACGTTCGCAGTAGCCAAGTGAGAAATTGAAATTGATAACGAAATCTATCTGTGAAATGTGCGTGTAAAATGGCGTGCAAGATGCGCCAGCGTCGTCGTGTCGTCGTGAATTGTGTTGAGAATGTTAAGAAATATGTGAATTAGTTTTAATTGGAAATTCGTATTGCGTATACGCAACAGCAACAACAACAAACACATTGCTTACTTATTCGTTCGTCATGCTAAACGCTTCTTAAGCAGCTGCCATCTCAGTCGCACACGCGCGCGCTCTCTCGGCGGTTTAACGGTTAAACGCGGCCTACGACAACAAACAAACAAACAAACACACAGCAACAACAACAACAACAGAGGAGGCAACACACGTGTTAGCCACAATTGAATCAACACACAAGAGCAAAAGGCATATCAGCAAAAAGAGAAACAAAGGCGACCACAAAAAACAACAAAAACAAAAACATTTCTTTTTACATGGATTTACACTAACTACACTATACTACACACTCTACAACAACAGCAACAACAACAACAACTAGTGTTGTTAATGCACTGAAACGAATTGGAGGGAAATGCGAAGAGCGCTGACTGAGGCAGCGACAGCGACAGCGACTGCCACGTCATCATCATTGTAGGACATGGGCACAGGCACACTCACGTGTATCTGACAGATACGTAGATACATTACACATACGCAGTGTGTAATCAGGCCACAAAACCAGTTGCAGCAAGGACACTACACAGCGTAGTCAAGGACACGACCACCCCACCCCCTCTCCGCCTTATTGCCTGACCAGGAACAGAACAGGAGCAGCTACTAAATTAAACATCAATCGCGCAAGGACTCTCTCACTCTCTCTCTATCCTTACCCACCCTATTGTCCCCCTTCCCCCTCTCTATGTAAGGATAACAACGAGGAGACACGCCCACTAGACCGCACACACACATCAGAAGGCAGCATGGCGCGACGCAAGGGCAGCGGACGTGGCAGTAAGTAAAATATTAAATAAATATTATATATTCTATTTGTATAACTTGGGGAGAATAAGAGCAGGGACTACAAAATTTGGTGTGTATCAAGATAATGAACAACTGATTGACTTCTGCAAATTTCCAATTGATCGTTTTATATATAAAGAGGTTATTTAGAAAACAACAGATAAGCCTTAAAGGACTAAATCTAGGAGTATCAAATTTGGTGTGTGCCAATAACTACATAATTAAAATGATATCACAAAATTTGCTTGTGATCGTATAACAAACATAGAAGTTATTTAAGAAACAATATTAGATTTTGATTAAAATATTGATTTTCATTATAAATAAGTTCTCAAAATTAGCTTGAGATCGTCTTAGAAAGAAACAATTTAAAGATTTTACTTAACATTTCGATTTCTATTTGAATTGATTTTAAGTGTGTGAATACTATATTCATCACTTTCTTAAGGAGTTCTCAAAATTTGCTTGAGATCCTATAACAAACATAGAAGTTATTAAAGAAACAATTTTAGATATAATTAAAAATATTGATTTCGTTTTGATTTTTTGAAGTTAAAACAATTATTTTTGCTGTGAATAATATAACTATAAGATTCTCAGGGTTTTCAAAATTTGCATGACATCCTATGAATAACGAAGAAGTTATTTAAGAAACAATATTTGATTTTGATTAAAACGTTGATTTAGAACACTTATTTTTGGTGTAAATAATATTTTTCACGTTCTTAGTTATTTCCAAAAAATATGCTTGAGATTGTATAACAATAGTTTTAAGTTAAAACATTTATTTTTGGTATGTATAATATCATATTCTGAATTATTTTTTTAAAATTGCTGACGATCGTAAAATAAACATAGAAAATATTAAGGAAATAATATTAGATTTTGCTTAAATTTTGATTTCAATTGGAATTTTAGGTCCTTTTGGTTTGCGTGGCTTCAAATAAGGTTGCAACAATTTTAAGGCACGCAAATACACACACACACCCACCCACACACACACCCGCCCACACACACACAACAAGCTCTCTCTAATATCCTCTTTTTATGCGCCTGTTAACATGCGTTGACTTCAAAAAACTTAACTTGATATCGCAGCTCAAGGCCGCAGGCAGGCTGTATGTGTGAGTGAGTGTGGTGTGTGTGTGTGTAAGGGTATGATATGTGTGTGAGCATGATGTGTGTGTGTGTTTAGTATAAATAGGACTGCGCTGTTGGCTGACAGACAACTTGACTGTCAGATACCTTAGAGACATAGTAGAACAGCCTATAAATAGGCAGCACAGTTGCCCAATTGTAGTAGACTAGCAGTTACCACGTGCCAAAACAATAAGCTAAAATGCTGCGCTATTCAAGTAGCTTTAGGCTGTGCCCCTTACCATAAATTACAGGGTATATAACACAAGGACAAAGGACACTACAACAAAAGTTGAGAACAGGCAATAAATGCAAGGAGAAAGTGGCTGAGAGCAAGTAGAAGCAAGGCAGATTGCCAGAGAGGGGCAGCAGAAGAAGGAGAGAGACAAAGAGAAAGAGATAGAGAGAGAGAGAGAGAGATTGAGAAAGGGAGGTATAAGGAAGGAGGGAGGGAGAGAGAGCCAGATAGGCAGCCATAGGTCGCGCCTCCTTGTGCGAATCTGGCATTTTCAATTACAGCTAAAAGATTACATTTTTTTTTTTTATTTGGTGCCTGCTGTAAGTCAACGGAAGAACCGCAATATCAGGGCACACTCGAGCACACACAACCCGAAAAAACAGCACCACCCTCCACCCTTCTACACCCCCCTTACCAACCCCCTCAAGTAGGCAACAAAAGTTCTGGTACAAAGTGAAATATTGTGCAGATTGCAAACTATGCACAAAAACTGTAAAAAACTGCAGGGGGTCGCTTGACGAACAAGAGCAGGGGGAAGAGGGGAACAAGGAGAGAGAAAGAGAGAGAGAGGGAGGGAGGTAGAGAGGGGGTGGTAGGGGGTGTGCGGTTTATACTTGAGAGTCAACCAAGCGCGCACTTGTTACACTGCACAGTGCACGCCCCCGACAAGCAAGCAGCGGCCTCTTGCTGTGTGCACAAGTATCTATAAGATACATTTGCGTTGTTAGTAACAGAAGGGGTAGAGGGGGGAGAGAGAAGAGCAGGGAAAGAGGCAGAGAAAGGGGCAGAGAAAGAGGACGGGCAAGAGGCAGTAAAAGAGGCAGAGAATGAGGCAGAAAAAGGGGCAGCGAAAGGGGCAGGGAAAGAGGCACAGAAGGGGGCTGAGGGAGGTGAAGAGTAATGGCAAAGAGAGAGGGAAAGCAGGAGGGAAAAGAGTGAGGCAAAATGAGAGAGAGAGAGAGGGGAAGAAATGGCAGATAGAGAGGCGCAAGAGGAGGGGCAGAGGAGGCGCAGCGCAAACACAGTTCATGCATAAAACATGCAACTGGCTCTGCCGCTGCTGACGCAGTTCAGCTCGGCTACGTTTTATCATTTTTCAACTACATCGCTGCCAGCGCTGACTGCGCTGTCGCTGCTGCTGTTGACTGCGCTGCAAATGTTGGGGATTCCCTTACGTAATCCCCAAGCGCACACAAAAGGCAAACAAACACACACACCCCTTCCTGCCTGCTTTCCCTCTCTCTCTCGTTCGCTGCTGCAGCTGCGAAGCGCTTTCAAAAAGAGAAACGACAAACAAAAACAAAATGAGAAAATGAGAAAAAATAAAGCAGCAGCAACAGCAACACGAGGCGAGGCTGGTCTGGGCTGCGACTGGGACTGGGGCTGGGGCCGCATGTAATGGCCTGAAAATCAAGCTTGCCACACAACACACAGCGTCATGAACTTTTGGCGCTCACCCACACACCGACACACATACACCGACACACACACAGGCGCACACAAACTTGTTGTCAACAGACACAGAGACAGATACAGATACAAATACAAACGCTCCACTTTTATGTAGATACTTGCGCAGCCCACAACGCGCAGATACTTTGGCGTCACTTGGCCCAGGCACGAGGCATGGCAACTGTTGCCACTTCGAACAGGAGGGGGGTGTGGCACTCGAGTGCTCTGTGTGTGTGTGCGCTGCCAGTTATTGCTGCGCTTGTTACACAGCTACACACAGGCTTGAACTTATTAACGAGAATCGAAGAAGACTAAGAGACTTTGTTGCCACGGGGCGGCTAAGAGAACTCTGAGGAGGGGAAGGGGGAGGATGGGAGAAGCAGTCAAGTGAGTTATCAAAAAATATGGCAAATGTATGGTAACTGCGTATTAATGAAAGATACTCGCTGCTGTTACTGAAGGGTTGCAGAAGTCTTTTAGCCTTTGTCTTTGTGCGACTGTGGCAAGTTGTTTTGTTTTGAAGTGCAATCTGTATTTGCAATGAGAGCTCATTCTACATGATATCTTTATCGACTTCTTTATACATTTGATATACTTATAAATTATATTTAGCTGTTGTTTTACTAATACAAATGCGCAAAATGCTGAAGAGTTGAAAAACTTGTTTGTATTATTATTTATATAACTTTTTATATGCAGTTCATTTTATATTTGAAGAAAAAGGGACTTTAAAATGATTCCTAAAAAAGAGTTTACATTACATCTTTAATTTACTGCAAATCATTATGTTCATATCTTATAAAAAGTAAGCTTTATATATTGACATTTTTGATCATTATCAATTTAGTCTGTTGTTCTTATCAATCAGTATTCATAGTCCTTTACCTTTTATGATCCATGTAACAAAAAACAGGCACGAAAGCTAAATTTGCGACTTCTGGACTGTAATTCACCCGCTACCGACCTAACGAAAACAATTTATAAATTATATACATTTTAAATTTTTGTTGCATACTTTGCAGAGATTGAAAAACAGCACCTCTTTAAAATTATATATTTTATAACTTCTTTGTTAACTATTCGTTTGTTATCAAATTTTCAGAAGTTATTTTAACGTTGATAGTCATTGTGTTTATCAAAAATGTCCTGTCCTGTATTAAAATTAAGCTTGCAATTTGGTAAAAAAACGATTTACGGGTGCGAAAGAGAGCGTGGCTGAAACCTGAATCACAATCCAACGTATAAAACTTTCTTTAGTTTCATTATTATTAACTTGAAGTGTACGCTATAAATCGTGCACAAGATACCCTGTTTGAATTGTCTTCTCTAGGCTAGTAAAGCCTTATATGAGTGCTCTTATATGTTTCTTTATAGGCTCTATATTTACATACCTTACTATATTTTTATTCAGACACATCCCTCTTCCCTGTTTAAGCCCCACTTCATTTAACCACAAACAACTTGCTCCAGCGCACATACCTCGCACTGATACCCTGTAATCAGCACAGACAGTTTCTGTGCAACATTGTCAGTCTGACTCTGGCACAGCAGCATTCTTATGCCTCGCTGCCCACGCGCCACTTTGCCTCAAACGCAAACGTCTCTAAGTGCGCGTGAGTGTGTTTGTGTGTGAGTGTGAGTGTCTCGAGTACATTCGCAAACGAGCTACAAAGTCTGTTTGACTGTCTTCTAGCATCTCCCATCCCCTCCTCCCCCTCTCTCTTTAGCCTCTGTCTGCCTGTCTGTTTGTATCTTCTAGATACTCACGCAGCAGGCGCAACATGTTCAAAGCGTTCACTTAAGCTGGCTTTGGCTTTGCTTATGACTCTGTTATAATCTTTGCCTTTGCTGTTGTTGTACACTGTCTCCCCTTCTGCCTCCTCTTCTCTTCTTCTCTTTTTCTTGTGCTTTGTCGTTCTCTCTGTTGCCATATTTCGCCATTTGTTTTGGCCAACGTTCTGTGTCACCAACTACGTCAAAATTAAAATAGACTTTGGCCCGGGAATGCTTTGGCCCGCCTTCCTTCCCCCTCTTTCTCTTTCTCCCTCTCTCTCTTTCTCTTCTCTGTTGCCTTGCTTCTTCTCTATCCACTTGCTTGTTGTCATTTGACATTCTTTTACCTCTCCTCTGCCTCCTTTCTTGCCTTGACTGTTGCCCATTGTGCTGATAATTTATGTTGCTGCCTGCTGAAGGAGCTGGGCCAGAGACCTTGCTCGGCTCTCGCCTGGCCTCCTCTGCTGGCCTCCTCTGCTGCCCTCTCTTTCTCTTTCTCTTTGTTTTTTTTTTGTTTTCTTTCTCTCTCTCTCTCTCTCTCTCTCTATCTTGTTGTTGTTGCTGTTACCTTTTTCTAGCGCATTTGCTGCCTCTTTGTTTTGCGTTTCCTTTGGCAACTTTTGGCTCGCATTCCTTGCCCAGTAAAGCGGCCCCCTTTCGTTTTGTTTTGTGTGTGATTCACTTTATACATAGTTTATTCTTCCCCCCTTCCCCACCTCCTCATCCCTTCCCTTTTCACCTTTCTATCCTCTGCACTTGAGGGTGGTTTCTGTGTTTCTTTAAAGTTCGCTTTTAGCTCTTTTACGGCCAACTTTAAATGTGAACTGTAACTGGGTCTAGGTGTGGCTATAGTTGAGTAACGGGAAAAAAACAGTGTGGGAAAGTGTTTGTGTGTCCACTTGTAGGGTTGCCCCGTGATGATCTAATAGTTGCTTGGCTGGCGTAAGATATTGCTTGAAGACTCTGTACACATTAAGACGATAAATATTCATGAATATTCGATAATTGTTCGACGCTTGGTGGTTCAATCTTCTGTAAGTTATGCGCCACTTTATTCAGCTTGATTATTCTTTGAAATTACTGTTATCGGTTTGTTGTTTTATAAATAATTGAAAGACTAAATGGCTCTAGACTTTTTCATCACTTAAATATTCAATAATATCGTATAATCTTTATTAATCGATTGGTATTCGATTAAATTATGTGAAAACAATGCACTCATTAAATAATAATGTTGTCTGCACATAGTTAACTCAATTATTCGATAATTGTTCAGTGTGAATTCAATAAACACTTTATAACTATTCGATAAATTGAGCTGAATAATTGCTTGTTAATTGTAATTAATTATTCACTTAAATATTTTATGATTATTCGATAAGTAATCATCGCTAACACGATGACATTAAATAAATTCTTTTAAATTATGCAATTCATACTCGCACATTTATAGGTATTTATTCGATAATTATTTGATAACTATTCGATAAAACTAAAACAATAAAGACCATCGAATATATGAGTATATATACGAGTATATGTACACGTATATATAACAATATTAAATATATATGATTTTATGGCATATATGTACATCTATTCGGCAGTTAATTTATGCAAGGTCGATAATCATTCGATATCTATTCGAATCATTCAGATCAAATAAAAATTGTATTTTCTATAACTGATAAGTATTGGTTCGATCATTATTTGATAACTCTTCAATATATGATATTATTATTAAGACAAACGATTATAAGTTTAATCGATGATTAATTTAAATAAGCTTTCAATTAATCTTCTTAACTTTGTTAATATTTGTTAATATTTCTTTGAATGCCAAATTCTCATTTCATTTTAAATTCTTTACATATGTAAAATTCGTGAACTATTCCAAAATCTCTGAACTCCCAACGAATCCAATCCAGGGGGGGGGGGCCCTTCCGCATTCTCTAAATATTCGATTTAATCAGTCGATAAAAAGGTTCTTCCCTCCCTACAGTGTAATCCAAATGAAAGGCACACAGAAGGCATTAAAAGGCCACTCAGATCTGCGCACTGCCAACTCGTTCCATGTTGCATGTCCTGGCCATAAACAAGACCCCAATTTACCCTGTGAAATACCTCTTAACCCTCCCCTCCGCACCCTCCTCTACACTCTTCCTTCCTGACTCCACAAATCCGTTGTGCTAATGCTCCCAAAATTCCAGTCTTTAAGCAACTCCAGTAAGCAGCAGCAGCCACGCCCAGAAAATTTTACAGGGCAGGAAAAGCGCTGAAAAAGGTCATGGCAGATGGGAAAGAAAACGAGGGGAAGAGGGAGAGGAAAAGGCAAAGGGAAATAAAATGTAAACGTAAAACGTGAAACGTGAAACAAAATCAGCTCCGGCAATAAGCCAAAATAAAACCTCATACCTGTGCGCCGCGTACAACCTGCAACAAGCAACAACAACAACAGCAAACAACAACAAAGTAAACAAAATAAAATAAAATGGCTAAAAGAAATTAAGGAGAAGTTGGCAGCGGCAGCAGCAGCAGCAGGCAAAAGCGGAAAAACAAGCAGCGCCAGCAGCAACAAAGAGTGTAAAATACATGCAAGCGAGTGTATTCACACACACCCACTCACTCACACACACACACACACACACACACACACACACACACACTCATACACATTCACACATTCACTCAGTCCCACTCCTCCTCTAGCTCTCCCACTCACACACACGCCGAGTCTATGAAAGCGCAGGGCTTCCCCAAATGATAAAGTTTTATTTGCCTTTGCACATTGAATTTCACTGTGTGTTGTGTGTGGCAAGAACGACGTCAGCACGACGAAGCACGCAGCACAACGGCACAACGAAGCACATTCAGCGACGCCCCCGAATGGCCACGAAACGCCATCATCGTGTTTCATTATGATGATGACGTTGTTCGACAGTCAGTCACCGCAGAAAGAGCCGAGCATGAAACCAAACTGAACCGAACTCAGCCACCCACAGTACCAACAATGAAAGCAAATAGTGAAGCAAACTGTTGGGGCGACCTATGGCATACCCTGTAAAGAGTTAAACTCTTGTGAATGATGTGGGGTTTAGTGTGTGTTTATAAAAGTGATAAGAAACTTAAATAAGAAATAGATAAAGATATGTACAATAGATCTGTAATGAGAAAAGAAGATAAAAAGAGACTTTCAGAAGAAGAATCTTATAAAAGAAATTAAGAACAGTGCAGACACAATGAAAAGTAAGAAAAAAGGAGCTTTAAAAAAAATAAGCATGAAGATGAATAAATGATACTTTTAAGATATTTATCGAAAGGAAATGCAGAAAAGAAAATATAGTTGGTTCAACAATTGATCGATTTTATTAAATATAAATTGATTATGTAAATTCATAAGGTTAATCTTTTTTCTTATAAACATAATATTATTCTTTGTAACATGTAATAACACTTCCAAGATATTTAAAATATAGAAATGCAGATAAGATTGGTATAGTTCTAATACTGTATTATACAGAAAATATCACTCTCTTTTATGTTCTCTTTATTATTTTTATACTATTTACTTGTTCATTCAAAATGAAAACAACAAAAGTTAGATTTATCATATTATCTATAGTATATATTACTCAAATTCAATATCATTTTAATATATTATATACATTTATTTTTAAAATTATACAGATTGAATTCAATTTCAAACATTATTTAAAGTGCTTCAAGTTACTCTTCTATAGACTGTTCCCATTCCCATTTTATACATAATATTTTCAATAACAGCTCACTCAAATTATATTTTAAGCTGCACAGTTATAGTCCAATATATATAATTTTATTTCATTAGATACACATTCCATGTAAATCCCATTTAAAGTGATTATAATCAGCAGCACATTTGCATTCTCTTGCGATTGCCAGTTGCCTGTAGCTGAGCATATCCTGTTGTACCCTTTGGCTGGCGTTGCGGGGTGTGTAGAAAGCTTAACCCAAATGAGAGTGGGCAACAGCGGGATAGAAAGAGAGGCAAGAGAAAGAGAGAGGAGGCAGCTAGGAAGTCGCTGCCTGAGCGAAGCCTTCTCGTGTTTTGTTGGGGCAAAAGTTGCTCAACGGCAACGACCGTGAAAGGCCATTTGCCTTCTCGCTGTGCGCCACTGTCTGTGTGTGTGAGTGAGGGTGTGTATTTGTGTGTGTGAGGGTGTGTGCGTGGCAAGGATAACCTAATACAATTCTTTTTGTTGCCTTAGGACGTGCCGGAATTCACTCGTGTATCTGAATGCGCTGTGGCTCGTATCCGTATCCGAGTATCTGCGTATCTGCGTAGTCTCTCGAAGTATCTGCGTATCTGAGCGCTGCTCTAACGGTACCAAGTGGCATTCAGGGCATTTGCTACGTGTTTCTAGCTGCGCCAATCGCCCCCAAGCAGGGATGAGCTAACTGTTTTGCTGGGGGCTTTCCACCCTCTTTCTTCTCTCTCCCTTTCTTTGCACTTGTTGTTCGACCAGCTGCTGGCAAAATATTTCTTTTTTTTCTTTATCAATAATGTGAAAAATATTACAAAATTTGTATGAAAAGTTTTGGCCGCTTTCACTTGATCCTTGACCAGAGATTAAGTCAATAATAATCACATTACTTTCCCCCTTCATTTATACACGCAGCGAACTCAAATTACTTGGCCTGAAAATCGAATACAGTCACAGTCGTTTCATTTGCTCCATTTCGAGTGTTATTTATTTCCATATTCTATTTCTATTTCCAAAGCTAAACACTTTGTGGCTTTCAGGGGGCGCATATTGGCTGATAACCTTTTTGCCGCAATAGTTCAATGCTGAACGCGGTCACCGGCGCCGAACGTTTAAAATCCATTTTGAAATCAACATCGACTACTTCAAATCGCATTAGGCATTATCATCAAACGGCAGCAGCACTCTCTAGGGAGTGTGCAGGGTGTGTGAGACTAGCAATTGCCCAATCGACTCTCGGTTTATTATGTTCTATGCTTTATTATATATTATGTTTTCTATGTTTTATGATAATAGAAAACTCAAGGAAACCTTTAAAAAGGGAACTTGAAAGTACGCAAAATTGTCCTTTGTTCCAATTTGATTAAATTTTATTCTTAGATATATTCTATTTTTCATATTTCTCATGTTCAATATAGCATATGCCATATTTTCTTTTAATTCCTGCAACACTTAAATTGATTAAAGCCGTTTTCCAAGCGTAATTTTGATGCAGGATAGTTCAATTTTGGTAAACATTTTAAACATTAAAGCCCGAATGATATCTGAAAATTTGGTAGCAATTGCAAAATTAACAAAGAAGTTATTTAAAATACAAATTCACGAGCAACTAATTTCCCATACGCCCCTTAAGGTATGCAACATAAAATAAACTAAGCATAGAAGTTACATATAAGAAGAGGGTAGTAGGGATGTATCACATTCTACCACACTCTACTTTAGGCATTCTTACTAATTGTTCTTCATTCATCTCTTTTACTATATTTTCTACATGCCAAATTTTAATTAAATTACAAAAGAATTGATTAAATTGCTCAACTTTGTTATCTTTATAATAGACCTACCCTCTCCCTGATACATTTTATGTGCACAGGGTACAAATTACGTACTTCAACAGAGCAACTGATAATTGTACAGTTGATCTACGTAGTTGTTAATGTTGTTGTTGCTGCTGTGATACAGTTGCAGTCATTTATCAACGTACCGCAGCTGACGTCTATGATTCCCGTTGGAGCACAGAAATTCCCCCTATAAAATTCACATTTTATAGGCCATAAAGATTGCGTGATCTGTTAAACTTGACTCAGTTGGGGCATTTAAATAGATATGATGCTTAAAGTAATATACGAAATAAATATTAAAGAAAAATAAATGATAAATATAATAAAATATTAAATAAATAAAAACTTCATGAGTAAATATTGAAGCAATATTTTTAAATTAAATATAGTAATACATTAAATAAAGTAAATAAGATATAAAGTAAATAAAAATAAAAGGATATGATAAATATTGTAAAATATTAGATACATATTAATAATAAAGTAAATTATGAAGGAAGTATAAATACAGTACTCAATTAAATAAACATTAAGAAAATACTGCTCAATAAAGTATCTCTCTAAAAACATTATTATAAATACGAGGGTCGTTTGATAAGTCCGTGACTTTTTGTATTTGCCGCGCACCTGCTCTAAATACAACACTGCTCCTGTCAGCAGTTATCGATTAACAGCTGATTGTAAAATTTTGAGAAAGCTGCGTTTTTTGGTTTGCGTTTTATAGGCATTGAAAGCAGACGATCTCGTGAATTTTAACGAAAATGGAAAAAAGTGAATTTCGTGTCAGCATGGCAAAATTTCATAAATTGGGCTACGAACTGCTACCCCATCCAGCATATTCTCCAGATTTAGCCCCCTGTGACTATTTTTTGTTTCCAAACATGAAGAAATGGCTCGGCGGTAAGAGATTCGGGTCATCACAGAAACAAACGACTATTTTGAGGGCCTTGAGAAAACCTATTATTTGGAAGGAATAAAAAATTGGAAAAACGCTGGACTAAATGTATAGAGCTAAAAGGAGATTATGTTGAGAAATAAAACGCTTCTTTGACGAAAAAAATATATTTTATTCAAAAAGTCACGGACTTATCAAACGACCCTCGTATATGACTAGACTGCGAGTTTCTTCTGATTATAATAGCAGTAATCCATGACTATTTGAAGGCCTTTTAAATTGACACTTTAGTCATAAATAACCAACACCCATACACACACACACACAAAGTGGCGTATAGCCAGCACATACTCGTATGTAGTTCTAATCAGCCCACTTACCCGGGCCCCGTCTGTCTGTCTGCCAACTGTTTAAATTGAATTTCGCTCGGAGACCGCAAAAATCATCATATCATGCGATTTGAACGTATCAATTTTCAAATAGAGAATGCCACAAAACTAACAGAGAATGAACTAAACAAACAAGAGGGAGGAACAACAGAGATATGGAGAGAGGAGGGGAGCCTGTTTTGTGCGGCGTCACTTGGTCGGCTCTATGAGTGCAGAGTAAAATGCTCTGTTTATGTATGAAATGATATCATATTCATTGCGGCTCTTTGATTCGTTTTCTTCTTGCTTTGGCCAAAATCAGAAACGTGTTGAATGCCAGCAACAACTGCAAAGGTATTAAATGATATAAATACGTAAAAAACAACAACAGCAAATATGCCTGGAAAACAGAAACAGAGAAAAACAAAGTCAAAACGAAACGCAGCAGCAAAGCAAGGCAGCTCAGGCATCACGTCATACCGGTTTGGGCCATCGTCGCGTCGCGTCGCTTTGGTTCTCTTGGCTTGGCCATCGTTTTGGGGCATGTTGCTCTGAAAGCAAATTATGGGGGAAGCTCACGAAAGAATAAATAAAACCAAAGCAAAACCGAAGTGAAGCGAACCAAAGCAAAGCCCAGCACAGACGCAAAGACTGCTGGCAAAAGCAACAAAACATGCTGAGAGACAAACACGCGCGCGCGTTAAGCAGGGGCGTAGCTAGTAAGAGGGGTACCCTTTGATACCTTGGGTACCTTGTATACCTTGTATTGCCCAGTGTTTAGTTAAAATTATAAGTGTTTCCCTATTTAATCTTCTTCCTTCTGTAACAACCTTCTTCAACGACACTTCTGCCTAAGTTTCCCCCCCACAGACGCACTTACAAAAGGGGGTACCAGTCAAACTGTATTAAGTGTGTAGCAGGGAATACCCCCTTCCTGGCTGCTGAAGTGATGCCCCTGCTAAGTTAACCCCTTAACCCCTTCCATTATAAACTTGCACTACCTTTTAACGCGTACCTTGCCTTAGTCCCCCTTGCTGGCACGCCACTGCTGCCTTTACTCACTGACCACTTTACTTTGGTCTACCCCGGCTGTGGCACCTTTTGAGGGAATACCTTGGGCTGCCTCACCTTGCCTTGCACACCCCCTGCTGCGACGCCACTGCTGCCCTCAACTGACCACACTGCTTTGGTCTACCCTGGGCCAAGTTTAAATAATACGTAGCACAATTCTGGCGTCAAATGGCAGCTTAACCTGTTCCCCAATGTGCTCACTACCTCTCTCTACCTTCCTCTCGCTCTCTCTCTGTGTCTCTTTGTCTCTCTCCCTCTCTCTCTGTCTTCCTTTGTCTCTCCTTCTCTAGCTCTTGCGTCACTTACTGTGCCCGCACCCACACCCAACGCAGCAGCAACGCGTTGCCTTCTCAAATATTAGCACAGAATCATTGTGAATGACAGCAGCCAACGCCACCGCCACGCCCCCTGCCACCCCACTTACGCCTGAATGCACCTCCCTCAACTGTCTCCTCTAATGCCTCCCCAGCCCTTGTCAGTGCTGTCATTGCTGCTGATGATTCACCTGACGTTTATTTCTAACGCGTTTCTCTGCCTCTGCCTTTGCCTCTGCTTCTTCTTCTTCCGCCTTCTCCTCACGCTAAACAAGTTTTATATCATCTTATACCCCCCCCCCACACACAGTTTTACCTCTGCCTATTTTATGTGATTCTTCATATCGGGTGAGTAACAGTCCCCACTTGAAGTTATCGCGCTGCGAATTTCTGGGAATTTTCATTTGATTCGCTGACTGAGCTGTCTCAGTGTGTGTGTGTGTGTGTGTAGTTTCGATTAGAAGAAATCAATAAATTATCAGCAGATATCAATTTAATTTGCTGCCCTGTGCCAGAGCGTTACTTTCAAGTATTCCAAATTTTCGTTGTGATTTTCGAGGCCCCCAAAAAGAAACTCTGGTAAAATTGTCCAATTGGCTTTTAATTGAATTTCAAGCGGAGTCGATCAATCAACGCAGTTTTCCAGAGGTGTGTACAAGTGTGCATATGTGTGTGTGTGTGTGAATGTGTTTGCTTCACAGGTCAACTGCAACCTTCACACATTGGCAAACTATTCGTTCTTCTAAAATTGACAGCGGAATAATTTGATTAGTCATCGCAAATCAGATTACTGGCAAAACTCTTTTGGGGCAACTGCAAAAAGGAAATTCGTTCAGTGAGACTAGGAAAAACTAACTTAAATCACTTTGCATGCGTTTAGTGAAGTACAAGTTTGACAAATTTCAAAAGTGTGAAAGATTCAAAGGGATTATTGAGGTAATTTAATACCATATATATCCTATAAATGTAATCTTTATGTTAAATGTATTTTCTGTTGCATACTTTGCAGGGAGCGGCCTTGAAATTACCTTAAAATTATTTGTTTTATAACTTCTATATTGATTATACGATCGCAACCAAATTTTGAGAAATTATTTGGATGTTTATAGTTCTTGTGTTTACCACAAATTAATTATCTTGCAAAAAAATTACGCTTAAAATTCGGTTTTTAATAATTTCTGTGGGTGGAAGGCATTCGAATTTTTGTAAATTTATTAAACCAAGTACTAGTTGAATATTATGCACAAATGGGCAGTTTTGGGCAAAGTTATTGACAACCTAGAAATCAATCAAAGACTCTAAACTGAAAAGATTATTTTTTAACTAAAGAAGATTGTAAAACGCGAGAAATATATAGAAGAAATAAAGAAGAAGAAATAAATGATATGAGTCTTAAGTAAAGTTAGTAGAATGATATGAGTTAAATGATATGAGTCTTAAATAAAGTGAGTAGAGTTGTAAGTCTCCACGCAACAACTGCCTCCAGCTACAAGTCTGTCAAACAGCTAATGCCAAATTAAATGGAAACATTACTCAAAAGCGTAGGCCAAAAATAGTAAAGCCGCCACGAGGGAGAACCCTCTTACAATATTGTGCCAGACACCTGTAGAGCTCCGTTAAGCCCCCCTACAAGAGCAAGATAAAAGACGACTTTTCTTCACTGTCTCTCCCTCTCCCTTCCTCTCTCTTTCTTTCCCTCTGCCTCAGTCCGTGTGTGCTGAGTATACAAAATGAATTTGCCCATCTTCGCACTTTGCAGGCAGCTTCCTGTGCGCCAGTTACACGTGTCTATATACACACATACTTTACCAACTATATATACTTATAACAATTTCGCAGAACAAGCAAAGTGATTTCTGATAAAAAGTTAAGTGGCCCAAAAGCCAAATACAAACAGAGAAGAACCAAAATAAAAAATAAAGGGCCACAAACAGGTTCGAGTCGATGTAAAAAGGAGAATCGCTTCCCCCGTCTGCCTGCCTCGCGCTGCCTTTGTGTTGGGGGCATAAGTGTATCATAAATATGAATATGTTGCATGAGGCACTTCAACAGACAAACACACACACACAAAAGATACAGATACAAAGGCGATACAGATACGGCTACAACTGCGGGCCTAATGCGTCAGGTAGTCGCACTTGGCTTGGGTCTATGCGACGCCCAAAAGCGCAAAACAATAAACGACAGTCCCCCGAAACGCAATCGAGACAGGTTTCGGGCTAAGGATGCTGCTGGGTTAAAGACCCAGGCCAGAGTGAGAGAGGCAGACTGATCTGCTCCCAGCACGCCGCAGCTTGCCTTGCACTTGCAGTCAACTTGCCACAAACGTCGTCGTCGCGGTGTCTGGCGTCGGCGGCCATTTCAAAGCAACTTGGCAATTGGCAGGGGCACCAACTTTATGGCCAGGTGAGCTCTGGATTATAAGGCCAGCGCGCTACTTAACAGTTTTGATTTACTTTGCACACAGAGTTATAAAACTGTAAAACAGTTTGCAACAGTGCGAGTGGCAGCGGAATAAATTGATTCAGGAAGAGTCTGAAGTTACTTCGGGTAGAGTTTAGCCATGGAAACCTGCTACTGTCAGTTGTAGAAACACTTCATTTAAACTTGCTTTAGGTATTTGTAACAGTGTATAGAACAGCTAGGTGTAATTATTAGGTGTGGAACTGTTAACTTATTAACAGACATTAGAATCGTTAATATGTAAAATACCTTCAAGACACTATTCAATTATTTTCCTTATGTAAATCAGCTGTTATAATACTTCCCAAATGTATAGCTCCCCCTCCTGGCTCTATTATTTGCTTAAAATGCTCTGTTAACTCTTTAACATAGCTCATTAATCTGTTAAGAAGTAAAGTAGTAACAGTAGCAGTGACTATAGCTATTTTCTAACTCTGATAACATTTAGAAAAGGTCTTCAGAAGCTTTCGAAGTGTTCCTAACTTAGTAAGAACTAAATAAGTTATTTTAATACCCATTAAACTATTCTTTCACTTTCCCATCTCCCTCTCTATGTTAACTAACAGCTGTTAGGCAGTTGATAAAAGTAGCTAATGCGAACAATATCAAACCAAAGATACTTGTAGGCCGCCATATCTCAAAGTATAACTGACAGCGCCAGGTCCCACTCCCACGCTTACCATTTCACCGCTCTCTCCCTCTTCTCCACCTCTCTCTCTCTCTCTCTCTGCTCTGTTAACTTCCTAACAGCTGTTAAGCCGCTTATAAAAAGCTGATATCGTAGACAATGGCAACCATCAGATACTTTTGCGCTTAGGCCGACTTCGACTGCGACTTTGATATTAAATGGCAGCGCAACAGCAATTCTCACTTAGGCACACTCACTCACCTCAACCTCCCTCGCTCTCCCTTACACTCTCTGCCCCCCCCTCTCTCTCTTTCTCTACCTCACCTTTGTGGGCCATAGAGTGAAGGAAGTCACGTTACGAATGCGGCACGTAGCAATGTTGTAGCGCATAGCACGTCTCAGTTCGCCAGCCGAGGCGAGGCAAGTTGA
Source organism: Zaprionus indianus (assembly GCA_018904595.1). Lineage (NCBI taxonomy): Eukaryota > Metazoa > Arthropoda > Insecta > Diptera > Drosophilidae > Zaprionus > Zaprionus indianus. Next base: position 5,389,235 of record JAEIHA010000171.1, on the reverse strand, counting down.
GGCGCCAGCGTCTACAGCAACTTGGCTGTTTATAGACCGTTTGTCGTGAACGACGCATCCACAAGATACACGCAGACCGCGACAGAGACAGAGACAGCGATGGGTTGCCCGAGTTGCCGCAAGCACAGAAAAAAAATGCAAAGCAAAAGCTGAAAAGAAAAGCAAAGAAAACTCTAAGCAAAGACACAGCAGCGCACAAGTGGCATGCGTATCTGTGAGATACAAGATACAAGCCAAGTTGATTGAGGATTGTTGTCGGCAGCAGCTGTTGCCACAGGATGGAGCAACAGATACGTTTTCCCATTTCGCTAAATGTATCTGCGAGTGAGTGAGTGTTTGTATCTTTTTTGCGCAGTCAAAGGAAGCGAACGCAGAAAGGCAGCGCATAAAATATAAATGAAATGAAATTGTCTACAGATACAGATACAGAAACAGACACACACACACACACACACAGTTACAGATACAGATACACACACACAGATACACAGCTACAGATACATTGTTGTGCCTGGCCAGGAAAAGGAGTCTTGACGGTTTTTTTCCTTCTCCTTTCGCCTTTTGGTTTCTTTTCCTTTTTTTTTTGACTGTGCCGTAATTTATGTTAACGCAGATCGAAAAATAAATCTCTTGGCCATAACGTAGCAAGCTATAAATATCTGCGTAAAGTGGCCTCTGGGCAAGGTGGAAAGCAGCAACAACAACAACAACTACAACAACAACAGAGACACCTTCTCTTTTGGCTAAGGCGATGAAGGCAGCCTGATAAGCCTTTAAGGAAGATACAAAGGGATGGAGAAGGAATCGAACAGAAGGAACTTGTAAAGCTTTTTGATTAAAGTTGAGCTTGTGAATAGTTAGCTTAATTATGTTGAATATGCATTAAGTAGGCTTTTGGTATTAAAACGATGTGTTAACACGTTAAGTCAAGCTTTAATGAGCTTTGAAAACATAGTTAAATGCTTGCAAATAACAAAATATGCCCAACTACAATTAAAAAGAAAAAGCTTTAAAATAACTTTACTTCCTAAAGACTTTTGCATTTCTTGGAGCTTTGATGAGCTTTTCCAACATAAAAGAAAAGTAATTAAAAGCATTTAAATTAACTATACATATGTTTTGAAATAATCGTTAAGCAACAGCTTATTTTCTACAGCTTTGTTGGTTCTTTGTGGCTTTAATGAGCTTTGTCAAATGAAAGGGAAAGTAGTTTTGGATTAATTATGTGTTTTATTATTTAATTTTTAAACTTCTTACGCTTATGACGAGCTTTAATGAGCTTTGACAGCATAAAATTAAAGTTGTTTAAAGCATTTAGGTACACAACAAATATAGATATCCAAGAAATTATATTCGATATTAGAGATGGTACTTAGTTATTAAACCTTCTCCATATAACAAGCTTTAAGGAACTTTTTATGCAACCAAGTAGAGCATAATAAAGCGTAGACTTAAAATCTTTGTCTTTAATTATGATTAAGTTGTTTATCATTTATAAGTTTTTTCTTCTTTGACGATTAAGTTAACTGGCTGAACATCTAGCAAGCTTTAATGAGCTTTCAAAGGACTATATTACTCACATTACATTATATGAATTCAATCAGCAGACTAGCTGCTCTAGACAAAACCCATAATTAATATAAGGGGAACACAATTCAATTATCAAGCCTGGGGATCTTAAGTACCTGCAATTAATTGCACACACACTTATTATTAGTTAAACAATTAATTAATTGAGCCTAAACTGTGCACTGCTTTTGTTTCACTGCTAAAAGGCGCGACAAAACGCCAGTTTAATTCGACGGGGCCTATTAAAACTACTAAATAGGCGTGAAATCTTATCGGCGCCAAGTAAACAATCGAAATACAACGACGTACGACGTACGTAGAGGAGCAAATGCACAGCACAATTAACTGCACAACAACAACAACAACAACAACAGTAACGGGAACAATCGCAACAGCAACAACAATAACAACAACAGCACGCCTCAGCCTAATGATAATCGTCAAACGAAACGCAAAGCAACAACAACAAAATGCGTGTAATAAAGCTGGAATGCTCACTCACACACACACACACATACACTCGCGTTACTAACACTCTCGCTCACTCAGCAAATTTACAGCTTGAGTGAGAGATAACCGCAAGCCAAAGTAAATGAGAGAGCAGCGAAAGAGAGGGAGAGAGAGAGAGAGAGCGCGTGTACACACATACAGTCAACAGGGAATTCCCTCGGTCGATTGAACGTCAGACTGAATTGAAAGCCAAATTAAGAGCGAGAGAGAGAGAGGCAGAGAGAGTGTGTGTGTGTGTGTTTTATAGTGGGAGAGCAGCGGTAGGTAAACACTGAGAGAGCGCAATTTACGTACGACGTATAATTCAAAGGAAATTAAGCATAAAAGTGAATAACTTTTCATAATTGCGTTTTGCTTTGTCAGCTGCCTTTGCCTCTGCCTCTGCCTCCACTTCTGCTCTGCTCTGCTTTGGTTTGCTTTGCGTTTTGGTTTTATTGTGCGACATTTGGTCACCCACTAACACACACTTAGACACACACTGAGGCACACACACAGCCTCCTCTGTTAACCTTCGCTTATCTCATATTCTCGTTAACTCTGTTTGCCCATCATTTGCATACAACTTAGTCACATGGGTTAATCATTTGAGGCATTTGTGCATTTGCATTTGAATGCGATATGAGTACGAATACGAATATGAAAACGAATACAACCGCAAACACCCACCCACCAAAGATAATCGTGAGCAGGGTGTGATTTATTATGTGCCGTGTTTTCCACGCCCCAATGCTAATTAATAAGCTACGATTTAACAATCTAACGATTTCACTTTCCGTTATCAAGAGGGGAAATCGTTGAAGTTAGGAAATCCAAGCAGAACAATGCAAGTCGAAAGGTTTTCTAACCTCAAAAAAGCAGAGCTTTAGCTGAATAGTGATAAAGACAGGAAAAATCGTAGTTTGTACATTTATTTATTTATTTATAAAGAATAAAGATAAAAAAAGAGAAAATAATTGTCAATAGCATAAAAAAATCAACACCTTAATCCACTGTAAAAATTAAAAAATAAAATTTCTCTTTATATTATACAAATACAAATAATATTATAGTTTGTTATCAAGAAACAGCACTTTATATTCTAAAAACAAAATAGAATAATAATTCAAATTAAAGAAGAAATATTAAGAAAGAGTTCGTAAGTGAAATAAATCAAAAACCTTATCAATTTTGAAATAGAAAATGATCAAGAAAATTGCACTTTTTTATAGAAATAATTTTAATTTATAATTTAATAATAATTTATAAATTAACTAATATTAACTTTGTTATTAAGTAAAAATAACATAAATATAATAATATAACATAAGTAAAATAATCTTATGTTTAGTAATCAAAATAAATCAACAACCTTTTTATAAATGAGAAATTACACAAACTTAAACTAACTTCATAAAATATATTGTTGAAAACTTAAGAACTGATTATAATAATAGCTAACACTTTACCTAATACACAATAATTATTATCTAGAGTAAAAAATTTAGTAGACTAGATAAACTTTAATACATGATCTACCTCATTTGGACCTCGAATTAATAAAATGCTCAAATAGAAATAGAAATAGGTCGTTTAGACCTAAACAATTTTCTCTAACTGAATATGCAGATCTTTTACATTAATCACTTCCTGATCTGTGCATTTTTGATACCTTTCCTCCCACGCTAATCTCGTAATATCTTGACTTCCTCGCGAAGTGCGTGTTCTCTTTCTTCGCTCGCTTCGTTCCCGTTTTTTTCCGTACAAATACAAATTAATTGTTAACTTTAACGAGTCCCACGCACTGTGGCGCATTCCTCGCATAGTTCGCGCCGCGTCTCACGTGGGACTTGCCGCAGTCGCGGTTGCAGTTGCAATTGGCGCAGGCGAATGAATACGAGTGCGAATGCGAAAACGAATACGAATCAAGCAATTCCGATTCTGTCTGGCTGCAGCTGTAAACGTAACTGGATTTGGGACCCCCCCCCTTTCCCCTTTTCCTGGGGCCTGTTCCGCCCGTGTGTGCATGCAAACTCGCGAATATGTGCATATCTTACATATCGGTTTATACGTGTATATATTGTAGATATGTGTGTGTGTGCCTGCATGGGTATTATGTATTTAGATGCCTTGTTATTTCATTTAATGAAATGTGCAAGCAGCTGCAGAAATTGGCAGTCGTTGAACAACGAACAGCAAAAAAAAAATGTGGCACATGCATTTTTATTTTTATTCCAATACCCTGTAAACGTTGCAGTTGCCTTAAAAGGGTATAACTAGTTTGGGAGTGTGGCAAGATCATGAGATACATATCCCAACAATATACGCAGGCTCAATTTCTTCTCCACCACACTAACATTGCTACGATATTGATCAAATTAAAATAATCAATAACTCAACTAATATTGCCACGATATTGATGAAATTTTATAGATCAGTTATTATATTATTACTCTTCATGTATACTTAATTTAAGGAACAAAGCTCTTATAACAACCGAGTTATGCACAAACAATACACTTGTTACCCGTTTCTTCCATACCTCAACAATTACTGCTGAGATTTTTATGAAATTAAATATATCGAATTTTATATTATTCTCTCAATACGCGTTACAACAGAACTCTACTATTATTGCTACGATATAGCTAAAATTAAATAAATATATTATTATATTATTTATTTTCCTGTATACAAAATTTAAGTAGCATAACTCCTATAACAACTGAGTAATACGCATTACAATAAAACCCCCCACATTACTATCTACAACGGAAGAGATCAGCCTCGGCAAGTTCTGAGCACATAAAATATTCTAATTAAATAACAAGTACACTCACTATCAAAGGGAACCCCCTACACTCACACACCCACTGTAGATTACAGGGTATCTACTTCATAAAGATCGATTTGGTCGATTGTATTTGGCATTATTACAAATTCCAAGTAGTTCAAGCGTAGAATATTGCGTTTAATACTTACTAAATGAATTCTCTAAGACAAGAAAATGCAAAAGAAAAGGAAGAGGAACAAACGAAACAAAACAAAAGCAGCAACAATAACAACAACAACAACAACAAAGTTGGGGCTGCTTTTAATTACGCAATCAACAGGCGCATGCAAAGTACGCCGTGTTGTTTTTGTTGTTATTATTTATATTGTTGCTCTGTTCCTTTTATTGTGGTTTCTTCGCTCTTGTTGTTGTCTTTGTTGTTGCTGTTGTTGTTGTTATACGTTTCATTTCATTTGCTGCTTTTGGCATATTTCATTGCGCGACGGCTGCCGTTCGCTTGTCATACGTCACAGATTCAGATTGAAGAGAGAGTGAGGGAGAGAGCGGGTGTGGGAGAGTGATGGCAAATGAAATTGAAATCAACATTTGCAAGTGCTGCTGCTGCGACGTCGACAGCGGCTGCGAAGTGGCTTCCCCTGTTTCGATAACGATATATTTAAAGATATTAATATACTGTGCTATACCATCGATAAGAATCTATTCTTTATCGTTTATGTTCATATATTGTTTGAAATTATGGCTAGAAATAACATATGTTGCCAGTTTCGAGAAGAAAGTGGTACTTTTTTCAATAAGAAACTCAATTAAATGGTAACACCGGAAAGCTAAAAGTTATCGGAGGCTTTATATCGTTAACATGACGAGATATTGACAATTCTTATCTTACATTTCGGTCTATATACATTGATTTATTATTATTGATAATGAAATGAATAAGTTTATTATTTGATTCCCAGATTCGTTTTCATTTTGGGTTAAAAAACTCAATTCTAATTCAATTCTTCACTAACTAAATAAGATATTAAATATCGATATCTAATATTATCGTCGTTATATTGTTGAGAATAATAAGTTGATCAAGTGTATTATTTATAATTGAAATGAGTGGTCACACTGGTCGTTGCGTGCAAAACTGACAGTTATCGGTGATTATAACTCGCACACTACGCAAAATATCAAAAAAATTTTACTTAGACATTTTGTCTTATTTCCCTCAATTCTATAAGAAACAAATACCAAAACTACAATATATAAACTACTTCTACTTCAGCTCCAATGATAACGATAACGATTTGTAAAAGTCAACAAGTTGCAAACTAACAATCATAAACCTTATCACGTACGTAAAGTAAGATTTTTCTAGAAAAAGCAAACAAATTAACACTGAAAAACCCTTGTGAAATCCGAAAACTTTGCATTTATGACACTTTAATAGGCCCCGCACAGAGTCGGGAACACCCCGTCAAGGTGCTTTAAAGCCCCCGCAAATGACGCTGCAATCGCAGTGACTGTGACTGTGACTGTGACTGTGGTTATCGAGTGCCTTATGCGGTCGCACTCCCGCACTTGGTCAGTTGGTTAATGGCGTTACGAGCTGAAATCAAGCGAGATATACGAGCTATACTACATGTGTGTGTGTGGGTAGGTGTGACAACGGTGTATGTGTGTGTGTGTGTGTGTCTGGGGTCTTATGGGGGCTTCGCAATGAGTCAGAGCCAGCACAGCCGCAGCCACAGCTGACCAGACCCAGACCCAGACCGTGTGTCATTTCGCATTCATTTGCAAGTGAATACTCGTTAAAGCACTCGCTGGTATTTTATTTAACATACTTTGAAAAGATCGGGAAAGCTCTGCCGGAGAATTTATGATTCATGAATCAGCCACAAACTTGAGTACACTCACAAACAAAAAAGATAATCGCGCCGAAAATAAAGCTGAAGATAAAACCTGAAGAAATCTATAGAACTTTCAGGGGGAAATTGGCGCAACTATCTCATTTCTTAGTAGATTAAGGCCTTTAAATAGTATTTATAAAAACAAATAGTCATTATTATATTCATGGTATAGATATGTGCAATGTTATCTGTGTCTTTACGTAGAAATATAGGTACCTGATTCTCGGAAGAAACACTTTGGTTGAGATTCTTCTGAAGCTTATCAATGAAGACTGTGAAGTTCTAAATGAAGGCACGGCAAAGAGACTGATAGATAGGGAGAGAGAAGGATGCAGAGAGGGGAGAGAGAGGGATGGAGACAGGGAGAGAGATAGAGAGAGTGCAAGAGAAAGAAAGAGAGAGGAAGTCCGCGAGAGAGAGCGTAGAAAAAGGAAAAAAGCTGCATGCAAATTAAAGCGACAACCAGGCGCACAGCAAGCCGCAACAGGCGAAAGAAACAAGAAGTGAGAAAGAGAGAGAGAGAGCGCACACACACAAGGCAAAGGAAGAACAGGAAGAAATAGCAGGGGCAGAAGAATCAGAAGTTGTTAGCGCAGGTAACGCAAAAAGCAGCAGCAGCCGGAGAAGAGGAAGAAGAAGCAGCAACGCGGCCGCAATTTGCGCACGCATCCGATGCAGCCCGCTGCTTCTTACCTCCCTTGCTCGCTCCTCCCTCTCTCTGTCTCTCCCTGTCTCTCCCCGTCTCTCTCTGTCTCTGCTCTGCGTAGGCTCAGCGGCTTTACCACCTGCCGCACTTGTTTATGGCCACCGACTTGTTGGCGACAGCAGGCAACCAATGAAAGCGGAAACATGCGCATCAAGAGAAGTAGGAAGAAGGAGGAAGAGGAAGAAGAGCAGTAAGGGTAACAAGAGGGTAGGCGGTAGGAAGGGGGAGCAGCGCAAGAATGGCCATAACATGACTGGAAATTGGCAATGCCGAACGTGCATCAGTTTGTCTGCCTGCCCTGCTGCTGTCTAAGCCCCGCTCTACAACTTCCACTCCACACCTTCCTCTCTGCACCTTCTTTCTTCCTCTCTCCCCTCTCTTCTTGCTCCTCCCCCCAGCTCTCTCTCTGTCCTGCCTTGTGCGTCTTCGTCATCGACTTATGCGCTTTGAGGCTTATTTCTTGTGCTTCACTTTAAACTGGTTGCCATGACCAGTTTGTGTGTGAAGTGAGTGAGAGGGAGGGAGAGCGAGAGAGTGAGAAGGGGAGGGAGAGAGAGGGGGGAATGTGTATGAATGTGTGTGTGTGCTGGGGAAGCCGCTTGATGTGTTACGTGCTGCTGCTAAATGCGGTCGCCTCAAATGTTAATAAAAACAATTAACACACACAGCATGAATGTGAATGTGACTGTGAATGTGAATATGAATGTGAGTGTATGAGTGTGAGTATTAATGTGTGTACAAAAGTGAGTATGAATTAATGCAAGTTTATGTGTGAGTGAATGAAGCTTGAGACTGACAGTTAGTATGACTAAAGTATGAATGCGAATGTGAATTGAGTGAATGGGTAACAATATGCGTTTGAATATTCGTAAGAGAATGAATAAGTGCTAGTAGAAGAATGACTATGATAGAGACTCTTCTAGGTTATATTTGAATGTGCTTTAAAGAGTTCATTAGGCTATAAATATTCAAAATATTCATTTGAATACAAGTTCAACCATTAATTCATTCAGGCACCTAAAAAAATCATCACAAGGTACTCCACATTACGCAATATTCAGTCTTGCATCTTATGGTTGCACACACCCACACCCACACACACACACGCACACACTTGGTCGCGCACACTTTGCCAACTTTGCATTGCATACTTTAAGGCGCTGTCTTTGTGAACAATCTGCAAAGTGCGCCCCCGTCTTATCGAGCGTGTGTTCAAAGTGCAACCTCACTTTGGAGTGAGGAGTAGAGAGATTAAAGTGCGAGTACCCATTCCCATTCCACTAGACGTATTCACGAGTGCTTTACAGCTGCTGGCAACCAAGACAACGCGACAGTTTTGTGGTTCGTCTGATAAGCGCGTTAATCGCTGTGTATTTTGTAATTACTCTCAGTCTGTATGTGTGTGTGTGAGTGTGTGTTTGTATGTGTATCTATGTGTGTGTGTGCGTGTGTGTATCTCCCTGTGTGTGGGCAATTGCTTATCAAAGTACAACAACAACAAGTATCATAAATTGTGCAAAAGGCAACTAAACTGCGCACAGGCCACAGAGGCAATTAATATTGAGTGTAGTGGGTATGCACGACTGACAGATGCGCTTTAAAAAATCACCACAGCCTAGAGGTAATAAGTCTAAGTAAATTTCTCTATAATGGATAAATGAATGAATGTCTTAATTATGTTTAATTTGCTAGGGAAAATTCGATATTCCTGAAAAAAAAGATATAACTTTAATATATTACGCAGCAAAACCTTAAAGACACCCCTTTAGAGTTGCAGTTTTGCTATGTAAGTTTCAGAATCTATAGTGTATACCTTAAGCTACATCTATGCCAAAAATCAGCAGCTTATCTCACAAACTGCACCTACTATATGCCTTTCAACATGATATAAAAAGTGGAAATACCAAAATATTGTCTGCCTTTCCATGAATAACGAAAAAATGTTATCAATTCATTCATCCATTCACAACTCAGACCCATGATTGCTCACACTATCAACGGGTACAGGGTACAATAAGCTTGGCAAGTCGTAGAGCGTGGAATGCAGGAATAAATGATGAATATTCCACAAAGTGCGTCATTGCGAGTGTCATCTGCCTGCCCAGCTACCCCAAGATGCTCACGATGAGTTCTCGCTAAATCCAAATAGAAATACATATAAAATAAGAGCTTTATATAGTATATATAGCATATATATTCATGTACTGTTTCTTTTTCGATTTGTTTTGGGGAATTTCGCCAGAGATCTACGCAATTTATTTATAGAACATTTAACATTGTCTATGTTTTGGCTAGAAATCGCTAGCAAAAAATTTCTATTTCAATTTACGATTGTACAATGTACATATACTTATGCAGATGACTGTGCCAGGGCGGGACGAACACTTAAAATTAGCAAAAACAGCGCTAAAAATTCGCTTGTAAACATTTTCTAATATCGAAAAACACGTATATAATATAGCTAGATATATACTATATATACAGTCGTATATTGCGGACTCTGATGGCCTCCGTCGTCTGCCCATGGAAATTGGCAAAGAATTTTATTGTTGTTGTTACTGTGACTAGGTGAGTGTGGTGGGGTGGGAAATGGGGGGCGTGGCAGGGGTTGCTCGACTGTCTATCGAGCACACACTTGACGTCACCAAGTGAAATGTCAGTGTCAATGCGTGGGGGGGCCTCGACATCGCGGTATAAATAAAAGATTAAATAGATTCTCATTCTCATTTTCCTTTTGTTTTGTTTTGTTTTCACTTTGCCAGCTGAGAAATTTAAATCGATCAAAGACATTGGCTGAAATTGAGTGTATATATGTATATAGAAAGAAATTGGCAGAACATTCTTGGGAATTTGTGGGGGAAGTTGAAGTGAAATTTATGATTAACAAAATCTCTTTTTGCATAAAATTTTAATTTCCTATATTTTTTTCTTTTGCAGAATCCACAGTGAATTCTCGTAAAAATGCCATGGAAACGACGCGCGAGAAACTGAAAGGTGAGTTCAAGATAACTACACGAATCGATAAATATCGATTTTAAAAATATCGATTGTAATTTGTGTTATTGGATGGGGCTGTTTCCTATTACTGTTTAATGACAATATATCGAGTATCGATGGCAACAATACTCGATAAATATAGATACCAGCCTATCGATAAGTATATACTAATTATTTGAAAGTGCAATATTTCAAAGACAAACAAGAGACTGATTTCATGATTTATCAATAACATATAAATTATCGATTTCAAAAATAATCGATAAATATCGATGGGAATAAATCATTCTGTAATAGTGAAAGCCAACCAAAAGAAAAGGTTTTCTACCATCGTTGATACACATATATTCTCAATGTATCGATAATATATCATTCGAGATATCGATAAATACCGAAACCCATTTTTCCTTTCTGATCTTATTTTTCACTACTATAACTCTCATTGCTAGCTCTATTTAATACTCATTGTTATCGATAGTTCCGCAACATAACCTTAACGCCATTACAATTAACACCAACAACTTTTATCGATAGTTCTTGCGCATTAACAGCTCTGAAACACATGCATTAAAAATCATTTACAACTTTAACAGCTCAGGAATTTGTAAAGTGATTGATTTATATCGTGTTGTGTATCGTTGCTCGCTTATCGCACTTATCGGTTGACTATCTCCGCTGGGGTAGTTACCCGTTATCAGTCGAATACCTTGTGTCTGCACCTGTACGTACACGGGCACGGGTACTCACTGACTCATCAGGAGATCACCCCGAAGGAAAGTGAATCGCTCAATGTTTATCGTGATATCGTTGACCTTCGCTGTGGCACTTTGGGTCGATGCAATCGATTTGTATGTGTTATCAGCGCTAGCGAGTGTCGCTTGCCAGTCTTCCTCTACCCCGTCTCCCTCTTCTCTCCTTTGCATTGTGTAATTCCGTTTAATACAGTTATTATGGTGCCCATTTGCGCTCTATATATATACTATATATGTGTCAATGCTCGCACAATATTGATAAATGTGCGTGTGCAAGAGAGAGGGAGAGAGAGAGAGGTTTAGCTGATAAAAAGCGAATGGCGTGATTCACGATAGAAGCACAAACAATAATAAAAATAATAAGAATAATAACAAAATGTGTGCGTCCGACGGCAAATACGGTATATGGTACAAATACTTATAAACAATTTAATGCGTCTCTGGCGCGTATCAACAAAAGATTATGTGGCTCATAGCCCATGCTATATATACTATATATGTATTATATACTGTATATAGCGATTTATATGGCGATTTATAGAGGCTTATTTCGGTGCGGCTCATTTCAGTTTCGCCAGCTGCTTTTGCCATTTCACTTTCATTATTATCAAACGAGACGATAAGAAGTTACGTGACGTAGATACGATATGATATAGTCACGATTATTAAATTGTGGCAAACGGGGGGATTCTATAGAAATTATAGCAACCCCACCACACAAGCACACAATGAAATTGAGATTGAGTGGCAGCGCAGTTAACTTATTAATATAAGTACTATGACTTTATCTATGGCTCTTTGAACTTTCGATAAGGTGTGGGGAGGGAGGGAGGTAGAGTGAGGAAGGAAGAGAGAGACAAGAGTTTACAGTAGGTTTTCAGGATAAATACATATATTACATATCAGGATAAATACATATATTGAAGAGGAATAACTGAATATAAGGAAATATCTGAACTTTTATAAATTTGAAGGCTGAATTCGATTCGTAACTTTAGTTATGACTATAAAACTAAACTATCTTCTTATTTTTACATTTCTGTCTTGAGAAACCTTAAGTATTTTAATGTTTATGATCAAATGATATATATTTTATAATTTAATGATATATATTAAATATATTATATCGATTACACTCCTCTTTAAGTTACTTTTAATACTTGCATCAATTGATTAACGAATCTATCTGAACTAACTATTCTTAATGCGATTATATAACCTAAAGAACCCTTTCATTTTCGTATTCCTTCTTTTCATATATCATATTTTAGAAAAACACATTATATTTTGTCTTAAGATACCTTAACTGCCTTAACTTTAATGTTTTCATATGTATTAACTAACTCTGCTCTTAAACTTACTTTCAATTCTTGACCGTCGGTTCTTTCTTAAGATCTCTCAATTATCCATTCTTTATATCAATATATAACCTCAAAAACCTAACCTATGAAATGCTAAATCCCCTCTATCAACACCTCATTATATCATTACCTAAATGTAACTTCTCAAATCTGCCACTTGATTTGGCAAATCATTTGATTTATTTTCCTTCTTTCCTTGTCCTCATTTCCAAGAACACTTCAAATCTAATTAGGATCAATCGCAAGATCGCTATCGCGGTGCCAGGGGTGCTGTTAAAACGGGCCAATGACACCTTCTGGGTTTTTCCGCAGAAGCAATTGAGCACTACAGCAGCAGGGTGACACGGTACCAGCTCAGCGCAGGGTCAGGTCAGGTAGTTCAGTGTACAGAATGTTCTTAAGCCCTTTACCGTGCCAAATGTCAAGTGGGTGCTCGGGTCTATTGATGATTTTATGGGTTTTACCCGCTAAAAATGTCATTTTAATGATGCCATTTTGTCTGCAGGATTTACCGTTAGTGCACAGTGAACAGGTAGAAAGGAAACTAGAAGAAGGAGAAGCAGAAGGAAAGCTGTGTGCAGCAAATCCGTCGCACATTGACGCAAGTCATTAAGCTGTCTCGCTGCTGTCTGGGCAGCCGAACAGCGGCAGCAGCTGCCACAATGCAAATAACGCCGGGTCAAGCGAACTGAAAGATACAGATACGCATACCAAGATACAGATACAGATACGCGAGCAGCTGAAAAATGCACAGCATATTTTCACTGGCGACGCAAGTCTGCGATCGCTTAATATAAAAACTCTCGGTATGTGTGTGCGCAAGTGTGCGTGTGTAGTGTATGTTTGTTTATGTGTGAGTGCGGCACATGTGTGTGCACAGTCGCCCAACTGGCGATTCCCAATCAGCAGCAGCAGCCAAGGCAAGTTTCAACCATCCACACACAGTGCGAGTATTTACACAGCAACAACAGCAACAACAACAACGAGAGCAACTACAACAAAGAGAAGAACAACTACAACAACAACTACAACAATGTGACACACAATGAACTCATGCTGCTAGCTCGAGTACCCGAGCTGATACATCCACAACAATCTCACGAAGCAGAACCGAGCAGAGCATTATAATCGAATGATAGACAGGCCACTGGCACACACACTTAAATACACTCACAAGCACTCACATACTCCCATACACTCACTAGCACTCACACACACTCGCAGACACTCTCTAGGCACACACACTCACTGGCCACACTCATATTTACTCACATCAAAACCTAAAAGTATTTGAATTTTATTTTACTTTAAGCAAAACTCTTCGCACTGAGTACTCAGTAATTGTGCGTTTTATTCGCTCGGTATTCATTTGGAAAACTTATGATTATTTCCCTGAGTACTCAGTGATTGTTAGTTTTATTCGCTCAGTATTCATTTGGAGAATTTACGAATTTTTCAAAAGAAATCTAAACATCCGTTTTCCACTGAGTAATTAAGCATTTTATTTAGCTCTAAATAAATCATTTATGATTATTCATTTATCAAAGATGTTGAAAATGTAGAAGAAATTTTTACGTAAATCGAAACATTCATTTTCACTGATTATACCCGCTAAACATAGGGCAGAAGGGTATTATAAGTTTGTGTCAACTGTCTATTTGTTCGTATGACCGCCTATATCTCAATGACTATAATAGCTAAAGCTACCAAATTTTGTGTCAGTATGTGTTATTAATATACGTAAACAAAGGTAAGAGTTTGACAACGCACTTTTTGGCCTCCGTACATCGTAAAAAATCGAATTCCAAGCGTAATTCTTATGAAGAACAGTTCATTTTTGGTAAACACAATAACTAACAAGTCTCAAATGATTTCTGAAAATTTGGTTTCGTTTGAAGAATTAACAAAGAAGTTATATTAGAAATAATTTCAGTGGTTACTAATTTTCAAGGCGCTCCCTTAAATATGCAACAAAAAACATAATTTATATGTTTAGGAAATCCTTTTGGTACTGAGTTAATCACTCAACTGTTGAAAGAAGTTTGACTCAAAAAAAAATTTTTTTTTAATGATTTATTTTAAGTTTATTCATGACTAATTATAAATTAAGATTATATCGATCAATTCTTAGTTCAACTACACTATGTACAATCATAACCTATTCACACTGCATTCACAAACTTTCCAAGTTGGCACACCTGAGTTTGCATGTGCTTTGCTGTGCATTTTGCACGCTCGACAGCTTCAACTGGGATCGCTTAGCTTGCTCGCTGTTGTTGTCAGTTTGTCTGTCAGTCTGTTTGCCCATCTATCTGTCTGTTTGTCTGTCCCTCTCTCTGTCTCTCTGTCTCTCCGTCTGTCTGCACGTCTCTCTGTCTGCGTATGATCGAAGAATTGCTGTCGGCAGTCAACCGCAGCCCCAGGCCCAGCCCGACTCGGCGCGGCTCGGCTCGCCGCGGCCAGCTGCCAATGCCCAATCGCCAATCGCGCCCTGGCTGCAGATACATTTCACACGTACGAGTATGTGTAGCTACAAGATACAGATACAAATACGCCATACAGATACATATGCAAAATATGCAAATGCTCATGACGTGCGCGCACTTAGCGATTGTTGTCAAGTTGTTGTTGTTGTTCTACTAGTTTTATGGTCTGGCAGCCATCGTCATTCATAGGCAACGCTATGCGGCTGTATCTGTATCTGTAGCTGCCTCGTTGTTGTTGTTATTTGCTGTTCACATTGCGTTGTGCAAATATTAAACGAAATTGACACTATTTATACCCTGTACTGGAAGGGTATGCAAGTTAGAGTGTGACTGTGATTTGTGCACAGATGATTTTAAGGTTATTTGTATGTAAAGAAGGCAACATAACCTCAATTGATATGAAATTATATCAGAAGTAATCAATATGTTGCCAATTACAGGGTATTTTTGTTGCTTATTTTGATAAACCAACAGTTGCTTTGTTGTTTCTAAGTATTAATTACAGTTTAAAACAAAAAAAACAAAAAAGAGTTTGAATATTTTCACTTTTTACAGGGTATCTTAGGTAAAATTCGAGATGATTTATTTAAAAAATATACAAATTGTAAACATATCAAACTGTGAATTACTCGTATGACTAGACTGGCTTTCTTAGACACATGTATCATTTAAATTACAGGGTATTTCAAGCTTTTTTGTATGTTTTACTCAACAATTTTAACAGTTCTTACTGAATTTCCCTTTAGAAACTACAACTAAGCCACTTCCAATACTTAAAACAGTAAAGGGTATCTTAGTTGCTCATATCCTGCACATTACAGGGTATATTTAACCTAAAAAGAGTCTTACTTTAATCTAAAAACGATTAAATTATTGCATTTTATATGCCAAATATACGCGACATCTCAATTCACAACTTTACAGGGTATCTGTTGACTGTGCCACACAGTTACCGCGCTCTTTACATGATTTTTTTTGCCTGCTGATTTGTTGTTGTTGTTCGTGTTTCTGTGGCTGTCTCTCAAAATAGACGCACAGCAAACGTTGCGTGTCAACAAATGAGCAATCAACGTGCTATAATGGCCAACATTTTGTGGCCTGTTCGAGTAACGAGCGACTTCACCCCAGCTCGCCCCACCTAACCCTGCCACGTCCTTCACCTCCCTTGCCTCTCGCTCTCTCTCCCTCTAACGTTGTTGACCACTTGACTGGACTGAACTGACACTTTGTGTGCGGGTTTTTGCTTCGATTGAGGTTCGACTAAGTGTTGACTAAGGTTTCCCCTTGATTTTCTGCTGACGCATTGCGAGACATTCAAGAGAGAAGCCCTACCGGGCTGGGTTACTATATATAGCCATATATATGACACTGACACTGACAGATAGAACGCCCACAAATTGCCAGTACTTTGTATTAATTGCTCTGTATGGGAAAGTACCCGATAACATAGTGTATACAAAGTATATTTAGTATATTTTAGATAATATATAGACAACTTTACTGCACTTTCGACTATGGAGTACAGAGTTTTCTTAGTACTGCAACGATATTTCTATGTTTGATAAGGTTTTTACTTACGTTATTCTCCTCGTTACTTCCTCTTCTTGCTGTAATTCCCAAGTGCTGCTCAACTTGTGCTTTAGTTCCTTTGACAGCGTCATTTCCTTTGATTTCCCTTAGCTCCTTTTGTTCCTTTTCCTTATTCACTTCAACTTCCAAATTAGATGACGCTCAAAACTATGCAATGCTTAATTAACCACAACATGACTCGCATGTATGTATGCATGTGTGTGTGTGTGTGTCTGTGTGCTTATTAGGCGTAACGCAGACTCAACTCGACTCGACTTTGCGCCCAAGCAGCGAAGCTTTTGCGTACTCATTGAGCAAAAGCCAACAACAACAACAGCAGCTCAAAGCTCAACAGGTCATCAACGCGCCTTGTGCGAGAGTGAGCAAGCATGTTTGTACATACATATATCCGTATATGCGCTTACACTTATAAGTGGGTGCCTGCTGTGCTCCCGCTCTCCCGCACTTCGCTCTCCCACTCTCTGCCTTTACTCCCTACTCTACTCATTCGCTGCCCTCTGCTCTGCCTCTGCTCTGCATGCTCTCTGCCTCTCCCACTCTAACTCTGCATTTTCGCCATATGCACGTTCAATTAGTTTTGATTGTCGCTTCACTTTCGTGTGTTGTTGTTTCTGTTGTTGTTGCTCTTTTTTTTGCGCTCTCTCGTTTTTATTTTGTGCTGCTCAATTAAAGAAGTTAACTCTATTGATTACGTTTAATATCGACGCAACGTCGACGTCGACAGCGACGCTGCCTTTGCCTGCGGCCAGACGAGAGTTCAAACCTGTTTGCTCGACAACATTTGAGTGCAGCAACAACAACAACAACGGGAGCACTCGAATCGTGGGCAGTTGTTGTTGTTGTTGCTGTTGTTGTTGTTGTTGGAGGGGCATGTGCACGAGCGGTAATAATAACAAAGTTGGAGCCGACAACGTCGCCAGCATTGCTGAACTGTCCAGACATGATCACGTCGTCGTCGTCGTCGTCGTCGCCGTCGCCGTCGCCGTTGTTATTGTTGTCGCTGCTTATGTTGTTGCTTTGTTGTTGTTGTTGCTGCTGGCTCCACTGATTGTTTGTGCTTCGCTTGTCCGTCTGCATCGAAGTCGCCACTTTGGCGGCACTGCCCGATCGTAGCTTCTGGTTGCACTCCCTCCCTTCCCCTCACTCCCCCTCTCTCAGCCTCTCTCTTTGCATCTCTTTGTCTCGTCTCGCGTCTCTCTGTTTTATGTTGCGCTTAATGGTTTCATTTGGCGGCTGCCGTCGGCTGAGCAAGCCTGTCTGCGTATGTATGTGTGCGTGTGTGTGTATTTCTCTCTCAGGAGAGTGAGTGAGTCTGTATATCGATTACCCAATGCGTGAATGAATAAGACATCGTCAACACTGCAGTTTTTGGGGCCACTTGTGTCCTCCCTCTCCCTCTTCCACTCCCGCAACTGTGTTAATTGCTGGCTGCCCCTCTCTCATTCTCTGTGTGTGTGCATGGGTGCATGTGTGTGTGTGTGTGTCTATGTTTATTTTTAAGTCAATCGGTTCGAAAGACGTTTTATTGCCTGTAATCAATCGTCGCGTGCAGGCCTGAGAAGTGGAAGGGGAACAAACTGACTATGCGATTGCTCACATTACATACACACACGCACACACACACACGCATGCAGTTGTACAGTTACACACACATACGTACGTGGATGTTCGTCATGGTTTTATTGTGTTTATTGATTAGATTGTTTACCTTTTTTGTGATATCATCGCCCCGCAGAGTGTGTGTTGCCGTGTCTCGAGCCTTATCGTACGTCAACTGTCTAAATATGTGCATACACATGTATCCATGCATGTATGTACATACACGCACACACACACAGGCACAGTCGCATTCAAAACTATTTCTGTTTATTTATGTTCGTGTGCTTGTGATGTGCATTGTCGATAGGCCGTTGTCGTCGCAGCACTCGCAGTCGCAGTCATCGTCGTCGTCGTCGTCGCCTTCTTATCGATTCGCTTCCGTTCGATTTGCGTTGATATTTGGGCCGCTTGTGCTAGACAAAGCGTCCATACACGATGTAACATTGCTAATTTTGTGGTGACAATTGGCAAAAGATTGCCAAACTATCGATATATGTTAATATCGATGCTTTAATTGCAGCTGCATTCGAATAATTAGTAAACATAAAGCGACAATTTTATAAAAGCTTAGTATCGGTAGCAGTTGCATAACTATCGATATAACTATCGATGACTTTCTTCCCGTGGAATTAGCTTACAATTAAAAAAAGCTCAGTGCCGCTAATACTTGCAAAACAAAACAACAACTGTAAATGTAACAATACAATGCACAACTAAAACTTACGATTGCTTTAAAGTTATCGGTTGCTATATCTCGATAACTAGGAGAGTTATCTAAAAATTGTATATAAGCTTTTCTTCTTATTTCGTTCTGTTCTATAAAAAACAATTATCAAATTACGCCGCCATTGCAATTTAGCCCTACTTATCGATAGTCATGCTAGCTGTGACTAATCCACCTATCGATAGTTGTGTTCCACTTAAGCTGCTCAATTTGCAAAACTATTCTAATCACTCTTACTAACTCCACTCCGTTAGTCTAACTGTATCTGCTTCAAATCTCACATGATCAATCACATACATACATACGATACATAGCATTAAATGACGTCTCCCCTGCCCCACCTCCTCGCCGAAATACCCAATAAAAAAATCAATCAACACCAACACAAACGAGAAAGAACCGAAAAAATTTGCGAAAGAACACAAAAAAAAAAATCAGATATAAATTAACGCAAAAACTGTACAGGCAAAAAAAAAGAACAACAAATATTTAGTCAGCAGCCTACCCCCGCACCCGCACCCGCACCTCCCTCCCCCAAACGGGCAGCACACCCCACGCGCTGCGCCCCAGCGCATAAAATGGCGCACTGTGGAACGAAGAGCAAAAAAATAAATAAATAAATACACATAGAAAAAGAAACAAAAACAAAAACAGAGTCAATTGATCTAATAAGCCAAGAACGCGACGTTGACGGTGACAGAGCAGCGGGCAGCGGCGCTCACTCATTTAAGCAATACAGCGCAGAAAAGCAGCAGCAGCGACAACAACAACAATAGCAAAATTTGCGCGCGGGGTGTTTTGGGGCTTCCCTGAGCAACAAGCAAAACGAAGCATATGAAACACACCACACACACACACACAGGCAGACTCGCATGCCCACACACGCACGCACACACACAGAGGCAGAGATAGGCAGCAGCAACAGCAGCGGTGGCGACGACGCGCAACAGCCGACAACGACGACGACGACGACGACTTGGCACTTGCTGACTAGCGCGCCGTGGTTGTTGTTCTTGGTTTCGTCGTCGTCGTCTCGTTCTCGTTGTTGTTGTTGTTAGTGGCGGCGCTGCGGCGGGCAGTACATATGCTTGTACGTATCACACACACAGGAGCGGTTCAACGCGGTGGTGGGTATACAAATAAATCAACAGCTGATGTCAAGTAGTAAGGCAGGCACACACACACACACACACACAGACATAAAGGTACACAGCACTTGCACAGGCAGACAGAGACAGAGAGACAACTTAACGTGCTGCTGCTGCGCCCCTCGGGCGCTAACCGCAGCCGCTCGCGTCGCGTCGCACACACGATGACGACGATGACGTCGCTGCCCGGCAGGCAGTCAGGCAGGCAGCAACAACAACAGTAGCAACAGTTGATCGAACATTCGAAGATCGAACGTCGTGCTGTTAAGTTGGCCTGCCCGGAACGGAACGCAGCGCAAAGCAAAAGAAAAAAGCGAGAAACACACGAGTGTAGAAGAGTGAAGAATAGTGAACAACATAAACAAAATAGCAAATAATAAGAAATCACAAAATACAAACAACAACAGCAACGACAACTACGATACGACACGACAAACGGTCACAACGCGTGTGTGTAGGCGAGAGTACGAGACAACTACACTACTGAAGTGCTAGTGTGAGTGCGAGCGGGAGTGCAAGTGTGTGATTGTGCCAGTGCGTCCCCAACAAGTTTTGCATTAATCAAATTAGATCACAACGGCAGCAACAACAACAACGACAACAACGGCAGCAGCAATGGCAAAGTGAGTTTTTAAATTGAGTTAAAGTTGAGTTCGAGTTGAGTCGAATGAACGAATGAAAATGAAAATGAATGTCATAATATGCTAATAAATCAAATATTCAAAATACAAAGTGCAAAAGTCATTCGTTTCTCACTCTCCCTCTATCTCTCTGCGTGTGTGCGTATGTAATGTGTATGTGTGTGTGTGTGTGGTGATATTTAATTAGAAAATGAATAGCAACAAATTGCCATAGAGTGGAGCGAATGTGAGTGCAGAAGGAATTCCAAGAAATTTTGTGAAAATTCAAAATAAACAAAGTTAAAGCTAAAAACCAAAGAGAGACGACGCAGCAAGCAGAGACAGCGGCGCGACAGCGACGTTTTGTAGCGCGCCACAAAAAGAACATAGCGTACGATAATACGGAAAACAACAACAAAACGAACAACAACAACAGCCACGATAAACAGGGCAACCCCCGCTGTAGTTGTAGTTGCTTTTGTGGCGTCGTGATTTTGATTTTGAGGTCTGCTCATCTTCCTCTTCTTCTTCTTCTTCGTCGAGTTCAAAGCAACAACAACAAATGTGCTCGGGTGAGTTAGCAGCAGCAGCAGCTTGCATAGTGTGTGCATGCGTGAAAGAGACAGGGGAAGTGCGCGAGAGGACCAGAGAGGAGACTGACTGAGTGAGTGAGTGTGAATCTCTGTGTGTGTGCGAGAGCAGCATGTGTCATGCTGTGTGCGCTCAATTTCACGTTGCAGCAATAAGGAACACATTGGACTTGAACTAAATACTTGGCGCGCTCACTCTCTCTCCCTCTCTCACGTTCTCTCTCGCTCTCTACCTGCACATAAACGTAAATTAAGCCGGCGCCAGGATACCTGCCGTCAACAGAGGCGTCGTCTTCGTCTGCTTGACTGTGTGCAAGCGAGACAGAAGGCTTGCAACGTCATTGACACAGCGCAAAAGGGCAGGCAAACGGCATAGAACAAAGCAGCTAAACAATGAGGCGAAAGGTGGAAATCCACTTAAGAGTACAACACACAAAAGGGCAGCGCTGCTCGCACTGTGGGGAACACACTCATCCTTGGCAGGGTACGAGAGAGAGAGAGAGACGGAACGAGAGCGAGAGTTCTCAAGTGTTGTGAGTGTGAGAACAATTAAGCATGCAACAGTTAGGCTCGTCTATCCCTGTCCCTGTGCAAGTGTGTGTGTGTGTGTGTTTACGTTTGTGTCTCAGTGTGAGTTTGAGGAATGCCCTGAAACGAGAATTACGACACATGTTTATGGGCTCCGGGGCTTAGAGGCAACCCCTGACCTTGACAACAGACATCAGACACCAGATACACATATACACTACACATATGCACACACACACACACACACACATAGAGACTTTAGCGCTGCGTGGGCGCAAATTCCATCTAGCTAGACTTTGAGAGAGATAATTATCATTGGAAAACACTTTTAACTGTTCATTCAAGCGTGAATATCATCATCAAAATCAACATTGGCATCATCGACACACACATGTATGTACACATATCGTAGGGGGGCATCTATAGCCATTAACTATGGATCTCTGTTTGTTTTACTCTTTAGTCGCCTCCTCCACCGCCACCTCCGTCTGAGCTGAAAAATAAATACCAGTTTGGCAAGCATTTTGTGCACGCTACGTAAGCGTTTTTAATTTAACAAATATGATTATACACTATACCGGATAATACGGCTAATTAATGATTCAATTTATCAAGCAAAAAGAAAGAAACAAATATAAACAAACTATTTCGTATTAGTTTACTATGAAAAT
Organism: Zaprionus indianus; assembly: GCA_018904595.1. NCBI lineage: Eukaryota > Metazoa > Arthropoda > Insecta > Diptera > Drosophilidae > Zaprionus > Zaprionus indianus. The sequence goes on along the minus strand of JAEIHA010000171.1, from coordinate 5,366,719 downwards.
TCTAGAAAGCCAATAATTTTTAAAAATTTGAATTTTAGCCTTATTATAGCTAAACTTGTTTGTACAAGATCTCTGCTATGCCTTGAAATTTTTGGCTGAAATTTCACCTGCGCCAATGTAGAGTATTTTTACGTTCGTCAGCCCCAGGCGCCTAATAATTCTCGCTTGTTTTGGTTTTATTTTCGACTTTTTGCTAATATGCAAAAATCCACACACACAAATTTTACCTAGCGGAGCCAAAACACACATGGCATTTCCGTCCTTCAAATGCCACCACACACACACACATGCAGAGCAAAGAATGCTGTGAATATTATTTTATTATTATAATTATATATTTTTGTGGGTCTTTGCTAGACATTTTCGCTTGAATTCGCACGATTTGAGAAATTCTTTAATTTGTGGTGCTCTCTCTTCTAATTAATTTGTTTGTGGTTCAACAGCACGCGGCCAAAACTGACAAATGACTTTGGTTGCCAAAGTGAAATACAGTATAATTCGCTTAGCTGCCTCGAGTACTTTGCACAATGCCTCGATGCAGGTAACTTAAAAATGCAGCTAACTTAATTTTTTGAATGGAAAAATAAATTTTTAAAATGGAAAAATAATGCAGATATCTTGCCGATGCAGCTAACTATCGATGCAGCTAAGCGAATTATACTGTATTTATAAACAATTTAATTGTGCCCCTGCGGCATTTCGTGACATTAACAATAGCAGACAAACCAAACCAAACGCAAAAAAATGCTTAAAGTAACGAAATGATCTCGGGGAATGCCCGTTCCCGCTCTCGTTCATCTTCCAATGAATTATATAATGACAACGTCAGCTCAAATTAACTATCTGTAACCGAAAATCTGTTGAAATATATCGCAAAACTTATCGTGGCTGTCATAAGTCGCGTAAAAAGGCCACACAGAAAAAAAAAAAAAAAAATACAAAATGTGTTAACTGAAATGCCAATAGACAGGTCTATAATTATAGCCCCAGCAGAGAGCCCAGACCTGCCGACGAAACTGCGTACTGGCTAAATAAAAACACTTGAATGTCGTCTTACGTAGTTGGGCATTTAAAAATATACGTTTCATGTACCGTCTGTCTTCTTTTTTGGCACAAGCGAAAAGTGGAAATTGGAATAGAAATCGAATGAAAACACACAAAAATAAAAGAAAGCAAAAAGAAAACTAAAACATACATAAATAAATGAGGCTATACTAATTCTCTACTATATAGATATACGTACGCTTGTCTTGATATAAATTCGGAACAGCGGATACATAATCGAATCTATTATTTTTATTTTTTTTTCTTGTTATTCCGCCAGAACTCAAATGTTTTGTATGTAAACAACAGAATTTTGTTGTTTTTTTTTTTTGCTTCTTCTGTTTGGCTTGGGTAGCAATTATTTAACACTTTTCTATTTATAAATCGCAAAGCGAAAAGTTTCTCACTATTTATGTTTATTTTGAACGATTCTCCGCTACGTAGGAATCGACGCTTGTGGTTGCTTTGAACTTGTTTCAAAATGTGTCTTGCACATTTGTTATTAAAGCAATTTTGTTTTCCTTACCCCCAACAAAATTATACGCAATTTTTCACGAATATATATATGTACATATTTTGTGTTTGTATAATTTTTGAAAATTTCTTAAGCAGAAATTTTCTATATTCTGTTTGTGTTTTCTAGCATTATTATTGACTAGAAAAAAAAAGCAAAATAATAACCGAATTTCATTCTAGTTTATGGCCAGAGCAGAATCCAAGAATTGCATTCCATATAATACTATATAAACATTTGATTTTCATGCATATAGAGCTATACTAGCGATTTCGAAGTGCAGTGCCAACAAAAATCGGACTATATGTTCTATATATACGATATACGCGCTAGACTGTGTGTAAATTGGAACCTTGGCACTGGTCGGTCGTCGGTCGTTCAAGCTTTCTTCGGTCGAAATTTCTAATAGATTTTTACAAAAAATATTTTTTGGTTGACGTCAAACGATTTTTGGGAATTTCCGTGCCACAGAAAAACTAATTTCACGAAAATTCTTCAAATGCGTCGTCGCTGGCTCTTACTCATCCCACATAGATCATCCTAGGGAAGAAAATTAGTTGAAAGATCTGTGAAGAACATAGAAAAATAACTGAGGTCAGAGCTTTATCAACTTTTCATAATCTCTGCTGCTGTCCGGGGTCCATCTCCTCCAGCTCCAGTCACATGATAAAGAAATGCTCGGGCATTTTATCTTATCTTAATACGGTTCTATTTAAAACGTACCTTGACCTTTTTCACCTCTTGACAAAGAGGCAACCTAAACTCGATAAGAAGTGTTTGACTTTAGTGCTGTGCAGAAATTATAAGTGGGTCTGGTGCTCGTGCTGGTTGGGTTGGTGGGGTGTGGGTATTATCAGTAGTTAGCTGGAAAAAGGCCAAGACTCATTTGGTAATTAATACTCATTTCACTTTTAATCAATAATTTATCAGCGCGAATTAGTGCGAATTTCATGTGTATTTTATTTTGAGATTTGTTTATTTCATATTCCTAACAAAGTAAACAAAGTGTGGAAACACTGGCAAAGTTATCAGCAACAGTTGCACACGCAAACACACACACACACGCACAGTGAGCTCTTTGGCTTGTGTGGTCAGCAAAAGAGAAGAAGGAGAAGAAGAAGCAGAAGAGACGACGACGATCGTTAGCGCTGCTTAATCGCATTAATTTGATTTCCGACAAACACTCAAGTGTTGCTCGCCAGCAACAACAACAACAACAGTGAACAGTGGGCGAGCGAGTACGTCATAGGCCACTGTGAAATACCAGGAGACGAGACAGAGACAGAGAGAGACAAACACACACACATGCTAAAAGCGCTTATCATGCGCGCTCTAGAAAGCTCCACTAAGCTGCACTTGTATTGGTGCCGTGTGTCTTATATTATCGCCTGCGTCCGATGAAAACAAGTAGCCAGGCCCAGGCCCAGCTCACACACGCACACACACACACATACCCAACACACACACTCACACTTCCACTCAACAAGCTAAAACTCGTTTGCAGCAAAACGAGCAAAATTATTAAAATTTTTAGCTTGATTCATGCACACAGAATACCCATACAAACACACACACACTGACATACAGATACACACTGATACACACACACACAGATGCCCACTCTCACATAAATATAAACAAATGCAAACAGCCACAACAACAACGATGATGGCGGGTTTCCTCGTTTCTTGTGAATTGACTCAATATAAAACACAAAAGCAAAGCGCAGGCAACGTCAGCGCAGCGGCGCGGTCACAACGACGCCAACGGCAGCGGCGGCGGCGGCGGCGACAGTGTTGTCAAGTTGTTTGGATTAGTCATGTTGCTTGTATGTACACTCACACACACACACACACACGTACGTAAAAACAGGCTAAACACTCAAATCGTCGTCGCCACATGGCTGCTCGTGCTCCACTCGTGTGTGATGGTGATGAGCCGAGAGAGAGTGAGTGCCGAGGGGAGCACGAGAGCACCAGAAAGAGAGAGAGAGAGAGAGAGCAGAGCAGGGAAGTCGCTTTATTCGTGTGTAGACAGCTGCGCGGCGGCAACTCTAGCCAGTTGGCGCTCTCTCACGCGATCGCACTCAGTCATGCAGTACGTATGTATGTGTGTGTATGAGTGAGTGCTTTGCTGGTGTGTGTAGCAATTATTATTTTATTATCACTTTTTTTCCACTGCTACGTTTTGTGCTGTGCTTCTACGTTTTAAATGCTTTTGTTGTTATCGCTGCTGCCGTTGCCGCTGCTTCTGCCGTTGTTGCTGCTGCTGGTGCTCCCCAGACCTTCCTTAGTCAGCAAAAATTCGCATATGTATGTATGTATGTATTTATTGGTCTGTGTGTATGTGTGCGTGCGCGTGTTTATGGCGCGGCGAACACGTACGTGCATGTACATGTATATGACTGTGTTTGTGTATGTGTGTGTGTGTGTGATTGTACGTAATCAACAGGGCTGGCGACAGACTTCGTGTTGTGTTCCCCCACTCACGTCACCTGTTGTTGTTGTTGGGGGCTACGTTTTTGCTTGATTTGATCATTTCTCAGCAGCAACAGCAGCAGAGCAGAGCAGAGCAGCAGCGTCGGCAGCAGGCGACCCTGTGCTTACTTTTGATTGACAATTGCAACAGTGTGTGCGAGTGCGAGTGAGAGAGTGCGCGACGAGTGTGTGCGAATATTGCTGCGGTATGCGACGTTGATGTTGCCCTGCTACCTATCTGCCTCTCCCTCTCGCTCTCTCTGTCTCTTGCTCCCGCTGTCTTTCCCTGACGCGCTCAATTATTTGATTATTGTACGATATTTTTTTTTTGCTCATTTTGGCTTTTGTTGTTGAGTCTTGAGCATGTGTGTGTGCATGCGTGCGAGTGTACGTGTGTGCTTTTGTTTTCGCGCTGCTCTTTCGCCAGTTAGTCGCGTCGCTTCTTCGTTTTCTTTTGCACACACACACACACTGCACACAGTGATTTGTCTGGTTTTTGTTGTTGCTTTTGCCACTTGGGCACTCTGCTTTGGTCTTTGAATGAATTTTTCAGCTTGCCTCGTCTAGTTGTCTTTAACTGTTTCATGCGCTCGCTCGCTGCTTGTCGCTCCGCGCACGTCGTTCCATGTGTTGTAGCGTGTGTGTTGTTGTTGCTTCTGCTCTTCTCGTTTCGTCTCGTCTCGGTCCCCTTTTGTCATATTTTTCGGTCTTTCATTCTCTCGTATCATTTCCCTGCTGATGTTGATGATGTTAATGATATTGTTGCGGTATATCGATAACTGTAACTATCGATGCCATTATTGATATTCATAGCGCGCGATTGAGTCACAGGTACGATGAGTATTTAGTATTTTTTTTGCATATTGCAAATATTTACATATGTATGCGTGTGTGTGTGTGTGCGTGTTGTTTGTGGTTTGCGTGTGTTTGCCTCATCGTTTTATTTTTACTCTACACTTGTCATTTCCTTGCCCATTTTATTTTTATTTCGTTATTTTTATCAGACATTTCGGCCTCATTGGAATTCCGTATCATTTCCGCAAATTTTAACGCATTTTTACCGGAATATTCGCACTCACAGCTGTGTTTGTGTGTGTGTGTGTGTGATGTTGTAGGTGTGTTGTTAATAAATTATTAACAATTGCCAAGCTTGCATTTTGTTTGTTAACTTTTTGTTATGCGCTGCTGCAGCTGCAAAGACGAGAACTGACAAACTGTCTGACAAGCGGCGGCGCCTACCTCACACACACATACACATGCACATACACAAGAGAGTGAGACGCATGGGAGAGTGTGCTGGCATGTGGGTGGCTGCTTGGCTCCAATGTGTGTGAGTGGGGCACGCGTGAGCAAGAGAGGGAAAGGCAGTGTGTGTGTGTGTGATCTCGCGTGACGTAGGCTGCACTCAAATTCGCCAACAACAAGAACAACAACAGATACAGCAGCCTGTCATTGAAGTGTGACCAGTTGCGATAATCGGGTATTATTTGCAAATTGCACTTTGCACAGTGCGCTCAAGAGAGGGACGAAGGGTAGGGGCGAGCGAGCGAGAACGAATGTGAGTGTGAGTGGGAAGACAATGGGGAGAATTGCACATGCAAGTGCAATTGTCAAATACGCAAGCACATTGTAATTATTTGTATAGCTAAATGCGTGCTATGACAGTGCGAGCTTATAAAGTGAATTACAGCTATAAATGCACTCTCACACACACACACACACACGCACACACATGAGCACATGTATTTACGTACGCTTTACTCAGCTCAGACTTTGAAACAAAATTCCTAATAATAAAAGCCGACAACGACGACGACGAATCGTTAAACAAAGTCAAAGTCGTGATAATAAAGTCATTTAAATATTTGTACAGTTTTATTTGTATCTGTAAATATAGAAAAACTTTGTTGCTTAACTTGAGGCCAATCGAATCGCCGTTATATATAGGCTTATATAGTCTATATATATACTTAGAAGGTTCCTTGGGTATTAAATATTCAATGGGGTATCAAATTTGTTGTCTTATGTTGATTTCATAGCAATTAAAATCAAGATAGCAATCGATGAAGCATAACATTATCATAATTATGTGCGTCAGTGTGACAGTGTGTGCCAAAAGTTGAGCCACACATTTCATCATGGACTGTTATAAATAGTTGATAAATATATTGGCTGAGTTATAAATTAAATATAAATATTTATTATATATTTAAAAATTCTTTGTGAATTTCCCTAGGAAATTCCGCCCTTCCTCTCTGATTGTTACACTTTGCAACTTAATCCATAGCTTAATCCATATCGCATACAACATGAGAGTGTTATCACTATATATGAGGATTTAATTACCTCTCGACAGCCTGACGTCAAACAGCTGCAAATGCATTGACAAGACAGAGAGAGAGAGAGAGAGAGGGGCGTTGTGGGGTGTGGCTGTTTCAATTTGCAATCGCCACTCGAAAGTGTGTCTGATTGTGTGTGAGTAATGCACACAGGTAGTTCCAGTTCAGTCCCAGACCATCACTGATAAGAACCCCAAAGAACCAGCTCGACAACATTATCAATGGAATTTTTGGGCGCTATTTTTTTATATTTCTATTACGTTTTTTGCTTGCTCTTTTATTATTTTGTATTTATTCAGCGATCGCACGTTATTTAAAGCTTTATAAATTTGTTGATAAAGAAATAAGTAAACACACACACACGAGGAGTAGAAACGACGCATGCTAAATACAAATATCGTTCTCTCTCTCTCTCTCTTTCACTTGAGGCAAAAGTCAATTAACACGAGAATCCGCGAGGTTTTAGCTTTATTTTTTGTTTTTCTTTTTCTTTTTTTCTTTTCTTTTTTTCTTGTTTTTTATTTTGTTCTCACTCTGGCTGCAAATCCTACTAATCATTCCCAGAGTCATATAGCATGCGAAAACAAAAAGCAGTCAGTGTGTATGGTGACTGATAAGGCGACTCAGGCTTTTCATCGGATGAATTTTCATAGCCCCTTTTGGTTGCTTCGTTTACGTTTACGTTTTTGGTTTCTGTTTCGCTTTTGGTTTCATTTCTATTTCGGTTTCAGTTTCGCTGGGGCAACAGGTGAACCCAAAACGACTGCCAAAATAGAAAGTTGATAAAGCCGAAAAACAAATACGAAAAATATTTGGCTACACTATCTATCATAGATACAAACTATATATCTGGATTGTATAATACTATATAGTTTGTGTGTGGAACCTTATGCCGGCTCTGCGGGATTTTCCCAGCGAATTAGCATGTGGCATCGCTGCTTTTGCTCTGCTCTGCTTATCACAATACTGCCGCGCACCTGATAAGATTGAGAGCCCAATTAGCTGCGATAGCGTATGTTAACGTATGTGCCGTGTTAATGATGAAATGCGTGCGATTGCCAAATGAAACTAAGAACACAGCTGAGGGCACTTGAATTATTAAGTGGATTTCTACGGGGGTTTTTGGGCCGGCGAGAAACCAAAGGGCTAAATTCCTGCTCGTGCGAGCTTTACATTTTCTATTCATGCAAATAAATATTTAATCGTCGGACCAAAGTTGTGGACAACACTCCACGTAGCAGTCACAACAAATGCTGTCCCTCTCAAGTGTATTATTTATTGAGAGTGCAGGACTTGAGCGATACTATAGTATAGAGAGACAATGTCTCTTAAGTTTGTGGGGAAATTTAATAGTCAAAGGGGTAAGGAAGTGTTGCTTTAAATTGAAACAGAGACAGGAAAAAGGCTAAGGACTGGAACAAGGTCTACGACGGGAACTAGACAGAATCTATTGTTGGGAACAAAATAAGTATAAAAATTATAAAAAGAATGATGCGAAATTACAGAATGCACATTTTAAATGGTGGAAGAATTAAATAAGAACTGTACAGACAGTTTTCCTGACTTTATTGAATAAAAACACCTTCCAAAAGCCTTTAAATGATTTATGAGCCTCAATAAATGAATGAACTACTTTATATATTAGATTATTCTATACAGATAATAAAAAGAACGATTCCAAATTACAGAGTGAACATTTTAATGCGGAAGTGAGTAATAAGGACAGTACAGAGGATTTTCCCGCTTTAATTGTATAAAAATCCTTTAAAACTCCTTAAAATATTTTATAAGAATATAAATTGTATATTATGTATAAAGAAAGTACTCGTAATATATAATCATTATAATCTACAGTTGAGTGTACTCGACTGTAATATACCGCGTTACCTACTTGACCAAAGCGATCAAATATTCTAAATTTTAAGCGTATTTTACTGTTGCATACCTTGCAGGGAATGACAGTACATCAGTGAAATTCTTTCTTAAATAACTTTTTTGTAATTTATGCGATATACATATTTGTGAGTTTAGTTCGTAGCTGGGAAAAATATCTATATATTATAAGCTTGATAAATCTTCTTAAAACTCACATAAAATCAGGATAACATACTTGTAATATTCCATTGAGTTGGACCCTTCTCCTTCTCCACTTCGATTTTATTCCCCTCTGCATAAATCCTAATTAATTTAAATGTTTTTTCAGCTGTTTTTCCGCCCACTACAGACCAGTAGAGTTATTCCTCATTTTGTTATTTTATAATTAGTTATTTAATTGTTTAACTATAAAATAATAATGTACAATATAATTAAACTTTGTTTATCTTTTGCCAATATTGCAGATGAGCCCACGGCCAACACGTCGCAGGCGAGCAACAACAACATTGTTGATACTATGGAAAATGCAACAACAGCGAAACATTACAACAAGGGAGCAACAACTGCAACAACAACAACAAGTAAACAATATAACAAGAGCAACAACAACAAAGTGCAGAGCAGTACGAGACGTGCAACAGCAACAGCAGCAGCAGCCGCAGCGGCAGCAGCAGCAGCAGGAACTGTAGCAACAGCAGCAGCAGCAACTGTAGTAACAACGACGACAACGGCAACAGCAACAACAACTAAGAAACAAACATATCGCAGCAACAACGAAATTGCTGCAACAAACAAAATCAACAACAGCAACAACAACAACAATAAAGTCAACAACACTAAGGCGACAGCAGCAACAACAGAAACCGTTGCAGCCACAACAGCAACCAGTACAAGCACACGAGATAAGCTAAGCAGCGAGTTGCCAGCAGCAGCAGAAGCAGCAACAGCAGCAACTAAAGCTGTAGACAGCAACAGCAGCAACAGCAACAACAACAACCACCACAGTGATAATAGTATTAGTGAGAATAATTATGAATTTAAGGCTAGAGATAAAGCAAACTTAAGTGATAGCAAAATGACGCTACAACATGTGGCAGCAGCAGCAGCTGGCGGCAGCAACAACACCAACAGCAGCAGCAGCAACACAATGATGAACAATGATGATGTTGCTGGCGATTGGACAAGCTCAACAAATCTGCGTTATCTGCACAAGAAGTTCAAACGCTTGGCCAGTACCACAGAGGCGGATGGGGGCGTGGCAGATGCAGCAACAACAGCAACACAATTGCGCAGCAGCTCATTGTCGTCGACGAGCTCATTGTCGCCGCCACCGCCACCGCCGCCGTTGCTCAATGGAGCAGCAGCAGCAGCAAGTGAATTTAGTGCCAACAACAACAACAACATAAGCCATGAAGAGAGCAACAACAACAACAACAGCAGTAAAATTGCACATGTTGCTGTTGCTGGCGTGCCCAGGACACGCACACCGCTCAGCAACAGCAACAGCAATGCCAACACCACCACCAGCAGCAGCAGCAGCAATTACGCCAGCAATGCAACATTGTCGCCAGCAACATTTGCACAGCATCAACAGCAGACGCAACCAACGAACACAGTAGCAGCACCAGCAGCAACTGTTGCAGCAACTGCAGCAGCAACAGCAACAGTTGCAACTGCCGCGTCGACAGCAGCAGCGCCTGGTGAGAAGGCAGGCCGCCATCTGTGTCCCTATTGCAATCTGAGCTGTGCCAAGCCTTCGGTGCTGCAGAAGCACATCAGGGCACACACCAATGAGCGTCCCTATCCCTGCAAAACCTGTGACATTGCCTTCAAGACCAAGTCCAATCTCTACAAGCATTGTCGCTCCCGTTCCCATGCGGCGCGCATGAAGGGATACGATGTGCCGGTAACGGAGGCGGATGGCATGTCCGATCAGGATGGCGATGGAGAGTTAAGCAACAGCAGCTCGGAGCTGATGAGTGTGGAGAATGTAAGTAGCAGGGGGAGGAAGAGGAGGTGAAGAAGAACGATAATAACTAATCTAATAAAGAACTAGATATGACAAGCACGTAGGCTAGCCGTAGCCGATTAAATGTACAACTTTTATTTTCTGTTGCATACTTTTAGGAAGCGGTAAATCAGTAGCTCTTTAATTTATTTCTTAAATAACTTCTATGTTAATTATCCGATCGCAACCAAATTCAAGAATATTATTTGTACATTGATAGTTATTGTTTTTGCCAAAAATGAACTGTGCACCATTAGAACTGCGGTTTTTCCGTTAAACGGGGGACAGAAAGGGGCGTGCTCCATTTTTAAAGCAAGCTTTATTTGCGTGCATTAATAACTAATCCTTCTCTCTCTCCCTCTCCCCCCCACAGTTAAGTCGCGCGGATTCGCCCTTTGATGAGGCAATGCCATCGCCGTCGCCTTCCCCCTCCACACTGTCGGCATCGAAGAGCGCCTACCTGCAACAGCCTGCTGCATTGCTGCATCAACAGCAGCAGCAGCACATGCAACAGTTGCCGTTGGGTTCACCTGCAGCAGGCACCTTGCCGCCAGCAACAGCGGATACATTGCACTCGGCGACGGCGCAACATCGTCCCTCAATTGACTATAAACCGTACAAACCCAAGTTCCACAATGCATCGCTCTATGGCAAGGAGCAGCTAATACAGCAGCAGCAGCACCAGCTCCAACAGCAGCAGCAGGTGCAGCAGCAGCAACAGCAACAGGTGCTGCAACAGCATCAGGCATTGCAGGCGCAGCAACAGCAACAGCAGCAGCAGCAGCAACAGAAGCTCAGCACGCAGCAGGCAGCGCTGGCAACGCATCGCACGCTCTCGCCCAGCACGCAGCTGAAGCTGAACAATCACATCAATTCGCACCAGTTGCAGCTACAACTGCAGCATCAACAGGCACAACAGCAACAGCAACAGGCACAACAGCAGCAGCAGCAGCAGCAGTTACATGCACAGCAATCGTTGCTGTTGGCAGCTGCTGCTGCCAATCCTGCTGCACTCACAGCGCTGCCACCGCCACTGCCATTGTCCTCAGGGGTTTACTATCTGGGGCAGCCTCCGTACTACCCGCCGTCGTTGCATCAACACGCCTTTGCGCTGCAGCAACTGCAATTGCAGCAACATTTGCAGCTGCAACAGCAACACCAACAACAGCAGCAACAGCAACATCAGCAGCAGCAGCAACATTCGCCACTGTTAAAGGCTCCAACGCATGCGCCGCCACCTGCACCGCAGCAACAGTTGCCACCGCAGCCGCAACAGGTAAGAAAAGTTGACGAAAATAAGCTAGATTTGGCTGGTAAACAATATTAGCGGGTTCAATTTAGCTTCATTTGTCTTGAAAACAAGCAGTTTAGTAGTTTGTGAATACCACGATAGTTTCCGATACAATCGCACAGCAAAATATCGATACAACTAGTTGAATTTGGCTAGAAAACGTGGTTAGCTCCTTGAAACTAGCTAGATTTGGCTGGAAAACTTTATTTCCTCACAAATTAATTACAAAATAGCTTAATTTGACTACAAAAAGTAGCTAGCTTGTTAAAAGTGGCTTGAAACAATCAGTTTAGCTGTAGCAATAGTTTACTCCTACTATCGCATGATAAAATATCGCTGAAACAAGCTAAATTTGGCTAAAATACAAAACAAACTCACTCAAACTAGTTAAATTCGGCTAGAAAACTTTTTGCGATCATTAACAATAGCTGCAATTGGCAAGAAATAATTGGTTTGGCTGTATCGATAGTTTTCTGCTACTATCGCATACTAAAATATAATTAAAACAAGCTGCATTTGGCAAGAAAACAGCAAAAACTTACTAAAACTAACTAAATATGGCTTGAAAACATGTGCAACAAGCAGTTTAGCTACTTTTTTACACAACAATAGTTTACCGATACTATCGATACTAATTGCCATCTCTAATTTACAGCTCCTTCGCTCCACTAGCCAACAGACGACAACAGCAACGCTGCCCGCCCCTGCCACGCCCACACCAGCAGCAAATCTAAGCAGCTTTGCCAGCGCCAGTGGTGGCATGCAAGTGGTAAGTGAAAGAGACACAAATATAGAGAGAGAGAGAGATGGAGATAATGTACGGTAATCCTTTGCAGAATGTGGAGAAGGTGCAGGAGCACATCTCCAAGCTGATCTCACAGAACGAAGCCATCGTGGAGAACAAGGAGATATTGCTGCAGAAGAAATATCCCAAGCAGTTGAATCGCTCGCGCAGCTTTAACAATGCCAACAACAACAACAGCAACAGCAATAGCAACAGCAGCAACACGAATCATGTCGGCAGCAGCAGCAACTCAACGCTGCAGCAACTCAGCAACAGCAGCAACACGCAACCGTTGGTGGAGACCAAAGTGAATCTGGCGCAGGCAATCGTGCAAAAGCAGCAACAACAACAGCAACTGCAACAACAACAGCAACAACAGCAGCTGCAGCAACAGTTGCACCAACAGCAATATCAGTTGTACATGCAACAGCAGCAACAGTTGGTGGAACCACAGCCGCCTGTCAATGGTTTGCGCGGCAGTTATGTCAACCTCAAGTCCACGCCCACAGCCAGCAATGCTGCGCCGCCCACTGTCAGCAAGCTGCAATCGTTGCCGCCGCCACCGTCACCAGTGTTGCCAGCGCAGCAGTTGCAATATCGACAGGATCCTGCAACGCCAGTGCCCAAGTTGGAGCAGCAGCAGCAGCAGCAACTACAGCCACAGCAGCAGCAGCAACAGTCGCAGGCAGCGCCCAATCATGTGCAGCCGCTGAATCTCTCCGCCAAGCCCAAAGCAGCAGCAGCAGCAAAAGGAACAGCAGCAGCTGGAACGGGTGTAGCTGCACTCAGCACTGTTGCAGCAGCAGCGGCGGCAGCAACTGTTGGCCTGACCAAGCCCACGTCCAGTGTGCCGCAGGGGCCGCCCAACAACTCGATCATCAAGAATCTGCTGCTCAATGCACGCGGCCTGGCGGTGCCCATTGGCGAGGGCGACGACGCTGTCTACTCCTGCCCCATTTGCGCCAATGTGTTCCGCAGTGCGGACGAACTGAAGCATCACAATAGCACCTACTGCCAGGATGCAAGTAGCTCTGCTCCCATGAGTCCCGCCTCGTCGCCAAGCAGTAAATACTTTCGTTCCAATTCGATCTCGATGAGTTTGCCGGAGCTCAAGTCGCACATGGCCAACTCAAAGAATCCTCTGTCGCTGGCCAAGTTGGCCTGGTCGCAGCTGAAGACCAAGGATAGCAGCAATGTCTTGACGCATCTGCGTGCGGCGCAGTCACCAGCGAGAACTTCAACGGTGACAGCGAGCAGCAGCAGCAGCAGCAGCGGCGGTGCAGCCAGCAGCAGCACAGCGAGCAGCAGCAGCAACAGCAACAACAGCAACATTGCCACCAGCAGCGGAAGTAATCGCAGCAGTTCTAGCTCCACGCTGCCACTGCTGCCCGCCCACATACCGCCCAGCATTGATGCCAGCAGCGTCGCCTTGCGCTTTGTGGATGCACCGCTACCTTCGCCTGGTCCGCTGCTGGGCAAGACGCCACTCGTCGACTATGCAGCGCCACGCAAGGCAGGCACCAGCGATGCACAGGTGGTGATAACCAAAATGCATGAGGATCTGGATATTGAGACGCCCAGCGCCAAGCGTGCCAAGCTAACCGGTGCCTCCGCCTCCGCCTCCAGCTCTGCCGCACCCTTCAATGTGCTGTTGTTTGCAGCAGCAGCAGGCGCTCAACAGCAGCCGGAGCAGCAGCAGCAGCAGCAACTGTTGTCGGCCAGCAAGGAGGAACGTCTGCGTCGCTTTACCTCCTCGGGCGGCACCATGATACCCATTTCCGAGTGCCCCGAACTGGATAAGAGTCCCAAGATGATACGCACTCCATTGCTCTCGGGTGGCAGCTTTCAGGAGATGTCGCCACGTCTCAGTGGCGAGTTCAAGGAACGCAAAGTGTCCAATGGTTTTCTGCAGCAGCTCAGCACCAGCTCGAGTAGCTCCTCGGTGCCGCAGCACTTTCAATTTCCGCCCATCAATTCCATTACTGCCTTCAATCCACTGACATTGCCACCCATGAGCAGCAGCAGCAGTGGAGTAGGAGCAGTAGGAGATGCCACGCCCAGCAAGGCAATACCCTATGTGCCTGGCATACCTGGACCACCGGGCACGGGACTCTCCTTGTTGCCACCGCCGCCACAGCAACTGCAACTGCAACGTGGCCGCAGTCCCAATCGCAAGCAGCCCAGTCCCAATTCCAATCCAGCACTGGCATTCACCGAGACGCCACTGAAGGCTCTCTCACCCTTTGGTGGCGTGCAGAGTGTGCCCAGTGAGTTTAGTCGTCAGCCACCAACGCCGGCGCAACGCAATGCGCTGCAATGGAACAAGGCAGGAGGAGCTGGAGCAGCAGCAGCAGGGTCAACCTCCAAGCAGCCTTTCAACTTTCTGCGCATGGCTGACAATGTGAAGAGCTCAGCCGTGGAGCAGGAGGTGCGTCACTTTAACTTTGATAATGTGCACAAGCAGCAGCGTGAGGATGCGGCGCTGGCGCCGTTGCACATCGAGACACCAGAGGAGGCAACACCGGGAGTAACTGGCACGGCACCAACCACACCAAGTAGTAAATCCAAGTTTCTGCGTCCCACCAGTCTGCCTCTTAAGCCCGGCACCTTTACGCCCAAGCGTCATCATGGCATCACACCCACAGCGAATACACTGCCCCTCATCTCACCCGAGACGCCACGTCCCAGCAAATCGTGTGTGCAACTCTATTTGAATGGACATGCCTACACTTATCTGGGTTTGAAGTGCAGCACCAAGATGTTCTATTGCACTGTAAACTGTCCACAGCCCTCGTATGTGGCAGGAATGCATAAGCTATCCATGTACAGTGTGTGGCAAGTGTGCGAGGAGAATCAACCGCATCCGTTGGGCTTTAAGGCCAAGCAAATGATGTCGCTGTATGACTCGAGGCAGAAGTTACTCGGTGGCATTGGTGGTTACTCCATGTCGATGGCTGGAGTGGGTAAACTAAATTATACGCTGGTGGACTCACAGCAAATGGTCACGACCAGTTCGACGATACCGAATGGACAAAGTCGTTGCTATCAGCATCAGCAGGTGAAGGCCGGAGGAACAACAATTGCCACGCTGAGTGAGGCAAATGTGGCAGCTAAGGCAAGCGAGGATGCGGCAGATGCTGCCAAGAAACTGGAGTCGGGACAGCAACAACCACTTGTCGGTGGCTATGAATCACATGAGGATTATACGTACATACGTGGCCGGGGCAGGGGACGTTATGTGTGCTCCGAGTGTGGCATACGTTGCAAGAAACCTTCGATGTTGAAGAAGCACATCAGAACGCACACGGATGTGCGTCCCTTCACCTGCAGTCACTGTAATTTTAGGTGAGTTTGGAGCGGCAGGAAAGAGGGTAGAAGGGGGCAGAAGGAGGCAGCTTCTACTTGCCAATAAACGTAGATAAACCCTTCCCAACTGTGCCCTATCTATTCTCTAGTAGCCATACTAACCCTTCTCTTTTTCTTCCCTCCTTTACAGCTTCAAGACCAAGGGCAACCTGACCAAGCACATGCAGTCGAAGACACACTTCAAGAAGTGCATTGAGCTGGGCATCAATCCGGGTCCCATGCCAGCAGATAGTGAATTCCTCGATGTCGATGTGGAGTTCGATCAGCAGTCCTCAACTTCTGCAGGCGGACGCACCTCTTCCATGGCTGGTGAATCTGATTCAGATGATTACAGTGACAATGAATCGGAGAGCAGTGGTAAGTAAAAGCTTCTCCTTCTCTTCCTAAACAAGTTGCTAAAGTTCCTCCTTTTCCCTTTGCAGATACAGACGAGTCCAAGTCACGCCTGAAGGAGCACGAGGCAGCACGTGGCCTGCTCTCGCTGTCCATGACGCCACCAATACCACAAAGTGTTTCACCTTATCCCGCACAGCTGCAGGACTCTACACCGCTGCCGGCAGCAAGTCCCGCCAATAGCATTGGTTCCTCTGCGGGCAGCAGCGCTGGAGCAGCAGGCGCAACGCAGCCCAAGCAGCGTTTGATTTGTTCCTTCACATCGCCCAAGCCGCCGTTCGATTACCAGAAGCAGGAACAGTATTATTCCAATCCGGAGGAGTCCAAGCCAAAGCATCGCAGCACTGTGTCCAGTGATGAGGCAAGCAGTGCACCAATGGATCTAACCAAGCCACGCATGGCGCCGCTCATCATGCAGGATCAGCAACAGCAGCAGCAGCAGCAACAGTTGCCCAAATCGCAGGCACAGCAAATGCGCGATGTGATCTTTGGTGCTGGCAATAATGAATGTGGTGGCTTCATGAAGACCCTCATTTCGGTGTCGGATAAGGTGCGCATCTCTGCGGAAATGGAGGAGCAGGCAAAGCGCGAAAGTGCCGAGGCTGGTGAGGATGTGCTGCTGCACACGTACATCAAGGAGCAGGCACTGCAATATGCCAAGATGAAGCAGTGTCAGCAGAGTCAGTTTAGTCGCAGTTATCAGGGAACAAACAGCACCATCTCCTCCAGCATGACAAGCAGCAGCAGCATTATCTCCTCCTCCATCAGCTGCAGCATCTCCTCCAGCAGCGCCAGTAGCCTCATCTGCTCCAGCAGCAGCTCCTCTAGCACGCCTCTGGTCAGCGTCAAGCCGCAGCTGCTGCTCAAGGAGTTGCCCAGCATTGAGGTGCACGAGGTGAAGACACCCGAAGCAGAGACGCCACTGCCAGTGGCACTTCCACTTCCCCTGCCCCTGCCTGCAGCCAAAACCGCAACCGAGGAGAGTGAGGAAAGTGATCAGGAGAAGCCGCAAGGAGCAAAGACTTCTGTGGAGCAGCCTGTGCAGCTGCCACACAATGCCAATCTGCCTGCTGCAGTGCAGCAAACGGATGCCAATGATTTCAGTGGCGTCTTAAGCAAGGTTGCCAGCAGCAACACAGCAGCAACAGTTGCTGCTGCTGCTGCTGCACCCGCACGCAGTGTCATTGTGGGCGAGAAACCGTCGAAAAGTAGCAGCAGCAGTACCTCCACTCCTACTGGTGATTTGCTTGCTATTTCTGTACCAACAACCTCGTCCAGCTCCTTTGCCAGCACGCCACGTGTGGCGCCACCACCACCACCTCCGCAGGCCAATGATGCGCGTCCCACCTGCGGCATTTGCCAGAAAACCTTCCAGCGCCAACATCAACTGACGCTGCACATGAACATTCATTACATGGAGCGCAAGTTCAAGTGTGAACCATGTGGCATCTCGTTCCGCACCCATGGGCATCTGCAGAAGCACGAGCGCAGTGAGGCGCACAAGAACAAGGTGATGATGACGTCGACATTCGGTGTGCCCACCACCTCGAATCCGCGTCCCTTTGAGTGCACCGATTGCAAGATTGCCTTCCGCATACATGGACATCTGGCGAAGCATTTGAGGAGTAAAACGCATGTTCAGAAATTGGAGTGTCTACAAAAGTTGCCATTTGGCACGTATGCAGAGATTGAGCGAGCGGGGATTAGCCTCACCGAGATCGATACAAGTGATTGCGATAATTCATTGATCTCGCTGAAATTGCTGGCACAGAAGTTGCTCGAGAAGGATCCGAATAAGTTGAGTGGTTACACCAATCCCTCGGGTATGCTACAATTGGCCACATCGGAGGCACCTGGTGCGGGTGGTCAGGATAGTGCCAGCGAGGATGGCTTCAGTGCTGCAGCAAGTGCCGCCGCCTCGGCCATTGCCTCGTTGGACAATGACAGTGCAGGGAATACACCACAGCGTGCCAGCTCCATGTCGGAGGATGAGGGTGGTGCTCCCATGGTCAATGGACTGGGCGGGCATGGTCCACTCAAGCGTCGTCTGCCTGGCAGCAGCTTTAGCAGCAATGGCGATGAGAGTGATAATCCGCTAGAGCAGTTGGAGACGAAACGTGCGCGCAGCAATACAAATGAATTGGCGGCAACAACATTGCCGGTGGCCGCAGCAGCAGCAGCAGCAGCTGCAACGGCAGCAGCAGCAGCAGCGTCGGGAGCAGCAGCAGCAACAGCAGCGGGCAACTGACAGTACATGTACATGCTGCAGCCCACCTGAGTGTGGCCCAACTGTTATCCCTATCAGGGTTATCAGGCCTGGCCACAGCAACAACAGTCGCAGCAACAGTTGCAGCAACAACAACATAACAAGAAGAACCACAACAACAACAACGAGCGCATATCAAATGTCTAAGCATATCGCATTTGGGCACACAACAAACAAACCACACACACTAGGCACACACACTGCACACAGGCACAACAAGTTGAGCAGGCGAAGAAGAAGCTGCTCTCCTGCTGTGTATCTGTGCGTGTGTATCTCTGTGTCTCTGTGTGTGTGTAGGCAAGTCAAGCATATGTACTCTATACATATACACACACCTACACACACACACAACCAATACATTTATATAGTGTATAAAGCAAACTTGCATGTTTGCAACTTAAGTATTTAGTTTAGTTCATTGTCAACTCTTCTATATATAGAGTATACACATATATACAATATATACAGATCTGTACAGCAGGTACCATGTACGCTAGCCCTAGTTATAAGTCCATATAGCACACACACACACAAATATATATAGTTACCATATATGATTTCCTTTTCGAAATGCTAAACAAAAAACTCCCTAAAGTGCTGTGAGTAAAAAGTGAAGTGAAGAAAAAAACCTAAAAAAAAAGCCTACAAAAATATTTAGTTTATATATCTATAAGGCCTAGCCCACCATCAGCCCCGCCCCCTATTTCCTCTCCAACTCCTCCACCCCACAATCACGTAGTTCTTCCTGATTTCTTTGAAGTTTTCTATATCTTTAACTCTAGTACTATATCTCTTAACTTTATCATTATGTTTATTGTTATAATTTGTAGATAATGGAAAAACAACGAGACCACGAGACTCTTTTTCAATTGTTTGTTTTAATTAATCAATGATATATATTCGTTATATATCGACATATACAAATTAGCGAACACAAATTGAAAAAAATCAAATAAAACTTAACACAAAAAAAGAAAAAAATAAACAAAACTAAAACTAAATGAAGTAAACGTAGTTCTAGTTAAAGATTATGTTGTCATATAGATCTTAAGTTTGGTAGGCTAGCAAAAACACATACATAAAGTTTATAGAAATTAATGAAAATTATTGTACAAACTGTGGCTACAACTATATATATGGGAATATATTTATACGGTATATAGTATATCTATATTTGAGTGTATATGTATGTTAACACACACACACACACAAACAACAACAAAATGAAGTGATTTATTACATTATATCAAAAACAAACTGAACATGATGATGGAAACTTTACAAACAAAACAAAACAAAACCAACAAAAAAATGACACAAAAAATAAACAAAATCAATGTGAAAATTAATGCGATTTATTTTTTTATTGCAATTAAAAGCGTTTCTGGAAGTACATATATTCCTGCAAAGAAAGGAAGGGTAGGGTATCTATTTATATATATGCCCGATAAGGGAGTTATCTATACACTTACTAATAGGAAAGCCGAACCCAGTATGAGGGCACGCTCCTTGGCCGTCAGCTTGACGTCGCTAAAGTAAATATTGGTGGTGTACTGGGACTTGCTGGCCAACCATTTGTGATCGATGGAGGCGCGTAGATCTCCGCCAGAATGGATCTTCAAAGAAAAAGGGAGAATATACCAAACTATATATTGTATAAAGTATCGTCTCTCCTTCGCACCTTAAAGTAACACTCCTTGGGCAGGCAGAAGCAGCAGAAGCCCACATTGCTGGGTCCCTCCACACAGAAGACAGGCTGATTTGTGTTGCCATCCTCGATGAAGAACTCGGGCTGCGTGAAGGTGGGTGACTGCACCACACGTCCCAGCACATTGCCGGGTGGTATCCAAATCTCTAGACTCTTGGGCTGGCAGCAGAGCACGCCCAGTGCGAGTTTCTTGCGAAAGACCAACGCCTCCTGATGTGTCTTGTCCAGCAGATGCATTTGAAATGGACGCGCAGCGCCCCAAATCATACGATGTCGCTCCGTGGAGCTTTCCGAGGCTGCAAAAATGGCATCGCCTAGCGGAGAACGCACCACATAACGGTTCTCCGAAGAGACAGCAGTGAGGGCTAAAATAATATTATAACTGGATTAGTAAGACATATATAGAGAAGTGCATTATCTACTTACAATCGTTGAGCTCAAAGGTTTGTTCGATATGCACGGAGGGCAAATCGGCAAGGCAATCGTAGCCCGCCAGGGGTATGAAGGTGCGACTGCCAGACACCGAGGAGATGGGCAAGGGAATGCGTGGTGCCTCTATAAGGACAGTAAATTGATGATTAGTATGTTAATAATTCAGAGAACTGCCCAACTTACCCGACACTGGACGCGGCTGTGAGGTTATGCTGATTTGTGAGTCGAAAACTGGAAAAGAAAAAGAAAAGTTGGGGGAATTACTTTGCAAATATACTATATATACTATATAAACATGGAAATTGCTTTTCTGGTATCGATCATTTGGTCAGAACGGGCCAAAAACAAAGGCACTCGAGTGGGTTCATAAAAACCTAAACAGTACCGTAAGACTGATAAGATATAGATAGGCGCAATTTGTAGTTGACTTGTTGTTGTTGCTGTTGTTGTTCCCACTGTGAAACACACTCAACACACTGCCGAGTAATCCAATTGCAGCATTTACAAGTATTGGAAACCTTTATCGTCTGATTCACGCGAAAACAATTCGAATTTCATTATATTATCCGTATTATTTTTTACCTCGTGGCTCTGTTGGACTGCCCGTTTGGGCCACACGTATTTCGCTGTCGTATTGCAACGTGCGTACTGCATCATTCTGCAGCATTTTAATATAATTTATATTTTTATTTATTTATTGTTAACACGTAGTTTTTAAAAAGGCGCTCGCAAACACAACACAGATCAACGGCCAATAGACAACAATGTGACCAGTTAGGGTATGCAGTACGACGACAAAAATACCAACGCTGTGTGCAGTATTTTTCTGCATCGTTGCTCCGTTTTGCGCTCACGTTGTTGTTGACATTACTCATTATTGCGTTAACGTTACTCATTTGTGCTGCAAGTGGCCACAACAACACACAGCTGAAAGTGAAAAGGTTTATTTAAATTTAAACTTAAATGGCAAACACAACAAATTGTCAAACAGACATTGTAATAAAACTGTGTTTAATTAGTGTAACTCCGGTTAGAGGTAAGTTTATTGTGTGAAGATTAAACAAATGTGACTAAAACAGCAGTTGTAATATTGAGACAGCCAGCAAAACAAAAACAACAAGCACGTCACAGGGCGCTCTCTCTGAGAGAGAGACACAGTGGGAGAGAGTGTGCAAATTTAAAACAAATTAAGCTTTGTTTTCATTTAATGCACAATGACAAGTGTTGAATGCTGTGCAGAAGAAAGGCAAAGAGAAGAAGTATGATTAATAATTATTTTAGTTAATAACAATACGCACTGTTTGCCGAGAATTGAAGGAAGGGTGCAACGCGGTGTGCGCAGCCGCTGGAGCGGCATAAACAAAAATGCCTTCACCTTTAGACTTCACGTACGCTCCCCCGTATGTCGTGGAGCACATAACGTCAGTTTACTTCTGGCTATCAACGCAATAGCCTGGCTGCCTGTGCGGTCCACTATAAAGAGCGTATACCCCGAGATAAGACGGCAAAATCAATAAACGTGCTATACGCAACAAAATAAACTTCCAATTAAGACACGTTACACTAGATTAGATCGAGTTAATATTGAATTTCATGCTAAATCGTAAAAGTTCGATATTGAAACGAAAACAAAACACGCAAAAAACAAAAGTCGTTTATATTTTTTAACTTGCATCCCCAAAAAAGTTACCCTTCTTGCGGTGGGGGGTTGTTGCGCTCTCATACGAAGAGCAAGGCGAAAGCAGAACGGGTAGAAAAGTGGAAAACAGTGTGGAGCAGCAGAAAAGGGCAACAAAAAAAAAAGAAAATCTATGAATATAAAAGTCAAGTGCGCTCATCGTTACCGTTACGAAAAACAGTAAAATTCTCATTTCAACGACAAGTAGGATACGTGACGGAGCGCGTGGGTCATGTCTCTGGAGGATCCGTTTTTTGTAGTCAAGGAGTATGCAATAAACTGCACAGCACACATTCTGATGCAACTCTCTAACCTTCTCCCCATTTCCCCTTCCCTTCGTCCCTGTGTCATTGCAGTGAGGTCTTCAAAGCGCTGAACAAAACACGAGGACTCTATCTGCGTTGGCGTGAGTTGGGCGAAAGTGGAGGCGCCGAGGTTGAATGGACCACAACGGAGCTGCGTAACTCACTGCGTAGTATTGAATGGGACCTGGAGGATCTGGAGGACACTATCAATATCCTTTTGAAACATCAACTGAATTCAAAATCTTTTCAGCTCAATTCTTGAAGGTTTCTCCTTAACTTTTGTTATTCTTCTCCTTGTGTAGCGCACGCATTGTCGAAAAGAATCCAACGAAATTTCGCATCGATAATCGTGAACTCTCGAGCCGGCGTCATTTCATCGACAACACGCGCGATGAGGTCAAACAGATGAAGGATAAGATGAGCCTGAATCGGAACAGGGACAGAGATATCACAGCGCATCAGCCACTGCTCGAGAACGAAAGGAATCATCATCACAACAGTAATCATCATCATATAACGCAGAGCAACGAATATAATAATCATCATCATCATCAGTCGCACAACGATCGCACCTATCTGGTAGATTGCCCCAACTCCAATTCTCAATCACAGTCTGTTTCCGTGGCCAACACTATTGCGGGCACCATGTCTGCAGCAGCAGCAGCGGCGGCCGCAACGCGGCACAGTGGCACCAAATATTCAAAACTGGAGAATGCACTGGATGTCGATAGTCCCAGTCATTATGGAGGCAATTTGGATAGTCCCGGACATCGGTATGTGGGTGAGACGGTGTCCATACAGCAGCGCATGATACAGGGACAAGATGAGCAGCTGGACATGATAAGTGATTCCATTGGCACTCTTAAGACTGTTTCGCGTCAAATTGGCGTCGAGTTGGATGAGCAGGCGGTCATGTTGGATGATTTTGGGAATGAGTTCGATACAACCGAGTCCAAATTAGATACAACAATGAAGAAAGTTGCCAAAGTTTTACACATGAATAACGGTAGGTTGTGTCGATTAAACGGGGATCTACTTTATTTATTTTCCACTTATATCTCACTCTATACTTATCAAACTTATCTTGTCTTTCAGATAAGCGTCAATGGGCCGCCATTCTAATACTTTCAGTGCTGTTATTGTTTGTGATAATTTTATTTATTATTTTGTAATTTGTGATTTCCTTTGTTCGCTTTTTGCCGATATATTATTGTAATTGTAGTGTAAATTCAATAGATTTATTTTTTAAATAAGTACAGTATACTATATAATTGAGAAAGTTTTAAAGCAACAACAAAAAAAATTCAATATTTTATATATATTTTAATTATAACTGACTAACGAAATTCCTTAGATGTATATATACAACAAACACACACAGACACATTTAAATATTTAACAAATTATCCATTAACAAACTTAATTTCCAAAGACAGACGAAGAAATCAAGAGGCGGTTCCCGTTGTAGGCTAACGAAATGGTACAATTTATATGTATGTGTGGAGAAGAATATATCTGTATATCAAAAGAGAGTTATTTAAAACAACAACAAAAACAACCTGTATGCAGTTGAGCAAATATATAAACCATTAAAAACAAATTGTTTATTTTGCAACTTATTCATAGCGGCGCGTTATCGATAATTTTAGACAGCGGTATCGATAGCACGATTGCGTTGCAACGATAATAAAATACCAAAAGTATATTAAATTTTTTCCGTTATGTCGCTGTTATGTTAAGTTAACAGCGGCCGCCATGTCCTTTAAAGTGAAAGTTTGTTGATATGAAAATTTATTTGTTGTGCTTTGTGAATTTAATTTGGTAGAAAAAATAATTAAGAAATTCGCTTAGGATATCCTGATGACCATGCGTAGGGCATCGCGGTTGATCTTGGCCTGTTTGACTATGTGTCCCTCGACGAATATGTCCGATTCATATTGCAAATAATTGACACACTTTTCCACATACAGCAGGGATTCCTCGAGCATTTCCTTTGGCGAAAGAGTGGTCTGCAATGCAATACGTCGCGTTTGCTCCGCGATGGCCGAGTGCAGCTCAAAGCAGAGCGTGCCCAGCATACGCACTTCACCTGAGAAGGAGAAATAAGTTGAGTCCAAACTGCATTTGTGTGATATTTGGTGCCTTACAGGGTGCTATAGTCTCATAGAGCTGTATCAAATCCCGGGCGTACTTCAGTTTCAGCTGCAGCATCTCATCCGAGAGCACCATCAATTCCTGCTGATCCTTTGCTATGAGCTGAACGAGCAATATCTTTACCTCACTCATGTGATAATGCTGCGGGGGAAGCCATTTCTCGTAGTGCTTGAGGTATCTGGAAGGTGTATAAAGATTAGCTACACTGCATATACTTTATTGTATATATACTCACTTAAAACCGTTCTCTGCTGTCTTCTCCATGGCATGAATATCTTGACCGGCGCGTTCCAAGATACCATCAATGTATTTGCGCTGCACTTGTTTCTGGCACTCGCGACAGCTGCGATGCATTAAAATTATTAATATTATATATATTTGTAGAATATATGTACGTACCGCCAGCTGCCATTCCAGTCATCCGCCTTGGCGGGCAACAACAGTCCCGTACACTTGCGATCCTCGCACTTGATGGCACTATAATCGGTGCCCAGCTCCGTAATGTCCAGACAGCGTTCGCAGGTGCACTTAAAGAGCTTGGTCTGCATCAGATGACGCTGCCGATCCGCTGTGCCCCAGACTGCATCCGAGTAGCAGATGCTTAAATGCGAATTCTTCTTAATCTCCTTGGGTGCCCAGAGCACACAGTGGCCGTGCTTGTTGAAAGTCTTCGCAAGATTGGGCAGACATGAGTTCTCCGTAAATGAGGCCATGTAGAAGACAGCGACATGCGGCGGATCCGAAGTAGGCACCTCGTGTCCATTGATCTGCAGTGCACCCACAGTGCGCATGATTTCCTCCTCACTGAACTTCTGCGTGCGAAAGAATCTACAAGGATAGAAGAGCATTTAATAAACTTGATTGCTGGACATCTTCACTATTCCTTACTTGGGTATAAACTGGCCGATGCTGACTAGATCAGCCTTCCATTGATTCGATCCACGTCGCGTTTGCTCCATCGACTCGAGCTGCTTGAACTTCTCCGCATTGTCCGGATTCACTTGGTCAATAAGCAAACAACGCACTGTGCTCACGCAGGTGTACAACGGATGCGGCCCATTGAATTCCTGCACATTCACTTTCTGTCCACGATCCTGTGTCAGTTGACACTCAGCCTTGTGCTCCTCCAGCGATGGACATTCGGGACCACACAGTGGCCAACCACATTTGTTGCAACTGATGTGATCGTTGGGCTCAATGCTGTTCAGACAGCCCATGCAAACCGGTGCCGAGATCTGTGCAGGACCACGCACCAGTGGCGCCTCCTTTAGCACAATCTCGTATGGTTTAATGTTACGTGTGGCAACCAAGTGACGACCCAGCAGCTCATTGTGCGCAATCTATGCAGGAATAGAAATTTTGAGGTTAGTTTCGAAACTTTGGCAACCGGCGGCAGCGAAGGCGCCGACGAATTAAGTAACCAAGAAAGAATGCTACCTTAAATGGTCTACATTGGGACTTGTGCGATTTCCAGTCCTGCTTCTGATGCTGTACCGAGCAGTACGAGACCTGGTTGCAATTGGAGCAATTGTTCTTCGTTGGTGCAGCACACACAGCACACGGAGTCGGACTCATCTTGTTTGGCTCTGTGAATTCTGTTTCTGGTTCAGTGCGAGAAAAACCCTTCAACGGGCACTTCAATTAACGATTTTCTATTAGAAAATTGGAATCTACACCCGCTGCATGTGCACACACACACACAAACAAACACACACCACGCGCGTTTCCACTTCAGCGAGTCGACTATATGTGGGGCAAGAGATGAGATGATACTGAGCACAGAACAGTACAGAGCACACAGCGCAGAGCATATTTAGGTAGTAGCGCTATAAATAGACCAAGTCAGCCGGTTGGGTGGACCAATGCTGTGCAATGAGAATACATTTCTCTTTAGGGCTTCCACAGCTGATGTTGAAGGTGTCCAGAGATCTTAATAAACAACTAAGAAAGCTGCAGTAGAGTGTGATTGACTGTCTTATACCCGCTTATTATAAGTTATATTTTTATATATTTTCTATTGCATACTTATGGACAATGCTTGTCCACTATAATTACTTCCTTAAATTACTTCTAGATATGTTTATTAAACAATCCCAAATTTTAAAAAATCAATTAGAGGTGGATAAATAATATGCACAAACCAAATTAAGGTACTAGCTTAAAAAGTACACTTTCAATTCAATTTTTGAAGACGTTAGGGGGCGTGGCCCAATGCTAAAATAATTTGTATTTGCGTACAATATTAAAACATATTGTCAAAAATTTTATAGACCTAGTTCGTTTAGTCTCTGAGATCTAGGTGTTCATACAGACGGACATAATCTAAAAACAAGATGATTTAAGACTTTGTTGGGCCTGTTACACAAATGTACCTAACTTTAAATACTACCTATAGTCCGGCAGCAATCAGAATACCCTGTATATAAGGTATTTATTCTATTCTTCAATAGACACTCGATCGATTCTGAAAATTCTCTTTGTCTTGTTCTTACTAAGTGTTCTTTTATTTTGTGTTCGCGCCAATTTGCATTGACTATTATGTTATGTACAATTTATATTTTGTTTTGCTCCTCCACGCACACTCTTTAACTCTATCAACAACTCATTCATTTCAACAAATTTAACTGCAGTACGTACGATTCAATTTATAATTACAATTGTTGTTTCACATGTAGTTGCACATTGTTTTTATATATATATATATAGTTATTATATATACATATATATGGATAGAGAAAGAGACCGGTATATATATATATATGCATATGTATATAGCCTCCACCTCGTTAAACATTGAGGTAACTATGCTACAATCCTTATTTTTTATGCCTTAACTTTGATTTTGGCCTACACGTCGGCGGCGTTTGACTCTCACAAAATGCTTTACGTTTCCTTTTACGTCTTGAATGGGCTCTCGATCATATATCAGTCTCGTCATTGTCTCCGTTCGCCTCACGCAGTGTTACAAATTTCTGCAGCTTAACGTTCTCTTTGTTCTTGTTCTTGCTGTTGTTGTTGTTGTTGCTATTGTTGCGCAGCTTATTGCGCTCCCGCTTCTTGTCCGTGCGTGACCCGTTCACCTGGAAATTATCGCTTTGGAATGGTATGGTATATTCATTGTTTTGAAATGCAACTCCTCCTGCTGCTGCCGCTGCCTTCTCCCTTTGTTCGTTGGCATAGTCAGCATCAGCTTCGGCTTCATCTGATTCCGGATTGGCATTATAGTGACCTAGAGAGGATAAAACTGTTAGAACTTCCTTTTCCTATAAGTGATGAACTGTCACTCACCTTTGACACCGAACATCTCTGCGTGCTGCTTGATTGCATTGCGATTCCTGCCCCGTTTGCGCATATTCATCCTCAGCGCAGCCACTTTGATGGATTTGCTATTTGTTTTGCCACGTCTACCCGGCAAACCGTTTTTGTTGTTCTTGGATAGCTGGACATCTGTGACCATAGGTTCAGCTTTAACTGGCACTGGCAATATTTCCTGGTGAGCAGCAGTAACAGGAGCAGGGGATAACGATGGCGATGGCGTCTCATTGTGTTGTCTTCCCAAGTTACTTTCGGTATCCGATTGATTACATTGATACCCAGAAGCAGCTCCAATAGACATATCTGCCAAATATTCATCTTCATCGTCATCGACTTGTTCATCATCCTGATCGATTATTTCAATTTCATCAGCCTCATCATCGGATAACGCACTTCGCAACATAATTTCAGGACCACCGCCATAGATGCCATGCAGGAAACGCCAGAGCACCGCATTGAGCTGTGCATAATCCGAGCCCAGACGGACGCAGCTAATCGTTGAGTTCTTCTGCAAACTGGTATCTGCGATGCCTTCGTTATTGATCGGCCCGGGCTCCTTGTGTGTGATGCCGCGCGAGAATTGTTGCCACGCACGCAACCAGGGCATGGCAATTGCATAAATGGCCGTGGAGTCGAGCTCACTGTGCTGCCCATTGTATTTGGTAAACACCGCTAGCTCGTAGAGCTGACGACGTGACAGGGCATCGGCAGCCCGTTTACAGATCTCGCATTCAAACATTATATTCACCGCGGGACCGCCACCAAAGCGGGTGTAAAGGAAATCCCATAAGGGCTGTGGAATGGGCACAGCAATTTGACTAATTAGTGCCGCCTTGGAATGTTGTATGCCTCCATGTGGGCACAGCATATCCTGATTATTGATCGGACCTGGCTCCGAGAACGTTGCCAGTCGCGAGAGCCATTCCCGCGTAACATAGAATTGTATGTCACCCTCGTACAATGGATTCGAGGTGGACAAATTGATGGCCTCCTCACGCAGCATTTTCATTTGTGGATTGTGTTTTTGGTAGAATAGCACATAAGCCTGGCAGTTCTGCACAACATCAGGTGTGACTTCTGTCACATATTGATCATCGAACTCGTACCAGCGTCCGTTGAGGGCGTTGCGTGCATAGCACGTGTAATGGCCACCACCGACGGTGCCATGATGGCAGATAACCGAACACAGATTGTAGGTGGGCACCAGAGATTTGCAGTCCTTGTGTAGATATGGACGCATATCGAAACCCTCCAAGGGGAAGTAAACATGCGACGAGATCTTTGAGCTGTACGACAGATCGTGGCGGAAACGCTTCAGGTGAATGCACAACACCTCCGGCAGGTTAAGCACCCGTGAATACTTTATGCCCGTGCGCAGCTTGTTACAACGTTCGCAGCTGGAAAAGCATAGATTAGTAAAAATAAGCAACTATACACAGATCTATACCACATCCACTCACCTGTACATGTTGTCGCCCTTGAGCTCGTCGGCACTAAAGAAGCTAGCCATGCAGTCGTAGAGCGTCACAGATGGCCCAAAGATCCATGAGCGCACCATGTTCCACATCCAGGCAAGCCAACCTTCTTGGCTGCGTGCCGATGCCAGGTCGGCGGCGTTAAGGCTCTGTACGCTAAGGCTGTGAGTCTGGTGCAGTACATTGAGGAAATCTCTGTTGGGTATTGGCAGCGATAGATCCTGGAATGTTTCCTCACGCGTTGACACACGATCACAAGTCAGACATTGTACCGAAGAGAGCAGTTTGCCATCGAAGACATCGCTGATGATAGAATGCGCAGATTCAGTTTGCTGCTTTGTCTCTTGCACAGTCTTTGGACTTTGTTGTTGTTGTTGCTGCTGCTGCTGCTGCTGCTGTTGTTGTTGCTGCTGCTGCTGCTGTTGGTGCGAAGTGGATACATCCGACGGTGGATTGCTGCTGCTGTTACGATGCGGCGTTACGAAGTAATCCGTTCTCATGAGCACCTCCGAAGAGTTATCGGATATGCTGCTCTCACACGTATCGTATTCGCTCTCTGACGCCGTCGGTGTGTTGCATGATGCTTTCAACTGGGGCTGCTCTGCGTCGCCATTCTCCTCATCGTCAGTCTCGGCCGACTGTTGTTGAGATTGTGACGTCTGCTGCTGCTGCTGTTGGTGCAGCTGCTGTTGTTGTTGTGTCTGTGGAATGGGCGCGTTTATTGGCTCGGTTAGCTCCTCATGCAGCTGATCCATGAAGCAACGCAGGAACTCCTGCGTGTCGTGCTGTTGATAGCCACGAAACATTGGATGCACCGAGCGAATGCCATATAAAATGCCACGTGGTGCTAGGGAATCTGTAACGGAAGTACGGAAACTATTAAAGACAAGAGATAAAAGAGCAGCGGGGGGATTGGTTTACGCTTTGGGTCTTCGATCTGCAACCAGATCTCCTGCATAAGGCGCTGATAACTTTTGGCCAATCCTGCTGGCTTGGAGCGTGGCGTGCTTGCAATATGTTCTACAATTTCACTGCAATTAATAAAGTAATGCGTCACGGGCGACAGATTACTCAGCGCTTGCAGGGCCGAGTTCATGTAACACGTATTCGCAATGTTCTGCAGACCCACGAGGCCTGTACCAGAGCCCGTAGCATCATCCTCGATTGTGTCGTCCCGCTTAGATAGCGAGTTAAGTGAATAACTGAATAACATATCGTTTTCCTGGTACCTCATGCTGCGCGCGGAATTGTTGCTGTTGCTGTTACTAGTGCTCGCCTGCCAATACGAAAAGTGCAAGGTAATGAAATGGAAAGTCATGTAATAGGGGACGTTTCTTTGGATGGCACTCACCTTTTGACCCAGGTCCAATTCACTACTGTGTTTACTTTCAATATGTGAACATTTTTGTGGATTGTCGAAACTACAACTCATTATATGATTCGACGTTGAGCGGTTTTGTTATAGAACATTAATTGAGAATTTAGATTATTGTTTTTTTTTTTGTGTTTTGGTGCTTGGAACACAGCACAAGCGTTTAGGATTTCTGCATTGAACAGGTATTGTACTGGAAGAACGCAGCTTCCAGGGCATAGAAATCGATCGGAACTTGATTATCTGGACAAACAAAACAACCTAGGCTTTTAAAAATCAAAAAAATTGTTTTTATCCCTTTAGACAGTTCTCTGGACTATAGTGATGGCCGATATACGCAATAGTGTTACTTGGTCACGAGTAAACATTCGGTATTATTCACTAAATACGAATTTGTAGCTTTAATACTTAGGGCAAAATCAATATTGACATATTGTACACATCAAAAATGTTTTGATTAACTACACACTAATGGAATTTTATTAATAATTAATTGATGTCTCAAAAAAATACTATCGAATGCGTTCTAATCGATGCAAGGCCATCCCTGACGTGAATTCACGTGTAGCTAGTTATGTACGTAATGAGATTTGATGTTAATGATCGATAGATATCAGAAAAGTATCGATATGGAAGCTTATTATTGATAATAAAATTATTTTGTGATAATTGTTTAGTATTGTGTTTTTATTTAAGACTAAAAATAATAGGGTTTTCCTTTTGAAAAAATCTTACATTACAACATCTAGGTGATTTGCAATACACAATAAAAATCTCGCTTTTAATTAAAATTCACTGATAAGTTTGTTTTTAAATGCACACAGAGGAAACCATAACATAACATAGGCGGCAAGTTAACAGAAAATGTACATGCAAAACTAACAGTGGCACCGACTACTGTTGTTAGAAATACTTCTGTGATACAGAAGTATCGCTCATCGCTATTCGATACAACTCTAGTATACACAAAAGGTTTAAAATAAGTACTTTTCTTGTGTGATAAATAGTAAATTGTGTAAAAAGACACATTGGATTGACAACTTAAACGCATAGTTTATTACCAAAAGCCATCAAAATGGATTATATATCATAGTTTTGCTTGCGTCGGCTGCTGAAAAACGGTAACAACAGCCCTGCCCCATTGCCTGCCCCTTGTGTAACAACCCTGTTCTTAGAGTGTACTGTAATGCTCCTGCTTGGCATACACAGGACACAAAAGTGAAAACTTATGTTCCGACTGATTGGAATGCAATTTTCTGAGTAGATTGAACAAAACATTGCAAGTGATCAATCGCAGAAAACGCATACAGTAATTGTCATATAATGCCGCCTTATGTGTAACAACTATTATTATCAGTTAGAATACCCTGCCCTAGCGGTATTTAAGTGCTGTACCTGCTGAGCAAACCGACTGACGCACACACATGAAAAATGCATTTCTAGTGGTTTCAGCTCAATTCGGAAAATTGCACACACACACACACACACAGACAGGCAGACAGACACAAGCGCGCGCGCGTGGGATCGGGTCAATAAGTCACAGAGATAAGCAGGATCATGACCTTGGAAACGCAACCAGTTGGCGGCGGCTTGAGCGATGGAAAGATTGCTGGTCTATACGATCTGGAGGAGACACTGGGCTCGGGTCATTTTGCGGTCGTTAAGCTGGCACGCCATGTCTTCACCGGTGCCAAGGTGGCAGTGAAAGTCGTCGATAAGACAAAACTTGACGAGGTCTCCAAGGCGCACCTGTTTCAAGAAGTTCGGTAAGTGTTAAGATCTCATTACATGTAAAGTTACATTATATCTAAACCCTGCCTCTTCTCTGATGTTGTAGTTGCATGAAACTGGTGCAGCATCCGAATGTGGTGCGGTTATATGAGGTCATTGACACACAGACAAAGTTATATCTGGTGCTGGAACTGGGCGATGGCGGTGATCTCTATGATTATATAATGAAGCACGATACCGGACTCAGTGAGGAGTTGGCGCGTAAGTATTTCCGACAAATACTCCGTGCCATCACGTATTGTCATCAGCTGCACGTAGTGCACAGGTAAGCATAGATAATACACACACAGCTGGCAATTCTTTACGTAATTCCCACAACCTTCTCTCGTGACACACGCACAGGGACTTGAAACCGGAGAACGTTGTGTTTTTCGAAAAACTGGGCCTCGTCAAGCTCACCGACTTTGGGTTCAGTAACAAATTCTCACCTGGCCAAAAACTTGAGACATTTTGCGGAAGTCTCGCGTATTCAGCACCAGAAATTCTATTGGGTGATTCGTACGATGCGCCCGCCGTAGGTGAGTGTGTGTCTGATTCTACTTGTGTGTCTGTGTGTGTGTGTGTGTGTGTTGAATTACATGATAAGCTCTATTTAATTATTGACATTATCTGTTAGATATTTGGTCGCTTGGCGTTATACTGTACATGCTGGTCTGTGGCCAAGCGCCCTTCGAGAAGGCCAACGATTCGGAGACGCTGACTATGATTATGGATTGCAAGTACACGGTGCCCTCGCACGTGACACAGGAATGTCGCGGTTTAATTGCCACAATGCTGGTGCGTGATCCCAAGAAGCGTGCCACAGTCGAGGAGATTGCAGCGTGCAGCTGGCTAAAACAAGCAGATGAGCCCGAACTGGTGGAGCACTCAGTGCCCCTGGTCAGTCGGCAGCAGCTCAGTGAGGAGGAACATGCCTTTATTATACAGAAAATGATAAACGGAAACATTGCGTCCAAGGAAGAGATACTACAGTGAGTACTCCCACTTGGCATTTCGCCATAGATCGACACTAATTTGTGTTTTTGTATTTGCAGAGCTCTGGATAAAAACAAGTACAATCATATAACAGCCACGTATTTTTTGCTGGCAGAGATTCGCTTGCGCAGACGGCGAGAGGAGGAGAAGAAATTAAAGCTAACTGAGGCGGGCTTGAAGTGAGCAACATCTCTGTACTTGGAACTTGACTAATCTCCTTTATTTTCCTAGACTGGGTGATCTCAACCGTAGCAAGCCTGCAGCAGCAGAGAAACCGAGCCCCACGGAGAATCCCAAAGTAGTTGTGCCTATTAGCATCAATGTGACTCCAGCAGCGCAGTTTAGCAATGATAATGCCAAACCGGTGAGTCAGAATGCTTTATACATTTCTTATATTCGTCATACTAATTCAATCGAATGTGTTCTGCAGGACAAGCGTACGCGTAAATGCAGTATTGTGCGTGAAGAGGACGAGGAGGAGTCGGCCAATGAGGGCGTTTGTGGTGGCATTGGTAACGAGTTAAAAGTGACCTCCAGCCGACGCGAATCAATTTCTGATGGTCGCCTAAACCGATCTGTGCAAGAGCGAGGCTCGGCCCCAGCTCCAGCTGCCGAAGTGCCAAGTAATATACGTGGAAAGATTGGTATCTCTGGGGATACGACGCTGGCGCAGAAGCTAAAGCAAATGGAGAAAGCCGGCAAGATGGACGATGACACGCTAAGCGGTCTGAGGGAGCTAGAGATTGGCAAACTGAAGCCTCTGCCAAGCAGTAGCAAGAATCCAGTGCTGACGCATCGACGTAGCAAGTTAAACAAGATACGGACGCCATCGTGCAGCAGCTCTGAGGCTTCTGACGATGATACAAAGACAAGGAACAAGAAGAAGATCAACAAATTCGTTGGTGATACACCAATCAGATTTCGTATGCATCGGCGGGACTCGCATGATGACTCCAGTGATTCACAGGATCAATTGTATCCGCCGCCAGGCTCAGCTGGCAGTGGAGCCCATTTCATTTCGAATAGTAATTCTGGTGTAAGTGGCAAGAAGGAGGAACAGGGACAATGCAAAGAGGTAACGTTCAAAGAAGAAGTTGCGAATAATTCTCTCTTGAATTAATCTATTTTTATCTTTCAGCCAAATAAATCTGAGGAAACACGCAAATCTCACACAGGCAAGAGCAGGAAACAGCAAAAGGATCATGTGGACAAACATTCCCATGCGGATAGACAACAGCATACGGAAAGTACAACCCGTAGGAGGCGCGTTCGCGAATCACAATCGTTGGATCGCATCACAGAGGCTCAGGAGTACGAGCTGCGTCAACGCAGTACCGGAGGAGGTGCATCAGTACAACAACAACAACATATCGAGCAAAGAAACTCATTATGCAATTTAAACACATTCTCTGTTGCCGAAACTAAAGAGGAATATGATGACGAGGAGTCGGAATTCGTGCCTGCTCCGGAGACCGTAACAACGGACCAAATTATTAACAAATTGTATGCAGCCAAAGCAACGCTTCAGCAAAAGCAATATTTTAATGACACCAATTACAGTAAGATCAACAACAACAACAACAACAACGGTAACAGCAACATCAATAGTAGGAACAACAACAACAACAGCAACAGCAACAACAAAAAGAAATCCAACGAAACACCAAAAGATATTTATAATCTAAACTCAATCGAAGAGATCGATTTGATTTTAGAAGATAAAAGCCTTACCAAAGCAATACATGTTACCGGCTCTAAATGCTTTGTCACTATGAAGAAAATTCGTCGGCTCGGAAAGTATTTTCCGGTAGTGAACTTTTCTTAATAGTGTTTACCGTTTAAATTATATCGTATAGCTGCAAAGTGCATTCTAAATCTTAAAGCGTAGAAAATATGTAGTAAATATGCATGTATAACAAAATTAAGCAAAAAGTTATAAAACAAACAAAAAATACATATGCGACAATTTAATATTAGCTGTAGCGTAATTTAATTTATTATGCAATCTTTAATTAGAAATAAATACAACAATGGCACATTTTTTGACATTAATAATGCTAAAAAAAAAAAAAAAAACAAAAGTAAACTCATTTAATGATATATGAGAGAAACGTTGCCTAATCACGAAACACCATTCGCACAATAGATTTCGTGCATTCCCCCGAATAAATGTTTGCATTCTATATGGCGATATGTGTAAGTACCATGTACAATCCAAGTCAAATAAAATCAATAAAAGTATAAACCCAAAGAAAACTAAAATCTCTTCGGCTTTTTATTTATTTACTTATTTGAAGTAAGCGCAAATCATTGGACTTCTTATCGATGTATTCGAAATGAAAACAATCGATTGTGCGCCAAAATCGGTATTGGCAAACTAGAGACACGCCGATGACAACTGTAACTGGTTACAGTTCGATTGTTGTGTGAGGTAACAGGTACGTGGTAAACGCACATCTCTATTATGAAATTTTTTATGGAGCAAAAAATTGAAAATAATATTAAAACATAAATAGGCATAGCAAACTGTGTGGAAACCGTAGCCTCAACTAGCAATAATGTTGCGCATCTATCAGAACACAAACCGGTAAGTGGTGGAAATGGAGTATCTAATGCCGGTTGGAATTTTCATTCACCGATTTCGTCATCGCCGAGTGTGTGTCTCATGCCGTTTTCTTTGCACTAACAGGCGAACCGCAAGAAAAGCTGTTGTTTACTCCACAAAGGTCATCTGCTGCAATCATTCCACGCTATGCAACATCACCAGCCAGGCACGCCGCACCGGAGGCGCAGGTGGACAGTGGGAGCAGTACAACAGTCGGAACAACCGCAGCCACGAAGAGTTTTTGCTTGGTGGCAACCAGGCGAGGGGCTGGACGATTCCGCCGCATTCGCGTGGTTATGGCATGTTAGTAGTTCGTGTTCTTAAGGGCGCACTCAAGTTGCGTTACCTTGTGCTGGGCGGTGCCATTGGCGGCGGTATGTCCTTGAGCAAAGTGAGTGTACTGGGCGATCCAAACGTTGTTGTTATATAATGTGAAAAATTGCATTTTTGCACGTGCAGAAATATGAAGATTGGAAAGATGGGCTACCCGATCTAAAATGGCTCGAGGATGCAATGCCTCAGGGCGAAAGATGGAGTCAGTTCTCACGGAATCTCATTGAAGTGGGCAGCGTTGTCAAGAACGCCATTGAAATTGGTGAGTATCGAATCACGACTTGAATTCCAACACTCTATCTCTCTCACTTTAAATTGCCATAACAATTAGTATCGTAACTATTGGGTACGGATTAAGCGAGTCTCTAACAGATGCACTCTAATTCGCATACATACCAACTATTTTTATTATCATTTCTTTCACTTTCACTCGCCTGCTTGTGAAGCCAATTGATTTTGAATTTTGTATACTTTGTATACCGTTTGTTATTGATGATATTCATGGGGTTTGCTTGTAGATCCGAGGCTTAAGCAACTGGGCGAAGATAAATTGTCGGAATGGCGCTCTTGGTTCGATAATCGTCTGGACGATGCAATTGAAGCGGCCGATTATCCAGGAACTCAAATTGTCGAAAGTAGGTTACACCATTTCCCATTCTCAAATCGATGAACATAATATGCATTTAAAGTGAGAGAATTTATGCTCGCCAAACGCCTGATCCCTGGCACACGCCTCTATTAATGCCTAATTTTTTTTCTTCCAGCTAAGGAGGATATTAAAGCCAAGACAACTGTGGCGGCACTAGGCATCCCCGTGGACGAAAGCCGAAAGAAATATGGTGAGGCAGCACTGAATGAGTTCATTTAAATTTTTGTTTATTGACAATTTTTTTATTTACATTTGCAGACAAACTGCAGAGTCAAGTGGAAACGCTACAGACGGAAATTATGAATGTGCAAATCAAATATCAAAAGGAGTTGGAGAAAATGGAGAAGGAGAATCGAGAATTGCGTCAGCAATATTTGATACTCAAGACAAACAAGAAGACGACAGCGAAGAGGATTAAGAAGTCTCTAATTGACATGTATTCCGAAGTGCTGGATGAGCTCTCCGGCTATGATACTGGCTACACCATGGCTGATCATTTGCCACGTGTTGTTGTGGTTGGTGATCAGAGCAGTGGCAAGACTTCTGTGCTGGAATCTATTGCAAAGGCTCGAATCTTTCCACGTGGCAGCGGTGAAATGATGACACGTGCACCTGTAAAGGTTACGCTCGCCGAAGGACCCTATCATGTTGCCCAGTTTCGTGATACTGATCGTGAATATGATCTCACCAAGGAGTCTGATCTCGCTGATCTGAGGCGTGAGGTTGAGTTCCGCATGCGCGCCTCTGTGCGTGGTGGTAAAACTGTCAGCAACGAAGTAATTGCAATGACTGTCAAGGGTCCAGGGCTGCAACGCATGGTTCTAGTGGATCTGCCCGGCATTATTTCGGTAATAAGCAGATCTAACCAATTCAAAACATTTTCTAATAGATCACACTTTTTACAGACAATGACAGTTGATATGGCAGCGGATACAAAGGACTCGATTCACCAGATGACCAAGCATTATATGAGCAATCCCAACGCGATTATATTGTGCATACAGGATGGTTCTGTGGATGCGGAACGCAGTAACGTCACCGATCTAGTCATGCAATGTGATCCCTTGGGTCGTCGTACCATATTTGTACTTACCAAGGTTGATTTGGCCGAAGAATTGGCGGATCCAGAGAGAATAAGGAAAATATTGTCTGGCAAACTGTTTCCAATGAAAGCGTTGGGTTATTACGCGGTAGTCACGGGTCGTGGACGTAAGGATGACAGCATAGATGCTATTAGGCAATACGAGGAGGATTTCTTCAAGAATTCCAAGCTGTTTCAGTAAGTAGTGAGAATTTTTCCGCTATACCAATTACTGATGTAATTAACCTTTGCAGTCGACGTGGGGTTATCATGCCGCATCAAGTGACCAGTCGGAATCTGAGTTTGGCAGTCTCGGATCGCTTTTGGAAAATGGTGCGCGAAACTATTGAGCAACAGGCGGATGCATTTAAGGCAACCAGATTTAATCTGGAAACCGAATGGAAAAACAATTTCCCCAGGTGTGTCTAATTACTGCCAGCTGATTAAAATTAATTAATGAGGTATTTGTGTTATGTAGACTGCGCGAGTCTGGCCGCGATGAGCTGTTCGATAAGGCCAAGGGCGAAATACTGGACGAAGTGGTGACGCTCTCGCAGATCTCAGCCAAGAAATGGGATGACGCCCTCACTGCAAAGCTATGGGAGAAACTATCGAACTATGTGTTTGAGAATGTTTACCTACCCGCAGCACAGTCAGGTTCTCAAAGTAATATTTTTGTAGTTATAAAACTTAAGTTCTAAGGAAGGAACACACAACGCATCTGCCTTTGTACCATCGTCATAAGCGTGTCATGTTCGTGTGTGTTTGTGTGTCTGTGTGTGTTATCAGGAATTTCCAGTTGCAGTGCCAGTTTAAACTGTAACAGTTCGTATATAATTGGGAACCACATGCGTTTCCAGTTGAAAACCAGTTTCGAGGCAATGCAATACTTGAAATTTAATCATTCCGTTAAATTTAATATGTGAACTCCCCAATTCTCCTCAGACCAACTCCATTAGCATCGATTTATCAGAAAAAAAAGTGATTCAGCAAGTTTTATATTTGTACTTGCCGGAAAGTGTGTGATCTATAGATTTGCGTGCTTTAATCCGAAACACGTTTAACTCGAATTCTTAATTTAAGTTGATTTGCGTTAATTTGATCAATGAACACTTGCAAAAAAAAAATCAAAACAAAACAAAACAATTCGATAAGCAACAATTCCAAATGTATTGGCCAAAATTTCATGAATGTATTTGTCTTTGTTGATCATCATTTTCGCCTCAGCTCTAACTGTAAATCCAGTTTGGAAGATCTTTATTAATTCTTATTATGTTTTATAGATTCCTTCAACACAATGGTGGACATCAAGCTGCGACAATGGGCAGAGCAAGCGCTGCCAGCGAAATCAGTTGAGGCAGGCTGGGAGGCGCTGCAACAGGAGTTCATATCATTGATGGAGCGTGCAAAGAAGGCGCACGATCACGACGGGCTCTTCGATTCGCTTAAAGCTGCCGTGGTAGATGAAGCCATACGTCGACATAGCTGGGAGGACAAAGCAATCGATATGTTGCGTGTTATACAGCTGAACACACTCGAGGATCGCTTCGTGCACGATAAACAGGAATGGGATCAGGCGGTCAAGTTCCTGGAGAATTCAGTTACTTCCAAACTTGTGCAAACCGATGAAACATTATCGCAAATGTTTGGCCCTGGCCCATGGACACGTTTCGCGCACTGGAAGTCACTGACGCAGGATCAGCAGAAGCGACGCAGTGTCAAGGGGGAGCTGGACAAGATCCTGAAGAATGATGTGGTAGGTAGAGAGGGGAATAATTTTCAAATTGTTCTATTTAATTAACTATTTAATTTCCTCATTTGCTGTAGAAACATTTGCCCACCTTGAGTTACGATGAACTGACGACAGTGCGCAAGAATCTGCAGCGCGATAATGTGGATGTGGACACAGATTACATACGCCAGACGTGGTTCCCAGTCTACAGAAAGTAGGTTCTGTAGATCATTATAATTTCTAAACTAATGTTGCCTTCTTTGCAGACACTTCCTGCAGCAGGCGCTACAACGCGCAAAGGATTGCCGCAAGGCGTATTATTTGTACACGCAACAAGGCGCCGAGTGCGAAGTGAGTTGCAAGTAATGAAAACTGTATAAACTTTATTTATAAGCCTTTATTTCACCCACACAGGTTTCCTGCAGCGATGTGGTGCTCTTCTGGCGCATACAACAGGTCATTAAGGTGACGGGCAACGCGTTGCGACAGCAGGTTATCAATCGTGAGGCGCGACGCCTGGACAAAGAGATC
The DNA here is from genome assembly GCA_018904595.1 of Zaprionus indianus. Classification (NCBI taxonomy): domain Eukaryota; kingdom Metazoa; phylum Arthropoda; class Insecta; order Diptera; family Drosophilidae; genus Zaprionus; species Zaprionus indianus. The sequence goes on along the minus strand of JAEIHA010000171.1, from coordinate 5,326,226 downwards.
AAGGCAGTGCTGGATGAGTTCAGTGATGACGAGGAGAAGAAGGCGCATCTGCTCACGGGCAAGCGAGTTCAACTAGCCGAAGAATTGAGTGAGTCTTCTATAAACCAAGTTATATAGTATACATATATTCATTCTGTTATTCATCTCTTGCAGTCAAAGTACGAGCGATTCAGGAGAAGCTGGAGGAGTTCATTAATTCATTGAATCAGGAAAAATAGAATAAACATTGAGTGTGCCATGACCAAAGACACAGCAAAAACAACAACAACAAAAACGGCGTTATCTATTTAATGTTTTAATTTAAGCTCAAAAAAAAAAACGTTCATAACGATTTTCCTTATTATTTACCTAACTTAGTTAATTACGCTTACTTTGTGCGGCAAAGAGTAATAAACAAAAAAGAAAGATTGTTAGTTTGTATGAAAACGCAGAGTTGTGTTTTTTTTTTTTCTGTAAATTACTTAAATGTTTATTGTAAATTGTATTATTTTCTTCTCTTTTAAATATGCTATGTTGCAATACACTCGTGTTTAGTCATTGTTTATATGTATGTATAATAATTATTGTATCTGATCAACGCGAGTTGCGCTTGAGTATGTTATGTAGTAGGAGGGGGGGAATTTCTTCAATTACAACAACAACAACAATGTGTCTGTCTGTCTGTCTATCTTGATCTTAAGTCTAGGGCGCTTACTTATGTACAAAGTATGTAACAAGTCTGCAGCAGGAGCTGACAGTTTTAGTTAGTCGAACTTATCAATTAAACAAATGCAACGTGCTCCTCTTCTCTTTCTTCTTCTCCTTCTTCTTCGTCTAGTTTTTTTTAACTTGGCAGTCGAATTGTGGCCCAGCCATGTGCTCAGCTGCTAATTTCTCCTCTCTCTCTCTCTGTTTCTCGGTTTGTCTCTTAAGCCATGAATGAAGTCTGCTATTTGGAGATATGTTTACTATATCAATACTCGGAGGCTTCATCTGTCTTCATCTTATTTTTTCGCCTCCTCAGAGTCTCTCTCTGTCTCCTCCTCCTGTCTTCCGTCTGTCTGTGAGTGTAGTGGGATGAGGCGAGGCACTCGATAAAGCAAAAGGCACAAACATTACACTTAAACTGACTAAGACTACTACTTAATCTAGATCTAGACAAATAGACATATCAAGTACTACACATGCTTCAACGCTGCTCCGCAGCAAAGCACACTCAGCTGTGTCTGGGGCGCTCCTTCTCCTCCTCCTCCACCTTCTCCACTTTGCCATCGCTTTTGATCTCTGTTCCAATCTTCCATGTTATTGGCAATTAGTGTGTGTGTGTGTGTGTTTGTTTTGTGGAGCACCGTTTTGGAGGGTGACAATATCGATATCATCAGACAACAATAACGACACAATCAAAGCATAGACGGATTAGGCCGCTGGCAGTGCTTCTTGATTGCTCTTGGCATCGCGTTGCTTTTCCCAGTTCGATATGTAGGTGAGGGGATAGCAGAGGAACGCGGACAGCAGGATCAGTCCACCGGCGAAATAGAAGGCAACGTTGTAGCTACCCGTGGCATCGTACAGGGCACCTAAAAGAAAGGGAAGTAAGTAACTAAGTAAAAGAACTTTTTCTATATATTTTATATTAATAATAAGTTGTCAACTAAATTTTCTAAAATCATTTGTACGATAAAAAAAATCTATTAAAACTTTTTCATATATTTTGCAATTTAAAGGCGCAAGAGCCACGCCCACTTGGCTAAGACCTTCTTTATTTCTGTGCCATAATACCTAATATTGTCACCAAATTTGGTACTCCTAGCTCTTATAATTCCCGAGTTATAAGTGTTCATACAGACAAAAATAGTTAGTTAAAGTTGTAACTCACCTGCAATGGGACTGCCAATGGTGGCGGCCAAACCCTGGAAGAGCATCAGGAAACCGAATGCATTTGTCAGCTTCTCCAGTCCAATCAGATCGACAGCAATGAGGGAACGCAGCGCCGAGAAACTGGCAATGCAAATGCCAAAAAGTACAGCAAAAGTCCATTGAGTGGAGGCATTGATGACAACGCCGCTGAGGATGGTCGCCACACCGCCAACAGTGAGTGCAACATTGTTAATCCACAGTGGTTTGAGGGCGGGAAACGAGGAGAGTGAGCCGCAAACGATCCTAGCAATTGTGTTGACCACACCAATGCCCGAGAGTACAGAGACAGCGGCTGACTTCTGCATGCCTGCTTCAGTGGCACGATCAGTAAGGAAGGCGAAAGGGCACAAAGAAACCCATCATGGTGAGGAAACCACTGAAGGACAGGCACATAAACGATGGTGACTTGAGCAGGCTAGTGTCCAACATGGTCGACAGCGTGCGACGCACTGCCTCGGGGCAGATGCGGCAACCCTTTTGACGATCCTCCAGCATATCCTGCTTGGTGGGCAGACGCGTGACGGACATGTGATAGGCCAGCGAGGTCTGCGACTGATACTGTGGTATGCGGGTCAGTGAGCCGGTGAAGAAGATATCATCACGATACATGGGACGCGACGATGAGGATTGCGAGTGTCCATGGCCATGATGGGCGCCATCACCGTGAGCTGTGCCATGTCCATGACCACGCTTGGCCAAATCCTGGGGGCGACGGCCGGAGACGGTGTGTCGTCGTGCCTGAATGGTAATTGGTTTTGGCTCCGTCTCCAACAGGTTATCGTTCTCGGCCTCCTCCTCGTTCTCGCCCACTGTGGTCAGTTCCTTGTGCAGATTGAAGGTCAGTTGCTGTGGATCTCCATTGGGTGTGGTTGGCTGCGATTTGCGCAGCTGCTTCAGTTCGGTGCCCTTGCTGGCCTGACCCGAGGGACGACGCTCCAGGTTCATGCCCTTGAAGATTTCCGCTGCCGTTGGATAATGATTACGCTGCGATGCACCCATGTAGGTGTTGTGTGCCGAGTTGGGCATGGAGTAGGCAAAGCGACCCTCGGGCAGGGGCTTGGTAAAGGCAGCCTGATGCAACTGGGGCGTGGGTGCCACCGTGTTGCCATGTCCGTTCAACTTTTTCTTCTCCTCATCCACCACATTGCCATCCTCGGTGACGCCCAGTGTTATGGGCTGTATGGGACGGAAGGCCAGGCCAAAGATGGCGCAGCAGAGAATGAAACAACCCTGGATGGCCAGAGTTTTACGCCATCCAGTGGTCTCCAGCAGCAAATTCGTGACGGGGGAGAAGACGAAGGTGCCCACACCGGAACCGCAGAGTGCCAGGCCTGTGGCCAGGGCACGCCACTTCTCAAAGTAGAAACCAATGATGACCACAGCGGGTATGTAGACCATGCAGAAGCCAATGCCACCCAGGACGCCATAGACAATGAAGAGGAACTCCACGCTTTCGGCAAAGGACGCGATGCCAAAGCAGATGGCAGCGAAGACGGCACCGAAACAGGTCACAGGACGGAAGCCGAAACGATTGGCCAATGCACTGACAAAGGGCCCAGCCATGAGGTAGCAGCCAGAGAGCAACGATGATACAAAGGCCACATAGGTCTTGCCCACATTGAATTGTTTCATCAGTTCCTCCTGTATCATGGGCGAACAGAAGACGATGCCATCGATGACGGTGCAACAGAGGAACGAGGCAACCATAACCACCCAGGCCCAGCCACTGTCCGGTGGCACCACCACGGCCGCCGTATCGATGGGCTCCTCTTCTTCTTCCTCCTCATCCTCCTCCTTTAGTTCCAGCTTCTGTTCCGGTTTCTGTTCCGAATACTTGATCAATGCATTTCCTGCGGCAAGTTCATCTTGCGACTTCGTCTGTTGTGTGGGCATTGCGCAGCTGCAAGTGGATGAGACAGGGAGAGAGAGAGGGGAGACTGTTAATGACATGGCTGGCACATGTTGCTGTTGCTGTTTATCAGCTGCAGTTCGCAGTTGGCCTTGGCGAATTGCGCATACGCCCCCATGTACGCAGCAACACTTTCCCTTTTTTTACGCCACACTAATAATACGCGATTCTATACTAGACTGCCCATCTATCTATTTATACTTGTCACGTGTCTGCGGCATAGGTAGGTGTATCTGTATCTGTAGGTGGTATCCGTAGCTGTATCTGTAGCTGTATCTGTATCTGTTGCTGTATTTGTTGCTCTATTTGTTTCTGTTCTTCAGCTTAACTTTGTTGTTTATCTCAACGACGTCAATCGGCTTGTACTGTCTGTGTGTTCGTTTGTGTGTGTGTGTGCGTGGGGGCGGGTGTCAAACGTCAACACTCTGCCCCACCCCCACCAATTCCAATAACAACAACAATCGACGTCAAAAGCTGCTTAAATCCCGCACAAAAATAGCAACAGCTAATTGTTTTTCTTCAGTTTTTTATTTTTCGATTTGTACCCAACTTGTCTGTCAATTTCCTAAAGATTCCCATGGCAAAAATTTCGTATGCTAGACACAGCATGCGACAGCATACCATATAGCATATATACCATTTATGTGTATATAGCATACCTACCCATACCTATTCATACCTATACGATCCCCCGAGATGATTTCTAATTTTTTTGCTTTTCACTTTGTTTGCACTCGTCGGCCAACAAACTCGGAACTTGGCCTTGGAATCGCTTCGTTTTTTTCCTTCTTTCTCTGTCTCCTTCTCTATATTTTGCTGGCCAATTCTGCCTTCTGTTCTTGGCCTTATCTAATCTCTGATCTGCGTGCATAGCGCGCTAGCTGCTTGCCAGTTAAATCGCCACTGCAATATTGCGTCGAGTTGGCGAGACGTTGATTACGAAATTATATATCATACTCTAAAGTATTATAATAGGAAGTTACCTATCATAATCTTAAGTATTATAATACTAAATATATATACTATAATCTTAAGTATTATAATGTAATATGGCATCACTTAAATCATATGCTACAGACGCTTGTTGATCCCCATTTACATAAGTTGTTTCAGCTGCTTTTCATAGTGAGTTATTGTAGGTCTAGAGACTCTAACACCCTCTTTAACTTGCTTAAGTATCATAAAAAGTATTGCTAAGGTCAGCTAAGTTGATAAGGCAGTCATATACTGAAATTTCATAAGGCTAACTCCACTCAATTTAAAGAACTCAACACGTTTTTGGCTTAGGTCAATTGGGAACTCAAGGGAAGATCGCAAAACTAGACTATTTAAATTTACCAGGCACGTAGCGCAAGTTTCCACTCTTTCTACTCCCACTTCCCATTCTCCCCTTTATCTCATTCTCCCACTCCATCTTTCTCTGCTATCAGTCAAGCCGCGAGTTCGTGGGAAGATTTATGATTTGTCAGGGATTTGCTTGATATGCAAATTAACAGGCTTTCGATAAAACAGATTAAGCCATGGAGCTGTGAGTGAATGCATGATATACTACTATATTCTCCCCTCACTCCAACGGAGAAGGGTTACAGCGTGTAGCACCGTTGTGGGCCTGTGTTTTACTACCTTTACTGCCTGGCAACGGGTAGCTTTAAAGCGCTCCACCGATTACGTGCTGATTAGTACATTGTAAATAGTAGTTTATTGTCTGCCGAAAAGCCTAAGTCGTAAACTCGACCAAACTACACTAAGCTACATGGTTAAGGCTGCACACACACACTCGGCTCATAAATCAATTAATTTGTGAAGAGATTTGCTTAGTCGCGAAGGTCTGTGGCAGATAAGCTTTGCCGTGGATTATTTGTCTGTGTTGCAAGCAGATAAAGTTAATACACTTTAGTTAGTTAGGTTAGTCGTGGACGCGCGCCACGGAGCATGTGACTCCATGTGGTTGATAAGGCAGCGAGATTACCTTGACTATTGGAATTTTGTCCGAGACTACTCCACGCTTTATGGAAGGCCATAAATCGCCTTAAGATATCGCATAGAACCCTTTATTATGCAAGAGGTCTATATATATATATAGATGGTATATGGTATGTATTATTATTGTTGCCCCTCAATCGAAAGTGGTCTCGTATTTCACGATTGCGCTGGTGTATGTCCCCGTTCAATAGGAAATGGCTCAGCAGATTGCACAAGAAGCCGATCAAGTGCCGCCACATCGGCATCGCCATCGCCATCGCCAGCGCCATCGTCTTGCGCCCTAAAAATAGACCCGTTGTCAACTTGTTGAACAAAATCGAACCATTTTGTTAAGAGGCACAAAGTACAACAAGCAGGAGCGGACGCGCCCAGTTGGCGCCCCCGACTCCACTTTGTTCCCCCTTGTTCCCTTTTTCCGAGTTTCCCATTCCCAGACACTTTGCGACGTTCCCATTTCCACTTATATTTCGTAACTTGTTATAATACCCTATAAATATAGTAAGACCGGAAAGGGGGCTAGCACACACATAGTAAATCTATTCTAAGGCACCTTCTTCTACTTCTTCTTCTTCTTCTTCTTCTGCTTGCTGTGTCGATTGGCCCCCATAAAGCCGCAGGTCTGCAGCGCACCAGACTTATGGCAGCCTTGTAAATTTTTTACTTTCGATTTGAAACTTGGGTAAACAAGAAGGCACAATAACATTATAATGCCGTTTATCGTCTGTTTTGCTCTTTGATCTGAAACTGTTTTATGATCTGCTGCTTATATAGTGGGCATAATATGCTGTTGACACCTTGGCAGGTACTCGCGAGTGCCAGATAAGACAGTCAATGCCAAGTGCTATAGTGCTGTAAGTGTGCCTGGCTTGGTGACTAGGTTTAGCAAATGGAACTACTTTAGTATGCATACTATATCTGCTCAAACTCTTTATTAGCTATGCTAAGATTAGAAAAGAGTTTAAGAATTTGGATTTATATTCAATATTCAAGTATATTCAGTATTTAACAGGTTTTATATGCTTTTGTTTCCTGAATATTATGTGCACTTTATGTGCTGAAACTCTGTAGACACGTGCTACTATATGAATTTTATTCCTTCTATAACTGAGAAAAGGTTAGGTTATTGATTTATATTCAATACTCAATTATATACAATATAATATTTTATAGGTTTATATGCTGAAATTATATAGATAATTTCCTACTTTAACTGTGCCCTACTTGGTGACCCATTTAGGAAAAGGAACTACTGTATTTTCCAGGAAATTATGCATACTTTACATATTCAAACTCTGTATATATGTACAAGCTACTATATGAATTATATTACTTCTAACACTGTGGTAGTGTTAGGTATTACTTTAAGAATATTTTAGTTGTTTATCTGCTGAAATTTAGTAGATAATTTCGTTCTTTCCTAATTTAACTATGCCTGACTTAGTCACTCGTTTAAGAAGTGAAATTACCAAGTTTCCATCTTTATAATAAATACTTTACATATCCTATTGTGTGCTAAACATCTTACTATATCTATTCTCTCTTTTCTTTTTGCCTTTACAGAGCAGCTACTAGTCGAGCATTTTGATGTTTGACATCAGTTTTTTTCTTTTATTTGCTTTGCTTTGGCCCTGGGTACGTTTATGTCATATACATATATACTTGGTGGGTATTATGTTATCCTTAGCCTGGTTGTAAGCTAATCCCGCTGTGGGCAAACACAGCAGTGCCCATTCATCAATCGCACTGCAGTCTGCCACTTCTCCTTCTCCTACTCCTACTTCCCCGCTGCCCCCTCTTCTCTAGGCTACTCTCACGCTTCTCATAGACAGTTGTCAGCGACAATTGCGACTGTTGACGGGGCGCTTAAATTGATGTTCGTCGATTGAATTAATAAATGTTATAGGTAAACACATATGGCAAGCGGCAGACAGAGAGTGAGAGAGAAGGAGAGAAAGAAAGAGAGAGAGAGAGAGAAGGAGGGAGAGAGAGCGAGAGAGGTAGTGCGTGTCTGGTGGGAAGCGCGTCTCGTCTGTTCTCAAGTTGTTTTTCCTGTTGCTGGTTTTCCTTTTTTATGTATCTGTATCCCAAGCTGCTGTTGTTGTTGTTGTTGTTGTTGCTGTTTCTACACGTGTTTGACAGTCTGTTCGACGTCCGTTTTCAGCGCCTTGGCAATTTGTAGCTACATTAAACGGTTTTATGCTCGAAATATTAATTAGCTTTTAATGCGCGTCCAACCTGTTGGATACCCCCAAACCATAAAAGGGGAGTTGTTGTTGTTGTGGCCCAATTTGTGCGAAACACTTTAAACAACTGTCTGCCCCTCTCCCACTCCTCCTCTCTCTCTCTCTCTCTCTCTCTCTCTGTCTTCTTTCTTTCTTGCCACCCTTTTGCTTTGCTACTTTCTGTTTATTTCCCGCCGCCTTCGTTGGTTTCATTCGTGCTGTTGTCGCTGCTCAAGTTCATTGAACGGCCTTTCACCCGTTCTCAGTCCCACAGTCTCAGTTCCACTGCGAGTCACGACTCTCTGAATCACATAGAATACTATCAAAGTCTCGCGACGGCGCATGCGCAACAACACATCAAGATCGAAAGAACATAAAGCGCATAAATATCAAGTTGCTTTATCTCGCCGTAGATCTCTAGCTGTCACTCCACACTCCCAAGCACTACTACAATATATCATTTAACTGTCAACAAATACTCTACAAATACTCTACAAATATTGCCTATTTATTGAGCTAAATTCATCTTAATCAATCTTTTATTTGTTATAGAAATCGCTTTGTTATATCTGTATCTGTATCTGCCAAGTAATTAGGCAGCGCTTTGTCATAATCGACAGTCGCTTGAGCAATGAGTTCGAAAAAGGGGTCAGAAATGAGTGACACTCATATCTTGACTTCCTCCATGACTAAAGCTACGATCTTTGGAACTTTTCAAAGATAATTTCCTTAGCTTTTTGACATAGTTTTGCTTTGTTTTCTTTCTGGTACATCTCTATAGGGTGTACGACAGTTATGCGGGACGCACTTTATCAGCAGCACAGTTGTTGTTATTGCTGTTGTTGCGTGGTCTGATTGTTGTTGTAGTCGTGTCTATCGGCACGAACAAAGGCGCAGCCAAGTCGGTGGTCGCTGCTGATGGTGCCCAGTGTCAATGAACAATTAGTGGAGCGATCAATGGTCGTACGGGTTCGGTTGGGTTCGGTGGGGTTCGGGTTCGCGATCGGTCGCTCTCTAGCATAGGCGAACTCTCGATCGATCGACTCTTTTGTCGGAAGTGGAGCGCTGCGATGCGAAATCAATTAACATGTTCGAAATTATGGAAATTATGCAAGGAAAATAGTATTGTAGTAAATCGCAGTTGAAGAGGCAAGGCATCCCTCAACTGATCGACACGATCATGTGGCAGCATCTTTGTGTGTGTGTGTGTTTGTGTCTCTTGTTGGGTTATCTGCACGTGCCTCTAGTCAGGCGCTCAGCTACAGCAGCGACAGCGACAGCTACAACTGCAGCTGGGCGACAGATCGCGCCCGGGAAAGGAGAATGGGGGAACGGGGAACGGGGAACGGGGAACCGTTGTTGACCCCCAAGTATTGACATTGGCGCCAAAATGCTTTTGAATTAAGTATATATACAAATCTGATAAGATTGCCACTTCCAATACCAAAAAAAACAAGCAGCGAATCATGCGAAATGCATCTCCTGTTGAAACTTATCAGCACACTCGGGCTCAGCTGAGTTTCAGCACAGCATGAGATGCCTGAGTTTGTCGGAGGCTGTGCTTCTGCTTTTAATCAACTGCAAATATGTAAATATTTACTAAACTGATTAACGTTAAGTGTGGAAAGATTTTTCGTGCTCAATTTGAAAAAGGTTCCTCCACACGCAACGGTGCAGCGAGGCAGAAACTCGAAATCATTTGCAATTCTTCCACAACCTCGACCAAAAAAACCACAAGAATTTCGAAGCACTCAACAATGGAAAACCGCAGTTATTTGGCAATGACTGACAGTCGCACTCTGTCTCTCTCTGTTCCTCTCCCTCTCCTCTGTCTATCAATTCAACTAATGCGCAAAACATGTTTACAGTCTAGTAATAAATGCAATAGACTCTCATATATAATTTATATATACGAATAGTTATATGGTATATTTGGACTGTTAATTAATCGAAATACTAGTACTTTACTAACGTGCCACATGCCACAGTGCGCGAGGCTGCTTAAAATGTAATCAGGCCTGGCCAATTGGGTCAACGCCATCATAGCTTCCATAGCTTCATCTTGGAGCAGTTCTATAGCTTCTTGGCATTCGATTTACGTCACAGATTGCCTTGAAGTTGCTTGAACTCTAGCTTCGATTAGATTTCCATAGAACCCTCCACTTACACCTCATCTGCAGCTTGACAAGTGCTAAAAGGGTTAAAAGTTTTCCCCTTTTTTTTTCGTTCATAATTAAAATTTCCTGGAATCTTTCATGTTCTAATTTGTATCTATATGTTTTTCAAGTCTTTATGTTTACTGTTTGTACTTGAAATATTCGAATTTTCGTTGGGTTTTTAGGAAGTTAAGAGCTTCAAGTTTGAAGATCTCTGCAGTTGATACGTGTAGGTAAGAATAATTTTAGGAATCTCTGCATCTGTTACTGATATGCTCGTAGACCTTCCGAAACTCCTAAAGAAAAACTTTAAATTTGAAGATCTCTACAACTTAAACATAAAATTAAGAAAGATTTCAGAGATCTCTGCATCTGTTGCTGATATTCTCGAAGACCTTCCCGTAAACTCCTAAAGAAAAACTTTAGAATTTAAAGATCTCTGCAGCTAAAACTTAAGAACGTTAAGAAAGATTTTAGAGTTCTGTGCATCTATAACTAATGTTCTTGATCTGCCCCCGAAACTCCTCGACAACAAACTCGTTTTACCACTCTCAAAACGCATCCAAATTTACGACTGAGCTATGCAAGACATTCGATTAACCGGTTGGGGGCGTGTGTGGCTAAGATCAAAGACAACAAAAAGAGCCTTGAACAAATGTCAAAACGTTGTCAAAAAAAAAAATTAGAGAGAAATACTCTAACTTCTGCGAATTCATTTCGATTTAGTGAGTCATCATGACACAGAAGAGAACCACGACAGATACCATACATATGTTTAATGGGTGTGTCGTGTCTTGTCTATTTTTGTTTCATTTTATTTTTCGATTTCTTTCGTTACGTTTTGTTGTTTATTTTTGCCCGAAAAAGAAAGAGGGAAATACGCAACAATTTCGTAGTTTTGCATGATAATTGCGGCTGCAATTAAGATAAAAGGTAAATGGAATTGGGGTACGGTTCATGTATAGAAATACATTCCGTATCTGTATCTGGCCTCTTGCTTATTATCGATCTAGGCTTAAGTCGATTTTCTCAAGTTCAGGGCAGCGAAACATATAGCAAAAAAAAAAAAAAAAAACTCAAGGGAAACGGAAAACGAGAGAGAAACAACAACAACAACGGCAACACGCCCATAAAAGGTGCTCGCAAGCCGTTTACGTGTTAACGTGTTTCTGGTTCCTGATTCCTGGTATTGCCTGCTATACGATGCGCTGATGACTCTCTTTCCGAAAAAAAGAAAACACAAAAAAACTCACGCGACTCAACAGCAAAGTGTTAAAACTGTCGAAGCGAGGCGACTCTAGGAGGGAGCTGAGGCGACTCCAGACAGAGTTAGAACATTAAGGAGTTCTTGTGACTAAGATTGAGTTGCCTTAGTCGGAGTCGCAATTGGAGTTGGCGGCGGCAGCGCAGACATGTCGCTCTCTCTGTCTATGTCTGTGTGTGTGTGTGTGTTTTAGCCAAAAACTTGTTTCGGGCACGGGTCAAGAGAGCGCAGGGGGTAGTTCAGGCAGACAGAGACGGGGCGCGGTCATGTGACAGCAGCAAAAGGCTTGCAGCATAAGGCGAGCTCTGACTGCGTGTGTGTGTGTGTGTGTGTGTCCGTGTTGGCCCTCTTGCGCTTACCTTTATGTTGTCGCTGTCGCCGTCTTGTTGTTGTTCTTGTTGTTGCTGTTGTGGCTGCAGCTTTTTAGATTTTGTCGAGAGTATTTTGACTTCTTTGCTCGATTTGTTCACTTCTACTACATAAGGGGGGACTTTATTTCTGGTCAAGAAAGAATTTCCGATGTGTTGTTGTGAGGTGAGGAAAGCGAAAGCAGAGCGAACACACGCACACACACACGCACAAGAAAAAGCGAAAGTTAACTGTAGAAAAAAGAGCGCAAAAGTGTTTTAGAAACTGAACCGAACCGAAATCCGAAAACGCAAAGACAACGACGAAGGCGACGGCGAAGGCGATGTCGATGTCGAAGAAGAGGCAGAGAGGAAGAGTGTACGGCGTACGGCGCTTATAAATATACTTCTAGTATATGTATCTGTATCTGATTATCTGTAGCGGTTTAGCAGCTGTTCGCACTGTCTTTGTGTGTGTGTGTGTGTGTGTGTGTCTCAGGCTATATATACTTTATATATTCCTGTGTGTGTGTGTGTGTTGGTGTTGGTGTTGGTGTTAGGTACTCTACATATGTGGAGCATATGAAATGTGCGACCTGCCTCCGTAATTTCAAATTCGTTTGATTCTTAATTTACGTGTGTGAGTGTATTATACAGTATTTACTGTTGTTCTTGTTGCTGTTGCTGTTGTTGTTGTTGTTGTATACGTTTTCGAGCTCTCAGCGGCGCTTGAGTTTTATAATGATCGCGCGCTTAAACGCGACCGATCCGATGCGAGCGAATGACTAAAGATAACTAAAGGGAAATGGAAATGTGTTGGCAGTATAAACCACAAAGCGGACAGCAGCAACAGCAACAGCAAAAGCAGCAACGGCAGCAGCAGCAGCACCACCAACAGCGCCGGCAGCGCTAGCAGCAGCAGCAGCAGTAACACACACAGTACGCACGCAGCGGGCACTCGCACACACACACACACACAACATACAGACATGTGGCGCGCCTGTGTTTGTATTTGACTGTTTGCCAGTATGTGTGTGTTTGTATTTGCTAGCGCATTGGTGTTGTTGTTCGTTCTTGTTCGCACGTTCGTTTAAACGCACAATATCAGGCAGCTCCCCAATTCTCCCTTTCCCTTTCCCTCTCTCTCTCTTTCTCTTTCATTTCATTCTCTCTCCACTTCTTCTGCTGGGCCCCCACGTCGACCATTTGTTATCGTACATGCGGCGTCGTGAATGAAAATGAAATAACAACACCAATAACAACAACAACACGAGGAGTAGGGAGAGCGAGAGAGTCAAGAGCCAATGGCCAAAATTACAACAACAACCGGCAAACGTACAAAAACATGGCGTGCTGCCAAAGCCAAAGACTCTGCGCATGTGTGAGCGTAACTGCAGCCACACACACACACAAAAGTTGCTGAGAGCAAGCGCACATACTCTCGCGCTCTCGCTCCCACTCACACTCAACTGGTAATATATTTGTGTATTTTGACATGTGCCACTCTTTCGTGCCTTCGCCTTCTTTGCCGCCGTTCTCGTCATCTTCCTTGGCCTGTCAAAAAAAAAAATGTTGAAAGCGTATACGCAATGCGATTTCGATTAAGCTGCTGGTCATATCGATGATATCGTTATCGATACACTCTGCCACAAGCAGTTTGTTGTTCTTGTTTGTGTGTAAACATTGACGCTCTTCTCTTTGACTTCTGACTTCTTCTCCTCTTGGTCTGTTTTCTGTTTCTGGCATTTTATTTCTTTCTTTTCTCGAATTTTTGTTCTTCTTCTCGGATATAAGGCATGTTTGTGTTTGTGTTTGTATGTTTGTATTGGTAATTATGCTCTTTAAATGTGTGCCTTGGCTTTTTCCACTCACTCAAGATAACCGAATTTTGAATGAGATCCATTCACGTTTCTTCGGGGTAATGCCAGAACAAGGCAGAAGAGTAAATATCATCGGGCTGTACTAGTTTATTTCTCTCTCCCTCTCTCTCTGGTAAACAGGTTACCGGCATCTGATCTTGACGCATACACGTTTTATTACTGGGCTAAAGTAATTCCAAACTGTTGTCCAAAATTATGAAATAGCCCCCAATCAAAGCAAAAATAAAACTCTTTCGTGCAAATTAACAACATGATTAGACAAAAGGTGTCAGAAAAGCGCAAATCATTCGAATTGAAAATGGAATCCATTAAGCGTACCATGAACTTACAATGATTCATGTCAGGTTTGAAATCTACCAACAAAAAACCACTGCGAATACGAATTCCAGAGAGCTCTTACTCCAACTTATGCTTATCGCATGGCATACTTTTAATTTTCGTTATATTTTTTTAATTTCTCGAAGTTTCCTGCCATATAACACTTTATTGTGGACTGTAAATGTTAAATTCCAATTTTGTACCCGATCAAATACCGAGATTAGAAATTATTTTATGGAATTGCGTCAGAATGAACAACAAATCAATTAAGTTACTTCCACCCAGTTCCGAATAGTTAAAGGTAATCCAATTGTGGAACTGATTGCTCAGTTTCGCACATCGTTGACTCTATTAAATTATTGATATGATATGCGTATGAATCCGAGTGCGAGTTTAGCATGTGATCCATTGGGTTCAATCGAAGAGCCAATCAACTTATTCAGGAATTTTGCGGCTACTTTGACGTTGTGATTGATAAGCTTCAGCAACCGCAGCAACAACAACAACAATAAAACTACTACCATAAAAACCTTTTAGCTGCATTGATAGAAATGCCACAAAATTAGTTAAGATAAGAATATTAATTTATTCTCAGGGCTGCGCGACATAATTACCGGTTAAATACCCTTGGGAAATTCTTGCAAAACCTTTCAATAAGTTAATATAGTATTTGTGGAGAAACCATTTTAATTCCATAGCGGAGTTTCCGCACAACAATCTTAATCAACCAAAAAAACCCCACGTCACAAGAAATACCAATGAAATTTTAGATTTGCATAAATTTTCCATGCTGATAATATCATAACTGGACGATATACCACAAATAGACGGATTTATTTTAATAAGAATTTACGAATAATATCAACATATTGATAACAAAAGTAGACGGATTTATTTCATTGACGGTTAAGCGAAAAGATATGGGGGTAAACCGTTTCAAGATTGAGTATACGGATATACAATATACTTTCGTTTGATTGAGGCCTCTTTTAAAGCAATTGGCATCTTCTCTTCTTTTTCTTCTTGTTCACCTGCAGTGATGCTTTGGTCGCAGTTTCGAATACCTCTCGTACACCCTCCTGCATCTTGGCTGAGCACTCCAGATAGGCATATGCATTGACTACCTCGGCCATAATGAATCCCGCCATGGTGGTCACAGGTTCCTGTTTTGTCTTCTCGAGTTCCTGCAAAACAAAACGAGGGATCTTTGGATTGACTATATCCCTTAGTAACACAAGGATGTCATCTCTCTTGCCTTAATGGTGTAAGGATCAAAACGTAGATCGCGTTTATTGCCCACCAGAATAATCGGAACATTGGGACAGAAATGCTTCACTTCCGGTATCCATTTATCTTGTATATTTTCCAACGAGTCGGGTAGATCGATTGAGAAACACATAACAATGACATCGGTATCGGGATAGCTCAGTAAGCGCAAGCGATCGTAATCTTCCTGCCCCGCGGTATCCCATAGCGCTAGCTCCACCTGCAATTTCGCAATCGATTCAGAGAATAAATATGTATTGCGAGGCCCCTATAAACCAATTATTGTACAAACACTTGAGAGGAGAAAACTACAACATCTTCTCGAGTGGGGAACAAAAAACAAAAAACAAAAGCATAAAGCGAATAAAGCGAACGAGCTGACAACGTCAATGTGAATCATGCGTGTTGTTGCCTGCCTGTGCATGCCTGTGCCTGCGCCTGCCTGTTCCGACTTGAGCGAAATGGGGGCCCACCCTGGCGGCTATAGCAGCATGTAGTATGGGCACTAAAATAAGATGTGTACTAAATATCTTTGTGTACATACAAACACAGACTACATCTATCTCATCTCTGTGTGTACTTGCGCGCGTGTGTGTGTGTGTGTGTGCACTAGAATAAATACATATGTATGTATTTAGATGCGTGCAATAGTTGTTTTTCTTATTTGCATATTTGTGATTTTATTCACAATATCAGTGATGGGGTTGACACACCTGTGATCCTTCAACTTCAACATCGGCGACGTATGTTTCGAAAACTGTGGGCACATAATCCGAGGGGAAATTGTCTTTGCAAAATACCGTTAGCAGGCAGGTCTTGCCACAGGCTCCATCTCCAACCAGAACTAGTTTCTTGCGTATCGAAGTCATGACACAATTTTAATTAAATAATATATATTTTACAAGTATATAAATTATAGTTCATAAATTTTTACGAATTAATTCGAGGGACACTGAGAAATACAAATGGTATATTGTCGATGGGCTGGGCGATTGTTTAGTGAATGTGCCTTTGTGAAATAAATTTTGTTTGTTTATGAATTTTTATTGCGCTACAAGGCGATCGCTACGGCATATTCACCACAAAGTGCAGTGAGGTGTTTTCATCTAAGACATGGTGTTGTACTTTTTTGTTTACTTAAAGGTTAATATAAAAAATATAATCAAAATAATTTCAAACGATGTAGTTCAAATATTAGTAGGGCAAATAACGTTCGAATAATTGTAACACTCTTTGTTGATGGGCAGCACTTTGTTGAAAAGTACTTAAGTGCAGTTGGCAGCCCACAAAACATCGCATAGTTTTATCATCGATAAGCTGAATCGATATAAACACGATATGTTAGCATTACAATCTAAATATTCAAAAAATCATGCATTACCTTTATCATTTACACATTTAAAACGCAATTAAGTTGGTAACTTCGATAGTTATTTAAGTAAACATTACAAAACTGTTATATTCACTAGACGACTGATAGGTAACACTTTTAACCAGGGATGGTTTCGAGGGCTACAACTGGCACTCGTCTCTTAAAGATGAGCATATCGATTAATCGCCTTGCAATATGCAGCCCTTCAAGTACAACGAAGAAGAAGAAATCGGCTCTTCCTCTTTCTTTTATTTCCGCCATTGCCTGAGATAGTTGGAAAATCATGGGTGAGTTATTAAAAAGAGTGTTCTTTTGTGTGAAATACGCATAATTCGTTGTTAAACAAAGTGCAAACCTAACTACAATGACTGTGCAATGGAAAATGTAAGTGCAATTGTTCGCGGTGGCCCAAAGTTCGTCCAATAACGCAGCTTGCAGAACTTGCAAATTCTTAGTGCAATTTGTCGGCTGTCAAAATCTATGAATATCATAAGAATCGTGTGATAAAATAATCCCAAGAAATTTTTTACATTAAATAGACTAAAGTTTTAAATAATTGAAAGTGATATTGTGCAAATTAACTTATTAAATGAAGTTCATATTAATGCATTCAAAATAACCTCAAAGTGCCGCCACCGCAGTCGCCATTTGTTTACATTCCATTTGTGTTTTTGTTGTATTTGCGCATTAAGGAAACATTAGTTAAATATATATACTAATTGTGTTTTATTTTATTTTGCAGGCAAACCTAGAGGTCTGCGTACTGCCAGAAAGCATGTGAACCACCGTCGCGACCAGCGTTGGGCCGACAAGGACTACAAGAAGGCTCATTTGGGTACCAGATGGAAGGCCAATCCCTTCGGTGGTGCTTCCCACGCTAAGGGTATTGTGCTTGAGAAGGTGTAAGTATAGCAACCAATTATCAATAAATTGTGAAAGCAAAGCGGTAGTTCCCCCCTGCCCCATCACTACTTTCGATGTCTCGCAGTATATTTTTGTGTTTTGTTTGGTCATCGAAATTCAAATCACAGGATTATACTGTGAGTTATTGAAGGAGTAACAACAGCAACATGAGAAGCACTCTACAATTTCTCCTTTTATCACAACAACAACTAATTGGCATCTCTCTTTGCAGTGGTGTTGAGGCCAAACAGCCTAACTCTGCCATCCGCAAGTGCGTGAGGGTTCAGCTCATCAAGAACGGCAAGAAGATTACCGCTTTCGTACCCCGTGACGGTAGCTTGAACTACATTGAGGAGAACGACGAGGTTTTGGTTGCCGGTTTCGGTCGTAAGGGTCACGCCGTCGGTGATATTCCCGGTGTCCGTTTCAAGGTCGTCAAGGTAGCCAACGTCTCTCTGTTGGCTCTGTACAAGGAAAAGAAGGAGCGCCCAAGATCTTAGATGATGATACATCTATACGTCTTTTTCCAGAGTTAGGGTTTTACAAATGCTAAATAAACAACAAAAAACTTAAACAAAACGAAAACATTCGTTAATGTTGAGCATTTTAATAAGTGTGTAATGTATTTTCAGTTGGCGGCTTAATCTTTATAATAATAGTGTATGAATGTAAATGCCTAGAGCCTTATAAACTACCAGTATACGGATTATAGTCAGCCTGTGCTAGAAGACTCCTCCTCCGCCTGCCTCCTCACGGGTAACCACCTCCTCCGCCACCGGCATTGAAGTTGTTTGGTCCTGGACGCCGCATGGGTCGACGACCGCGAGAACGGTTCGAGAATATGCGATTGCTGTTGGGTGAACCGCTAGGCATATGCTGCTGATCCTGGTTGCCGTGCTGACCACCGGGATGACCACGCATGCCTCCGCCTCCCTGTGCCGTGTCACGCTGCCACACAATGCGCGCTGGTCGATTGGGGTTGTTGTTATTGTTGCCGCGCATAACGGAGCCGCGACCACCACGACGTGTGGGCACAGCACTGCGCAGCGTGCGGAACCGTGTGTTCTCCGACGGCGATGTGGCCTCTGCTTCGCGACCCTCCTCCTAGAGAAAGAGGGAAAGGAGTTTATACCACTGTGATGTGTGTGTGTGTTTGAGTGATTTTATTTACCTCCACCTCAACGGCTTGTTTCTCGCCCTCCGAAGAGACACCATCGGCTCCCTCATTGTCCTCTGAAGGACCATCAGTCTGGTTATCCTGGTTCTCTGTTTCCACAGACTGACTTGTGCCCACATTGGGATCTGGATGCAAGAACAAGAATCAATATTAGTTTAATATGATAGACTTCCTTCCTCCTACTCACTTTCATTACTCTGCTGAGATTGAGACTCCTCCGCTTGCGCAGCAACAGTTTCTTCGGCAAATGCTTCATCGGCTTCGCTGACGTTCTCCGATGTTCCCGTTGTAGTCTCACTCTCACTCGGCTTATCCTTTGCCTCGCTAGTTGCCTGCTGGCTGAAGGTGGTGCTAGTGCTGCTGCTGCTCTGTTCCGCTGCCTCGTTTGGCTTTTGTGGCGAACTGGCGGCGGCTGCTGTGGTGCAATCCACGCTGGTGGCGGTGCTTTCGTCGATTTCCACAGCAGCTGCCTCGGCCACAGCAGCAGCATCCACCTCAGCAGTTTCCGTTGTTGGCTGCTGCTGTTCGCTAAAGTTGGAAACTTGTGGGGAGCTGACAATCTCAACGGAACTGAAACGAGTAAGAAATAAGTTAAATGGAGAACACCACTGGAAACTCTCTCATTCTCCTCTTACTTCTCTGTGCGACGCGCTGCTGCTGTTGATGTGGACGGTGCCGCCTGTTGCCAGTTAGAGGCCTCAGACTGTGGCACTTGCACGACTGCCGCGTCTCCACTGCCGCTGGTAATAGCTTGACTTTGATTATTCTCCTGTGTGGAAACTGTGGCAGGTGAAGAATCCTCCAGCAGTTGACTTTCCGACTGCTGTGCCTGCACTTGCACCTGTTCGATGTCCACTTCGTTGTGCTGATCGGGTGCATCGGCGCCATCGTTGTCCTCCATTTCGTTGTCCTGCTCGTACGAGTCCTCATAACCCTCCTCCTGTTCGGCATCACCGCCATCAATGGCAGCCAGCACATCCTCTTCCTCCTCATCGTCGGAGTCAACCACCTGTATTTCATCTTCCTGATCGCGTTGCGATGACGTGGGCATCTGATCCACATCCATGCCAGAGTCACCAATGTGTCCGGCAGACAGCTCTCCACCGTGCATTGGAGCACGAAGACGCTTCGTTAGCTTGACAATCTTCTCTGGTACTCCCTCTTCGGCATTGGTGGAGGAGTCACCTTCCACGTCGCGAGGTCGCTTGGAGCAGCCAGCCTGTGTAGTGGTCACATTGCTGCTGGACGGTGTATGGCGACTGTGGCTACTGACCACAGTCGAGGAGCTACTGCTGCTGCCCGATGTGCTTGGCTGCTGCTGTTGATTGCTTGTCTCCTGCGCAGCGCTGGGTAGAGTCTGATTCTGTGTGGAAGTTGACGTGGTGCTTGTACTGGTCGAGGACGACGATGAGGAGCCCTCAACACGTGGCGATACCAGCGCAACCACCTGTTGCTGTGCACCGCCTACAAACAGTTGCGAATCATTTTGCTGTGGATGCTGCACACTCTCCGCCTCCTGTGAGCTCTCCGCTGCTGCGCTAGCGCCCATTGGTGGAATAGCAGCTACGGCTACAGCTGCCGAACTGGTCGAGGGCATGTAATCGGTGTGCGAAGATGTGGGCGATGATGAGGCCATCGATTCCAGCGTAGCACTGCCTGCTGTGGTGTGCACCTGCTGCTGGGGAGGCACCAACGCGGTGTTGCCTACAGCAGAGCTACTGCTGGTGCTGCTGCTGCTACTACTGCCCGAGGCGGTGGCAGCCGAAGATGAAGTTGATGTAGACGTAGAAGTTGATGAGGTCGAAGCCCCAGGTTGCTGCTGACTAGTGGGCAAAATAGCTGCAGTGCGACTATTCTGCACAGAAATAGGACGAATGCTGGCCAGAGGAGTCTCTCCGCCACGCCAAGGTGTCACTGTTGCTGACTGCTGAACAGTGGCAGAACCAGACATTGGTTTCACATTTGCCGTACGTGGCGATGATTCGGAGATGTTGCCCTTCTCAGCCATGCCTACAGAACTGGTCGATGGCTTGGTGGATTGCTGGGATCCCAACTGCCTCTGCAATTGATTGATACGCATGTGCAGGGATTCATTTTCACGCATTAGACGTGCATTGATGTCCTTGTTGTTTGTGATATGTTCCTGTAGTTCCTTCTCCAGGCGCAGCACGGTCTCATCGTAGCTGGTCTTGGTCCCTGCCATTGTGGTCTCCTGATTGGCCAACTCTGTCTTGGTCACCGTCAACTCCTGCAGCAGCTGCTCGATCTTTTGCTTGGATTCACTGCTCTCTTGCAACACACTGGAGCGTGACTTCAGTTCATCGTGTTCCTTCTGCAGCTGCTCATGTTGCTCTTTGGTGCTTCGCAGCGTAGTATTCAATTCATCCAGTTCTGATCGCACCTTCTCCAACTCAGCGACAGTGTCGGTGCCGCCGGTCTGCGCCTGCAGTCCCATGTAGTAATCTTTGTAGCGCTTGGCAAGCTTACGCAGCATCAGCTCCTTGCTGTCCTTGTCCTGTATGACCTTATCCTTGGACTCGAGTTCCTCCTGTGCCTTAAGGAGCTCCTCTTCCTTCTGCAGTAGGCGATTCTTCAGCTCCATTATATCCTGCGTCTGTCGCGCATTGGTTGCCTTCAGTGCTGTAAGTTCTTCCAGCTGCTTCTTGCGTGCCTCCTCCTGCATCTGCAACATTTTGTTCAGCGCTGGCAACTCATTGTCTAGTCGTGCCTTCACCGCTGTCAGCTCATCCAACTGTTTCTTGTTCGTCTCCTTTTCGGTGGTCAAGAGCTTTGCAAGATGCTCGCGTTCCGATTGCAAACGCTTGAACTCCTCAGGATTCCTGTTGCTCTTCTCTACCAGAGCATTGGCACGTTGACGCCACTTGATCGCCTCAGTACGCAGCGACGTGTTCTCCACATTTAATTCTTCAATCTTGGAAGTCAGCTCCTTATTGCTGCACTGCAGTGGGAACAGTTCCTTCTCCACGCTGCTAATGCGCTCAGTCAGCTCCGCAACGCGTTTGGTCAAATTGTTTCGTTCCTCGCGTAGAATGCGATTGCTATCAGTGATCGCATTGAGGGTTTCGATCTTACGCAGCACAGCCTCATGCTTCGAAGCAGATACCACATCTGTCTCACTCTTGGAACGTTCCTGTTTGAGGTAACCATTCAGCTCATCCACCTTCTTCTGCAATATCGTATGCTCCGATACGAGACGAGCATTCTCAGCCTTCAATATGTCCAACTTGGCTGCAAACAGATCCTTCTCCTTGCGCAGGAATTTGATAATCTTCAAGAGCTGTTCGCTATTCTTGATCTCATCGACAGCCGTTGAGCTGATCAGATCCGATGTGGATGCAGCTGTATCATTTAGCGACTCATTAAGAGCTGTGGAAACATTTTGACTGTTCGACGATTGAGCTAGGGCAGCCAGTTTGGTGGTCAGTGCCTCGATCTGATCATGTAGACTGGAGTTCAAAGCATTCAGATCAGCTGCACGCTTCTCTGACTCCTCCTTCTCAGTTTGCAATAGACGCTGTGCTTCAGCGTTTGCCTTTAGCAGCTCATCGTGTGCAGCTTGCAGGGATTCACGTCCGCATTTGAGCGTATTGAGCTCATCTTGAACCTGGAGAGAGAGAGAGTAACGATATAATGAAAGATTCTACAAATGTTTACAGATATTTCCTTACCTTCAAGAAATCGGACTTGAAACTTGGTCAGCTCTTGAATGTCTGCAGAGTGCAGCACCATCTCATTCGCATACTTAACCTCGACAGCATTGAGAGATTCAGCCAGCGTGGAGTTCTCGGCACGCAGAGTACGTATTGTGCGTCCCGATTCGGTCAATTTCTCGAGCACAGTCTTCAGCTCCTCTTGAGCAGCCTTTAGCTGATCCGAATTGCTTGTCGTCTTGCTCTGCTCGGTTACGTTCGTGAGCATTACTTCCGCCTCCAGATCTGTGACGCGAGTCTGAAGTTCAGCTTCAGATGTCTTGAGTCGCTTAATCTCTTGCTCCGATTTGGCAAGTATCTCGGCATGCATATCATGCAGACGTTTAATTTCGCTCTCGGCACTCTGGGACATCTTATAGAATTGATCTCCGTGCTCACGCGCTTTGGCCAACTCCTTGGTGAGAGATTCAATCTCAATGCGAGCCTGCTCGTATCGCAACTCGAATTCACGTGCCTTCTTGTTGGCCGCTGAGATCGGGTTCTCATCCTTCGAGGGGGTAAGGCTCTCTTGGAGCTTCTTGCTTAAGTCATTCACCTGACTGACCTTTGCCGCCAGTTCCTCACGCACAGCAATCAATTCTTGATGCCACTTCTCGGCCTGCTGACGCTCCTCCTCCTTCAGTTTGTTTGCAGTTTCGGTTTGACGCTTGAACTCATTGACTGTCTCGCGGAACTTTTCTTCCTCCTCCTGGAAGTGACGTCGCTGTGCAGACAACTCACGTACAGTATCGTCTAGACGTTGCTCTAAGCGCAGGCGTCCCTCAGTCTCAGAACGCTCAAGATTGGCTTTAATGAACTCCAAATTATTCAGCAACAGCGCCTGACTCTGATGCTCACGATGGAAGCCTTCCTTTTCGGCCTGCAGACGCGAAGCGGTGTCCTTGAGCACGCGATTTTCGTGTCGCAGACTGTGAGCTTCTGTCTCGGCAGCAACTTGCTTGCGATGTGCGGTCATCACTTCATCCTTGAGCATATGCACGGTCTGTTCATGCTTGATGATTGTCTTCTCATAGTTCTTGGTACGTTCCTCGAGTGCGGCAATCTGTTGTTTATATGTTGCAATGCCCTTTTGCAGCAGCTCCATCTGTTCCTTTTGGAACTCGGAGGCATTCATAAGCTTGCAATTGATGGAGGTCAATTCTCGCACCTCCTTTCGCATTGAATCGAATTGTTCCTGCACAAGGGCATCGTTCTTGCGCTTCTCGCTCGTGTAATAATCATAGTTCTCCTTGAGGGCAGCATATTTCTTGGTCTCATCCTCCAGTTGTTGTTCCAGACTGCGGATGCGACGCTCCAGCTTAGCCTCCGCTTCAAGTTTGCTATTATTCTCGGTTACCCTTGTCTGTTCCATCTGGGATTCGTCAATGAGAATGGTGGAATCATCCAAATCGATTATCTGACTACCCAATTTCTTTTGCGCCTCGAAATAGAACTTCTTGTAACGTTCACACTTGGCCATCAATGTGGAAATTGTATTGTTCTTCTGTGTGAGAGTCTCCTCCATTTCGATTAGACGTTTGGTGGCCTTCTCGAACTTCTCTTCGAAAGTCTTCAGCTGCAGTTCGTTGTTCTTCAATTCGTTGGCCTCCATTTCAGAGCTAAGTTCACGTATCAGAGCCAACAATTTCACATTCTTCTCTTGCAGCTCTGTGATGGACTCAAATGTGACCAGATCACGGCTAATGGCATCACTAGAGTTATGTATGACTCCAGGCTGCGATTGATTCCGTGGCCTCTGGACACCAGCACGCAGACAGTTGACTTCATCCAGCAGCAAACAGACTTGGCGACTCAAATCGACCTGGGATTGCTTGAGTTTCTTGTTCTCCTTGACATGTCGGGTAACATCGAATTGCGCCTGCTCCAGCTCCTGCTCAAGGGCAAGCTTTTTCTCCACCAGCTCGTCACGCTGTTGCAGCAGCAGATTGTGTGCTTCGCTCAGTTTGCAATAGTCGGAATCTTGTTTCTTGAAGTATGGTGCACGCTCATTAATCTCCTCCACAATTGATTTGATTTGCAGTTTAAGCTGAGCATTCTCACGATTCTTGGCTTCCAATTCTTCGGAGTTCTTTGCGTACAAAGAGTACAACTCGGTGAGCGACATATCAGAGCGCATAAGGCGACTGGAGACAGCCGCAGTAGGTGCCAGCTTACAAATTGCGCTCTCCAGACTCTGCTCCTGGGCCTCCTTCAGCAGATCATTGGCATGCCCGATCTCTGTTTTCAAATCTTCAATGGTCTTGTTCAAGGCTGCCACCTCGTCGGCATGTGCCTGCTTGGCGGACTGGAACTCGACCTCCAGTTCACCATACTGTTCGGTAGTTTCCACAAGCATGCGACGCAGATCCGAAATGCCCTTGAGCAGTTCATTACGCTCGGAGACTGTCTCGGTTTCGGTGTTCTTGTATATCTCCACGAGTTTCTCCTTTGTGTCCAACTCTTTCTTAAGTGTATCCACATACTTTTCTGTTGCCACATTATGTTGGAACATTGTCTCATTAAGATCCTCGATCTTCTTATTTAATTCCTCAATAGTCTTAGTGTACTGTGAGTTCTGGCCTTGGAGAATCTGCAGCTCGTCGGATTTCTCCTTGAGTCGTACCTCCAGATGCATGGTGTTCATGGAATGATCACGTCGCAGATTCTGTAGTTCAGCATTGTTACGATTCAAATCGCTACTAAGCAACTGTATCTCGTTCTGCAACATTGCTCGCTCGCTCTCCAGCCGACGCTCCTTGATGTCCAGAGCGACCTCCTTGCTCTGCACCTCATCGAGACGCGCAATGGCTTCACATTTGGCTGTGATAGCGTTTCTCAGTTGTTGCTGATAGGTCTGGAGATCTTGTTTAAGTCGCTCCAGCTCACCATTTTGTCGCTCGATAACCTTAAGCAGCGAATCACGTTCATCCACAAAGGCATTCTTCTCCTTCCGCAATGTGGAGGAATTCTGATCGTAATCCTTGACAGTTATCAGCAGTTGGTCCCGTTCCGCGGACACTTGGTCCAGCTGCGTGCGCAGCTCAGTTACATTTTGCTCAAAGTTAGTGAATTTTACTTGATTATCGAGTATTTGATTGTTTAACTCTTCGTTCTTTTGTTCAATTTCACCTTGAGGGAAGAAGAAGCACACGGTTAAATATAGTAAGTATAATAGTTTTTTTTGCTCAAATCTGACTCTGCAAATTGTTACTTGATTGATTTCACCATCAACTCTTTACTCACTAAGACGATGTGCAGCGGCCCTTTCTTTGCAATATTCATCAAAGAAATTGCCTATGAAAGTCTCAAATTTCTGCTGCACGCCGGTTGGCAGCTGCTCCAGCTCATTGGGCGTGAAGATATCTGCCAACGACTTTGGACCACTAAGATCCATGCTTGGAATGCTTTAATTATTCTAACGCTATGCTTGGTTCACTTTTATTACTGATTTTTTTGCAAAACAATTTATACAGCGCGTCGTGTTGAGCGAAAATTGCAATATCTGGCAAGTGTGCACACACGCGAAATAGTGTGTACACATCCAGCGGCAGGTCGAAAATTTTTACGATAGATTTTCTTTCTATGCCGGCTTAGAATTTCTCAAAATACATTCAAACATTCTGAAACAACAAATATTTCAATCATAATTACACTTACTTAGGCGATTTGCAGCCGCACGCTCTTTACAATATTCATCGGAAAATTGTTCAAGAAACGTTGTCAATTTTCCTTGTATCTTCTCGGGCACCAGTTGCAATTCCTCCGGCTCCAAAATGTTGCTCAACGACTGCGTGCCGTCAAAAACCATCTTGTTCTTTACTTATTCTTCTTATTACTTATTCACGTCACAATTAAATTGTTAAATTTGTTAATGGTTTTGACTTAATTTTTAATACAATATTTCTTAAAACAGCGCGCGACTGTCTGAGCGTTTTGCACAATGACAACATAGAGATGTGAAATGTGACAGTAACAGACTCACGATACATATCGATTGCTTACAGTAAGTGTTGTAAAGTGACGGTCTATGTTACAGGCACGTTAAATGTCATTTATCAACATTGTTTTGGCGCGCATATGTAAATAGAGAATAATAATAAATCAAGTTGCGGTTTTACAGCAAATGGTTGATTGTTTTTAGTTTGATATTACAATGCGTATATAAATCATGTTATAAATATTGTACACATTTTGTCTTACAGTTTCCGCATTTTAAGTTATGCATGTGTATGCAATTATTACCTACCGCAGCGGTCGCCACCGCCAGTGCGCCGACTGAACAGTTGCGGGGGTGGGTAATGCAAACAACAACAACGACCTCATCACATCCCATCGGGGCTTACATAACGCAAACCATGGCAGAAAGCAAAACCAAACAGACAGCAATCAACATCAATGTGTGTGGAGAGCTTCAGCGTGGAGCCGAGGACGCCGCAGCGGCAGCAACAGAGACCGCCGAGACTGGTGGACCAACGTGTGCCGCGCTTCATCTCTGATAAGCTGCAACTGCACCTACAGCGAAACTTGTGCGAGCCTCCACAGTACACTGAGCCAAATCCCGAGGCAAGCAATCAAGCAGCATGTTGTGTGGCCATTCTGTCATTCAATCCCGTTTCTTGCAGTGCATTCGGTGACTGCGGCGATCTGCTTATCAATAATTTGTTTTCCTTTTTGCTGCATTTAGGCAAAGATTCGCTGGCGATAGCAGCTCAAGAGTGTCACACGCCCACAATTTTGGAGCAGCCTTTGCTTGAACCCCGAGACCCAGTTGCCTTGGCCTGCCCTGCCCCATCGAGCCATTTGCACATGCGCCACGCCAATGAGGCACGCTTTGATCCTCGTTCTCCAGTTGAGACTTCAACTTCGACTTCGACTGCGACTGCGACTGCGACTCAAAGGCGGTCGGCACACGCTTGTTGTGTTTTCGGATTTCGGTTTCTTCTCTCTGTTTTGTTACTTCTCTCTGCTTTGCTGCCCAGTCGCGCTCTGGCCTGGCCTGGGCTGGCCCCAGCTCAAGCCCTGGCATAAATCGACGAAGACGGACCCGCAAAACGCCGGCGGCAATTATCGCGATGTGATAAACAAATATTTTTGCATCTAACCCACGTTGCTGGAGCGGAGAGGGAGCAGTGCGGGGCGGAGCTGAGCATCTTGTGGCATTCTGGCGCTTAATTATGAACTGTGTGCCCGTGCCCTCTGTGTATATGTCTGTCTGCCTCGTCTGCCTTACGCGTGGTGGATCAACTGAAGTACCTGACGTTGTGCCACGACTGGGCTTGGCCTGGTCCCGCTGCTTGCCGCAATATGCAATTTAGGAGCTTATCGCAGCTCGGATACCAATCGGATCAGTCGAAGCTGACTTGGCTGCACATGCAAAGTGGGTGGAGAGAAAAAGAATAAACATTAAATATGGCTCTATTTGAATATTGAAACGAAGGGCAAAGTGAAACGGGAATAAGGGCAGAAATTAATGGACAAGTTGAATAATATTGACTGAAAGTCGTTAAATTTATATATTGATTTTTTGTTTATTCGGTGAAGATTTGGGTAAATTGTTTGTTATTAATTTTACTAATGTCAACTTTAAATAAATTATAAATTGGTATAGTTTACAATTTAAAAACAGTCCAAAATAAGAATTAAAAAACAGCATTAAAACTAAATATGATTAATAAAATAAAATTAAATTATCGCTGAACAAAAGTATATTTAATGTAATTTAATTTAAGAAATTAAATAATATATTGTATATAATTAAATAATGCAATAAATTATTGGTATTTTTTATTGTGAAATTATTTCCGTATTTATATATTTTGAATTCATTTATTTTGAAATATTGAGTTATCTAAAAATACTTATATTTTGAATTTATTTTGTATTTATTTATTTTATATATATATATATTTATGTGCTTTATCGCTAAAATTGTAATCAATGTAAATCCCGAGCTCTGTACACAAATTTTTAAATTTATTTATTTTTCTTGCACTCTCAAGGTTGCAGAGATTTTCCGTTCGCTTGGGTAGAGTGACACATATTTTCCAAGTGATTCATTTATTGCAGTCGCCACTTGCAAACAAGTTAGAAAATGAGTTTGGAAAAACAAATGAAGAATGAATATATTTATATGGTTCATAGAGCAGTGTTTATAATAAATGTACTTTTATGTTTATAAAAAAAATTCTCATAATTAGCTAAAACACTTTTATCGAAATGAGCGTTAGATCCTCCTGATAACTTCATATACAAAGCGAAGCGAAGGTTCCGCATATTACAATATTTGCATACGCTGCTCAGCGGGTGTGTGTGAATAAGTGAGTGTGAGTGTGTGTGTGAGTATGTGTAAGTCATGTATTTGGAGCTGGCACACACACAAGTGCAGGCACGTTGGGGCTCCACCAATTGAAACAAACCAAATGCAAAGACGTCTCTCCCACAACGGAGAACAGGTTTTGGCGATCTCGTGTGTGTGTTTGTGTCTCTCAGCAGATACACAGATACAGATACAGATACACACAGGTACAAAGACGGCGACAGCGAGAAGGAATATTAAATAAGTCTGTTTCATTTGATTCAAAAGAACTTGCCGCACGCCTGTTGCAAGGGTCAAGAAAGAGGGAGCAGGTGGAGAGGGGAGGTCGCTCGTTCTCTCGCTGACTTCGACTTCGGCTGCGCTCGGACTTGCCCCAGAATATGCGACTGCTCGTTCGTTCGTTCCGCTTTGCTGGGCAGCTGACACTGCCGGGGTCGGCGCAGCGTCGTCGCTGTCGCTCGGGGGATCGCGGCGAGATCTCTCAAAGTTGGGCCAAGACTGCGCAAAAGGTTTTGCTCGTGCGCCGCGCGGCCTTATGCACTGCCGAGAGAGTGAGAGAGTGCCTCAGTGTGTCTTTCTGTGTGTGTGTGTGTGTGTGTGGGGAGAGTGAGGCAAGGCAGGCTGAGGCGAGTGGAGGAGAGACGAGGCACTGCTCGCTGTTTAAGCCAAGTTGCCAGCCAAGTCGCCAGCCAGCTCAGCGCTGAGTTAGTTAGCTTGCGGTTCGTCATCGGCGTGGTTCAACTTGGCTCCGGCATTAACTGACTCTCTGAATCGGCATCGACTTCGACATCGACATCGACATCGAGATCGGCATCGCCATCGGGGCATCGAGATCGGGCAAGCGAATCTCAGTTTAAGTTCGACGCTGGTCGCGGTTAAAATCATAAATAGTATCTACATACAGCGCGTGCAGCTGTGTCGCTGTGTATCCGTATCCGAGCTGTAGCCGTGCATCTGTATATGTATCTCTATATATGTATCTGCATCTTTATCTGTATCTGTTGTGTATATAGGCCCGGCTATATATGCCAAATGCGTTGCTGTGCTCGTGCATTTTCCCAAGCGTATTGTAAATTTGCCAGCCGCAACAGCAACAACTAATACAACAACAACAACAGTTACAACACCAACAACAACTACAACAGCAACAATAAGAGAAACAACAACAGCAGCAACATCGTCGACAGCCGCAACATCGTCGACAGCAACAACAACAGCAACAAAGTGACTAAATTTTGTGTTTTTTGCAAATTGTGAAATGTGGCAGCCCTTGATTTTGACCAGCAGCAACGTTTAACAACAACAAAATCAGCAACAACAACAACAGCCATGTGCATAAGTCTCAGTCTTTACACATAATAAAGTCTTTGCCAGCCCAGCAAAGTGTCTCCAAACAGTGCAAGAAGTGTTCAAAAAAAGTGTATGAAAAATTGAAAAGAATAGAAATAAAAGTAAAATCGTTGCAAGTTGCAACATCTCGCGGCGCAGCAACGGCAACAGGTGCCCAATGTGGGTTAGGGCCTAAACTAGCACAAATTAAAGCACACACACACTGTCACACACACACAATACACACCCGCACAACAATTCAGCGACACAACAAATAGACACAAATTCACACATGCTAGTTTAGAGACAACAACAACAAGCAACTAAAGCTGCAACAACAACAACAACGAGTGAGCAAATTTATTGCCGCTGCTTGCTGCGCTGTCGCTGCCTCCGCTGGGCCAAATGCTGCCACGGCCAGGCCAGGCCAGGCTCGGTTAGGGAAAAAACTAACGGAATAATGCAACATTAAGCAAAATGCTGCTGGCCCTGCTAAAGCCAAAGCAAAGCCCAAACCAACAACAACAACAACATCACCAGCAACAACAACAACAACAACAACAACCTGCAACAATCGTCGTCGCCGTTGCCGTCGCCGTCGCCGTCGCAGTCACCGTTACCACGAACCGCATATAAAATGGAACCCTCATATGATCACGAACATCCACATCATCTGCTAACAAATTACAAGTAATATTTACATTTTTCCCA
Source organism: Zaprionus indianus (assembly GCA_018904595.1). Classification (NCBI taxonomy): domain Eukaryota; kingdom Metazoa; phylum Arthropoda; class Insecta; order Diptera; family Drosophilidae; genus Zaprionus; species Zaprionus indianus. The sequence goes on along the minus strand of JAEIHA010000171.1, from coordinate 5,295,467 downwards.
TGCTAGAAAAAACAACAACAACAACAACAACTGAAACAGCAACAACAACAACAAAAAGCGAAAGAAAAACTGCTATTTTTTTCTCTCGCTGTTTAATTATATCCAACCGTAGCGAAGATACATATCTTCCAAGATAATAACCATAATGAAAAATGGAAAAATGCGCTGGTATGGGTGCAGAAATTCTCTAGATGTCGCTAGCTAGGCTACTATATAAGACACACACACACACATACACTGAGAGAAATACATACATATATAGAGAGCGACTTCGACTTCGACTTCCACAGTGACGGGGGTATTTCAAGACTTAGTCACACACACACACACGACGGAACTGGAGACACAGAAACACGACAGAGCTACAGCGACGGGATGTTCAGCTGTTATATATACTATACGTACTATATATACAAAGATTATATACTTAGACACTGACGAAAGTACGCTTAGATTTTTGTGGAAGACGTAACCTGCCCCTGCCCCGTCTGAGCTGCACCTGTATGCGTATGTCCGCTTCTCGTTTCACTGTGTGCGTTCTGTGTGAATATGTAAATACGTGGAACACACAGAACAGAACCATGTCTCAAGACACACAGAGAGACCTCTCTCAGACCCCGACTATGTGTACGTCTCAGACTCGGACTCGAAATTGGTCAAGTGGAAAGTAAACCAAGAGAGCAACGTGGTCAGCAAGAAAGTTCAGACCATGAGAATAACCATAAAACTTGCCTAGATAGTATACAGTATATATACAGTATATATGTATATAGTATGTAGGTATACCCCAGAGAGGTCACCATGCGGTTTCGCTCATTAAAATGATTTAGTTTTTGATCTAAACACTTTGATAGTTATGCATGATATTTGCATAGCATTAAACCTTAACGTTTAACCTGAGTTCTGAATCGGGTTAGGGGTTTATCTTATACAGAATTAAATGGAATATTACCTTAAATATTTCAACACAAGCCTCAAATAGTTGAAAAACCTTTCGTGGTATTTCTATTTCGGTTTGTTTCTTTGCCGACATGACAACAATGCGTATGCCTTGATGGTTTTTTTTTCGGCTTTGGTTTTATGTCCCTCTCTGCTCTATAAATCAATCCGCCTTATGGGTAGACACATCAATTTGGTCAAGAGTTTCTCGATTGATTTGCATTTGCCATCGCGATTTGATGCGCAAGTTCCGTTTGCAACAAAAAAACAAATCTTTATCGCACGTCCCCCATCAAAATTAAGCTGAAAAATGAACAATTTATACCCCTTACTTAGAATTAACTTTTACTAGTTCTGCTTAAAACGGAATATTTAAAACAACTATGGACAAGTTAATTGGTTCTCAGATTGATAGTTGTAATCAATCCCGCCATATATCATTAATGCCTTGGGTAATTGCTTAGGTATCACATTTAATGTTATTAACATTATTTAATGACAAAGTGTTGAGATATGCAATAATTGGTAGGAGAAATTGATTGTGCACAATATTGATATATCCAACCTAGTTAGGGGTTTACTTTGTAAAGATTTTAATAGGCAACGTATTATAAATTGATTAACACTGTGAACTTGTTAGTAAGTCAGATTCTTATCTGTTGTTGTTGAAATTAAATGAAATTAAATGAATAACATTGGTTCAATGTGTGAAAATGTTTACCTTGTTATCTCTTTATAAAGAAATAAAAATAATATTTTGATATATATTTGTATATATATGTATATTTAATGAACTTTTTTAACATAATATTATAAAAATTTTTTTATACAATATCTAGAAATCTTTAATTGTTAAAAGAACTTAAGGCTATAATACAAAATATATATTTAAATACTACAATATGTAGAGCTCTACGAAAGGAACTATGAGGAACTTAGGGGATTAACCTATTTGGAGCTATGTCGCTAGGTTCTTTTTATATATATAGATTTGTATATAGATATATAGAATAGATCTAAATAAATCACATGATCTTAAACAGATAATTCACAGTCCATTTAGTATAGCATATCGAATTTCTAGATAGTTGGTTGATATTATAGTTCTTTATTATAATTCTATTGTAGTATATGCATGTAAATTGCTTATACAATTTCTTAATCTATAAATATTGTTTGAGTTTTTACCTGTTATAGAACAGTTGGAATATAAAGTATATATATAAATACATATATTTTTTCAGTATTTTCACATATCGTCCCAGTAGTAACTCTCTCCACATATATTTGCACTCTCTGTACAGCAGTTACTATATACTCGTAGTTAGTTGCTCTCGTACCTTACCTCCTTCAACTAATTGCATGCTGCACACAGTTCAAGGGGGAGGGGCAGCGAAGGAGTGTCTCTATGTGCGTGATAAAACCCATTACGTTTCAGTACATTTTTCCTCCAGATATGTACATATTCTTCAGCTGCTGCTGCTACTGCTGCTGTTGCTGCTGCGAAACGACTTTGTGTGTGAGAACTGGGTCGGGTCTTGGGGAGCTTGGCGTTGTTTCACTGTTTCACTGTATCGTTTGTTGGCGACGAAGCGACGCGGTCGTAAAGCTCATTAGCCCGAGAGGCCCCACAGCAGCAACAGCAGCAGCAACATTTTGGATACCGATTCGGCATCGGATTCAACTTGGGATGCTCATGATCGGCCTCCAAAGTGCCCCAAAGCGTCCAATGCGGCTTGCTTCATTAGTTTAATTATATATGTGTGTATGTGCAGGTAGAAATCGCTCTTTATATAGTATGCTATATATAGGTATATCTCTTCCACGTGTGTGTGTGTGTGTGTGTGTGTGTGGTATCTGCCGCATGCGTAGACCTCGACTCGCGTTGCCTCTGCGTGCCCAATGAGCGTGCCCCATGCAAGACATGCCTCGTGTCTTTCTCTTGCCTCACCTTGCCTCGCTGCTTGCCTCATCTGGTTGCGGTTCATTAAAGCAGCGGCAAACGCGCTAAGATGGCGGTTACCTGAGCCGGATGCTGTGGCTGTTTATGCTTATTGGTCAACAGCAGCAGCGACAGCGGCAGCATCTACATACACACGCACGCACACACGCACACACGCACACACTCATGCATATGTATGCGTTGAGGCTGCGTCGTTAAGTTATTCCAGTACATCACACCTGGGCCGCAATCGCCTTGGCACCAGCAGCAGCAGCAGCAACAGCAACAGCAACAACAACAACAACAAAACAACACCAACAACAACCTCGACCAGCTCGCGCCGAGTCCAGACTGGTTTTGGGACTGTAAAAAAAAGGCCGAAATGAGTTGAAAACAAATGTATTCGGGTCTCGGGGCGCCTGTTGTTGCCTGCTGCTGCTGTTGCCACCAGGCTTCGTGGCAGCCAATAGACTGCAAATGGAGCAGAGCAGATGCTGCCGATGCTGCCGATGCTGTGTGCCAGGCCACGCCCCGCCCACCACGCGGCGGGCCAGAGAAACCAAAATGGCTTTTATTACCACTCGCTTACTTACAACATGCGCTCAATATGGCCGGCCAGAGTCGGGCCTAAATGCGGGCAGGCCATGGCCCGGGACAGCTATTGGCTAATCATTGCAGATATATTTGCATATCGGGGGTTATAGAGGCATCAATATATTGACAAGATATTAATATGTTAAGGAGATTCATTTTATTTGATAAGTTCTCAACAACTAAAGAGTACTTAGGCTATGCTTGACAAGGCAAGACATTGGTAAATCAGTTACGAAAGTTATATTTACATCATATCAGTTACTTCTATATATATACAGTTCTATAAAGATATATATAGTTATGTATTTATTTATCATAATATCATATAAAATCTTATTGACGTATGAACATAGACATTTTAATGAGCAGTAGACTGCTTTAGCTTCCCAAATAGTTATGAAAATTTGCTTCTCAGATATTATTTCATATCTGAAGTCATGTCTGAAAAATTGGCACTAGGTCCCATTGTAAATTTACATTTAATTAATTTAAATTTTAAGAAACAATATGATAATAGTGTTGAAGTTTTGGCACGTTCTTTTAATCAAAAGAGATAAATGTTTAAGATGTTCTTGAATGGACAATACCAAAACAAACAACTCAATCGATTGTCTATTGACTTATATATGATTTATTAATACTTTTTTGCCTTATTTTCATACATTTAAAGTGGAATCCTAAAATACAAAAATAAAACTATCATCATGTTTTCAAAAATTCAAAGGATATTGAGAATTTAAGATTCCACAAAAAAAAAATGAAACATACAAAATAAGTTTAGAAAAATGTAAAGCACATTCAACATGACATAGTACCTTAGATTATAAGAACTAAAAGAAGAAAATATAATAGAAAATTTCACCAAAGGCCAAAAGAAGATACACATAGGTAACGTCTACCTTATCGTTATCATGTATCTATTAAATCTAAATTATTTGAGAAAAAACGAAACAGTTTATTTTAATTTTGGTTCAACACAATACTAGATTATTTGTTGAGAAAAAACTTAATTAGAAATTTGAAGAGTATATCATTAGTTTAATTAAAAGTTTAATTAGCAGCATACATACAAAGATATCATAATACGTATGCATTTAAGTGTAATAAATATAAATTATGAAATATATATAGAATTTTTCAATTAGCCTAATCAAATTTTCAGTGTATTTAACATTGCCCAATTATGCAAATGCCAATGAAAAATCTTAGAAATAAGTCTGACTTAAGTTCACACGTTCTAGTTAGTTGATAAAATATATAAAGAAGAAATGAATGCAATGGAAATTAGTTAGAATTTTTCTCAACTTTCGACGCGTAACAAATGAAGAAGAAGGGGAGGAAAAAGAAGAAGGGGAAGACGAAGAAGGAGAAGAAGAAGAAAGCTTAAATACTTAGCCAGATAATTGGAACGTGTGAACTGCGCCCCCAAGACTTAGATCAAGCTCACTTTCGCTAGGTATCTTCAACACTATAAACGACTTGAGGCTGATTAACTTTAGCTAGCTCCCTCTCTTTCTCTGTATTTATCTCGCCCTTTCTCTCTGCTGTAATACATACAGGGTTTCAAAGCTAAGAAGTAAATATGTTACTTTATAATTCAGGTAGAATATGGATATATTCAATACTAAAGAGTGCAAAACGCCGCCGCCTTTTCATAAAATTCGATTGTCTGCCAGGCAGGAATACCTCCAGAGTAGGGAGAGGCAGACAGTGAGGTCTGTGGAGGGGGAGGGGGAGGCGACTTAAAAGGCTGTCTCGGCCTGGCGCAGCGACACATGAATCACAATATGCTAAAGGGCTGACACTCTCTCCAGATCAATGCGGCTTCTGAATGAAGTTTCTCGGGGCCGGCTCTTGTTAAGGCCGAAGGGGGCCGCCAGTTGCCAGTTGCCAGTTGCCAGTTGCCTACTTTGCGGCAGCCAACGACGACGATGTAGCCGTTGCAAGTTGTACTGTGTGTGTGCGCTGTGGCAGCAAGTTGTGCCGCAGCCACCGGCAGCGTCCGACGTTGCGCTTGTCGTAAACAAAACGTTGCCCACTGTGGACAGCCGAGCACAGACGGACGAACGGACGACGGACAGACGGGACAGTTGGGGCAACAACGAGGCAGCAAAGGAGCAACAGCAGGAGGAGAAGGAGCGGGGGAAGGGGGGGAGGGCACCGGCTGCAATGTGGAATATGTGGCATTTTGCAAAGATGTTGACATTTTGCGCGCATAAAAATGCCAACTTACCGGCCACTGTATGTGTCCTATTTTAAAATCAGGGCCATGGCTAAGACTCGCCAACTCCGACTCGGACTCCAGCTCGGACCTGGGCTTAGCTGCCGTCCGAGTCGCCGTCGTCGTCGTGCATCGTGAGCTCGCGCGCGCTTAGGATAAACCCAAAGCCAAAGTCGCCGACCGACCTAAAGCCCAAACTCAGTTTGGACCAGTTGCAGGACGGCGGGGACAGCGGGACAGACGACGCGGCTGAGGGACAAGCGTAGAGCGCGCTGGGACGGTATAATTTTGTGTAGCTTGCCGCAAGTATTTAGCGGCAGATCGAGCGAGGCAGCCAAAGCCAGCCAGCCAGCCAGCCACCGAATATCACCAGGAAACCTCAATAAATTATCCCAGCTGCGCCATGAGGCAAGCGGCGACTGCGGCTTGGCTATGCTTCTGCTTTGAGCTTAGCGCAGCTCTCTACCTCGCTCCTCCCCCCACCATGCACCTCCGACTCCCTCTTTCTTCTACTCTTTCTCTGTGCACTGGGTTTTCGGCGGCTTTTCAGCCTTTTGGGCCAAAAACTAGAGCGCCTAGTTGAGCGGCCTAACAACAATTAGGCCGAGCGCTTGTTTGCCAGCCCAGCCTTGCCAAGTTGGTAGGCAAAAGAGCCCAGGACAGGACAGCATAGACGGACAGACAGACCGCGCCTGGGCACACCGAGAAGACAATAGACCAAAAGTGTAGTGGGCAGCAATAAATTCAAACGGTAACAAATCGAACGTGGAGCGAGACACGCACACGGCGATGGGGATTGATCGGGAAGGGTTTAGGAAAGGGCTCAGTATTCGAAGTAGAAGTAAAGTAGGAAGGGAGATCAGTAGTCGAAGGAGCGAGAAGTGGCAAAGGGAAGAGTAGTTGCAGATGTGGGAAGAGCGGAAGAGAAACGGGAGTCAGTAGTCCCTTGAGCAAGAAAATGGGAACAGGGCAAGGGATAAGAAGTTGGTGAAGTAAGCAGAAGGAAAGTGGGAAGAGTTCAGTAGCCGAAGGAGTGGTGAGAAGGGATATAGAAAGAGATCAGCAGTCTTAGAAGTGAGAAGAGGAGAGAAGTGGAACGAGGTAAGAGATTAGGAGTCTGAGGAGTGGAAAGAGGTAAAAGATCAGTAGTCTCAGGAGGGGCAGGTGATGAAGAGGGTAGATGGAAAAGCGGATGATCAGTTGAGCTGGGAAGATGAGGGAGTCGAAAGAGTAGGGAGACTGAGAGACAGGGAGTCTGAGAGAAGGGAGACTAAGCAGCAGAGAGTTGAGGTAGCAAAGTGTTGGAGGAGCGGGCGTCGAAGTGAAATCAAGCCACAGCCAGGGCGTCGGTAGTCGAACTGGTCTCCTTCAAGACTCGGTCTCTCTCAGTCTTCCTCCCTAGCTCTCTCTCCGTCTCTCTCTCTCTCTCTGCATATCCCTCTGGCTCTCCCCTTCTCTCTCTCTCTCTCTCTCACCCTGAGTGTCTCTCTCCCTGTCTCTGTCCCTTAGGGAGTCCGCGTCTGGTAATATTTAAACTTGTCTCGTTTGGCTGCCGCTTCGGTCGTTCTGCTTGAATTCCTGGAAGCCGAATTACTTTGAAATGTGTCGATATGTCGCAACTTTTAAAAGTTATGCATAAAGGTCTGGGGGCCCTCCGAGCCAGAGCTCCTGCTCCTGCTGCTGTTGCTGCAGCTACTACTCCTTGTGCAGCTTCTTTGCTTACCCCCGTCGGGTTGTCCACTGTCCGCGGTCCTCTGTCCTCAGTCCTCCGCTGTGGTTCGGCTCCTTTGATAATACAATAGCTGCACGCGCCCAATTTACATTTATGTCCGCTGACATTAAGGAGCGCAAACATTGCAGGCAGCCAGGGCAGCCAGCCCTACGTCGGGATCTGGTCCAGTTTTAGTCAGGCTCCCCCCTCTCCCCCTTTGCTCGCTTTGCGTGTCGACAACGTGAAAATTGTCAACGTATTTAGCTGCGTCTGCGTCGGAGACTGCTGCGCTTTTAAATATCATTATAAGGAGCCGATCAGCCTCGCAGCTTTTACCCTTCTACGTAATTCTCAACAGTAGCTCATAAAAACACTGCGAAACAAGCTCAAACGATGCTCGATCCATGCTTAACCGATGCTCAAGCTCTAATTAGGCTCAGCTTTACGGTAAGCTTTTGAAGTTGGCGATTCTTCGCGGCGAATTCTTCTCGGGGCACACTGTGATTAATTAGCGCAATTTATTGCCTAATTTATTTTAAATCCATTTTGTACCTATTGAAAATATCTTAGCATATCCTGGAAGCATTAAGCAGTAGCATAGGGTATGCTGAGTAGCTCAAAAGATGTCTTTTCTCTTTATTATTTGCACAATTTGACTTGGAAGTTGTTTTAAAGACGAAATACATTGGAACTTAAATTTATGTTTAAACATATTTTCAATGGCTACGTTGATTGGTTTGATTTAAAACAGAAAAGAAGGTTTATTATATAAACTTCTTATTTCATATTTTTGTAAAAAAAACGTAGGACTTAGCAATTTTTGTACGTTATGTAAGAAATAAAAGAAGAAGGATGAAGGATGAGTAGATAGGTAGACATAAGTAGACGTAGTAGTAATGTAGACAAATTTTAAGGGTTTAAGTGGATAGATTAAATATACATAAAAAACATTATACGAGGGTCGTTTGATAAGTCCGTGACTTTTTGTATTTGCCGCGCACCTGCTCTAAATACAACACTGCTCCTGTCAGCAGTTATCGATTAACAGCTGACTGTAAAATTTTGAGAAAGCTGCGTTTTTGGTTTGCGTTTTATAGGCATTGAAAGCAGACGATCTCGTGAATTTTAACGAAAATGGAAAAAAGTGAATTTCGTGTGCTAATTAAGCATTATTTTTGCGTAAAAATCCATCACCGAAACCAAGGAAAGACTTGATAAATATTATGGGGACTCTGCACCATCAATTTCAATGGTTAAGAAATGGTTTACTGAGTTCCGTTGTGGTCGTACCAGTACAAGTGATGCCGAACGTTCAGGTCGCCCAAAAGAGGTCGTCATGCCAGAAATCGTCGACAAAATCCATGGAATGATATTGGATGATCGGAGAATGAAAGTGCGTGAGGTAGCTGAGGCTGTAGGCATCTCAACTGAACGGGTACATCACATTTTACATGAATATTTGGACATGAAAAAGCTTTCCGCGCGATGGGTGCCGCGATTGCTCACACACGACCATAAGCGCAACCGTGTGACCATTTCAAAGGAGTGTTTGGCGATGTTCAACCGCAATCCAAACGAATTTTTGCGCCGTTTCGTTACCGTAGACGAAACATGGATCCACCACACCACACCAGAGACCAAAGAACAATCAAGACAGTGGGTTTCTCCGGGTGAACGTGCACCAAAGAAGGCCAAGGTGGGTCTGTCGGCCAACAAGGTCATGGCCACAGTTTTTTGGGATGCACAAGGTATCATTCACATCGATTACCTTGAAAAGGGTAAAACGATCACCGGCGAATTTTATTCAGAGCTATTGGACAGATTCGATATTGATTTGAAGCAGAAACGACCGCATTTGGCGAAAAAAAGTGCTGTTCCATCAGGACAATGCACGGGTGCACACGTGTGTAGTCAGCATGGCAAAATTTCATAAATTGGGCTACGAACTGCTACCCCATCCAGCATATTCTCCAGATTTAGCCCCTGTAACTATTTTTGTTTCCAAACATGAAGAAATGGCTCGGCGGTAAGAGATTCGGGTCAAATGAAGAGGTCATCACAGAAACAAACGACTATTTTGAGGGCCTTGAGAAAACCTATTATTTGGAAGGAATAAAAAAATTGGAAAAACGCTGGACTAAATGTATAGAGCTAAAAGGAGATTATGTTGAGAAATAAAACGCTTCTTTGACGAAAAAAATATATTTTATTCAAAAAGTCACGGACTTATCAAACGACCCTCCTAATTGTCACTTTAAACACAAAATAATACAACCAAAAAATTAATAATAATAATGAATTCTATAACTTGTTGTTAGTTGTCTAGAACTACATAAATACGAAAAGGTCTTGAAGGAAAATGCCTAGAGTTGAGATATAAAAAAAACTTTTAAGTTTTAGAAACAAGTTTTAGTAGCGAAACTCATCATAAAATTAAATGAATATGCAAATCGATAGCAAGCTTACTAACATATAAATATAAAACTGTTAGTCTCTTGTATATTAACATGATATTTCAATCTTTTTCTAAAGTATCACTGGAAAAGTGTATGTACTTAGAAGAAACTGTTACACGTATACGTCATATGAAACTAGAACTGATAAACTTGCAGTACCTTTAAATTATAATTTGATTCGAACTTTTAGAAACTATTACTTAGTTTAATATATTCGTATGTTTATAAATTATACCTAACCCTCTATATCAATAGTATGTATACTAAATTGAATCCTCTCTCTTTGCCACCTTTTGTTGCAGCGCCAAGAAGTATCCGCATGTGTCGCGCACCCCGGAGTACAGTCACTCGACGGTGGGCAGCGACTACCCCGAGCACGTTGGCTATTTGGCCAGCAGCGATGGGCGTCTGCTGCACGAGAGTGCCGGCGATGGCATCTACCATGTGCGGCAGGGCAGCGAGCACAGCTCGCCCAGCCTGCACTCGCCAGCCATACAGAGCGCCGGCTACGACAACGAGCACTCGATGAACGAGGCAGCGCTGTCGGTGCACAGTCACAGCCATTCGCCGATGGTCTCCAGTGCGTATAGCATAGGTGGAGGCACTGCATCCCTGATAAACAGCAATATACCGCTGCTGGGAGGAGGAGGAGGAGGAGCTGGCAGCGGAGGCAGCGGTGGCACATCGATGCTTAACAAGTTCTTGTCGCATTCACATGCCGCCGGCATGTTGGGCGCCGGTCAGGATGATTCACCCATCGATGCAGCTGCAGCAGCGGCAGCGGCGGCTGCGTCCATGTGGAGCTACGACTACAAGGGCGACATTTGTGCTCCGAACTGCGGCTATTTGGACAGGCACAAGGCCATGCCCGGCGAACTGAAGTACAGACCAGGCGGCGGAACTCAGTCAAAAAGTGCCAAAGAGTCGCGCATCCGTCGGCCGATGAATGCGTTCATGGTGTGGGCCAAGATCGAGCGCAAGAAGCTCGCCGACGAGAATCCCGACCTGCATAATGCGGATCTCAGCAAAATGTTGGGTAAGTTCAGCACCTACCACCCACTCCCTAATCCCATACAGAGCTAATCTTTATGTGCAACTTCTTGTAGGTAAAAAGTGGCGCTCACTGACGCCGCAGGATCGTCGTCCCTACGTGGAGGAGGCGGAACGACTGCGCGTCATACACATGACCGAGCATCCGAACTACAAGTATCGACCTCGACGACGAAAGCAGTCCAAGCTGCGCACCATGCAGCCAAGTGGCAGCGCCAAGGATCAACAGCAGCAGCAGCAGAGCGACGCCTCCCCGCAGTCGGCAGCAGCGAAGGCAACATCAAAGCTATCGACGCCACCGCTGGCAACGGCCACTAGCGGCAGTTACCTGGCCAACACGCCCACCGACGACAGTCGCAATTCGACGCCCCACAACGTGTCCGGGCTGTACGAGCAGCCACTCAAGCCGAGCTACTCTCCCAGCTCTGTTGATTGCTACAGCAATGCGGACAGCACGGAGCAAATGGACGCCAATGCCCACAGAGAATCCTCGCCAGCTGCCAATGCAATCAACAGCTATGACAGTTCGCTGCTGCTCAAGAAGCTAACGAAGCCTTCGCCGGGACGTGCGAGCAAGCAGCGCAGCGACAAATTGTCCAAGGCCGAGGAGAAGGCCAAGGCGCAGCAGCAGCAGCAACAGCAACAACAACAGCAACAGCAGCAGACGAGCCTCTATGCCTCGTATCCGCTGGCCAGCTCTGTGGCTGTGGTGGCAGCACGTGGCATGTACGTGACATGCAACAATCGCGGGCTGCTCGATCATGGTCACTCTGTGAAGGGCACATTCTATCCGCCAGTCTCAAGTGCAGATGATGACGGTGGGAGCAGCAACATTCGCAGCAACAGCAACAACAATCACCTGCAACAACAGCAGCAGCAGCAACAGCAGCAGCACGTACAGCAGCAGCAACAGCAGGCCCAGCACTGTAGCAGCTCCGCATCCAACATGCCACTCACTGCATCCGCCAATGAGCTAAGCGCCTACAGCATCGCCCTCGCCGAGAGCAACTGCAGCAGCAGCAGCGGCGGTGCCAGTCTGCGCCTCAGCATGAACGAACTGGGCGCCAATGATTACCTGCCCAGCGCATACGGCATGCAGTACGAGGATTTTCTACGCTACCAGAGCAACGAGCTCGACTATGATCAGCTCAAGGATGTTGCCAATGCAGCAGCCGCAGCGACATCTACGTCCGCCACGCCGCCAACGACAACAACCAGCGATGCTGGTGGTGGCAAGTGCATCAAGTATCCGGATACGAATCAGAATTACGACGACTACGAGGCGGAGGCCTATAACAATGCCATGTTGCTGACAGCGCCGCCGCCGCCCCCGACGAGTGCGGCCAGCGGTGGCTACTACACACAGCTGCCGTACGGGCAATTCCCACTGCAACTGGCGGTGCCGTTCCAGCAGACGACGGCGCCAAGTGCTGCGGCCTATGGACAACCGCCCATGCAGGGCAGCTACCTGCACTATGGCAACTATTATGAGACAAACGGAGGTGGGCCGCCGCCACAGTTGTTGCCGCAGGCGGCAGGCGGAGTGGGTGGTCCACCATCAGCAGTTGCCATGCAGCAACATCCACATGGTCATCCGCATTCCCATTCACATCCACATCATGCGCTCTCGCATCATGCGACACTTTGCCACTACAGCAGGCGGTGCTGCGGCGTCCGGCATGGTGGGTGTCGGCGTGGGCGTGGGTGAGATGCTGTTCGATCCGCATCAGCAACAGCATCCGCACCAGCAGCGCAAGGATGACGAGATTAGCAATATTCTGGCCGGCGTGCGCAAGACCTGCTACAGCAATTGACCGCGATATCACTTCGTTTTGGTTTAGGTACAACTAAGCAACGTTAACCATTCCCTCCTCTTCCCCTACTCCACTCCTAAGTGTGTACTATAAACAATTATAGCATGTAGGTTATATGTTCTTAGTCGTAAGTTAGCTTGCATTGAAATAAAAACACAAATTCGACGAAGAACTTGCTTGAGAGGGATATTTAAGCAACAGGGATATTCCCAGGGACATTTCTAATTGTTTACAATCGATAACTTTAAGCTTGTGTAAATTAAAGGCAAAATCGATTAGCAGCTTGAAAGGGATATTTCAAAAGAGGGAAGTTTTTAGGAGAAGGACATTTCAAACACTTGAAATACAGGGCAATTTTGAGCAACATCCCCCACGGCTGCCTATCGATAACTGTCAGCTGTCACTTGGGGGGCGCTCCAAGCAGCAGGACACTGTCCGACCAGAGCTGGGTACACACTGGATACACAGCACGGCGCATGCGCTGTTTGTGCTGCCTCTGCTGCTGCTGATGCTGGGAAAATCTGCTGCTGCCTGAGGGAATTTTCTTCTTTTCTCTGCTGTGTGCGCGCTGCTGAAACGAAAGGAAAAGGCAGCACAAAAAAACGAACGAACGAAAAATAGTTACATAAAATTTTCATTAGTTATTTCTTTTCCCCGTCGATGCAGTTGCAGTTTCCCGTTTTTCCGCAGAGCTAAGTGAGCGCAAAATGTATAAAACTGTGAAAAACTTACGTGAAAATTCCAGCGCAAATTTGGCCAACATTGTGTACAGTTTTTAGTTCAGCCAGACGAAATTTTTCAGATCGATAAGTTTCTGCATCAGCATCAACTTCAGCTTCAGCTACAGCATCAGCATCAGCTGCATCTGCATCAGCATTCGCTGCATCTGCATCGACTTTAGTTAACGTTTCAGCTTCACTTTCAGCATCTGCATCAGCATCAGCATCATCAGCTAGCAAGGCCTACGATTCGTGCCTAAGCGGGGGAGAGGGGGCCGCCGCCACCGTCGTTGTCATACACCACCACCAAACACCACCCACCCACCAATCGACCACCCACAACACCCACCGGGCAACAGCAGCATCTGCCACCCTCCACACACATCGTACGAGCAGCAACTTGTGTTGCTCTCTCGCTCGCACGCCCAGCCATGTCATTCATCACGAAATTGAAGGCAACTCCGTTGCCCCCATTGAAGAACATACTGAACGTGGCCATGCAAACGGCCAGACAGCAAATTCCAGAGCGCAAGGATTACCAACAGCCACCGGGAAGCAGCGGCAGCCATCCACACGGTCAGGGTCAGGGCATGTTTCCGCCGCCAGCACAAGACGGATTGGATGGCGAGCAGCAGACGACAGAGATGAGCTCGAATCCGTTTCGCAATGGCGGTTGGACGCAAGAGGATGGGGATGCGGATGCCGGTGCGGGTGACTACAAGAACGAATACCAGAGCACATCGTTTAATGAGTACGATGGACGTTATCAGCAAACCGATGGCTTCAGGTAAGTATTCACTCGATCTTCTCAATGAATGCAGTTGTTTATTTAGTTCTTCTCATGGTTTCAGGCAGGGCAGCATCGCCTCGGAGGGCAGCTCATTCGTTTGTGAGGGTGAAGGTGGCGGCGGCTCCAAGATCGACGAGTTCCAGGCTGGCTGGAATGTGACGAACGCCATCCAGGGCATGTTCATCGTATCGCTGCCATTCGCTGTGCTCCACGGTGGCTACTGGGCCATCATTGCCATGGTGGGCATAGCGCACATCTGTTGCTACACGGGCAAGGTGCTGGTGCAGTGCCTCTACGAGCCGGATCCGAGCACGGGACAGATGGTACGCGTCCGCGATAGTTATGTGGCCATTGCCAAGGTATGCTTCGGTCCCAAGTTGGGTGCACGTGCCGTGAGCATTGCCCAATTGATTGAACTACTGATGACCTGCATTCTCTATGTGGTCGTGTGTGGTGATCTGCTTGCCGGCACCTATCCGCAGGGATCGTTCGATTCGCGCTCCTGGATGCTCTTCGTCGGTATCTTTCTGCTGCCCATGGGTTTCCTTAAATCCCTGAAAATGGTCTCCACCCTCTCGTTCTGGTGCACCATGTCACATATTGTGATAAACGCCGTCATTCTCGGCTATTGCCTGCTGCAGATTGGTGACTGGGGCTGGTCCAAGGTCCGCTGGAGCATCGACATGGAGAACTTCCCGATTTCCCTGGGCGTCATTGTCTTCTCATACACCTCGCAAATATTTCTGCCCACTCTTGAAGGTAACATGATCGATCGTTCGAAGTTCAATTGGATGCTGGACTGGTCTCACATTGCCGCTGCCGTGTTCAAGGCTGGCTTTGGGTACATTTGCTTTCTGACCTTCCAGAACGATACCCAGCAGGTGATCACCAACAATCTGCACTCGCAGGGCTTCAAGGGATTGGTGAACTTCTTCCTGGTCATCAAGGCCATCCTTAGCTATCCATTGCCATACTATGCTGCCTGCGAGTTGCTCGAACGCAACTTCTTCCGTGGCCCGCCGAAGACCAAATTTCCGACCATCTGGAATCTTGACGGGGAGTTGAAGGTATGGGGCCTGGGCTTCCGGGTGGGCGTTATTGTGTCCACCATTCTAATGGCCATTTTCATACCGCACTTCTCGATCCTGATGGGCTTTATTGGCAGCTTCACGGGCACAATGTTGAGCTTTATCTGGCCCTGCTACTTTCACATCAAAATCAAGGGACATCTGCTCGATCAGAAGGAAATAGCCAAAGACTACCTCATTATAGGGCTCGGTGTGCTCTTCGGCGTTATCGGCATCTATGATTCTGGCAATGCCCTGATCAATGCTTTCGAAATCGGTCTTCCATTCTAAAGATACTATATAGATGTATATTCCCCCATTGTTGACAAACAACTCATATATTCAAGCTCTAATCGGGCGAGTACTGCCAGGTATTCGCACATATATTTGTTGTGTTTTTGTGCAACGCATTCCAGGCAATGCAACTTAAGTCTTCCAGAAACTAAAATATATATTAATAATGTCGGAATGCGATCCGATAAATAACAAAGCAAAACTTAGTCTTTAAGAAACGAAACGCAAGTCTTCCAAAACAAGCGAACAAATGTCTTCCAAACAAACAAATCCTAAGCTAATCTAAGTAACGACAAATGCATGAATATATATACACATATATATATATACAAATATATATACGAGTATTTAAAAGAGATTATTGATATTTATTGTATGCCTATTATATACATAGCTATATATGAAGCGATTAATTCCGAAATGTAAACAACACAATAAAGCATTATACAAATCGATGTGTATGTAAGTCTATTACCGACTAGATAGAACTCATTGTTTATTTATATACCAGTATATATATATGTACCCACACAGTTATATATACTATATACATAGTTGAATGCGTTTTTTTAAGCGATTAATTATACAGTTACTGTACTTATACATACGATAATAGCCTTTAACAAAAACCAAACACAACACTAGCATCTTTTAAAAATTCTCAATAAAAACATCATCTCACGTTGAAATATCTCCCGAATCCGATCTATCAACTATTTTATATATCCCAGAAAGAACAAAGTGCTTTGTTTATATTTTTCAAAAATATTGCATATATTTGTTAATCGATTTCGGTTTTTTGTTTAGTTTAGTATAAGATATTGTATAAAAAGTATTGTCATGGAAACTTAGGCACTATTTTTGATATGGTATGATCGGTTGCAATGAAGACAAGACTTTCATAAGTCGGCTGTTACTTAGTTAGAGGTTTTATAGAACTTATGATCGTGCGTACTTCTGGTATGCTGGAATGCACCTTGTTTAATCTTATGTACAGCACAAGTTGTGGCCGGGGCAGTTATGTATTCGCTCTTGTAGAGACTGGAGCCGGTGAACTTCTCGTTGCCCAGACTGATTGAGGATTGGTTGCCACGTCGTGTGGTCATCGTGCGTTCTGTATAGCCATGAGCGTTGTACGAGGAGGATGGTGAGGAGTGGAAATCGATGCCGCTGGACAAATGCTGATTACCACGATGGCGCGTCACATGTCGTTCGCTGTGAGATTGCGACTGGGATGGGAAATCTAAGCCACCTGAGACAACCGTTCGGGTAACCGTTGTCCTCTCCAGATTCGATCTGTGTGCATTGCCACCATCAGCACCACCCGAAATGATGCGCGACATAGACGAGGAAGAAGTAGAGTTCTTCACCTGATGTTCCTTGCTCTCCTTGTGCACACTGCAACTGCGGCGTTCATTGGAGAAACTCGAGCTCAGATCGGTCTCTCGGTTCTGACGATGAATGCTGCTATAGCTCTGGCGATCGTTCGAATAGTTATTGCCACTCGATGGTTGTTCATTCAGATTAAGAATGCTCTTGCGCTGCATTTTTCCTGTTGAGGTGAGGCTACTGTTGGCGGCATTCGAGACGTCGGATGAGACGTTCTTGCGGTGGAATATCGAGTTGGATACATCGGCCTCGGACGAGAACTCGCTCTTACGGTGGTGGAAATGCTTAGAAGAGGACATCTGGGATGTTGAGCTACCGGTGACGTTATTGGTAACCAATCGGGAAGTTGAGCTATCACCCGTAATGTTTTTGTTTAGTGAACTACCTTCGATCACGTGTGAAGTAGTGCTACCTCCAGTAATGTTATTGGTTGTAGAGTTATTTCCGATCACATGGCGAGTAGTGCTACTGCCTGTAATATTGTTACCTCCAACCACATGCGAGGTAGTGCTACCTCCAGTAATATTATTGGTTGTAGAGCCAACCACGCGACGGGTAGTGCTGCCTGTAATGTTATTAGTTACCGAACTGCTATCGGTGACATGCGTGGTGGAGCTAGTCGACACGTTTTGACCTCTGATCACAGAAGTACTTCCAGAGACATGTGAGGTCGAGCCACCGTTAACGTTCTTAGTGTTTGAAACAATATGAGAAGTTGAGCCACCAGTTCCTGTTACAGCACCTTGGTTAGTAGTCCTTGTGGAGCTATGAATTGCACTATCCACTGTCGATCCTTGTATCTTCTCGGTGTTAACTGCAGACTTTTCGATTATGTTGAGATTTCTTTGCATCGATGTCGTCTCCTTGTGTATGTTCTGAGTATTTTCAATGTTGGTGGTTGTCGTATTTTTCGAAACATTTTCAATAACATTGATCTTTGCCGGTCGCTTAACATATTCGGTTTCGGGTTCCTTTTTACCACGGCCTCCGACAACTGTGGTGACCTTCTTGGTTGAGACAATGATCAGACCGTCAACTGGATTCTGGCTATTGGCATCGACTTGCTTAACTGCATCCTTCCCAGAGACAAAGTTCATCTGGTTGGTTGTTTTCAGAATTGTCGTGTCACTACCCAAGCTGATGGACGAAGTGTTATGCTTAAACTTCTGGGTGCGCTGAACTCGATCCACAGTGGACTTGTTGGTTGTCGTCTTGTAGTCATCTTTCCTTGTCACAGTCATTGAACCTTCCAACTTCAGGTTGTCCACAGGTCTCTTTGGAGTCTCCCGTCTTTCTATCAGTGTTGTGCTATCCGTTTCTGTTCTATCAGTCCTCTTGTAAAATTCACCTTCCTGCTTCAAGTTATCCTTAGGTTTCTTCTGAGTTGGCCGCTCGGCAGGCTTGAATGTTGTCTTCTCAGGTGCATAGAATGGTCCTTCGAGCTTCAGATTATCGCTAGGCTTTACTTGTTCCGGTCGAGTGGTATAATGGTATTCATCCTTCTTGGTGAATGTCATTGTACCCTCGCTTGTTAAATTGTCTTTTCTTATTACAGTCTTAACCTTTTCTGCTGGCTTAAACGTATCCTTCTCCGGAATGTACATTTTTCCTTCTGGTGTCTTTAAATTGTCTTGTGGTTTCTTCTGCTTCGGTCTTTCAGCTGGCTGATAACCAGGTTTTTCAGGGCTGTAGAAGTCGCCGTCCATCTTCAGATTATCTGTAGGCTTCACTTGCTCAGGTCGAACCACATACTGATATTCTGTCTTCTCAACAAACGTCATTTCGCCTTCGTTCTTCAAGTTATCCTTTCTAATAATGCGCTCAACTTTCTCTGCTGGCCTGAACTTCGATTTCTCTGGAGTATAGAATTCGCCTTCGTTTTTCAGATTATCTTCTGGCCTTACTTGAGATAGACGTTCGCCCGGACGGTACTTCGGCTTTTCGGGAGCATAGAATTCACCCTCATTCTTCAGGTTATCCTCTGGTTTCTTTTGCGTAGGACGCTCAGCAGGTTTATATCCAGGTTTCACAGGAGCATAAAATTCGCCTTCGTTCTTCAAATTGTCTTGTGGTTTCTTTTGAACTGGACGTTCTGCGGGCTTAAACTGAGGCTTTTCCGGCGTATAGAATTCTCCCTCATTCTTTAAGTTATCCTTAGGTTTCTTTTGAACCGGGCGTTCTGCTGGCTTAAATGTGGGTTTTTCTGGTGCATAAAATTCACCCTCGTTTTTCAAATTGTCTTCTGGCTTAACCGGAGATGGACGTTCTCCTGGCTGGAACTTCGGCTTTTCTGGGGCGAAGAACTGACCTTCATTTTTCAAATTATCTTCGGGCTTCTTTTGCACGGGTCGTTCTGCTGGCCTAAATTTGGGTTTCTCTGGAGTGTAGAATTCTCCTTCATTCTTTAAGTTATCTTCATGTCTAATTTGAGCTGGACGTTCTCCGGGCTTGTACTTCGGTTTTTCTGGAGCATAAAACTCGCCTTCGTTCTTAAGGTTATCTTCAGGCCTTACTTGAGATGGACGTTCCGCAGGACGGAACTTTGGTTTTTCTGGAGCATAGAACTCGCCCTCGTTCTTCAAATTATCTTGAGGCTTCTTTTGAACTGGACGTTCTGCAGGTCTAAATTCAGGCTTTTCAGGGGCATAGAATTCGCCCTCATTCTTCAGATTATCTTCAGGTCTTACTTGAGATAGACGTTCTGCTGGGCGATACTTCGGTTTCTCTGGAGCGTAGAATTCTCCTTCATTTTTAAGATTGTCCTCAGGCCTAACTTGAGATGGCCGGACAACAAACTGATACTCATCTCTTTCTGTGAACGTCATTTCACCCTCATTCTTCAAGTTATCCCTTCGGATAATTTTTTCAACTCTCTCTGCAGGTCTGAACTTTGGCTTTTCTGGAGTGTAGAATTCGCCTTCATTCTTCAGATTGTCCTCGGGCCTAACTTGAGTTGGTCGCTCACCGGGTAAGTATTTCGGTTTCTCTGGGGCATAGAATTCGCCTTCGTTCTTTAAGTTATCCTCGGGTTTCTTCTGGACTGGACGTTCAGCAGGTCTGAACTTTGGTTTCTCTGGAGTGTAGAATTCTCCCTCATTCTTCAGGTTATCCTCAGGTCTTACTTGGCTTGGACGTTCAGCTGGTTGATACTTCGGTTTCTCTGGGGCATAGAATTCTCCTTCGTTCTTCAAGTTATCCTCGGGTTTCTTCTGAACTGGACGTTCTGCAGGTCTGAACTGTGGCTTCTCTGGAGTGTAGAATTCGCCTTCATTCTTCAAGTTATCCTCGGGTTTCTTCTGAACTGGACGTTCTGCAGGTCTGAACTTTGGTTTCTCTGGAGTGTAGAATTCGCCTTCGTTCTTCAGATTGTCTTCAGGTCTTACTTGTTTTTTTTTTTTTTTCCGGGGATAATTTTTTTTTTTTTTTTTTTTTTTTTTTTTGTTTTTTTTTTTTTTTATGTTTTTTTGGGGTTTTGAGTTTGTTTTTTTTTTGGGTGAAACCTTCTTTTTTTTTAAGATTGTCCTCTGGTCTAACTGAGCTGGCCGAACAACAAACTGATACTCTTCTCTCTCTATAAACGTCATTTCACCTTCATTTTTCAAGTTATCCCTTCGGATAATTTTCTCGACTTTCTCTGCAGGTCTGAACTGTGGCTTTTCTGGAGTGTAGAATTCTCCCTCATTCTTCAGATTGTCCTCGGGTCTTACTTGAGTTGGTCGTTCACCGGGTGTATACTTGGGTTTCTCCGGGGCATAGAACTCTCCTTCGTTCTTCAAGTTGTCCTCAGGTTTCTTCTGGACCGGACGTTCTGCAGGTCTGAACTGTGGCTTCTCTGGAGTGTAGAATTCGCCTTCGTTTTTGAGATTGTCTTCAGGTCTTACTTGGGTTGGACGTTCAGCTGGTTGATACTTCGGTTTCTCTGGGGCATAGAATTCGCCTTCGTTCTTCAAGTTATCCTCGGGTTTCTTCTGAACTGGACGTTCTGCAGGTCTGAACTGTGGCTTCTCTGGAGTGTAGAATTCGCCTTCGTTTTTCAAATTGTCCTCAGGTCTTACTTGAGTCGGTCGTTCTCCAGGCACGTACTTCGGTTTCTCTGGAGCATAGAACTCGCCTTCGTTCTTCAGATTGTCTTCAGGTCTTACTTGAGATGGACGTTCTGCTGGGCGATACTTCTGTTTCTCTGGAGTGTAGAATTCTCCTTCGTTCTTGAGATTGTCCTCAGGCCTAACTTGAGATGGCCGGACAACAAACTGATACTCTTCTCTCTCTGTGAACGTCATTTCACCTTCATTCCTCAAGTTATCCCTTCGGATAATTTTCTCGACTTTCTCTGCGGGTCTAAACTGTATCTTTTCAGGGGTGTAGAATTCTCCCTCATTCTTGAGATTATCCTCAGGTCTGACTTGAGTTGGTCGTTCTCCAGGCGTGTACTTCGGTTTCTCTGGGGCATAGAATTCGCCTTCGTTCTTCAGGTTATCCTCGGGTCTTACTTGGCTTGGACGTTCAGCTGGTTGATACTTCGGTTTCTCCGGGGCATAGAATTCGCCTTCGTTCTTCAAGTTATCCCTTCGGGTATTCTTCTGAACTGGACGTTCTCTGCAGGTCTGAACTTTGGCTTCTCTGGAGGTGTAGAATTCGCCTTCGTTTTTCAGATTGTCTTCAGGTCTTACTTGTGTCGGTCTTTCTCCAGGCGTGTACTTCGGTTTCTCAGGGGCATAGAATTCTCCTTCGTTCTTCAAATTGTCCTCGGGTTTCTTCTGGACTGGACGTTCTGCAGGTCTGAACTTTGGCTTTTCTGGAGTGTAGAATTCGCCTTCGTTCTTCAGGTTATCCTCGGGTCTTACTTGGCTTGGACGTTCAGCTGGTTGATACTTCGGTTTCTCTGGGGCATAGAATTCGCCTTCGTTCTTCAAGTTATCTTCGGGTTTCTTCTGGACTGGACGTTCTGCAGGTCTGAACTTCGGCTTTTCTGGAGTGTAGAATTCGCCTTCGTTTTTCAGATTGTCCTCAGGTCTTACTTGAGTCGGTCGTTCTCCAGGCACGTACTTCGGTTTCTCTGGAGCATAGAACTCGCCTTCGTTCTTCAGATTATCTTCAGGTCTTACTTGAGATGGACGTTCTGCTGGTTGATACTTCGGTTTCTCCGGGGCATAGAATTCGCCTTCGTTCTTCAAGTTATCCTCGGGTTTCTTCTGAACTGGACGTTCTGCAGGTCTGAACTGTGGCTTCTCTGGTGCGTAGAACTCTCCTTCGTTTTTAAGATTGTCCTCTGGTCTAACTGGAGCTGGCCGAACAACAAACTGATACTCTTCTCTCTCTGTAAACGTCATTTCACCTTCATTCTTCAAGTTATCCCTTCGAATAATTTTCTCGACTTTTTCTGCAGGTCTGAATTGTGGCTTCTCTGGAGTGTAGAATTCTCCCTCATTCTTCAGATTGTCCTCAGGTCTTACTTGAGATGGACGTTCTGCTGGGCGATACTTCGGTTTCTCTGGGGCATAGAATTCGCCTTCGTTCTTCAAGTTGTCCTCAGGTTTCTTCTGAACTGGACGTTCTGCAGGTCTGAACTGTGGCTTCTCTGGAGTGTAGAATTCGCCTTCGTTCTTCAGATTGTCTTCAGGTCTTACTTGAGTAGGACGTTCAGCTGGTTGATATTTCGGTTTCTCTGGGGCATAGAATTCTCCTTCGTTCTTCAAGTTATCTTCGGGTTTCTTCTGGACTGGACGTTCTGCAGGTCTGAACTTTGGCTTTTCTGGGGTATAGAATTCTCCCTCATTCTTCAGATTATCCTCAGGTCTTACTTGAGTGGGTCGTTCTCCAGGCGTGTACTTCGGTTTCTCCGGGGCATAGAATTCGCCTTCGTTCTTCAGGTTATCCTCGGGTCTTACTTGGCTTGGACGTTCAGCTGGTTGATACTTCGGTTTCTCCGGGGCATAGAATTCGCCTTCGTTCTTCAAGTTATCCTCGGGTTTCTTCTGAACTGGACGTTCTGCAGGTCTGAACTTTGGCTTCTCTGGAGTGTAGAATTCGCCTTCGTTTTTCAGATTGTCTTCAGGTCTTACTTGTGTCGGTCTTTCTCCAGGCGTGTACTTCGGTTTCTCAGGGGCATAGAATTCTCCTTCGTTCTTCAAATTGTCCTCAGGTTTTTTCTGGACTGGACGTTCTGCAGGTCTGAACTGTGGCTTCTCTGGAGTGTAGAATTCTCCTTCGTTTTTAAGATTGTCCTCTGGTCTTACTGGAGCTGGCCGTACAACAAACTGGTATTCCTCTCTTTCTGTGAAAGTCATTTCACCTTCATTCTTCAAGTTATCCCTTCGAATAATTTTCTCGACTTTCTCTGCAGGTCTGAACTTCGGCTTCTCTGGAGTGTAGAATTCACCTTCGTTTTTCAGGTTATCTTCGGGCCTTACTTGACTAGGACGCTCAGCAGGGCGATACTTCGGTTTTTCCGGGGCGTAGAATTCGCCTTCGTTTTTCAGATTGTCCTCAGGTCTTACTTGTGATGGCCGAACAACAAACTGATATTCTTCCCTCTCTACAAACGTCATTTCACCTTCATTTCTCAAGTTATCCTTTCTAATAATTCTTTGCACTTTCTCTGCGGGTCGAAATTGTACCTTCTCTGGAGTGTAGAATTCGCCTTCATTCTTTAGATTGTCTTCAGGTCTTACTTGAGTTGGACGTTCGGCTGGCTGGTACTTCGGTTTCTCAGGCGCATAGAACTCTCCTTCATTCCGTAAGTTATCTTCCGGTTTCTTCTGAACGGGGCGTTCTGCTGGCCTATATCCAGGTTTCTCTGGTGCGTAGAATTCTCCTTCATTTTTTAAGTTGTCTTCCGGCCTAACTTGAGTGGGACGTTCCGCTGGTCTGTATTTAGGTTTTTCAGGTGTGTAGAATTCGCCTTCATTTTTCAAATTATCTTCAGGTCGGACCTGCGATGGACGTTCTCCTGGACGGTACTGGGGTTTCTCTGGAGCATAGAACTCGCCTTCGTTCTTAAGGTTGTCCTCTGGTTTCTTTTGAACGGGTCGTTCTGCAGGTCTGAACTGCGGCTTTTCTGGAGTGTAGAATTCACCTTCATTTTTCAGATTATCCTGAGGTCTTACTTGAGTTGGGCGCTCTCCGGCAGTGTATTTAGGTTTCTCAGGGGCATAGAACTCGCCTTCGTTCTTTAAGTTGTCTTCTGGCTTTACTTGTGATGGACGCTCCGCTGGCCTGTACTTGGGTTTTTCAGGTGTGTAAAACTCGCCTTCGTTCTTCAAGTTATCTTCAGGTCTGACTGGTGATGGTCGTTCCCCAGGAAGGTACTTGGGTTTCTCTGGAGCATAAAACTCGCCTTCGTTCTTGAGGTTGTCTTCAGGCTTCTTTTGAACCGGGCGTTCTGCTGGCCTATAACCAGGTTTCTCTGGTGCGTAGAATTCTCCTTCGTTCTTCAAATTGTCTTCTGGTCTTACTTGAGTTGGACGTTCTGCTGGCCTGTACTTAGGCTTTTCAGGTGTGTAAAACTCGCCCTCATTCTTCAAGTTATCTTCCGGACGGACTTGAGATGGACGTTCACCTGGACGGTACTGGGGTTTCTCTGGAGCATAGAACTCGCCTTCGTTCTTCAAGTTATCCTCGGGTTTCTTCTGGACTGGACGTTCAGCAGGTCTGAACTTTGGTTTCTCTGGAGTGTAGAATTCTCCCTCATTCTTCAGGTTGTCCTCGGGTCTTACTTGGCTTGGACGTTCAGCTGGTTGATACTTCGGTTTCTCCGGGGCATAAAATTCTCCTTCGTTCTTCAAGTTATCTTCAGGTTTCTTCTGGACTGGACGTTCTGCAGGTCTAAACTGTGGTTTTTCTGGAGTGTAGAATTCGCCTTCGTTTTTCAGATTATCCGTTGGCCTTACTTGTGATGGTCGAACTACATACTGATACTCTTCCTTCTCCACGAATGTCATTTCGCCTTCGTTTCGTAGGTTGTCCTGCCTAATTATTACTTGCGTTTTTTCAGCAGGCCTATATCCAGGCTTTTCTGGAGTATAGAATTCGCCTTCGTTTTTCAAATTATCCACTGGCTTCTTCTGCACTGGACGCTCAGCGGGACGATAGCCAGGTTTCTCTGGTACGTAGAATTCACCTTCGTTTTTGAGGTTATCTCCTGGTCTGACTTGAGTTGGTCGTTCAGCAAATCTATATTCTTCTTTTTCCACGAAAGTAATTTCACCATCCAAACGTAGATTGTCTGTGTGTACAATTTTTTCCCGCCTTTCACCTGGACGATATGGCTCTTTTTCTGGTGCTGTAAATTCTCCGCCAGTTCGCAGATTGTCTTCTGGCTTTTTAATGACTACATAATCGACCAGAATGTCTTCATTTGTCTTCGAAGTCTTCTCATCGTTCTTTGACCAAGTGTTTGTGCGTATTCTTGTGTAAGTTTCATCAACGTTATCTGTAGAAATGTATATTTAATTAGCAAGTTGGAAAACCTTCTCAGTTCTTCATACTCACCATCTATAGTGACATTAGTTTTCTCTGTAGACTTAGTTGTGCTAGTTGAGCAATGATGACGCCTAAAAGAAAGCATTGAAATATTAATTCTTTTGAATTGATAATTTTGGGATTGAGTAGAAAGTGTTGCATACCCGCATGTGCATATCTCACAAATGCATCTCTCGCTGTGTGTCGTCGTTGTCTTATTCTTATCGACTCCGCGCTGTAAAGTATTTAAAATCATTAAACACTATTTAAAATACTTATTAAAATTATTTCTTACGGTTCTTGAATCGTCTAAGCGCTTCTTATCCGTGCGCACATAATCGATTTCATCATAAATATTCTCGGTAATATTTTTGTGTTTCGATGTCTCGTTTAGATTCAATGTGATGTTCTCATTGTTCTCCGAAATTGATGTGTTCTTCTCAATTTCCACAAACTCATCCACATAGATTGTCTTCTTGGGAGCCTCCACGATTTTCTCAATGACATCGGTGTGCACCTTCTCGTCCAGCACTCGCCAGTCGTTAATGCTCGCATCGAATATCTGAACAACGAACGAACTCATTAGTGAAAATATTCCAGCCCCAATCATACATAGCACATACACACCCTCGTGCCGTGCCCACTTACCTTTGTCACTTCAGTGGTGGTCGTTATGTTCGCCACATCGGTATTATCTTTTTCAATTTCACGAGCAATGTCATTGGGCACAAAAGCTTTCGTATCAGTGTATGATTTCTCATCCACGACCGTCCACTTGCCGAGCTTCGTGTCGTACACCTTAGTCGTGTATGTTGTGGTTGTTGTATTGATGACATCATCGACTATTTCGGGATAGCCCACATCATGTGTGCTGTCCACGGTGCGCTCATCGACCACGCGCCACCTATTGTTGCGTCTATCGTATATCTTCTTCTTATAGGTGACCTTTGTGCTGCCATCGGACTCCTTGCTCACATAACGTTCGAACGTTGGCGCCTTCTTGTTCGTGCCATGTGTGGTGCCATCGCTGTACTCACTCCACGTCTTTGTCTTCACGTCATACACTTCTTTCTTGGACGTCGAGGTTGATTGTTTGCTGCTGCTGGTGCTGCGATTAACGGTACTCTCGCTGACCTGCTTGCTGCTGGTCTTGCTGGTCGACAAGGCAGAACTGTGGTCAACAGCTGAGCTGACCACCTTATCGTCCCGCACTCGTGTGCCCGTTGACGATGACGTCGTTGCGTTGTCGACCACATTCGTGGCTGACGACGACGACGACGACCGGTTCGGCGCGTTCGGCGATGCGCTGCGACGTCATTGTTGTTGTTGCTGTTGACGACGATGACGTCGCATCGTCAGTCGCTGTGACACCCACAGCAGCTGTTCCAGTTGACTTTGGCACGCTCTGAGATTCGCTGATGGTGTTGGTGTTGCTGTTGATTGCGGTGTTGGTGGTATTGGTGTTGCTGCTGCTGCTGCTGATGTTAGTGTTGATGTTGCTGCTGCTGCTGCTGCTGATGATGTTGCTGCTGTCGAAGGCAACCTGTTTGCTGCTGCTGCTGTGCGATGATGTCATACCGGTAGCCGCTCTCTCGCTTGCAATGAGCGTTTCGTTGGCATTGCTGCTCGAACTGGTTGTCTGCTCAAAGTACGAGCTGGAGCTGCTCGCCTGCTGGTGCTGCTGCTGCTGTGACGACGACGACGTCGAGGCATACAAATGATTGCCACTGGCTGACAGCAGGAGATTGCTGGTAGTGGCACCGCGAGGAACTGTGATTTCGACCACCTCAATGGGCACCGATAGGACCGGTTCCTTCTTCTCACTTTCGAGCAGATCAATCGATGAGATGATCTTAGCATCGCTTGAATAATCCCGTGAAGCACCTCCAATGCTGCTGCTGCTGATGCTGCTGTAGAGCTGCGACGATTGTTGTGTCTGCGACTTGGACTGAGATTTGTAGCTGCTCGATGTATAGCTGCTCTTGCCCGCCGCCGGCAGACTTTCCACAAAGCTGACAGCGCCGTCGGTTGCAGATGCAACACCAACATTACCAGCAGCCCCACCATAAGAGACCGATTCGTGTTCCATGGAGGTTGAGCTGGTGTTTGTTGTCAACGTTGCCGTCGCATTTGGCCCCAACTTTTTGGTCAATTTGGTCGCCGAGGCTGATGTTGATGTGGTTGTGCTTGATGTTGCTGGCGGCGCTGACGTTGACTGCGACGCGGACTGCGACGGCGACACTTGTTTCTTTTTATTGCTTTTTGATACCATTTTGCCAGGTATATTTTCACACGGATGAGGTAATCGACGAGTGTGTGCAATGAAAAATATGTGTGTGATGTGTGTGTTTGCCTAATTAAGAATTCGCTGTGTTTTTGTTTTGTTAATCACAATTATCGCTTGCCCACAGTATATA
The DNA here is from genome assembly GCA_018904595.1 of Zaprionus indianus. NCBI lineage: Eukaryota > Metazoa > Arthropoda > Insecta > Diptera > Drosophilidae > Zaprionus > Zaprionus indianus. Next base: position 5,267,604 of record JAEIHA010000171.1, on the reverse strand, counting down.
TATTTATGGTATATATATATATATCTGTATATTGTGCGGTGTCTCAGTGTCTCCTAATGTCGAAAGACTTATTTTTAAATATATGTATTATTTATTGGTGTTAGACACACACGTATGCGCCAAGCATAGTTCAAGTTGAAAATAATGACACGCACACACACACACGCACAGCCAAGAGAGGCACGGAGACGGTGACGGTGACAATTGAACGTGTGAGCGAATGTAAAAAGCTTAGCGCACAGACAGAGACAGAGACAGTCAGTCAGTCAGTCGGGGAGAGAGAGAGTGCGCGCGCGAGAGTGGCAGAGATTGAGAGACGCGGCAGAGACAGAGACGGTTTTCGCTTAGATGCTGCTCAATTGGGCAAACTCGTATTTCATATTTTTTATATTTATTTACTTGTTAATTTTCTATTTCGTTGCTCGTTGCTCGTTTTCTCGTTTTCGTTTCTATTTTAATTCACTTGAAGATCAACAACAACCGTCGCGAAGCACAACTCAAAACGTACTGATCAGTGCTGGCGCTGTCTGGAACCGCTTTCGGCCCGTATCTGCCAGCCAAAAAAGCAGCGGCGTCGGCAGCGGCGTCGACAGCGCAGCAGCAAAGCGTGTTTGTCGTGGGCTGCAGCCCCATACAGTGCGCGTGCGTGCGAGCGAGACGCACAATGCGCCTTCGCAAAAGGCAAAAAGCCAAGCCAAGCCAAGCCAGGCCGGGCCGGGCCAGACGAGACGAGACCGTCGCGTAGGTTGCCCCATTTGAGAGTTATGCATGCTGTAAGCGCATGAGTGAGTGACTGTCTCTGTCTGGGTGTGCGTGTGTGTGTGTGTGTGTGTGCGACGAGTGCGTAGGCCAGCGTTGAACGCCTTTTTCTGCCACGCAGCCGAGTTCAATAAGCCAATTCTCGCTCAAATTCGAAAGTAGCTATAAAAAAGCCAAACAAACTGTTGCCCTGCCGGCTACAGCTCTGGCTTGAAACTAGCCAAAATTGGCCAGATGCACAATTAACCCGACAATGTAATAGAATTGAACATGTATTATGGCAGCTTTATAGTATATTTATGGTTTATAGCATCTAGTATATATGACACTGTGTGCGAGCTTAGTCAGCGGCGAGTTTTGCATTTACTTTTTCGTCTGGCGGCGCTACGTGGGCGCACAGTCGAGCTTATAACGGCTCAGGATTTAGCTAGCTATGATTTATCAACTAATGTATACAGTATATATATATAGCGTATATATGTTCGTGTAGCATGCGACTGCAAACTGATGCTGTAGCTCAATTGATTTATAACGGCCTTAGGTGGGAGTCAATGAAAATTTGCCTTAGTTGTCTCTGCTGTTGTTGTTCTCATTTCATCTCAGGTTGAAGTTTAACTAATTCGACCTCGAGAATCCGAATCCGAATCGGAATCTTGCAAAGAACGAACACACAGACTCAAATTCAATTGTTGCCTGCCCCAATGACGTCACCTGAGCGAGCAATCAAAACTTGTTTGCGCTGCCCCCCCAAAGAAAACACAAAAAAAATAGAGAGAGATAATAAGACAACAAAGAGCAGAGCGAAAAAGGCCTCAGTCTACAAAATGCAAAATAAACAAAAAACAAAAACAGAGACGGGGAAAAAACTATAACAAATAAAAAGAGTAACGAATAGATGAACCAACTAAAGTGAAAAACAAAAGTCGCATTAGCAATGCACGCAACTTCGACCCGAATTCATCCGAACGTAGCAAATGCTGTTGGGAATTGCAATTGGAATTTGGTGCAAATGACAATTCTGAATACGCATACACGACTCTAATACTATATATGGTAGATAGAGAGAGAGAGAGCGAGGGGGGAGCTGATGATGACATCTTTGCGACTTGTCAGAGATTTTCCTTGGAATTGAAATTCAGCTCCGACGAAGGCGACACACGAACCCCAACCGAACCGTACCCGAACTGTAATTTATGCGACACTCCACTCTCAATTAATTTTAATTTATATCAAGTAGAAATCATCGTCGTCGCCGCACTTCAAGGCAAGCATAAAGTATCCACTTGCAGCCCTTTTACGGCTAAATGTCCCCCAAAAAAATAAAAGTATTTCGGGCTCCACTTGTCACTGCAATGCACTTTTAGGGCGAAATCGCCAGGCATCATTTGCAAGTGCTTTATAAGGCGATCTCTGCCTTCCTCTATCTCTCTCTCTCTCTCTCTCTCTCTCTCTCTCTGAGTGACATCACCGTTGTGCAATAAATATATATAAAATATGGTTTGATTTACAGTAGAAACAATTATAAACCTTACAGTAGATGAATGAATTGAAATGTAACGACTATTGGCGGATGCAAACATATTATATTCGATTCAATATGACAGCTCTAGCTGAGTGTGTTGAGTGATTCGAATACCAAAGCACTTGCTACGTGCCCGGGAGGGACAGTTCGGATCATTCGTGCGGTTTTTATGTCGTATGTTTTGCTCGACCATATGGCGTCGCTCTCTCAATAAGGTTTTGGGACAGTATCTCTTCGTGACTTCATGTAAAAACAGCACTAATTGTTTTTTGTGTTTGGCCAAAAACGAATGCCGCAAACCGGTAGCAAAGAGATACGAGTTGTTAGTATGTTCATGGCCAGCAAATACCCTGTAAGAGGTTGTAGTCGGACTTAATAAAAGATTGTTTGACATGATGTAGATTAAGAAACATTAATAGAAGAAGTATGTACTTATTTGTAGAAGAATAATAATATAATATTTGGTAGTAAGCAGTACAAGTAATATATAAGTAGGTAGTTGTAGTAGAAAAAAAAGTACTGTTTGATGTGAGTAGTAGCAGTTAATTTGAGTGTAGTAGTGGCAATTGTAGAACGTAGTAGGTATGATAAGTAGAAGATAGAGGTAGCAGAAGTAGTATTCGAGGAGTGTAGTAGTAGTAATATAAGGTGCTGGTATAAGTTATAAATAGTATAAGTATAAGCAGAAGGCTGTAGTAGTAGTAACAGTAGCAGAAGGTAGCAGTAGTAGTTATAATCTCAGAAGGTAGTAGTAGCAGATTTTTTAATAAAAGGTAGCAGTAGTAGTTATAATTTCAGAAGGTAGTATTAGCAGTAATTGTAGCAGAAGGTAGCGGTAGTAGTTATGATTTCAGAAGGTAGTATTAGTAGTAACAGTAGCAGAAGGTAGTTGTCTTTTTAAAAGGTGGTAGTAGAAGTAGGAGGTAGTAGGTCATTGTAGTAGATGTTGGTATTTAAAGGTAGTAACTGTAGTAGAGGGTAGTAGAAAAAGGTAGTCGTTGTTGTATTTCACATGATAGTAGTACAAAGTAGTTATTATTGTATTGTGCATGGTATTATTGTAAAAGGTAGTCATTTTTGTATATGGTAGTAGCAGAAGGTAATGGTCGTAGTAGTGTTAGGAGGCACTGGAAGGTAATTATATAGTTATAATAAGCTTAATAATAAACATCATAGAAGGTCGCAGTAGAAGTAAAAGGTAACAGAAATAAACGTAAAGGGTTGTATAGTTGTAGCCAAGGTCGTAAAATAAGTAGTAGGTAGGTCGGTAGAAGTAGTAGTTGCAATACCAGAGGTAGTAGAGATGTTCTAACAGAAGGTAGTAGGGATACAATAACATGTAGAAATAAGCAGTAGTACTAACTACCTCTACTACAATCACTTATACGACCCGTCGCCCAACACTTGCCACTACTATTATGCCCTATTTACCTAACTAATGGGCAGAGCCAATAAAAATGCTAAACATTTCAGTTTTATCGAGCAAGGCACAAACTCAACTCGTTTACTTGTCTGTATGTATCTGTGTGAGTGTGTATCTTATCTAACTCTGGCAGTATTAGCAAACTATCTAACATTCTTGAGAACATTAGCTGCGCTTGGTTAATTTGCGACAAGCAAAACACTTTGCCGGGCCGCAAAAAACTTGTTCTCAAACAAAACAACAATAACCAGATATAAGAAGAGCACATTTTCAACTTCCTAGTAAGGCCCTAACTTGGAAACTCGCGGATTATTCATAAAGAATAGAGAGAGACAAACGACTGATTCACTACGCTACAGTATAATTGCTGCGCGGGGTCCGCTGTTCGTTGTTTAATCAGCAAATCTATAAATAAATTATTAATACATTTGCAATGCGCTCAACTGTTGCGAAAAAACGGAATATTTTGGCAACAATTTTACGCTTGGAGAGTGCCTTATCTGATAGATAGAACAAAGCGACTTGTATAATTAACGATTATGTGCAGCAACGATAGCTAATGTTGGCAGAATATATAAAAAGTTGAGCTTTTATGAGAGAAATTGGGTTTCATGAGAATTAGCTGAGAGATAATAGAGAAATTTATGAGAATAGTAGCCAAAAGATAATAAAGAATTGGATTAATGATCTGCATTCAAAAATAATACGCGACATTTCTGTCTTTACAGTTACACATTCTTGGTTTTTATTATTCATAGTCGTATTTTCTTTAAGGCTTACATATTAAAATATATGCTTAACTTTAGGTTCATCTATTTATCGGATTATGTTATCGATTTACTGTTACTGTTACTTTCTTGCATTCTCCGTTAACTATAACGCGTTCCTAAGTTTAAGGTATAATAAGTTCCTCTGATTTATTTATACAATTTGATAATCAATTTGTTTTATTATACTCTTTCTTTCCCTTTTTCATTCACAAAAAGCGTGCATTGATTGATGGACACTGCAACGGTGTGTGTGTGTGTTTGGGTGTGTGTAGGCATAAATGTAGGTGGTAGTGGTTGTGTTTGGGTGTGTGTGTGAGTGTGTGTCTACAAACTAATTGCTCTTTACTTTTTCCTTTGTATGTTTGTTTGTTGTCTATTATTTGTTATACAACTAACGTAACTTACAGCTACTTTTATATATGTATATCTAACTGTATATATATATATATATGTATATATATATATTCTTTAATCCTCCGTTCTGTTCGTCGATTTTTCATCATCTGCTTTAGCTGTTGTTTTTGTGTATTTTATGTCCGATATAGTATTCTTTAGTTATTGTGCCAGGCACCTACTCTCCAAGACTCTAAGCTGGCGACGTGGGCGCCTTCTCCTCCTAAACGAAACAAACCGAACCGGCTATACTTGATATAGTTACCCTCCCTCGCATACGCTCTCTTTCTTCTGTTTAGACCTGTTTTTCGTTAACTTAGCTTACGCGTCTATCTCTAGTTATAGTTGCATGTTGCATGTTGTATTCGGTTCTGATTCTGTTTCTTTTTTGTTTCTTTTTTGTTATGTACAAGCTTGAAATGTTGGACAAAACGCCCCCGATCGATCGAGACGCGATACTTCTGTATATGTTAGCTTTAATTTACGTATTCTTCATATTATTATTATTATTAATATTATTGTATTGTAATTGTTATGCTAAACATAGTTGTAGTTGTTTTGTTGTTGTTGTTGTTGCTTCTGTTTCTGTATGCTTATTTATTTGTTTGTTTATCCTTTACAGTTTACAATCGAGGCCACTTGCACCACTACACATATCTATCATATCTCGTTTCGTATATATACTCTATATAACATATCTTCATGTGCCTGTGTGTGTGTGTGTGTGTCTCTCTATTTAAAAAGGCTTCTCAAATTGGGGGACAGTGGTTTGATTCTGGGGGTGGGGCAAGGAGTTAAAACTTTTGTAACTTATCAAGAGGTTGTTGATTTTAGATGCGACCAACACATCACGAGAAAAATTCTAACAGAACAGTTACAGTTACAATTGCAGTGTGTATTTTCCTTTGTTTTTGTTGTATTATATAAATGTATTTGATGCACATATGTATATGTATTTGTTTGTTTGTTTTGTTTGTTGGTTTGTTTTTGTAATGCTAGTTAACTATTTAGGTGTAGATTTTATTTATAGCTTAACGATGGTAAACTAAATCATTAAAACTAAGGGAATCGCTTATACGCTATATGCTCAAGGATCTCATCTTCTTCTCTTTCAACTCTGTATGTGTGTGTGTGTGTATGTATGGGTGTGTGTGTGTGTAGGTGTGGCCTGCAAAGCTGCCCTGTTCATATACTTTTAGTGTACTCTCTCATTCTATAAATATAAATCTATTTATATGTTTCTCTGTGTGCGTGGGTGGGTGTACATAAGTGTATTTGTGTGTGAGTAGGTGTGTGTGTGTGTGTGTGTGTGTGTGTGTGTGTGTGCTGGGAGCAACCTTTCGCCGGGCAATCGCCATTGCACATTGGCTTCTTTTTTCACTATATTTACAAGAAAAGTTACAAACAAAATGCTCGAGAAAATCAATCAACGTTCATCAGAAGAAAAGTTAGCATTTTCCAATCCAAATTCCCAACTGTCTCTAGTTTTATCCTCTTCTTCCTCTCGCTCACTTTTTCTTTATTCGGCATGCATCGAGTTCTGTTGTTGCGCCGCCTGCTCCTCCTGCAGCACATTCCGGCAAATCTCATACTTGATGACCTTGGCATGGCCGCCGGGGAGTATCTGCACCTCCACCTGTGCCGATTGTTGTCCCGCTGCCGCCGCTGCTGCAGCTGCCTGCTGTTGTTGTTGTTGCTGCTGCTGTTGCTGCACCTCGGCCTCCTGTAAAAATATATCACAAATACGAAACTTTAGCAAAACGATGCTCCAATAAAAATCCACAAACCAAAAATTCTAAAAGCGCCAAAGACCTTTCGCTTTCTGTCTATATAAGAAACTAAAACTAAATTACGCTCAAGCAATAAAAAAAATATATTTATATATATATTAACAAACAAGAGGTAACTCGTTAAGTAGTTGTTGTAGCTTTTGTTGTTGTTGTATTTTGAGGGGTAAACATGAAGGATGGCAACAAAGTAAAACAAGTAAAAGAGTGTACGAATCTCGAAAAATATAAGAGAGAGAATGCACAGTGGGTTGGAAGATTAAAACACATACAAAAAAAAAGTATACAGAGACACAGGCACAAAACAACAACATGAACAATTATAATTATAATACATAAGTTTATCATCTCTAATTACATATGACAATCATAAGAATAATGATAATACTAATAATAATATAGGGGTAAATTTTGGAATTATTAATTTGGAAGATTTGTTTTTCATACACACCTAAAACGCGCGCGCGCACACAGTGAAGCCTTTTCGAATTTCGTAACGAGTTTACTGTAGTTATTGATTTATATTTGATCTATTTAGATATACTTTTATTTTATATGGGTTGTATTGGTTGATCTCTCTCTCTCTCTGGGGCACAAAAACCGAAACTGACACAAATCCGACAGACACACAAGCACACACACACACAAATACAGAAACTTTTGTTACTTCTATTATTTTGGTATCTCTAATTCAGTGTCAGCGTACGTGCGTGTGTGTGTGTGTGAGTGGGTGTGTGTGCCTATCTATGTGAGTTTTGAGTTGTTTTCTTTAAGCTTTTCTTTATTCTTTTATGGTTCAGTTGATCTCTCGGTTGGATCTGCTTTTTATTTCATTTTGTTTATATCTTTTTTAGTAAGAAGTAGTTGGTACAACAAGCTGCAAGTATTCGAAGTTAAAAAAGGTAATGCAATTATCAATTCTGGGTTGGTTTTTATATTTTTTCGATTTACACAAGAATACATTGACTTAACGCCATACAAGATGATGGAATTATGCAATTCATCTGTAACTATGTAGCCTATAAACTTATGTCGATTTAGATAGATAAAAAGAAAGGGGGAAACAGTTAAGAAAGAAGAAAGACAAACCCCCCGACAGAAAACTTAATTTTACAGACAGACACAAAAGCTTTTAGACTCTTTCCATGATTTCTTTTTCTTTTTTATTGTTGTTAACATTTGCTTAGTTAGTTATAATAGCTAATTAGATTGCATAACTTACTGCTAACCGGAAATTGCTCCCAAATAAGGTTTAATTAATTTCAATAAATTTAATGTCTTAACACTAATCAAGTTTATAAACTGTTTCTTCTTCTGCTTCTTCATCTTCTAATTTTCTTCTTCCCAAATATTGTATGCATATATATGTATATATATAGTCGGTATATATTTAGATATATGTAGTATATTTATATGTATAGGGTAGAGGAGTGGGGGGCTGGGCACACTTAGCATACCTGTTGCTGCGATATGGCTGGCTTCGTTTCCAAATGCTGTCGCTGATGCAGCATTAGATGATTCTTTTGGAAGAACGCCTTTCCACACTCGCAAACATGGGTGCGCACCGTGCAACCGCCGTTGGGATGTCGTCGATTGTGCTGCATCAGACCGTGCTTGGCGGCGAATCCTTTGCCACAGCTGGCACAGAAATGCGTTTTGGGTTTATTTGCCGGCGATACAGTGACCACATGTTGTTGCTGCTGCTGCTGCTGTTGTTGCACATGCTGCAAGTGCTGCTGGCCATGCACTGGCATTGTTGGCACTGCGGTGACAACAGCTTGCGGATGAGTCGAATTGGCGGCCTGCACCAGCGTGGTCTGTGACATCACTTGACCGGTGGACGATATTATCTGCACCGGCACCGGGCTTTGTCCCACCAGATTCGGATTTGCCGTTACCACAGTGCCGGGGTTAAGGCTAGTGCTCAAGAAGTGACCTGGCAGCGCTGCGGTGAGGGCGCACAAATCGGTCATAAGGCTCTTGTCGCCCGTGTGCAGTCGCAAGTGCAAGGCGAGTGCCTCACGGCTGTTAAACGCACTGCCACATTCGCTGCAAAGTTGAGAAAACCAGGGAAATTGGTTAACACATTTCAAAAAGAGGCAAATAGAAAAATGATGGGTATATCATAGTACATATATCATGACTAGTAAATACATCATGATATTTCGTTAAACCCTTTCCCTCTCCCTCTTAACTAGTAACTTCAACGAACCGGCAAACAAACTGTGGACGCGCTACACCATTGGCATCGGTTGTGGACACGGTCAGTAGCGTTGAGTTAGCCGGATTGCTGACCACGGTAATCGTCTGCGGATGTCCAGGATGATGATGCGGCTGTTGTATCTGCTTAAATAGTAAATTTAATTAAACTGGTTGCTGGCAAAGTATTCGCATTTCTTGTCTCTGGTCTCACCTGTTGATTAGCTATAATTGTGGCGCTGCTCGTATTGGGATTGACGCCATTGTGCGCTGCACGCACATGTTGATGCAGCTCCGCCTTGGTGAGGAAACCCTCGCCGCAGCTGACGCAGGGATGCGCCTGCTCGCCGGTGTGTACGCGCCTGTGAAACAAATGGAAATAAAGTATATTAGTGCCCTGTTCTGCTGTGATGAAGATGCCATTCTCCACTTACCTCATGTGGGAAACTAGTGTGCGCTTCTGTAGAAATTCTTTGCCGCAAACTGTGCAGGAGTGTGGGATTTTGCCGTGTATACGGCCGTGGTTAACCAGTTGAAATTTACGTGGAAACGAGGCACCGCAATCAGCACAAACAAATGGATTCAATGAACCATGAAAGCTATAAAGTTACAGAGAAATAAACATATTAGATAAGGTGTGCTAAGCGAGAGAACACTTAACAGACTTACCGCGAGTGCATAATAAGGTGATTCTCCTGTGCGAAACTTTCACCGCATTCCTCGCAGACGTAGGGACGTTCGCCGGCGTGAAATTTACTGTGCGTCACCAGATGACGCTTCAGGGGAAACGATCGACCGCACTCTTGGCAAACAAATGGTCGCTCCCGGCTATGGACACGTGAATGCGTCAGCAAATGATGCTTAAGGGTAAAGCTCTTCTTGCACTCCTGACACTGATATGGCCGATCCGTTGAGTGTAGCAGTAGATGCGTGTTTAGACAATGTTTGTGCGCAAAGCTCTTGCCGCAATGGGTGCAAATATGTGGACGTTCGCCTGTTTATATCGAAATGGGGGAGACAGAGTAGCAAACAAAAAAGGTGCGGGTTAGACCTGCTCGTAGATCAATGGTAATGTGCTAGGAACAAGAACAACCACCTGTGTGCACGCGTGCGTGTGTTGTCAAATGATGTTTGAGCAGAAAGGATTTACCGCACTCGTCACAACTGTACGGGCGCTCCTTCTTGATGGTGGCGTCGGTCTAAAAATAAAAGAAAGAACAGAGAAAGAGAGAGGAGAAGAGAGAAAAAGAAAGAGAGAGAGAAGACCACAGGGAAGAGAGAATACAGATTACTAAAACGAACATCTTCAAAGCTAACACTAAGTATAGTTTAAGTGTGTGTGTGTATAATGTATGTGTGTGTGTGTGTACAGTGTATGTGAGTGTATTTGTGTTGTTTTTATTGTATTGTTGAGCTTACTTCGCTGAAATGCATTGATTCCTGTAGTTCGGTCTTTGGGGACAATTCTAATGTGCCTGGCTCCAACTTTAAGTTGGGTGCGTCGCCCTGCGAGTCCTCGTTCTCTTCGAGTCCTTGTATTACTTTCTGTACTTGAACTGAAATACCAGGAAGTATGTCACCTAAGAACGTTGTTGCACCGCCAACGGAACAATAACCAAATGGAATTCAAAAATCGGGGAAGATATCAAAAAATAAAAGAGAAGAAAAACAAAGAAAGAAAATCAAAAAAAGTGCGCGAACAGAAAACTTCAAACAAAGCGAAAACGAAACGTTAACGAAAACCAAAAACAAAATGAAAAACTTAAACAAAACGAAAAAAAAATCAAGAATGGAAAAAACTACGAAGAGCAAGAACAAAAACCAATAGAGAAAACAGCAGACTAGACGTAACGTATACGCAATGTGTGTGTTTTATGGGGGGGTTGAGGGGAAGGAAAAGCAACGATATCCGAAAGGTTTGTAGCCCAGTGTAACCCAAGTGCCGACAGGAGACAGAAGGATCAGTGACCAGTGAAAGAGACAGACACAAGTGAGAGAGAGAGAGTTACAGACGGAGAGAGAAGTCGTGTGTAGGAGGAGATAGCAGGAGGAGAGAGAGAGAGCAGTGGAGAGCACAACACAGATTTGGAGATGCTTACTTGGTGTCGTGCCTTGCGCCGTCGAATGATGCGTGTGATGCTGCGCTCCGTCGCCAGCGTGCGTGAGTGTTGTGTGGTGGTGGTGCTGCTGGTGGTGGTGGCCGTGGCCGGCTGCAATGGCGCGCTTGATTAAGATCTCATTGCACTCCTCTTGTGTAAGATGCAGTGCACCAATGGAATTGAAATGCGATTTGGCCGCAGCCGCAGAGGCGGCACCCGCACTTGTGGTCAATACAGTTTGTCCAGTTTTTGTATCAACAATGCTGCCATTTGTTAGATGTGCAGTAGCAGCATGATGTGCCGCAGCCGCTGCTGCCGCCGCTGATGGATCACCACCTCCACCTGCTGCTGCTGCAGCTGCAGCCGCTGCCGCTGTAGCCTGATCGACTAATAGATCTATAGCGCCCGCACAGCCCGCCGCCCGCCGCCGCCGTTACAATGAATGAGTGTGAGTGAGTGTAGGTGAAAGTGGGGTGATGGGGGTGGAGTGATAAGGGGGGAGGAAGTGTTTGTGACAATAAGTTTTATTATGTAATGCATGGGAGCAATACGAGACGAGAGCAAAGACAGCAAAACACACAGAGAGAAATTGAGAGAGAGAGAGAGAAATTTCGAAATTATACAGTTATTCGTGGGTGGAGGGAGTGGTTTGGATATTACAGCGAGCGAGCGGAAAGTAGTGAGTGCGAGTGAGAGAGAAGAGAGAGAGAAAGAATAAACAAAGAGAAAACAATCAATTAGCGAAAAAAAAAAATAAAATCCCCCTAAACAATCGATAGTTCTCGATTACAACACATCAACAACGCGTGCAACACTGATATTTTTGATAAGAGAGAGACAGAGAGAGGGAGAGAGATTTCTCACTCTCTTTGTTTATGTCTTTTTGACCACTTACAGTTCTTATCGAGCGAATTTATGCTTAACACCTGCTGACCAGAATCCTGTTTTTTGACCACCGTCGATGCGGTACCTGCGGTAATCACTCTGTGGATGGATAGAGATAGATAGAAAGAGAGAGAGAGAAGAGAGAGAGCATCGAAGCAGACGGGAAGAAACGAGGCTTAGTAAAAGCGTTTACTTTTGTAGATGATTTTTTTTATAATTGATTTAATTTTTATTTCTTTTTTTTTTTTTTTTTTTTATTTATGATGACGCACCTTTGTGTTCCGGGCGCAAATGAATCGTTCACCACGAACATGCGACGGACGACATTGCCCTTATTGCCGGCGAGTGCACCTTTAACATCCTTTTGTACGGTCAATGATCCATCCGTGGATAACAGATAGGGCATCTAAAATGGGTGTGTACACATTGTTTTCAGTATAACTCTGATATGGAGTTTATTTTCCTTCCTCAAACACAAATGATGATATTATATGATGATAGAGCTTTTCACATTTTACTTGATTGTTATTGTTATCATGTTTTCTTTCTGATGTTTTTCTTGGTTAGTTTTACTTTTTGATTGCCTGATTGATTGATTGATTGTTTGTCCCCAAAAACCGAACAGAATTACAGGAAATGCAAGTGCAATGTATTTTCAGCGTTATACAACACTGTATGGACACACTGGCCATTGCATCATAATTGTTGTGATGATTGAATTGATTAATCCAATAAAGAATACATTTATATTTTAAGTTGATAGTTGAGTTAGGTTATAGTATCTATAGTATCTATGCTATATGCTAATTCATTAGTACTAGAAAAGTACAGTCGCCACTGCAATTGGTTCATAGTTGAATTGTTTTTGTTTTATTTTTTTTTTTTCTATGTTGCGGTTTGTTGTTCATTTTGTCGTGTTGTTAACACGCTACACCTGCGCAACGGTGCGCGGCAACAGTTGATAATAACACAATGCCAAATGATAGAGGGAAACAAGAAGCTAGCGGCAGCAGAGGCAGAGGCAGCAGTGGCAGCGCGATGTTGTTGGCAGCAGCAGAGGCAACGACAGCGACAGCAGCAGTGGCAGAAGAACGTGAGAAGAAGAAGAGGCAAAAACGGCGCGACAGCAAAACGCGCGCGCTTTTTTTTTTCATTTCATTTCATTCTGTGCAATTGGACTTTTGACAGTCTGTGTTGAGCGCCAAAACGTAAGCAAGTGTAATCAAAACACACGCACGCACCGCACGCACACAATTACACCCATTGGGCGTGTATGCGTGCGTACAAAAGATAGAGAGAGAAAAAAGAGAGTGAGGTCGTCTTTGGTGTGCGTGCGTTGTTGGGAGTGTGTGTGTATTTGTGTTGAATTGAATTCAACGAACGACGGCGAATTCGACGACACTGTCTCTCGCACACATGCACACAAAATGGTCGTCGGCAGCGCATGCGGCGAATTCGAACGAACACAACGAAACCACTTCTGCTTGTGTGCCCGTCGTCGTTTGTGCCTGAGCGAATGTGTGTGTGTGTGTATTTTCGTGTCGTGTGTGCGTGCGTGCGCGTGTATTCACAATCGTGCGCAAAGAGGCAGGCACACAATAACGCAGCGAAACAGGGTTGCACTCTCCATGCCAAAGCAAAAATTGTACTGCCAATTGTATAACAAAGTTGTTGTTGTTGTTGATAGAAAAACACAAAATGAACAAAAACGCAATTGAAAATAAAACAAAATTATTCTTGAGAAAAACCAATATGCAATAAATGTACTTAATATTTATATTAATATACGAAATTATGGTTATATTTATCGATTAAAATCGATTGCTTTTGCCAACGCCAGACTGTTAAATGTTTCACTCTAACCGCACATTTGTTAATTAATATTGATGTATGCAATTTAGATGCTGTTATCATCATTGAATGGGAATTCTGGGAGTGGGAGTTGGGTTGATTGGGTTGCAATCAGCTGCCACCGCCGCCGCCGTAGCATGTGTGCATAGCACAACGTGCGTATTTTGTTATTTGTTTGCATCCACACACACAGTCTATACATGCATCGCACACGTAGTTAAATGTATACATACATATATTCATATATTCGCATGTATGTATGGTACATACGTACGCATACTTTTTACAAATACCAAATTATGAATGTTTACGAATGAAATGGAAACGAAAAAATTTCGTATAAATGTATGGTAAAAGAATTCTAACACACTCGCTCGCATTCGCATGACCAACGCAGTTACATAAAAGTATATGTAGCTGGTTTTTTCTTGTATTTGCGCCACCACGTATGTATGTATATCGTACGTGTATACATACACGCGCACACAAGCTGCGTACGTATATATACACACACACGCATACATATATATGTAGACGATGCACATATACATACACAGAGTTGAAAAGCAACGAGTGAGCGCGCGAGCGAACCTACGACGTAGCTGTATCTGTATTAGAGATGGCAACGTGACAAGAATGTTATCGGCTCGAATTCGCTCTCGCGCATACAATTATTCTCTCTGATAACAATAAGAATATTTATAGTTGTGAGGTGAGTGTCTTACGAATACATGATGACATTTTCGAAAGTATTTATAGTTTATCGTGTATGCAGTTCTATTTAAATAAATTTAAATCGTGGGTTTCTACTTTTCGTGTTATAGTTTGTGCTCACGACTAGGTCATGTGACCATCTCTAATTGGCTCGCTTGTGTGTATGTGGCGCTGTTGTTAGGGCAACGACAACGAAACGGAGCGGACCGGGGGGGAAGGTGGAGAAACGACACAACACGATTCGCTGTGGGAAAGCAACAGCAACATTATTACGTGGGTGGTGGCGGGGGGTTGGGTCGACTAGCTGGCTCGTCGTTGGGTCGATTGGTTATTTAGTAAAGCAGCTTGCACTTGCAAAAGCATTCGATATAAAAGAAATATAATGAAAAGGAATACAAAAAAAATAGATGTAGTTGGTAATATGCAACGAAGGAAATTCTATGTATACATACAAACTGAGAGACAGAGAGAGACTTATTGCACTTACCGATTCCCCACTGACGGTGTAGTTAATATTTGGCGATATCTCCAAAACTGATTCTGCGGCACGGTTGCCGTTGTCTGCAAAACCCCAAGCGTAGCCGAAGGGCGGCGGATTGCTCTGTGCAGCGCACATTATAATGAAGCAAAGCAGAAAAAGGGGGGAGGCGAAAGAGAAAAAAGCGCAAAATTTCCAAACGCAAATGTAATTGCACTTTTCTGTTGCTTGTATTTGTATTATATGTATATGTATGTATTTATACAAAATCACGTACAAAATACTAGCCTCCTGCTGTACATCGACGTCGCGCGTTTTGATGCAATTTTCAATATATTTCTTTCTTATTCACTTTTTCTTGTATTTCTTTTTTTTTTTGATCGCGACAAATATGCGACGAAAACGAGCGACGAGTACGGCGACGAACTACACACACCGAAAAGAAAGTCAACTTGCTTCTGTGGCTGTGGCTGAGGCTGAGGCGGGCGCCATTTTTTTCCGTTCCCTCGAAAATTCACTTCGTTGGCGTTGGCGTGCTTCTAGCTGCTGCTGTTGGTGCTGCCTCGATTTCAATTCATTGATAAGCGCACTTTTGAATTTGTGTGTGTAGGTGTGTGTACGCGCTGTGTATTAATGTGCCGTATTTGCAATTAAATTTATAAACAAAATAACGCACACAGTTTTTTTTACCCCCAATATAAATTCACAGACACAGACACCACTGAAAAATTCCTTAGTGTTCGTGTTCGACTGCTGCTGACGCCATTTTGTGTGAGCAGCCAGTGTATACACATGAAATTTATACCCGCAGAGTTGCATTGCTATACTGCTTTAAGAATTAAACGCCAATGCAGAATTTTGCTAAATAAAACAATTGAAATTAGTTAAACAAACTATATTCCGTACTTAATTAATTTTTCAGATTATAAGTAAATCGTATTGCCCAACTTCAGCTACGTTTGAAACGCGATAACCGATTATTACCGGGTCGATTACTTATCGCTATCGATGGCACTGCACTGTGTTTTCATAACACATTTTCCTTTAAAGTAAAAATCTTGAATAAACCTCGAGGATGTCCCTGTCACCGGCTAGCGGTATTGGCCGCTTTTATAAGCACTCAGCCAAAATAATACGCTTTGTGCGTCTTGGCTGCACGAATCGTCCGTTCTATCACATAGTTGTCATGGAGGTGCGTTGCACAGTTTAACTAAAATGGTTATAATTATACATGTAATTAATTATGCATTTACAGCGCCGTAAGAATCAACACCAGCCCGTCATCGAGCAACTGGGCTCCTATGATCCCATGCCTAATGAGAGCCAGGAACGTCTGGTTGCCCTTAACACAGAACGCATCCGTTATTGGTTGGGCAAAGGCGCCCACATGTCAGATCCGGCAGCAGAGCTGCTCGGGATCGCCGGCCTACTGCCTGTACACCCGCGCACCTACATGACAGCCTGGCGCAATCGTCGCACGGCAGCAGCAGCAGCAGCCACCCCCGCCGCCGAGCAAGCGTAGTTTACCATTTTCAGTTATTTTATCCAGTTAACTAATCAATAAATAGTCATTGTTTTTATACAATTTATGTGTAACAAGCTGAGATATTTCACATGAAAACACACACAATTACAGTGTATATATATAATTCATCAAATCTGGGGTTTTCAAAACCTAATAACAATCAAGTATAATATTTTAAAAGTGATACGACAGAGAGTGATCCAAAAAAGTTAAGACGATTTTCCTTGTTTCTAGCGCAAGCTTCGAAATGCTCAAGGATCTGTGTGTGTGTGTGTGTAAGTGCCGAGTGAATTTACTTTATACTTAGTCAACCTAATCCTTCTTTAGCACATTGCCAGCCTTCTTAATGCCATCATCGAGAATCTTGTCAACGGCTACAAAACAAAACAGTTCCATTAAAAATAAAATATTGATTTTTAAACATTACTCGACATCTACTTACAAGCATGATGCTTGAGGAAGTATGGCCGCAACAGCTTTTGGTAGATAACAACTGATCCATTGTTTTCGATGGGAAGCATACACCAGATAAGGAAGCCACACTGTAAAATGAGCAAGGAACTTTAGTATCTCATCATCATCTTCAGGCAGTCAAAACTCACCTTGAGAAGCCAGTAGAAGGGGATTACGTTCGTGAGGAACCCGGAGAAGAACTCGATAACTGTGAGGAACCCAAAGGTAACCCAATAGGTCAGCCATTTGGTGTCATCCTGCTTGGTACTCGACTCGATGGCATGAATCGATATATAGGCTGGATATAGGACGCCGATAATGTTGCACAAGAGCTGTGCTCCATAGCCGAAGATAAGGTAGAGCGCGCAGAGTCCTACAGCACCTGTAAGGATGAGAGAGAAGAATTTAGTTAAAGTAAGTTAAATATTCCCTATCCATATCCGATCTCTACTATAACGAAATAGGGCATTCTCTATGAAGAGCTCAATCAGTTTCGCTTCCAATGCCTCGAACGCCATCGCTATATGCGTCTATTTTCGCTGTTGCATGTAGGATAAATCAAAGACAATTGCCCTTTTGCCAGACACCACAGCAGACAACGCATCTGTGCTGTGCATCTGCCCCTTGCGAATCTTTGGTGCTATTATTAACCTTTTAGCTCTTGTCATAAACTGTTGTTGTTGCACTCAGATATCGCCTATAAATTATATGCATGTTGCACGTCTGATCGGTTGTGTTCCCACAACAATGTGACCAGTGTTGCATTACCTGTCCCACAGTGCGGACACACACATATAATCGATTATCCGCTCGCTTATCGAATTCAATTGGATTTTGTGACGTCACAGAATTAATTAGTATAGCGCTTTCTCTGCGTGTGATACTGTACCCGCGTTCCTGTTGTTGTTTTTGTTCAAACGGTGGCGAAAGACAAAAAGCGAATGGAGCTGGGCACTAAGACACGCACATGTGTGAATATTCATGCGGCGACTCACCTATGCCAATGTAGACAACAGGCACTCTGACGTTACGACGCACCGCCTGCCGTTGTCTTACTAGCATAATATAATCCCAAAGCCACATAAAGGGCTTTCTTTTTATCACAGTTACGTTGCAACCTTCAAAGCATAACACTCTCACGCACACACACGCATGTGCCCATTGGTGTGTGTGCACACCTGCCCAGACGTGTACACACGTGTACAAAAACGCCACGAAGGCACTCTCGAAGCCGGGACAAAGTCGAAGTTTAGTTAATTAACAATTAACTTTCCAGTTTAGTTATAAGCTTTTCAGACAAATAGTAAGTGAGTAACAGACGGGTTAAAATTACTCTACAACTGTGCTCGGAACGTATGGGAAGTAAACAAATGGAAGATAGAAAGAAAAATACAAGTACATTCCGATATCTATGTGTATCTGTGAGAGTGCCAAAGTGAGTCTGTATGTGCTACGACGACGACCTGTGTAATGAATTTGTGTTTGCAATTCTCTCTCAAACAGTAACCGTCGGCCTGCTGTTCTACAAATTATAAAGCCAGTTGTTGGGGTTATTATAATCACCTAATTTGGTGCCCGCATGACATGTTTGCCTCAGCAGTAAGTTTATAATAGCTTGCGGTTGCTATTAATAAATGTCATATATAGAATAATGAAAATTCCTGTTAGTCATTCTGCTTGCGTAGACACATATTATGCAAAGTCAGCCAAGTAGGAGAGGGATTTCTAGGTGCGGCACAGTCAGGGCCGAGAGTCCTGATTAGGACATCATTGTATTCGTAGACTCACCGAAGAATATTTTGACTCTATCGACTCCTGTTTTCTCTTCCAGAAGATCAAATACTTTCGTCCAGGGCCTACTTGAATCTTTCAAAGATTTGTCAACTGTTCCCTTGTAGTTGTCAAACCATTCCGTTACCAAAGAGAATTGGGCGCTCATATTTACGTTACAGTTAAATTCAGAAACTAAAATTGATTAAATGTGCGTCGCCGACTAGTCTCGCCAGCGTTGTTTCAGCCTTTCGATTAATAATCTCTTGTCGATAGCGTGATCGGCCAACCGCCACACCGGAGTCGCTGCTCCAATTTGCGTTCGCAGCCAACTTCACGTCGCGCATTACTAAAGAGGGTTCACAACTCAACCATTCTCAAAATTAAACGTCTTTTTGATTTCTGTAATTAATGTACCAATTAGTAAAATAAACAAATGATGAAATAATGAGTTTTTAACAAAAATAACGCATTTTATTTGATAAAATATTGCACAGTTAAATTTAATTACTATGGATAAACTATTAGCTTACTAAAGGCACTTTTTCAAATAGGCTGCCACTATATAAAACGAACAGCTTCGGCTAAGCAAAGGAGATTGGGATCAGGAACAAAGGAATTATTCAACAATTATACAACAATTTGTACTTGACATTGGACAAAGACTAGTACAGTACACACTCGAATATACTTTCTATTTACTCTGATACTTCTCGCGCAACGCAATGAGTTCGTCAAAGAATAATAAAACTAATGTTGAGTGTGGTGCGATCCGCAGATAGTTTGCCCAGAAGCCTTTATACATACCATAGATGCCCTCGGTGCGGAAGATCTTGACGAAGCAATCCAGCCAGCCACTATAATAGAGCCCGCGACCCTGTGCATCGACTCCCTGATTATAGAGTCGCGTGCTAATCACATCTGGCGGTGTTATGGCCACCGACATAAGAGATCCGGCAATGAGGCCAGAACAGAAGGAATTATATGTGGGCTGCGTTACCAAATCATATTCGATGAGCAGCGCCTTTGTCTTGCCAAAGGTGGCGATTTGTGCGCCAGAGCCCACAGCGGCACGAGGCAGGGAGGCCAATGAACCACGCCACAGTCCGACGATACCATTCTTGCTGTAGATCTCCTTGAGGGCACCGCCCATCGATCTATGGGCGTGTTGATAACCGACAGCTATCTCACTGGCAGCTTGTGATTGTAACTGTGTCTTGATCTAAATTGTAAAAGGTGCAGAGACAAAACATTCTTATCAGAGATACTTTGTTGTTTCTTGATCTAAATTACACTAGAAGGTGGACGAGCAGAGATTAAACACTCTTATCTGAGATAGTTTTTGTCTGTGTCCTTATCTAATACGGAATCATCATCATCACACTCTGTTTGAGCAGACACACATGTAAATTAGAGGCACATGACGAAATTTGACATTCGACGGGGAACATAGATAAGTTGTTTATATTGCAGGCTTTATGTAACAATTCGAAAGGTGCGTTGGCTCTGTTGTTGCTTACCATGAAAAACGGACTAGAAAAGTAGGAGCCAACCACGCCTCCGATGGCGCCCCACATCAGACCAAGCCCAAAGGAAACTTCACCATTCTTTTTATGCATCCAATGTTGGTCCATAGCGTTTGTGTAAATGCTTAACCTGTTGAGTTGGAAAATTGTATAGAAATCTTCTCCAAATTTGTTAAGCATTTCTTTTATTGCTCACCTGAAGGAGTTGATGATGAACTGAAAGTATAGCGCCGGCGCCAGACCCTTCTGTAGGCCCAATATGCCATCGTTCTTTGCGACGGCAACGAAGGCCTGTAATATACCTTTATAGGGCTCAACATAGGATCCTCTTGCGGCAAGTTCGCCCTGAAGCTGTATGCGCGTCTTAATCACCTCAATGGGATTTGTAAATAAGGTGGCGCCCACAGAGGCCAGGCCGCCGAGTACAAAGTCCGATGTTGCCATTGACGTCTACACACACTAGAAATAGCTCAGGAGGATTTAGGAGAGACGCAACAACGTAAATGACAGTTGGGGCATGTTACGAACAGCTACAGACGGTCCGTGAGATGCCTCTGGAAGATTTACAACAGCTTCGCTGCTGTCGATTCCAATTGGAGTATGAAAAGGTCTTCACGCCTCGGATGTCATCGGGCGTTGAATGAATGCAACGAATCTTCAAAAGTTAAAAATTTCCACCGGTGAGGCGAATAATACGAATATAGTTTTGGATACTGATGTGAAATGCTATCGAAATATCGATATAATGCAATCGAAATGTAATCGTAATTGTCAGCCCTGGTAATAATTCAAAACATCCATTTAAATAAACTAATATATTTTGTCAACATATCTTACAAATAAACATTACAGAATATTGGGTAATTCTGCAGTAAGAAATTTGAAGTACACTTTTAAGAGTCATATGCAAGATGTTAATATCTTTCCTAATTATATTTTAACAAATAAAAAACAACCAATATCACTCGAATTATTGGGAAATTAATTAATTGTAAGTGAGATAGCCTTCAAATTCAAATTGGAATAAAACAATTTATGAATGATATGTAAGCAGTCACTTTTGTTTTCGAGTACTTTTACATGCAATAGATCGATGATTTTAAACCATCGATACATCGATATCACAATTAGTTCAACCCGATAAACTTCCCTGGCTTGCAGCTTTGGTTGTTGTTAGCCCTGGCACAGATGCAAAACAACAAAAGTTCTTAGAGTTACCTATTTCTTAAACATTTAATATCAAACGAAAAAACGAACGAGTGCATGTCTGCATTTACATTTGCGCACATATAGCACGCACGTGAAACGTTGCGCTCATTACGCAGTATACATACGCACGCACGCACGCAGGACGTGTCCGTAAACAAGATGAGGAAATGCTGCCTTTGGACCATAGTGAAATTGACGCTTGCAATTGCGTTCTCAGCGCCAAGTGCAACACTCGCCTACAAAATTGTTCGTTTGCAGGACAATCTGTGCTCCGACAAATTCATTTACACACTAGCCAAGCCATTCCGAGGCGATCCAACACTACGCCTTACCGAGGACCATGACTCGGGCGCGATTATAACGCAGGTTTGGAACGTGACCATGCCCCATGGGGCTGGTCATGGTTCGAACAAAATCAAATACGACTGCCAGTTCCGGGTGCAGACCAACGAGCGTCCGCCGCGGGGCATTTATACGATTATTACACGGCTGAAGTTTCGCGTTGATCCGGTGACCAAGAAATGCATCGATTATATTCAATTCACGAGCGGAAATCGTTCGCCCAGCGAACGTATCTGCAGTGACATTTCCATCGATGGACCCGCGGGCAGACTAATCTTTGATCAGCGCGATAGGGATGTGCATGTGCATATCTTTATCGACAAGGATCGTCATATATTCGGAGATCCCCTCGAACTGCGTATGGTGCTTACTGCGCACTCTGAGTGCCAACTTGCTGGTGATTTCCTATGCAATCCGAATGATCAATACTCGTGCATATCCAGGCATTTCGTGCGTGACAATATCACCAATTGTATGTATCCGTGCCGGGATGAGGGCACCTGTTTCCACGATGCCATTGCCACCGATGAAATGGATACCACCAACGTGGCCTTATCGGCAATAACCTCACTGATATTCACAATGCTCGGTGTGGGTTTCTGTGTCTGGATCTGCTGGAAGTACTGGAACTGCATAACGGTGCAACAGCACGCCCATGAAGCGTCCGCTGCACGTTTCAATCAGCGACGTGCACGGGTAAGTACAGAATCAATATATATATGCAGTGTAATAAATAAACAAATAATCAAACAAACGTTGTTTTGTTGTGCAGTCCGACGTGCCGACCATTGAGTTACCTGCTGCCCCGTACGATGGTGTGCTGACACACGATATGTCCCCCATATCGCAGGAACACCAGCAACACCAACAACAGCAGCCGGCAACGCCAAAAGATTTGCCGCCCAGCTACGAGTCTCTGTTTCCGGACAGATAAAGGCTGAAGATCCACAAATACTACGTATACAAATACTCCGTTGTGTGCCAGATGAAACCTTTATTGTATCACCATTGTAGTAATTGTATTAGTTTCCTAATTACAACTAATTACACTGGCTAATTGCATAATTAACTGCGCACACTAATTATGCGATTTGTCAATTAACCAATGATTAAGCGAAATTAACAGAATTAGCATGCAGCAGCAGCAATATGCAATATGCAATGTAAATAATAATGCACACTCGTTATAGCGTTTAGGAATGATGGTTTTATGTTTTCTCGATTCAATTAGCTATAGGGCAACAAGTTAAGTGTACTGTTTTTTTAAGTGTAAGACTTTCTATCTATCTAAAATGTGTTCAAATGTGAACAGAAATCAAGTACAACAACAATTAAAAAGAAAGACAACAACTCGAATGTAACTCTACCATTCCGTTCTATGTATATACACATATTGTTTAAGTCCCCCCCCCCCCCTCTCTCTGTTTATTTGTTAATTATAGATCATCATGTATTTGATGTGTATTAGCAATCTCAATTAGCATGCAACACACTAATGAAATCTCACTCAATTACAAATCGAAATCGTATATCAATTATAAGCTAATCAATCTATGTAAAACTCTAGTTAGCGCAAATTGTGGAAGAGATTCCGTTTAACTAATTGTAAAACTAATGTATTATAATCATTATATGTATTATGTATTAACTGCATGGTCTGTGTCTGCATTCCATCTAGTTGTACCTGTATTATATTATATATTTTACCAACTGTATACAAACACAAAAAAAGAAATTGAAAAACAAACACGCTTTTGTGAAACGAAAAGAAGAAAGACAACAAAGAAATGTTATGTTAGAGCCTGCTGGCCTGGCCTTGGTGGTCGTCAATTGGTCAATTGTTTAAATAATGGTTACTTTTGTAATGTACACGAAACAGCTGCAAGAAAAAACCCAAAATACAATCGCGAAAATGGTCAATATGTCTCTCACAACATACACACAGCAAACTATACGTATATTAACTATAAATAAACCAACTAAATGTTACAATTGAACGGGTTTTATGCGAAATACTCGTAGGGGTGGTGCGGGGGATTCCAATTCACAGTTACTTTCATCACATGGTGACACACTGAGAGAGAAGCCCCAGGCGGATGATGACTCACAGCACTTGGGACTGAACCAAACCAAAACCAGTTGAACCAAAGAAAACTTGTTTCAAACGAAGATTGCCGACTGTCTTTGAATCTCCAACTCAATCAGTATTGTATCAAAAACTGACTCAAGAGTGCTCCCCAATTTGTTTTTGGGTACTTGAAGTCCAACGAACCTAGATATATAGACACATGTACTTAAGATCTAATTTGAAAGGAGCTCCAACCAATGCCAAACGGTAGCGAAACCAATTTCGAGATTGTTTGCTCGCCTTGGCAAAGTTCAAAGTCAATTGTTGGTGGAAACAAAATAAGGTAAATCGATTATTATATTAAGTACATACATATAAAGAGTGTTAATTTCCACACACACACACACACACACACAAACAAACACACACGTGTTGAGACATTGTAAACGTCTGTTGTTGGTGCGAAGTCAACGAACGATCGTGTTCTACGCCACTCCAGGTATAACGCCCAAGTTCAGGGTTAGTCTGCATATAGTATATATTATATTTGGCAAGTGCCGTGATCGATCATAATTACCACTTGTGATATATCGGTAATCAAGCTATTAATTTGATTCGAGTGCGAATCGAATTTCGGATTCTTCTTACTGCCGTTTGGTGCTATCTAAAACAAGCGTGTCTCGTCTGATAAGGTCTTTGTATCGTTCGCGTATCGTATCGTACACTATATATTATATTATTATGGAGGGGAGGACGGCAATAATCTCGGTTAGAACGCAATTGTGCTTACGCTAATTAAGTCGCCTTCAGATTTTGACGGCGACATCATATGGCATATGAGGGAAGAAG
This sequence comes from Zaprionus indianus, assembly GCA_018904595.1. Classification (NCBI taxonomy): domain Eukaryota; kingdom Metazoa; phylum Arthropoda; class Insecta; order Diptera; family Drosophilidae; genus Zaprionus; species Zaprionus indianus. The sequence goes on along the minus strand of JAEIHA010000171.1, from coordinate 5,242,982 downwards.
AAGCACAAACCACACAACCTGTTTCCAAGCCGTAAATATTAAAACAAAAATGTGACAAACCCGCAATTGACACTATCTGTCTGTCTGTCGGTCTTTATATCAACCTCACTGTCTGTCGGTGTGATGCCAATGGTGTGAAACTTGATGAAATTCATGTGGCTTACAGTGGGGAAATTCGGGTAGCGCAAATGTTAAAGAAGGCTCTAGACTTGTGGGGGCCTAATGAGCTAAGAAAATATCATATGAATTTCAAACGACCCCACATTTGAATACGGCATTGCAAAATATTTTGTGTTCCTCATTAATTCTTTACTTTTAATGGTAATCTATTAATATAATTATGTATTTTTCCCATTTACGACATCCTTTATCATTTTTTTTTGATTACGGCTTACAATTAATTTCGAAAATGAAATTACAAATAAGAGCCTCTAATAGAAATTTTAATTGAAATTTGTTATACATACTTTATAGTATTTTTTTATAATATACCACATAACTCCCTGTCAAATCATCTCTATTCTACATTCTCTTTTATTAAATTTTTAATCTACGTTTTTTGATCAAGTTCCAGTTGACAATAGAACAAGAAAACTAGCTTTTAAGAGAGCCCCATTAAAAGGGGCTTGTATTATAATTGTGTTGAATTTCATTTGAAGCATAAAATAAAGAGTCTTATATAGCACACGTGCCGTGCCTTGTCCTTCAATGAAACCGCACCCACTGCGTAAACAACAACAAAAAACAGGGTTGATCATTAAAGCTGTCAGCAAATAACGGTACCAACTGAAAATAACGGTACCAAGTGCAAATGCAATATATAAAACCGCATTAAGTGTTATTAAAAACAAACACTTAAAACAGACAGATTTAATTTTATTATCATACATTTTTGGCAGCGCATCTGCTCTGCGACCCACTGTGCGCAACTGTTTTTATGATTGTTAAATATTGCAATTAGCGTGTTTTTGTGGGTGTGTATAGGGGGGCGCTTTCGGCGCTCAGTCTAGAGGGCCACGCCCCATGCCGCCCCCATCCCGTATACGTGCCCTTTTTAGCGGGGCGACACTTTGGCTGCATTTTATTTTTAACACACACAGAACAGAAAATCGCGAAGCAAACAAATTAAGCGCGACAAGAGAACCGTAAATATTGGTATATAAGGTGTACACACTGGTGAGTATATAATTATAAATGCGTATTACATGCATACACACATACAAACATGTGCATACATTGGCTGTACGTGTGTGTGTGCAGAAAAGAGTCGAGCAATTCGCCGCTGCTTGCAGTTGCTTTTGGTTCGCCGGCAGAGATAATTGCTGCAGTTGGTTTGTGACGTTGCTGTTATTGTTGTTGCTGTTGATCTTGTTGTTCTTGTTGTTGTTGGTATTCCTAAGAGCTTCTGCCAAGTAAGAGCAGGCCCATCGATAAACTCAAATTGTTGAAATTACCTTTCTGCCTAGAGATAATAGGGAACAAAAACAATAACTAACAGACTAAAACACACACACACACTTAAAAACGAGTCGAAGCCCGCGATTGATCGAGCGCCAACCGGTTGCGCACGCGTGCATCTGTGTGTGTGTGTGTTCGTGCGCGTGTGTGACTCATAGAGAGAGGAAGAGAGAGAGAAAACGGTAGCAGCAGCAGCGACGCTGACAGAGCAGCTCGCAGCGACAGCCTCACCGACAACAATTGCCGCGAGCTGCGCTCAGTCGACAATATCAGCTTGAACCTGTAAGATCAATTCGCGGGGTGACACTGGCTTCACAGACACATAAAGCTGGAGGCCACTGTCACTGTCACTGTTACTGTTACTGTTACTGTGTGCATTCTGTTAAGCATCTTCGCTGTTAACATTTCCAGTGTGTGCATCAAAATCAAAAACGATTTACAATAAATTCCCATACAATTTTAATTTTTATTGATTGTGCAGTCAATTGTGGCATTTTGTTTGAAAGCAAACGCGGAAGCATCGCTGCCATCGCGTTTATATTCGTGCACATATATTGGCAAAAGTTAAATGCAATTTGTGTAAAATCATAAATCGTAAACAACAGCAACACCGACAACAACAACAAGAAAAACAACAAATTCACACAATAAATATAGTATTTAATAAAGTTTTCAACAAGATAAATTTGTACAATATGACGGCTGCCGCCAGAGGAGGAGAAGGAAAGACAATGCTGTTAATTTTTACAGGTGAGTAATTGCCAATAAATGCTGAGTGTTTATGATTAATGACGACAGTAGAGATACTCCCTAGTCTACTATATACGAGTATACAGCCTATGCCAATTCCCAAGATTAAAAGATAAACAGTTTCTAGACAGATTAAAGCTAAAGTTCGTTAGGTATATGGCACCTTTTGCCATTGTTTTATTGAGATAATTTTTAATATATGTTTATTGTTATTGGCGATTCGTACTTGACACGAAATTATTCATACATATATCGCTAGGTATTGGATATGCATGGGAAGTTTCCGCGGCATTTGCCGTAACACACAAAGGTGGAGAGGCGCCACTTAAAAGTCGGGGAAAATATTACTCGAGAATATTACTACAAATTGCGTATTGTATAAATTATGGGGAAAGACCTACAGAAGTCATTGGGACCCGCGTCAGATATCGTATGAAACCATTAAGAACTCGTTAAGTGATAATTTATGGGGCCAACAAAGTTCGTTCGTTATGTGACGAAATTCGTATGAATGGCATCGATAAGAACCGTTAGATTCTGACAACATTGGTACTAATTATAGAATCGTGGCAATTTTGAACGATATTCGATGTGGTATGGCAACAGGCCACATCTCCCTCTCTCTCTCTCTCTCTCTCTCCCTCTAATGTGTAGACACAGTAGGTGCGTCAGTTTAACGAGCATCCCATTTGGCATCATTTGGTTTATCATTATAATATCGTTCAGTGTTGATACAGCTTATCGGATAAAGCAGCCATAAACAAGCTAATGATGTCTATACTACCATAGAGATTGTTCAGATAAGTAGAGAGGGGTTTGGCGACAGCTGCAATCTTCAGGCGTGGCAGCCATGTGATCTCTGACTGGGGCTAATTGAATCAACACAAAATCAAGTTGACAACTCTTCGGGCAAGTTCAATTCAATTAAGTTCGAATCGGTTAACCGTTTGTGCTAATTTTCCCACACACACACCCAGTAGTAGTACTACAATATTATCAAGCAGAGAAGGCATTGGACTCAACTCGATGCGACGCGACGCACAATCAACATAAATACGTTGCGAATTACGGCATATCAAGTATACGGCACGTGACCGCCCGAAAGATCGCGAGGGATCGCGAGGGATTGAGAGCAAGTGAGAGTGAGAGGAAGAGCGTGCACTGACCTTTGACTCTTTTACTGTTATTAGGACACGTGCACAACTGTTGGTGGAGGGTAGAGCATGTACAGTAGACACTCCGATAAGGCACCGCCTGCCGCCACACAGTTTGCACAGTTGCAACATTAAATTAAAGCGAGGGGGGAACAAACAGCTACGTTGACTTAAGCACGTACATACATAGACATGTATGTATTTGCCGTTAGTCGCTAATTTAATTGCTCAGCTTTTTTTCGTTTCTTTTTTTTTTTGCTAGGAATTTGCTGCGTAGCTCGGCGTCTTTACTTTTCTTATCAGTCGCTATACAATTTGCATTCTATATATAGCTCGATCGGGCTGTATTTTATTAGCTTATGATATGACAGATTGCTTTGCTCCCTTACGTTCATCGATCTCACATTGTATGTATATACTATATAATTGAATTAATTTAAATTTGATTGAAAGAAAGGGGGAAAAGATTGAAGAAGGAAATCCCTCGCTGTGGCTCGCTTTGCATTTTTGTATTTCTTTTTTTGTACTTTACAATGAGTCACAAATCACGCTGATTTTGGTTTTTTTTTTATCGAAGCTGCTGTGATTTTTGTGTGGCACCAAAAAGAGTAGAAAAACTGGTTGCTGAGCGAGCAAATACCCTGTACAAAACATAAGGCAGTTGTTTGTTTCTGTTTCAACTCTTTAGTGTTAAGTGGAGACAACTTAAAGGAAAACGCGTCACCAAATTTCCTTTTGTTTGCTATCAATTTGTCGGTGACAACTGTTTTTTTTTCTCAGTACAGTCTTTTAGTCACTATCTCTGCTTTTCCCCAGCAATTGTGACAATGCCATCTGTGAACTGAGTCAAGATTTTCCAACGCTGTCAGATACATTTAACATCAAGTTTGCATGACACAATTCCACAATTATTATGACTGACTGACTTAACACGGCACGATAATAATAATCTCGATGATATATGGGTAAACTTTATGTGAGCTGAGTGTAACTAGAGAACCGAACCACCTGCTGCGACTGTTGCTTTTGCTGCTGCATTTCGCTAACCTACGACAACAAATATTAAATGTGCCACATTTGCGGTGCCGTTCAAACGTTGTGAAATTGATAACGAGACCTGGAAATGTTGAACCCACAGAGCGAACAGGAATATTATCAGGTACAGCAGAAGTTATCGATTGTCTGAAGTGGTAGGTGGTAGTAAACTACGTTAAAGAGACCATAAAGATACCAAAATGACACGCACTATTCCATGGCGCCTGATCGATTAGTTGTGAAATTTGATCATCGAATATTCCAGCCGGCAATAGGGTAATAAATACAATTCAAATCCTTTTGTTATTGTTTTCGAGTTGTACAATCGTTTAATCGGTTTACGATATTTTCTATTTTTGTAGCACTTCCTAAGTACCTTGGTCGATCAGGTGCTTAGCAGGTGCTATATTTATACAGGAACAGACAAGCCGACGCCAGTTTCTTATCAGCAACAAAATGAAATCCACTTAAGCAATCGCACGATGGATACTCATCATTTATGTTTTTTTATTAGCTTTTGCACAAGAAATTGCTTAATTATTTATTATTTAATGGTATATTATGATTAATGCGAACCATAAAAGACACGCCTCAGAATATATTTAGAAACCCACGACACCTTTTTATCGGTCGTCAAGTTTGGTTTGGTCTTACAATTTGCACACGCTCAAGTGGTTTCTATATATATACATATATAGTTATATTTACTATATCATATGTCGTGTGTGTCTGTGGGCTTATAGTGGGGAGTGGGCTACCCGAATGACTGATAAGGTATCAGCGCGATCGCGCGTATTAAAAATCTACATTCAGTTGTGATTTCTTTATTGTTTGTTCTTTTTTTTTTATCAGCTCCGTTCCCCGTTTATTATGTTGTTGTTGTTGTTGTTGTAGTTGCTGTTGAGGTATTTGGGTTGATATTTTATAACAATTTGTGTTCGTACCATTTCAGTATTCAATGTGTTCGCAACCGCTGCACACGGTCAATCGTATCTGTTCACCTTGGAGAACGTTCTTACGCGACAACAACTGCCATACAATCTGACAGGGTCTGGCAACGGGACTACGGAACCGGATTTATTCGTCGATCAAGTGGATAATAATACCAGAATAATATTGTATAAGAATCGTAAGTATCCACAACGAAGTGTATTAACTGTGCAAATTGCCAAAGTTCAGTGTGGACATAACATCATTGTCCATTTATAGTCCGAATGCGTAAACATTAACTGATTGCATTGTCATATCTTTTATATTTCGGCTACGATCTTCTATCTCTCCCCCACCCCCATATGAGTAAGAATTTCTCGCTAAGACCAAAGCCGCAGTTAGTACGTAGAATTTCAAATACCAAGTGCAATATTTCATTGCTATTGACCAATCGGGAAAAAGTCACAAGTTACAGGCTTAATAACAAGTTTGGTTTGCCGCGAACAGGTTATAATCAAAGCGATTAGCGTTACCGTGAGTCCCGCCCCCGGACCTATATATCGAGTGCTCCGTTAGCTGATGACGCGTTGAACTTTTGCGTCATCGAGGCAAACAATGACACATGCTTGCAACAGTTTCGCTTGGCCAGCAGCCAAAGTTGAGGGGGAAGAAGGGGTGGGGACACCCCTTCGAAACGTGCCAACTTTGGTTTTCATTTCACTTAGTAACGCTTCCATAGCGACAGCCAACTGTGTAATTGAGTTATTATATAAGCGTGCTATATGACTTAATGATAGTAAAATAGTAGGTACAGTTTGGATAAGGTTTTGCCGGTAGCGAAGTTAACTATTATATTACTGATTTAGTGGGAAGTCACTATAACTATATAACCGATAGGGGTTTAAGTAATTAGTTCAACTATTGAAAAGGGAAGATCTATTTAAATGATTTATACGTTTTTGTAATTTCTTTAAATTCCAAAACTTTTTTACTTTCATTACATGAAATGATGTCAGAGTGAGGAACTTTGTAGTTCTTTTACAGTTCCAATTTCGTATAGGTATGCAGTACCTTACTCAGCACCCTACTCAGCACCCTACTCACCACCCTACTTACTTACTCACTCTGCATTAATATTATAATATATACGTTAATTCCCTTAACAGTTTACTAAAGTTTCGCATTTTCCTTTGTCCACTTTCAGCAGTTGTTGAGTCCAACGAATTGTCACAGACGGCAATGGATGTGATTACCATCGTGTGGTATGTGGCAACTTTTCTGGCTCTTGCGGCTTTCTTCATGCTGATGGCGTGTTCCGATCGCAGATGTCGCGATATGCGTGGCCGTCAAGCGGGCAGCGCAGCCAACGAGGCACAACGGGCACCGCCAACGCCTTCACCATCGTACAGTGAATTTGCGCCGCCCAGTTATGATACTGTTATCAAGATGCAACATGCTGCCAAGACAAGCATCTTTGTGATACCCTTCGAAGGGGCGGGAAATAAGCCAGGCAATACTGATGAATCTCTTACGAGTGCCGTCTCTGTTCTACCCGCCAGTGTGTACACAATTGATGAGCGGCAGAAATTGGATAAGTAATTCAAATGGATTGATCAGATCGTGCAACTGTATTAGGGTCTCATCAACCAACAACTACAACAATAACAATAGCAACAACAACTTGTCTGTGATATTTGCTGTGCGTGCACATTTTTTTATAAAGTGCCAAGTTCAAGATGTCGTCGTTTTGGTTCTACTAACAAAACGCACTACGGCCATTTTGTAGTGCAGTGTGAAAATGTATTTTTATTGATTTTTATTGTATTATACTAAAATCTATCTATATTAGTCGTTATAGTCGTTAAGCCATATTATACCTGTATACATATATAATTTAATCAATATGTCAAAGGGCATTTGAGATGCTTGAGAAATGAAAGACTGAATGAGAAAATATGTTTACATATTTTGCGATAGTCAATCGAAACATTTTCTCTGCCTTTTCAACTTGTTAATAAAACTAAGAAAATATGTATTGTAAATTTGCAAATGACTTATCAATTCGGGTCAAATTTCGTAGAAAATCTTTAAAATACTCAAAAAACGCGGAAAAAGCTTATTTTAAACTTAAGGAAGTTCAAATTCCGCCGTTTCGAAGTTTTTCCGCAGTTCGTCTTTAAAAAAAGTCATATTTGCCAGGAAACAGCTAAATCAGCAGATCTGTCTTGCAGAGAATAAACAGAATTCTGTTAACTTGAAATTATCATTACCTTAACATAGCTCAAACTTTTTTGGTTTGTGTCTCTGCTCAATGTATCAGCTGCCGCTGGCGAGGTTGCCAGGTTGTGAGCTTTACGAGTATAGCTGAGACACAAACCATTTGTGCTCCGCTGTTTAATAACAGTGTGGCACCACTCACAGTGGAGCTAGGCTGTTAAAAACGGTTTCTTGCAGTCCCGACCCCCCTCAAACGTAAATGGGCCGTTCTTACTCTGGTCTCTTGCAATCGCAGGACACAATACCATTTGTGTCCTGGATATCAGGGTGTATACTAATATTTTAAGAGCTGCGCAAGCGCCGTTGCGGTTCTCTTGGTGACTCCGGTCCAAGAAAAGGATCCTCCAGGTCCTTTTATTTTGATTGCCACGTGGCTAGAGGTCATCCAGAGGCAGATAGAATATGTCTGCAATTGAGCACACTGTCCTACCATTTTACATTTTACTACCAAACTACAATAAACAGGAGGAGTGTCAGACCTCAAGAATAAAAAGTATAATATATCTTAGTCGGAATCTGAGTAGCAGAGTCGATTCAGCTATGTCTGTCTGTCCATATTTCCCCACAATTTTTTATTGGGAATATTAAACTCTTTCAAACTGTAGAGTGGTTTTTTTGTTGAGATTTTTACGACTGTCAATATTTCAATCAAAAAGATTCAAGGGCAAAGCTCTGTTAGTGAACTCATTTCCAGTGCTGACCCAAAACAATAGTCATATAAAGCTAAAACTATGTTCTCTCTCACTGAGGCCAAGAAACAGATGTCAGGTGTTAACAGGTGTTCGACGGGCATTGAGCAACTGCATTAAGCCTATATAACACACTAAACTCAATATTTCCATCGATGATAACGTAATGATGTCAATAGGAACGTGTTTAACATAAAAAGAAATCGTTATCAGCGATGATGACTAAAGAAGATGGAGAGGGGGAGAAAAAAGGGGGATTTGAAATGGAATCCCACTATTATTATTGATGATTATGTATTGTCGATTGGGTAAGTGATCTTGACAGATCTGTCGTAAGTTCATTCATATTTGGGGTATATTGGATTCACTCTTTCTCCCTCTCTCTCTCTCTCCCTCTCTTGTTCGTCTGGCTAGCCTTGTCGTCTAACTTTCGAACTGTCTGGTCTGGTGAAGTGATCTGTCCCTGGCATTGATAATACCCTTATTCCATGGAACTTTCTGGTTAATTGAGAACATACTGCCGAATCGCGTCACATGACAGGGACAGACAGCATAATAACAATTGCTCAAGTTATTGCTATTTCATTTTTTTTCCAAAGTTTTTGGTTGGATTTTGCACCATTTGCTAAAATTAAATTTGTTTTCCGAAAACAAAAGTAAAAAAAAATCCACAACAAAGCTCGAAACACCGAATCCCAATGGGCCGCTGATAACGCACACACTTGCAGCATTGTACTTCTAGCAACACGCACACACACACGCACACACACACACACACATACAGGCACAGGCAGTTGGGGAGAGCAAACCAGATCATTGCTTTTAAATGCAGTTAAATCACGTTACGCCTCGATAAATGCGGTTAATCATGAACTGTCTTACTTCTTGATTACGATCATGGCGCCGCTCCTCGCTTGGGCTCCACGCATACCCTGTAAAGAAGCAGCAGCAGCAGCAGCAGCAGCAGCAGTGGAGTGTGTACTGATTGTGTTAACTGTGTGTAATTTATACAGGGTAACTGCTAGTCGAGCTGTGCCTGTGCGGGCGAGTGCTGTTCAATAAACAAAGAAGCACATAAATACTACTTGAATCTAAGAATTTGTTGGCCCATTCATTAAGTTATTGGCGTGCTTTTCAGAGCGCGTGAGTACATCACATGCATTATGCTTGTGGCAAGTGGAAGGTGGCAGAGAGAGGAGGAGGGAGAGAGAGAGGGGGGGAGAGGGGTCTGCCTCAATTGGTGTTGCTGCTGCCGGCTGAATCTTTTTTATGCGCCGCTTGTCGCCGCTGTCTGTCCGTCGTTTGGTTTTTCCTGCCTGTGCAAATGCGCCAATATTATTAATGGCTCTCACGCTCTTCAATTGAACTGAGCGCGCCCGCATTCGACGACGCAGCCCCCCCTCCACCAATTCTCTCTCTCTCTCTCTCTGCGTTGCGCTCAGCTCTATTTTGTCTGGCCGAGCTCTCTGTGTGCTCCGCCTCAGTGCCTCATTTGCCGATCGTTCGTCGAGTTGTGCAAAACACACACGGTCAGTTTTAGTGAAAGATTTTCGTTGAAAAGCATCTGGAACGTAATTCGTGTTGCTCAGTTGTACACAAACCGTGCTATCGTGTGGATTACTCACTATTTATAGCAGCCCCAAGTACCAATATCAATATCAAACGGATATATATAACATACTCGTATACGTATCAAAAGCAAATCGATCGTTATGTCAAATTTGAGCATCTCTCTTGGGCTCTGCCTGGTGTCAGCACTAATGCTGTTGCAGTTATCGACGGCCGATATTGTGACAAACGAAGTGAACGATAATTCCGATTCCTATAGTAAGTGATGATAGAGAAAGAGAGAGATATCGCTACAATCGATTTAAACCACCCTCATTCACTTGTAGTGCTGCAGGGCGTGCGTGTCTATCCGAATGATCGTCAGTGTGTCCTTGTGGGGGGACTGTGCGTGCAGAGCAGCGATTGCACCGAGCCGACATCGAACAAGGGCCTCTGCCCCACCAGCGCGCATCTGGGTGTCGAGTGCTGTTACGAGTGTAAGTAGAGAACACACAGTGTTGCAGTCTGCGCCGTCTGTTTTGCTAATCCACAATCCACTTCCTGCAGTTAAACCCAAACTCTTAACCTAGAGAGATTCCCATTCTCACACACACATTCTCTCTCCCAAAGCTCGCTTATTTCCCAAATTGATATTCCTATAATTATCGAACGATTGGTATTACTTGTTGTACTCATATCTTGTTCTCGTTTCTCTCTCCTGTTTGTCTTTCCTTTTCATCCAAAATACAAAATACTAACAACGATCGTCCAACCGACCGAATCGAACCTTACTATCCTCCGTCAAACTCTCTCGCGTCCATATCCCCTTTGGACGTACCACCACCCTCATGTGTGGATATACCCGACTGCAGTGCCGGTTAGACCAGCACCGTGTGCACAACACATGGGAGCCTGCATGGACAGGTGCCACCAGAGGCTGCACAGACCTGGCACCGACTGCGAGAACGGACAAGTCTGCTGTGTTTTGATCTAGACTAGAGATACCATTGCTTGTGAAGATCGAGAAAAAAGAAAAGAAAAGAAAAACAAAGAAATATGTCAACTATAGACAGGGCACATACATGTATTTATTAAACCATACTTTACTTATATATTGTACGAGTGGAATATTTCGACTGCTGCTGTAATAAAATGCACTGTAAATATTTTCCAACTATAACCATGATTTATATACTTTATACTTCTTATGCATGATTGGGACTAAGTGGAATGCATAGTGTGTGCGATTATTAAGTAAGTATATCAAATCGGATTAGGTTTTGTTAAGGTTTATGGCTTGTACATCAAGAAAGTAATTCGTCTTACCTGATTAGACACAAATCGTGTGGATTACTATATATACTAGCAGTAGTCAAGTAACATATCAATATCAAAGTGAATATTAAAACTAAATCCATCGCTATGGCCAAACTGGGACTTTTTCTTGTCGTTTGCCTGCTGTCAGCACTAATGGTGAAGCAGTTATCGAGTGCTGAGTTTAATGAGTCAGATGAACATATAAGCAGTAATTTTCATTAATGTTATTATGGAACAAATGCTAATATTTGTTGTACTAATCTCTTTTTTTGTCTTTTTCTATCATCCAAAATTTTAACAACGTGCAACCGAATGCACTTACCAACCTCTTCACGCTTCTTTGCTACCCTCTCGTGTGGATACCTGATGGTAGTGCGTATTTTCCCAAAGCGTTGTGATGCAAGAGTTGCACTATGCTCAGCCTCCTGTATGTATCCCATGCCAAACACCTACTGCAATCGGGGAGAAAGGTGTTGTCCTTTGCAGTAGTTCCATGTACGCTTGCTTTTGTAATTCAAGAACATATAAATAAATAAATATGTATGTACATAACCAGCAGTAGAAAAAGGTAGATAGTTTTCTTATTAAAACTATACTTTACTTATATATTGTATTATACGAGATATTCAGACTGTTACTGAGTTTAAATTCACTTTAAATATTTATAAGCGATACAAATGATATGGAATTCCTTCGCATGACTGGCACTAAATGGATCGCATTAGGTGTGAGAATTTTATTGTGTAAGTATCAAATCGGATTCAGATTTGCTTTGGTTTAAGAATTCGTCTCGCCTAATTACACACAAACCGTGCTATCGTGTGGATTACTATATATATACCAGCAGTTATCAAGTAACATATCAATATCAAACAGGAATTCTAAAGTGAATATCGAAACTACATATATCGTAATGGTCAAATTGGGACTTTTTCTTGGCGTGTGCCTGTTGTCGGCTTTAATGGTGCAGCAGTTATCGAGTGCCGAGTCAGATGAGTCAAATGAAGAAATATGTAATAATTACTATTTATGTTATGGTAATATTTGTTGTACTAATCTCTCTTGCTGTCTATTCCTATCGTCGATGATCGTGCGACTGAATGACATCCTTACATTTCTCTGCCGAACTCTCTTGTGCACTTATCGTCATCACGAACTGCCTTGCTGCCTCCTTGTGTGGATACTTGATTGTAGCACAACGAAATCGATATCTGTGCGACAGCCACAAGGGGACATGCAAGCACTGGTGCCGTGAACATTGGCAATTACCAGGCAGCTTCTGCAAGAACGGAATGGTCTGCTGTCGTTATATCTAGACTAGAGATATCTCTGCTGGTGAAAATTGAAGAGTTGATATTTTTACGCAGAAAATAACAAATATTGCAGCTATAGAAAAGTCACAGACGTGTTTTCTTTTAAACTCTTCTTGATTTCTATCATATATTGAACGAGATATGCCGATTGTTGCGGATTTAAAATGCACTGTAAATATCTTAAAACACATAGTGTGTGCGATTTCGTATTTTGCTATCCATTATACTAACGACGATCGTGCTGCCAAACGATAACCTCACTTGCCAAACTCTCTTGTGCACTAAACCTCACCAATCTCGTGTGGATATTCGATTGTAGTGACGTCAGTACATAGTTCCTGTGCTGAGAGGGGTGGAATATGCAGATCCGACTTTTGTGGAGTTCCCCTTTCAAGCAACAATTGCCCGTTTGCTATCTTCTTGCGTAGTTCTACATACGTTATGGCGAAATTCCGGAATGAATGTTTTTTCGCATAGAAACAAATAAAAATTGCAAATACATATGAATGCAGGCTATAAAAAAGGTAGACACGTGTTTTTTTTAAAGCCAAACTTTACTCATATATTGGAGGAGAGAAATATTTCGATAGTTGCTGAGTTAAAATTCACTGCACATACATAAGTATTTCAAAATATAGCAATGATTTAGACTTCACACTTGACTGAGACGAAATGGATTGCATCGTGTGTGTGTAGGATTGTAATTATGTAAGTATATCGAATCGGATTCGGAGTTTATGGCCTGTACGTCTTCACGGTCAGTTTTGAGCATGTGGAGCCGAAGTTCTACATAAACTCTGCTATCGAGTGGATTACTATCAGAAGCCGAGTATCCTTTGACTGACTATTAAACTTTATCAACTATATAGGTCGTTATGTCAAATCTAAGAACCCTTTTTGGCCTGTGTCTGTTGTCAGCACTATTGGTGCTGCGGTTATCGAGTGCTAATGTTGTGACAACCGGAGTGAATGGTAATCACAATGATCGATTGGCAAAACTTGTTATACTAATCTCGCTCTGGTCTTTCTTTCTCACTTTCCTTTGACAAACTTAGCTACCCTGTTGGCAGAACCGAATGATGAAATACCGTGTGATGTAACTCTTGCGGAATGCAGGGCCTGGTGTCATCCGGACATACGGCTACCTACCACCAACTGCGGCACCGATTACTGCTGTGTATTGACGGATTGATCGTGTTTCAATTGTTAAGTATAAGGTAATGAATAAAAAGCCTTTTAGAGCATTGTACTGCATGCATTCAAAGTAAATTTATAGTAAGGTATAGGGTGTTAGCCATACTTTGTGTACGTTATAATATGATTCAAGTATTTCGCCTGCTGTTGTAAGAAAGTGCTTAGTAAATCTCATATGAACTCTAATGCAGCTACTACAGGTATCGATTACTAATCATTATGATCGATTCTATAATCGAACGAATGGTAAAACTTATTATTACCAAAACCCATTTGTTTGAATATTATTTGATTGTTCAATCGATCGTTTTTTATTCATTTCAATGTAATAATAAACAGCACAGTAAATATTAAAAATATTCAAATATTCAAACTCTACCCATCATTTACACTTCTCTCACATGACCGGAACGAAATGGATCGCATTGTGTGTGTGTATGATTTGATTATGTAAGTACTTCGAATCGAAATCGGAATCGGATTCGTGTTTGTTTTTGTACTTGTACTGCGAGTGCTGCTGAATCATAATAACAACAAAAACAGACACAACAACAGATACAACAACAAGATCGGATCTACAAAGGTTGTCCACCGGGTCAGTCAGGCTTTAGGGCTTATCAACGTTGAGCTCATACTCACTCTCTCTCTCTCTCTCTCTCTCTCTCTCTGTGAGAGGCTCAGCAGAGTCTCATGATGCGCTGTTTGTCTTGTCGCTTGTCACGTGTCAAGCTATTGACGTACAGTTGTGTGTACAGATCTTCAGTTATCTCGTCTTCTTGCATATAGAACCCTATAATACGCCATATACCAGAGCTACGTATCGCTTAGCTTTGGGTTTCAATGTCAAGTTCAGCTCTGGTTCAAGCTGACAATCGGCTAAAGCTCACTCGCAGCAATTCCATTGCCACACACACGTATACTATACACACCATACACACACTATATCATCTTTACTTTTTCACTATTCTTTAAAAATAAACGTCCTTGCGGAGCATTTGCTCGTTCTTTGGAATATTTATCAGACATCAACGCCACGCACCGGCGCCTCACCAGATCTCTCTTCGGATCTCTGCGGCATCTTGCGATGTGTTGTGTATATTAATTTGCTGCCTATTCACAGTGAATGTGTTTGAATGTTTATTCCATGACGTTATTTATTTATAGTTGGCTTTCTGCGCTGCCACTACGTGGGCGACCGTGCTGGGTCGGGCGGGTTTAACGATTTGAGCCAAGGCAATTCACATTTGAGAATTATTCGGTTTTCAATTGAGTATCGCTGAAGAGCTAAGGAATCCCTCCGATCAGTTTGGGCAGATGATGACGATTATTTGTGTAGAGAGATGTAAATAAGAGAGAATGAAATAAGTATTCTAAATTCTAAATAGTTCAATATTTGTTTAGTCTTTCTTTCTGTCTGTTGTAACTTAAGGGATTTAACAAATAAAATGAATAATAAACTGAATCGTTTAGGTTTCAAGAAAACCACATTTTATTATATATTATATTATAAGCAAACTTATAATCCATGAAGAGGTTTTAAGAGATAACCTTTCCTTCTTAATATTATTCAGTTCTTAGAACAGGTAATTCCCACAACTGATAAGTTGTTGTATATAAAAACAAACTCTGACTTCATTATTTTCGCAAATGAACCTTCGAGATGTACAATATTTGCTCTGGGATTGTGTTGAGGGTTGGGCAGGTTAATCCACTTGCACTTGTCGAGTGCATTACCCACTTGTGTGTGATTTACTGTCACTATCTATAAGACGTAAGACAACAATCCCTAACCCACTCCCTCCTTTCTCTTTACAGCTTGCAATTTCTTAATTCGCGTCAACCTTGGGCAATGCCAGTGAAAACGGCAGATGACTTTGACACGCGAATAGCGACGGCCTTGTCTGGACATTGAAACACTTTATGTTTAGTCCGCGCTGCGAGGTATGTTTGCGTACATACACATGTATACGTAACATATACATATGTATATACAGTATGAATGTACGTATGTATATTCCGTTATATAGAGCGCATGAAAACAGACTTCAATTGAATCAAATCGTTTAACTGCGTCTTAGATTGCATAACTTTTGCAATCCGTCGGGTATTCCAAAGTTGAAGCGTAGTGTGTGAGAGAGAAAGACAGACAAAGAGAGAGAAAGAGAGAGAGAGAGAGAGGGGAAGGGGTAAACTATGAACTTTTCAATTGCGATTTGAACTGTTTGAAATTGTTTTTCTAGAACTTGGTAAGAAATTAAGTAAGTAAAACAAAACCCACATAGTGCCAGCGACACAAACATACATACATTTTGTATATTTGTATTTGAATGCGTATGAGTTAGTTGTATACATACATTTTCATACTGTATATGGGCGCTTATCAAGCTTGTGTCACATAATAAATTATTTATGTGTTTTTGTTTACGTTTTCGGTTTCGAATTCAATTGAGTTTTGTTTTATTTCTTTTTTTTTTGCGCCCGCAGTATGAGCTAATCATTGTCTAGGAATATGCAATGTTTTAGGTCTTCTGCTATACCCATTAAGTAAAGGGAGTCATGAAAAGCGTCGGAAATAGTAAGAGCGAGAGAGTGAAAGATTTCGTAAAGGGTATTTAGTGATTGTAACACTTCGTAATGGAGCTAATTACTTAAAAGCAAATCAATTATTTAGTAATATTTCATACACAAATAATTTAAATCTATGTTCAATACTTTATTGACTTAATTTACAGGGTATTTTTTGCGTGAAAACCGTTTAAAAAACTTGAGATTCTGTTTTTGTCTTCAGTAATAAGTGAATTTCTTGCAAAAATAATTCAAATCCGAGCAAAATACTTTGTTCAGTAAATTTCCAGGGTATTCAATAGTGTAATACTTGCCATAAAATCAAAATATAGTTGATATTCTGCCTGCTGTACAAATAAAAATTACCTAAGTTGCATTCAGTCACTTTACAGGGTATCTGCTAGTGCAACACTCTTCAACAAGTCTCTCACTTACTCCTTCTATTTTATTTACATGTTTTAGTCATTTTCAAAGCACACTAATAAACGGTGCAGTTTAAAATGAGTGTGTGCGCGTGTAGGGCGTGGGCGTGGGCTGTGCGAGGGATGCGAGGGGGCGTGGCGTGGTGTGTCTTGTTGCATTTGGGGATGTGCTCATATTTCATGTCATAGTTCGCACTCATTTTTCACTTGACATAAACTGCGTCTCATCGCCGCTGGCGCTGCAACGCAATTTGCATGTACGAGAGGAGGCGTGGCAGGAGTACGCAAGTGAAGGCGAGGCGACTCTTTCGTGTAGTTGCCTTTTCTTTTTTTTTCGCCTTTTTCCCATTTCAGTTTTAATTTTTATTTTGCATGTGGCTGCGCGCATAAAAGAAAATGATTTTGTGGCATAAATTAACGCCAAGAGGCACACGAAACACTATTAAAAAATACTCCACACATGTGAGTCGCGCATCCTTCCAGGCTCAGGCGAGTCTGTGTGTGTGTGTGTGTATGTGCGAGTGTGTTGTGCTGGCAAAGGATGCGGATGTGGATGCAGATGTGCAAGTCAATGGCTTATAGAAAAGCCAGGATATTCACTGCTCAGCTCTGCTACATACGCCGTGTTGCCTTTACCGTTGCCATTCTCTGCTCTGCTGTCGTGCCACCAGCTGCTGCATCTCTCCATCTCTTTCCATCTCTCTCTCCCGTTCTCTCATGCAATTAATCCTTTTTTCTCATTCTCGCTATAGCTCAGCCTTGTGCTGTCCTCTTACACAGCCTCTTTAGCTCGCTGTCTGTCTGATGAAATGACTTTTTAAGTTAATTTCTTATATGTGTCGAGTATGTTGTCCCACAACATGGCCAACACACACACACGCGCACACACATACATACACTCGTTCTGCACACCTGCTCGACAGCATATCCTACTATGTATGGCTGATTGGCTCAGCTGGCGTCGCGGAATGGCTTTAACTGAGCGTGCTGCCAGTGTGATTAATGCTAGAAAAGTATCCGAGAAACTACGAAGTATTTTAATTTATTTGCTTGCATATTTAAATTCTTTCAATTTAGCTTTAAATTTATTCCTCACTTTTAATTGCACAAAATTATAAGCAATACGATTATTAATAAGTTTGTGTCTGTTATCGATTATCTGCGTGCTCAATGTAGCGCATAAAATATCGATACGTCAGTTGTGATAGGCAAAGGTGCGTGACTGCAAGCGGTTTTTGAATTCGCTCTAATTAGCAACTGGCAATAGGTTTGACTTCATGCGCTGTTGGCAATGCCGTGCACTTGTTTGTTTAATTTGCATTTCTTTCCCGTCGCCATTTGTTAATTGCAAGCTCAACTAACTTTTCAGTAAAATAATTTTTTATTGCGGGGATTTTCTATTTGTCACAGTGCAGCAGTGCAGCGATCGCCTAGAGAGAGGGGAGGGGGGAGAGAGAACCAGAGCGCGAGTGAGTTAATCATTTGGCTTTGGTTGACGTCACGCGTGCACAGGGAACAGTGAGATAAGCTCTCTCTTTGCACTACTTGGCACTGCAGCCACAGTTGCTCCTGCTTGCTTTCCGCCTTCCTCCTCTCTCTCTGTAACTGTTGCATTTCCTTTGACACCTGCTTACACCAGCTAGCAAGATTTTAGATCTAATGTTTTTAAAATTATTTTTCGCCATATTTTCTAGGTTAATTCATTGTACATTGATGGCGCAGGTGTTGAAAATGAATTTCCTGGCCACAACAGGCTTTAAATTTGATGCAAATTGATGTTCAAATGGCATGAAATGCAATTACTTAAATTTCTTTGACAAATATGCAGCAGTATGCGGCAACCCTGTCACCTCTTTGCTGTGCTAACCATGGCAATAAATCGTATTAACAACATGCAAATGAAAGCAAAATCAGGAAGGTGTTGAAATTTTGTAGGCTTTTGATGCTGCGCAGACGAGGTGCGACAACGTAGGAGACCTGCGAAGGAAACATGTATAAGGGGTGGTTCAAAATTTAACAATTAGCAAAAAATGTTGTGTCGTTGCCAACATACAGAACATTTTCAGTGAGTCGCCTGCGGGTACTTCTCCGTCTTCATCTACCCCATCTTCATCATCTTCGCTAGAGAAATATACATAATTTTCTTCTGCTTTTTTTTTTGTGTTCCACTTGCGCTCTGCTAACGGGATTAACCGCAATTTCTTTAATTAAAATTTCACCCCCAACCCGACCACATCTGAAGGGAAACAGCGGAGTACGGAAAAAGGATTGTAAATTACGCTGTCAGTCAGTCGTCTGTCAACAACAATTAAAACGGGAAGCAACATCACAAATTAAAAATTCATCATCTTCCGCTTTTCCACCTACCCACACAGACACCAACACACACACACATAGAGAGCAGCACGATTCATGTTTTATGAACAGCTACAATTTTTCTCCTTTTCCCCCTTTTCCTTCTTTTTTCGCTTGCTTGTTTTTTTTTTTTTTTTTTTTTTTGGTACTTTTTGTTGTTTTTATCTATGCTTAGCGCGTCTTCTTGCTGTGCTACTGGGTCCCTTTTTAATTTGATTGGTGTGGAGCTAGTGCTGCCTCTTCTGCTTCCGGTCTTTCTTCAACTTTCTTTTACTTACCTTTCCAGTTTGATTAGCCAGGCGGGAATGGGAGCGGTCAAAAGTGCGTAAAAATTGGGGGTTAATTATTATGTTTTCTGGCATATTTGTTCTTTGGCATGAGCTCAATTGGTTGTAGGGCGCAGGGGTGTCGCTAAAGGGGGCTATAAAAAATATTTATTAAATAATCAAAAAGGAATATATAATATGATCATTTTGTAGAATTGTCTGAACTGTTTTTTTGTTTTAATTGATCTTTATTATGACTTAAAATGTCTGTTGATCAGTTAAGTTAAAGATTAATCTAAGGAGTTATATTTTCATTAACAATCAAGTGATAATAAAGTGATAAAAAATTGTACAAAATAAACATAATGAAATCAAACTAAATAAAATAAAATTAAATGTAATTAAAGTAAATTGGAATTGGAATATATGTCAATATCTATTTAGCTTCTTCTTTTGCAACCCCCTTACAATCTACGCCACTGCCTCCTCATACAACTGCGCCTAAACTCAAGTTAGTTTTCAATTACAGCCCAATTTCTTTTCAATCCTTCTTTCTTGTCGGGTCGGAAGTGCTCGGGGGCTCAGCTGTACTTAATTAAAGGATTCGCCTTTTATAATTGCAATTTGTCTGCTTAGCTGATGGATCATATATTTATTTAATTATTTCTATATGCGTATATATATTTTATTATTCGAAGAAGTCCAAAACTTCTTCTGCAACTTTTCTGTGACTTTTGTTGTGTGCAAATAATTTGCAGCTCGTTTTCCTGCATCATTAACAATGTACGCGCGACGCAGATGGAGACACTGAGAGAGGAAGGGCAGAGGATGGGGGAAGGGGGAGGAGAAGGGGCACTGGTAGAACTTTTATCTAATTAATGAAACTTCAGCACAATGTCAAGCAGTTTGCGGAGAGATCTTTTGCTTTTGATGCTCTTCAAGCATTGTTGACAGTGAAGAGACGAGCGCGAGAGCGCGTACGACGTGGCGCGGCTCGTACAACGTGGCGTATGATTGCTTTTGTGTAAACAACGACAGCATTTCGCTGCGCCTGACTGACGGCGATAGGGAAGGGGGAGGAGGTCGGTAAAGGATTTCCATGTCTTTGGCAGTTTTTTGCCACTTTTCTTTACGCCAAAGGGGGAGAAGAAAACCAAGGGAGGGGGGAAGGAAGGGCAACAAAAGTTTTTTAATTAGCAACAAAAGTAAAGGGGTTAATAACGCGCGTCGACTTGACTTGCCAGCGTTGAGTTGAGTTGAGTTTTGTTGGCGTTGTTGCCAAAAGTTTTTGGCAAGCTAACAATTAAGTTTCGGCTATGCGGCTGACGTGCAGCAACGGGGGCGGACGTGGGCGTGGCAACAGATAATGAGTATTAAGCAACACTTACTGACAATTAAGTTGAGCTGCCGTTCGCTCGCTCGTTCGCTATCCTTGCCTTTGTTGACTTTTTTCGGGCTGTAATTAAGCTTAATCGCGAATTTACTGCACTCCGCAGAGTTGCACGTTGCACGCAGCGACGTTGCAAGGCGACGATGTCGGCTGCTTAAGCTGTGGCAACAGCCCGCAGCGACGCAGCTACGCCATAATGCTGCAGCACATGGATGCGTCTGATTCCGTCTCTGCTGCTTGACCAGACCAAGTCAGAGCTGCCCAGACCTGCCCAGTCCTGTCCAGACCTCCGCAGGCCTGCCCAGTCCCGTCCAGACCTGCCCAGCTGCAAATGTTGCATTACGAATCCAAGCAAATCAAACACAAATCGCCCCCGACTCGACTCGACTCGGATAAGCTCATAATATTCATGAGCTTAGTTTTATGAAGTGCTAACAATGCGTAAAGCTACAATAACAACAACAGTAATAGGGGAGGGTAAGGAAAGAGTGGGAGCGGGAGTGAGGCAAAAGGCGGGCAGCAGTAGCTGGCGCCACTTAACAGCAGAAAACGCAGTCGAACACCTTTCATAGCCAAGGCCAAGCTGGACGACTGCTACTGATGCTCGGTGGTGTGCTGCTCGCTGATTGCCCCGCAGAAGTTTTTTCCATTTTCCGTTTTGCACACTCATTCCTAGGTAGAGCAGTGTTTTTTATGAATGACCAGTCAAGAGGGTATATTAGCTGTGACGGGAGATGTGTAACATTGTAAGGGATGCCAGTTGTTGAGAGCAAGAGAGAGGGCGAATATGAGGCATATGTGCAAATAGGTGTCTGTTTACCTTTATAGTTTCATGATCGGATCAAGAAAATTATATCTCTTAGTTATATGGTATTATGCTATACATTCATGAATGGATTAAGATGTTGGTGAGTAAATAATGCACTTACTTAATACATGTAGCTCTTAATACCTTTATGAATATATGGGTTGATCTCTGTTTGTCTGTTTCTATGATCTATCCGTCTATTTGTTTTATATTATTCATACTTGTGAAATTCCATTAAGATCAACACTTAACAGATCAGCATATTATATTTATACCTTCATTATATATTCGTGAACAGATCAAGTAAATGGGATGATCTCTAAATGTCTTTTTCTATGGAAATCTAGGTCCTTTGCAATTTGGCAGTGTATTTCGCAGTCCACCAACTCATGTTCTCAATTCGACCTGTTTTTTTTTTTTTCTCCGTCTTGTTTTCGTTGCGTGCTTTGCTCCCTGGGCTGGGTAATTTTTCACTTTCGCAAGATGGCAGCGCATTTTAATGAGCCACCACGCCAGAACACGTCCAGGACACGGCATGGACGCGGCAGGACATGCGGTCAGTCGCTGAAGTAGCTGCCACTGACAATGGCCAAATAGAATGCGGGCTGCAGGGAGACAGGACACGCCACTCACTCTCTCTCTCTGTCTTTCTCCTTCCTTTTCTTTCTTCTCTCTCCTTCTTTCTGCCGCAGACAATTTGTGTTGCATTTGCATTTTCATTGGTGCGATATGTTAATGACTTTGCTTACTTTTCCAACTGCTCCGCATCTTGATGTTGATGTTCTTCACGGCTTGCCTGCCTTCTTTCCCTCCGCCTGCTCTGCTCTCTATACATATTCTGCTAGTTTTTTGTTTCGTAGATTCCGCTGGCTTTGTTGTCCGATTAGCATAGGCAGACTCGACCAGACTGAAAGTTTCACGCCATAATTAGCTGCGTCATTTATCATTCAATTGAGCAGGAAGAGATATAGAGATATAGTGAAGGTGTCTCTCTGTATAGTAGCAGTCATTTGTCATTTGGCTTGACAGTTGCAGATTTGAAGAGGTAGAGCAGGAGAAGGAGAGATTCAGTGAGTGGAGACTGCTTCTAGACTTTGAATTGGCATAAGTTTGGTAAATATCAGTTGATTTTTAGCTTAAGTAACATTTTCTTTGAGGGTTTGCTTTAGAAAATTACGGCAACAAAACTGATTTTGTTGATCAAAACTTTGTCAATGTCCTTTACCTATCAACTACTCGAAATCTTAATGCCTTAAATGACCTTTACCTAGAGTTTATTTACTAACTTCCCAATTTGTATAAAAATCTTATATAAAATCTGCTGATTTAAATTTACCTTATCTCTTTTTTAAATTTTTAGCTAATAAAACAGTTCTGGAAAGTGTTTCCAGTCAAATATTAAAAGAAAGCGAAATACAATTTTTTTTTGATAGTTTCCCCTCGTAATGCTCATTTACTTTACAATTTAGTGCATATTCTTCTTTCTCCAGCTGCCTTAGTACTGTCGAACATGATTTCAATTAGCCAATAACTGTCTAATCGCAATGATTTATTAGTAAATGGCCCACGACGACGACAATTACTTTAAATCAAATTTGCATAGGCAGAAATAACAATTTATTGTAGGAATTGCATTTAACGCTCCACAGACGACAGAAGAATATATATAGAAAATTTATCAACAATTTGCGTGCTGTCATATTTATTACGAAAATGTTTAGCAAAAAGTGCTGGGGGAAAATGCGAGGCGTGTGTTTACCGTTTACGGTTTTCCCTTTACAGTTTACAATTTTGCGTGCTAATTTCGGAAAAAACAATAACACACTCGGTTTGTCTGTCTGTCTCTCTCTCTCTCTGTCTGTCTGCCTGTCTGTGCGTCTGGCTGTCTATTCATTTGTTTATTTACATTTGTGATGGTATTTTATTAAATAGAATTCTGTGTCCTGTTTGCCCGATATCATTGCCGAATGTGAAATGAAGAGAAAAATTACATTTGAAAGTCAAAAATGCAAAAGTCATTTAAAACATGCAAAACTCAATTTCCAAATACGTGTGTGCGTGACCGTATGAGTGGCTCTGTCTGTGTGTGTGTGTGTGTGTGTGGAAAACATTAAAATAATTGTTTTAAAATCCTTTTGTCAGAAAGTAAAGTAAATTATAAACACACAGAGAGCGAAAGAGTCAGTGGAGCCTGGCAGGATAACGATAACACGTCACAAGTCACAGGATTTCACTGAGCCATTAAAAGAGACATACATACACTACATACACATATATGTATGCATATATATGTATGTATGTATGTTATATATCTGTGTGCTGCTTTGTCCGTGTGTGCGTGCGTGTGTGCTCAACTGCAAAAACATTGCGAAAAATTAATTTTATACAAAACGTTATGCAAATTTTTATGCTGGAAAATATATAAGAAAATCTATTAGTGCGCATACGAAAATAGTTTCAGAGTAGCTATCAAATGTCACGACTTGTGAATACCCTTGCAGTGAGAAATGGTAGATGAGGTGTAGAAGAAGCTGTCTACTAAATTTTAGTAATATTTAATGTCATTTTTTGGTTGAAAATTGATAGTTTTCTTAAATTAGCTAGCTAAGGTGCAATTTATAAATAATATTTATGGTAATTTTATGGCTAAAATTTATAGTTTCTTCGTACTCTTTTGCAGTTAATTAGATAAGATATAAAATTAGCTGTCTACAAAATTTCAGCAATATTCATAGTGATTTAATGGTTTAAATGTATATTTCTTTCGTAACTCTTATGCAATTAGTTAGCTAAGATATTGAAGCAGCAACCTGTTTAATTTTATCTGAATTTATCATGATTTTTTGGTTATCAAAGCAAAAAAATATAGTTAATGCCAAAAGACACCGCTTGTCGCCAATTACAGGGCATCAACCAGAGACAATTGCAATTGTGGAAAATATTTTGATAGTTGCAAATTTCAATATAAGAATGCAATGCATATTGTTTGTACATTTGCATGCAACATGCAGAATGGAGCAGCACCACGCCACAGCCACTTGCAACATGCATTTTCCATAAAGCTTGCACCGCTGCCACAAAATGTTGGCAATTTTATTCATTGTACTGCAATTTTTCAAGCAATTTCATTTTCAATTCGGTACTCAATTTTATTTTTTTGTCTGCTCCTCTGTTTTTTGGAATTGCATATTTACCCAGGGCTGGGCAGGGCAGAACAGGGCAGGCCAGGCTCTTTTGGGGTAGCGCAAAGGCGCAGCCGAAGCTCGAAGTCGTCGAAGTCGAGAGGACTTTTTGGTGCAGCTGCCTGCAGTGGGGGAAAGGTGAATGAAGGGGAAGGAGGAGAAGGAGCTGAAGCTGGAGCTCATTTGGATGGCTTCACCTTTGGCAGAGAAGCCTGCTTCGACACCGGAGAACTCAATACAATTGTACAATATTTATTTAATGTAAATGAGAAACGGCAAACAAGGCAGGACAAGAGGGGGAACGGAGTGGAAAGTTGCGGCAGGAGAGCCTGTTCAATACAGTTTTACGCTCATATATTCGAGGCTGTAGTTCGCAATGATATTGAACATTGTGTCGATTCCAGTCTCTTTCTTTCTCCGAGTGTGTGTGCCAAATGTGCCAATGCATTCGAGCAAATTAAAATTGGAAATTAAATGTTTACGAAGTACGAAAATTTTAAACGAAAAAGTAATTGCTTTTCCTGCTGACTTGAGAGACTGCAAGCGGGGCTCTATAACTGTAAAAAGGGGGTGTCACAAGGGGGTAATAACATATCTTGCGAACATGTGTGTGTGTGTGGGAGTGTGTGTGCGTGTGTGTCTTGAACTGTGGCTAAGCCATCAATGCGTTAGCTGAGATTTCACTTGGGAACATTCAATGTTTCTTTTTGTTTTGGAGAGTTTTCTAAGAGGGAATTATGTGAACTATAGTCGAGAAAATGCTGAGAACTGTATATAGTATGGTTCTATGAAAAGGTATTAAGTTTAGGTAGGAGTTTATATAGTTTAATAGTGCCGATAATGAAAATTGTAGAGCATATTTTAATGGCAGTCTTGAAATTTTCTTATCAAAGAGCATTAAAGCAAAGCAAACCTAAACTATCTTAATAATTTAAAAAAATACTTAATATGTAAGATTTATAAAGAAAACCATTGAATATAAATTCTAATATTAGTTTATTTAGTATTTTTAAAAAAAAATTTTGTGGGAAATACTTAAGTTGCAATTATTTTTCTTTCTGACATAGTAGTCCAAGAATATCTTAGATCTGAAGCACCTTTAAGACTTGAAGAGACTTTAGTGATTTATGTATTTCATATGGCTTAATGATTTTTTACAAACCAAATCTGCAGTTCATATCTAGTATATTATATATGTATACTCTATATATATTTAAATATCAACTGCACTTAGTTATCGCTGCAACAAGTCAGTCTGCTTTGCGGCCTTTCTTTGCCTGCCCTCATCCTTTTTGCTGCTGCCTTCCGCTGCTTTTGCGAGGTTGAATGCACAGCCCTGAGATACATGCGACATTTGTGATTGGTAGGGAAAAGAGTTGGTTGAGGGGCTGGAGGGGGGAGTGGGGAATCCTTTCGTCACAGTATGTGGGAAACTAACATTGTTGGCAGCGACTTTTGCGATTTGCAGAGGGCATCATTATCCTGGCATTTAAGTCGTTGCGATGACTCTGGCTGCGGCAACAGCAAGGGCAACGGCGCCAGCTTCGAGCTGCGTCTCAGGAATAACAACAGCAACAAGCAGAGACACTACGAGAGAGAGAGAGATGGAGAGAGAGATTCACGGCTCTGTCAACGTGAGATGACGATGATGCAGTCAACCGTGGTGCACGAATGATATCGTGTTTCCATATGCGTCCATCTCTCTGTGTGTGTGTGTGTGTGTGTGTATGTGCAACAACTGCAAGTTTTGTTTGAGTTGTAGCCGCAGGATTCATTGTAATGTGCAGGTATCTTGTTGCAAGCACAGCTTGCTAGTCAGTCAGCCAGTCTGTGTCTGCCTCTCACTTTCCCCCTTTCTTCTCTGCCTTCTCTCTCTCTCTCTCTCTCTCTCTCTCTTTCTGCGTCCATCCGTCATTCAGTCCGTCAAGTAGACCTGGTTAGGTTTATGGCCACGGCGGAAACGTGCTGTGGTTTAGAGGTTCCTCTGCCGCTGCTCCTGCTCCTGCTCCGGCTGCTGCTGTTTTCTTTTTCCACTTTTTAATTTCCGTTTTCGTTGCCTTCGGCTCGGCCAGTGCGTCCTCAGCTCCGGCTCAAAAGTTGGCAGCACAGCAGGTAAGCATAGCATAGAGACTCTTCTTGCAGTTGCCACATTCTCAACCAGAACCACTGCCACATCAACATCGACAGCCACAGCCACAGCCACATCCACATCGACATCCTCATCCAGGTTCTGGTTCATTCACGTTTCCACGTCCGCCCCGCATCGTTGCCAAGAACAACATGAGCCGAACGAATTTTCGTAGGAAACGCCAATGGCCAATTTGCTTCACTCACTCAGCTCCTGCACCGGCTCCAGCTCTAGCTGAGCTTGGTGCCTTGCAAGAATGTTGAAACCTTCTCGGCAGCGTAGCAGCAGCAAACAAGAAAACGTCGAGCAGCGAAAATTGAAAGGCGAGCGTTAAATTCCCCGTTGGCCAAATGCGCTCGCATAGTAGCCACATCCGGCGGCGGGACAAAATCCTTGCCAAGCCACCACACCACCACACCACACCACACTACTGCTCCTTCCCCACCTCCTCTCTCTAAGGACCGCTGCCCGCGGCTGGCTAAGGCAAATTCCTAAGTCTCAGCGCCGTGTGTACGAGTATTGGTCCAGTCTGTCGTCCTATTCCTCCTCCTTTTCTGCTCTTGCTGCTGCTGTTGCGTGTTCGATGATTTAATCCCATTGCGCAAATCATTTAAATTCCTGTTCGAAACAAATTTATGATTAACCTGCGTTGTTGTTTACATTGTTTGTCGCTGCAGACAAAACTAATTAATATTAAAATATTACAGGCAAAAAAACAGGTAAGAAAGAAAAATATCAAGTGTGCCAGACTGTAATATACCTATTAAGCAGCTGATAATTGAATAACATTATGTCCGAAGTATGTTACTGCTAGCGTGTTTTGTATTGCATACTTACTGGCGTTGCATTATTGTGCACCTAATAATATTAATTCTTTAACAACTTCTTTATTGATTATGCGTTTGCAACTAAATTTACAAAGCTGATTTTGGATGGTAAGGTGTGTTTTGCATACTCAAAATAAACTTTCTAATTTCTAAATTACAGTTACAACTCGGGTTGTATTTTTTTAAGGGTTGAAGTGGGCTTGGACAAATTTTAGAAAACCCTTAAGAAGAATATATATACTATACTCTACAAGAATACATATACTATTTGCCTGCTATCTGTAACATAAACATTTGCCTGCCGCAAATGCATAATACCCTTCTAGAGGGTTAAAAAAAAAAAACAGGTTGAAATAAAAATAAAGTCAGCCTAAAATTATTATGCAACAGTTATTTTTTTGTTTGTCGCTTTGCTCGGGGCAAACTATTAATTAACATGTTAATTACAACTTTACAATCCTTTTTTCCACTCGCTGCCTCGTGACATAAATGAAATGCAATTTTGTAAAATGTCGCCATTTTAATTTTATGCATGATACTGGCACACACACACACACACACACACACCCAAACACACACATGCAGTGAAGGAGGGGGTTGACTCATTCTAATCGAAAACGCGCTCAGGTGTAGGCAACATGGGAAAATATTGCGCAATGGCTGGAAAAAACCATTAATATTCTTATTTGCTTAGCCGTTGATGGCAAATTGGTAGGTGCTGTGCGCGTCCCGTATACTAAGCCACCCCTTCTTCCCTCTACACCCTCGCAGACCCCTTGCCTAATAGCAGATAGTCGCCAATATTTGTATACCCTGTAAAGAGAAGCGGGGCATGAGTTGAGCCTTGTTTGTGCGCTGTTTGGATTAGGATTGGATTAGATATTAGCACTTGATTACAGGGTATGTATATAGTTCCATTTTACAGGGTTAAATGTTTAGTTAAATAAGTTTGAACAACGATTTGCTAAGCTTGGTAAGATTTTTTTAAGCAGTTAAGAATAGAGTAGAACTATTGAAGTTCAAGTGAAGTTTGCACTGTTGTCAGCGAACTTAACAGTGCATCTACGAGTTGCACTCACTTCTACTTTATGGACGTGATCAATATTATTTACAGGGTATACAAGAATATTAAAAATAACAAGTTTAAATGAAATTTGCGCTGTTGTCACTGCACTCTACAGCGTATCTGTTAGTCACACCTGTCTCTCCTAGCTCGGCATTGCTCCACATTTTGATTGGCAATTTAAACTGCGCTGGTGCTGAGCGAGGAGAACGGAGCATGGCAAAAGGCGGGGCGGGGCGGGGCTGGAGCGGCGTTGTCGTAGCTTTATATAAATAATCGAACTGCATTTTATTGGCAAAGCGAAAAGCGGAAAGCGTCCACTATATTCACTTTGTAGTGCCGCAGCAGAGCTTTGGCAACGCCTCCAGCTAGTGACGCGCAACCAGGACCAGCAGCAGGACACACACCCCACATCACCGCACACGCCCCTCCCACATGCCCCTGCCGGCACTGATTGTCAAAGGATTCGCTGGCGCTGTGGCGGTTAGGAAAATAATTAAAAATTCCATTTAAATGCAGATTAGTTGGCACAAAATGTGAGACTACTAAATTATATGGCCGCAGCTAAACTATGCGCGCTTTAATCCAATCAAAATCAACATGCCAAGGAGTGGAGGGAGCAGGAGAGGGGAGGAAGCTCGTTTGGTTATGCCTAAAAATATGCAAATCGTAGCCAGTTGCCACACAACGTGGCAACATTAGAAATGCATGCAGTGAGCTGTGAAAAACGCACAGCCCTCGCTCTTTCCCCCCCTCTTAACCCCTCTTGTTGCGGCGCGTTACAAATTATTTATTTATCAATATTGTTGTAATAAAATCAAAAATAAAATTTGTATAGAGCTAATCAAAATTGCATGAGGCACATGCCGCATGTGTAAAAATTGACGGTGCAACATTTTGGCTGCCAGTTCTAAGCTTTGTTTGCGCTGGCTCTGTGTCTGTGAAGGGGTGTGTGAGAGGGAAGGGGGTACACAGAGGTGAAGAGGATGTAGAGTTGTATGCAAAACTTGTGCATATCAAATTGCAGAGAGTTGACAGCACTTTAAGTGAATTTGAAGTGGGTTAAACCGCAGGAAATCGAATTAATGACCTTTTGGCTTGAAAAGATATTCGAAGGTCTATTAGTAGAACTATGAAGCTTGCAAAGCTCACAAACTGATTAATCTCAGAGCCTTAGGAAAATTTTGTACAATAAAATATGCCTAAATATACTCAAAGCACTCAACAGCTTTAAAAGTCGATTAACTGCCTAACTTAAAAGACTTTTATGACTCAAACCATATTCAATATTACATTTCCAGGATATTCCAAGTTCTTTCACAGCTCTAAAACTGCATAATGCATAATGTAACTATTCATTACACTAATGCACATCATTCACTATGCTATGCATTATGCTTTTGCTATAAAATGAATAAATTATTGTGCAAAATATAGAATATACTGTATGTAATTCCATATTTTATATATACATATATGTATTTTCCATCATTCAGTTCAATTTCGTCGCACTTTTTATTGAGAGGGGGACACCGACTGCGAAATCCATTGTGAATCAGTAACATATCAGTACTTTGTTTTTATTTCAGGTCGTTACATTACTCATACGACATGTGAGCCCTGCCGCTACTGCTGCGCTGATAGGCACTCTGGCACTGTCAATCAGTGTAACGGCATTTAAATATATGTGTGCACTGGGCTACAATTTGTATTGGCATTGCAATTTCATGCATTTTTATAAATATCGTTGCCAGGCATATTGCACATGGAGCAACAAAAAAAATGACACCATGGGGACAGCACGGCACATTCCCGGGCACAGGCACAACTGACCAGCAGCGGATCAGACATCGGAACAAGTCATCAGTTTTTATGCTCTTGCAGTGACATTTCAACCCATTCCTCTCCTCACTTTGCTGCCCGGGAATCTGCATGGATATTGGCAATTGCAAATATACGCGAGTACGATTGCAGTTAATAATAATACAACTGCATTCGGTTTGCATATGTAAAAAAATATTTATTTTTGCTTCACAATTTTTGTATGGCATATTCAATAAACTGTGAGTGCTTTTTCAGGTATAAAAGCAGGTTTTCCTCAGTTTCAGTAAGTATTGCAGGTGTGTTAAATATAACTGTTTATTTTACAGGTGTCTATGCATTGTAAATTATTATTTATTAAAGTAAATTTGAATTTTTTGCTTGTCAAGTCAGCTCAGAATGAGAAACAACTCTGTTTATATGCCTCAAAATAATAATAGTTATATTAAAATGATAATAAATATATTATAATAATAATATAATAGTTATAATGTTTAATGATAAAATTATATTATTAGTATTTACTTAATTATTTTAATTAAAAACTTATTAATTTAGTTCATTAAATCGCCTTGCCACGCTGAGAGAACACACGAGGAGAACATATTGCATACTTTCAGGCAGTCATATATAAATACAAATATGTATCATAAATTTGCCTCATTATCGATTGAAAGGTCCATTCTAGATGTTCCTATTTAAAAACTATGCAACGTATCAATATCTCCATTTGCACACATATTCTCGAAACATATATCTTTGGTATGATGCAAAAATTCCAAGAAATTCAAATAAACCTTCCCTTGAAAGAATTATTTTGTCTTTGTGTAATTTATGACTTTAATCTTTGTCTTTGTTTTAAAGCGCTTAGAGGAGGCAATAACTCGTGTGCTTGCATGGAGATACTGACTCAAGATGCCACATATCATTTTTCTTATGGCACCCAAGTGCTTTAACGTACCGAAAATAAACATTTTCGCCAGCATTTTCTATAAAACTCGAACTGGCAATTTACAGTTTATGAGCTTAGCTCGGTCTATTTGCCTTGCTCGAGTTCGAGTATGTGTGTGACTGTATGAAAATGTGTGTGTGTGTGTGCTGCGTCGCCCCATTTTTAATGTCATCCGTTTTCGGTTTTTCATGTAATATTTTATTGTCGCAAAATGTGTCCTGTCCAGTAATATGTACAAAAGCTTTGATGAAATCAAAATACGGCCGAAGTATTTTCCCAACCAGACGCAGAGCATACAATACAGGGTACATGGGGCACACACAGAGAGGATCACACATACATGCAAACAGTTCGCACACACACACTGAGATACATCGCCCCGGAAAACTTTACAGCTCGTTTTTGAGGTACGCAGCGTGTGTCCCGGGGCATCCTTTCTCTCTGTTTCCACCGTTGAAATACATTTTTATTTTTTGTTGTATAAATTTCATTTTTGGTATGTTTAGAGGTTTCCCCGTATGCCCACAGGCATATTTTATGTACAACTTCAACACTGTAAGTATTCATATGTGTCCGTGTGTGTGTGTTATCGCACTGCATTTATGTATGCGTGTGTGTGTGTGTGTGGGTGGGTGCCGCGTGGTTACTTAATATACAAAGGCCTTTAATTTCGACTAAAGCTAAATAAACTTTGTACCCTTTGGTATCTCTCTGTCTCCCACAACACCCTTGTGCCGCACCCTCTTCCTCTCTACCTTTCTCTCTCACATACACCTGCGGTCATGCCGCCACCAGAGGACAACGCGTGCGTGTGTGTGCCCGTGTGTGGCTGTGTGTGTGTGTTTGATGTTCGGCCTGCGTTCTTCGGCGCGTTGTGTTTTCACGGTGTCTGTTGCTGTTTTTGTTGTTTCTCGTTGTTGTTGCTGCTGTTGCAATGTCCTTGGGCGCATATTTGCATGTTTTATTGTATCTGCTCTCAGTTTAGGCCCCCGCCCTCGACCCCTACCACATCCCCGCGCCGCCCTGTGCTATGCGTGTACCTATGTTTTTAATTCTTTACATCGATATTTGGCCGCCGGGATGCCAAAAACGCGAGCCGCTGCCAAAGGTTGATTGCGGTTCGCTAAGCGAGGCACGTAGCGTGGGAGGGGGCAGCAAGAGGAGGGGGAGGAGGAGGTGGAGGGGACGGAGGATGCCCATTGCCATTGACTGGGCCTCGGTCGACGTCGTCCCCGTCGCCGTTGTCGTTGGCGGCAATTTTGCTCTTGAAATATGCATGATATGTGCTACACCTTTTGTTATGCATTTGTTTTGATGTTGAAATGTTGCCCGCTGGCAGCCATTTTGCCAGTGCCCCTTTTAGTTGCGTGGGGCATGAGTTGCTTCAAGTGTTCTGGCCACCATTAGAATGCTCTGTAAGCGAAGTGCCGTGCCAAGAAAAGCGTCAGTTGATTGAGAAAAGTATTGGTAAAATGAACTTTTTAACTACTTTTATAGCTTCAGCTGTTGTTTGGCTACTCATTAATCACTTCATAATTTTTTCAATTTTTGAATACTTTCTTAGGCTGAAAATAAATTTAAGCAAGTTTTTTATGCCTTATTTATAATTTTTCAACTTATTTTAAATTTTGTATTAGTAAAAAAATGTTGTTTAGCTATTGAAAGCTATACAGCTGTTATTTAATTACTAATTCATTATTTAGTATTTTTTGTGAATCATTTAGTATAAACAAAAGCTAAAAATCAAGTCATTTCCGTTTTATACAGCTTGTTTATAATTATTTTATTTATTTTAATTTTCACATATATAAAAATCCTCCCAAATCGCACAACATTATTTCTGCTCATTAAAGGGCAACTTCCAGTCGTGCCCAGCCATTTATATTCCTTTTCTACATTATTAGCTATAACTTAAAGACTTCTGAGTGAGTTCTGTGCAGTTCTACCGCCCGTTTACTGCAAGTTAAAGCCAAAAGACATATTGTTCGCGTCGCTGCGGCTAATTAAAATTGGCTGCTTGTTGCGCAAAAAAGTGTAGCATACTTTTAGACACACACATGGATAGTGTGGGAGCGGGGTTAGAGGGTGCACTGGTATTTATGCACTCACATATTTACCCGTTAGTTTCCCATTACTTGACATTTTCTTTGGCTCTCGTCGCACTCGTCGTCGGCTCTGGCAGTTGGATTTTTTAATTTGCGTTATACGAGGAGTTTCCTTTTGCGTAGCCTGCGGCACAAGTGCGCGCACACACACACACACACACACACACACACGCACATAAAGAGGCACACATGTGTGTGGGAGGAAAGGATACATATATAAAGGGCAAGGAGCGGCGCAGCGTAGCGTGACAACCGCCAGCGTCGAGCAAATGTCACGCTTGACTCATTTCCGTCCCATGACGTTGCCGGTGCCGCCGTCGCCGTCGCCGTTGCCACTGCTGCCGCAGCGTTGCCTCAGTCGCTGATGAAGCCTCCTCAATGGTTAGTGGCAGCAGAGGCGGCGGCAGCAGTGCAAAGAAAACCACATGACAATATTGGTTGCTTGGCGGCCGAACTGCGCTACCCCTGCCTGTTGCCCCCACTCCCTCTCTCTCAGCAGTCAGCTTCTTCCCTTGGTCTCGGTAGGCAACCTCTCAGCCGGAAGCACTTGAGAACTTGCAATGGCCGTCGGCCATTTTGCGGTCTCGTGCGTCACATCGCATCGCGTCGCATCGCAGCAGAAGCAGAGGCAACAGCAACGGCAGCGTCAACTGAAAATTCCCTTCGTTTTCATTATGTTGCGGCTATGTCCTTGCCTCGTGCTCTCTCTCTCTCTCTCTCGTCTCTTGTTCTCCGCCCTTCCCTTCCCTCGCCCACCGTTATGCTTCTTTTCGTGAGAGGAGCCACGTCGTCATTATTATGAACACCGTTATGGCCAGCAGCTATATATTCCAATTTGTTGTTGTTGCTGCCGCTGCGGCTGCTGCCTCTGCTACTGTTGCTGTTGTTGTTGCTGTTGTTGCTGTTGCTGTAGTCGGTCTCTTCTTATTCCCTTTTTAGCCAGAGGTAGTTGCTTTGCTTTTGTCTGCTTGTGTTGGGGGTGCAGTTAGAGGGGGTTGGCCCCAGAGGGGTAGCAAAAGTACGGTAGGGGGAGGAGTCGCAGCGCTCGTGGGTGTTCTTATATGACCGCTGTCAAGTTATTGTAGCCAGTTCTTGTTATACCCTGTGAAGGTGTGCTACACTGCAGTGGGGTATGATGTGCGCAGTAGAACCGAAAGAAAGGAAGGTAAAAAGATATGAATAGAGAGAGAGAGAGAGAGAGAGAGAAAAGGTAGCCAGAGCAAGAGTGTAGTTATGGGCAGGTATCTATGGTCTTAATCCATAATGTAAACCTCTATAAGGCGGACAGTTCTATTAAGCAGTCCTCTTACAAATGGACACTTGTTTAATGAAGTTTTTGGTATATAAATATGTATAAAACAGTTTGCCTAATTTTGGCAGACTTCTTCTTTTGGCGGACACAGGCCGCACTAAAGCCGATGTTGAGTGTCCGTTCAAGAGAGTTTAACGGTAAAAGTACGTTATACATATAACTTAGCTCGCAGCCTTTATATCTCCTACTGTATATACAGTGAAAGTGTTGAAGTGTGCAAGCTGCCTATTCGCAAACCTCTTTAGAGCGGACACTTTTTTTAACAAGACATCTATTTCATAAGAACACACAATTTTTATTATTTTTGGCTGCCACCTCCTTTAAACGGCACAAGCCGAACAAAAAGCGATGATGAGTGTCCGTCCAAGAGAGGTTTATGGTATTTGTGTAGAGTAACTGCGAGTATATTCAAAACATGACTTGAAAAATTATATTACTTAATTTTTATTTATATTTTTTCCAATCACATTTAACAGGGCATCAGTTAGTCAGTCATCGCATGCAGTTCACTTTACTTTTGTTTATTTTCAGCGCCGCATTTGAGCGACGCGTTGACAAAAGTCTTGGCCGCTATTTATAAGCCTAACGAAAATGGAAAAGGCAAAGATGATGAAGCAAGAGGGAGGGGGGCAGGGGGAAGGCGCTGGTACAGAGGCCAAGGAAGCTGCAACGAACTGTGCCGCATCCAGCTTAGCCTAATCCTCATTGCATTCCGCATTCGCGTTCGGGTTTTCATATGCAAATAATGCTGCGGCCTGTGCAACAATAATAACAATAATCGTGCCACATTTAGATAGCGCACCAAGTAACAGAAGAACTGGACAGAGAGAGAGAGAGAGAGAGAGAGAGAGAGAGAAGTGGAGGCAAAGGGAAGGCGCAAAAACAAAAAACGCTTTTAGCCAATTGAAGAGTTTAAACATTGGCCAAGTATGAAATTTGTTTGCATACCAAAAATGTTAAGTTGCCACCAGACACAGTCGTTGCCTCCTACTCCCTCTTCTGCCCATTCTGCTCCTTCTGCTGCTGCTCTGCGTCTCCGCAGCTACGGCTTGAACCTCAGTCGCTGGCTGGGCCGCTTATCTGGCGCTGCTTGCAACATGCGCTGCGGGCCTTTTTACTTTTGGTTTTTCGATACGAGAGCCGACTGGATAAGGTGAAGGAGTGGGTGGGGCGGGGCGAGGGGAATGTGCTGCACTCGCTGTGAGTGTGTGGCAGTGTGTGTGAGTGTGTGTATGCCTGTGTGTTTGTGTGTGTTAAGTTGGTCGCAAATACTTTTGGCCTCGCTGGGTGTCGGTGCCTTACCGTCGTTGCCTTCAAGCCTTGCCGACTTGTTGTTGTTGTTGTTGTACTGGCTGTTGTTGTTGCTCTGGCTGTTGCTGTTGTTGTTGTTGCTGTTGCTGCTGCTTTTTGGCATCTGCTCCTTGGCCCTAAGCTGATTGTTACTTTATGAAATATTTGCAAGCAACTTTATTTACAATTTTTCGGTTATTTATTGTTTGCAATTTATGCTCGCAAAACGAGGCATGGCCTAGCTTCGCTTGCCTCGTGTTGCATGTGTGAGTTTTGGTCAAGTAACTGATTTATTGTGTAGGTAAAGGGGTAGAGGAGGGAGGTGCAGGTGGAAGAGGAAATGTAGAAATAGGGAAGAAGGGAAAGATGTAGAGTGTTAGCCATTGTGGGTGTTGCCACATGCAAATGAGCGCAAATCCTTCGCTGAGTTAAGATCGTATTTGGTTGCAATAACCTCCCCCGCCCCCCAATGCCACTCTGACTACTCTGTTTACTTGCTGCCACAACAGTCTGTACAATCTGGCTGATGAATAAAGCGCAATTAGAAACAAAATACGAAACAACAATATGAAATATGCTGTCCGAAATTGAACATGACATTCGACTTTAAGCTGCTAATGAAGCGATAGTTAGGGAAGAGGGGTGCCTGAGGGGGGGAAGTGTTGCAATGGAATGATGCTATTCTTTTGTTCAGTTACAGCCGCTTATATTGTAGTTTATATTGCCAGACGGAGTAGTTGCTGTCATTGGCAAAATGCTGAAGTTACAAGCTGCAGTTGAGCTCAGCTCATTGATGCCAGGCCTGCCAGGCCCAAATTGTTTAGCAGAGACATGGAGAGGGGAACAGAGAGAGAGGGGTAGATAGTGAGAGAGAGAGAGATAGA
Source organism: Zaprionus indianus (assembly GCA_018904595.1). NCBI lineage: Eukaryota > Metazoa > Arthropoda > Insecta > Diptera > Drosophilidae > Zaprionus > Zaprionus indianus. The sequence continues at coordinate 5,205,947 of JAEIHA010000171.1, read as the reverse complement.
TACAGTGCATATACCTACGTACTGATTTTCTTTGTCTGCAATGTAATTAATGCCCTCAACAATGTCTCATCTATCTCTAGAGATTTTGCATTTATTTGGCAGCTTGTCAGTGTCAGAACAGGAGAGAGAGAGACAGAGAGGCAGAGAGAGACAGTAATATATGTATATGGATAGATGTCTGCATATTCTGGCATTGATTTTGCCTACTGCCTTGCACAATTTATCACTCAATTGCACAATTTTCGATAGTCCAAGTCGCATTTGAGTTGCATATAAAAATTCCAAATTTGCCCCACGGCGAATTCAACTGACATTTATCGAAATAACTGCATGTGCCTCTCTCTTTCCCTCTCTCTCTCCTTCTCTGTCTCTCTCACTGTTTACTTAATGCCACATTTTTCTAGAGATTCTTGGCAGCATTGCCTGAAATTCTGTTGCAAATTTCAATCTTTTTCATGCCACATTCCCCACGTGCTGCTTGTCAATCAGTTCGATATGCAGAGAGGAGTGTGTGTGTGTGTGCTGGCTATCGATATATTTTTGCATATGGCAACGCAATCGGATTCTGATTCGCGTCGTCTATGGTCAAAAGGCAAAACTGCAATCAAAATTGCAAATACAATAATATGAAAAGCACAATGAAATAAATTGAAATACCTCAAGCTATGTAAATGGACAGTCTCGCACACACACACACACACACACACACACACACAGACCGCATACCCCGCTCACATACGCCTACACCTATGTAGAGTGTGTGAGAGAGACAGCAACAAACAGCGAGATGAGGCAGCAGCAGCGCTGGCGGCAAGTGACGCTGCAGAAAAAAGGTTGCTCGCCTGCTGACCCCCCGTTCCTCTGCCTCTTTCTTCTCCTCTTGCTGCTTCTTCTCTTGTTAGTCCTGCTCCTACTGCTCGTACTGCTCTTCTTTGCTACTCCTTCTCCCGTACGCCCGCCTCCTACAGCTTTACTCCTCCTCCACTTGCAGGGTCGTCGTCGACGACGTCGTCATCGTCCATGCGGTACCCAGAGGCTGCATATCAGAGAGGACTCTTGTTTGCAGCTCAGTCCCAGTCGCAGTTGCAGTCGCAGTTGGAGTCGGTATCGAAGGTAGCTTCACAGAGGCAGCCCTCTCTCTATAAGTCACAATACATCAGCGATTCTAGTTGAGTTCCATATGGCAAACTAGCTCAGATCGCTGCTTAGTTCAAGTGAAAGTCTGGTGTGATCGCTGTTGAATATCAACTAATATATATTGCTATATATATTCTATATATGTTATATATTGTGCCACGTCATCCTCTATTTTTCTCGCAGTGTATTCATTCGTCGCTCTTCGTCTCGTCTCTCTCATCTCGCGCGCCAGTTTCGCCTGTTTTTGAGGAAATGGAGAAGGGAGGCGGCTACGTAATCAGCATTTGTGGCGCTCGAGGTCATCCGCAATGTCTTGGGGCGACATCGTGTTGCATGCGGCACAGCATAGCACAACGTTCTATAGCAGCAGCAGCAGCAGCAGCAGCGTCAGCAACAACAACAAAAGTTCCGTGTGGCTGCGGCCCCGAATGACGACGCCGCCGCCGCTTCCATCTTCCTGCCTTGGCTGCCTGCGGCAACATTTTGGGTTGGCTGGAATATTATAATTACAAGCGAAACAGGCCCCAGAGGTGCCAGAGCAGACCCCTCCCCTCCCTCTCTTACCAACTGCCTGTCCCTCGTGTGTTGCCCCTGACAACGTTGCCAGCGATGCCAACGACTGCGATACCCCAAATGGAAGCTGCAGCTGGAAACAGAGCTGGAGCCGTAGAAGGTGCCCCAAAGGTGGCAGCGACGGCGACGTCAACGGCGACGGCGACTGACGACGTTGTGACAGTTCCGCTTTTTCCCTTGCCCGGGCAAGGCCTCTCACTGTGTGTGTGTGTGTGCGTGTGTGTGTGTGTGTGGGTTTATGGGGTGTGCGTGTGTAAGCCAGTTGCAGCATCTGCTGCCAGCTACTGCAACTGAAGCTAGTTGAGCTCTGACTGATGGCCAGGCAAACACAAGGCAAGGCAACAGAGAAAGAGAAAGAAAGAGAGGGGCAGAGAGAGACACAGAAGATGTAGAGGTGGTGGGGGGGGGAGCAGTGTGAGGCACACTCAGTTACCCAGCACAAATTAAGACTTAAAAGACATTTAAATGACTTTATAGCCCAAACCCAAAGAAGAAAACGTTGGAAAACAAAGGCAGACAGATAGACAGACAGACAGAGACAGCTAAAGAGAGAGATGGCAACGACTTCATTCAACTGATTTTCGTGTGAAAATTATTGAAATACATTTCCTAAAGCTACATGAAATGACTGAAGAGAAACAGAGCTTCGAGCTCGAAGTCAGAGTCAGAGACAGAGACGATTCCCCATACGAGACCAGGCGAGGGCAACTAGGCGATTTGGCTCTGCCCTCTCACTCTCTCACACACTGTGTCTCTCCCTCCCACCAGCTGTGTGTGTGTGTCTCTCTCTCGGCTCTGCTGGGTCTACCTCTAAGCGGACATTGGCGATTATCTTGTCCACGACTGTGAAATAAATGAGCGTCGTAGTCGTACTAAGGATCGCCTCGGGGCCATTGTTGGCGCATTGTTGCGCCAAAGAAAAACAAAATACCAAAGATAGGTTTCAATTTGTCAGTGTGTGTGTGTGTGTGTGTTTGTTGTGTGCTGTGCTGTGGTTTCGTCTTCAAGGCAAACTGATTAAGAGCCAAAAAGTTCCCACATTTCATATTGGTATATCTGCTCTGTGTGTGTGTATTTAGCTGCATGTGGGGGTGTGTGTGTGTGATGGTGAGTGTGTGTGTGTGGGAATGCCCTAAAGTTCAATGAGACCCTTCCAGCACTGACAGCGCTCTGCGTGTGCACAGAGACAGACGAGCAGGCAGCGCGCGTACAGTTGACCTCAGTTTATACTTGGGATGAGTTCAAACTTATCCTTATCAATCAAGAGGAAAGAACAAGAACAGGGAGAAGAGTAAGAAGACTATGTTGGCAGTTTGTGAGAGATTGCTACACCACTAGTAGTGTTGTATACACTTAATCATCATTCTAATCTAATCATTAATTGCTGACCTATCCAACAAAAGATTGCACAATTTGAAGTTTTCTTTGACGTTTTCTCCGATAAGCCAACAAAGTTCTAATCATATTGTTTAGAAATCTCGATTGCAAATGCCGAAAATAAAACATCACGCTTCACGTGCAGCATTTTAAAGTATCGGTTAAACATTTCTTATCAAAGTGCTGTATACTTTATAAATACATTTCATATCAGTGAATAATAAATACTTGCGCTAAATCATTATCACCAATCAGGTGAATGTTCAAGTTTCAATTTTGACGTAGAACTTGGATGTGTGACTGGCGAAATACCTTTGCAGGCTATGAATAAGTTTATTATCATAAGATGAATTGTAGAGCTTCGTGTGCGATAGTTACTTTGTATATATTCTTTATATATCATTTAATTAATCTGAACTAGAGATGAGTACTACTTTTTTTATAGAGCTTAGAAGATTTCATTGTTCTTTCTAACCAATATACCCCTTTTTTTCTTAATAACGAGGTATGTATTTAGCTAGCTATAGACAGCGCTGATCTATGTTAGCTTAGCTCAGTTCAGCTATAGCAGTCGTCGTGCCTGGTCTAAAATTGTGCACCTAAAATGTTGATTGTAGAGACCACATATAATGAAGAAGATAAGCTGTGGAAAGGAGCTGAAAATCTGGAGTATCTTGATCCCCAAACACCCATAGGCGATGTGGTGCTCGAGGCACTCAAGGAGCACGCAACGAAGCCATTTGAGGTAATGGAAGATATTTAACTTCAGGTATATTCAGAGCTAAATAAGTTTCTCCCCTAGATCTCTCATGACGATGGGAATATTCTCACCTACTCAGAGGTACTTACAAGATCCATACGCCTGGCACTGTTTCTGCAGGAGAAGGAACTCACATCCAACGATGTTGTGAGCATTCTGACACGGAGTAATCCCTATGAGAGTCAAGTGGTCTTCGCGTGCCTCTTCAACACGACACCCTTTCACACCGTCACTGCTCAACTAGAACCGGATGCCATAAATGCGATATATGCGATAACAAAGCCAAAATTAATCTTTTGTGATGGTCGCGATTATGCGTTGATCAAGAGGGGAACGGCAGATTGGCAACCACTGATCGTCACACTCGATAACCATGTGAAGAATGCAATGAGTATTGAAGACCTTTTCACGAGTACAAAGAGCACAGAAATTGATTACAGGTAAGCACTTAAAGAACTCAATAGATGCCTAGATTTCAATAACCTTCTTTCTAGACCTGTGCGACTTGTTCGTGGTGCCGAGCAAATAATGGGAATCCTTTGCACCTCAGGCACAACGGGTTTGCCCAAGGCGACAACCCTAAGCAATGCTCAACTGATGATGGTGGTCACGTAAGTGTAGCCTAAGATAATTTTCTTGCTTTGGATTGACTCTTTCTCTCCCCTAACCTTAGCTCCGGCGGCACTTCAGATGTGATGTACATTCCCGCTGGTCTACACTGGCTCAGCGGAGTAAAGGCTCTGCTCGTTAGTCTAGTGAGTGCTGCACCTCGCATTGTATCGCGTCAAGCCTTTAGTCCTCGACTCTTTGTCGACATTGTACAGCAGCATAAGGTCACAGCTTGCTTCAGCTCAAGTTGGGAGTTCCATACGCTCTTCAGCAGTCCACTACCCACATCGGAGGCACTCTCCAGTATTCAGATATTTGTAATTGCCGGCGGTTGGGTATCATCGGTAGTTATGCGAACCGCCAAACAAATTCTTGAGTCGGCACTCTTCTTTGTCTCATATGGCACGACTGAAACTGATATCGTAACGGTTGCCATGAATCCAGATAAGGAGAATCATGTGGGTGCTATAGTACCTGGTAGAATGGTAAAGATCATCAACGAACAAGGCTCCGCCTTGGGTCCCAATGAGTTGGGCGAGGTACTGATCAAGACGAATCAGCATTGGAATGGATACTACAACAATCCGAAGCAAACAGCACGAACTCTCGATCCACAGGGCTGGTTCCACATGGGTGATCTCGGCTATTTCGATGAGGAGGGTCAGCTCTATGTGGTGGATCGCAAGAAGGAGCTACTCAAGTACAAATCCATGCACTACACACCCAATGAGATCGAAAGTATTATTTACGAGTTGCCTGACGTGAAGGAAGTTTGTGTGGTCGGCATTTGGGATAAGTTCCAAGGCGATGCAGCGGGTGCCTTGATCGTGTGCAAGCCACAGAGTATCCTAACCGAACAAGATGTGATCGATCATGTGGCTAGACGTATTCCTGTGGATTACAAGCAGCTGCACGCGGGTGTACGCTTTGTCGAACGTATTCCAGTCAATCAAAACGGTAAACTGTTGCGCCACGAGGCCAAGGAAATGTTTCATCTACCGTACATGCCCAAAGCATCGCTATAAGTCGCGGGACTCTGACTATTTATTAATTTAATATTTCTTGTTATTTAATTCTTAGATTAAACGAAGAGTTGCCAATGTTTCGATGGGCTACTTTTGCTGGCCAATGAATTTTGTTTTTGGCTTTATTCGTCTTTGGTTTTCAGCCTTTATCTAGCCATCGGCTGTGCTGTTCATGTGAAATATGTATTATAAAGAGGAACACGGCAATGGGAAAATCCCTGCGGGCGATTTATTAGTAAAAAATGTTTCGTGTTTTGGCGTCTGCGCGTCGCATTTCTTCTTCTGTTTTGTGTTGCTGCTGTTGTTGCCGCTGCTGCTGTTGTTGCTGTGTTTGCGTTGTAAGCTGTTGCTGTGCGTTTCGCTGTTGGCCATGATAATTTAGATGCTGTTGTTGTGATAACAATACACGCACACACACATAGACACATGAAGAACTGCTCTGTGTGCTAGCCCAAAAAACTGCACGAACAAGTTCGATGTGGAATTCGTTTTGGCTTCTTTGCGCCTCTCCCACTCTCTCTCTTTCCCTCACACTCCCCCTTCTTCTGTTAACCTTGATTTATTGGCACTCTCGTCTCGCGCAAATAAGTTCAAATTATACAAATTGTGGCATATATAAACACAGTCAAGTGCGCCGCCGGCTAAAGGATTAGCTCACCTCGAGGCGCTGCCAGGCCAATTTGTTGTTAAGCTCTTGTCCCCCCTCCCCTTTCTACAGAGCGCAAGGGTTGTGCTGTAGGGGTAGGTAAGGGGTGTGTTTAGCATAATGTCTATGTGGCTTAAGCACTTCGACGACATCAAAGACGCGTTTTAATTAAACGAAAAAGCCAAAGCACTGGCGAAAAATTAGCAAAAAATCAAGTGTCAGCTAAGGTCGAGATTTTGCACTGAAATTGAGGAACTGGAATGGAGTAAATGGCTGAAATACTTTGGCTATTGTTTGTTAGAAGTAAATTTAGCTGTATTTAGTTAAAGGTAAACTGTACAGCAAATTTGTTCAGTCTAGTTCTGGTAGAAGTTGAGTTAGATTGAGTTACTTCACTAACCACGCAAATTTATATTTATCAAGTAGATATTGAGTGATGCTGTATATAAATATACATGTAATGATTATGACAGTGTCTTTAGTACACCGGTTTATAGGTTTCTTATTACTATCCCACCTTTATTTAAATTTAATTTAAATTTAAAAGAAATAAAATATTCATTTGAAATTTTTTAATTTATGAATGCAAATGAACTTCCTTTTCTTTCTTAATTATACGACTGCCATTAAATATATATATAAAATAAATAAAGTACCCCTTTCAATGAAGATTCCCATTGAAGAGTCCTCTCTCAACTTCCAAATATATCATTGCTGCCATATGCCGAACTCATTTGTTTACCATCATCATTCAGTTAGTTTTATACTCGAAAATTCGTTCGTGTCCTTTGTAAAAATATTTGTTCGCTGCTCTCGTTTTGTTCTCCTTTTTTGGCGGCATTTGAAATTCGCATTTTTGGTCAGAAATATTTGTCTAACACTCCGGCGAGTGAGTAGGCGTCTAAATTTATGCATGAACGCTCTCTAATACCATTTAGAATAACAGAAATAATTTATTATTTTTAACACTTTACAATTTCGGTTTATTTTCGCGCTGTCGTTTTTATTATCGCCGATGTTGCTGCTGCCACTGCTGCTGTTATTTCTGCCGTGTAGGTTTTCGTGTTATTTGGGATAACAACAAAAGCGAATTGTTTGTTTTTCATTTGGTCAAGCGACGGACAGCAGTGGAGTGAGACTATACTCTATGACTGATGGAGGCTGGCAGAGGGTAAAGGGTACCTCCCCTTGCAGAGGCGTTCGAGTGCGTGTAGATTTCAACACTTATGCCGAAATAAAATATATAAATTTATAAATATTTTATACACCTGCATTTTACAATAAAAACAGGGCTGACTAAAATTTGCATAGCACCGACTTAAATTTGTTGGTATTTTATTCGTTGTTGAGAACTTTAAATTAATTTAAAATATGCGAACCTTTAGAAGGCGCATTAAATAGAAAAAACATCTTAAAACAAATCTGGAATCCTTCATTTTTTGCCTATAACGACGCTCCTCGTTGATATATTCGTTGATATCGTAGAACAGTATGTAGAGCAGGTAGCCGAAGGTACCCACGAATAGTAACAGAGTGAAGGCGTGCCAATCGTCTATGAGCCAAAGAGAGAAAGAGAGAGGGGAAAGTAAGCTACAAATTACGCATACGCACTGTGTCACACTCACCAATTTTTTTAGCCACATGTTTCATGAATTGCAACACTTGTTGAAACTTCTCGTACAAGAATCGATATATTATCGAATCGATGTTCCACTGTGGGGCTGACTGCGGTTGGGTTAACTCTGACCATTCCGATATGAGTTGCCGCTGCTGCATTTCGTTGCAATGGATCGATTCAAGCTTCGTTGGACTTACCTCGGCTCTGCATTCTTTGGGGGATGGAGGTGCTGGTGCTGCCTCATCTACAACATTTGCAGCCGTTGTAAATTCACCACCATCACTTGACCCTGGTGGTGCTTTCTTCCGTTTGGCCTTCTTTTTCGCACGCTTCTCTTTAATCACTTGTTGCATCGATGATGTGGCATCCCCAATGGCTTTGGAATCCATAGATGAGTTCGATTGCAGCTTACGCGATGCCTTCTCCTTCACTCTCCTTCGATGTTCGCTTTCATTATCAGTGTGATCATTCCTGCGCCACGGCATCTTGTGCAACTTGCGGTGCACCTTCTGCTCGGGGATTTCCTGCTGCGCAGACGCTTGTTGCGAAGGCACTTCCGTATCGTTGCCACTTTCAATCGGTTCAGGTTCCGCCAATTGTTGCGACAGTTTATATAGATTCTTGTTTGTGGCAATCGCACAACGTTCCTGCAGCTCCGGCAGCTTCAGTTCCGCGAGCACATGACGATCAGATATCTTTCCCAGCACATGTGTCGTCCTCTGGCCGTCGGCCGAGAATCTGACAGAGCTGACAGATATCATCGATATGCTGCGGAACAGGGTATCAAAAAGTGCGATCTTATTAGTTTGCGCATCACTTACGAATCGGATATAAACTCTTTATTCTTGTATAATTCAACTAATTCAGGTTGCACACCTCGCGTTATATTGTGCTTTCTGCAAGTCAAAGAATTCTACAGTTTCTTCTCGAGCGCACCCCTTTTTGAGGCTATACTTACCGTGTTGTATTGGACATACTGCACACGAACGTATGTATACAAATTTATAAGAAATAATGAATGAAAATGTGTATTTTAATGCGAGGCAAATAAATACCAAAATATAAAAATCATAGAGGAAATTTATGGATTGTTTTGAATGCGATCAATGCCAACTTGTCTAAAAAAAAAAACTAAATGTATAACAGGTTTGACAGCTTAATGAAAGGATAAATGATTAAAGGGAAAAAGGGAGGAGTAGAGAATGAATGATGAAGAAGAGAGAATCTCTGTATCTTTTAGAGTCATTTCGAAGATTAACATGAATAATTTCTTACCTTAAAAGAAACAATGCTATTCATGCAATGTTAACACTCTGTTAAGGCATTTAACAGCAGCTCAAGCAGGAACTGTAAATAAAATTACTGAGATTCAATCTTCTATAGTCATTTCTATCCATCATGAATTGCAAATGGACAAATGTTAACTTAAATTATGTTAAGTGCAGTATGTTAAATCACTGTTAAAGCTCTTTATGAGCAGCCAAAAAAGAAGAAAAAAGAGTTCTAGCTTGAATTGTCACCCCGCAACGACCTCAGCGACCCTCAATGAGCTGTTGACCCTACCTGATCATAAGGTTTTATTTATTTTGTGCCATACAAAGCGCCCTTTAACCCTTGGGCGCCCTCTGCAGATGCCAAATAACTGAGCTGAGATTGAAATGTTGCCAGTTGTTGGGCCAAGGTGGAGGGTTTAGTTGCTGCTGTTGTTGTTGTTGCTGCTGCTGCTGTTGTTTGTTACCTTTCTGAGGTGCGCAAGCGCAAAACCGCAGGCCATTTACAGAGGCAGAGGGAGCGAAAGGGAGTTAGAGAGCGAGAGGGGGAGAAAGTGCACGTTCCTTTGCGTCCTGTTCCTTTTTGCGATCTAGCATTGTCCTTGCCACTGCCACTGCCGCTGCTGCTGCTGCCGTTGCTGTTGCTGCTGTGTTCTGTTCAGTCCTCGCTCATCAAAGCGGTAAGGTCCTGCGGCAACATTAGCAAACCGAAGCGAAGCGGACGGCGTCGCTGCGCTGCGCTGCTCTGCGCCACTGCGGCGCTGCTGCCGCCCTCGGGCGAGTTGAGTTTTTCACGCAGCGACGCTTTTTCGCCGAACAGTCAACGCCCGTTGCCAACATCCGCAGCTCCTTCAAGCCTGCAAGCGTTAAGGGGGTGCCTGGAGAGAGGGGAAGGGCGGGGAAAGGGAAAGGGCACAGTACATAAGCCTTTGTATATAGTCTCGCTCTGTGTGTGTGTGTGCGACTATTCTGTGTGTCGCCTGCGGCCTTTTCGTGCGGCGCAACTAAATGCAACTTGTTGTTGTTGCTGCTTTTTTGTTGCTGCTGCTTAGCCATTGCTTTGTCAATGCCCGTGGCTATTTGAGGCTGAAATGTGCGTGCCACAGGCCATGGCAGCGTGTAGCAGCAGCAGCACCGGGCAGAGGCAGCGGCAGTGGCAGAGAGCCTGCCTTCGCTGCAGCTGACTGACTTCTGCTTTGACTTTTGAGTTGCTTCTCTTTCTTTAATTGACTTTAAACTTGTGCCAAAAGTGCATAAAATAAATTCAACACATACACACACACACACACAGAGAGGAGATATATGCTGCGCTGCTGCACTCAATCAGCGTGCGGCAATTATTTAGCTTCTCTATGCGGCACAAACAATTTGATTTTGTTGTGCAACTGACAGTTGCATAATTTCTGCATGAATGCCACTTTCGAATTCACTGCACACTCACACACACACAGGCTAGAATTTCGTTTGTTGTGTCTCTCACTGACAGAGAGAGAGAGAGGTAAAGGAAGGGAGCGGAGCGGGAGGGGAACTGTCTGTTAATTAAATTGTGTATAAACGGTTGGCCGTCATCATTCGCGCTCTCTGCACTCTGCGATTGTTCAATGAACCGCATAATTGCATAGAAAATTGAAAATGGAAATGGAAAATTGATAACGCATTTATTTGGCAAGTGCATAAAATTTGAAGGGGGGGGTAGGTAGAAGGGGATAGAGGGAGGGTAGAGGAAGTAGCTTTGTCTAAGAAAATAACCTTATTAGAGACATTTCTTGATGTGGAAATGATGATGATAAATTCTTTATAAGATGATTTGTATGTTGCAGGCAGGGTATGGCGTTGTTGATCATGAGTCCTTATCAAGGAGTATAAGTAAAAATTTAAGTCACAAACAGGGTATGGTATAGGCGTACAAAGCAGTTGGAGTAAGAGTGCCTTTTAAAATATTGCTAGGGTATTTTAAGTTGCCTTGATTGCTGATCTTCATACAGTTTGTTTATCTTATAAATCTGTCTAAAAGGAATACAAATGATAAATATTTTTCATATATAGAGTAAAACAACATATATAGAGTAATACATACATAGAGTACTACATACGTAGTACTTATTTAGAGGATATTACTGAGCAGATAAATCTACACTGTGTGCAGAACACTTTTCTATAACTTTGACCATGAATTCCTGCACCTAAGTTGCGGTTCGCTGAAGTGAATGTTATTTACAGGGTATACAACAGAATTTATCAGCAGTTGCATAAGGCAAACAGCTGCAATTTAAGCCCTAGAGTATTTGGGAGTGATATGTGTAGCTCAGCATCAAATATACAGGGTATAAAACGATCACTCTATGTTAGTTAAGCGAAGTTTGAATGATAACATATAAATATAAACGATAAATTAAACAAATTTATTAATAAAGATTATATTTATATTCAATATTGCTATGCTATTTCCAGGATATGCCCAAGTCGCTCATGGAGCAGAGTAACGAGCAATTGCTGCTATGCTATGCAGCATCTTGGTGCAAAGAATGGTGCACGGAAATGCCGGCATAGCTTCCGCGCCATCAGGAAAACTACTTCAATGCGGCGCGCCGCGCGGCGCGTGAACAAAAGCTGCGGCATGTGGCATGTGGCAACGGGAAATTAAACGTTGCGGCGGTGCGTCGCATTGTGGTTTGAAGTTGAAGTGCTGCTTGTCGTTTTGTCGTTGCCAATGCGGCGTATGTGTAATATTATTGGCACAATGCAAATGGCAGTTGTTGTTGCTGTTGTTGCAGCAGTTGCAATTGTTGCCGCACGCTGCTGCTGCTGCTACTGCTGTCTGCAATTATGAGCAGTCGGCACTGATAACAGACACAAATAACAATGGGGGAGGAAGAGAGAGAGAAGAGGGAGGGAGAAACAGGGAGGGAAGCGGAGGCATGCAGCCCGTTAGTGCAGGTCATTAAGCCTCGTTTTATGGTCCCGAGTCGGCAACGGGCATTAAGTGCCACAGCGAGTTATCTTCGAGCCACTAAATTGTTGCCCCCGATAGGGGCATGTGGCCAGAAAAGTTGGCTAGAAACGAGCTAGATATGTTTTCTCGTTGCAGCCTAAAAGAAAATTTTAATTAAATGTCGCCGCAAACGATGCGGTAATACAAGTTGCAGCCAAAGACAGACGGACAGACAGACGGACAAGAAGAGAGGCAGAGAGGCAGTAGCAGTTCTAGTTGTTGTTGTTATTGTTGCAGTTGCAGTAAGCATTATTTTAGCATTCAATATGAAAATGATTTTGGCTGGCGGCGAGGCGACTCAATTTATCACACACACACACACAAACACACCTCGCTAGGCCACGCTCACCTTGCCTGGCTGCCACCCTCACACCCCTGGCCTGTGGCAGGTTGCACATGTCAAGCGTGTGGCGATTGCACACTTAATACCATTTTGTGCAGCTGCCAATGCGAGAGAGAGAGAGAGTGTGAGAGAGAGAGAGGGAGAGAGCGAGTGCAATTGCATTTCTGTTGTCAGCTTCGCGTTGCGCTGCCTAATTTGGGGGCACATGCAACACACAATGTGCCACAGAACACAGGCACAAATTTGTTACCATCTCGTATTTAATTTTTGCAGCAACATTTCTGTGTAAACAGCCCAAGAAGAATGAGCTCCTTGGGGGCAGCAACAACAATTGCAACTCATGTTGTTGTTGCTGTTGCTGTTGCGCGTTGTTGGCGTTTATGTGGCAGACATCACTGTAACCCACACGGCAAGTTCAAAAATTCATCATTGTTGGCTCTCGCTGCATTGTTGCCCCGTTGTTGCCACCCGTCCCCTCCTCACCCCTGCCTCTGCCCCAGCTCCTGCTGCTGCTTCCTTCAGCTTCGCAACTCACCCTGCAACAAGCCGCAAACGAAACTGACTGATGCCCGGCAGCCACTTTTGGGATGAAATATTATAATTACAAGCGAATAGCCGCAGGCCAAGGAGGAGCAGCACTGAGAGCGAGAGGGAGCGAGAAGGGCAGCGACAGCGACGGCAGTCGTCGTCGTCAGGCAAGCAACAACAACAACACAACAGAACAGCAGAGCAGAACACACAGCGCCAAATCAGACCGAACCCCAACCCCAAGCTCGAACTCAGCTGCAGCCAGTTGAGTATGCCCTGCGGCCTGCTCGCAACATGTTCGTGCGCAGTCGAGCAGAGACAGAGACAGAGAGAGAGAGAGAGAGAGAGAGAGAGCGAGGGGCTGCTGCCGGCATTCGTGATAATTTAGATGCGTTTACAGTGATAAGCCTTGAAACTGGTTTGATGTTGCGGCCGCAGCATGTTCGACTGCAGTTCGACAGGTTCGTTGTGAGTGTGAAAGGGATGGGGAGGGGATAGCAGTGGTGTGCGTGGGTTTGTTTGGCAGGTTGGCTCGTCGTGTTTGTGTCGCCCGGCAAAGACACAAATGCCGTTATTAATTGCAACCTAATTGCTGGCAGCTATTTATTAAGTTTTTGTTTAATTTATAAAGCGGACATCTGTGTGCGCATTATTATTATTTGTGCAAATTGTGAGTGTGTGCGTCGTGTTTGTTTTTGTTTTTGTTTTTGCATTTCACTCGTTTCTCCATTTCAATTTGCAGCACGTCAAGCACAAAAGAACACACACACACATAGCAGCATCCTCTGTCCGTGTGCGAGTGCTTTCCTCATTTTACATAGCTGTCAGTTTTATTGAAAATTAGCCTCCAGTTAATTTTGTATACCATTAAATTTATACATGTCCCCCCTCCCACCGCCAACACCACCACGCACCCCTTTCGCTGTGTGCGAGTGTGTGTGTGTCTGGCTGCCTGCCCGGCGATCCCAAAAGTAATGCATGCAGATTATAACTTAAATATGAAATGTCACGCATTGACAGGCAGTTTTGAAAAGTGTGCAACAGCAACAAACACAACAACAACAACAACACAATAATACACCAACAAGTTTTACACCTTGGGGGCAGCTGCGCCGCTGCCACTCCGTTCATGAGGCACAACCAAAGCCGGAGCCAGAGTCGGAGTCGGAGTCTGTGTAGCTGGAGTCGAACGAAAGAAGGCCAAAAGCGACAAGAAACAGGAATAAATGTGGACGCAACATACCCTGCAAATGGGGGCGAAAGAAGGTGTAAATCGTATGGTACACAAAGTGAGGTTAGGTTACGTACAAAGCTTGAATTTATAGTATATAAAGTGAGGTTAGATTAGGTACGAGAAATTTAAATATTTTTCTTCATAGCTGAATTTTCATGGAACATTTTTTCATTTCCTTTTTTCTTTCCAATTTTTTTTTTTATTCACTTTACTAAATTCCACATAAATACTTCTCACACAAAATATAAATTCTTATAGTCAAATAAACTCCCTCTTAACTACAGGGTATCTGTCAGTCCATCAATGCTACACTGGCCACTCTCTTATGGTATTTGCTTGGAGGCGAAAGTGTGCGCTCTGGGATGTGGTTAGTCGGGCAAAATATGATAAGGGTCATGTGATTATGACCAGGCTGAAGCGAGGCGCAGTTGCCACTTCCACAGCGAGAAAGCATGTTTAATCTCGAGCCTTGATTTGCACCTTACCCCCACACATATACTGTCAAATTTCAGTTCTGCACTTTGTATCTAGCATATCTACAGATATGCGGGAAAATCGGATCTGAAACTGGAAAGTTATGAGGACATTGATAATCCTTCGGACGCTTGCGCAGGTAAATGCTGCGATTATAGCGCACATAGGGATAGTAGTAGCAAATCAAGCTGATGCCATCCGTGAAGCTAGAAAAGAGAGAGAGAGAGAGAGAGAGAGAGAGAGAGAGAGAAAGAGAAATGAAGGATTAGAGGGATATACATACACATAAACATATAAAACAAGCTAAGGTCAAGTTTTCTCGACTGTGTTATACTCGCTACCCAACTGACCAAAGTAATTTCTTAAAAATCTTACTTACATTCTTATTGTATTTTGTGTTGCATACCTTAGGGATTGGTTTGGAAATCAGCAGCTCTTAAAATTAATTCTTAAATAACTCCTTTGTTAATAGTCTAATCGTAACCCAATTTTTAGAAGTCATTTGAGAGTTGTTAATCAAAAATAAAAAAATTGTCCTGCATTAAAACTACGCTTGGAATTTACTTTTTATCGATTTACGGAGGCGAAAAGGGCGTGGTATTATTCTAATACAAACTTGATATGCAGCCAATGAAAATTGATACCAAATTGGGTAACCCTAATTTATAGTCTTTAAGATATAAGTTTTCTTACTGACGAAAACACTGATAGATGGACTTACGGACTAGCTATGTCGACTCGACTGACTATGAATATATAAAATATATACAAAGTATTAATAACCTTCTATCCTATGGGTAGCGTTTATAAATATATGTATATCTATAGATGTAGCCTCACTTACTGTGCATAGGAACAACCCGCGCGAAAGGTTTGCGGATAGATCATGTGCGTAAAGGCATTATCACCAGCGATCTTTAGATACTTTTTCTCCCTAAGTATAACTGGAATTGGTGGCTTTAGTTTCTGATGAAGACTATACCATTTACCCACTGCAAACTCAATGAAGTTATTCACATAGATATTCGGGCAGAAAAAAGCGTTGCGACCAAAGACTCCCGCCCCACCCTGGTAAGTTCTACGTAGGAGCTCTTCTTCACTGCCAGGTATATTGATCATATGTTTCTCTGTCTCATAAGTCGCACGTTCACAGTGTCTGTGATGGCGATTGGCTAATTCCGCCAGTTTATTGTCCCACGTTATGTGCAACATGTCGCAAACGTTCAGCTTTTGTGCCAATCGATTACGCAGCCCATTATGTCCGTAGATGAGAAACTTGCGCTCACCCTTGTACTCTTCTTTGCGCAGATCGAAATGCTGCCGCAGTCCTGGGCATGGTGGTGGTTCTTTAACGCAAATATATGTAGTATAACCATCCGACAGACAATTGGGATCCTTGGGTATAGTGAAAGTAGGAGTCCAGGGTTCCCGTGCGGCCACTGCCAAGCCAATTTGGAGCAGCAGCAGCAGCAGTGTCTCAGCCAATACAGGCTGCATTTGTGTATTGCTAACTTCTATACTAGATCTATATTTCTCTCGCACATCTATCTCCTATAACTTGACAGTGAAAACAAATATGGGTAAGTTACAGAAATGTTTGCAAAAGGGGTAAACTAACTCAGCGCAAATGTATATAACTGGCAGAAGAAGCCATTGAGACCCCTTAAAAGTTTATGTTTTTTTGATCAGGATCGCTAGTCAGTTTTTTTTAAATGTTCAGCCCACGGGTGTCTAAGTGTTACCTTGAAATATATCTTTATCACTAGTCCAGCTTTATTTTCTTGTTTCACTTTCTATTAAGTTCCTTAGTTTTACCACAAAAACTCGATAATCATATATTTAAAAATCTTTCCTTGCGTTTTTTGGTTTAAGACTGATTTCAAATTATTGTTTAGTAGATTTTTGTTAGTATTAAATGGCTTGTAATAGCCAAATATCAGATTTAATCTACATAGAAATTTTATAAAAATAGATCATTAATTTTTTAACGTCTTATCAAATCTTATCAAATCTTATCTTATAAAATCTTCACTTATTTGCACAAATCATAAATTTATTAAAAAAATTAAAAGATTTTCATATGGTGTATAACTTTGTTGCTAATATTAATTATATTAATCTCATATTAAAATTTTAGTGATCAATTGTATACTTACTGCTTTATCTTCTATTTTTACTACTACATATATCTATTACATTTACTACTTTGTCTACTAAATTTACTACCACATATACTATTACTATTACTATTATATCTACTACATATTCCCTAATTTTATTGTCCTCCCCCTCGCCACTTGTTTCAATTTTCCCAGGCTGTCAAGGCACTTTGGCCCCCATTTCTCAGCGCACTTAACGCTTTGTTTAGTTTTGGCTACTGTTTAATTGTAAAACCCGCAACTCGTTTTTTTACACACACTTCTCATGCTTTCCTTCTGCTTCTTGTCGTTTTTTTTTTGTTGCTGTTTGTTTTTGTTGTTTGATTTTTTGCCGCTGCTGCTGCTGCTGCTGCTGGCGGCCGTTGACAGGTGCCTAAAATGCATTTGCACCATTTTTCAGCGTGCGAATTTTTGCGAGTGACTGTGAGTGTGTGTGTGTATGTAACTGTAACTGGGTGTGTGTGTGTGTGTGAGTGACTGGGTGTGCCTGTGTGTGCAACACATGTTTGCAAATTGCTTTACTAACTGACTGACTGACTGCAACTGCTGACTGAATCGACAGTTTTGGCTGTTGCTGCTGTCGCCGGAGTTGCTGCTGTTGCTGTTGCTGTTATAGTTGTTGCTGCTGGTGTTTGGTTTGTGTCTGCCAAAGTGTCGAGCAGTGGCGAAGGTGTGTGTCTGTGTGTTTGTGTGTGAGTGTGTGTGTATAACTGCATTAATGTGAGCTTATGCTTCGTCGAGTCGGCCTCAGTCTACAATAGTGTTGACTG
This sequence comes from Zaprionus indianus, assembly GCA_018904595.1. NCBI lineage: Eukaryota > Metazoa > Arthropoda > Insecta > Diptera > Drosophilidae > Zaprionus > Zaprionus indianus. The sequence goes on along the minus strand of JAEIHA010000171.1, from coordinate 5,188,431 downwards.
TTGTTACTGTTGTTGTTGCTGCTGTTGTTGTTGGCACAACATTACAGACAACTGCCTGGGCACGTAGCTTTTTATGTGTGTGTACGTGTGTGTGTGTGTGTGTGAGTGCCACTCAGCTCGCCAGTTACCGTTTAACGCAACAATTAAACAAACAGCCGCGTGCAACATAAACACACAGACACACACACTCACACACTTGCACACACACACACAGCTGCACACTCGAGTGAGCAACTTTATTGCCATATGGTCACCCTGCCTTGCCGCCAAAAGGGGCGTCACTGGGGGCGCGGCCGACTGGCCATGACATCCTGGGCGGCCTATTAAGTGATTTTAACACTTTGCGCATGAAAATTGCAAAAAGGCAACGCCGCTGATAATTATCCCTTAATTGTTTAATGAGCAGCACTTGAGCAGCAACAGCAGCCACGACATCAACAGCCACAGCAGCAGCAGCAGCCACGACAGCAACAGCAGCCACTACAGCAACAGCAGCAGACACAGAAAAAACCGCAGCCAGAGCAACCGCAGCAACAGGATGCGTCGGCTTAATTAATGTCAATTTAATTACACCAATACCTGCGCCATCTCTGTGCCACAAGTTTTACACGCAACATGCAGACATGCATGCATATGTGTGTGTGCGTGTGTGTGTGTGCAGATTACTGGACACTTAATGCAGCGCAGTGGCAACACTTGAAGGCAGTTGCAACAGCCTGTTGTCTGCTGTTGCAAAGAGAGGTTTGCGGTCAACATAAATACATAATTGTAAGTCAGTTGCTGCCTCTGCAATCATGTGAATTACTGATTTGGATTGAGAATATATACGTATTGACAATATATAATACATATATAGTTAATGCTGCTATAAAGAATATCTAAGATAAGTACTGACTGTAACTCAGATTCGGTGAATCTGATTCCGATTTTGAAATTGAAAAACTGCTGATCGGGATGAGGAATATATATGCAAAAATTTTAATTATCTATTTTTTATATATTTAACGTAAAAAAATCGATCTAAGAAGGTTTTCATTTAACATTGTTACAGTAACTTTGACTTTGGAAATGAAATCATCATCTATCATCACATTTATACATTAAAGAAAAAAAGGAAGATGTCTCTCGGACACAGTAGCTCTGCTGACTCTGTAATTGTTAATTTCTGATTTGGACTAAGAATATATATGCTTAAATGCATTATAATGCAGTACATGGTAAGTGGCGTAATAACAGAAGTAAGTGGCGTAATAACTGATTTAAATTAGAATTATTTTTAGGGCAAGGAATACATATTAAGGACAATATATATTTGCAGTATTCTGGTGTTATCTTTCTAGCTTAAATTGGCAAGGTACATTCTATTACACAGACTTTAAATACATTATACGGTGGACAATGCTCCCATTAACCTCCTGAATCCTGTTCCTTATAAAAAATCACTGTAACAAGCCCCCGAAAATCACTCCTATATGAATATTTATAATGCTAGACAATACCTAAGTAGTTCGCCTACTTTAAGATATGCTGAAAGTAAAACTTTACCGCATCTGTTGATTTCCCATAGCTTATTAAATACTTTCTCTGCCCAAAATCTCAAATAGCCCCGCCGACTCTCGGCTGTCTGTCTATCTATCTGTCCGTCACACTGTCTCTCAATCATACTCCCTCTCCAGTCATCCATCCATTCATTCGTCTGTCATTCGTCATATCATTTACACGACGAGCTGGGCTACGTCGGGCTACGTCTCTATTAGCTCGACTTATAAGTTATTTGGTTGTTTGTCTGATTAATGTTTCGACTGCAAACGAGTTGAGCTGGACACACTGTGTGAGGAAACTTGCCGAGATTAGCCTCGGACGGGGGAAGCTTGTCAGCGGCAGAGGCAGCAGCGGAGGCAGAGGCAACGTCTTTCTACCCTTTTCTATGCGGTTAAGTGCCAAAGGCAACGCGCAGCTGATGTTAAGTTTGTTGTTCAGGTTGAGGTTGGTGTTCTTGCTGTGGCTTCTCTAGTTGTTGCTGCTGCTGTTGTTGCTTACCTTGTTGTTGTTGTATTTGTTTGAGTTTGGTCTATGATCTAATCTTCTAATCTTGTTGGACGCCGGCGAGCGATTCAATTATTTCATCCATAAAAGCGCGTTATGTTTATGTTATATGAATCTGTCGCTTGGCCAAGACAGAGAGAGAGGGAGAGAGAGACAAAGACAGCAGGAAAGACAGAGTTGTATGTGAAAGAGACGAATGCCCCAAGGGAACACACATACATTCACACACCTACAGACGTGTGTATATACTTATATATAGCGTATAAAATAGTGAATGTAATTTTATTCACATGTATCGCCTGCGGCCAATCCGTTTTGCCCCACGGCCACAAATTGCACAGCGCACAGAGCAACCCCGGAACGACGGCGACGACGACGACGAGGCGCACCTCGTTGCCAGCGTCGATCCCAGGCCAAAACCAGCTGGGAATGTCTGAACACACACACACACACACAGACTGAGAGACTAATGTGTATGTGTGGTATATTATGTGGCAGCGGCAGCAGCAGTGCGGGGCAGAGAGTTGAAATCCATCATTGGCGCATGGCCGGCGGCAACATTTGGGTTGAAATATTATAATTACAAGCGAACGCCCCCAGGGCAAGGAGAGGTGAGGCCGAGCAACGGCAAGCGGCAACAAAACGTTGCGAGCGTTGCCATCGCGTGTCTGTCTCTCTCTCTCTCTCTCTCTGTCTCTCTCTTTATCTCCCTGTCTCCCTGTATCTCCGTCTGTCTGCGTTCCATTCCCCTCTCTCTGACAGTCTCTGTCGCTGTATCTCTATCTAACTGCGCTGAGGCACAACAGAGCTGCGGATATGGATACTTAGTTGCTGCCACAGTTGCCGCCGCTGTCTCTGCCGCTGTCTCTGCCTCTGCCTGCGCTCGATTGTTAGTTGTTCGCTTGTTGCCTGGTTGTGTTTACGTTGTGGCTGAGGCAGCAGCCTCCTGTTGCCGCCGGGCACAGCTCGAGCATGTTCGAGCGCAACATGTTGCAGCGCAACTCGAGCGCATTGCTAGACATTGTCCTTGTCCACTTTGTCTGTGTGTGTGTGCTGTGTGCTTAGTTGTTGCAGTTGTTCTTTGCGTGTGTGTGTGTGTCTGTGTGTGTTTGTGTTTTGTTTGCTCGCCTGGTGACGGCGTTGCACGGGAAGCAGGTGAATAACATGCGCTGCAATCTTTTTTTGCCATAGATGTTTTTTGTGTTTGTGCGCTCTCGCATTATGTGCGACTAGTGGGTAGCAAAAATACCCTGTAAATAATTGACAGAATGGTTATGTGGGGAAAAATGTGCACTATAATTAAAGTAGTTAAGCTTGGAAGAATTTTGAGGGTTAGGAACGTTAAGAACGTTAAAGAATAAGAAATTTTGAGGTTATGTATTGAAAAATGGAACTGAAATTAATGAAGATTTGAAAAAAAGGTTTATTAAAGAATTTGTTAACACTTTTAATAAAATGTATAACGACTTCTGACTCATATGTGAACCTTTAAACTTTATAAAGCAATCTTTGACTTTTTTCTAAGTATTGCTGGGCATAGGTTCGGCCATTTTTTAGGTTATGTATGGTAATTTTTAAAAAACGCAGTTAAATTATTGAATATATTAAAACAATTAATAAATCTGAATTCAATTAGTACTTTTAATAATATTAAAGTCAATTTATTATTATTATTCAGCCCTTAACCGCATTTTCCAAGTACTTTCTGGTTGAATATATTTAAAGAATTGATAAACTACAATTCAATTAGTAACTTTTAAAATAATAAAGTCAATTTATTATTATTATAATGATTATCATAAAGGCTTATTTTCAAAGTATTTTCAAGATCTACTAACGTTTCATATCAGTTTATCAACCTATTTAACCACAATACATTTTTATATTAATTTTTCTCAGTGTAAAATAACCCCGTTTCAGCTCCTAACAGGATATCTGCCAGTCGCTGATGCTCATGTTGTTTGTTGTTTTTGCCACTAACTTGTTGCACTTATGCGCGCGTGTGGGCGTGGCAATAAAAGCAGCCACACTTGTTGTTGTAGCTGTTGTTGTTGTTTGCACAAGTGTGGCAGACGCCAAGCTGGACGCCACAGAACAAAGCAAAAAAAAAGAGCTTGCCACACATGCGAAAATTAGACAACGAGAGCAACAACAAGGCGCAAGCTTAACGGTAACAAAAACTTGCAGCAGGCAGCACATGTTGCACAGTAGCAGCAGCAGCAACAGCAGCAGAGGAACTAGGAGTAGCAGCAGCTGCTGCAGCTTCCAAAATTACAGTGTACTCTACACACACATATGCACATAAAACATACGAGTAATTTAAAAATAACAAAAAACTACAGCCCTGCATCGTACTCGGCGATATGCGGGCCTATAATTATGCACCGGACTGTGGCACACACAATCACAGCTCTCATAATTGTCCCCAAAATGCAGGCCAGTTGTTGTTGCTGCTGTTGCTGTTGCTGTTGTGGTGTCAGGCAGCTGCCACAGTTGCTGTCGCTGTCGCTGTCGCTGTCAGGTGACAAGTCCTTCGAGCCGAGGAATCGCCGTCGTACCCTCATTATATGCAAAAATGCCAAATGCGGCCCGAAGCTACTTAAGTTTAACTTATTTTTAACTTCCACATATAAATTTTTGCACTCTTTTTCTTGCTTGCAGCACCTTGGGGCATTCTTAGTTGCATGTTCGACGCTGCAATCCTTTGCTGTGCAGCAAATAAAGAAACTGGTCTCATTCATAACTCGCGGCAATTTTGCATTTTGCATTATATTCCCCCCCTTCCCCTGTTCTCCTTCCCCTTAGCAGTTCTCAGTTGGCAGTTCTCAGTTTCGCATTCTCATTCCCATTCCCATTCCTTCTCTCCCTCTCTCTCTCTCCCTCTCTCTCTCTCTCTTTGCCGCATATCAACTGTCAGTTTTCGAGCTCAAAATGCCGGCGGACTAGTTTGTAAATCATTAAAAATTATGCACACACACATGGAGACACAACGCTGTCTCTCTCTTTCTCTGTATCTCCGTGTGTGTGTGTGTGTGCTGAATCGAACAGTTTTGCGAGAAGTTTTAGTCACCGAATGACAATGAAAACTGGTTAGGAATTATGCAGCTTAATGGCAAATGTCACGCACCAGCATCGACCACGACCACGTCCAACTCTAATAATGACTGGAGATGCTGAGGTGCTGCAGGTTCCACTCCCTTTTGCCACCATCTCTGCTGATGCTACCAATTAAACGAGCTGCCAACTCTTCTGCTTCTGAATTGAGCTTGTCCACATTTTGTAGGTTAATGACACTGAAAAACAAATAAAATATAAACAGTCCTGTTAATTATTTAGAAGACGACCTAAAGTGCTCAACAGTGTTTCTTCCGCTACCCAGAGCTTCATCTGTTTACCTAACAAAATTGTTTCTTAAATTAAATTTAATATGTTCTTTATTTATTTTTCGATTATAACTAAATTTGCCAAAATTATTTGAATAAATATAGATCTTTAGCACATTAAAAACAAATGTTGAAGCTTTGAGATTACGGTTCCAATTCGTTTTTTTTTTATATTTGCAGAGAACATGTTCCTCACAAACTTGATTGACTTGCAGCCCCTAAGTTTTATGAGAACTGTACGAAGAATAATACAGACAGACTAGAGATATACAATATTATATACACAATGTTATATACAATGTATACAATATTACGAGGGTCGTTTGATAAGTCCGTGACTTTTTGTATTTGCCGCGCACCTGCTCTAAATACAACACTGCTCCTGTCAGCAGTTATCGATTAACAGCTGACTGTAAAATTTTGAGAAAGCTGCGTTTTTTGGTTTGCGTTTTATAGGCATTGAAAGCAGACGATCTCGTGAATTTTAACGAAAATGGAAAAAAGTGAATTTCGTGTGCTAATGGCAAAATTTCATAAATTGGGCTACGAACTGCTACCCCATCCAGCATATTCTCCAGATTTAGCCCCCTGTGACTATTTTTTGTTTCCAAACATGAAGAAATGGCTCGGCGGTAAGAGATTCGGGTCATCACAGAAACAAACGACTATTTTGAGGGCCTTGAGAAAACCTATTATTTGGAAGGAATAAAAAAATTGGAAAAACGCTGGACTAAATGTATAGAGCTAAAAGGAGATTATGTTGAGAAATAAAACGCTTCTTTGACGAAAAAAATATATTTTATTCAAAAAGTCACGGACTTATCAAACGACCCTCGTATATGTACAAACATGGTTAATTAAGAAATGGTGTAATTGGAATATAAAGGAACGTTCTGAAAGCTTACAACAATATACCTTTAATGTAACCTATTTTCTGTATAACTTCCAAGAAGGCTAACTTAATATTTGATTTGACTTTGACAAAGTCACTTAGGTTCTTTTTAAGAGGAACTTGTTTGCCTTGAAGATTTTTAAATCAAGTGAAGTTAAGAGAAGATAAAGAATACATTATTCAAACATTAATTTTAAATGTTAACATTTTAACTGTCTATAGTCGACTAAAAATAAATTAAATTAAATAATTGAATGAAGAAACTCAGGATATGAGGTATTTTTCCTTTAAACATTGTACAGCAAAGCGATCAGTGTGAAATCCCTTCTGTCATTTCACCTGCCATTATAATAATGTATTACTAATATTTACAAAAAATATTGCTGAAATGTGAGGTGAAATATGAGTATTGCTTTTTTGCTGTTTCAATTTGTTCAACGTGTTGCTGTTGTTGTTGGGGTTTTATTTGTTGTTGCATTCAGTCGTGCGTTAAAAATTAAACGCGAATTTTTGCGGCCGTGTTGGCAGCGCAAAAATGGCATCATTAAGTAAAACGCCTCAGGGCAAGCATTGTAAATTTTATGAGCCTTTTTTTGTGTCGTTAATAATACAAAAAAAAAAAAAAACAGAAAACAGAAAAAAATGGCGAACAAAAAAACAGTTGATGCATGTACGAAAATATACGACTGTTGTGCGTGCGAGAGTGTGTGTGTGTGAGTGTGTGTGTGCCATATATAAATAATAATAATAATGATGCGTAAAAAAGTGCGGAAATTCTGTGGAAAAACATATGTGGCGTGGGATCTCGGTCGCGGCCTTTCAGGGCATCTCGTTGCCAGGTCTCTGCTGTTTGTTATTATATATTGATTAACACGCAAAATGCACAAACTGTGGAAAAAACTACATACTTGAATAAACATGCAGGCGGGGCAGGCAGTGCAGGCGGGGAGGGCGTGGCCAGAGGGGGTTGGAAAGGGGGTGAGGATTGTGTGAGGATTGTGGCTACTTTAAAAACCCATCAACAATTATTACAGAGAGCGAAAAAGAGTAGAAGATAGAGGGGGTGAGATGTAGTAGAAAGAAAGGGAAAGAGAGAGAGGGGGTACAGAGAAAAAGAGCGAGTGAGAGAGCTACATATCCTGTTCGGGCTGTCGACGCTGATTTTGTAGACTTGCACACACACACGCACACACACTTATACAACCACACATGCTCCCAATTGCCCAGTGCTACCCCTCTCTGCTCCACCGCCTCACGCCCCGTCCCCTGCTCTGCCTACAGCGTTCCAAACAATAAAGCATAAAGCGCGCCGCGCACATTTTGTCGAATTATTTTGTTGCCAGTTGCTTCCGGCTAACTGCAGCAAATTGGCTTGAAATATTGGTATTGCCATATGTATGAGCTCTCTTCAGCACACCCCTCCCTCTCCATCCCCCTCCCCTTCTCTCTTTCTGTGTACGACTGTGTGCGTGAGCTTGTGATTAAAAAAATATTTAAAATGGCAAAACCCAAAGCGACGTCATCGCAGCACGAGCTGCAAAAAAACACACACACACACACAAAACGAAAGCGCGCTGCTGCCATGTGTGTGTGCGAGTGTGTGTAAGCTTTGCCCGAAACTGAAACTGAAAGAAGTAATAAATGGCCAGCTGTGTACAGCTGCTCGACGCTAAGTTACTCTGTACAATAATTTATTTCTTATTATTTAATAAAATATAAATAATTTTAACCAAATCTGTTAAAGTGTCTTTTGTGTGCAGCCGCATAGCAGCCCCACCTCAGTGAATGCTGCATAGCAACTGATCTGTTTGAAGTTGCTCAAGCAGCAGAGAAGGACACGCTATTTTACTCTCTCGTTGGCTATGTTCGCAATTTCTAATGGCTGTTCGGCTGGGGCACGAGTGCGTTCGGACAACACACGAGCTTAGGTTGTGCGTGAGCCGACTGCGCTGTGGTTTGAGTTCTATGCACTCGACCTACGGCAAATGAGGGAGACTGATGAATACTGAGAGAGACTAAACTTACGATGTGCGTAAGTCGACTGCGCTGTGGCAGAAGTTCAAACTCAATACACGAGCACCAAAAGAGAGCGCCATCTTTCGTAAATCTAAGTCGTGCACCAAACGAGAGCGCCTTCGGTGCCTTCTCTAAGTCGAGCACGTTCGGCCTCAGCCTACGTGCGTAAGTCGACTGCGCAGTGGCAGACGTTCGAGTTCCATAGGGAGAGAGAGACGGAGACTACTTGTCACTGAGTGCAGTCTAATGCTCTCACACATACACCTGCATACCCCATGCACACACATGTGCCTACTGCCTTTGCAGGGTATGCACAATAAATGGACGCTTCCTTTGCGCCGCCTACGCTCTCTGCCGACGCCACAATGAGTGAAATGAGCGATAAAATTGCAACAATTTTCAACTGGCTGCAGTTGCTGCTGCCAACGTCGCTGTTGGCGTCGACGTCGTCGCTAGTGTTGTTTGTGGGAACAGTGCAAAGGAGAGGGAGGGGATAGGGGTGCCAGGGTTGTGTGTGGTGCTCTGATAAAATATGAAAAATTGAAATGTCACTGGGCAGCAGCGTGCAGCAATCATTGGCAACATTCACATGCCACACTCGCACACACACACACACACAGACAGGCATGTGTGGGGTGTGTAGTAGTTGCAGCTTGCAACAATGGCCACTTGTATGCAAATAGCGCAATAATATGAAGTATGTACAAAATTAATTTCGCCCCCGGCTCAGTTGCAGCTCGCTAACAATTGCCAAATGAAAAATGATGTGACACAAATGCGTGTCCGCCCTCTCTCTCTGTGTGTGTGTGTGTTGCAGTTGTGTGGGTGCGTGGGGAGGGGGCACAAAGTTGGCACTCATTTTAATTACAGCTGCCTAACTGCAGGCCCAATTGACGCACGCTCTCTCGCTCTCCCACTCAATCTAGCGCCCCCTCTCTTTCTCTCTCTCTCTCTCTCTCTCTCTCTTCTGTGGCCTCCCCCTTTGCTGTTTTTGAAACACGCCTTGCGGCGTATTTATCACAAGTTTTTCTTTGCACAGCCGCGAGGCAACTACGAAATATTTCAGCTGCCCGACGTCGCCTTCGTCGTCGTCGTCGTCGTCGTCGTTGTTGTCTGGAACTGGAACTGGTTCGCCGGCGGCGTTGTTGCCAGCGACGTTGCCTGCTTCTTTTGCCAGTGCCCGCGTCAAAGTCTCTGGCGACGCTGGCGCTGCAAGCGACTGCGCTGCTGCGCCGCTGCCTTGGCGCACAAAGTTTCATTTCGTTTGAGCCTCCCGGCGGCTACAGCAGCGTTCTATGCTTTGTCATTAACACAAACACACACACGCACACACACACACACACACAGAGCAGAGAGGGAAGAGTCATCCTCTCTCCCCCCCTCCCCACTGCACACACACGCAGCGCAAAAAGGAAGCTCAAGCTGACTTTGGCACTTACAACTTGCTTGCACTCACACTCCAACACACACACACACACACACACAGGAACTCATTAGCAGCATGTGTGTTGGTGTGTTTGCCTATGCATTGATTACCCATCAGAACTGTCGCCATTTCACACGCAACACACGCAAGTCCAGTTACAAAGTTAATTGCAGCAGCTTAGCTTGCAACTGCAACTGCAACAATGGCAGCGGCAACAACAACAACAGCACTTAAACCGGAAATAGACTATTAAACGTTCACACGCAAACACACACCAACACACACACACACACGCACACACGCAGACAGTCACATGGTGGGAAAGTCAGCAGCAACTAAACAATCGCTGTTCTTGTTGTTACTGTTGTTGTTGTTGTTGTTACTCTCTCTCTCCTGCTGCTGCTGCTGCTGCTGCTCTGCTCTCTCCAAGGTCGCATCGCCATTTGCTGAAGACGTCAAACGTCAAACGCCGCTCGCAACGAACCGGCAACACACAACTTGTTAGGCAATCGAACATGCTCGAACCGAAAGCGCGCATTGTTTACATTTGCAAGAGGCGCAATTAAAGTGCAAATAAACTGTAAATTGTTTTAAAAAAATGCCAAAAAATATTTTAAAAATCCGTTAATTAATAAATCATTTAATTTGCCTGAAATTCTTTGGCATTTTGCACATATTTCCTCCGTAAAGCTCTGTTCGCTCAGACGCCGATCGCCGCCGCCAGCGAACGCAACAAACCAACGCACATGTTCGACGTGTAGTAAAAACCAACTGGTTCGCCTTGGCCTGGCGCAGTTCACAGCGAACACTCGACGCGAATGCAAGTCAGGTAAACGAGCGAGAGAGCGAGTTAGCGATAGCGAACAAGAGTGATAGCAATAGCAGCAATACTTTTTAGTGAGGCGCATCATCATCAACTCGTGTTAGTAGGCAACAAACGGCGGGCGCGACAACAACCGGAAACGGAAGTAAACATTTTAAGTGATTTTCTCTCTCTCTCTCTCGGTGTTCTCGCGTGCGTTGCAATTAAAACTAATCAGAGTTACATTTAGCGGAAACGGATATTAAACAAAATACAAAGAATACAAACAAAACAAAAACAAGAAGCAAACAAAGCCAAAAACACATTGCGAATTTGTTGAATCTACGCGCGCTTGTTTACATAAAATAGTTAAAGTGCATTTCCTAAATATACCGACTTTTTTGTGAGTTCCCCCCCTCAATTGCATTGTATGTGTGTGCCTGTGTGTGTGTGTGGCAGTCTGTGTGTGCCGCTTTCAGTTAACAGTTATTCCTTTTGTCTCTCTTCCCCACTTTGCCGCGCGTTCTCAAGACGCAACAGTTTATTTTGATTTTGGCAACTTATGGAATTTTGTTTACTGACGTTTAAATGTCTGAAGAACTGTAGATAAATATATTATTTATATGTTATATAGTAGTAAACTATAATATTAAATATACAATTTATACTCAATAATTTTATATGTGTTATTTTATGTCTGGGAAAGCTTTCTTGCCTTTCGTTGTCTAAGTCATTTCAAAAAATTTTTTAAATTTATGCGGGCGCTAAGGGGCTTCCCCTTAGTTTACTTTAAATTGTTAATGATCTTGAGCTGCAGAGAAAATTAGCTACAGGCTGATGAGTCAAAGATTTCGAATATAATGAATTAAATAATGATTATAATAATAATATATGTAAATGTAAATAGAAGCGCTCATTGAATTGAGAAATAATGCAGAACGAGAAATGAATGAAAAATTAGGCATTTAAATTGTTATTGATAACAACTGTATATAGTATTATTACTTTATAAAATATTCACAGATTATTTAATGTTAAATTTATTATTTAATTATATGTATATAACCCTATGTGTAATACATCTTTTTATTTTTTATAGTATATCACTTACTAATCCTTCTCATTTCTCTGCACTTGTAGAACTCCATTTGTTGCATTGGATCAACGATCACCATTGACGGTGGAGTCCTCCTGCCCCAAACGGTAAGTGTAGCGTAACCAGGCAAAAATCCCAGCACTCTCTCCATACTAAGCCAATAAATTAGTTGGCAAAAGATTCTGTAATAAACGAATTTTTGAGCATATAACCGAACCCAGTTGCAACCTCTTTCTGGCCCTGCTTTGTTTTTTGCTCAGCTCTCTCTCGTTCGCTTGGGCCAAATACGCCGCGGGCTCAACTGATTTTCGTCTCTGCCTCCCCATCTCTCTCTCTCTCTCTCTCTCTCTGTGTGGCTGTCTCTGTCTCTCCCACATCATGCACATGCCAAGTCCAAGTCCAAGTCGCTGTCCGTGTCCGAGTTCGAGTCCGAAAATTGTGTGCCATAAACGCAGACTGTTTAAAATTTGATGCGCCTCAAGTGTTGCCTGCCCCTCCTTGCCAACGCAGTCGGCCCGCACCAAAGGAGAAATAAACAAAAGTACGAAGAACAAAACAGAAAGAGTGCGAGAGGGAGCCAGAGAAGGAGAGAGAGAGAAGGCGAAGGAGAGAGAAATAAAAATTGTACCAGGCCGCGGGCATTTTTGGACAAACTTCGCCTGCAGCTGAGTTATGTGTGCTCTCTTTAAATGTGTGTGTGTGTGTGCTCTCGTTATATGTGTGTGTGTGTACTGGGTGTGTGTGTGTGCAATGGAGGCGGCAAAAGGCGAGCGACGACAAAACGAGAACAGTTCAGCTGCAGGGACCAAGGCAAAGGGGCTGAGAAGAAGGCCCACAGGCAGAGGCAGAGCGAGAGGGGCAGAGGGAGTGTGGGATGCTGGTAGAGGGGGGACTGAGTAAGGGGCACAGCAGGGTCGCATTATTTTTTCTTACCTTAAAGGCTATAAAATACGTTGGCCACGAGCAGGGAGACGATTGACCGCTTGTTGTGATTGTTGTCGCTGCCCCTACTCCCCCCTATTCCTACCTCCCTCTCTCTCTGCACCTCATGCTCTCTCTCTCTCTCTCTCTCTCTCTTCCTCTATCGTTTGCCAGCCAAAACTAAGCCAAAATGCCCTGTGGCACAGACAGCCCACATAGTACAACACGGCAACAACAAACACAATAGCAAACGGGGCAACAAATACGGCAACAAATACAGCAACAAATGCTGCAAAAACAGTCACAACACTAACAACAAACACAACAACAGCTGGCCAAACAAATACGGCAACAACTACAAGCAAAGTGTTTTTTAGCAAGTCGCCGTGGCAAAGTTCAAAGCATGTTGCAAGCGATTTTGGGCCACAACAAAAAAAATCTCGAATCGCATTCAAAATCAGCAGAAGGGGAGCAGCACGGGGGACGGGGGGGCACGACCTTCGCGACAACTGTTCGCATTGGCAGCAGCTGTGACTGCCTCACACTCCCGCTCTCACTCACTCTTTCTCCTTCTCTCTCTCTCTTGCTGTGCAACTGGTTTTACTCCGGCGAAGGCGGAGTCCAAACGCAAAGTCAAAGTCGTCTTGTTGTTGTTGTTGTTGCTGCCTGGCTTCGCTTTGCCTTGCCACATTTGAAGCGTGCCTGCCACACGTGCTGCTGCCACACACTGAGGCGCCTCTAATTTGCCCGCAATTGGCAATTTGCGTGCGCGTATTTAAAATACATTTTCATTTGCGCCGCAATCCAAGTGATTTCCCCTTTCACAGGCCAGCAGTCAAAGGTGCTGCAATGATGGGGAACGGGGGTGGGGAATAGTGGCAACTGCCAATGGGCGTAGGCGTAGGCAGCGGCGGTGGCAACTTGGCGTGTATGAATGCCCATTCAGCGTTGCACGCGCTGCACACACAAAAGCGCTTAACGCGCTGTGTGTTAATTAAGCTGCAATTCGACATCATTACCAGCATCAACATGTGCAACATTGGCAACATTGAGAGGCACACAGAGGCCAGCGCAGGCAGCACAGGGGCAAACGGTGGCAGCAACTGGCAATCGGAGAAGCAAACTGGCAACGTGCAACGTGGCAATTGCCAGTCGACAGAGGCAGCAACTGAATGCATGCGACTTGTGGGGAGGGAATAGTGGAATAAGCAATGCTCTTCCCATTTTGGGTTTGAATGAGTTTAAAGGTGGATAAATGAAGGGTAAATAGAGTTTATAAACAGAGTATATAGAGTATATAAAGAGAATTTAGAGTAATAAATTGATATAGAAATGGATACATGGATAAATATATAGACAGATATTTAGGTAGAATTTGCTATGATGATTGTATATAGAACATGGAGCAGATAAGGCTTATGATAAGTACTAGTCATAGTTCGTTACCATACTCCTAAAATAGATAGGTAGATTTGTTATAAAGAGCATTAATATTAGTTTAAAAAGTACATATTATATAGTGTAGAGAAGAAATGAAATGGGAAAATTATTTACTTTTGTATTTCTGTTGCAAATCTGCAAGAAATAAATATTAATTTCACATGTTACATTACAAAATTTCCAAGTTAAATTTCTTTATAATTTCCAAGGGTATTATAGTAGCTATAATAATAATTAGAAATGATTGTTGATTGTTTTTTAATTATTTTAATAAAGATTATAATCGTTGCGGTCGCCCTTAAACTTTCATTTCTATCTATCATATAGCAAATATAGAACACTAGTATGATAAATATAGTGATGAATATTATAGCAAAAATATGTATTAAGATTTGAATTATTTATATTAATTATATAGGTATTATATTATTATTATTATTATATATATTTTATATATATATATATATATATATATATTATACATATTATTTATTTAAACATTCCCCTTTAAAGTCTTATTGATCCTCCCCATTTGGCTTTTCTGCAAAGAAAAGTTCTTTTCTCTACTCACAAGAACTTTGTCTTATTGCACAAGCACAGTGTGTCTACCCCACTTAAAGTAATCAATGCCCAGGGTATAAGCAGAGAGGCAATTGCTACTGTTGCTGGTGTTGCTGTTGCCGCACCTGCGCCTGCTGCCTCTGCTGCATCGGCAACTGCATCAGCATTCGTTGCACTTGCTGTCGATTCGCTTTGTTGCCACTTGCAGTTGCAGTAACAGTTGTTGCAAGTTGTTGTTGCTGTTGTTGTTGTAATTGGAATATGCACACGCAAATTGCGCCAATTAGGCAATGCGCATTGCCTGCCAGTTGCCAGTCGCGTTGCAAGCAGCAGCAGCAGCATTTGCCACTTGAATGATTGCACAGACTGCAACTGCAACTGCAACGGGAACTGCTGCGCCTGCTGCTGTTGCTGCTGCTGTTGCTGCTGCTGCTGCATTCGACGGCGCAATGAAGCGAAAGTGGAGCCTTTAATTATTATTTGAACTTGATTAGCCACGGCAAACGGAAGCTAATGTGCCGTGCCCCCTTCCCTCACTACCTCACAACTCCTCTATGTTCTCTACCCTTTCTCCCCTATCCTCACTCTCCTCTCTGCCCCCTCCTGCAGCTCTTTGCCTTCATAATGGCTTTGCTTGCTTGCTTTCCATGCGGCGTATGCGCAATTTTTGTGTTTGTTGCGCTCTTCTTGACTTGCGAATTCAATTTTTGAGGATTTAGCAATAAAAACAGTTAGCTGCAGCATGTGTGTAGTCTTGCTCTGTGCGTGTGCGTGTGTGTGTGAGTTTTGTGTAATGTTTACTCTGCAACGTCAGCCCAAGGAGTCGCTAGCAATGTTGCCAGCAATTCCCCTAGAACGAGTCTCGTTTTGCCTGCTGCTCTCTTTCCCCCTTTCCCTCTCTTCTTCTCTTTCTGTCTTTCTCTCTCTTTCTCTCTCTGTGGCACGTCATTCATCCATTGCTCTTGCAGCTTTTGGCATATGCAGCGCAATCGTCGTTTTTATTTAATATTTTCTAATAAATTTTTCAAAGTTTATTTTTGAAAGCCTTGCAGCGTTTTAATATCTGCTACACTCACGACTCCACAGTCCCAGTCCAGACTTCGCCCCCTGTCTTCCGACTCCCGCGTCCCTACTCTCTTCTGCTCTTCACTCTTCTTGCTTCCCTTTCTCCCCTCTTCTTCTCCTTTCCCTCTGCCAACAGCGACTCCAGACTCGCCTCGCCTCGCCTCGACTCCAACGCAACTTTTGCCTCGCATACACACACATTTCTATGCATGTGTGTGTGTGTGTGTGTATATAGCGCATATATTTGTACAATTTGGCACACACACACACACAAACACACACGCTGTGCAACTTTTGCTAGCCAATTTTCATAGGACTTGCGACTGATTTCCCATATGCGACTCCTTGCAACGTCGACGTCGACGGCGGCTTCAGTTTTTCGTGGCCTTTTGTAACTGGCTTTGCTGCTGGCTAACAAGTAGAACGCAAACTTTTCTCATATGTGTGTGTGCGTGTGTGTGTGTTTGTGTGTGCAACAAACTGCGTCCTCTCGCCTGTTGCCGCCGCCGCCGCCGCCTTTGCTCAGCAAAAAAAAAGGGAAAAACTTTTTCATTTGCCTGCTCATCAGCGTTTTGATTTTGGCCGCCATCTACAGTTGGCAGCAGGCAGTACCCTCTTGCCAGTTGGCAGTCGCCAGTCCCCCCCCCCTCTACCCTCTCTGCTATCTTTACTGCCTCTTCCCACGCGACTTGCTGCGCCTTCAGTCACTTGAGGCATTTGGATTCCTCTTAAAGCAGCCCGCGAGCGCTTTGCGTGATTTCTAGAGGCAGCAGGGGCAGGCTATGTGTGAGTGTGTGTGTGTGTGTGTGTGTGTGTGTGTGGGTCTCTCACTGTGTCTGTGTGTGTTTGCAGTGAAGCATATAGCAGCAGCAGCACTTTGTGTTTGTCTTGCCAACATACACAAACCTGGCAACCCTGGGCCGCTCTAGCCCCAACCCCAGCAACCCTAACTCGCTCTAAACTAACTTGGCATGTTCCCCTGTTAGTCTGTTCCCCCTCCTGTCCTCCAACCCCTACTCCTACTCCTTTTTCCTACTCCCTTTGCCTTCACTTTTATTTCTCCATCTGCAACTGCAACTTGGCTAATTGTGGCAAAGTCGCAGCTGCAACTTGCCTGTCTAAAAATCTGGCTTGAAAACATATGAGACAAACCTGCGCCAACCTGGCCAGCTAACTTGACTCCCCTTTCCTCCCTCCACCACCCTGCCACATGCGCCCTAAGGTTGCATGGCGTTGCCGGCGGCATTTTAAAATTGCGATAAGGTTTTTGCCGACGCGCAAAACTTTCGTTTGCTGGCCATGGAACTGGCTCAGAATATGCCCTGGCAAATGGGGGGACAGGGCAGAGAAGAGGGATAACTAGAAGAGAGGAGAAGAGGGGGGGGGGGCAGGTGCAGGGTTTGTGGTTTGCGGGCTTTGGTTTTCCTTCTGCTTCTTCTTCGTTCTGTTTGGTTTTTGTGTTCATCTCTCTGTTTTATGCGTTGTTTTATGCTGCCTGAGGGTGCAGCAACTTAGGTATGATATCTTTAAATGCAGACACACACACAGACACACACACACACACGCACACACAGGCAGAGAGACAGCCATATGTGTGTAAGCCAAAACGGACGAACAACTCAGCGCGAAGCAGAGCTCAAAGTTTGCTGTAGGTGTGCAAGGGCTGAGGCGGGGGAGGTGCAGGGCAAGGCAGGGCAGGGCAGGGGGTGTGTATTGTTTTGAGGCAATATACAGGGGAGGGCAGAGGACAGAGAGGAGGGGGGGGTGTAGAGGGACAGCCAACTTGCTTGCCCCGCTGAAGTCGCCTTGTTGTGGTTGCTGCCAATGCTTCATGCTCTTTTGTTGTTGCTCTTGTTGTTGTTGCTGTTGTTGTTGTTGTTGTTGTTGCCTTCAGCGCTGCAAGGATAAATGAATGAGGAGGCGCACACACACACACACATATACACATATACACGCACGCAGATAGATAGCAACGTGCAGCAGGAGGTAGCAGCAGCCCTAGAAGCGCTGGCAATACCCAAACTCAAACGCAATCTCCGAGCACCTTTCACCGTGCGCTGGAACGCGTCAACTTCGCCTCGCTTCACCTACACCTGCTGCCGCGCCCGCTGCTCCTACAGCTGCTCTCCCTCCTCCTCCTCCTGCATCTGCTCCTGCTCCAGCTTCGCCTGCTTCTGCTCCTGCCTTGCCTTGCCTTGCCTTGCCTTGGTCCCGGCTTGGGGTCGCCTGCGTCGCTTCGGTTTTGGTTTCGTTTCGTATCCATCCATGATTTCCGCACTAATTCCAAACGATCGCCGCCGGCTAAGTGGAGCGCTTTGCCCTTTTTCGTGCCGTGCACGAGCACGAGTTGGAGCTGGGAGCAGCAGCAGGAGCAGCAGCAGGAGCAGGAGTAGAGCAGCAGGACGAGCTAGCTACAGTGGGCTGTTTCTGGGCCTGGGCCTGGGCCCTGACTGGGGACTGTCTGGCTGGCCTTTGTGTGCGGAAGGTTGCCTGGCCGCAGGACATTTTGTAGGGGTTACATAGTCAGCGTCAACGTCAGCGTCAACGTCAACGTCAACGTCGTCAGCGTCGTCAGCGTCGTCAGCGTTCTCTGCGACGCTCTCAACGTCGTCAAGCTCGGCTGAGGTGTGTATCAACTAACTGTGTGTTGATCTATGGGAGTGTGTGCGAGTGTATGGGTGTGTGAGTGCGAATGTATAGGTGTGTGTCTCCCTGTATATGTCACTGTGTCTCTGTGTGTGTGTGTGTGTGTGCCTCTGTGTGTGTGTGTGCCTCTGTGTGCGTGTGTTGTGCTCTGCACTTTAGCTCATTTCTTGGCTTTTGTTATCGCTTTTGTGTGGACTGCAATGGGGTAGAGGGCAGCAGGGGGGGGGTACAGTGAGGCAGAGGGGAGTAGAAGAGAGGGGAGGAAGGCAAAGAAGGAGGCTGTGTCACATTGAGATTGAGCAGCAGCGAGAGCAAGCGGTTTATCCCGTCCAGGTTCGTCCTGCCTTTGTGGCCAGCGGCTCAACTTGTTTCGCTCCCCCCGCCCTTCCTCTCTCCCTTGCTGTCTCTCTCTCTCTCTTTCTGCCTGTCTGAGTAAAGGACTCTGCAAAATTATTTTGGCCACGGGGCAAGCAGCAGCTGCAGCTGCAGCCCAGCTGCAACCTGATAGTTTTGGCCTGAAAATCTGAACAATGCCAACTAATAAGCTGCAGCTCTCTCCCTAAACATGTGTGTGTGCGTGTGTGTGTGTGTGTAAAATGAAACTCAATAATGGGCAAAATGCTAAGCAATCTACAATTGCAGTCAAGAGACAGAGAGAGAGAGAGAGGGAGAGAGAGATAGAGAGAGTCAAGTGGACTCTGGCTCGAGTTAATGGCAATGCCATTTAAAGGCAAACCAAAGATGCCAGTTAAGTTCCGGCAGGGGAGGGAGCGCAGAAAGGGGGGTGTAGGAGAGGTAGCTATAGAAGAGGTGGGTATAGAGGAGGTTAGTGCAGCAGAGGCGGGTGTAGGCGTATTATGGTAGCCAGCAATAGCAACAAGAACAACACAATAAAAGAGAAGCAAATGCAAATGCAGGCGAGGCAAGGCAAGGCAGGCCAAGACACAGGCCGGGGCAAGCTCTGTTAGACAGCAGCAACAACAACAGGCACAACAACAACAACAGCAGCAACAACTAGAGTAACAACAACTACAACAATATGGTCTACAACAACAACAACAATAGCAACAACAACAACTTTGGCAACGGCAACTCTTCAAAATTTCATGCTAAACTGAAGTGTAACCAAAGGCGCTGCGAACAACTCCTCCCCCCCCCTCTAGCTGCCACAGCTCCCTCCTCCACCTGCCACACCCTCTCTCTTTCTCCCACTGCCTCTCCCCCACTCTGCCTTTCTCTTTCTCTCCCACTAACTGTCCCTGCTCGAGCGCATAGAAAAGATAGCGCCAGCGGGTCTATTGGACTAGAATAGGTTGCAAAACTGCAGTCTGCAGTCCACCCTTCCCACCTCTTTATGTGTGTGTGTGTGTGCTTGCAGCAGGCCTGCCGCTTATATACAATACCGTTAGCAGGTGTATGCCCCTGTGTGTGTGCATTTGCGACTGTTTGTGGCTGCAACTGCGACGGCGACTGCTGCCTGCACCTGCTGCTGCTGCTGCTGCTGCTTGCGAGTTGCTGCTGCTGCCGTTGCCTCTGCTGCCTCAAGTGGACCGCAAAGCAATTGAAATTGAATTGTTTTGTGTGGCACAAACCTCGAGGTATGCCCCCCCCCTCACCTCCTCCCGCCGCTGACATTTTGCCCCACGCTGGCTTGAACATGTTTTATTGAGCGCATTGCTTACGCTTTTATAATTGTTGTAAATTAATAAAATTGTGAAGCCCCAAACGCGTCACAGCTGCGCACACACAGCACACTCACACACACACACACACACACACACAGCACACTCACACACACACACCGACACTCGCACAGCTATCACTGGTCGCCATGAGAATCGCCCTGCGGCCATTTTCTTTAGCGTTTCTTTTTTTTTTTAACCCTATTTGCTGCAACGTATTTAGTCTCGTCTCTTTGGCATTTTTTCGTCTCTCTCTGCCCCGCTGCTTCCCTCCCCTTCTCCTACTCCCTGTGTGAATGAGTCTGAATACGTTGGCGTATAGGTATGCGAATACGTAAGCGAATACGAATGCGATTGCGACTGCGACTGCGAATGCTCATGTAGTTAAAGTTAATCAAATCGTAATTACCCGAGCCATATCCCCCGCGGGCTTAAAACATTTTAAAAAGCAAACTTGTTTAGTAAATATGCAGAACGAATGTGGGCAGAGAGGAAGAGAAAGAAAGAGAGAGAGAGAGAAGGAGATGGGGTAAAGACAGCTGCAAAGGTGGGCCAGCTGCGATTGCACTGGAAGAAAAGAGGGGCTTGACAAGAGCAAGGAAGAAAGCTGAGTTCAAAGTCGAACTTAGTCAACTTTATAGTCCACGTTAATTAAATAAATTAATAAGTAATATAAAAATAAAAAGAATGTATCCATTTTACATATCCGAGCCTATTTAGAATATACATAACATATTCTAAGTCAGCGACTCGATCTAGCAGAATGGAAATGATCAACCGAATTGAAGGTTTTTGCATGAACATCAGTTCTGATTATAAAAACTACTTAAGTAATTATGAGTTATTATTATTATTATTATCATTAGTATACGAACGGAACTTTTTTAAAAAAATATGGAGTATTTGCAAACATACTTTTAATTCAAAGAAATTTAAATTAGGTGAGCTAGGAATTTAGTTATCTAGTTTTTTCGCATCTTCCCCAAGTTAACTTATTAACCTTAGAGCAAGTGAATAACTGCAACAAGCATTTGTATATATTCAACATTTATTTACAACTAAATCCCTCACTTCAAACTGCCACCCAGTTTCTCTCAGTGCCTTGGCCTAATGCGCATACGGCACAGCGAGAAAAAATAAAGAAAAAGAAAAGCGAAACCTAAAAAAGAAAACGAAACATTTGTCAGTCGCAAGCAGCGCAGAAGAGGTAGATGCAGAAGGAGGAGGAAGAAGAGGAGCAGGGGTAGGACAGTGGGAAGGGAGGAGAGGTAAATAGCTGTAGGAATTGCACACACCCCTCGCCATCGTCCCCGCTCCCACACTTGACTTGCCTGATTGAGTTTTATTAATTTGTTGTCCATGACGACGCAGAGGATTAAAGCAAAGACATGATGATGATGATGATGATGATGCTGATGTGGAGGGGGGGCGAGTAAGGGCGGCCAAGAGATGATGCCATAAGCGAGCATAAATGGCGTTGGCCGCTTAGCCACATTGGCTTGGTTTACATTGCGTATACGTCATGGTGGACACACACAGCTTGACATGTCATAATTAGCGTGCGTGATGCGCTCCGCTCACAGACTCAGTCTCAGTTGTTGCTGTTGCTGTCTCAGTTGTTGCTGTTGTTCTTGTAGTTGTTGCATGCTCCACGCTCCGTCGACGGCGACGCAGTTTGTTGCCATAACGATGCTCAAATCAACGTGATTTTCGTGTGAAAATCGAGGCGCATCGCCCGTGGTCAATTGGCTGTAAAGTCTGTCTGCCAGCCGAGCTGACCCCACCCCCTCCCAACCCCTCTCTCCTGCTCACCTCTACCTGCCAGCTCTTTCCCACACCCCGTCGCAGTCGCCACCACAGCGTTGTATGTTGGCGATTTTGTCTTGTCGTGGCTGCAACTGCAGCTGCAGGCGCTGCTCGTGTGTGTGCTGCCCTCGCTCTCCCTCTCTCTTTCTGACCCTCTATCCCCCTCTCTCTCTGCCTGTGTGTGTAAGCGAGTTAAACGCATTGAAAAGCCAAATATTCCCACACAATCATATGAAATACTTTACGTTTATAGCTCTTATACAAAACTCTTAGCAGACGAAGCTGCAACCCGCGGGCGCCCCTTTTTGGCTTTTGCTTTGTCACGTTTGTCCTGCCGACTGCTGCCTGCCTCCCTCCCTCTGCCTTACTGAGCCTTCTTCACGTATTCCTCTGCCTGCCTGTGCCTTTGTCTCTGCAGCTCCTCTCCCTCTTTGCCTTTGTCTCTGTCTGTCTTTATCCCTTTATCGCTGCTCAAATTGGTTCTCATGCAGCGTCTTACATAACTCGCCTCATCAACTTGTCAGGCCTCCACTAAACTGCCCCCTCTACCCTTCTCTCTCTCTCTGTCTCTCTTGCAGAAAAAAATGCGATATGGATCGAGAGCGCGAAAGAGATGCAAAGGGCCTCGAGCCGCGCGACTTGTCCTCCACTGGCCGCATTTACGCTCGCAGCGATATTAAAATCAGGTAAGTTTGCCACGCCTCCCTCCCCCTCGCTGTGCCCGCGGGGCAACTCAAATCATTTGCATTTTCAAATGCCCTGCCTCACACTCTTTCTCTCCCTCTGCCGTTTCGCCTGCAGCGCTTCGCCCACCGTTTCGCCAACGATCTCAAACTCCTCATCGCCCACACCGACACCGCCCGCCAGCTCCTCAGTGACGCCGCTGGGCCTGCCCGGCGCAGCGGCAGCAGCAGCTGTGGCCGCTGCAGCAGCAGCCGCAGCTGCAGGCGCCGGCGCTGGCGGCGTCGGTTCAGGAGCAGGAGGAACTGGGGCCAGTTCCTATTTGCACAACCACAAGCCCATCTCGGGCATACCCTGTGTGGCGGCGGCCTCGCGCTACACGGCGCCCGTGCACATCGATGTGGGTGGCACCATCTACACCAGCTCCCTGGAGACGCTCACCAAATATTCGGAGTCCAAGTTGGCCAAGCTGTTCAACGGCCAGATACCCATTGTGCTGGACTCGCTGAAGCAGCACTACTTCATCGATCGCGACGGGGGAATGTTTCGTCACATTCTGAACTTTATGAGAAACTCAAGACTTCTGATTGCCGATGATTTTCCCGATCTGGAGCTGCTGCTGGAGGAGGCGCGATACTATGAAGTGGAGCGTAAGTACCTATTGTCATAGCCCTGAAGTACCTTTCCCCTTACAACCAGTACCAGTACCTTACCCACCCAAGACCTTACCACTCCATACCTAAATCTTAGTGGCTAACCCACAGTACCTAACCCACTCCGTACCTTAACCACAGTGCTTAACCCCCAAATCTCTAACCCTGGTGCTTAACCCCTCTAACCCTCCTCTCAGTACCTAACTCCTCCCAGCTGTTAACTCCCCGTGCCTTACCCCCTTCAACCTGACAACCTTTCTGTATCATTGTTCATGTCCTTGTCTTTGTCCCAGCGCCACTTCATCTCTTAGCTCGTCCCACTGTTCCTGCCCCTGTCATTCCCCTCTCTATTCTCTATCTCCTGCCTATACAACTGCCCCTGTGCCTCTCCCTAACCCTCCATCTATTCCTCAAGTCCCCATCCCTGCACTATTCCTGCTCCTGTCTCTGATCCTGTTCCTCTTCTTGTCCCTCTTCTCACCTCCATCCCTGCATCTGCCACTATCCGTGCCCCTGCTCTTCTCCTTCCCCCTCTCCTACCCCGCCTCTGTCCCTGCTCTTCCATACACCCTATCACTCCACCATCCCTGTTTCTCCCTCTCTCTAACTAACTTGCAACTAATTTCGCTTTGCTTTTCCTCTTCCTCATCTCCTTTCGTTTCTCTTCGCTTTGGCCCACGGCAGCAATGGTCAAGCAGCTGGAGAGCATGCGTAAGGAGCGTGTACGCAATGGCAACTATCTGGTGGCGCCACCCACACCACCGGCCAGGCACATTAAGAGCAGCCCAAGGACCAGTCAAGCGCCCGATTGCAACTATGAGGTGGTCGCCCTGCACATCTCACCGGATCTGGGCGAGCGCATAATGCTCTCGGCCGAACGGGCGCTGCTCGACGAGCTCTTCCCGGAGGCCAACCAGGCAACCACACAATCGAGTCGAGCAGGCAGCGGCGGCGTCTCATGGAACCAGGGAGACTGGCGGCAAATCATACGATTCCCCCTCAACGGCTACTGCAAGTTGAATTCGGTGCAGGTGCTGACGCGTCTGCTGAATGCCGGCTTCACCATCGAGGCCAGCACCGGAGGCGGTGTTGAGGGGCAGCAGTTCTCTGAATATTTGCTAGTGCGTCGCGTTCCAATGTGATAGGCTCATCCATGTTCATTATGTCCATGTCCATGTCCATATCGATGTCTCCACGACGGCGACGACGATGCTTCATGGAGGTCAGCTCCTGCTCCTTCACCTCCTTCTGCTCCTCAGCAATGTGGCAATGTGTAATCGTCATCTATGTGCGGGTGGCGCACTAATTGCTTAGCCCCCTCCTCCGTCCCTCCCTCATTCCCCACCATGGACGTGTCTGTGCGTGTCCACCATGAATCCAAAATGTTATTTAATGTTTATATCAATTAGCACGACAGAGAGACACGAGACAGCACGTGACACGAGGCGAGGCACACGAGCACAGCGTGAGCGTGGATTCTACGTATTCTTTAGCATACTTCGATTAGTAGTATAGCATATATACTATATACTATACTATATATGTACTAGGTTGAGCCCAGGGCCCCCAGCACTGATTTGTTTTATGGCCTCAGTTTAGCTTGTGTATTTGTTTATTTACGATAATAATTATAAATACAATACGATACTGATACAGATACAGATACATACATACACACACGGATATATCAGACATATATATAGGTGTACTTTCGGTTATTTAATTGCATAAACTAGCCACGAAGACAGACGGACAGACGGTTGTCTTGCAGGGCGCATAACTTATATAATATATATATACAATAACGTGTAGCTATCGAAAACGAAAATGAAAACGAAAACAAGAAGAAACATTTAAACATAAACATCAAATGACAAACAAAAGCAAAGCAACTAAATGCAAACTACGATAATTAACTCCACAGCAATAGTTTTGTAGTACATAAATCGATGTAATTGAACTTTTATGAATGTAAACTATGGATTAACTTTCAATATACACACACACACATATACAAACGTACACACATATACATACAAACACACCCGAAACACAGCCACACGCACTACGTGTGCGAAGTAATCTAAATACTCAACAGTAAAACGTGAACAAACTAACGGGAAATTTTAGCAAAATCCATTAAATTGTCTAATTGCGTATTTCAAAATAAAATATAAAAATTTAAAAAAAAAACCAAATGGAATAACAATTTAATTGCGTTTGAATTTTAACGGCAGTGGCCACCTAGCGATGATTAGCGGAAGGTAATACAACTCGCAGTTGCCTACTTGGCCAATAGAGGGCGCCTGCTGCAGTTGCCATTTATTTGAAGCATACTGTTGAGCTGTTGGAGGAAACAGAGCATGTTTTCCAAGACACGATCCTTTTTGTGTCTCGGCTAAAGACAATCAAGTCAAATCTGCTTTATCGACCCCAGGTGTTTGGTTTTTGACGAAAAGACAATCGACATCGGGAATTATTGATGGAAGAAGTTCTATTCTCCGTGTTTCCCCACTCAGTCTTTGAAAATATGGGAACTCCATTACCTTTTTGATATTTGCATTTCGAATATCCCCAACTGATAATTCCCATTTAAAATTCTTGTTCATTTATTTAAGAATCGTTTTATTCACTCGTATATACTTATATCTTTGCGTAGGTACACGTAAACTAGTTGCAATTAAATTATATAGAACTAAATTAAAATACACGTATTTTATATGCAAATGTATAAATTTGTGTGTAAGCTACAGTTCTACAAAAGAGTTGTTGTTGTATAAGAGTTGTTAATTGTTAAGATTGTCATTAGATGTATAATAAGTATTACAATCGTATATAGTATGGTATATGGTATAGTAGTATTTACACATATCTTTGATCAATATATAGATATTAGACTAAGTCTTAAGTTTAAGTTTCAGTTTCAACCTTATTGTGCCAACAAATGTATATTCGAAATCTTTAGGAGAATTGCATAATCGATGCATGGCACGCTCGGGATTATTTTCTTTTCTTGAATTGAATTTGAAACTAGGCCTAAAGGTGCATAAGATCTGTGTGGCTACAATCGAGACTGTTTGTTTGTCGTTCTAGTTTTGTTCACAAGCAATTTAAATGTTTAATCAATTATCGCTATATCACAGTTGGAAACTAGTCGCTACGAAGCCTATAACTCTATTTAGATTGTATAAGTAGACATATATAAGAAGTTGTTGGATGAACTAGAAATAACTTTAGCTTAGTGTGCGCCCCACAACACAACACGACTCGTTAGATACTTCTGTATCTATGAGTCGTTCAACTGGCCGCGTGCTGCAGGCGTCTTCGAAATGCACTATCGGTGTGTTCTTTTGTTCTCGTAATTACAAGCAGGATCTCTAGAATATCTAGTTCTATATACAGTAATAGATATAAGAAATATATATATATAGAAGATGATTGGATGCTGGCTAAGTACGCTACGGAGAGTACATAATATCGATAGTAATTTACACAACTATGCTAGGGTAGTATAGAAGGGAAAGTTTCAAAGGGGAGTACGGTAGGTTTATCTATGATAACAGCATTCAAAGGCACTATCAGCCGTATGGGGGGCAAGGCACTTGGGTACTACGTGGCAAGATCATTATCTAAAAACTATTTGGGGGGCATTGGAGGCTACACTCGCGTCTCTGTGTTGCGTCCTCCGTTCCGCAGCAATTGCAGTGGTTGCAATTCGCGCTGTGTATCGTTGTAGTACTCGTGATCGGAGCCCGTCGATTCTGCTACCCCCACGACGCCTCCATTGACCTTCACCTCCATGGTGCCAGGCACACCAGCAACGGGTATGCCAATGGTCTGTGTGGGTATGGGCGCCTCGCCGGCGCTGAGTGCATTCAGCAGATACTCGGGATTGTCCACGCTAACGGGCACCTGTAGAAGGGAATTAAGAATTAGTTTTAACTCACAGTCTCTCTCTTCTTCCTGCTCGTACTTACCCCAATGACATCGATGTAGCCTGTAGCTGCTGCCATGTTGTTGTTGGGATTGTTGCTGTTATTGTTGTTGTTGCTGCCAACAGTGCCATTGCTCTGACCCGTGGGCATAAGATAATCATCCTCATCCACAGGCAAATTCAGTCGCAGATTGCCCACACCAACTTCACGTGCATTCGAATCGGTTTCATCGTCACCTCCACTGCCTCCCGAGTTCTTGTTGCTGGGATCCTTGCAATAACGATTCAGTTTAGGTATCTCATCGGTGCCATCGGTACGATGACTGGGACCCGGTCCCGCTGCCTTGGGCTGGAGATAATTATCAGCCTCGACCATTGGTTCAGAGTCATCTGTGGTGGGTGCCAACTTTCTGATGAGATCCTTTTCATCTTGACTGGTATAGGCGGGCAGACGAGTAAACTTATCTCCAGGTATGGCCAGATAACGACCAGGATCGCGTGCAAACTCAGCAAAGACTTGCGTCAACTGTTTAAAGGGTGGCCGCAAATCCGCATCCAGTTGCCAACACGAGAGCAGAGTGCAGTAAATGTCCAGCGAACAGATCTCTGGTTGCTCCAGTTTCAGGCCCATTTCAATGAGATCGGGTATATCCTTGGCCAAGATATTCTCATGGGGTCGCTGGCCGAA
Organism: Zaprionus indianus; assembly: GCA_018904595.1. NCBI lineage: Eukaryota > Metazoa > Arthropoda > Insecta > Diptera > Drosophilidae > Zaprionus > Zaprionus indianus. The sequence goes on along the minus strand of JAEIHA010000171.1, from coordinate 5,160,693 downwards.
GGTCAATAGTTCCCAAATGGTCACACCAAAGGCCCAAACATCTGATTTGCTGGAGAAGACACGATGCCTGATGCACTCGAGGGCCAACCACTTGATGGGCATCTTGCCACCTGCAGCCTTATATTCATTCGATTCATAGCTCAGCAGTTTGGCCAAACCAAAGTCAGTGATCTTCACCAGGGACGGTGTCTGCACCAGGACATTGCGTGCTGCCAGATCACGATGGACGAGTCGACGTTCCTCTAGATAGGACATACCTTTGGCAATCTGTGTGGACCAATTGAGCAGCGCTTTGGAGCCGATCTTGTCGCGATTATTGCGCACATAGTCGAGCAGGCAACCGAGTGGCATCAGTTGTGTGATCAGCATCATTTGCGAGGACATGCAGACAGCGAGCAGCTTGAGAAGATTACCATGTTCCACAGTGGCCATGGCGTAGGCTTCGTTAAGGAATTCCTGACTCGATTCGGCACCCGAAGTCTTAATCAGTTCCTTGATGGCAACGGGAATCTTAACATTCTCTCCCTCCGGCACCCAGACTCCCTTGTAGACACGTCCAAAGGCGCCCATGCCGAGCACGCCTCCCTTGCGCAGCTCAGCATCTTTCACAATGCGCAGCTTACTCAAATTGGCGCCAATATTCGTGGGACGCAATGGCTCCGAGTCCTCACAGCCAAAGAATACCTTGGCAAGATCATCGGTTTCCTTCTTCTCCTGCTGTTTCTGGCGGCAGATGTAGATGATCACAGACAACACGCAGATCACAGGAACGATAATGACAGCAGCAATGATCATAATCATGTTCGCACTGAGATTGGCCAACTGTCCCCTGGGTCCCTTGGGCGGCGTCGACACACAGTGGGGTCCAATGAAGCTCGACTGATAGTTGATGTGTGGCATCTCGATGGGACAACGTGAGGTGCAATTGAACATTGTTGAATTGTTGTAGATCTCGTTCTCATCGAACAGTTTGAAGTTGCGACAGGCCAGGCAATCATCGGAGCCAGGTCCCGTGCAGCCCTTGCACTCGGGATGACATGCAAAGCACTCACGTTTCTCCTCATCCGCATAGTAATCCGCCGGGCATTCCTCTTCGCATTGCTCGCCTTTTTTGTAGTTAACACACTTGGAGCAGACCGCCTCATGGAAGCCATAGTTGGAGCAGAGTTCACAGCGTGGATGACACTTGCGACAGATGGCCTTGCCGGCGAGAGGCTTGAGGTTTCCCTGCTCCTTCGGATTCACGTACTCCCAGTAGTAACCATCGGGACATTTATCGTTTTTGCGCAAGCAACGCTCCACATGGCCATCCATCATGGCCAAGCTGCAGGTGTTGCAGCCTCCTGGGCCAATGGTATTATTCGGTCCAGTGCAGCCCTCACAGTTCTCGTGGCATTTGCGGCAGGTGCCGAAGTCAGCGTACTTATCCTCTGGGCAGACTGGGACACAATGTTGCTCATCCCGCACATGCACACACACGTCACAGTGCTCTGCGCCGGGTCCCGAGCAGGTGAGGCATTCCGGATGGCATATCTTGCAGGTCTTCGAGTCGAACTGGTAAGTGCTGAAGGGGAGAAGGAGATGGAGATGGTTAGTAGTGCTCAATGAGTAAGGGAGTAGAGTTGGACTTACTTGGACACATTGCGACAGTCGGCAATGCAGGTGCCGTTGTAGTTGAAGTTCTTGCAGTTCAAACACTGATCCGGTCCAGCGCCCCAGCAGCCATCCTCGTTGCACTGATCCGAGCATACCTGACCAGCTTTACCTAGAGAGAGAGAGAGGGAAAAGAAGAAGGGATAAGCAACTCTCTTGTCTTTTAATTCATTTCTACTTACGGCACTCAGATGTATTCAGATTATCGTTGATCAGCTGCTTCTGATCGTTTGACTTCTGCACCGTGCTCCAACGTATGTTGCCCACATAGCAGAGCTGGCTATTCTGCTGTATAACAATGCTGCCCGAGTTGATGCGCTTGAGGTTCCTCATCTGCAGACTCGAAAGCGAACTCTTCACAATGGACAAGGCGGCAAAGAAGTTCTCCATCAGTTGACGTCCGTGTATGACTTCAAGATTGCGGAAATACGATAGGTTCTTGAACTGTGGATGCACTCCCTCGATGTTCAGAAAGCCGGTGATCTCACGGACCGTTGAGAACACTTCCAAGCGATCCGGATGCATAGGAATATACCTTGGACCCATTGTATAGTTCGTGTAGATATCCTGATAGCCCGAGAAGGTCTGATCCAGCACACGTATATTACCCTCGATCACAGTGCAATTCTTAAAGGAATCAATGTTGCCCGAGTGCAGTACTTGCACACCGGGACACGTCTTGGGGCAAGGTCCATTGCAGGCCACGCACTCGGTCTCGTTGGCCATTTTGTCGGAGGGGCAACTGCGCACACAGGCGCCATTGTCCTTCAACAAATGTCCGGGACACTCACGCACACAGGTGGCACCATAGGCGTACTTGCCGTCTGGGTTCGCTTCCAGTTCGTAGCTAGTTGGGTTGTACTTGCGCATGGGGGGACACTCCTCCTTGCAGACACCATCGTCGAAGAAGTTCTTGCATGCAATGCAATCCTTTTGCGTGGGTCCCGTACAGCCGCCGGCACAGAACAGATGGCAACAGTCGCGTGGCCCGGGGCCAAAGCAACGACCCTGGGCGCACTGTGGGGCGCAGGTGATCTTGCTGAACTTCTGGCAATTGTGAGGACCCTCACCCCAGCAGGCATTGCGCTCGCACGACGGATCGCACTTGGGGCACGTGCGCTCTGCGGCAGTGAAGTTATACGTGTAGTTGTAGTTATCGTGCAGACCCGAGAGGATCTCACGCCAGACAATCGATCGCGTGTGACACAGGTTGTAGTTGTTGAAGAAGCCCACCCAACCTTGCAGAATGTCACGCAGTTCGGGCATCTCCAGTGTGTTCATCTTCGAGTATGTGGCAAACAGGGCGTACTTCTCTTCCTCCACAGTCAGGCTGAACAGCGTGCGGCCGCGTATGATTTGAAGTCTAGAAGGGGGAAAGAGGGAAAGGTGATGTTAGGTCCAGAATGAACTATCTATATTGATGTGTTAATATGTTGATATGTTGATTATTGAAATATTGAATATTGATAAAAATAAATTGATATCGATCGTGGCTACTTACTTTGGAAATATCACTTTGGTGACATCCACATGACTGATCAGTATGTAGCCCGTCACCTCGCGTATGTTGGCCAAGAAACTGAGATCCAGATTGGGATCCTGCAGCCAGGTTAGCTCCAGATTGCCATCGACATAGGTGCAATTCGTGTAGCGATCGCGCAGATTGCGATAATGATGCTCCCGATTCGAGGGCACAGACAGGCGGCTCTTGGTGCCAATGCAAACTGCAAGCAGAGAAGAGAGGAAGACTTAGTTAGTACATAATGAAATTGTCAACTTCGATTACATCTTGAATGGGAACAGAGCGAAAGTAAACGATCTGTACGATCTGTACGATCGCTGTGTGGGCAGGAGATATTGGTTCATCCCCGTCTAATTAAACGCTTAGGTAGGTGTTGAATTATGTGCTACACACACACACAGGTGAATGCAAATGTAAAGAAATTTAACTCGAAAATTATCAACGGAAATAGCGAAGTTCGTTGCCTAAGTCTTTTGTATGTTCAACGCTCGGAAGCAATGAAAACGACCTGAACAACAAACTTGAGAAGCAGAAGAAGAAGAGTGAAAAAAAAATATACATAAATGAAGCTCGAAGTGGGCGCGTTGAAGTCTCAGTCTCAGTTGGCGTTTTCAATAATTAGCAGCCCACGCAGACTAGGGAGCGAGACGGCGACAGCAGAGACCTCTCAATGTATTTGTGTGTATGCCTGTGTGTGTGTGTGTGTTATCATTAGTCAGCGACCTGTTTTAGCCAGTCAGCGAAGCCAAGCACAGAGTCAAGCAAGCTATGAGTACATCTTCCATTGATTTGCATGGTCTACTAGATGATTGCATATGCGTGCGCATGTATGTGTATGTTATGTGTGTGTTTGTGTGTGAGATTCTATGGAAAAGGGCTACGTGGGTCGCGGGTCGCCCGTGTGTGGGCTGCAAAAGTGTGCCATGTCTCGGTATTGATATTGTAAGCGGAGTTGAAGTCACAGAGTAGTAGAGAATACAGAGAGAGAGACATAGACACCCACTTGGTGGTGGGACTGCCCACGAGCGGGCAGCGAGGCGGAGGCTACACCCACCACTTAGCGCAGCTAATTATCGAAAACAGAAACGATAAATATCTTCGGCCATAAATATTGCGCATTTTTATTGATTTCATTTCGTGGAAATGCACACAAAACAAACAGAAATAATTATGAGGTCGAAAGAGAAAGAGCAGCAGCAGGAGAAGAAGGTGGAGGAGATTGCAAGAATTATGGGATACAAAAATTGTTTCGTTTGTCGCCAGAAATTCTCGCAAAAATTCTTAAGTTGCTTGGGAAACATAAAAACAGCACCGAACAGAGCCTTAAATTGTCTGCAGTTATGCGACGCAATGCATACCGAAGGTACCCGGGCGCGGTAAGGCAAAGAAACAAGCGATTATTGGGTATATTGGAAACATTCGAAGGAGAAATACTCTCGCTTTGAATAGAGTTGTGTAGGGTATATAGGTGTGGGAATATGTTGAATAAATAAAAACTTCTTTGTGGCAACAGTATCAATTATAATCTTATGTATTTAATATGAGCTCAGTTTCCACTTCTGTTTTTGACTTATTTTACACATCAAGTTCATATGGTTGATCATAATGTAAGTAAACTTAGCATACACGTATATCAAATTTATATATGTTTATGTGCTGTATATATTCTCGTTCACAATGACTGCCAACTTAGTCACCCGATCGAGCACACCCTGTTGTCAAAGTGTATGGAGGAAAAGGTGAGGCTGCAGTTGACATTGGAGGCTGTGTGCTCTTGGGCGCTGGCTTCGCTTGGCCTGGCCTCTGTCCCCCACTACTCAACCTGCTCCCTCTCTACCCGCCCCTGCACAGCTTAGCGATCCTCGACCTGGTCGGACATTGATCAAAAGCGGCTGCTGCTGCTGGCAATCGAAGCGCAAAAATTTTCGTACAAATTCTTTGGCTTTGTTTTTGTCGTGGCTGATGATGATGCTGGCACGAAGCCAGCACAGCCGCTGGCCAGTTGCAGCAGCAGCCAAGGCAGCTCTCTACCATTTCTCATGGCAAAGCGGAGCCAAGTCGCGACGCGCCACGCTGCGCATCGCATCGCATCGCACGAAACCCTTTTCAAGCCAATGGGCTGCGGCTTTATCGCGCACAATTTATCAGCAGCGTTTTTCATGTCGAGGCTTCTCTCTCTCTCACTCTCTCGGCTGAAACTCGAGACACGAACGGTAGAAGGCAACAACAAGCAGAAGAAGAAGATGAAGCTGAGGCCATAAGGAGCTACAGGCAGGCAGTGAGGAATGAGAGAGATTCTTGTGAAATGCCTGGCAATGTTGCATATGCGATTTTTCTTCAACCTTCCTTCTTGCGGCCGCACAGACACGCCCGCATTGCCTGCGAGGAGAGGCTGCTGTGGCAGCGGCAAAAAGGCTAATTTGTAATCCTTAGGCTAAGTGTCTCGACGCTAATGAGCGACGACTGTCCGCCACTCCAGCTCTATCTTTGTCGCCGTTGCTGTCGCACAACAAATCAAAGTCATAACTCAAGCGATGTGCTCATTAAAACAAAAGACTTAGGCAACGAACTGCCAGCTAGAATTGAAGAGCAAGAGTCGAAAGGGAAGAGGGGCAGGGGGGCAAGAGGCAAACAGCTGCTCTCACACATATTTGTTTATCGATTGTATTTGTTCAGCCATCATCAGCAGCAACACGACTCAACTTCGCCCTCTGCGAAGGCCCTAGCAACATGGGCTCCCCTCTTCGCACTCCCCCACTCCCCACTCCCCACTTCACCCTTCTGCCTCTGCTCAACCGCTGACACGCTGATTAATAGACCCAACCGCATTCCAAAGCTCTACGCTTCATGCTGACTTTCTAAATATTGTCTATGTCTTGTGCCTGTTCGATCTGCCTGGTGAAAAGGCCAAAGAGTGAAGGCAAACTGAAGAAAGCACGACGCACGAAGGGGGGAGGGGGCTAGCATATAATCGATTTGAATGCTGCATACAACTGCAGCTAGAACCTAGGCATAGTTCAGGCTCTCTCCCTCTTCTCTCTCTCCCCCTCTCTCTCTCTCTCTCTTTGCAGACTCCCGTCTCAGTTCTCAGTTACGATCTTGAGACTCGCTTAGCCGGTTCTGAGTTGCCATTGCTCGCTCACGTTTATGTGCTCGCTGTTCCCCTCCCCCCTCCCCTCTCTACTTTGCCCTGCTCGTCTCGTCTGTGTGTCGCGCTCTCTTCATCACCATCATCATTCTTCCCTCTGGCTCTGTTCGTCTTTACCTTTACCTTTCTCGGCTTGCTGTGTGTGTTTTCATTTCGTGGAAAAGATTTTTAACTCTGTTGCCGAACCATCTGGATAGGCCCAGGTTGAGTTCACCTCTCTCCGTCTCCCTCTCACTCTTCTACTCCTGTTCTGTGTACCTTTTGCCTGCGGGCAACAGCAACAAGATGAAAAGCATAGATTTTGTTGTAAAATAACAAAAGATTTAAAAGGGCATTAAGCATGCTTTGTTTTTTACCTCACTCAAGTGTAGATTCTATGTTTGTTCCCCCCCCCCACCTCGCTGATATCGAATCGAAGTGGGCAGTTCCGAGATCGAAATTATAAGGCGTCGTCCGTTAATCGCCCGCCAGGCACAGAGAGCCCAGAGTTGCCACAATTTGAGGCAAAAGTACATTGATCTCAGGCGGTGAAAGTTCGTCAGCAGATTGTAAACAGTAACATATGTTTTACCATATATATACATACAGATCGTATGGTATGGTATATAAAATATACACATGTTCATATATACTATATATTACTTATATATCATATCTTACCATAGCATATATCACATAAATATCGCACATGCAGATGAAGCAGCTTAATTATCTCTGTGCTTAGCTTGGTCAGTCTCTGTCCGTGTGTGTCTCTCTATCTTTCTTTGTGTTTGTGTGTGCATTGCTGGCAACAAGTGTGCTGCAAGTGCAGTTGCAATTGTTGTTGTTGTGGTTGTTGCCACACGACAACGCTACATAAATAATTCATAACTGTTTTGCGACAATTCAGTCGCGGCACGCGTTCAATTTACAATGAAATTGTGTAAAACGCGCTTAATAAATTCATTTGCGGCTGCTTTATTAAGTGCACGCAGCTCATTACGGTGCCCCCTCCTCTCACTTCTCTCTACACAGCCTGGATTAGCCACGCCTCCCCTCTCACTGCTCCTCTCTCTCTCTCACTGCTGACCAGGCCTGTCTTGCGCTTCGTTACGTGCGCGGATTTTGCAAAAATTCTGCGGCAAACTTTCTTTCATAAGGCTAAGCCTGTTGCTGCTATTGCTGTTGTTGTTGCTGTTGTTGTTGCTGTTGTTGTTCTTGTTGTTGCTGCTTCTCTGCTTGCTGTTGTTGTTGGTGCTCCTCTCTGCCATTCTTTGTCGTGGCGTCACGAAGACAAAGGCAAATAAGCGCAACGAGCCGCGCCGCAAATCTTTCGCAGAAAACGCTGCAAGCGCGCGCGCATCTTCTTCAACAAATTGAAGCTCGAGTCTCTACAGCGAGATAGAGAGAAAGGGGCGTGTGCGGAGGGGCGGGCACTATAGCAAGATCAGGTAAGCAACAACAGCAACAACAAAGCACAGCACAGCGGCAACAATGTTGGCCCTGGTTTTGCTCGCTTGGCTTCGCTTCGCCATTTGCCCATTTCGTGTTCGATGCGCGTCCATTTACTTAGCTTGTGTACAACAATTGGGCGCAGGTCGTGCCTCACGACAAGCACAACAACAACAGCAACAACAACAGCAACTGAAGATGAAGCAACAACAACAACAGCAGCAGCAACAACAACAAGTAAACAATGCCAGCCATTAGATAAGTCTGTGATTGCGCCTTGTGCAAAGTCCAAACTGCAGCAGGAGATAAAGAGAGCGAAGGGGGATGGAGACAAAGAGAGATAGAATGGGCAAGCAGAGAGAGATGGAGAAGGGGCAAGTAGTGAGAGAGTAGAAGAAGGACAGAGAGAGGGAGCCAGGGCCGAGCAGGCTTGCCACCACAACAAGACTGCGCTGCCCAGTTTAATGAGCACGCCCTGGCGCCATTTTTGGTTGCCACATTCAATTCGGACCATAAGCATTTTCAGCTATTTTTAGGCATAGAACTCGCAGCTAAGCACAGCAGCAACAGCAACAGCCACGGCAACAACAACCACGAACAACCTACAACAGCAACAACAAGAAATCGACGTGGGCCGCACAAACCGAAGCTGCGGAAGCTGCTGCTGCAAGTTTCGAAATCAAAAACGCCCACGCCGTGAGGTGCGAGAGAGAGAAGACGCACAGTCACAACAGGGCACAGTGGTACACAGGCTGAAGCTGTAGTGAAAACTGTAGGGTCTGCACATGGTCACACTGTGCACAGTGCAACCAAAAACAGAACCCAAAAAGTGCAGGCTACAAAAAGTTGTTAAGAAAAAGTGTCGTAAAATGTGTAAATACAAGTTTATTTGTGTGTGAGAGGGGAGGGGGAGAGGCAGACAGAGAGGGAGAGAGAGGCAGACAGAGACAGAGGGAAACAGAGAGAGGCACAGAGAGAGAGAGAGAGAGAGGAACACATAAAGCGGAGAGCGCAGTCTCAGCAGCCCCAGCAGCCTCAGTCTCAGCCTCAGCTGCAATTGCCACTGCAACTGCGCATTGCAGTCTCTCTATGTGTGTGTGTGTGTGTGTGTGGGTTTAGAAAACCAGTATTTTATAAATACTGTGTAGAGCTGCCGTGCTAAAACTAAGTACAACAACAACAACAGCAGCAAGGCAATGCAAACAGGCCTTAAAGTTCAACAAAACTGGCAACTCTGCACGGCAGCAACTGTTGCTGCTGCTGTTGCCTTTCCTATATGCATATGATGTCTTAATCAGGAATTATAGAAATGCTATGCTAACTAAGCTTGTGACACACACACACAACCACTCTCTCACTCACACACACACACAGAGACGAGTGCAGTGAGCGCGTGCCTGCGTCGCTGTAATTAGCCTGAGCTTACAGCATTTTATGAGTGTGCGCGGAGCAACTCTCAGTGGATGCTGTTGCTCTATCGAGTTGCTGCTGTTGTTGCTGCTGCTGTTGTTGTTGTTAGCCAGGCACACTATGGAATGTGGTTTTTCAAGCGCTAACACACACACACATAGATACACGCTCAACAGTTAGAGGCAAAGCTGGAGCCAGAATAGGCGCTTGGGCTATCAAATCTTTGTCTAGGTCTCGCTCTCGCTCTCCCTCTCTCTTTCTCTCTCTGTCTTTCTTCTCTTCTGCCTTTAACAGGCGGAAAATGTGCTGACCAAAAACAAATGAAGGCCTTTACAATGTTGCCTCTGCTTGCGTGTTTTAAAATAGCATAATTATAATATTACTAGCCACAAAACAGGTAGAAAACATGTGCGATATTTAGTTATAAACTGTTCTAAATGCTTATGAGGAAGGTATATGTGAAGGTAGTATTTTTCTTTAGAGTTTATGAATACTTCAGAACTATAACAAGTTAGTAAAAGAATGAAATAATAGTAGGCAGAGTTTAGTAGTAGGTATATTATACGTAGTAGTAGTTATAGTACAGTAAACGCAGTTCCCTCCCATTAAACCTTTCCGACCTATTCGACCAAACTGTTTTACAACCACAACAAACCTAGAACAACATTATAGAACAGAATTCTCCATGCAAATCGTATAATAACTAACTGTGTCACAAATCTATACTTACAATTATAATATTATTTTATTAACCTTTATTTTCTTTTGTTTTATCAAAATATCGTTTAAAATACTTCTCAAAATTGAACCAATTTTAAGGTATTAAGATACTTGAGTTTAAGTAAATAGCAAATCTAAGAACGTAGTTCTCTTCGAGGTGCTTTCCCACTGAAATCTAGAATTCAATAATTTCAGGCATTTCAACAATTGTACCAATTGTATTACCCCCAGCACCGCCTTCATCCCCTGCCTTGTCTATGCGGCTGGCTACTCCTCTGCTGCCTTTGCACGTGCGACATTTATATTTGCATATTATTGTTGCAGCTGCGCTTGTTTACAGCCAACGACATGTCATAAAATCCTAAACAACTCTGACTGAATGCGAAATACACGATAATTATATATACCATACATACATATGTATACGTACGAGTATGTATTTCGAGTCTACCGACCCCTGGGGGAAAACTGAATTGGCAAACGGGGGAAAGCTTTATTGAATAGGCCTTATCAGCATTAATATTGTATTATTATTATATGTATATTTCTGGCCGATTTCTTATCTCATCATATCCGGCAAAGAGACTACGTACCTTGCCGTGCCGTACGTAACACCATTATAAAGGTAGGTAGATATTCCATTAGCATAGGCCAAGCTCGCTGGCTAGACAAACATTTGCACAACTGGGGTAGAGATTGGTCGAGAGTGGGGCGAGACTGAGAGACAGAGAATGGGGCAACATTTATTAATTTGCAGCTACAAGATCACTGAATATCGACGACAACAACAGCAACACTGCGATACCTGGAACTAACATTATTATTTGCACGGCTTTAAGGTAAATATTTGCCCCAAAGTTCTGTGCAAACAAATGTTTTGCCTAAAGATATTCCACAGAAGATGTTTTTTATTAATTTTCGAGCCATAGCAAACATGGGGAGTTCATAAAGTATATGTAGGCGAGAGATATTCAAAGAGGTTTATAACAGTTAAAGAGATCATTTAGAAGGAATAATATTCTTTATAATATATTCTGGATTTATGTTTCAAAAGATGTTTGAAGTCTATTCAGTTTAGTTTTAAAATTAATCCATATCAAGTATTACTCTTCAGCCGTAACTATTGAACTGCCCTCAAGTGTGTTGGCTTTATGGATTCTCATTAATTTTCGAAGTGAGCGCAAAAAGTAAATGCGATACTCGCTTCACGATACTTGCGATGTCAACAAATTAAGTCGCCATATTAGCTGGAAATTGTGTCGCCGCGTTGTTGTTGTTTCTGTTTTGTTGCTGTTGTTGCTGACAAAGAGAAATGGAAAATTTGCTTGAAAGTGCAGCAGCAACAACGAGTTGAGGCAGTTAACCGACTCGGCTTCGAATTGAAATTACGAAATGGGCGCACAAACACAGCAGAGACAGAGAGGGAAAGAGAGAGGGCAGAGGGAGGAGTAAATTCTTACAGATAATAACAAAAACAATAACAACGACAGCAACGACGACCAACAAACAATAACAAGTTAACGCCAGCAACACCTGAAAACAACAGGTGGGAGCGGGCGGCAAGGCCCACGAGTGCCCAAGTCAAGAGGGCAGGTAAGAAAAGGTACTGGAAAAAAGCTAAAGCTAAATGCCAACAATGCAACCCGAAATCAACCGACAGACCCCAAAACCATAACCGAAACCGAAACTAAAAAACCAAAACCAAACACACTGCACTGCAGCACGTACGATAAGATAAGCGGCTGCATATCAAATACAGATACAGATACAGATACGCTGGGGGTACAGCAAAGTACCCAGCAAGTGAGCACCTTTCGCTACCTCTCTCCCCCTCTCTACCTCCCTCTCTCCCTCTCTCTTGGTGTGTATTGCACTTAATTCGGGACAAATGTCTTGAAATGATTATGATATATGGGCAGGCAAATCTACATAAACATCATGATGGATGCTCGTTTGTTTGAGCACTTGACTGATGTGGGAGAGAGTGAGCACCTTCCCAAAGAAGTACGTCCCCGGCTGTAAGTACCAATTTTTCAAGCATAAAACAATAAATTCAAAGAAAAGCCATATGAAACAATTAAAAGCGCTATAAATCATTTTTTGTGCTTTTCAGTTCTGAAACTACTGGAACTATATCAAATACGATAAAGAGTATATTTTCAGTAGAACCAATTTGAATATCAATGCGTAATCAACTGTCTTGGCGTTCCAGCTTTACGTTATCATGTATGATTTCCAAGAAATAAAATATTTCTGTTATTTTCGTATTTGTATTTTCGCTTATCGCTGGAAAGTTCTGAATATTGCAGTGCAAGTTTTGGGAGAATATTATGAAATATGGATTGGTGATTTTTGGGAAAAGATTCACGTGTAATAAATAAAGGAGAAGTACTTATAAATACATACATAGTATGGTATGTACGTATATGAGATTGTTGAGACTTTAGCCATAAGGTTGAATAGGTTTAATTGGTTAGGTTAGGTTGGAATAAGATAGACTTTAATTGGATTCTACATAGTTCCAGATCCCAGTACTATTAAAATCCAAGTTTCCTTGAATTCTACGTAGTAATTTAAAATCTGAATCACTTGATATGCTCCAATTTTGGTGGGTTCCTACACAGATCTTATACTACTGAATTCCAAATTTGCATGAATTTTACGTAGTATCGGTTTAGAATGCCTAGAGTTCTTCAAGTTTTCATTTGATTTAATATAGTTTCAAATCATATTCCCTGAATTCCGAAGTTCTTAGGAGTTGCTGCGCAGTTTAAGATCCAAAACACCTTAGATCTTTTGTATTCATTTTTCCCCTGTATTCTTGATCCTTCCTTTAAGATCATTCACTGCCCCAGAGTCGTTTCTTCTATAAGGCATTATCCTATATATATTCTCCTCAACTTACTCTTGCCCTTGGGAAATGTATCCTTGTTGTTGTCCACATAGCTGCCTGGGCCTGGCACGAGTAGGGACGTGGGCGCCAAGACTGCATGGTTGCCATTACGATTACGTCCACGTCCCTGACCATTGCGAGATCCTTCCGCTGACTGTTGTTGGCGCTGCTTGAGATTCTGTCGCGCGTAGCGATCCCGTGCCGCCGACGCAGGCCAGACGCAGATGCAGTGTGCCAGCAGTAGCAGAAGCAGTGGCAGGCAGAGTCCGTTGCCGCGTAGCCTGAACAGTTGGAACAGCCGCATGGCGTCGGTATGTGTGTGTGTGTGTGTGTGTGTGTGCAAGGGTGTGTGTGACGCTTGTTGCGCTGCTGTTGTTGTTGCTCCTCCTCCTCCTCCTCAACTGTGTCGTTGTCAATCAGGAGTCGCGTCGTGACGTCATTTTTGATGTTGCAAATTATTCGAGCTGAATTTTTGGCTTGAATTTATTTTGTTTTAGCTACTTTTGCTTAACACTCTCGCGCGCGTGTTATTTTTCGCTTTGTCAGCAACACCAGCAAACAGCAACAACAATTCAATTTCTGCTACGTTTTGCGTGCCAAAATACAACTTTTTTCTTCTTCCCGGAGCTCTTTCACTGCGTTTTGTTGTTGTTGCTGCGTTTGTTGTCGCTGCAATTGCTGTGCGAGTGTGTGAGTGTGTTTGTGCGTGTGTAGTTGTGTGTGTATAGGAACCAGTTTCACATTACGAAGGCTTTTGTTGTTGTTGTTGTTGCTGTTGTTGGTTTTGTTTTGTGTTGTTTTCGCTTTGCTTTGGCTTTGGCTTTTTCTCAGTTCTCTTTTTTGATGTTATTTTCGAGTTCGAGAGTCGCGCAGCTTTTACGCCTGTGTGTGTTTGTTGGTGTTCGTTGGTGTGTGTTGTGTTTTTGAGGTTAGGGCGCGCGCGCAGGCGCAGCTTTTCAATAGTAGCTCAAGCTGCAGTTGTTGTTGTTGTTGTTGTTTTCGCTTTTCTTGTTGTTATTTTGCACAAACACTTGGCCATCTTGTGGCAGAGAAACACAGACACAAATACACATGCACTTCTTCTCTGCCGTCCCTGTCTCGCCAATTAGCAATGAAATCACAAAATGATCTTAATATATTTTTTGTTAAACTTTTCTTCTTCTTTCTGCCTCTTCTTCCACTCAGCAGGCACTTGCTAAACAAGCGCAAAACTCTTTTTCCTTTTCGTATTTTACATTCGATTAGCACTAAATTAGCGGCAAGTCGAGCGAGCGAAAGAGCGCGTGTGAGAGGGAGACGCGGCAACGCAGAGTGGGAGTTTGAAGGCGATACGATCTCTGCAAGCTTATCGAGAGTCGATACGATCCTGCTTTATATGTTTTTCGTTCACTCGACTCTCACAATTCGCGTCTGCGCAGCGTCACGTTGAATTCGAAACTGAAGCCGACTTCGATGTCGCCCAATGCACAAGCAGCTAGTGAGCGAGCTCACACACACACACAGAGACACACTCTCTCTCTGTGTTGCTCACGGCGAGTTTGGGTAGGTAAAGAGCGGGCATAGAATACAGGTAAACGCTGGTAAAAGGTGAACGGCGCACGGCGAAGATCGCTCGCTCGCTGCGAAGATCTCAAAGAAGAAATAAAACTAAAGCAAAGCCAGCTCCGACTGCCTGTTGCTTGTGCAGCTGCACAATAGATTCAACAGACAGCAGATACAGATACACACACAAAGGCACACACGCACACACATACGCACACACAGGCACGCACGCAGTGGTTAGTGCGACAGACAGTTAGACTGGCACAGGAGGCACAGGTAAAACCTAAAAACGCTACGCAAGGCACTTTTTTGTGGATAAGGGAGGGGGCAGAGGGGCAACCAAAAAAGTCAGCGTAATATGAAACTACATAAAACGAGTGGCTCCGCTGCAATTGCAAGCATATACCCTACAGAACTAAGGTTACAGGGTATAAGTAGGACTGCAATTAAGAAGCAATGAATTTGCTATTAGATTTTATAGTTATTAATTATTTATAGTGATTTATTTACTATAAAATACATTATAGCATATTATGGTGATATTCATGGATGATGTGTCATATCAATTTATGTAATATTATAGCATATCAGTTCAAATCTACATATAAACATATGTTAAGAAAAAATAATGAGCTGCAGATTGCATAGTTCATATACAAACTATTATATCTTATATAAAAAATCGAACAGATAATATTGCCATATACCTTGATCCCAGCAAGAGATAATAAACTCCTAAGGGAATTATATCATACAATAACAAGGCAAACCAAAACAATCATAATATATTATATATGTAAATTATTATATGTAGTCAGTTTTATAAATGAATTTATAAGGAAATGCATAATTATTTTTAATATTCCTTTCAATTATACACTGACATAGAAAACCGTTCTTGCCAATAGTGCTCCAAAAGGGACAACATATCATAAAGTAGAGCTATCAACAACAATTCTTAGGCAACCTTAACGCAATTTACACCTATTGCACTATGTAACTATGTTTTGTTCTTACTCAATGTTCTTTTGTTTTAGATACTAGAGATGATAATTCTATATGCCGTGATTCCAGCTAGTGGAAATATACTTCTAGTATGCAGGTTCATGTATTATCATTATTTCCACTTTATATAAAGACATAACACAATTATAATATACCAAGTCAAATATAATAAGTGCATAATAAATTAGTATTCTTCAAGTTCCCCTTCCTAATAGAGATTGCACTACAGTTAGTTGCACACACTTCATAAAATCCCTATCAACTAGCAGCTGTTGCATAGAGAAAGAGAGAGAGATAGAGAGAGACCCTTCTGCCAGTTACAGTAAGTCCCTTGTTGCTTATCAACAACAGTTAATCCTAATACCCTCTTGACTTTGTTTCCCTTTTTTCATTATTTTGCAGCGGCTTTGCCAGTTCGTTGCGAATGCGCATTGTTGCGCTACACACAGGTAAGATTCGGCTCAGCTCGGCTCAGTTCGGCTCAGTTCGGCTCTGTTCGGTTGGCAACGCATTGCTAAGGTTTGTCTGTGTGTGTGTGTACCGAAAATCGTAGCTGCTTTTGCTTCTTCTTTTGCGGCGAATTCGCTCGGCTCAGGCATTTAAACAGTTGTTGTGGCAGCTCAGGTAAGCGCACAGTTGCGCTCTCTCTCAGTCCCCCTCTCTTGCTCTAACTGTGGCTCTCTCGCTCTCCCTCTCTCATCTGTGGCTCTCTCTGCTGTATGTTTGAGAGAGTTGTTGGCCTGGGCAAATGCTGCCTTATAAGCACTCAAGTTCGCCGCCTGTCTAGCGCAGCTATGTGTGTGTAAATGAGTATATGCAAGTGTATATGAGTGTGTGTGTGTGTGTGTGAGAGTGTGGCTGATCTGCGTGGGCATCGAACGTATCTACGGCGCTTTGGCTCTTGTCTTTTGTCTTTCGGCCAAAAGATTTGTGTCGAACAGCGATGTCAACATTTTGTTTGCCATTGCCGAAAAAACGTTTCTCACCTGTTGCATGCCACAGCCACCAGAGAGAGAGAGCGTAGCGCTGGGTATTTACGCCTGCCCAGACAACAGTTGGCAGCAGGACATCAGCAGGTCCTGCAGGTAAAACCCAGCGCAGTGCAGGCGCATACTTCAGAGCGCACAATGGCCATAAAACATAAATATTTTACAGGAGGTGGCACAGACAAAAGACCGTAGACCGAACTGTGGCACGAAAAGCGCAACCTAGTCGCAGCTGCAACAAATCCCACGCTGCGATCTCGAGAGGCGCGTTGCATTGCCTCAAGACTGAGCGAGGCTGCGCATAAGAAAATACGTTTTAGATACGAAAAGCATTTTCAATTTGTAGTTCAAAAGTTTTTCAAGAGTTGCTCGCACTACATACCTCACTCTCCCTCTTTCCCTCTCTCTCTAGCTCTCTGTATATTTCTTTAACTGTCTGAGGTTTCTCAAACTTGAAATTGATGTCCGTAATCAAACATATTAATAGCCACGCGAGTATCGCAGACCTCAATCAGAGGCCACAGGCCCCAAACACACACTCGCACACACAAAAAGTCATCTGTCAAAAATCGAAGAACATGCGAAGAAGAAACTGACATGGAACTCCACAAAAACCACTTCAAGCCACACTCAGTTCATCATACTCCACACACAGCATCCCCCCTCCACGTTCCCCACCTCCACTCGAAATGCACTCGTAGAAACACAACACAAGACAACAGGTAAACGAAGGTGTAAGAAATCGGTTACAAAACATTTTCCATGAAGCGTACAAAATGCAAGGAAAATCTCTGCCTCTCCTGCTGCTTCTTCTTTTTCTTCATCTGCTCTCTAGCTGCACCCTCGTTCAAAAGAAAGCCTGATGCGACCCTCAACAACAACAAGACGACGATCAACGATCGTCTCCTGCTGTTGTGCACCTTCTCTACTCATCATCATGATCATCGTCATCGACATGAGGAGGATGACTTTGCGCCTGACTGCGGCTAAAACTCAGGTCGAGACTGGAGGTGGATTAATGGTAACAAAAGACGACTCGAGATTCAAGTGCGCTTCGCTTTGCTGATCCTCCTCAGACTCTCCTAAGTCTGAAGCGCGCATTCTCAGCGCCATTTCTCAAGTGTCCGTAACGAAAATGTAACAAAACCCAAATCGGAAAACAAAAAGTGTGAGGCGTTTTGCACATTTTGACAGCTGAATAGGGCCTAGCAGCATGTGGGCCCAGAGTCTCAAGCCGCGTACGTACAGTACAGGCGCCAGACTAGTTGCAGTTTTCAAACCGTAGATCATTATATAACTATACTAAACTACGCTTGAAATACTATTATACAATATATTTTCTAGTCATTTGTAAACTATGTAAGACGATTCTATTTTATCTTTAGACATATAAAATGATATTAAGGCATTTTTACCACAGCATTCATTACTTTACTTTGCTAGCTCTTGATACATCTAAAGATCTACACAGTAAGGTACAGTATAAACCAATATTATAGGCAACCTTATAATATACTATTCCCTATCTTTCCTATCCCTTCTTTCCTACTCTCCTTCTTCACTCCTTCTCTTTAAAATCCCCCCCTAACTGTGCCAGCCCTTATTCCACCACAAGTGCCCCTCAATTCCGTCCTACATCTCCCACCACCATACCAAATTGAACCATACAGTATCTAATACTGTCATCATCTATATATAGACTGTACTATAGCACACTCTGCATTAAAACATGCCCGCCCAATTTTAGTAACTACTTAGCACGTGCTAATGCCAAACCTCACACTTGATTGGATTGTCCGAGCCCTTTGATACCTGTTTGCTGGGCTGGCTGCGCAGTGCGCACTAAGTAGTTAGGATAGATCGATCAACAAATTGCTTCATCAGCATCAGCATCAGCTGCCTGTCACACGTTTTGTATTGTTACGTGTTGTTGTTGCTGTTGTTGTTGTGTCGTGGTGTCTCGAGTCTGAGAGCAAGAAAATCGGCTTAGAATTAAAGCTAATTGCCAGGGCTTTCAATCATGATGCAGCACATTTCAGGTCTAGGCAGACACTGAGCAATACTTGGCCCGTTTGTAATCACGCGGTTTACCTCTAACCCCAACAAAACATGCAAATATCACGCTTCATTTGAAGACGCGCTGACGAGGCTTTGACTGCGTCTGGGCCTCACTCACAGTCTGCTCAGTCCGTTCAGTCTGTTCAGCCTGCGTCAGAGGCTTCCACTCAAATTCACATTTAACTGCCAAGTCGCATAAGTTTTGTGTTTTACTTTTCTTTTTGTGAATTTTATTGGTTGTCGCCGTCGCAGTTGTATACCCTGTAGACGGGTAGATTATGACTGACAGGAGGCTTTGGCCTTTATTACTTATCAATGTAAGAGTGTGACTGATAGTTTCTCTGATTGTGGGCAACTTGATGAAGCTTTCATAACGATGATCTTTACAAATTAGTTTCCAATTTAAACCTTTCTTTAACGACCTTATAGATTTGCAAATTTTTGTTGCATTTTAATTATAACAAAAGTTTATAATTCCATGTTCTTTCCGCATTTGACTAAATTTCTTAGTTCATATTTCTACTTCATTCTTCCTCTTTCATTCTTTTCCTTTCTTTGCCTATAATGCAAACTTAGAATAATCTTCTGGTCTTAATCCATTCTCAACGCAATTTAAAGTTAGCTTTAGCGCTCTTTCTTTCCCCCACTCTCTCTCCTTTTCTCTTTCCCTCCTATTACACTCTCCATCTCGTTCCAAGTGGTTCCTATCCCCTCGTCCTATACTAATTAAGAACCAAAGCCGCATCAAAGCGTAAAAATCAAGTTTCTCTCTCTCGCATCTCTCAGTTCGTAATCCAGTCTTAATTTAATTATGAGCCAAAGCAGTTATTAACGCAGCTACAGGGCATATCCGAGTCGTATCCCTGATGGCATATGGCATTAACATTTCTACTTGCTGTTGTTGTTGCTATTGTTGTTGGTTGCTGTCGCCGCGCACGATTCACGTTTCAGTTCAAGATTCAAAAACGGCTGCGTCTGTTTGGGTTGTTCGATTCGAGTTGAAGTTCGACTGAGTACGTACGTGTGTGTATAGTGTATGTGTGTGTGTGTTGGTGCTTTTTCGTGTTGTTGCTTGGGCTTTTTTTAATGTCTTTGTAAACATAATTGCAACAACTCCAATAACAGATTGTTTGCGCGACTTTAATCGCTTTGTCGTGAAGTGTGAAATATGAGCAGAGCCGATGCCCCTGAGAGGCGGCGAGGAGAGTCTCTCTGGGGAGATTTGCGCGGCGCAGGCGCTGCTCTGCCCGTGGCTATTCTTTTTTTTTTTTTTTTGAAAAGGGGTGCAGAGGGAGGGAGGGGGAGTGGCCACAATAATCAGACATTCATTTTGGGTTTAAAAATACACACAACAAAAAAAAAAACATTTCAAGCGCATATAAATATTTGCGATGCGACACGAAAAATACGAATATGTAAGCCAAGGCGGCCATTTTGTCAACAAGAGGCAGCAGCAGCAACAACAACAACAACAACTGCAGCAAGTTCAATTAGCGCTTAGGTTGTCTGCGCGCTTCGATTTGCTAAATTTAATCCAAGCATAAAGCACAGCGCAAAGCAAAGGCAAAAGCAAAAGAATCGAAAAAGGGAATTAAAAAGCAGCAGCAGATAAAGCAGAAAGAGGGAAGAAGGGGGAGGGGGTGCTGCTGGCAGAGCGGACGTTTTAGCAACGCACACGTGTCCAGGGCGCCCAGCGACATCGTGTTGCAACAACACTCGACAACAACCTGTGGAGCCGCCATTAGCCCCATGAAGCATGAAACAAAAGACGATCCAAGTGAGGCTGTGGAGAGTGGCAAGCGAGCTGCGGGCCTGCCACAATGCATTTGTGCGATAAGTGCAGAGGAGCCACAGAAGAGGCGAAGAGGAGCCAACAGTCTCGAAGACGGGCCCTTAAAAGCCCAAGCCCGAGACCGAGACCGAGACTGAGACTGAGACTAAGACGGAGACTGGCGACTGCAGCGAGATTTGCACAGTGAGATAGCTCATTTTGGACTTAAGCCTGTTCTCCTGCGCCCTCTTCTTCCCCTCTCTTTCTCTCACTCTGCTGGGCTCAAAGTCGAAGTTGGAGTTGTTGTAGTTGAAGTCGAGTCTGGACGTTGCCTTGGCTAATCGGCGGCTATGTAAGTTGGTTGTTAAAGCCGCGTACGTGCGGCGACAGGCAGACAGAGAGTCAGACAGACGGACACGAAAGACACGAGAGGAGGAGCAGGAGAAGGGAAGCTGCAACGAGCTCCACTCAGATCGAAGCCAGTTCGTTGTTGACAAGGCAACATGAAGAGTGGGGTAGGACAGGCAGGCAGGCAATGGGAGGAGAGGCATCAGTGGAACCACAGCCGCATTCCAATAATGTAAGGATTCTCTTCTTCACCCAATCGATGATGCTGCTGCTGCTGCTGTGTGGCGCAGCAAGGTCAACACTTTGCCAGCTAAGGTCACCGCAGATGCTGCAGATGTTGCTGCCTGCAACTTGGTCCAAGCCATACTTGGTCAGCACAATAGACACGAGCTATTGCTTGGTCGGTATATCTCTCTCTCTCTGTCTGTGGAACGTGTGCATACTTATTAGTTTTAAACAAAAGACATTTGTATAATCGCATTATAATTAATTTAAGCATTCCACCTTATACCTCATAGCATCTCTCTTCATCTCTCTACACATCATTTCTTCTTCTTCTTCCATCTCTGTTTCAAAAGAAAATTATCAAAATGCCAATAGCTGTATTAATTTGGGTTTTCTGTTTTGTTTTTTTTTTCTGTCTTGTTTTTGTCTTACGGATCTCATTTGTTGTTGTTGTTATTGCTGTTTTTTTTCTGCTTCTCTCTCTACGAACTTAAACCGGTTTGCCGCTCGAAACGGCAACAACAACAACAAGCATAACGATGGCCGTTACTAAAGCTCACAGCTAAATAGAGAGCGAGAGCAAGAGCAAGAGAGAGAGAGAGAGGCAGCGCAGCAAATGCTGCTCATTTTGATTGCAGCTGTGTGTGTAAATTTCCTATGAAAAACACAGGCACACACAGCATCCACAGGGAGGGGAACAAGGAAGGGGTAAGAAAAATGCGGAGAGAACGATGACTAAAATCGGGCAAAGGTACGTAGGGCTTGTCAGATGAAAACACACACACATATAGAACACATTTCGAACTAATTTAGCTTCCACAAGCAATTACGTTGCTCGATATGCCCACCTGTGTGGATTGCATGTGCCTCCATTAGCGATCGCACATCATCCACATGGCGTGTGTCATGGCTAAGTTGACTACCAGGTATTTAACTTAGCTAACGATACTCGCAGTTTGTGTCTTAGCTAACGATAATCGTTGAGTTGCAGTTTGTGTCTTAGCTAACGATAATTGTTAAGTTGTTTGGTTTTTAACTCAGCTAATTCACCCAAGTTGCACTCAACAACAGTTGTTCTCTACAACGGGAAATAGTTAAATGGAAACAGTGGGAACTGGGAAGTTAGCAAAGACATACACCAGCAGGGAATTTCTTAAACTCTTGTTGAACTTCGCTTTTTTGGAAACTAGCGCAATTTCGATCCCATTTGTGGCCCGGCTAACGACAATCACGTTCAATCTGCTTTATCGACACCTGCATGCGTACTGGACTCGCTCGTTTTCTTCGTTTCGTTTTTGACGAAAAACCAATATCGATAAGTCGATAAATCTCTGGTTCTGACTATCAACAGAAAAATTATTAATGGAAGGAGTTCTTTTCTTCGTGCGTCCCCACTCAGTCTTTGCAAAATATGGGAACCCCAGCTCATACATGCCAATTAATTTTCACCAGGCATCTTTTTCATCTTTTTTCTGAACCATGTCCGTCTGCTTGTCCTCTTCCCGTCCGTCTTTACACTGCCAATAAAGTTTATTAATAAATAACAGCAAAACCTCGACGAACATGAATGACAAATATGTATTCTAATATATCTTGGCGCAAATTGAGCTGAACTCATTATAACGGTCACAGCACAACGCACGTCGATTGTTAGTCGCATCTACGGAATTCCTATTGTCCGAATATACAAACTAAATAAATAATGGATAAGTAAGCGGGCAGTTAAAACAAGTACTAGCCATTGTTGCCCCAGCCACGCATGTATGCCTGTCTGCCAGTGCCTGTGTGTGTGTGTGTGTCTCTCAAAATAATGGCAAATGTATTAACATTAATACTTTAACCCTTATGTGCCGCTAGCACAGGTCAACAGGCCAACTACACGTGTGTGTTCGAGACTGTGTGTGTGTGTGTGTGTGGCGCGTTGGCGCATGCGCACTCGATTGTATCGCAGGGAGGAACTCAGTGCGGCAGGGGGAGGCAAGGGGGGAAGGGCTTGTGTGTAGAGAACACCCGATGCGAGCCGGAGTCGCGTGCAGCGTTCCGTGAAGTTTTCCAACTTCATTTTCGACTGTGCTTTGTTTTGCTTTTCTTTTTGTTGTTGTCGTTAACTGGGGAGAGGGAGAGAGACACACACAGAGACACAACGGGCAGTTTAACTGAAAATGAAACGCATGCGTGTCGCTGTCGCCACGGCGGGGGTGTGTTGGTATGTGTGTGTGCAACAATTGGTTGCAAGTTGTAGTGGTATCTCTATGTATCTGCATCTGTATCTGTTGCATGGAAGTTCTTGCATTCAGTTGGCCATAAAACACTTGAAGCAGAACCCTGGCTCAGAGACTTGCAACTGCAACAGCCAGAGCAACGCTGCGTTACGCTTGTTGCAGCTGCAGCAGCGGGCAGCAGTTGAAAGTTGAATGCAGCACACAGGGCGGCACTTAATGAATTTCTCATTGTTTTTTTTTTTCATGGCTCTAAAACACAACGTGATTTACTTTTGTCGCGTGTTCTGCACCTGCAAACGTTTGCCCCAATGTGGGGCACAGCTGCCTAATTGCGTACACACACAAACACACACACAAGTACATACCTGGTATTTTGAGTTTAATTATCGAATTTATTGAATTACACGCCAGACTCACCTGCAAAAGAGAGAGAAAGAACGATGTTAATGATGACTGTTTAAATCACGAGGGCCTTGAGTCAGCCTCAAATTACGTTTACACATGCAGAAATCATGGCGAGCAGGGGGGAGGGTGAGTAGATGGGAGGTGTGGGGCATCTATTGCAAAATGCCGGTCAATGTGCCGCAATTTCACAGTTATTTGCCTCGTTATCGCCAGCAGCAACACTTGCAACACTTTCGCTTCACTTAATCCCAGCACCAGCCACAGCCCCATCTCCCACCTCTTCCCATGCCTGCCCTCTCTCTCTCTCTCTCTCTCTCATTGGGGAGTGGCGCTGCGACTTTTCAATTTCACACGCTGTGCGACCAAACGCGAAAAATTCTCACGACACTGAGGCAACAACAACAGCAACAACATCAACAACATCAAACCAAGACAGCCGCTTCAAAATGATGCCAGAGTCTGCCACATGCGGCAGCAATTGACGCTTTTTTCTGCATTCTCTCGCTTCCTCTCGCTCTCTCACTCTCTCTGACTTCCCTCTCTCTTTCCCTGTCTGACTTTGCCCCACTCACTCACTTTTTTTTGGTGTGTGTTTTCCCCAATCTGCCTCAGTTGCAATTGCAACTGTGACACATGTAAAAGAACAACGACAGCGACAACAACTTGCAACATGTGGCGGCCTTTTGGCTAATTGTGGGTTACCATTTCGCATCTCATTGCGATGCTGCCGCTGCTGCACTCCACACTGTGCCACATTGCTGTGCTAGCCGCGAGTGCTCACTGTGCCACTTAGCCAGAGGTCAATGGGAGACATTAGTGTAGAAGCTGCTGTGACTCAGCGCCACTTGAAGATGATATCGTGCAGCCGGAATGTGTTCCACGAAATCTACAGATACATATAGTATATATCTATGATATATGGTATTCGCGCTACTTGGCATGTAACTGTGAATTGTAACACTTTTATAGATGAATATCTTGAAGATGAATGATCTTCTTTTGGGCTGAGATAAAAGAATTCTATTTGGAATTTTTGTTATACTAAACCTAAGGTTAAGTTTCTAATTAATCAAAGTCTAGTCTTTTGCTCTAGGTCTAGCATTATGCAATACAGGTCTACCAATCTTGCTCTAATCTTATCATTGTTAAGAACTAACTGAGAAGAAAGCAGAGATAGCACAAGGGTTTATTCTTTTATCTATTTCTAGTCTGGTTCTTTTTGCTTCAATACTTCAAGTGTGTTCTTCAGTTTAAAGTCCGTCCTTAATCTTGTCTGTGTGCGATACTTTATTAAACAAATTTCAATACTGCATCTATGAACTCAAACTAAGCCATGAATATAGTTTTATACTTCATATTATGCCAAATCTGAATGTAATCTAACATCTCACCTGACTCTATACATCCCATGCCAGATCTGTCCACTTCTATACCTATATTCATATTATCTTCTCTTCTGCTATTCTCCCAACTTCTGCACCTCATCGCATCATCTATTTGGGTCACGCTTCATGAAATACTTCTCCTCTATATACATTGTGTTAATTTGCAGCTATAAAACCCAAACCGAACCCAAGTCTTGGCCATCGCACATCCGAATCCGAGTTTGCAGCATAATAATAAATCAAAGCCACCGCTAATGATAATAAAGTTTTAACTGCTGATCTCTCCTGCTCTCTGAAAAATCGTGGCTTAAGTGTTTTGATGTGCCATAAACAATTGTGGATGGCGGATTTCTGCTTAAACAATAATAACAATAATAATATTCGCATCTAGGAATTATAGATATAACGATCAACGTGGGCGGATGTGTGTGTGTGTGTGTGTTGCATGAAATTTGATTTGATGTGCCATTCAAAATATTTGCTCTTCATGCTATATTATTACTATATCTTTCTGTTGTTGTTCTTATTGTTGTTGTTGTTGTGGCTACTGCAGCTTTGGCATATTGTTTCCATCATCAATGCGATGTGGATGTGGATATATGGATGATGAGGTTGGTTCTGCTCTATATACAAATGAGATACATTCCGATTCCAATTCCGAATTCTGCGAGTATGCAAAAATTTGTTGTCTGGCATTTTCCAACGATAACTGACAATGCACAGCCTGAGACTTGAGCTGTCGATGGTATTATATGGCGAATGAGTGTGCGAGGGTCGATGAATAAATATTGTAATGTTTGCCATATTTACAGTGAACTTATGGCCAGCAAAAGGGAATAAGTTGGAGCAAAAGGGAATAAGTTGAAAAATATATAATAGACGAATCATTTGTTGCAAAAAGTCAACAACCCATATATATATATATATGCATAGCAACGTCAATAATCGATTTCTTTATAAAGCTGATAACACCTTGAAGCTTATACAACATTGTTAACATTTGCAAAATTCCGAGAAAGTCATTGACAAATTGTTATTATAATAACAAATGAGGTGAGTTCCAGCTAAGCAACAGACATTTCGACGCTGATTCTCGGAATCTATATATTATACATTATTCAGTTTTTACTGCTTTACGTACTTAATACGTAAATCGATGAGCAGAAAGATTAGTTAGTTATAGTTAGTTCTCCCCAACCAGCTAATTACGAAAGCGATGAGCGATGAGCGATGGGAGATGAACACAGACAAAGTCCGGACTGTATTTGATAAGCAGCAGCACGCAGTCAGTGGCTGCTGTTATCAACTCGAAATTCTCGGGCTATTCTCGGGTATTCGTAAACAGATCGCCGTGTCAGAAGTTATCGCCAAGAAGAAATGAAATACACTCAAAAAAGTGCTGATCTATGGGGAAAACTTGGCTCGGCGGTAGCTCGTGTTGCTCGTTGAGACTGAGACAGTGGCCCCGGACAGAGCCGGCGACAGTGGCCTGGTGTACTGGTACTGGTACTGGTAATTCAGCTAAAAAACATGGCGACAACAAGCGTGCCCGATTCCAATGAAAAAACCAGCCACAAAAATAATTGAAAAACAAATTAAAAACACACAAACAATACCAGAAAAAAATGAAACAGAAACAGAAAAAATAATACTGAGCAGGGCAGAGAAAATAATGCTGAAATAAAATATGAAGCGTTGGCAATTAATGAAAACACAGAGAGAGATAGAGAAACAGAGAGAGAGGGGAAAAAAGCTAAAAATTATTATTATTATTATCTGTAAATGCGAACAGCGCCGCGCCGCGCCGCAGTCTCCCCAATATATGCGAGGATGGTGTGCTTTGGCTCGGGCTCTGACCACCACTGGACAGGGCATGGCTCACTGAGCTAGCCGAGCCGGACTGACTGACAGACAGACAGACAGAGAACGGAGTAACTGAAGACTGATGGAGCGCACATTGACCTAAACAAACGGGGCAGCTACAGAAATTAATCAAAAACTTTCAGGGCGTATCGTTGACTTGACTTCGGAGTTGGGAGAGTACAGTTCAGTTGAGGCGAGGCGAGGCGAGGCGAGACGCAGCTCGTGGCATATAGTTGGGTGAAGTCTCTCTCTGCAATTGCTGCCCTATACGGAGGGAGACTGGGAATCGCTACAGTTTGTTTTAATTAAAGCCAGGGAAGTTTTCCCTTGTGTGTTGAAAAGAGGGATAGCTAAACAGTTACCCGTTCACAATTCCCAACAATTATTACAGCACGATGAAAAGTAGCCTTTTGATTTGTCGCTTATCGCACTCGCTAATGGACTTTCTCAATTGCAATTCGTTTCTGTGCAGTCCCTTAATGGTTATTTAAAACAACAGGCCAATCAAGCTGTAGTTTAAAAGCTACTCTTTAAATACAGCCAATTACTCGTTATTTCACTACTCGTTACTCGTTTACTGCCACTCGTCGTGGCTTCCCCCTACTCGTCGCTCACTCGTTTTGGCTCACTCGCTACTCGTTGACAAGTTGTCATTCGCTGTCTACTCGTAACATTTCTGCTTTGTCTCTCGTTGTAGCTTAGCTCTCGCGCTTCCTTCTCGTTACTTTCTACTTTTCATTTCAATCCATTATGCAGAGCTCGATATTGCTTAATACTATAATAATTACTCGCTACTCGTTGGGGCTTACTCGTTACTCTTTGTCTTGCTACTCGTTACTCTTTTCTCAACACAATTCTAGTTAATTCTGCTTATTCACTGCCCTCTCGCTGCACTCCACTCGCCACTCGTTACTTTCCTTGTCATCTTGATCCATCTCTTGCTCTTCAAAACAAAACCTAACCTTACCCAAGCTGCGCATTACGTACTGACTGACTGTTGACTGTTGTCAACTAACAGGACTACCCCAGCTGGTGGCACACATAAACGCTCGTTATGGCCATGGAGCAGGCTCCGCTTAAGGCAGCAAGCCAAGCCAAGCAACTTGGCTTAATTAAAACGCAGCCAGAGCCGAAGGGAAGGCAGACAGACTGTGGCAATGCACTGCCCAACTCGTTGCACTCGTCACTCGCTGCCTGTCGTGACCATAATGAAGCGCAGACCTGACCAGGCAGATGACCAACTATGGGCGAGCAAAACAGGCTAGCATAGGATGCGCTGATGCCGATGCTGCTGCTGCTGCTGCCAAGCTGCCAATTGATCAATTATGTCGCATTGACCATTTTTGGACCGCCCCTCTCAGGTTGCAGTTGCAATTGACCATAAAAGAGGCAACATCGAGCGGGTCTGGCCAAGAGGTTTATGGCCAAGCCGCCCGCATTGGGAAAATCCACATCATTTTCTGACGGGGCTGACAAACGTTTTGTGGCAGCCAGCAATTCGGTCAAATCGAATGTGGCAAAGATGGGAATGAAGTTGCCGTTGCCACAGTCGTTGCTGCTGTTGCTAAAGCTGCTGCTGCTGCCTTTGCCAACTGTTGCTGGCAACTATTGTTGCTGTTTGTTGTTGCCAACTCTCGGTGAAAGTTTGCCGCCCCGAAAAGTCAACTTTAACTCGCGTCTAATGCATAGATTCTGTTTTGCTCTCCTCACTTCTCCTCCTTCTCTGCCTCTGCTGCTGCTTCGGCATCTTCTTACACCCAAAAAAAGGCAGAGAGGAGAAAAAAAAGGGCATTAATTACTTCCGGAGCAAACAGAAAATGCCTGAGCTCAAGCGGCGACTGAAGCTGGGGCTGAGACTGAAGCTGAGACAGAGCAGGGGCTGAGCAGTGGACTGAGGCTGAGACGAAGACTGTGGCTAAGACTGTAGCTGGCTGGGGCTGAGACTGAGCTTCAGCTCCAGCGCCCGCACCACATACCGGTTTCACAGAGGCCTGCCAGGGCAGAGGAAGCCGATCTCGAAAAGGTTTTTCACAGCGGGTGTTAATCAGAATTCAATGAGCTGAACTGAATATTGCCAATCAGTTGCGTATTTCAAATAATGAAATTCATATTGGTTCGACGACTTTGCTGATCTGCTGATGTATGTATTATATATATATATGAATATGTTTTTTGGTTATTTCTCAATTTCATTTCGTATGCTCTCGCACAAGCCGAGGCAAACGTGCTGAGCCTAACAAAAATATGTGTTGTAAGTTCTTTTTCGAGGGTTTTTTTTTTGGGTTATACAGGGTGTGCGGAGTGTGCGGGGTATACGGGTTGCTCTGTGTGTTCTTTGGCTACATGTGTACACGTTGTACTCGCACAAAGTTGCTGTCGTCGCCGCTGTTGTCGTCGGCATTTTGAGGTGATTTTAACGCTGCAATCAGCACAAGTCAACACACACAAAGGTCGCCTAAGGTGACACGGGGAAGGGGACCGAGAGAGATTGCCCGACTAGGGGCGATTGACTTAGCTGTACTTAGTTAGCATGTAAGCAGAGATTGTAACAAGCTCAATGACAACTGCAGCAACAGCAAGAATTGCAGCAACAACAACTGCGACCCCGTTGGAAATGCGACAGCAGCAGCGACAGCGGCGTCTTCTTGCGTCTTCTTCACAAGAAACTGTTGAATGCAACCAATGCCAATTGGGCGCCCAGCTTCGACTTGTTGTAGCTAGTGTTGTTGTTGCTGCTGTCGTTGTTGCTACGTGATCACCATGGCAATTTCTCAATTGTATTTTTATTGAGTAAAATATTGGTTGGCATTCAAGCGTCTGATCGTGTCACTGTATGTGTGTGTGTGTGTAGAATTTTCATTGGAGCAGCGTCGACGTCGCGTCGTCGTCGTGGGACACTCCCTGAAATTTTGTTATTTGGTTCATGTAGAATGTAAAATAATTGTGACATTACGACAATTGTTGTTGCTATTTTTGTTTTGTTTTCTGTTTCTCTGTGATTCTGATAGCGTCGACTTCGATTTATTTGGGCATTTCGTAGCTTAATGGCAGCGGGAGGGAGGGCAAGAGGAGGGCAGAGCTACATATAGAGGTAGTTAGAGAGATGTAAAGATACAGATTTATGTTAATGAACTGGTTCGCAATCAAATGACAATTTCCGATTAGGGGCAGTGTTATTATTACTCTTTCTCGCTCTCTCTCTGCCTCTTTGTATCCCTCTCTATATGTTTCTCAGTCTTTTCTCTTTTTCAGTGTGGGAAACATTTGCAGAAAGACATAAAACTAGTTGAGATCAGTCAGACAAGTCTGTAAAAATTCATTAATAATGTCAACAACTTTTGAAGAGTTGAGATCAAAAAGTTTCTGTATATTTTATACAAATTTTCATAATTCTTAAACTATATTTATTATAATGTCTTCTAATTGTATTAGACTTATTTCTCAGCCCCTGAAAACTAAAAGATTTACTAAAATGAAAGCCTGTTTTTAGAGCTAAGAATGTGCATATTATTTATAGAGTTTTCTACACCTTCTCGACCAATGATTTTTATAATGAATTCGACTTTTATTGAAACTATTTCTCAACTTCTGTTTTCTATTTTGCATAATGAATTCCAGTTTTATTGAACCTATTTATCAAGTTTTTTTCAGTTATTTATTATAATGAATTCCATTTGTATTAAACCTATTTAATGAATTCCAGTTATTTGAGATCTATTTGTTTCTGTTCTTTCTAATAATCGTTTCTATTATTTATGCTAAACCTGTTTAAAGTACAAATCGTGCCTCAATTTCGATACGATCTACCAGTTGAATATGTTATGAATGAATGAATGAATTTACAATGAGAAATTCTCATTCATGATTGCTGCTTAATCGTTTCTATCTCTCGCTCAAGAAACTGAATGAAATTCCCACTAGATCGATTAAAGGGTTCTCTCTGCGATTAATGGAGTTAGATAAAAGTGTGAATAAACCACAAGGCCCGAAAACGTTAAAGCCACAAAACGCAATGAATACCTGTGTGAATATATCTCTCTGTCTCTCTGTATGGTGTCTACGAATATGCTCGACTATTTATCTCAGTGTGACGATCTCGACGAGTTTGCTGCTGTCTCTTTCTGGCTTTTTTTGAAATTGAAAACACATTTGTATACAATTTGAATTGTGGCTGTCAACCTTTTGTTCCTGTTGCTGTTACTGTTGTTGTTGCCATGGAGCTAATGCGCATTGCTTGTTGTTGTTGTTGTTGCTGTTTGTGGCTTACGTATGCACACGTCGTACGCTTTGAGGTTGTTTCAACATGAGGCTTTATGGGTGCAGTTCCAAAACTCGGCTAGAAAAAATGCACTCGAGAAAGTCCGACGAGCCCCAAAGAGTGTCTCTCTGTGTGTGTGTGTGTGTGTGCGTGTTAATGAATGACTTCTTGGAACAAAAAAAGAAAGAGCCGCTCTCGACTTTTAACACTTTGGCGCTGACCCAAACGAGCTATTAACCCTTGTGCAACGAGCGCTCTTATTAACCCCTTGCAGCAGCAGCATCACAGATCATCAGATCTAACCTCAAATTACTTCCGCTGCACGCACACAGCTAGAACAATTACTCAACACACACACACGTGCAGAGAGCTGCGTGCGTGTGTAATCTATGCAACCAATCTCTGTTGCTGCCTCTGCTGCTGCTGCTGCTGCTGCTGCAACGTGTTGCAGGTACAAACAAGTGCACGATCCGCGCCTGTGTCGCCATATTCCATCATCGGGTGTAATTAACGCCGCAACGCGCGCAAGCGCAGCGGAAATTCCAGGCAGGAAAATTGTAATGTCAGCAAAGTTCCCCCCCATCCCAACTCTACTGCTGCCCCGCCCCCTTTTCCAGACTCCCCTTCATGCACAGGGGGGCATAACGATTTGATTTTCAGCTTAATTATCGCTTGACTGGCAATCCTGGCAGCAGAACCAGTTACCAACACCGGATGATGGCCAACAACAGCACCGGATGGGACGGCCTCTGCTGCCGCTGCTGCTGCGGGTATTGGCCAACCCAGCAGCAGCAGCAGCAGCAGCTTTGGCTATTTTACTAGCTATTTCTTTGGCTATTTTGTCGCCAAGGCGGCAATTCTAAAAGTTCTTCTTATCACTTTGGCAACAGGCACACGACGACAGGCCGCAAAGTGAGAAGAAAGAATGGACAGGAAATCGAACCGGCTGCGCAAGCGCTGAAAGACAGAAAGAAAGAAAGCGTAGGGAGCGAAGACAGCAACAACAAAAAACAGGCGAACCTGTCGGACAACAACAACGACAACAGTGGCAACAACAATGGCAACAGCAGCCGCAGCAGCAGCAGGCACTGAGTGTAAATCAGTTTTAGTGCAAGCTTTCGCGGTGCGCCATTTTGAGTGCGCCTCTCTCAGCTGTCGACGCTGCTGCTGCGCAGTCCCTTTTGCACTGCTTAAGCCAGCTGCTCTGTTTTTGCACTGCTTGGAATTGATATGTACTTTAGTGACTCTGTGTTTCTCCCTCTGCCGCCTACACAGTTTGAACTGCTTGTTAGTCATGCATTTTGATAGTTGTCAAGGCTGCATTGATCATTGATTCTTTCTTTCTCTTTGCCGACATCTGCAGCTTGCGATCTCCTGCTCTGCTTTCTCTCTTACTATTCATATGGCTCAAGGCTGCACTGTTGCTGCTTTGCCTAGTTGCCCTATTTGCACTGCTTGCAACTGCTGCGCACTCTGCTGACTCCTTCTCCCACTACCTACGCCTGCACAGCTTGCATTTTCTCTCGTAAAGCAGCGCTGCTCCTGCCAGTGCTGCCCAGCAGCTGAGCCCTCTACTTGCAGTTTAAGTGCTGCTCTGCAACTGCTGCAAAAAGCTGCCTCACTCTTCTCACACTCACTCTCTCTTGTTTTCCCCCTCATCAATTTGCAGTTGAGCGCGTCGGCATTTTGGCGCAGCTGTTAATCCCAATTAACCGCAATTAATATATTATACATTTTCAGTATAAGCCCTGCAACTACAACAACTACTCACATGTGCTGCTGCTGATCTGCCAAACTGACGCTCTCAATTTTACTCTCTCCCCATCTCTCTCTTCCATGCGCTCTTCACACGACCCACATTTGGCTGAGTCTAAAGTCGAAACCTTTTGGCCGTGCGTGAGAGAGCGAGAGAGAGAGGGAGGGAGAGACACAATCGACTCCATTTGGTGCCGTTTTGAGTGCCGCCCTGACTGCGCCTGCTGCTGCTGTTGCTGTTGCTGCGTCGACTGCGACTGCGACTGCGAGTGATATTGCTGATGCTGCTGCTCCCTCTCCTTGTGCTGCCTTAATTGTTTTTAATTAACGCAAACGCTTTGCCTTTGCCTTTGACTCGCCACATTCCAATTTTCAATATGTGTGCCCCCATACCCCCCCCCCTCCTCCCCTCTCTCCCTCTCTCTGTCTACTGATCTTACATCTTGCACAACTTTCGTCATCGTTTGACTTTTCATATTGAATTTGAAATGATTTTGAAAGCTGCGCGCAGGCAAAGTGGGGTGCGGCCACACACACACACACACACATACATATGCATGTATAGAAGCACTCACATCTGTATGTATTTATGAGCGCGGCAACTTCTTGAGCCGCTGTTGAGTGATGCATGCGGCGCTTCATAAAAACTGTCAATGATTCACATTGTTGTTGTTATTCATTGCTCGATTTGACCCGCAGCCATCGTAGGGTTAAACAAACGCACATAGTACCAGACCATACCCCTCCCCAACCCCCTCCAGTTGTCCCTCATGCTGGCAGGGCTTACTGAATGCGCGCTTTTGTCCATTGTCGCCGTTGGGGCCAAACCTTTCTTTGCTTTTGCACTCCCCTCCCTCCTCTTCTCTCCTGCTCTTCTATCTTTGCTTTTCTCTGCCAGTGTCGTACGCGTTGTCTTATAATTATGCAAGATCATTGCCAGACGCCGTTGACCTTTGCCTGTCGTCACCAGCCTGACCGCCCCTCTTCCCATTGCTGCCCTTCCTCCCCTGCTCTCTTACTTGCCTTATTATGTGCCCAAACGTTTTCCGGCCCAAAGCAGCAGAATCTTCTCTGCGCCTCTTTCTTCTCTCGCACTCTCGTCCGGCTCGAGAACAACAAGAGGAAAAGAAGAAGACGAGGCAAAACCATTTTAAATGCTAATTTTCGGGAAACAAAGCCCATCTAGATAAAGCAAAGCGACTACAGGATACATAACATGGGAGTGAAGAGAGCGCTGGATACTCCACTATATCATATGGTAATATCTTGACAGGAAGTACTACAAGCAACTGTTAAACTGTTGCTTTAATTTATAGACATAACTGTTGCTGGCAAGTTCCCTTGCAAGCTCATCAAAGTTCGTCTATATGGAAAACAAGTTCAAACTGTTCCCGATCCCATAAATATTAACAGAAAGAGTTGACTAAGCTTTAAAAGTTTAAAAGCTCATTAAAAAGCAGTTGAAAGAACTAACGGTAGCTACTGTGGAGTGTGCTGGACGAATAAGTACCCTATCTATCTACTAGCTTCATCTGTTTCTTAAGGTACATCTCTCTTTATAATTCGATTCCCATGAAATTTACAGTAATCATTTGGTTGGTCAATATTGTACACACCAAAAATCAATATTCTAGCTTTAAAATTTTAGCTTGAAATATTTTTTTTTTGAATTTGTGATACCGACAGTGGGCGGTTTCCAATGCTCTATAAAACATTAGGTCAACACATTGATAAGACACATTGTTATCAAATTTAGTAGAGCTAGCTTTTATAGTCTCTGAGATTTGGGTGTTCATACAGACAGGCGTGGTCATTTTGACGCGGGTATTTACGCTGATAAGGTATATATTTAGAATTTGTACTTTAAAATATATATTTTGGAATTTAAACATAATAATATATACTATAATGTGTTGCAGAAGCCTGCTTATCTATATGTAGAGGGTATAATAGGTTCGAACTTTTTCGGCTGCCATAAAAATCAACAGAAAATCTTAAAAACAAAACACTTCCGATCAGTGTAAAAAAACTAAGTTAATTTACTTTTTGCTGCTACTGTTTTCCCACATTAATTTCTGCTAAATTAGCGCACAAAGTTGTCCAACTTCTTTGAGGGATTTTGAAATATGGCTTAAAATTTCCAAAGCTCACCATTCGCTGGGTAATCCGATGCGCTGGGCCCAGGCTCAGTTTACCATGCTGCAATGACATATGGTGCAGCTACATACATC
Source organism: Zaprionus indianus (assembly GCA_018904595.1). Lineage (NCBI taxonomy): Eukaryota > Metazoa > Arthropoda > Insecta > Diptera > Drosophilidae > Zaprionus > Zaprionus indianus. The sequence continues at coordinate 5,125,862 of JAEIHA010000171.1, read as the reverse complement.
GCCCCCGCCAGCAGAGCGCTCAGATGATGATCGTGATGATGGTGATGATGATAATGCAGCTCTCTTGCTGCTTGCCGAAGACCCTTCACTAATTACAATGTGTTTATCTGCGCCTGATCTGCTGCTGCTGCTGCTGCTGCTGTTGCTGCCTCACAATGTGGCGACAGACGTTTTAATGTAGCAAACGAGCAGGGGAGGGAAGAGGGGCAGGCAACTCGTTGAGATTGCAAGGCGACAGCTGCACACAGCTCGGGGTATTATGATTATTATTATTATTTGGCCAACTCATAAACCAAACAAAATCCCCCAAGAAGAAGAACTTCACAAAGAGAGAGGGAGGGAGAGAGGGAGAGATGTGTGAAACGACGCATGCGTCAGCAACAACAATAAACGTTGTGGGGGCACGTTGATTGGGCCGACGTTTAACCTCACTTCGGCTCCGGCAGCCTCGGCTCCCCTCGTGCGGCTGCAAGGCAATCAACAATTGAGAGTCGCCTGCCATTGGCTGTGCTGCGCTCTCCCCCACACTCACTCTCACTCTCTCTCTCTCTGTCTCCCTTGCAGTTGCTGTCAAACTGTGTGCGTAGTAAAAATAAAATGCAAATGAGCCACAGCCAAATGTGCACAAATGTTTTTTTGGGGAAATACTGCAAACAAAACTGAGCAAAGGAAACAAATAGAAAGAGGAGGAAGTGCAAGAAGAAGAGGGGAAGCAGCACAGCATGTTCTGTCGGGAAAGGGGGCCTGCCTCCCTCTCAATTTCAATTTCATTACAAAAATTTCCATCTTTGTGCTGTCAGTTTTCATGGCGCTTTTCTCACCCAAGTGCGGAACGATGGGAAACATTTCTTGAGGCACACACACAGGAAATTGATTATTATTTATGATTACAACAACAACAACAGCAGCAGCAACAACAAGAACAAATGCTTTGCATACGTGAGAAAGCGTTTCGTTTCGTTTCTGAAACAATTGAACAGATTTCCAAGACAGAACAGAACAAAAGGCAGACAGATACAACAAATGTAACATATGCCCCATTGAGACGTTGCACTCAAAGGAAGCGGAGGAGTGAGAGCGGAACAGACTGCATAAAGCATATGACATGCGCTGTCTAGGAACTCTCTCTCTCTCAAGTGGTCTCTTTAATAATTGAAGACATGCATATGAGACTCGCCTCGGGGCATCTCAAGTGTTTTTCCTGCACAAAAAATATTTTTCATATTTTTCCATGAGAAACAAAAAAAACCAAAGAATGTCCTTATGAAATTCGATACATGCTGGGTACTTCTGCACGCACTACCTACGCTACCTGCTAGCCAGAAGGACTGTCGCGTGATTTGATCCTGTCTACCCACTTAGTTTGGTTCCTCTACCTCGAACTCTCTTATTTTTTTCACTGGAAGCACTTAACGGCACTTGATCTAATGTGTTGTTCTTTTCCGCTGCTCGGAAGAGACCTTCTCTCTCCCTCCCTCTCTCTCTTTCTGTCTCTCTGTCTCTTTTTCTCGCCTTGACTTGCATGCGTCAGCTGGTGGCTTGTTTAGAATTTCATTTTCTAGCTAATCTTTTGCCATATCAAATTCTGTTTTCGCTGTATGTATTGCAACCTTAATTATGATGAGTAACCGCTGTTTCTTACCTCTGTTTCTCCTACTACTTCTTCGTGTACTTTTGCGTACTTTTCCCCTCAGTTACGCCTTATCAAACGTGATAAGACTCGTGTAGTAGTTGTAGTTGTACGAGTATGCATGCATAGGTTGATTCATTTGCACTCGCAGTCGCTTTGATTTGGGATCAGGGTTCCCTTCAGGGGTTCACTGCGCATTTCATCAGCTTTGTGGCACGTTTGTGTTGCAATTCGATAATGCATTGCAACTGATAAGTAGGCCGATAACTACTATATAGTTAGCTATAGGGGGAGCTTGCTGAATTTCAATATGTTTCGTAAGATTCATAACTCATTCTTTATCTCTCACTGTGCCTCTCCACTTATTGAGCCATAAAGAGCCTTACAAAGTAACTAAAGTTGCTTGAATGAGCTACTTAAATGCTGCACTAAATGATACCCATTAGTTGTACTGGTAATTTATGCAAATATGCAACGAAAAAAGGAAGAAAAAACCAGTCAAAAAAGAGCCAAAAACTGAGCGAAACTTATAATTTACAAGCTGGCTGCGTCTTTCCTTGTTGCCAATTCGCTTAAGTTGTGCGTGTGTGTGTGTACGTGCAAAACACCTGCAAGTAAGCAGCAGCAACAGAAAGAGATAGACAGAAAGAGAGAGAGAGAGGGGGAGAGACAACGACAGCAAGAAGAGTCCAAGTACTTCTACTTTTTTGCATGAAATAAAATCTCACGGTTCAGATGCGTATAAAGTTGGCACAAAGACAAAGCAAAGCGACGCCGGGCAGGGCAGAGGGGCAGGTGGGACAGGTGAGAGACGAGGTAAGCAGCCGTTCAACCGGGGGGCAGGTGGTAGGAAGTCTCAACAAAACAGCGCAAAAACAGAAAAAGAAAAAAAAAAGAAACGATACCCGAAGCGAACCGAACCGAACGTTGGCGCAGGCGCGCAGGCAGTAAGGCAGAGGGAAAGAGACACAACAGAGTGAGATAGCAATAGGCGATGCATGTGGGTTTGTTTTTGCAAGAAAGACATTACAAAAAAACAAGAGACAGAACTGGTTTTTGGCGCAGTTTTTTGCAAGGCAAGAGAGCAGGGTAGACAGGAGGGAAGCAGAGAGAGCGAAGAACGGGTGTGAATGGGGGACAAGTGGAGCCCTTAGCCGAAATCCAACAATGCAAATTGACATAGAAAAACTAAAATAGTTTAAAAAACCAAAAAGGAAAATGCTGCAAAGGCAGAAGGGAGGGAAAGAAGCAGGCAGAAGAAAGAGCAAGCGAGGGAGAAAGAGCCACAGCCCTGGCGAGGGCGAGGCAATCTGTATCCGTATCTCCGCGTATCTGTATCTGTACTTCATTCATATTTACCCGGCACAGACAAAGATGCTTAATGGGCCGCCAGCTACCTACCTGAGGCACACACAGGTAAACTCTGAGGAAAGTAAAGCCAAACAACAACAGGTAGGCAGTGAGAGACACCAGTACGCTCTCCTTGCTGTTGTTGTTGTTGTTGTTTGCGAACCATGGGAAATCTGGAAATCGCCGAAACCTGTTCACAAAGGGCAAAACTCTACGAACTGAACCGAAAGAGCATCAGCACAGAACAGATGCACCACCAAGACAACAACAGCAGCCACTACTTCCTCCTCCAAATCCAATGAATTGAATCTCTTTTATCAAAACTGAAGAACAATTCTTCTTCTTCTCCTTCTTCTCCATCTCCAACGCCATCTATCTCTGTCTGTCGCTGTGTGTATTGTCTGTATGTCCCACTGTGTCTTTGGGTGCTCACTCACTGACTGTAATCTCAGTTGGCATTTTATTATCTGTTTGCTTCAGTTTATGGCCTATACGACTGATACCCTATAACCGACAGATTACATACCTAAATGGTGCCTACTTGGGCAGATAGATTGGCTACGAAATTGCATAAGCAACACAAGATCAAGCAAAGTAGAGAAAGAAATAACCATAGGAATGTATTTTGTACAGTCTCTAAGGTCGGGCTGCCCGATTGGCCTTTTGCCCGGACAGATCTGCCTTTTTTTTCGTCTAGTATGATTTATCTCTAAATCTTACTGTCCGCAAATTTGTCCTTTTTAAAGTTCAAATAAAACCTATTTTTGATATAATTTTAATGAAATGCTTTTATGGTAAAATCGACAAGATTTTTTTAGAAATCTTTATCTAATATTCTTTTCGATTTTTAATCATAAAAGGTTTAATTTTTTCAGATATATTAATCAATAACGCTATATTTCCATTTGGACAATTTTAAACATATAAACCTTTAAACATTTTTGAAGGTGAGAAGTATCAAAAGTGGCGGTTTATATAATGTTGGTCTTTTTTTTCAACAAATAACCTGTATTCCTGTTTTTGATATTTTGGCGAGTTATTGGACTCATATATACATTTATTAATATGATTTATGTATAGGTAAAAAACCTTCACAAAGGTTTCATGCGAATTTTAATGAGTAATTTTCATAAATAATTTGAATTTAAAAATAAGGTACAAAATTGAAAAACAAAGTGTGGAATAAAGCAAGTGCAATAAACCACAAATCAGCTTTGTATACAAATTTAACATTCGATTTACGTAAAGATTTGACCAAACCCGATTTAAACGAAAATAATTCATTTCCTGTTGCTTATTACAGGGTATTCGTCAGGCATTACCCCTTTTACATATACTTTTTTCTACGTGCTGATGGATGTTTAATTATTCCATGGTACGCAGAATTGGCACAGTTACCATGGGTTATTGCTGTTGGATCGTATTGTGAAATTGTGCTTACCTTTCGTATCGCCATGATCAACGTAGCCGGCATTGGCTGTTGCCGAGGCATTGGACAAGCGACAGCTGTGGATCAGCAAAATGCCAAGTCCGACATAGATCCACAACATAATGCTCGATGTTGATGATATAGTAGACATGATGGAGCAGCAGCAGCTGCCGATCAAGTGGGATGAACGAGGTGAAGAAACGTATCCAACACGCGTTTCGTATTGATTATTTTGCTTAGAACATAAACCGCATATGGCGGGATATGACAATAACTGATAGATTCGATGCGTTTATTTAGACAAGATCGCACATGCAAACAGAGGGAATCGTCCTACTCTCTCTCTCTCTCTCTCTCTAGTCAAGCGCAACGGACTTTAACGCCCCATCTCGTAAACCGAGCTTTGACCGAGAGGTTCCCAAAACGTTATCCGAGTAATTTCAATTTGATTTCGTTTGTTTTAGCTGAAAAAGCTGTTTCGGTATTTTTTATTGTTGTTGCTGTTGCTCTTGTTGTTGTTTTTTGCGCAACGAAAATAAATAAGCGTCGCAGCGATTCACGAAATAATATACAATAAGTAATACAATATACGAAATTACAATAAAAAGCGCCGATCGCGTTAACGGGGCTAACAGAGACGACGACGACGAAGCTAAACGGGTGGGAACGAGAAGGAAGGTAACTTCGTTGTTTTGTTTTTTTGTGTGCAACAAACAAACAAAGAATTGTTGTTGTTTGCTGTGATTATGATAGTTAACTACGCACGCGAAAAGGCCACTGAATTATCGTATTACTTCTTTCGTTTTGCACTGAATAACCTTTTTTTGTTTTCTGGTGTAAAATTGCTTTATTTATTTCGTACCGATCACCGAGCGTAACCGACGTGTAGCGACCGCGCCAAGCAACCGTCAATAACAAGATTCAGTTAAGAACTGTGTGACCGTATGCGTGCAACAAAACAAATACCTCAACTGCACAATGTCGATCTGCGTAGCGATATATCGATGACGCAAAGCTATCGTGACTGCGTGACACATTCACAATATGTAGTTATAAAACTACTTGCAGTGTTATTAGATATAAAATATATATAATATAAACTATAATTTTTGTTTTTATAGTATTTAAATATATATATTTGTTTATTTAAATATTATGCCGATATTTCTCATGCTTGCTTGTCGTGACTTGCCTGCTACTTGCGACCTTAAAATACTTCCTCCAAGTAACTGCTTTGCAAACAACTCCCATCTCTATGAAAATATAAACAAATAGTTTTTATTGCGAAAATGAGCACATACGAGAGCGACGGTTGGCAAGCGGAGGAAACAATTGCATTAATTACGATAATTAAGTCACACAAGAAGGATGTTAATGCAACCGGCATCACACGGAAAATAGACTGGCAACATGTGGCAAATGAATTTCTACACAGCAAAGGCGCACAAAACGGAAACTGCCGCAGCATTTCCCAATTGCGAGAAAGATATGCGAAATTAAAAAATGATTATTATACTGCACAATATCGCAATAGATCTTGCGAGTATTATAATTATCTAAAAGATCTGCTGCATAACGAGCAGCTGCACGAGCATGAAGAGGAAGAAGCGGACGTGGGGGAACTAGAGGAGCCCGAGCTGGAGGAGGACTACGGCGAGGATGTTGAGGAGAAATATGCGCATACGCTGCAAATGGACTGTACGTTATAATAGATCATATTGCCTGTCTACTAATGTCATCATCTACCTTAGATAATGGAGATCATTCCGGGCGCACTTACGCCGGCCAGGCAATCAACCGCAAATGGGCGGAGGGCGAACTGGAGGCATTTCTTGAGATCATCAACGCACACAATCTGCAGTCGTCGCTGTTGCGCAAGCGCAATGGCAAAGCATTCTATTTACTCTCCAGGGAAATGGCCAAACGCAACTTTTCGCAGCTGCCCGATCAGTTGCGCCTGAAGTATCACCAGCTGAGGCGGCAATATGCCAAGGCACGCAAAAGCGGTGAGACCTTGGTTCATCTAGACGAGCTGCAAGCGCTTTTTGATGACAGCAAGAGAGGAGGCGGACAGGAAGTGGACTCGGCGAACTCCCTTGAAAGTGGCGAGGAGGAATTCGATGCGCCCATGAGCACAGAGAGCGAGTCGGAAAGTAGGCAATAATTCAGGCCTGGCAGAGATTCCCTCTTAACTCTATTCTCCTGTTCTTCCTTTCTAGGCGCTTTGGTTGCTTCAATGCCTTGCAATGCGCGCTGCAAGTGGGCCGAGGGTGAGGTAGATGTGTTTCTCGAGCTGATCACCAGCATGGGATTACAATCGGCGCTGTTGCGCAAGCGTAATGCCAAAATCTTCAAGCTGCTCTCCAAGGAGATGGCCAAGAGATCATTCGATAAGCCGCCCGAGAAGCTGCGCATTAAGTTCCAACAACTACGGCGACAATACAACAAGGCTAAGCGAGGAGGGGAATCCTTTGAGCACTACGAGGTCATTCATCGGCTGTTGAATCCCACAGATAAGGAGCCGGCAGGCGGCAGCGAAGCCAATGCCGAGGGGAATCTCTCCAGCTGCTCCGAGACAGACTTCATTGACAGCGATGGCGAAGGCGATACGGAGGCGGGCAGAAGAAAGAGAAGTAGACAAAGAATGCAAGATTATAGGGTAGATTTTAATGAGTATTATCCTTCGTCTTTCAGACCATCCCGTCAGCTACTATTGGACCGATCACGAGGTCGACGCCTTTCTGCAAATCATCAAACAGCAGAATCTCTTTCGCGCCCTCGACGGCTCTAAGAAGCGCAACTTCAAGACCCTCGTGTACATCTCCAACTGCCTGGCGAAGCAGAGCTACAAGCGCACACCGCATCAGTTGAGGAACAAGCTGCGCCTGCTTACCCTGCGCTATCGTGAGGTCAAGGATGGTGCCAAAAATGTTCGCATGCAGCCGCGTCACTTTGAAATGCTGGACGATCTCATGCAAAAGAAACGCACCACAAAGTCAATGCCAGCAACCAATTCCCTGCCAGCAACCAGCTCCAGTGCCAATGCCATGAAGAGCTCCCCCAATCCCGGTGTGGATCCAATGGAAAGTGATAGCGATGATTCTGCCAGCTCTGCCTCAAGTTGTGATCTGTTGCGCGCGGCGGCGGAGGCGGGTGAAGATACCTTTGAAATGCCCGTAGAGCCAACACCGCTCGAGGTGCTCACCAGCATCAGTGAGGGGCAGAAGCAGTTGATCAACCTGTTGAGCACATCGCATGAGGCGTTTCTGCGTCAGCAACGTGAGATGCAATCGGAATTCCTGCAGGAAATGTCCAACATTATGCGGCAGGAGCGCGAGGCAACATTCCGTATGCTAAGGGAGCTAATACAGCCCAAGTGACTGAGTAGTTAGTGTAGAGTATGTGTAGCATAGGGTTACATACTGTCTATAGAGTATAACCCATTTAGATAGATAGAGTATTAAGCGCATAGAATAATAAATGTAAAGAGATCTGCAACAAAAATGCGCCACTGTTAAATGACTGTTAAGTTCACAACATCTACATTTGAATGGTCCTTTATCGATAATCGATAGTTGAGCCTGTTTTCAACTTACCAAGCTTAGCTTTAATGCAGTATTTTGAGTATTTGTCATATTTTTTATTTATGATCCTCGATAAACGATATTTAAACTGTTATCAACTTACCAAGCTTAGCATTTCTTGCATTTAAAATCAAATTTATTTATCAATCAAGAAATAAAAATGCAAAACACAAATTCAGCGACTTGTTTCAAGCTTCTAAAACTTTTATTAAATTGAATTTGAAGTTATTTGCAAAAAGTTGTTCATTATTTATCTGTGTGTGATCTGTTCTTTTGAATTTATGTATGTATGTATTTTTGTGTGGTATTTTTCTGTGTATACTATTTTGTTTTGTTTTTGTTGTATTTTTTACCTAAGTTGCCTTTATGCGCTTTTGTTTTTCAATGCAATTCATTATGAATTTCATTATTATTTATTTAAATTATTAACTATTTAAATATTTATATTGTATATGTAATTTTGAGAGCTTTGTTTTTGATATGCTACATTTGGGTTTTTCGTTTTTCGAGATTAAGTTAATGTTGGTATTTAAGTTGTTTTTCATTAACATTAAGCTTGTAGTTTATTTTAAAGTTGATTTTCGTTTTCTTTTCGCTTCGGTTTCTTCTTTTTTCTTAAGGTTTCTCACAACAACTAAGCAAGCTCATCAATAAAATATGTTGCGTCCAAAAAATACACGTATTTTTATTGCATAATGTCTAGAAAAAGAACCCATAAACTTGCGTATAAGAACGTGTCGTAATATATAATTAATGTAGTTTGTTTGTTTTGTATATTTGATAAATAAATTATTTAACTAAAACCCATTGATATACGTTCGCGTGTGTGTGTGTGTATCTATGTGTATTCGCATATGTTACGCTCAGGCACAAAGTGTAAATTACAAATATCTCAATATTACTCTGCAGTATTTTTTTGTTTTTCTCGTTATTTTTTAAATATTTCCATAAAACAGAGAAACTAGAAAAAATCGAACGGCGTTTGAGTTTTTTATTTAACTCAATTACTAAGTGTGATTTGTTGCTGTTTTTGTATATTGTTTAAGAAACATAAGTTCATATTTCGTTTAGGTAGCGGTGTCTTCGTTTTACTCAATATTCTTTTTTACTTTTTTTTGGGTTTTTTGTTTTTGCATGTTTTGTTTTTGTTTTACAATTGTCTCTTGGAGCACGGCTCGGCTAAAGTCTACTTTCAGGCGGCGCTTTTGGCTGCTCTGGTCACACTGTCGCTGTTGTTGTCGCCGCTGCTGCTGGCTTCGCTAAAGCTTTGCTTGAGTTGGCGGCTGCTGAGGCTGCTGCTGCGCTGCGCTGCTGCTGCTTCTGTGATTGCAGTGTGTCTGCGTTGTCTGTATGTGTGTGTATGTGGGTGTGAATGTGTGTGTATTTCTTTTGCGTTTCTTATTTTGCTGGTATTTTTTATACGTAATTTATAACAACAATAACAGTGTGTACCTTTGTAAAGAGTGTCAGTGTGTCTATGTGTGTATGTGTGAGTGTGTCGTCTCTTTCTCTCATTTTGTTTTTGATGTGTATGCAAGTGTGTGTATTTGTTTTTGTTTTAGTATTTAACAATCTAAGAGCTAGTCGGCTCGGGCAGTGGATTCTCAGTGATGCGTATCTTGTTGCTTTGTGTGCCATAATACAGGGTGCCTGATGTGTCGGTTGTCACATATGCCCGATTGCCATTCCCACCATTGCCATTCTCCATATCCAGTTCCTCTGTCGATTCGTTTGCATTGTTGTTATCCCCACCGCTGCCGCTGCTGCTGCCGCTGCCACTGCCGACGCCGCTGCAATTGATGGCCGTCTCGCGCAGTCGATTGCCCACGCGCAGGCTTAGCTGACGTTGTCTGTCTCGCTCGCGCTCCTGTGCTGCCTGTAGTTGCTCCTCACGGAAGTTGGCAAAGAATATCGATGAATAGGTGTGATACTTGGTGCCACAAGGTGAGCTGGCGGGCGTGGACAGTGGCGTTGCTGTTGTTGTAGTTGTAGTTGCAGTGTTGTTGTTGTAGTTGTAGTTGTATATTTTTTTTGTGGAGGGGGGAAGGTAGTAGTAGTTTGGCTTTTGTTATTTACGTTACGTTACTTTTGAGCATGTTAGTTCTTGTTGTTTATTGTTATTGTTGTTGTTGTTCTTGTTCGTTATTCATGATGGGTGTTCTTTATACACTTTCTAAGGATTAGCTGCTGTTTTTCAAGTATTTCTGTAGCGTGTCATCTAGGTGTGTGTATGTGTGAGTGTATGTATGTATGCATGTGTATATGTGTGTGGGTGTGTGAGTGCATTTGTTGTTGTTGTTCTAGCACTGCTGATGAGCTTGATGACGATGACGATAACGATTAACGATGTTGATGATGGCGAGAGGGGCGATCATGAGTGATGCTGAGCGAGCGATGAAGAGAGCGCGCGCTGCATGCACATGTTTGATATTGGTGAGCAGTGAAGTGAGAGAGAGAGAGATAGATAGAGAGAGGGCGCCCCCACCACATGTTGTTTGCCTGCGCTGTGAAGAGAGAGAGAGAGAGAGAGACTCGAAACCACAAAGAGAGGCGCATTCAAACGAAGAGCGAATCGATGTTCTTGCAAATCTGTTGTTGGATTGGCCCCGCGTTCAAATGAGTGTTGGAAAATTTGAAATTGTTCGTTGAATTTAGATTTGTTTTTTATTTAGAATTCAAATACACAACAAAAGCTTACAATTTGTGAGTTTTTCGTTTGTTTTTTTTTTTGCATAGCTTCATAAAAAGATTATATATATAATCCGAGTATATATATCTTTATATATTGGTATTTTCGTCGTTTTTATTATTATTCTTCTCATATAGCATTGTCATGTATGTATGTATGTATATTTGTATATGTTAAGTATAAATATTAACTTATTGCTTTAATACATTTACGCTTTGTGTGTGTGTGTTGGTGTGTGTGTTTGTTTGTCTGCATGTGTGAGTGAGTCAAAGCAACAAGCGCCCAAGTACAGCGACAAAGATAAATAACAAAGAGAAAACGGAAATAAAGAGTGTTTTTTGTTTTATTTAATAACAACTGCATTTGTTGTTAAACTAATACAATAATATTCACTTACAACTCAAACTAAGAGTACAATACAAATACAAATACAATATGTATGTAACAACTAAGCATAATATAAAAATTGATAACATAATACACAATGAAGAGAAGCACAAACGATAACGGGGGCGGGGGGTAATCACAGTATACAAAAAGCGCCAAGCAAAAGCTCTCCAACTTGTTGCAGATTCTATGTGTGTGTGTGTGTTTGTGTGAGTGTGTTGGTTTCAGCGTGCTGTGCTTGCATCTCTGTCTCTGCCTCTGTGTGTGTGTGTGTGTTTGTTTGTCTCTTCCAATTGCTCTCACTCACTCGTGTTACGCTCTCACACGCCCAAAATATTCCAAACTCTCTTCGCCTGGGCGGCGCACAGTGGGCTCAGATTATTGCACGCAAAGCTCAATTTGCGTGGAACTGCTCCGACTGGCCATTGAGATTTTGCGTGCCAGCTTTTGCAGTGTGCCAACAGCTTTGCATTATTATTGTTGTTGGTTTGTTTCAAATATATTTTTATTTTTTTGCGTGTAAATAAACAAAATAAAAAGAACATGGAATAAATTATATGTTTATCTCTGTATGGGTAAAACATAAGTGCATTACATATGTTCGAGTATGTGTGTGTAGATAGCATAAGAAAGCGTTAAGAGTGCAACTAACATAAAGAGAGGGTGGGGAAGGGAGGTACTAAAAGAGAGAGAGAGAGAGAGCGGAGCAGCTGCTGCTGTACTATGGGCGGAATAGAAGAATTCTATGGAACTCATAAGCAAACTACATGTAGCCTAGTTTGTGTGAAAATGTGTGTGTGTTTAGTGTGTTAAGCATTTACTACTGTTGTTAAAATGTTAATTTCAATTATTGTATTAATTAATTATCTAAATGCATTTCAACTATAGATTTTGTTGTTGTTTGTTTCTTTAGCTGCTGCTGCGGTTTCTACTGAGGTTTCTCGGAGACTATTTTGCCAGGTGCGTTGTTGTGTGTTTGTGTGTGTTTTTATTCGTGTGTACAAATATACATACCATATATTAAGATAGTTTTTTTTTTTTTTTGTTATTTTTTTATTGTTGCGCACAAGTTTGTAAGAGAGAAATCAATTTGAGAAACGAAAAAGAAAAGTTCAGAAATCGAATTTTATGATGCAGCAAAAATTGAGAACATTCGAAGTTAAGATTGAGGTTAAGTAAGTAGTAATTGGTAGTTTGGAGGTTAGTTTCGGCGCCCAAGGTTGGTATTTTGTGCACATGTGGTTAGTTTTATTGAAAGATGGATGCATGGAGGATGTTCGGCCAAGCGTTTTACAATATTTTCGATTTGATATTTGTATATTTGTTTTTGTGGTTTTTTTTTTTTTTTGGCGTGTCATGTATTTATTTGAGAGAAGGAATTCGATATTTGGTTGTTTCGGTATTGTTTTTGTTGTTGTATGTTGTTTAGCAAAAAACAAGCAGTTTGGAGAAAGGAAAAAGAAATGAAAAACAAAGTAATGAACATATTGAAATATTTTGTTGTTTCTGTTTTAATTTTTTTTTTTTGAGGGATTGTCGATACGAAAATGCATTTGCTTTAGAATTTTGGTTTCATTTTAAGGGGGCCTCAAGACTAGAAACATCCTGTCTAAGTTCTGAACTAAAACTTGTTTTTTTTGAGGGATTTTATAGGTAGGTAAGGTATGTTTTTTAAGAAAAGTAAACGCTTGATTTTCAACAACTTTTTCGATATTTTCAGTTTTTTATTTTTATTTTAATAATGCGTACAAATATTTGTTTGTTTGACTAACAACATAAATTTGAATTTGTCTTTGGATTTTGATTTTATACTTTGCCAATTATATAATACTAAATATATATAAAATTTTGCACAATTTCATTATTTTTAACCTCAATTTGTTTTTTTTTTTTTGTGTCAATTGCTTTTGTGAAAAGCGGTTGAAAAGCTTTTGTCGCAACTAGTTCGATTGTTCGATATATGCAAACATTATTAGACTAAATAGTTCGAGTATTGGGTGAGATAGAAGGCGACTCTGTGTGTATAACTCTACATGGGGTTTGGAGAGGGGGTGGGGTGTGGTTAGGAAACAACTTGTGTTGTAAGTCACTATGGGGGCTTCTCGTAGGATTCAGCTGCATTTTGATTATGATGAATGGGTTAGATGGAGGGCAGGCAAGGCAGGCAGTCTTGTTAGATCGATAGTACATTTGAAACTTGAAATTGAACTGAACTGAACTGAACTGAACTGAGGTCTAACTGACCGGACAGATCGACAGATCGTAGAGTAAACATAATTCTCGTTCAAATTGGGTGCCAATTGAGGGGTGGTATATGCAATTTGATACAGGCTTTTTAGTTTGTAGCAGGTAGATTGAAATAGGTGGTAAGTAGATTGTTTTGTAGATTGATTTTTTTTTTTCAGATTTGTAGAGTTGTAGCAGAGAAGAGTTGGAGGAGGTTCAGTTGTTCATTGTGTGTGCTGTGTGTCTAACACTTACCATAGCCCTCGCCCTGCAAGAACAGCCGAAAGGCCTCAGCCAGCTTGGCCGGTTGCTCCTCCAGCACCATGGCGCAATCCGAAATCTAGGAGAAACAAGAAATTCAAATTAATATACAGATGAATTTACAAGGGATTAAATTTCAATGTGAAGAACCTTCATCCAGGATGAGTTTGTCGGATCCAAGCGTCCGTTGAAGGTCACAGTATCATCGACATGTGGCGACAGCGATCCAGTTATATTAATAACAGGCATTTTCAATGTCGTTGCCGCGGTCTCGGTCCCGGGTGTACCTGGCGGTGTGCGGGCCAAATGCAAATCGTTGCGATGTATATACGAATTAATCAACATCGCCAGATTAGTCGGATTGACGCCACGCTCAAAGTGCTGCTTGTACATCTGCACTAGATCATGATTACGTTCCTCCGGATTGCGACCGAAATGATGCCACATCAGATAATCGATGACGCCCTGTGTCATGCCCTTGGTACGCAAGAAGCGTGCATTGAAACTCTGATAGCCCCACTCGATCCAGCCCGACTGTGTCGACACACAATTGATCAGACACAGAGCGCCCACCTTATCCGGATGTCCGTGGGCGAAACGTGCCAATATATTGGCACCAGCTCCAACACCAAATCCAATCACCGACTTCAAGCCAAAGTGCGACAGCACAAAGAGCAACTGTGCGGCCAGTTCATCCATAGTAGGATAAACATAACTAGAATAAAAGTAAAAGTATTAAATTATATCCATAACAGACAGTATCTCAGTCCTCTTTACTCACTCCTCTGGCAATGTAGGCGCACCCTCCTCCTGACCCGGTGCAGTTACATGGTACACACAAAAGTTCTCCAGCAATCCCCGCATCACGGGATAATTAAAGAAGCCAGCAAAACTGGTGGCATCTGGGGAAGGTCGAGAAAGGAAGGTATTTAGAACTTTTCGCATATTAATTAAGGCAACACTAGGTTACGACACTTACAGTTGAGTCCCAGATCGTGATAGGTCACTATGGCCGGCTTTGAGGTATCACCCTGTATGGCCACATGTATGTCGCCCTTGTCTGTGGGCACGCGTCGCTGTTCGCATGCCTCCAATATGGAGCCACGCGCATTGGGAAATTGCAGCTGCACCGAGCGCAGTTCGATGTCATCCATGGGATCAACGGGCATGGTGCTATATATACAGAGATAATGAATTGAAATCAAGTTTAGTTTGACAAGGGAATAGGTCATAGTTAAACTAAGATAGATGAGTTATATAGAGAGAGTATGGTTCGTATATATATATAATGGTGTTCGCATCCGGGGGCGGGCTGCAGTTCAGTGCGGGGTATCTTCATTTCAGGGTAGGAAATTGTTTTTTTTTTTTTGTTGGGGGCTCTACAGAGAAATGAGTTTGTTGTTGTTACGCGTAACGCGGCTAAAGGCTAAGTAAATATACGATAAATATATAGTATATGTAGGCTAAATTACAAGTTGCAGAACTTAGGTCATAAATCATACAGTATATACTATAATTATAATAATAATCAATAACGTACTTATATAGTATGTATGCAAATAGGTCTTCAACATTCAATTTATGGTACGAGATGCGGTTTCATATTAGAGACGGGCGGATGCGTTTTTCATATTGTAATTTTGGGTAAATTTGTTAGGTTTTTTGTTTACAACTCAAATTTGCAATCGAAAATTATAAGAAGATATATTATGGCAACAAGTCTATGGTGAGAGATATAAACCTAAAATCTAAACTAAAACTTAAAAGTATCGATAGAAAAACTAAAGAAACTTGTGTTTATTGTATCGTGTGATTGGAGCAGAGTGGGGCGGCGGCTTTTGTGATGTGGGCGGGGCTCGTAACGCGGCATTATATATTAGTTTACATACATATCTTACATGAGAGACGGAGAGAGACTACGTATCGGAACGGATCGGATCGATTACGATTACGAGCTGCTGTTTGCACTTAGGTTCTGTTCTGATTGGTTTGGTTGTTTTTTTTTTTATTATTTCTTTTTTATTATGGTTTCTTACCCCAGCAGGTGTGCCTCCTCGGCAGTATGTGTTGGTGCTGATGGCATCTTGGTGTTCAGTGTCTTACCAGTTTTGTCGCGGTCTCTGAAATAAATACTATGAGCATGCAAGCAAAAAACCGAAAACACAAAAATCGAGAGGCAATTTTCGCTTAGAAATAGATACAGATAAAGTATGTGGAACAACCCAAAACTCCTCACATTGTTCCCGATTCGAAAATGGTAATCGAGAAAAAGGCGAGACAATTTTCACTCGAGTGTATGTTTTACATGTGTACAAAGAGTGAGAGACAGTCAGAAAGATTGAGAGAGATAGATAGAGAAAGTAAAGCGAGATAGTTGAAATTCGAGTAGAGTTTTAGGCTGTTGCTGCTGAGGATTGATTGATTGATGGATGGATGGATTGGCTCCTAAATCGCATGAAATCGTATCGGATGAGGTATGAAGAGTATGAGAATGAGAATATAGAGGAGTGGACTAGCGCTTGACGAGGCTATGTACAATAGTAAACAACACAGTTCCTCGTTACGTAAACTTTAATAAATGAGTCACGCAATGTCATTCGGGGTAAATGTCGCCGACGAAAGCGACGACGACGACAACGACGACGAGGACGATAGTGAAAAACAACAAACAACAACTCTGGCGCCACAAATATTATGGCTGCCACAAACCCTTCATTCAACACACATACACCCGCACACACACACCACACTCACAGCTTTCCTACTAATTTGTGCGACTATAGCAAAAAGGGACCAGACCATGTGTCTAGGTAATTTAGCTCGAACAGCTCTTGGCCATGTTGAATAATTATGTGGCACACACACACACACATTCACACACATCCGCACACACACACTGGGCATAAAAGCAAACATAATTTGCCACACTGTCAATGCTCTCAAAACTCAATTAGTTGATGTGTCTCCTGTGAGTCTCTCCCCACAATTCTGTGCGGTCTTATTAGGATGTGCATATAGAATGTATGTACGTATGAATATATATAAATCATTTATGATTATCACCTCTCTGAACGAGCTACGTGTTAATTGGCCTGGAAACAAGGGAATCATTACAAAGCTTCAACTAACTGACTGAGGGTCTTAATAAACATAGTATTTTATTAGCAAAATCTTGACTTGCAGCTTGTGTAACGTATTTAACGTAATTCTTTTTAATTAGCAGTTGGTTATAGGGCACTATTAAAGCTTATTCATGCTCTTGAAGGGAAACAGCTTTAAATTTGACTTTAGAAAAGAGGTAAACGCTTAAGTCTCCTAAGTACAAGTTCAGTTTGAATAAAAGCACATTAAATTTACAAAAAAAATCATGAATATATATAATATATAATATGTTTCCTATTTAGTAAATGAGTATAACGCACTCTAAAAGCTCATTAAAGCTCCCTAAGAACCAAAATGTATTTTCCTTATATTACTTAAATCAATATTAAAGCAAGAGTTCAAGGTCAAAGTACTTGGACATTATTGGGAAGATTTGTATTTGTACGAGAAATTTTAATATTTCCAATTTTCAGTTGTTTAACGAGCACTCTGAAAGCACATTAAAGGTCCTAAAGTAGAGTTGAGTCTTTTATTTTCTATACCTTAAAAGATAAACAAGCTGCTTAACAAGTTTCCTAAAGTTTACCAGGTCTTTGCTCAGTTAATAGAAAAGCACATTAAAGCTGCGCCTAGAACAAACGACCTAAGTTGATAAGCACGCGATTTACGCCTCTAGCAGGCTATAAATAGAAAAAATAATGTGTTTAACTTTCGCTTAATGCGTATTAAGAATTCTAATCTGATTTTCACTTAAATATTTCCCTCAAGGCCATCAGGCAACCACAATGATGAATCACCTAACGCTCTCATAACTCCCATATGGCCTGCTTCCTGGCTGTAATCCATAATATTCCTATATATTATAGCACTTAGTTGGTATATAAATATAAATAGCAAACCTCAATTACCACAGAACACACACAGCATACACAATTTAAAGCAATTAAAATCGCCTGGCCTACGCTATCCGTTTTCAACACGCACACCCACGCACACACACAGACAGTTAGACATACCTCTCCTGGAGGCAGGTCTACATAGCGTTAATCGCCAGTTGTGTCCATATAACAAACAGACGGACAGAATGACAGATAGACATACATACAATACTTTCCACTTGTTTGCAGTTGTTGTTGTTTTTCTTCTTTTGTGCGACTCGTATTCGTTGTATATTCTTGTGTATTTTATTTCCTTCTTTTATTGACTTAAGCGCACACGGCGCCGAGTTGAAACGGTACGGTCAGCAACTAACCGGTTAGGACCGGTGTTACCCGAACAGAACTCGAGAAAAAACGGTACACAGACGGTGCACAGAAAGTGCAATGACTGAAACTGAAGTGTAAACAGAGCTTTAACTTGTGACGAGCTTTAAGACACACTCACACACACACACACACACACATACAGACTATATATAGTATATGCATTAATTGAGCCAATGCAAAAATCTGTGTCTGTGTCAGCGTCAGCGTAACGGAAATATTAATTAAAGCACTTGAGAGCGCTGAACGCGCAGTAATAATAACAACAACAATAATAATAATTTAGCTTGTAGTATAGTACACGAAATATGTGTGATATATATCTCTGGATCGCTGGTTGGGGCTCGACTGAAAATTGTTCGACTTGTTTCGTCGTCGCACTGTCTACCCCAGAGTTCTCTTTCATCGTATTTGGTATATTGACAAAACTGCAGGCGGGCTGGGCTGCTTGCTGACCTTGAATCAGGTCTAGCACTCATATTGGGCTAACTCAGCAATAAATCTAAAGAAAGTTGCCCCCGTTTTATTGGATGTTTTCGGCGCGGTGCTGCTTAAGGAGGGAGTGAGGAGAGTGGAGGTGCTGATGTAACTGATGTGTGTGCGAGCAAGAGAATGTGAGCTGTACTTGCTGATATATATTCTATACACAATTGTATATAGTATATGTACTATAGTTGTTTATGGATTTTACAGTGTGACCAAATCTCAAATAGTTGTAGATTTTATGCAAATGCTTTTGAAAACAAACACAAAAAAGCTCTCACGACGCACGCATGCAAGAACGTAATTAAAATTTTTGTGCAATGTTAATGTGAAAGACAAAGACAACACTAATAACAGAGAATGCAAGAGACTCTCTTTTACTGCTTCGGCTTCTCTCTGCTTTGCTGTTTGCAATTTTGGTGTGCATTGTTTTGTTTTTGTCTCTTTCTTTCGTACTTACCTTGCACCACCGATGGTAATAACGGCTTGTCGCTGTTCCATACGCACCAGTTCCTCACTATCGCCCGGCGATGATTTGATCGCCTGACCTATGGCCCGTTTAACACTCTCAAAGACTGAAGAGCCACCGGGCGATTGAGCCGACTGTGGTTCTGTTGTGGACTGATAGATGGCGCTGCCAGTGCCGTTCATTGCCGGCAGCGACACATAGCCGCCCTCTGACTGCGGCATATTTTATGTGTGTATTAATTTGGGTTCTTTCTTTCGCGTTGCTTACTCTCTTTTCCTTTGCTTACTCTCTTTTCTTTTTTTTTACTCCCACAAAATACTTAGCCTACTCAGTTTTGTATTCGATTCGAGTGCGCTGAGTGTGCGTGTGTGAGTGAGAGTAAGTGCATGCAAGAGACGCGCGCGCGGTGTTCGTGAGTGTGTGTGTGTGTGCGGGTGCGTGCAGTTGATTTTTTTGTTGTTAAGTTAAATTATAATCGGTTCATTGAGTTTGTCACGTGATTCATCGGCACAGGCGGCAGTCGCAGGCACAGTTCACATACATATTGTGTGCGTGTGTGTGTATTATACAAAATGTTAATCCATTCGTCAGGCGCAGCAGCAGCGGCAGCGGGCGCACATTAACATAAATCAAATAAATTGATAAATAAATAAATATAAATTATATTTTCATAAGATAATACAAAAGAACGAATTGTGAAAGACAAAAGGAAAGGAAGCGAAAGAAAAAGGTAAAATGTTAAACCTTAATCCCGTTTGCCTGTTACTGTTAACTATTAACAGGCGATAGAAGAGGCATAGGTGAAGGAATGTTAAGCCAGTTATCCTGTTGCTGTTAACTATTAACAGTCCGCTGTTAAATCGCCTAATGAAATGTTAATTTCCTTACATACGGCACTCTATCGAATTGGGAGCAAATATGAATACATTATGAGTGTGTGTATGACATGGGGTAAATTTCTTTTCGATTTGGTTAATAAGCGGGGGCTAAGCAGAGTGCACAAAAAGAAGAAGAATAAACTACTACAAGAGCAAGCAGAGATTGTTGTTTTTGGCGTCAAAGTTCGTACTTGAAACAAGATATGCAGGCCACACTCACACACACGCACATGCACAGGCACACATACAGAGGTCACGCACGAACCGCAGCCGCAACGCCTCGTCTCTGGTTTCGTCGTCGCCTTCGTCGCCTTACATGTGCATTACATTAACCCAGTTCCAGTTCCAGTTTGGTTTTTTCACCCACTTTTTTTTAAGGGTCTCTCAGCCGTAAGGCATTTTAAGGCAACCCACCAAGGAGGCAAGCTGATTAAGTAGTTTGACGAAATTTCGAATTTTACTTTCGCAAAACCTCAACCACAACGTGACGTAAATCATATGTAGTCTTAATGGAGTTGAGTAATGGAAGAGAAATCATACAAATTCTGCGAAAATTCTTTGGCAAACTAGGCGTATGGGGAATATAACAGCATCATACCATCGTAAGAACCCATCAAATAACAGAGAACTGGGCAAATGTCCAAAACACGCTCACATTTCATATCCCACTGGACACAGTCGGACTCGGTTGATGTCTCGATTGTCTCCGTTCTTGTCCCCATCATGTCGTGATTTTACAGTTTGTTATCTATTTATTATGCAAAACTAACGACGTCGTTTCTCATTTGCCTGCTGTGCACTGCACTGCATAAATTTATAATATAATATTCTATATAATATATGTAGCTATAAAGTATAAACTTTTGCCATAAACTCACAGCGGACGGGCAGATTAAAGTCAAGCAAAATAAGAAAAGAAAAAGAAAGAAATCTAAACGCAAATGTTGATTATAATCTCGAGCTCGAGCAACGAATCGTGCTACTGTCTTGATGGATAAATATGATTGAGATTAACTCTGGCATGCTGGGCTAGGACATACCCTATAAAAGGTAATTTGCAGATAAGATTTTGTAATTTATATTATATAGCATACTTTTTGGAGCAGGAAAGAATGGGAATTATGTTTTTTTATGTAATTCGTCATTAAATCTCTTTTAAATTTGGGTTTGCTTAGGTTATTCCCTAAGATAACTGCATTATTACTTTGCCTATTCTCTTTTTGACTTGTCTCTTGCATTTTCTTTTTCTTTGTTTCGCACAAATTGCGCTTTATAAATCAAACAGTGCAAAAAAAGTTCTCACACAATCTTATCTCTCAACTTTGACCTCTAAACTGGCCTAAATTATGGTCTGCTTTGCTCTTAAATGCTCTTTTGGCTTGAACAATAAAGCGATGATATAATGTCGACAAAAAGGTGTTTTCCCGTGCCCCATAAAGTGCTACAACGAGTGGCAGAGTCATTTGCATATAATTGACGGAAATACATCTATATATCGCATACGTCTGTATGTCGTACCTATACTTCTGTGAACTGGGCCAAGCCTGCGGGTCTCTCTCTCTGTGTCCATTTCAATTCCAATAATTGCCCCTAGGCACAGTGGGTACAATGGGTACAACAACTACCGTATAGCAAGTGCCATTTATGGCGAATTATTCATAATTACAATTGCATGCGCTGTGAGAGATTAGCAAAAGCAAAAGTAAAGCTACAAGAACTTTTTCAAGAAGGTGTGGGCAGTAGTACACTTAGAGAAAGGGGTGTCAAGTCTTATGCATTTACCCTATTTGTACTATAAAATATTTACAAGTGTTTTCTCTGTTTCGTATTCAATCTAATGCAATCAGAATGGTCACATACGAAAATTGGTTGAACAAATCCTATTATTATTATTTTTTGTATATCTCAAAATATTGACAGTAGTTTTTTTGCTTTCAGAAGGGAAAGGGATGTATGAAAATTCATTTTACAGCTTTATTTTGTTTTTATTATATTTACAAGCACTGTTTGTGTCCTTTTTTTGCAGCTCAACTGATAAGAATTAGTAATAATATATTTCTTTTGTTGATTTTTTTTAAGAAAACTTTTAAAGTTTCTTGAAGTTGAAACTTGCAGAGTTTCGATTGAAGTTTATGTGCGCTAACACCAAAAGAATAACAAATTTTACGGCACTATCAAGTAATTTTTATTGCAAAAACTTTTCACTCGACAATCAAGGGAAACTTTTTTTGCGAAAAGCTCTTTAGATGCTTTGGACATTGGTCAGAATTGCTTGATTGCTTGCAATGGCTTTCCTTGCCTTGAGCTAGTTTTGATTTGCCACTCAGTTATTTCTCACTGTGTAACGAGGATGGCGCAAATATCGACAATTTGGCAGGTCGCCTTGGCAACCTCGTTGGCAGGTCAACAACAGCAGAAGGCACCAGTAGCGACTGCGTGTGCAGTGCCATAGAAAGTTGAGAGATTCCGGTCTGGGCTGGCCGGAAAATTGCTGGCCTGGCTGCGGCACTTGGCCCGTGTGGTAGCAATTGGGCCCAAAAGGGCAAACAGATATTTTAACATAATTTATCAATAAATTCAAGGATCTCTCGCTGATGTTTGTTTCCTCAAATTGCCGCACACTGTGAAAAAACAGAGAAAACAAGCGCAGGCAGCGACAAAGAAGGAGAAGGGGGGTGGCAGAGGGTGGTGGCAGGTGGCGACAAATTCCGTAAAGGAAATGTCACGCTATATGTGTGTGCCACATGCCGCGGGCCTCGCAGTGGAACATGGCGAACGTCACACTCGCACACAGACACACACACACACGCATATAGACAGAGAACAAGAACGTCAACAACGACAACGCAGTTGTTGTAGTTCCTGTATAGGATCCTGTGCAGAGACAGAGTGGGGGCAGGGGCGTAGTTGGGGGCGTCGTGCAGGTTGCTTTACTGTTACGTGTTTGCAATCGATTTGAGAGTTACATAAAAACAGAAAGCGGAGCACAAATAGGGAGAGCGAAAGAGAGGGAGAGTGTGAGAGAGAGAGAACTGGGACGTAAAGCAATTTGGCAATTTGTAATGGACTCGAGAAAGAAAGTTAGGTTAACTGACCTAGGCGCACATAAAATATGCAGGCAAGTTAAACAGCGAATGTCAAATAAAAGCAACGGTTATTTGATGATGGCAACGGTGGCGCCGCTGTCGACTGCGACGTCGACTCCAACTGTTAACTGGCCGCCCAGCGGAGCCGCAGGAGCAATAAAATTCAAACAAACAAAAGGAAGAGAGGCCGTTTACAGTGTGTTCTGCGTTACGTCAGAGTCATTTGGGGCTTGTCAAAATTAACAGCAGCAAGCAAATCAAACAAAAAGTAGAAGAGAAAAGAAAAGAACTCAAAAATTACGATGCATTAGTAACTAAATGGGTAGGCAGTACAACAACAACAACAATAACAATAACAGTAGAATAACATAGCAATAACAACAACTAGAACAGCTAGATTAGATTAACATGCATATTGCAAATGGACTTACAGACAACTGTTAACTACTCTGCTAAATATTCAGCTGTGAGAGAGCTGAGTGCGCTAATTAAAGATGGATGCAAATGATAAATATGATGCAGCGCGTGGGTGTGTATGTGTGTGTGTGTTTGAGTGATGAGTGGAAAAGAGAAACACGCTGAAGAGCGAAGGAGACGGGGGTCATAGTAAAAGTTAAAGAGAGTAGTAGTGTAGAAGTAGTTGCGTTGCAGTCGCGTAGTTAATGGTGAGAGAGGAGTGAAGTTTGCAGCAGCAGCAGCAACAACAACAACAAAGCAGAGTGACCGACTGAGGAGAAGGCAAAAACGCACTCTCACTTACACACCCACACGCAGTGACGGCGACAGTTTTGGGGTCATCACGCGCCGCCTGACCACCGTCGTTGTCGCCGTTCGTTCCGCATGTAATTTGCTCCCTCCCCAGCCCTCTCTTCTGATTGTTGTTGTTCTTGATATTATCACTTGGTCTGCTTTTATTTTGCATGTGTATCGGTGTGTGGTGCGTACAATTGTGCGTAATTGTTGTACATGTATTTGTGTGTGCAAGACTCACCTGACGACACTTGTCGTTGTATTTGTGAGAACGACAAGAACAACAACAGCAGCAAGAAAACAGCAACCAGTAACGCAATTTAAGTGGCTCGGCGGGGTTGTTGTTGTTGGTTGGGGTGTGTCGCGCGCGGCGGGGGGTCAGCAGTAACTAAATTACGAATATCTGAAAATTTTTACTGCTGTTGCGCGACGTCGTTGTTGTAGTTGTTAGATATTTTCTTGGCAGTTTCTTCGGTTTCGTTATTTGTTCTATTTTTTATTTTATTGTGTTCTCTTCTAAAACAGTTTCTTGCCTTTATGCGCGCACACACAACAACACCAAACCGCAGCGTCGACAACAACAACAATAAAAACGTTCGCGCGAGGCCTTTCTATGAAAAAATCAATATTTGTTTGGGTTCTTTGAAATTTTTTCGCGTATTTTAATTTGTGTTAAATTTAATACTCTTCAGTCGCGCTCGGCCCACACACGAACACACGAATCACTTTGCTGCACTCGATTACTTCTGACACTCTGCTGAACACTTAAATTCTTCGTTGTTGTTTGTCACAATAAGAATAAATTGTGCATTTAAATTCAGATTCAGCTAAACGAAACTGCTCAGCAGCAAGCAACTCTCAACTCGATGGTACACGCGACAGTGTGACCAAGGCGGAACAACCGAAGAATGAAAACTTTTTCAAGGAATCGATTTGTTTATTAAGCATCGACTGTGGTGGTTCAACGATAACTGAGGGGTATTCCACAAGTTGTCTTAAGAGCTACTTAACTTATTAAATAATATGCGAGAAATAACACTTATATTCAAAATTAGTTTATTATATAAATAATAATAATAATTTCATATAATTTAGACGATTTGCTGAGTTTGAAATTATTAAAGATTTCTAATGTTATCGGAAAGTCAATTGCGCTGTTAAACCTGCCGCTAACATATGCTATCGATAGTCGTGGCTGAACAGCTGCAACAGAGATGCTTCAACAAGTGACTCATAGTGAATTGCAGTCTGAGGTATGTTGTCACAGTTTTATTGCAAATCTAGCAAAATTTGTCTTGTACATAAATAAGTATTTAACAGAATTGACTTAAATATGCTGCGCTAGTCTATTAAAATGAACTATTCGCTACTTTTTCTAATATATTTAATATAAGCAGTCACTTAAACAACGAGTGACTTCTTCACAGTCACGACCATGTGATACTATTGCCGGCTTTTGCACAACACTAAAGCAACTAACAGCATGCTTTGAGCACGACGCTCAGTATTCCTGGGTTTATTTTGTCAGTTAAATACTTTATTTTAAATATATAAAACCCAGTCCGAAAAAGGCCAGTTAACTAGCTGAAAAGCTACAGAGAGCACTAACGAGTAAAAATTTTCACAAAAATCGTATCGGAACAAATAGTAAAAGGAAAGTTTTTATTTTTTTTTTTCACAGCGTACAACAACTTTAACTACACACAACAACAATACAGAAAACGAAAAGCAACGATAATTTATAGTTAGTACAAAATGCCTTATAAATATAAAACAAAATTAAACTTGAACATGCGACGAGCTGCCTTGGAGAAAAAGAAGAAAGAAGTGCAAAAGGAACAACAGAAAAGCGATGTGGAAACCAGTCAAGAGGAAGACGAAGAGGAGGAGCAGGATAACGACGATGATGTGCAGGATAAGGATCTCAGTTTAACTACTGAGGAAGTACTGTCGCGTTATGTGCTCGAAGCATGTCGTCACGATACACATCCATCCTTGAATCAAGGTCTCGGACAGGGAATAAACTCACAAAGACCGCTAAATCTTTATCCCAGTGCTGCACTGACAGTTCCACTGCCTTTGTATGTCTGTAATCGCACCACACCCGTAGTTGATCCATGCTTGCGTCGTCCCATAGTGCATGATGAGTGGATGCGCCAGATGAGCGTGTACAAATCCCGTTTTCTCTCCCACACCAAGAAACAAAAGCAACGTGAAAGAAGGGAGAAGGAACAAATCTATAATATACATCTATACGATGTCGCCGAGCACATTGCCAACCATGATAATGTGTACTTTAGGGATAGCTATGATTACTACTACACGGGAGGCGGTCTCAATCTAATGCAATACGTCAAATCTGGTGAAGAACCAAAGACATTGGCCCTGCACTTATCCGGCAAAAAGTTGCAGCAACTGCACATCTCACAGGTGGGCATGGAGGCGGAACTATGGAATCCACTGCACACAGCATCACTCGAGGACATGTCCAGCGAGATCTTTGAGCTGTTGCCCATCTCCACTTTCCGTGTGAATCATGGCAACATGTTTATCGCTCGACTGCTCAATGATATTTGCATATATGAGTTAAGGCAATCGGAGCAGGTGGAGGATGAACAGAACAGTGATGCGGAAGAGGAGGAGCAATCAGAGCAGCAACCGAAATACGAACTGAGTTGTCAGGGTAAATACAGCAGCGAGGCAGGACCCTTTATCAGTGTTGCACAGGCCATCAATCGTGCCAGCACTTTAGCTGTGGCTTGCGAGGATCGCAGTCTGCGCTTTATGAATCTGGAAACAAATCAGGATATCTCCAAGCATGATATACGCATACTCAAAGGTGTCGATAAGGGCATCAGCAACTGGGCACAGGTGCGTGCGTGGCAGGAACATTGCTTCAACTATGTCTGTCAATCATTGTTGCTCACCATCGATATGCGTTGCGCCACGGATGCAATCAATCCATGCTTCGCCAGCAGCGTTTATTCCAAGCACTGTGAGAGTTTCTCGTGTCTGGCACGCAGTGCGAATCCTCATCTACTCTATGTGGCAAGCAATCATAAATTGCATTGCCTGGACATGCGTTGTCTGGGCAAGAAGTTAACGGATCGTTCGGTCGTGACGTGGACACATCAAATGGAGGTTTCACCCATTTACATGGATGCCCTAGTCCATGAGGGCAGCGAATATGTTGCCCTGGGAAGTGTGCTTGCGAGTGATCAACGAATTTGCGAATTGAAGGGAGCAATGGCAACAGACTGGTCTGCAATGCATTCCCCCTCTCTGCCCTTTGCACCGCCGCAGTTGAGTGAGGCCCTCATGGAGGCACGTCTTAATGGCTGTATAGATATCTATGCTGATCTTGCTGAGCGCATCAAGGGCTCCACAACAGGTCTTAAGTTCCACAGACTGGAGAATACCAGCGATGGCGCCTTTGCACAGTTGCTCACCTCAAATAGCGTCGGCGATGTCTATTGCCAGCGTGTTACCATGCGGGATGAGCAGGAAATGCAGCGGGAAGAGCGCACGGGAGGGCATACCCATGAGGTGATCAAATACTATGGTGAACTGGTGGAAAAGCATGTGAAGCGACCACTGCACTGCACCATGGTACAATCCATTCCAGCATTGCGAGAGATAATGGATTTGCAGCCTCAATTGGAAGATGAGAAACCGTTGATTGCCGAGGACATACACATTGATTATGGTTTCGACAGTTCCACATCAGAATCAGAGGAAGTCTCGTCGTCACAGGAGGAACGAAAAACCAAAAAGAAACCCAAGAAAACGAAAAAGAAAATAATCAAAGAAACTTCCAAGGAACTTAACGGAGATGCTGTCAAGAGCAAAGGCGTGAATCGCGGACCTTGGCAGAAGTCAGCGCATTATCTTAGTCGCTTCACCGATGTGATTAGCACTCGCATGCTGAGCATATGGGATATTGATGAGTTCGATCAGACACGCGATGTGCAAATCGATATGATTGATGAGAAGCTAAAGAAGGATAAGAAGGAGGAGGAAGAAGTTGATGCGCGTACCGCCAACTGGCTGCAACAGATTCCCGAGGAACCTGTGCCTGAAGAGAAACCCACCGTGGTGCCAGGCACAGATCTACCCACATGCTATGAAGCTATCCATGCTGAGTATAGAGAGGAGTTGCATGAGACTGTAGAGATTGATGAAACTATCATAGTACCAAAAATCGAACCAAATTCATCCTTCAATGAGAGCATTAGTTTCTCCCGACCCGCATGTTCCACTCTGAAGCCCAATGAGTTTACGATCATCGAGAACGGTGATTGGGATTCCAATGCCAAGAGTCCAATCAAGAGTCCCCCAGCGAATCCGACGCCAGCGAAGCGAAGAAAAACCAAACATACCATGGGATTTTAGACTATATATACTGTAGATTTAAGATTAGATTAGACTACACACACACACACACAGACAAAATAAACCGTAATATCTCATAGCGATTGTATTCTTTCCAACAGATCGATCTGGGTATGCACAACATGAAACCTCGTTGTCAACGTCAGAGAATGCCGAACTTTTCAATTAGAGAAGAGAATGTTCTTAAGATTCTGGCCACCAAATATAATAAGGAGATCGAGGAGAAGTCATCGAATGCGCGAGTATGGCGTATGAAGAATATGACCTGGGCCACAATTGCAGGAGAGTTTTTCAAGTGAGACTTAGAAGATTTGAAGGTTTAAATATTTTTCTAGACAGTTAAGTTCCGCCTTCCTTAGCATTACGAATATGGAACGTTCAGCTCTAAAATTGAAATCGAAGTATGAAACAATGAAGAAGAGAAAGCAGCTTGATATACAGATAGAAAATGGTCGATTGCTTTGTGAGGAGAATGAAAAGTCTAAGGAGCAATTTCTGCAGAAACTTCAAGCTGAGCTGGAGAAATCTAAAAAAGATTTTCAATTGAGACCTGTTAATATTGGTGATCAAAAGAAACTGAATGAAGATGCACAAGGGGAAGTGAAGACTGAAAATGAGAATGCAAACAAAGAGATCGTAGTGAAATCTCTTTCTACGCTACTGAATCCAATTCCACAGGTTATAATGGTTCCTAAAACCATAATGGAGAGAGCGACAAGAATGAATAGGAAGAGTCAATCTGTTAGTTTAGAGAGTTCTAAAAAAAGACGCAAATTAAACTCAGAATCTGAATCAAAAACAGATAAAGAAGAAGTGCACGAAGAACGTACTAAGAGTCTGTTAGAACTTCATCTGGACATGATAGAAAACATGCACAAAGAAGGCAAATTTGATAATGTATCTAACTTTCCAGATGATCAAATCCCGTTAGAAGTAGATAATCAATCCAAAGATGCTGCAGAAGATTCTGTAGCCAATGTGGAAGAAAATCTATTGATCAATAGTGAAACTGAAGTTAAAGCCGAAGTTTCAAACCTCTCATTAGAAGTATCCAAAACCGAAGAATCTGTAGATGCCAATCCGAAACCGGTAGAAATGAAGAATGAGTCTACGCAGATAAGTAGTCGAGAGGTAAGTAGACTGTGGTAGAGATTCAGAGAGGTACAATTATTGCTTTGTTCCTTAGGATGATCTTGAGAGGAGTTTCGATGCAGAAAGATCTCTTAAGCTTTGCCCCTGTACTTCCTTGGTAAATATAATCATATATATCCAAATAGAAAACTATATTAAAAATAAATCTCACATCAAAGGGTTCTAGTACCAGTTCTGATCATTATAAAGCACAATTCAATTATTTTCGCAATACGGAAATACGCGCAGAACAGAAACATGCAGCTGAACTGAAGAATCTCGAAGTACAGCGTCAGATTCTGGAACTCGAGCTTAAAGTCAAGCAGAGGGAATATGATATAAAAATTCAATCATGATATACTTTTTTTTGTACAATTAAAACGGAATAAATTCAATTTATACTTATTTTATAATTATTATTACCACTATATCATATCGATAACTAGCCTTACTTACATATATCTTACTTATTCTTTATTTTAATCTCATTCATGTTTTTCTATTTTATGTATACTCGCCATTTTGATTGGCCCAGCCGTTGATTGGCCAACGCCGCCTCCGACTTGGCGGCATCCCCATCTAAATCGGGTTCGTAGGCAGGATTTATAATTCCCTCAATGGGTTCGACCACAAATTTATGATCTTTGCGCTTGAGCGCATATCCCTGGGGGCGATTGGGTAATTCCTGTAACATGATTGAGGATTCGTAGATTTGCCGTGTTTAATCCGTAACGAACACGACGCGATTTCATTTACAACTAAAATCTAATTAAATTGAGTTTGAATTTCTAATTGATTGGCATTTTAGGCTATCGCATTCATTGGGGCGTAAAATGACCCCAAGGGTAAAACGTTTTATTCACAGTTTTTCTCTGTTCTTTTTATTTCTGTTTTTTTTTCGTGGGTGCGTCAAATGAACAAATAGTTGTTTAGTATATGTTGTTAATTTAACAACAGCATGCGATATAAACAAAATTAATCTGGTATCTCAAAATTGCTTTGAATTAACAATAAAATCAGATAAATAAATTATTTAGCTCCGCCCCCTCTGCGTACAGAACGCATGCGTCAGTTGGGGGCGTTATCTCATGCGGAATTTCAGCAACATCTCCCTGAATGTTGCCTGCAACATGCTGCATGCAGCATCCTTCCGAACTGCGAATTCCTTTAGTCAGTTCATGTTGTAACAAAGCGCGAGCAGGTTGTGTGTTTCATCTCTCTTCTAATTTCAAACATTTCTCATTTTTGTTTCCTGTTCGAAAACAATAAAAAAAAAAGATTTCTTAATAAGTTAAAGCAACACTTCAAATGTAAGTTAAATTATATTTATATTTAGCATGTTATTTTTGAAATTCTATATTTATTTTTACTCTGAAAGTTTTTCATAAAACGGCGGCGCCCAATTTGAGTACTTCGCCTGAACCGCTCGTGTGCTGCGCGAGTTACTTTGATTACGTGGACAAGTGTTTGTTGGCTGCGCTCTCTCACGCGCTCTTGCTCTCTTGATCTGTCAGTCGGGTACGTCTCTGTATATGTGTGTGTGTGCCTGCGCTCTGTTAAGTTAACATCGCTGCCATCGCGTCGTCAATTCCATCAGTTGCCTTTCGCACGTCGATCGTAGCAGTTGTGACTCGTCGTTCGTTCTTCGCTCTCTGTCACTGTCTCTCTGTCGCGGTGTTTATTCCCGTGATCTTCAAATAAGAAAGAAAAAAGCAAATAAGTAAAGGTAGATAAACAACATAACATAAATAATAAACACGCATTTGTGTGTTGTATGTGTGTGTGTGTGCGTGTGCAGCCAAATATGCAGCTCATTAAGGAAGTTGTTGGAGAAGATGCGGGAGGAAATGAAACTGAAACAATACGAAATGAAAGCGTGTACTTTGACTGTTTGCCTTGTCGTTCATTCATATTCACATCGTGTTTTACACATCAGCGAATGCGAAGCAAAGCAAAGAGAGCGCGCTATGCGAAGGAGAGGTCGTTCCAGAAGAAGACTGAACTGAACTTAACGAAATGAATTGTTAAAGCGAAACACGCTTATCTCTCCCGGCCGGCCAACAACAACAACAACAATGTGTTGCCGGCTCTTTCTTCTTGTCGTGCTTAGCTAATCACAATACCGCGTTCGCTCTCTCTCTCTCTTTCTCTCTTTCTAATTGTGTTTTGTTTCAAAGGGAAAACTCATGACGTGTACCTACTTTTCTTCGTCTTCTACTCCTTCTTCTGCTCCTCGTTCTTCGTTTACATTTGATTAACATTTAGCTGCAAATTGTAAAACCTTCGTGTCATTGCAATGGCCTCATAACGGTTCAGGTGGGACAGTTCATTGAACCAGACTTCCAATGAGCTCTCCAATCAAACAACAACAACAACAAAATAAAAGACAGTAAGACAAGGTGGTCAGAAAGACGCGCAACTGGTTTGGCTGCAGACGCCCAAAAGAAATGAAATTTATAAAAGAAACAAGAAAAGACGAACTTCATCTGTGTCGCGTCCATATGTGAAGCCTCAATACACTTGTGGATCGTCTTCTTATTTCAGACTCTTTCTCAGTATATCGGCTTTACTTTAATCTTATCTTTACCATAACTAAAAATACAGTTGGAATGGAACTGAAAGAGTATGTGAGATCGACAGAGGGCAGTCATGGTTAAATTAGTTTGTTGATAATAATGAAGATTATATTAAAAATAGTTTCCAACTGTTTTAGGTACAAAATCTTTAATTTAACATTATATTTTGGTACTACGAAAAAGGTTTCTTCCCTTCAAATTACCAAAATTTAAGAATACAGTTGGTATTCAATTGAAGAGTCTTCTACAGTGATCTACTATGCTAAAATTAGTTTGTAGATTATTATAAATATGTATTTCTGTATATCTTTTTATAGTTTTATGATCAAATTCCCTGTCCGAATTCTTATTTTGGGATTTCATAGGAGTTTTTTCTTCATATAGCCAAAAAATATCGCAATTCCAAATTTCTTTATAAATTTTTGTCTTGTATTCAAAAAGACTAAACTCAAACCCAAACTTTAACTATAACTAGTCACTCCACACAAAGTCAGTGTAGCGCATCGCATAGGGTATCTCCAGAGTGACAAATTGCATCGTAACTCAATGAAGATCACTCGATGTCAAGATGTTAATGTCGTTTTCACGTAATTGTGCCGTTACCAATTGCCAGGTGCCGTCCCATTACTGTTACTGTCTCTCCATTAGTGAAAGTTTCCTTTCTTATAGCTATTGTTGAATGATGATGCGTCTGCTGCTGTTGTTGTTGCTGTTGTCATCTCTTTGATATTTGAGTTTATTTATTGCAAATCATTTTCATTTCCAAACGCTTTCTTTCAAAACGCATAAATCTTTCGAATAGCCCATTGAAAATCTGACCGAGTTTCGAAAAAAATAACCAACCAACCAACAACTAAAAAACTTTCATTGGCAAAACGCCCACACAAAAACCCCCAAACTCAAATTATAATTAAATTTTTTATTCGTGGAATTCGAAACGTTGCTGCCTTCACCAATGATGGTCTTCGTCACCTTTTGCGTTTGCGGACATTGCGCATACGCACCGTAACAAACACACTCACACACACACTCATACACCACGTACATAGCTGCAATAATTTGCAATTTTGGCATTGCATAATCCTCTTGCAGATGGCTAAAACCTGCTCGTCTCTCTCTCCCTCTCTCTCGTAAATGAAATGTAGATTTGCATAATGACCAATTTTTTGTCCGGTTTTTCATTTTCTTGTTTCAACTTTGCACCTCTTCTTTAATTGGTCAACTTGTGTAACATTTAATAAGTAGTTATTTTTTGGTACACATGTACACATGTTGAAGATGCTCTCGCTACATGAGAGCTTTAATGAGCTTTAAATTGAGTTCAGCTTTGCATCTTTTCTTTTTATGGCAAGCTTATTCATAATTTAATAAGGTTTTTGTTCAATAAGCTTTCGTTTGTAGTAGCTAAAGGAGCTTTAATGAGCTTGTAATCAAATTAAAGTTCATTTGGAGTTCATCTTCTTAAATTTACCAACTTGTGTAACGTTTAATGAGGTTTATTTTCTACTCATATTAAAGATTGCTTTATACGCGCTTTTATGAGCTTTCAATGAAATTGGAGTTAATGTTCAACTTTCTTTTCTCTTTCTTACAGCCATGTTGAAGTCAATTCTTGTTTTCTCCTGCCTCCTGGTGGCCTTCAGCAGTGTGCAATGCGAAGATCTGAAAGTCGATGTCGTCTTCACTCCTGAGATTTGCGATCAGAAAACAAAGAATGGAGATTCACTGACCATGCACTATACCGGGCACACTGGCAGCCGATGGCAAAAAGTTCGATTCGAGGTAAGTTGAAAATGTCATTAAAGCTGTTTATATTGCGTGATATTTGCATACACTCTTACACACACTCGCTTGTACAGTGGGGATTAAGCACACACATGTGTCGCATAGGCTTGGTGGACGCGTCGGCTCTCATTGTCGTAAATTAGACGCCAACTGATAAGCGATCTCAATTGTTGTTGTTGCTCACAGCATTTTCCATGGCCTTTTCAATGCATCCACCAGGCGACGGTGGCGTCGGCGGCGGCGGCGTCCAGCCACGTCAATTGTTGCCATTGCTGCAGTTGTTGCCACAACTGCTACAATTTTCAGTTTCCCTACGAGACAAGAATCAATATTGCTGTATGATGTATTATATTGATAGACACGTTGAAAGATTTGCCGGGAAATATGGGAAATGCATTATCGGTGTCTTCTTTAGACTCGACTGGGTTATTTCAAAAGAGTAGTTCACTGCTCAATTCTATATTGTTTTTATTACTTCTCTTAATTTAAATGATTTCTCTTCAATACTCTTTTATGCCATAAACATAGAGTTTAAAAGTCAAGAAATTTAAACAATCCTTAAAAACCCATGAATTTTTCTTTCTTATTTCTAAGTTAATAGAAATAATTCTTAAAACGATTAAATATTTAGGAAGTCAGGAAGTCCGACAAATGATTGTTTGTAGAACTACCATAAGAAAGAAGTCACATAAACCTCCACTGATAATTCGTGGCATTACTTCGCCCTACAATCTAGTTTCTTATACGAATTTCCTACTTTTGTTTTCAATTATTTTTCTTAAGTTGCCTCTTCAAGCTTTAGCCTGATTTACCGCCCCTGGGCAAAGCCAATTAAAGCTCAACTCGTTATAAAGTATTAAATTTCTCACATGTTGAGCGGACAACAGAGATACGCAACCTTATACACACTACTCTGCTACTATCATTTTCCTGCCCTCCCGCAACCTTTGAGCGCTGTATATATAAAGAATATAAGCAATTTGGTTAGCAGTGCTGCAATCGCTTCATTATCAATTTCATTCTTATCATGAGTAAAAAAAAGAACATAAATTATACAAATTTATTAGTAATACACAAATATAACCTACGCGTATATATAGTATAGTAGTGAAGTCGTGGACAGAGATAAGCGAAAAGAGAGTTTGACATTTGTTGACAGTTCAATGGATTTGTAGGGGTGTATTATAAATATGATATACGATTACATATACGACTAAACTATATATAAAAATAGACTTGCAACTAAATGGAAATTTTGAAAAACAAATTGTTTTCCTTAAGAGATTAAAGTTGATTTAGAAGTTTTTATTTTCTGATGTTATTATAGAGAAATTTAATTATTTTTAAACAGTTCCTACTTTAAAAATGTTTAGTTAAAATAAAACTAAAACTTTAATACAATAGAAAACATATTTATCTTAAGTTTGTACACCTAAATTTATATTTGATTTGCGCTTAATAATATTTATTTTGATTGCCTAACAAGGTCAAAAGCAAATTGTGTCTCCTGTGCAGGAAATCGTTTTTCTAATATAATTTTCGAGCATATGCTAAACAAAATCTGCACACACAAAGCACTGTCTAGCTTGGTCTACACCTGGCAAACACACACACACTTACTCACACTCTGCTCGTACCTGAAGAGAGTCACAAATTATCTGAAAGTTTGTGCTGAAAGTTTGCAATTGCTGTTAAATTTAGCGTGCTGCCAACATTGGGGACAAACCTCCAACTCCAGCTACAGTTCCTGTTCCAACTACTCCTCGTAACTCAATCAGTGCGCCGTGCACAGCCCAAAAAGATGTGACCTCTGCCCCCGCACTCCTTACCTGCCTTTCACTGCCACTTGTTGCTCTTTCAACATTGCTTAATGCCTTCATTCTCTGTGCTTAAATGCCTGGCCGCACTTAACCACGACGACGAAGAGGAGGAGGACGGCACTTTGTGCAGCCAAGGATGCCTTGTTGGCTTGTTCGCTGCCTTGAGCAATGCTTCTCCGAGTTTCTTTTATTTTTGCGTACACCGGAAATTAGCTACGTACCCGCCTGTAGCTTGTTCAGTGTTTTTTTTCTTGTGTATCTCTCTGGTAATTAAGCTGTAGCTAACCTAAAATGAAAGGCTTAAGTGGTGCAGCAGGTGCCACAGCAGGAGCAGAAGAAGGGAGGCGCAACTCGCTCGCTTTTTGCATTTGACAGTCTCTCTAAGTGGCAGCTCAATTGCCTATTGAGGTGTCATCAGCAGGCAGCGCTTGATGGGTTCTTTCTTTTGCTCCCTTTGAAAACATAATAACGTATTTTCAAAGAATGAAGATGGGAAGGTATTTTTTTTAGAGAGAAGGAAGAAACAGAGATTAACTCTTTTACAGTCTACAAAGTTCCAGCTTTGTAGCACTATTACTTTTGGAGCTATGCCATTGAACCACTTATGAACCGGTTCAATAAGTTATTCTTAGAGTATGTTATTGAAAACAGGTAGAAACAGTCTGGAAAAATGAAATTCAAACCCTAAAAGAAATAAAAAATGCTAAAAAAGATATACAAACTCTACAGCAAAGAAACATACACAGTTGACGTAGCTAAACCATTTGTGAACCGGTTCAATTTTGTTTATTTTCGTGCAATATGAATCGTTTGAAGCTGTTCAAGATCATTCGATTTTATAGCACTGAAATATCCAAGATTGCACAGCTGAACCACATGTGAACCGGTTTAAAATCAAAATTTATACAGTTGACGGAGTTGAACCACTTATAAACCAGTTCAATCTGGGTTATATTTTTTTGTAATATGAATGATATGAAGCTTTTAAGTAAATTTAACTTTACATTACAGAAATCTTGCAAATTACAGAGTTGAACCACCTGCGAACCGGTTCAAAAAAAAAAGATTAAAGCTAATCAAGTACACTCAGCTTTTTATTTAATTAAGAAATTCGATTTTTTGGGTCTACATACAGAATTGTGTCTTCATAGAACAATCTTGCTGTTTAGCCACTTGCAAAAGCTCCTCCCTAAGCCGAAACTACATTTTAATTAATTCTCGTTTGTTTAATCGAGAGAACTATAAAACTAACTGCAACTGTCCACAAACGATATTCAATTAGAAGGAAAATAATTGTAGCCCGTGCAGTCTGTGTTTGCCTCATGGCATACGTGACGCTTCGAGCGGAAAAAGGATTACAAAGTAGGTTCCCAAGGGCTGCTCCAACTAATTTCAAGTGCAGCCTGCTTTCCACAATTAAAAAGAAAAGAGGAGAGCGATGAGTTGAGTTAGAGTTGGAGGTGGAAATGGAAGTGAAGTCTACTCAATAAGTTATTCAATAATGAACGCGAAGCGAGTCCCGTCACGTGCCTTGCTCCTTTTATGTTCATTGTTCTGTGGCCTCTGACAATTTCGGCCTGGACGGGACGTTCTGCTCGTCCTCGTTCACCTGTCATTGCCAGCACAGCCAGCCTCGTCACGTGCGCTCACAGTTTGTCAACAGTACGAAACTCCGAGTCCAACTACAGTTACCTGCTGGTCCTGCTACTCCTATTTCGACTGTTGGCAACAAGTAGACAAAGTCTTTGACCCGCAGACCTTCATTTGGCTGGTATAAATAATGCAGCCATGCCGCTATATTCTAATCAGTCTGACGCGAAACATGAGCACTGGCTACGGCTCCAAGTTACTGCTGCTACTCCTGTTTCGCCTTATGATATATGCGCTTATATGCCACGCCTACGCCCCCAACCCCCGCGAGACTGTGTTGTCACTGTGCACGAAAAATTAATTTGTTAGCGAGTCTATGCTAAATTTGATACTTTCTTAAAGTTCAAGTCCGCAAGGAAGGGGAGGGTAAGCAGGACAAACAGGAAGAAAAAGTGACTGAGGAAAAAAGGATTTGATGTAAAGTAAACTGATAAATATAAAGTTTAAGAGCTTTAAAGAGCTTAACCACAAGCAAATTAAACCGTCAGTAGTAAGTTGAGCTTTGATGAACTTTGGAAATTGAAAATAAATCAATCCAGAAAGAGCTTTGAACTTTTTCTAGTATCAATTGAAAGTTGAAACAGTTTATCGAGCTTTAATGAGCTTTGATACAGTATAAATTAAACTTTTAAGAGATTTAGGGAGGAGCTTTGCGCCTAGTCAAATTAAAACTAAATCAAATCGTGCCTTAAAAAGCTTTGAACTTCCTACTTAAGTCCAAGTTTAAACAGAAAGCTTTCCAAAGCAAAAGTTCAAGGCAGTCCAAAGTGCATTAACAGCGCGAGCATTTTTATTACGCATACGCCAGGTGAACAGGGACAGCAATAGAATGAGAGACTGAGGGGAAGAGAGGGAGATAGACCGCTGCAACTTCAACTTCACCTCTTGTAGACCATTAAAATTGCAATTTGCAAGCGGCACAGCGGAAGGAAGCTTGCCCCGCCAACTTGCAACAGCATGTTGCATGAACAAATTTTTGACAACACGCAGACAGTCCGCCAGGCATACCACGACAACCCTGCCCTTGCCCCAGCTACCTGCCTCCCCTTGCCCTCTGCATTGCCTCTTTTTCGTCTACCTCTCCCCCTCTATTCTTCAGCAATCTCTCATAGTCATATCTTACGCGCTGTGCTTCGCATGATTTGTATGTGGCACCATCGTTGCGTCGCGTCGCCTGCGTCAAGTGCAATTTAATGCCCAAAAGCGTAACAAGACGATAAAGAAAAGGAGTAAATAAAGCGCAAGATACAAAATGAAACGCAGCAAAGTGAAAGTTTTAGGCGGACCATGGAACCCATTAGCCAAGTCAGACAACCTTGACTGTCACCAGTTTTGAGCTTGTTTTTCTCTTCTTCGCTTTTTTCTCTCTTTGCCGGAAAGGGAAGAGGCACAACCCTGAGATGCAATAGCCATGATAATTTGTAGCGTCTTTTTGCGTCAGGCGTCAGGCTTGAGTGGCGACTTGATTTGAATGCCTTGGCACAATTTTTGCAGAGGAAACATTTATGAGTGCCTAATGAACAGATGATCAGTGTTGCCCGGTAGGTTGGTCGTGTGTGTGTGTGTGTGTGTGATGGCCTGGGTGTGCGAGAGGAGAGTCTGTGTGTGTGTGTGTAACGACTTGAACTGGAGGCCAGTAAATCAAAAGCTCATTACCATATGAAGAAATCAGTTACAAGTTGAAGCGTAGCAAATGTGCAATTGTACAAGCACAGTGGTACAAAAATGATTGTTAACCAACCAAAAATATTTTTTCTAAGAGCTGCAAAACGCAGTGGAAGGCTTAAGGTGCTAGAAAATATGAAAGAATTGATAATCGAGTCGAAACTTACATTAAATGTGAACTGCGAAGTACTAGGTAAGCTTTAATGTGCTTTAAAATAAGATTAGAGAGTCTAAGCATTTAATCATTGTGAATTTCGAAGCTTTAATGTGCTTTAAAATATTTAACTAAAAGTCTCATTTCACAAAAAAGTTTCAGAAGATTTTATATACTTTGAAAACTCTTCCAGGGCCTTAATTAATGAAAAAGCTTTAATGTGCTTTTCCTCAGCATAAAGAATGTCCTTCATTAAGGCTCTTCAATCAGTAAATCGACACTATAAGCAATCTAAACATCCTTTCAGCTTGATGAGAGTTCAATAGCTTCCAAGTGCTTTGAAAGCTTAGCTAAGTATGCCATAAATTAGCTTAGAGTACACACCACAGTGCAGCCATTTAGATGCTCGTCTGGCATTGCTAAAAAATTGCCAAAAAGAAGGCACAAAAAAGAGATAGAAAAGCTCTTCCACTTGCTACATTCGTAGATAGTTTAAATAATTAATGTGCTTGCTGCAAAATATTGCTTAAAATTTACAGCAGGCGCTGCTGCTGCTGCCTGCAACAATTCTTCGAGGTGGCACGTGATGCGATGCCGCACAGCAGGCGCGCTGCATAAATTCACCGAATATAAAAAAAAAAAAAAAACCAAACCAAACTCTTTGCCAGCTGCGAATTGTTCGCACGTTGACCAGAGGGGGGCGTGGCACTGGGGGCATACCCTCAACTGACAACTGCGCCTTGGTGCACGTTAATCGTCGTTTCGGTTTTCTCGTCTTGTGTCGATGGCAACTTGTCGCTTTCCCGTTGAGGTTGAGGTTTTTTTTTTTTTTGTGGTTTTGAAAGACGGACGCATATTTGATTTTATAACTTCGGACAACGACGCACATAAAAGCAGGTCATCAAGCAGCACAGACGGACTGCCAGACGAACGGACAGATGGAGTTGAACCCTGCAAAGGATTCAATTTGATTGGATTGAAGCAAGTCGAATATGTGTGTATGATTTACCAGTCGAAGGGTGTTTGTTGGCCTCCCACTGGCGAAAATCGGATTGGGAATCACGTAATGGGCAACGGGTGTGTAACGGATGTTATCTCTCTCTCCCTCCCTGCTCCCTTTCTCCTTTATTTCTCGCCCATTGAGCTGCATTTTAAATGCTCCTCCACTTGCATA
Organism: Zaprionus indianus; assembly: GCA_018904595.1. NCBI lineage: Eukaryota > Metazoa > Arthropoda > Insecta > Diptera > Drosophilidae > Zaprionus > Zaprionus indianus. The sequence continues at coordinate 5,085,929 of JAEIHA010000171.1, read as the reverse complement.
AAAATTCGCAGCCGAATGAAATCGAAACTTATCAAATATTTAGCAATGGCTGGGCGCAAAAAAAATGAGTTTACATTTCTTGTTTGACTTTATGATAATGCGAGAGGGATCAGAAGGAGGGGGAGGGAGCAGAAGGAGGGGGAGGAGCAGCCAAGTTGCGCACAGACATGCGTTAGTTGCGCAAGTTTTGGCCTGTTTGTCCGGCTTATAAAACACCTGTACGTAGTGCCAGCAAAGGCAGCCCAACTTGTTGTTGTTGTGCATACCTGGCCTTACCAAATGGTCGGCTGACCTTTTGTTTAACCCGTTGCATTGCATCAGCCCATGGGCATTCTATCAATATTTAATGCTCTTGGGGACAAAAGGGATACGGAACTGACTGTGTAAAACCGTCTCGATGTGGAGAATACATACGTGTACGTACGTCCGACGTAGTTGACTGAAACAATCAACACATTTTTAAACGATTTTGTTAATTTATTCAACGTGTTTTTTGTGTTAAAGTGCTTTAATTGGTGCTTAATTGTTTGGCAATACGTGAAGGAGCTTTAAGGTCGCTCATTACGGGAGTATTGCAATATAGTTGAGTTGTATTTTGTGAATGTTTATGAAGTTGTAAACGTAAAAAATGAAGTTAAGGAACTAAAATGAGGTTTTGGACGGGGTAAAGTGAGGTTAGGTATGAACTAATGTGAGGTTAGAAAAGAAGAGGATAAAAAATTAACTAAAGTGAGGTTAGAAATGAACTAAAGGAAAAGAATGAACTAAGTAAGCTTCAGATTGAACTATGGAAGGGTAAGAATGAACTAAAGTGAGGTTAAGAATGGCTTAAGTGGCTATCAAAAAGGGAAGAAAAGAGAAAGAAATCAGAACAAGGGTAAGAGAAACGAACTTAGAGTGAGGGAGATACCGAAAAAGGAGAACGAAAGACGTTTAAGAGATAAAACCAACTATAAACTGGGAAATGAAAAAAATTTATAGAGAAAAGAGTGATGAAACAACAGTATAATCGCGAGAATTCTTTTACTCACTAGTCCTTCCACTTTTCTTCAGAAAAGCTTCGCTCAATCTCCGAAACGCAGTTCAATTCTTCTACATACAACTCCCTCTACCTTTCTTCCTCATTTCCTTCCCTGGATATCCATAACAATTAACATTGATCAGGGGTATAAATAACACAAGTCCTGGGCTTTGCACGCGTTACAGTTATAGCTGTAAATCGCATAAATTAGCTGAAAATATAGCACAGCTTTAGAAAAGAAGTGGGGGTGTAAAAAGAAGACATAGAGCTGGGGGAGAAAGGCGCTTGCGACACCCTCCAATCACCTGTGCGTGCTGGGAAATAGACTCGCGCCGTCAAACAGCTACAACAAGGCAAACACTGCAAACAAAACCCAAACAAACCCAAACCAAAGAGTCAGAGTCAGCTCAGTTTGGCCTGGACCGACACAGACACATGTGAAAAGCTATAAAATTTTCACATATTACTAGAAATTCATGGAAAATAATGCAATAAAAATTCACAGCGAGCACACAGCGTGCTCTATTGAGACGCGACTCTGGGGCTACAACTGTGTCTTAAAGGCCTCGTAATCCCCAGCAGCAACAAACGCACACACGACTCGACATGTTGCTGCATGCTGTGTTTAGAGATGACATTTGTTTTTCCTTATTTACTCTAGCAAAGAAGGGGTATATGGTTTGTTTAGAGCAAGTGTGTGAATCAAAGGGGGAATTATTGAAAATAAATAAAAGAGGTTGAAGATATTGAAGAGTTTCAACTGTTTTCTGTTAAATAATGCTAAAATACAGTCAATTATTACTTACTACTACTCGTAATATAAGAATTTAAAAGAATATTTAACTAAAAGTCTCTAAAGTTCAAGTGACCTAAGGAAAAGTAATTTAACAAATAAAATATAAAAGGCATAAGAATTTATCTAAATTTTAAACCTTTTAGGTAACTTTTGCAACTATGTATGGTACATAACATATTATAATACATATCGTTCAGTAATTTTTCCCCAACTTTCCAATATTGTTAGTTCATTCAACGCGTCGACCTTTTTTTCAAATGACAAAAAGCTTGTTGTTTCCGCCGCCGTTTTTTTTTTTTTTCTTTTGGCCAGACAAATTTTGTAGGGTTTTTTATTTCATCAAGAGATTTGCACCACTTGAGCAGCGAAAGCCACAAAACGCCGCATCGTGCGGTGCCTGAGGAGGACGACGACACTTTGGTTACGCTCCAACTCCTTGGCGCACTTGAGAGGTAGCACTTTTTCGGTTGGCTGGATTATTTCGCGAGATGTTGGAGGGGAGGCAATCGCGTACAATCCGCAATCCACAATCCGCATGCCCATCATCATGAGCCGGCAAAACAACATTGGCAAACAAGTTAGCATGTAAAAAATGTAAAAATGTTTTGCAAAATGCCCCAGAGAGGTGCATAAAATATTTAACAGGCGCGCAGCGCTTACGTGTTCCTGCCTGTTGTAACTGCTGAACTTTCGACCGAACGCGGCTCAAAAGTGTCGTCAGCAACGCGTACATGTGGGTGTCCTGGGGTGTATGCCACGCCCTCCCTGCCCCCAGCCCCCTGTTAGTCTTGTTAATCATTTGTTAGCCTTGTTGCAATCATTTCTGTCTGAGCGTGTCGCTTGCACTCATTAAAAAATGATCGCCAACGTGGGAGTTAACAGCAAAGTTTGGGAAAACTTTTCGCCAAATTTGTATATCGAGTAAAGAAACTTAAGAAATTTCTTAGGCATACCCAAGTGACACATTTCCAATTGTGTCGAGGAAGTCCCCGAAGGCAGGAATTAGTAGAATTTGTAATGACCAGACAAGCAAAACGGAATCAGAGTTGAAGTACTCAAATCGAGCTGGAATATCTAAGGTATTCACATGTAAATTTACTTTATTTGCCTGCTTTTTAATATTTTGATTTGGAAATTTTTTCAAAATTGATTTTAATGCTTATTTTGACTTGCTTAATGCCTGAAAAATCCTGAAAAATTGAATTTTCTCATACTTCAAACTTTTTTGTCCAAACGAAAATTCAATGATTTTTAAGGAAGTTATATATTTTAAAAATGTAGTTACAATGCTGTACAATCCTTAAAGGTTAAGGTCACAAACTAAGTCAATTGTTTGGTCTACAATATATTAAACGAATAATATGAATACTTTAACGTTACTTAAAAGTCGCATAAGGAATCTAAATAATAATTAAAAATTTCTTTTATATGTTCAACTTCCCTTAAAATTCCTTCTTCGACACCTTATCAATATGTTGCCTTAATTTTTCTCGTCCACCCACCTACTTCTTTTAAAGCATTAGGGAGCTCTTTCATATTACAAACACACATCATAAAGCATATAATAATCATCAAATTATATGCCTACTTCACTGCAACTGTGCCACATCATACATCATGCTCAATGTCTGCAACTCGACGGGGTTTCATGCATACCTGAACAGCTGTTTATAGCAACGAAGGGTGCCGCTTCTTCAAGGTCCTCCTCCCTCCCCACTGAGATGACATTCTAGATATACTTATTCGCGGTGTTTTACAAATTAAAGTAATTCGCTTAAACAAGCCCATCAAATAAATAATTTCAAGAGCTTTTTATAGCATCATCCCCCCATTCCTTTCCAACTCCCGGTACCCCCAGCTACCTTCCAGACTCATCCCTTACCATAACTCCGCGTTAAGCAGACATAAAAAATGATGTATTGTTTTAAAATGTTGTTGTTTTTTTTTTTTTTTTGGGCTGTCTCTTGATTATGTGCGAACTGCACTCGGTGATAAATGTATGTTTGTGTGGAGTGTAGAGTGTCTAGCACCCTCTCAATCTTCTGCTGCGCGGGCTGCACTTGAAACTTTGCGACTAACAAGCGTCTAACAATTTCCCTAACTCTCTATTCTCATGTCTCATTCGCATCTCTCTTCTCTCTTTTTTGCAGCTTCGACCGCGACCAGCCCTTCACATTCCAATTGGGCGCCGGACAGGTGAGTTAAACGTTGTCACATTCAAGGGACAAAAGTGTGAAATGTTCTTGAACATAACTGAAACATTAAAGCGAAATTTAGAAATGTAACTTGTGTATTGCATTAGAATGGATGTTTAGATTTTATACTGAGTTTCTTTCTGATAAAGCTTGAAGGATAAAGACAATATCTTAAGTTCTTTCCACTCTTTTAATTCAACAGGTCATCAAGGGTTGGGATCAGGGTCTGCTCAACATGTGCGTGGGTAAGTTACCACTTCCTCAGCTCATTATATACACAGAAACTAATTGAATATTTTCCCATCTTAGGTGAGAAACGTAAGCTGACTATTCCCCCACAGTTGGGCTATGGCGATCAGGGTGCCGGCAATGTCATCCCACCCAAGGCCACGCTCCTCTTCGATGTGGAACTGATCAACATTGGCAATGCGCCCGCAACCACAAATGTGTTCAAGGAGATCGATGAGAATGCCGACAAGCAGCTGAGCCGCGAAGAGGTAATCGTCTATGTATGGATCGCACTTTTATCATTTTATTATTTCTCCTACACTCTATATGTGATATATCCGTGGGTATCGGTTCGTTACTAACCTACATGCTTCATATACATCTACGTAACTCTTCTATGTGATCTTTCTAATATGATATTTCTGTATCCCTTCATAGGTCAGCGAGTATCTGAAGAAACAGATGACCGCCGTCGAGGGTCAGGACTCTGATGAGCTGAAGAACATGCTGCAGGAGAACGATAAGCTCGTTGAGGAGATCTTCCAGCATGAGGACAAGGACAAGAACGGTTTCATCTCGCACGATGAGTTCTCCGGTCCCAAACACGACGAGCTGTAGAGTGGCTCTCAGACTAGGACAAGTGCTTAAGTTATAACTAACTATAACTATCTATGTATAATATACAATAAAACAGAACCCAGAAAACACTCAAAAACAAATCAGACAAGCGACACATCAACATCAACATCATCAACAACACATATTCCCAGGCCAACCAAGAGAACAAACAGAAAGAGAGAGAACGAGAGAGGAAAGAGCGAGTGGACTGACGCATCTATCCCTTATATCATTCATATCTGTATATATACATGGATCATGTGTATAGCATAGAGTATTTGTATAGGAAGTTAAGATAAAAAACAAATGTATCATCATCTCGAAACATTTCCACTTCGATTTTGTGTCTGGATTTCCCCCCTCCCCTTCTAGGCGTAGTTATTACACTCAAACATATAGAAGAAGAAGGGTAGAATATGCGTTATATCTTTTTTATATACATTTATAGGTTGTTATAATAAAGTTTGTAACTTATTTGTGTTGTGTCGGAACCGAAACTCTTGTTTTGTGAAAAATGTGAAGTGGCGCGTAACAGTAAATAAACAATTATCACAATTATATAATACATGAAAGGTGTTTTTTAATGTTTCCTTATCATTCTTGAGGTTGCTGAAACTTGACTTCCTTATCATACCCAATACAAACACGGTTTTAACAGTTATATAGTCGTTATTTATATTCAAATTGAAAATATACAGAGATATATATATATAGTATAGAACATCACAATACAATTATTTCAAGTTGTTTCGCTGCAAATCGTAAACAATATAGTAAAAATGTTGACAATTTACAAAGACAAAGTCGAATAAACTTTTCGAAATCGGAAATTAAAGCTATGACCAACGCTATCGAAGGCAAAGAGAAAACAAATGTCTGCGTTGGTCGAGAGATGATTGGAAAATAAGTAAAAGAGAAAAATAGAACAAACAAAACACCGATAATATATGCATATCATCATCATCCTTATCATCATGTACTAATTATATACAGTAACTGCGCCTTATCTGCTCCCAGCGTCGTGTGATTTTTAGAGGGGCGGGGAGGATTGAGAATATAAAGCTGCATCACATTAAAGGGACTACTAAGCTGCGCATGGGTAATTAGAATATTCAATTCTTCCTTTGGCTATGACAGCTGGGAGGAGGGCAGAGGGCGACAGCTGGGTGACAGCCAATTGCACTAAGCCTTAGGCATTTAGTATATAGAAAACTAGTTCCAATATTATAGGATCCTGTATGCCAGAGGATTCGCCATGCAGCGTGGCAATCAGATGATTATCGAGCGCATTCATATAAATCGGCGGCAACTTGGACCCCTTGGCACCTGCCTCATAGCAGACCTGAAACGAGGATGTTGATTAATGCTAAAGATGTCTCAAGTATTTTGTACAATCACTTACATTCTCCTGGTCCAGTGTAGCACGCAGTGCCAGCTTTTGTATGCCAGCTGCAGCCAGCAGATCTAGGAATGGTAATAACGCCATGGAGGCACTTCTGGCCAGCTGCTCGGCAATGCGTGTGATATCCGCATAGTTAGCGCCATTGGTAGCATACCAATCCTCGCACTGTAGAAAGAGAAGGTATTAAAACGAAGTTCGAGATAAGCAAAGCCTTTACTCACCTTGAGAATGTATATATCTGTCAAGCGCAGGGCATAATTGGTATTGGAATAGTTCAAGTTGGCATGCACACGCATATTGGCCAGACCATCCATGGGTTTGTCATCAATGGGCGACTTTACACTGCGAATAAGAAATGATTACCATGAGATGCAGTGTGTAAAAGGGTTAGAAGTGGAGTTTTTAGCCACACAAAGTATATTTGTTCATGATAAGTAGAACAGTAAGTTAATATAGGTCTGTCTGTCTGTATGAACACATATAAGAGCAAAGACTATAAACTTTTCTTTAAAATTTGGCCACGCCTCCTTTTTGCAGTTGTTGTTTTAAATCTAATTTTTGACGTGCAGAATATTTAACACAGTCCAAATCATTTTACAAAATTTGGTAACGAACGGATAAGAAATATATAAGTTATTAAAGAAATCATTTTAGTGCATATACTGATTTGCAAGGCGCTTATAAGTATGCAATAAAAAAATTCGTTTGCATAGAAAATACACACACTGTCAACTGTATTTTTCTAACATAGAAGAAACACACACACTTTCAACTGCACCTTCCTTACTCACCCCACATTGATATCCCGATCGTTGTCCACCCACTTGATGCTGACAATTTCACTCTGTTCATCGCTGGCAGCAATGGGACCACAGACGATGTCAACATCTGTTTGATTACGCAATGCCTGACGCACTTCCTCCATTTTGGGCGGCATTATCTGCACCATTAGCCCGTCCTCAACGATGCTACACTTCCCCGAGAGTCCACTGCTGCTCTTCAACGCCTCGTTGAGCACAAAGAAACTGGCTCCAGTTATCTTACGTGGCTGCCCCTGGATATTGATCGCTTGCGTCGAGTACGCATACATCTCCGATCGATCATCGTTGATGTTTTGCATACAAACCAAATGACCATCAGCGACTTTTGAGAAATTACCGGCAAATGCCAGTATATGATCGGTGGCATTATTGATTGCCTTAATGACATCCGATTGGCGATAACGTGGTATTATCACCGTTGTCTGTCGATCCTCCATGTGTATATATAGGCCTCGTATAGCGGGCAGAGAATATGTATAATTGCGAAAATCAACTAAGAAATTGATAATCGTTTGGGCAATCTCGCCATACACAGATTCACGTTGACGCACAGAGATTAATGGGCATGGATAGTAACGATACTGGGCTCCAAGGCGTAAGATCAAGCGCAAGGGTAGTACCTTGGCCCATGGTACCTCATGACGATGGATTAGAACACCCACCAGATACGGACTTTCCGGCACTATGACACCCTGTAGACACTGATACGTGGGTCGGATGTATATGAATCCTCCATGCTCGCGTGAACCCAAAAAGTTCACATTACGTGGCGAACTAAACGATAGTTCCTGTGTGCTGGAACGTGCCTGCTCGGCCTCCACATAGATCTCATACAAATGCTGGAATATATCACGTGGCACTGCGGGACCAGGATTACTACCCGACGTTGGTGGTTTAATCTCCAGCAATATAATCAACTCATCGTTGCCCACATGATGCAGTCCCGATGTGGTAAAGTTCAGCACCCAACGATTCATGCAGCAGCTCACTGGGGGAGGGATTGATACAGGGAGAATTAGTGGGGAATCTTGAGAGCAACTGGATCTACTTACTGTTGACCACCTTGACGAGCACATAGAAGTTGTTCTTGATTATAAACTTTGAGTGTATCACGTTGTAGACGATCTAGTAGATCCGCATCGTTGCGCACCTCCTTGTACTCCACATCTCCACCTTCACCACGGGTCACACAGATGGGAGGCAGTGATGGCTCTTCGTAGGGTATGAAACAACCTTGTGCATCACTCGGTGGCAGCTTGCGTACACGCTGTGGTTCTGCCTTGCGCCGTGGTGAACTCTGTGCGGTGTTGCGACCAGCTAGAGGAGGAAGATGTGGTGCAGAAGATGCAGAATGAAGTTCAGGATGAGCATAAGGAGTGAGGATGAAGCGAAGGTTGGGGAGGGGAATGAAAAGGAGCACAAGAGGTAGGTGGATCAGGAAAAGAATCACGAGGAGTAGAAGAAAGAGAATCCACATTAGATAGGCGCATATACTCAGGAACTTATCACAGCTCACTTACCACTGGAGTCCTCCCTGCCATGTCCACCCACCGCAGCCAGTGTGGCGGCTGCTGCACTGGGCGGTATAGAGCCACGAAAGAGCTGCGCCACCAGGCCCATGGTGGTGCTATTGTCAATACTGCTGCCACTGCCACTGCTACTGCTGCTGCCACTGCCACCGCCAGCTTCGCCACTGCCGGCACCAGGTGTGGGCAACTTGGCGCCACTGTTGCTGCGCTGCACCCCACGCCTTGCCTGCTTGGCCTCGCCCCATTGCTGCTCCATGGCCACAGCCAACTCGCTGCCTGGGGCAATGCCATCACTGAACATGACACTCTTCCGTTTGCGTCCCTTCTTGCCATCCGAACTGGACGAGTTGGAGGAGCTTCCGTCGGTTTTCTTCAACACACCCACTGGTACTATGACGCTCGGAGGCTGTGGAGCACCAGCGGATGCCACCTGACGATGCGGCGGTATAGTTGAGCAATACTCCATGGGATTATTGGGATTTGGGGAACGCATTGGTGTCGGAGGCAGTGCCGCAGGCGCTGTGCCAGTGTACACATCAGAGACGCTAGCGGCGCCGCCATTTTGCTGCCTCTCTGTGAGTATCATGAAGCATTGCACACAGACACGCGACTCCGGCTCATTGGCGAACTGTAAATGGAACCGCTGCGAGCAGCAAACGGAGCACAGCACCTTGCCACAGGCTCGGCAATGATGACGTCGCTTGATCATGGTGAACTTCTGCTGACACTGCATGCACTGTCCCGCCATGTTGTCGGGCACCCAAATGGGCGGCACCTTGCCCAGATTTGCATGAGGATCACTGTAGCCAACTGCCTCGTAAATGGGACTGTCATCGTCCTCTGTCTCCACATCGCCAGCAGGAGGCGCAGATGCCTCTGCTCCGGCTGGCAGCTCCTCTTGTTCCAATTGAATCTCATGACCTTCACCCTGCGCCGCCTCTGGTGGCGTTTGTCCCGCCAGCGTTGGGCAGCCGCCATTCAAGTCCAATGTCTGTGGACGTTGTGGACGCTGCTCCTGCGTCTCCAGCGCATCCGTGGCAATGCTGTCGTCCTCCAGCTCCTGCACCTCCTGCTGCTCCTCATCGTTTTCGTCTAGCTTGCGCCCGGAGAGAGAATCCTCGGTGTCTTCGCTGGCACTGACGCTGCTCAGCGAATTGGGCAGCTCCTCAACTGCAGGCGGCGGCGGCGTTTTTGCCTCCTGTGGCCGCAACTCGGCGAATTCCACTGTGGATGCTTGCGAGAAATTGTCCACATTCATTTGATCCGCTGAGGTGGTCTCTTGCTCCGAGAGAATGCGCACAGATTCCTCCTCTGTGGCAGGAGAGGCTGTGGCGCCTTCCTCCTCATCATCTTCCTCCATGACGCTGGTCTGCTCCAGCTCCTCGTGCTGCTGCTGCTGGTGTTGTGGCTCTTGGTGCTCCTCTATGTCCACCTCCACCTCCTGCAACATGCTGTCCAGTTCCGTGTCGGAGATTTCGTCCATGGTGGAGCAAAAGGTAAGCGGCTGACTGCGCTTAGGAGGCGCTACGGCCTCCACTTGCTGCTCCGCTGTCCTCACCTGCTCCACAGTCTGTGCCTGCTCTGCTTTGAGCTGTTCCTGTGCTGCTGGCGCGGTTTGCTGCAGGATTTGGAATTGTGTTTAGTATAAGTTTGTATTTGCCTACTGTTGCTACTCACCCCCGTCGCTGTGGCCACCGCTGGCTGTGGCTGACTCTGCATCTCCAGCTCTGTGCTGGTCTCCTCCGACAGCTCATTGAGCACACGACCCAGCGCAGAGGAGGCTGTTACCTCACAGGGTAAAATTGACTGCGATTCTGTGTTGGTGATAGAGATGGAGGATAGACCCACTGCCAAATCCTCCAGCTGCTGTTGCTTCTGCTCGGCCTGTGGCTGCGACAGTGACTCTGAGTCAGCCTTGGCGCCAGGCTGCACCAGTGCCTGCCCTTCCTCCTCCTCCTCTTCAGAGTTACTCACATTGCCAGGCGAGGGACCCGAAGAGAAGGTGGAACAAGAAGATGTGGTCAGTGATTCCGAAGAGGAGATGGTAATGTCGCCATCTTCGCCAGATTTTGATTGTTTTGCACGCGCCTCACTGAACTTCTTGATATCCTCATGCGCATCGTCATCTAATTCTAGCGCATGACCAACACCACCACTAGCTGCCACCTCCTCCTCCTCTTCCTCTTCGTCCTCCTCCTCTGTCTGTGTTTGCACCTCCACCTCTGCCTGTGCCGTCCAGTCATAACTGTCATGTGATTCCAACGATTTCACATTGTTGCTATAATCGTTGAGACTGTTGAACACCTGCGAGACGCCTACAAAGTTTTTGGCAGCGGCGCCTGCACTGCTGCCATCGCCCAGTGGGCGTGTCTCCACAACGCCTACGCTGTGAGCGTTTGCTGCATTGCGGCTCAGCTGCTCGTCCGCTGAGGAAGATGAAATATAAAATTATTATATTGTTATACGACACTGTTATACACAACAAAAAGACACACACACACACATATAGTTTATCTGTACGTACCTTTAAGCTCAGCTTCCAGATTGTCCAGGACCTGATCGATGTCCACCAGATCCATATCGACTAATGGTCTCGCATTAAGCCTGCAACGAAAGACGTAATAGGTTTGGGGCGCCTGAGAACAGCAGCTTTCAGTTGTTTGGTTGAAAATTTTTCACACCAAGGGGGGAAACGAATGGTAGGCGATGTCGAGCAGAGAGCTGGAGATGTGGGGGGGGGTCGACGAACGTCTCTTTCAAAAGAGGAGACGCAAAAACGTCGCAAGACAACAATGATAGCTATGATTCATTGCGTTAATTAGATGCTGCACACGGTGGCTATCAATTTTGTTGCCTTATCAGCCATTTGCACTGCACATCTATTTTCGTTTGTTAATTATCGAAAATTACCTTATCCCTTAACATGGTGGTGATGCATATCTGCATCATACCGTTTGAGTACAATTATTTTTCAATGTGCGTTATAAAATTGTCAAAAATGTATTTGATGCAGATCAACAACATTCGTTTATTATATAAAAAGTGTTGGTAACACTAAATTATTTAAAATACTAAACAGCAGATTACTTTTCCCGCCAATTTTGTGAATGCGCTAAACTCAATTGGTTATGCAGTTTCTTATAAAAATAAAAATTATAATAAAGTGATTTAGTGGAAACAATTTGCATTTATAAAAAGGTAAATATTATGTTTATTTGATTATTGTCGAGTTTTTGTGTTTGTTGCATAAGAATATGAATAAATCAACAATTTCAGTTTGTTGCAGATATGCATCAAAGTAGCTTTATATATTAAAAAATACTAACAACCATGAATATAATTTTCAGCCTGATCTTGAAAATAACGTTTTGTGATTTGTTTGATCAACATGATGATCTATGTGTTTGTCCCAATGTATACATGTTCGACAAGTTGCTTAATTCAGCTGATTTTCGTTTGCAAATAGCAGAAGCCTTAACTAAATTGGATGCTACAAAAAATAAAGGAAAGCGTGGCTCTGGCATCCAATATGCATTGGATGAAAAAAGCTTAAGGGACCTTCGCAACAAATGCCAAACAAAATGGTTCGGCAGGATCAATTCGGTCATTGGCCTGTCTGACTGACAAGAGGCTGCGTTGTAAATATCCAAACTGCACTGGATTCTCCCAAACGTAGTGCGACAAATGTGGCGTATTCTTATGTTTTAATAAAAGAAATAATTGTTTTAAAAACTTTCATTTAAATTAATACATTAACAATAAAATTGTAATGATGATTATAATTACCATGCTATGGGGTAGTTTAAAAATATTTTCCCTTAAAGCGCACTTGATGCAGAAATGCATCACTCCCCTTTTTAAAAATATAAGAAAAAACTAAACAAATTAAAAAAATAAAAGAAGTGTATTTTTATTTACTTTTGTCTTCCAAATAAAAAAAATGATGCAAATCGGAGTTGTTGCCATGTTAAGGGTTATTTACCCACTTCTTTTTTGTTTAATTTCTTGCAAAATATGTTCGAAGTGCAAATTCGGTGTGACTGTAGCGCGACAAGCTCAAAATCCCGACTAATCGCAGGTTTGATAATTTATCTATTAACAGCTGCAGTAGTAATCGATGGTTATCGATTAACATAAATAAAGCGCATTTGCTGTTGGCATTTATAAATAAACATGTAAATATTATTTCTTAAAACTGCTTAAGATATTTTACATTTTCTTTGACTCCTAAGCTCTGTCCATTTTTAGTGAATTTCCGATCGGCAAAATGTTTAATGCCTTATGGTCACCCTAGCTCATTGCGGACGCTGTTAGTTAACATAGGTGGTTAACATTAGTCGAATTATAACCGTCGAACGAGTCGGACGCGGGGTTAGTGCTCGTTGGCATTCTGAAGTGTAAAGAAATTTAACAATTTATTACAACGTTTGTTGTTGTAATTGCAATAATAATGCACAACGCAACGTGCATTTAATTCAATCAAGGTGCAACAAGTGCAATTTAGCTAACAAAAAAGAAGTACAAGCAATACAAGAAATAAATAATTCGCGTAGTGGAAGCACAAAACGCAAACAACAAGCAGCGAAAAGTAAATGAAGAAAAACAGAAAGAAGCCGCCACCGTTACGAACTAACTGCGTGTGTGTGTGTGTTGTCTGTGTGTGAATGTGTGTTGGTGAGAGAGTGCATGTGTGCGTTGTCTGTGTGCGTAGGTAGTGGTGGGCGTAAAATCAAGTTGAATTATATTTAATATTCTTTCTGTTAAATGCCTAAATGTTAATAATTTTTTTATTTACCACTGTACATTATGCATTATGCATTTGATTTTACTTTGGTTCTACATAAACAAACAAAATTCTAGTAACAGCAACAGCAGCGGAGGGAAACACATGCACACACACACACACACACAGGCACAGAGAGACGCAAAGACAGACACTAATACATGCAGAGTGTAGTCACTGGCACCTTTTGGTGTTCGGTTGCGCTCTTCTTGCTCCTCTGTCTCATTTTATCATTTTTGTTTTGTTGCTGCTGCGTCTCTCTGCTGCTGCTTTTTGTTTTGCTTCGTCGTGCAGTAATCGCTTTGTTTATTCTCTTTTACACTCGCGCGCCGCCCACCGCCGCCGTGTATCGTATCGTATCTCTCGCTCATTCCCTCTCTATCTCTCTTTGATAGTTGCTTTGATTTTAGCCGCGCGCGCAAACCCACAAATTGTTGTTAATTATCAAAATTAAATGAATAAATGTGTAATTTATCGCCTCCTCTCTCTCACACTCCCATTCTTCCACTCTTTTTCTGCAACAATTTATCTCTTTAACGCACAGACACACACACACACACACACGTACCGTGGCGCAATTGAATTGTTGTTGTACGCGTTTTATTTGAAATTCAATTGATAAATTTATGTGAAAATCATCGCGAATGTTGTTGAAAAAATGTTTCACTCTCTCGTTAAGTGGCTATCCCCTTAAAAATGAAATCACGTGTTTATTTAATTCATTTCTCTCGTTTATTTAGCGATTTTTAGTGCATTTACACAAAAGAAATCTAAATAGTAAATAAATAAAAATATATATAGTAAATATATATACATACATATATAGAATTAACACGAAAAAAAAAATATATATAGTGCTCTTTATGCTGCCATAAACAAATTCAGGGAATCTGGATAATAAATTTCTCGACTACTTCTGCAACAACAACACGAAGAAGAAGAAGAACAACAACAACAGCACAACCGCCGCCCACGCAACAACAACAACGAAAATGAAATCAAAGCTGAAAGTTGCGACGTTGCCGTCTGGTAACGGTAAATGGATGTTGGTGTCGTCGCTGCTGTTAGTTCTGCTGGTGGCCGCCACACAAGCAGCTGATGAGGTAAGTGCGGGGAAGGGGGTATGCAATGGGAAATGGAAATCAAAGGGGTAAAGATCAGAGAAGATCGAAGCGAAACAAAGAAGATAATCAAGTGAGAATGAAACACTTGCGGCATTTTAATGGGAATGCATTGAAAATGAAACACTTTTGAGTTCTCTTTGTCTTGAATGCTTGAAATTGGAAATGGTTGTGGGGCAATTAGAAATAGTCTCACTTGATTTCGTTAGGAATTTCTACGGCTCAACTGCTTATTATATTGGTTCTACGAAAAATAGAAAATATATTATATATATATAAATTACATTTCCTTTCAATTAAACCACCATACAGGGTATTTGCCAAGCGACTCTGCTGCCTTTACTTCTCCCCCTGGCTTAGTTGATTGCTATGAAACTCGCTCAATGTCAATAGATTCAATTTAATTTTAACTGTGTGTGTGTGTGTGTGTGTTCCTCTAACCTCAGGCCATCATCCATTATGCTGTCCACTTTTTCTCACCTTTTGCACTCTTGCACTTCTCTCTCTCTCTCTGCCTCTCTTTCTCTCTTGATCTAGAGATGCAAACTAATCAATGCAATTACTTACACATTTATGTGCTCTATTGCTGCGCTGCTCTGATGCTGCTGCTGCAGATGCTGCTCCTCGGACATAGTTACAATGAAAACTTTGTGCGTCTGGCAATGCTGCAATGCAATTGATATTGTTTCTGGTTGTTGTTGTTGTTGTTGCCATGGCTGTGGCCATAATGAAGTGAAGAGTTGTTGTAGAAAGACATTAAAAACGTCTGCATTGCCCGAGAACGCATAAATATGGCAACAAGAATACATAAATACGCAGACACATAGGCACAGACAGACAAGGCGCATTCACACAGACACTGCACACACACCAACACACACGCATACGCATACGCATATGTGATGAATGTTGCACTCCGCAACGAGTGGAGGCATTGCCCATAACCAACTTCAACTTGTGTTGCCTTCGTTGACGCCTCTGCTGCAGCGCCTCTTCTCTCATCTGTTGCCTTCGTCTCGGCTGCAGCTCTCTCTCTCTTTCTCCGTCTCACATCTGCTGCTGCGTCGGCTGCAGCGCGTTGATCGCTTGCCAAAGTGATGGAAAAAGGCATCCGGCTGTTGCCAATTTCAGTAGCCAGTTTGTTTGTTTGTTTGCCTGTTTGTGACTTATTGGCCCAAAATGTGCACACACACTCAAACAAACCACCACACACACACACACACACACACACACACATGCATAGTACATTGGCCTGTTAAGCGCCCCATCACAAGTCGCTCTTACTGCTGCAGTTGTTGTTGTTGTTGTTGCTGTCTTGTTTATCGTTCCGGTCCAGTCCGGTCCATTCCGTTCCGTCCCCTTTGTCTGTTTGTCACTTGTTTTTGCCAAAATTGGCTTTACTCTTCTGCTCACTTGTGGTTATGGCTTTCATGTTGCTCCTCCTTTAACTCCTTTTGCCTCCAACTGCTCCTCCTACTGCTCCTCCTACTCTTACTGCTCCTCTTTCTCTTCACATTTTAAGAACGTGCACAGCAAACTGATGAGTGAGAAGGAGACAGCAGGCCAGAGGCGCTCAGTTTTGAGTGTGCAGGATAATGTAATGATTGCACACACACACACACACACACACACACACACCCACACGCAGGCAGATATGCTGTGCTGTGCTTGCACTCTCGTCTATTGCTTCCCCCCACGCACTCACTCTCTTGACTTTTTGTTTTGCGGCTCGTTTACGCATTTGCGCTCATTAGCATTATTGGCATGTGTCGTGTTCGTGACATTGAGAGAGCGGGAGAGCGGGAGAGTGAGAGAGAAGCATACGTTGTTTAAAGGTGACCAAAGTCGCATAATGCGAATTGAGCTCATCTTTGTCCCATCTTCACGTGCTGCGTCTATTCCTATGTACGTATGTATGTGTGCACAATGGGACTGTTTATATTTATAGTCGGATTTCCGGAGAAAAAAGGCAAAAGGCAGAAGAGATTCTATGTTTTCGGCTAGACACAATATTGTGGGTTTTTTTATGTGCACACAAGCAAGACAGAGACGAAGAGAGAGAGAGAGAGAGAGGGGGGAAAACGTGCGAAGCAGCAGGTAAACAGCATCAGCTGTTGAATATTTTATTTGTATTTCATATCAAATCGCATTCATTCAGTTCTACGTTTCTGGTGTGACGTCATTGCTGCACTTGTCATAATTCTATGTTATTTTCCTTTTTGTGTTTGTTCTCGATCGAGCGAGAGAGCGCAACTCATTCTTATACATTTTACACACGTTTACACGTATTTAGTTAGTCTGTCTTGCTCGCACACTCGTTTCTATTACTCACGCGTGCGTGTCTGTCTGTATGTGTGTCTGTCTGTGTTTGTGTTGCTAGGGCCATTTGTCTTTTTGATTTAGCTTGCATTTAATGAGTTTTTTTTGTTGTTGTTGTTGTTCTCTTGTCTGCTTGCACTCTGCTCTCTGGCTCTCACCTTCACTTAACGCAGCAGAGTTCGCTGTCGCCGTCGCTCGCCGTCGACGCTATCGTCACTGTTAATGTCAAGATGTTATCAACAGTTGAGTCTTTTGCAAATGTCAACGTCTCTGCACACACACACACGCACACCTAGACACGTACTACGTGCATTGCAATGTAATCTGAATTCAATTGAAAATCCCCGCACGAGTAATCAGCACAAATTACAGTGTGATGGAAATGTTTATACACACGAGCTAATTACAAAAAGCGTAGTAAGCACTTGCACGGACACACACATACACACATGCAAACATAGTGTACGTGTGTGCATAGTAACTGAAAAAAAAACAAGATCACATTGCAAATGTCAGTGAACAGAGAGTGACAGATAGAGAGATAGAGAACTAAAGAGAGCACCTGACAAAGAGAGTAAAAGAGGGTAAGAGAGCGCGCATCAATTACACATGTTCGTCAGACATGTGCGGTGTGTGTGTGTCTTTGTGTGTGTGAGTATAAAAACCAAATCCAATTAGTAAATTTTTACATGTCAAGACAACATAAAAGCAAAGGCAATTGCAACAAAACCCAAAGGGTTGCCACAAATAAACCAAAAGCAAAAACATTTGCGGCGCCCGTAGCAGAAGGAGAGAGAGATAGGGAGAGAGAGAACAGAGCATAAAATGTGTGTGCAGGCGGCGAAATAATAACAACAACATCAGCAGCAGCAGCAGCAGCAGTAACAGCAAACGAGCATAAAATGTTAACGTATGTAAGTGTAAGTATGTGTGTGTGTATGTGTGAGTGTGCCTGCGAGCAAACGTCTCTGTATAAGTGTGTGTGTGTGTGTGTGTGCTGGTAGGCAGACAAAGTTGAAGAAAAGAAGACAGCGACAAACGACGTCGACGTCGCGACGTGGTGGAGTTGTTCCGTGAAGAGAAGCTCCAACAGCAGGCAGCAGGCAGCAGGCGGGCAGCGACGCCGGCAGCGAAGTTGGCTATCATTGAGAGGGCTGTTGTTTGTTGCTCTTGCTGTTGTTGCTGTGTTGGCTCGTTTGCTTTGCTTGAATTTCAGTTTCTGCTGAGGTAAACAACATGCACAGCAGACCCAAACAAGCAGATTGAACCGACGTCGGCGACGACGCCGCTGCCTGCAAGAAGGGTAACGCAATGTCAATAATCAGGCGTTGTTGCCGCTTTTCATTGTCGTGTTGTTGTTGTTGTTGTTGTTGCTTGTTTCATATGTTCGTTCGCTCGACTTGGGCTTGTTTCATTTTGCGGTCTGCTTACGGACAAGTTGTATCTCTGTTTGGGGGACTCTTCTTCCTTCTCTCATCGTTCGCTCTCTTCGTCTTCGTCTCTCCCCTCCCCCTCTATTGTTGTTTTTGTGGTGCGTGCCTGTATTTCGTATGTTTTTTATTGGTTTTTACATTTTGTGCCCACTGTTGAATTTAATAGCTGCTTCCTCTCTTGCTCTCTTACACCTCACTCTCTCTCTCTTCTGCGCTCTTCGCCATTGTGCGTGTGCGTTTTGTCTGTTTTTCGGCTTGTTTTTACTATTAACATTAACTGCAATTTTCTTTGTTGTTGTAGGGTCACATGCGTGCCTATATATATCTGTGTGTGTGTGTGTGCTTACACTTATTGTCTGCCACTTCTTGATAATTTATTTACACTTGATTTGTTTACAGTGTGCGTTGGTTTTATATTCGTCTTTTAATTGCAAAAAAAGAATAAAAAAAATAGCAGCACACGCATAAACAGGCACACACACACACACACACACAATACAGCAGATACAGATTGTGTGTCTCTCCCTCCCTCTCTTACTCTGTCTCTCCTTCTTTTCATTGACGTAAATTGCGCGCAAAATTTTGTTGATTTCTGTTGCCTTTCCTATCACGCATCTGTGTCCCGCTTCGCTCCCACTCTCCCACACACACTCTTTCTCACTCTCTCTCTCTCTCTCTCTCTCTCTCTCTCTCTTTTTGTCTCTCTGCGACTTCCCATCGTTGTCTCTGTTGTATATGGCGCGTATTTCCTGTGCATTTTGACTTTTGGGCTTTATGTTTGTGTTTGCATATCATTAACATGGAAAACGTAAGCCGCAAACAACAACAACAACAACAACAACAAAAAAAAGAATGACGACAGCGACAATGGCAACAAAAAAGAGTTAGCAGCCCACGCTGCCACAGCAGCTGAGACAGCTGCAGTCGACTTTGCACACACACACATGCACACTACCCACGCACACTGCATACTTTCATAACTATATGCCGCATACATATGCATATGTACATCTTTTCTCTCAGTGTGTGCTCAATGTTTTCGATGCATTCTCAATAAAAATTTACACATATTTTCCATAGATTTCTTTGTTTTTCTCGAGCTTCCCCAATTCTTCGTTTTCTTGCTGCACTTTTTATGGTATTTCTCTCGCATCTATTGTTTCCCACACACGCGTACACCCACACGCAAATTTCTCACCTCAAACATGCGCGTCCCTGCAATTTGTTTACACATTCAGAAATTTCAAAAAAATAAAAGGAAAAATATTTGAAAATTTTCCTGCCTTGCGGTTTTTCTTTTTGGCTGGATGAATGCCTGTGGTTCATCATTTTTTTTCGGGTTTTAAACAATATTTCGAGATGAACACGTTGATCTTTAATGTACTTGCAATGTTTGGACGGTATATTTTTGGTATATTTCGCAATTTCACAAGATTTTTAATGTACTCACAATGTTTTTTATGTCTCTAAATTTTCTATACTTCTGATTCGGATTTTTGTACAGTGAGTAATTTTTGCAGAGCTATATTAAATTTGGCCAGGAGTTAGAAGATCTCTCCTACCGTAACTAACACTGTCCGTCTGTCCGTGTTGTCCCTTTGTCCGTGTAAACGCAAACTAGTCTCTCAGAGTTAAACCTATTTTGATGTATATATGTATTCCTGATCAATAATTATCAATATTTTTTTTGGCATTTCACAAGATTTAAAGAGACTTTACAATTAATGAGTTGTTAAATCTTTTGCGTAGTTCGGTTTCGAAACTGGAAATACCGTTTTTTGTTCTGGTATCTCTGGTATTTTTTTTTTTACATTTCTTAGAATGAAACTGGTATTGTACAAAAGAATCAGCTAATTATTTCGCAGCTAATTGAATACTCGTAATGTGCAGAGCGGGCAAAAATCTCATTTGAATATATAGGCAGCTTATAATTACGATGTGATTAATCTATAAAAAACAAAGAGATAACGGCAAATAGGAACGAGAATATTGTATATTGTATGTTAAGGTCAAAGATGATCGGTACTTGCGATTTTTAAATATATATGAAATGGAAATAATCATAAATGCGCGCCTAATTAAAATAACGAAATATATAAAAACAAATGATTTATTTGCTGTTTATTTTCAAATGAAAAATGAGATCATCTCTGCCTGCCTCTGTTATCATCGATAGATTAAGTGCACTGCAAGAAAATACTTGCGGGTCTTATGTGAATCACTTTTTAGCTTTAGTTGGTGGTTTCAACTGCTGTTTATCGGCGCTTAAAATAGCCAAAAAGCCACGTAAAACGTTTCTCCCTCTGACTCTCTCTCCGTCTCTCTAAAGAACTGTGAGATGAGCTGCAAACGGTTTGTTTACCATTTCCTCCGATTCGTAGCCAACTTCCGATTACAAACACACACACACATGAATGAGTACACTCACTCACTCACACACTTACTCGCACTCACTCATTCACTCACACATAGACATTTCAATTGGAATTGCAATTTTCGCTGTTTCAATATCGCGCACTGTGGAAAACGCCCACAAAACGCGTTCCCTTTGGACTCTAGGGAAAGTTGAGGGGTCGCGGAGAGGGGGAGGGGAGGGGCAGACTGGCCCAGCGTGTTTGCATATAGAGTGGAATGTTCCTGTCATTCCTGCAGTTCGGCGACTGATGATGACGACCGGCAAACGGAGCAGGAACAGTGCGCGGGATGGGATGAGGACGGGAGAGGAGGGGGAACGGCACGTAGACGAGGTCGAGTCAGGCACGTGTGCGCCCTCGCAATGAGAGTGAGAGAGAGAGAGAGATAGAGAGGGGCAACGTGGGTTTTCTCCACGACGTCAACAACATCTTCGACCTCATCGAACTGCGCTTTTAACTAACCAAATACTCATTACGTTCATACAGCAGCAGCAATACGGGGGCAGCGGTAGGGTATGCTGAGTTGTTAATACCCTGTAATGCAAAATAGAGCAATTTATAGAAGAGGAATTTTTTAGATTGAATAAAATAGGTAATAATTACAAGCTGTGAGTATTTAGAGGGTATATATAGAGGGTATGCTGACTTTTATATACCCTGTATTAAAGAAATCACAAATTTTAAAAAGTATAATTCAGAAGAACAAGGAAAATGCTTGAAAATTACTTTAGAGAATATGGAACAGTGTATTCTATGTTATTAATACCCTGTAAAATTCTTAAAATCATTCTTTAGTTGTCTAACTAAGCCATAACCCCAATTATACTCAAAGCTTCCCTTAATTTATACTTTACAGAGTATAATATTCAATAAATACCCTGTAATGACAGACTCACAAGATTGGTAACTAACATACCGCCAAGCATCACTCATTACACTACAGGGTATTTCGCAAAACAAAAACAATTATCAGTGCAACAGGGCGAGGACGTGTTTGCTGCTGTTGCTGTGGAAGGGAAGGGGAACAAGGGCGAGGGAGGGGGGAAACAAACAAAGTCTGCAACAGATTGCAGCAGAAAAGTTTGGCTTCTGCTTCGTGCTACGTGTGGCCTATGGTGTGTTGCATGCGTGACAGATGCTGTGCCTCTGTGCTGTGGTGCCGCTGCTCGTTCGTGTTGCTTGTGTTGTTCTTGTTGCTCTTGTTGTTGTTGCCGTTGCCTTGCCTTCATTTTGTGGGGCGCGGTCATTGATCTGCATTCGCATCGAATCGAATTTCATTATTACATTTTTTGGTTTACCAAAATGCGATAAAAGTCTCTCGATGAAGCTGAGAAGCCTCCTTGAGAAGCTTATCAGCGGAGAAGCGCGCAAAACAAAGCCAATCAAATGAAATATGCAGAATGCGTTTCAAACAAAATAAAAGACGTAAATATGATTCATATGTGTGGCACAATAACAATTAAATTCTTTGGAAATTGTGGCACACAAGAAATGTGAATGGAAAAAATGCAACTAAATCAATTTCGCATAAATTTCGCTTGACTTTATTAGTCATTTCTATTTCACTGTACACAAATGAAAAGCATTCAGGAAATCATTAACAAAATAACGCAGAAAATGAATATAAAAACAAAGTAAAAGAAAGCGAAAAAAATGAAAACCTGAAAACGTTTTCAAATTCGAAAAATCTCTGGCAATAAAAGTTGCCATCAAATGCAGAAATAATAAAAACGATCGTAAATAATACAAAATACTTCTCGGAAAAACAACAAACCATAATATATGGAACAGATTTAGTGTATATATATAATGCAATTGAGAATATATCAGCATATATTGTATGTATTTAACCTTTATCTTTTATCTCTCTTGGGGATCTCTTTTGTGTGATGAACGCACGTGCTAAATATTTCAAATGTCGCATATTTCAACATTTTGTGTGTGTTTGCTTTACTCTTGTTGTTGTTGTTGTTGTTGCTGTTGTTGCTTTTGCCACGCCTCTCTGTGTGCCATCATCATAAATTTTGTGCAAATCCGTTGAAAATTTATGCATAATTCGTTTCCCTCACTTTGTAGCGGCTGCCGTTGGTTGCCTTTTGTTGTTGTTGTTGTTGGTTTTTCCTCTCTTTCTATTTTTGTTGTTGTGTTTGTGGTTGTCTCTGTCAGTGTCGCTGTCGCTGTCGCTGTCTATTGCCCTCGACATTGAGGCTTTAATTGTTGGGAAATAAAAGAAAAAATAAAAAAAAAGCTGTGCAGAAAATAACGCAACATTTTTTTTTTTTAGCTGTTTTAACCATTTTTGTAAATATTTGCATTAAATTATGCTTATATATCACATTAAATAATTCCCTTCAACCAATTTCGGCTTGGCTTTGGCTCTTTCTATCTTTTTCTATGCTAATTCTCTTTCTTTGCCCCATTCAATCTCAACGTCTGCGCTGAGCTTTAAATATGTCACGTACACGTCTTGGGGGCTCTGTTGTCTAAAACGGTTTATATTTCCGACTGTGACTCAGAGAGACAGAGACAGAAAGACTAAGAAAGAGAGAGAGAGATAGAGACGCCGCCAAGAGACATGCGAGACTCTCTCGAGTCGTAGATTGATATTATATCGAATATATCTTTGTGTGTGTGTGTCTGTGTATCGAGTATGCTCTTGACTTTATTACGCATGCA
The DNA here is from genome assembly GCA_018904595.1 of Zaprionus indianus. Taxonomy (NCBI): domain Eukaryota; kingdom Metazoa; phylum Arthropoda; class Insecta; order Diptera; family Drosophilidae; genus Zaprionus; species Zaprionus indianus. The sequence goes on along the minus strand of JAEIHA010000171.1, from coordinate 5,062,573 downwards.
GATATACGAGCTCCCCCCCCCCTCCATTCTCTCAATATATGGCGGAAATATGACTCAAGTCAAGTGGGGCCTGAAGTTGAGGGGAGGGGGAGAGAAGAAGAACTACGAATTGGGAAAACGACTTGATAATGTAAATTGTGTTTTGTGCATAAATTTTATACTCGTAAAAGTTGCTCAGGCATCGCAGAACATCGTAAACAATGCAGCCAAAAATTCGTATCTCGTATCGTAATATCGTTAATTGGCAATCTTGAAAAGTCGTTAAAGTAGCTGTATTTTTGGCTACTTAAGAATTTTGGGAATTTCTCAACTGCAATCGATGAAAGCTCTGGGGAATATTTGAAACAAAAATACACAAAATAAATTCATTGGAAATGTTTTTTTTGTTTCGCATGATAAGAAATGTAATGTCTTTTATTTTTAAAGGTTTGCGTGAAATTATGAAATCTTAATTTCGTTTGAAATGAGTTTGATAAATATGTTTTTGAATGAAGGCTTATGGAATTGTTGCTAATTAAGTAATTTTAATAGTAATCCCGAGGGGGGAAAACACTCTGGGGAATGTTCTGAAAATACCATTCATTTTCAAAGAATTAAGAAATAAAATTAATTTATTAGGCTGAAATCGGAAAACCCTTATAAACTTGTTTTTGTTGCTGATTAAGAATGTATTGTTTACATATTGTGTGTTCTGCCACGCCTCCTTCTGCCTGTTACACTCATTTGAATAAAGAGCACCATACATAGTTTCTAATTATTTATGAGTCTGTCTCAAATGAATCACAGCTGTGATTGAGCTTGATGCATCCATCTACTGATCTCATCATCATGATGATTCATAACATTAAAATTTTTCAACTGTTGGAAAATGAAAATTCAGTGAATCTAAATTTAGATAAATTGGAAAATTTTGTTTATCTCCTTGGGCGCTGTTTATTTTCTTTTGATTTACGAAAATGAGGCACTTTCTATTTTATCACGCTGTTTGTTTTTTAGTTTATCTCACAATTGATTCAATTCCCCATTGACCTTGCCACACTGTGCACACTTGGAATGTTGTTGTTTGTGTCCGTTTGGTCTTTAGCCATTGACTTTTGTTCAAATATTTTTGCTCACTTGCATTTCAAATTTACTTCCGATGCTTGGCGAGAGAAATTTTTGCAAAAATAAAATGCGCGGGAGGTGAAGGAGGAGGAAAGGGAGAGGAAAAGCAAAGGCAAAAACAGCATAAAGCAAATACGAAAAAAATCTAGAGTGTGTGTGCATAAGAAATATTGAAACGAGAATAGTTTTTACTGCCGGTGGGGATACTACGCTCTCTCTCCGGTCTTTCCACCTCCCTCTCTCCATCTAACTCTCTGTCTTTCTCTGCCCTTTCTGCTTCCCCTTCTTGGTGCTTCTTCCGCTTGCTATTTCTATCTCTTTAGCCGCACACGCCTTTAAGCGAATTTACATTTTCATTTACGCCTGAAATGAGCACGATGAGATTCGCCTTCAATTTTGCTACGCCTCCGCTGTGCGTATGTGTGTGTGTGGGAGTGTGTGTGTGTGCGTATGGAGAACTCTGCAGCGCTGTGGCATTTGCTGTTGTATTATTTACACACAAACTACATGAAATCGCACCGCATCTCGCATGGCAGAGAGCGCACCCAACCAAACGCCGTTAGCGCCACGACTCCATGGGGTCGCCCCTCCCCCCTCTTCCTCTCCCTCTCTCTCTTCTGCCCCATCTCTCTCTTGCTCTATCATATGCAAATACTCGTAATATTTTTCAAATGTTGTTTGCTTTTGCCCTGCATACAATTTTTGCCTGGCGCGCTCGCTGCGTGCCTGCCTTTTCACATTTTTCAATTTTCCACGTTCGCTTTGTTGTCGTCGCTGATGATACCACACACATTCACACACTTACACACACACACACAGTGTGGCACACACACACGCACATGCTACACACTACACTTGTATTCGAGGCTTTGTGTTGCTTACATTTTCATTATTTTTTTTATGTGATATTTTCTTTCCTCCTTTTTTTTTTGCGCGCTGCCCAACAATTCTCACCGCCTGCCAAAAGGAAGTTGTCCTCTATAGCGTGCCCCGCCGTACTCCCCCTACTCCCCTGGCGACAAATCCCTCTATGCCTGCGCCGCTGCTGTTGCTACTTCCCTCCAAGTGTTTGCATTCTAAATTACCCATGGGCCAATGGACTGTGTGTGTGTGTGTGTGTTGCTGCGCTGCGCTGCCTTGCTCCCACTTCCTGCTGAGCTCCTTCCCCTCGTCTTCTCATCTCCTCTCTAACTTGGCTTCTTGGTTTCGTTTTTCTCTCTTCCTTCTGCATATGCCAATTGGCAACGCCGACGTTGACAGTTTTATGCCGCAACTAATTAGATTTGATAAAGAATCAAGTCCAGTCTACAACAGAAGAGCAACAACGACATAAGTAACACATGTTGATTCGCAATGGTCCAGTAAACAAAAGCAGAACAGAACAGTACAAAATCAATTCAATTCTCTACGGTTGCTCGGTTTCTTGTGCGCTACAATAAGTGTGGGGTATATTCAATTAATGATGCAATTTGATGAGCAAACTTTGAAGGCAATTCAAGTTCAATTTATAACAATAATAAGTTTAAAAAACAAATAACTTATGTTTTCCTTTTCTTATACTACAAAATGGCTTGCTAACTAGGCAGATCTAAAGCGATATTTAAGACAGTTTTCTATTATATTATACCATTCATATCCCTATCTAATTAATATTTTAAACTCATCTAAACTTGCTACAGATTCTATTTAACCTTTATTCTATACTTACTATGTTGTATAGCAAAGATCACTCAGCTTATGAGCTCAATTTGCCACAAATTCCTTAACATTTTGTGGTTTATAAGATTACTTTAGCAAGCATAACATTTCTTGTATGTTTTCCCCTTCTATAACTAAGCGATTTGCCGCCTTGCATACCAAATATGTTTTGTTTTTTGCATATACGATATGAACAATTTCTTTGTTGCTTTAATTTTTTCAAGCCCAAGTGCGTGCTAGATACAATATCTTATAGCTTCTCAGTACCCCCCCCACATGCCTCCACTGCGTATTTGGGTCAAGCTGTTGTATATATTTTGGATGCTGTGCTTCTGATGTTGTTTTTGTTGTTGTTGTTATCTTGTCTTGTTGATGATGATGATATATGCAAACTGGAACAGAATTGAAATCCTCTACAGTAATCGATGGCAGATGTGTTGCATTTGTGCAGCTGTCGAATTAAATGCATCGCATTCGCTGTCTCTCTCTCTCTCTCTCTCTTCTCTTTCTCTGTCTGTCTCTGTTGCACGCATTGATTGATGGCTGACAGGGTCATCTTAAAGCTGATGCATAACAAAGTCAATTGCAGCGATTCGGGGTTAGGTTGAGAGATACAAATGTATTACGTATACGCAGTGTAGTGTGGTTTTTAAGCTAAATAAAACCCTTAAATCCACATTTGATCTTGCCCCCAACTAATTACGTATTTAAATACATGCAAGCGCAGACGGCAGAGGCGTGGTTAAGGGGCGGTGGAAGGAAGGGAGGTAGAGGCTGCGTTGGGTCAGCACGAGTCAAAGTGCATAACAAATGTGAACTCTCAGTGCTGCTCTCGGTCTCTCTCCCCTCTATTTCTCTCTCTGTCTCTGTCTGCATACTTTGCGGCCTGTCCAGGCAGTAACCTAAACTCCCCAGATCCCTACACTGCCCCCCCACCTACTCCCCTGGCTAGCCACAGAGGCTGATGAAAAATTTACATAAATTACTGCAGACTGGACCGGGACAAACACAGGGCCAAAATAACATGCGAGAGAGAGGCCCGCAAAAAAAACACACAAACTAAATAAAGGAGAGCAAAAAAGGAATGAGAGAGAGCGAAAGAAAGAGAAGGGGAGGCAGAGAATGGGGAAAAACTGGTGACGACGTTGACGATGACGACAACGACAAGGAAATTAGCATAAATGTGTTGGAGTTTCATTTTGGCACAGTATATATAATAAGCATTATGCATTTGCGTGTTTGTTGATGTTGTTTCTACTCCTCATCCTCATCTCTCTTCTGCTTCTGCTTCTACTTCTTCCACTTCTTCTTGTTTGTATTATTATTATTATATTCTGTGTTCTGCTGTTGTTGTTGGGGAATAGTTTTAAGCAGTTGGTCCCCAAGAGCGTGCAACATGAAATGTTTGCGAAAACTGAAGGCCAAGCGAAAAAAACACGAGGAAGAAAGGTTGTCTAAGGCATGCGGAATGTTGTATACTCTTGCAGGTTCTATCGTTCCTATAGTAATTATATATAATAGTGCAGAATTGTAGGGCATTGTGTATGTTTAATAATATGTCTCACTTTGGTAGGCACTGATTAGTTAAAATATTTGTAAAAACAAAATTGGTCGTAGATGTGTCCTAAGGTGCTTTGCAAACTCCCGGCCAAAATAAATATACCCTTTAGCAAGTGTATAACAAGAAGAGCAAAAATATTGTTGTGCTTAGTCCTTATTTTGATACGCTCAGCGAGAATCCTTGGAGAGAGCGCAAAGTATTATGTAATGCGAGTTTTTTTTTTATATATATGGCCATTGTTGGGCGCCATTTAAGTAATTTGAATTCATGGGAGAATTATGTCTTCTGGGAGGGCTTGGCGTGTGTATACATATTTTGAATTTTTTGCTGATCTCTTGAACACGTGTAGAACCCAACCCATTTAATACGCTAATCGTCTCTACAGTTATTCAAACATTTCTTATCAGCGTCGAATTTAACATTTTTCGTTTATTGAAATCGTCACTGTTTGCCTCAGGTTAAGTGCAGGGCTTAGGATTACAGTACTGTACATAAAGGTGTGGGTATATGACGCGTATGTATGTGCATATATGTGGAATGGGGGTATATATGTATATAGGAGGCGCTTGCGAATCCGAATCGAAGCAAGCCAATTCCGTGGCACCTTCGCGCTTTCAGCATTCCATGGGCTTCCGTTTGTGCTGTCGCAGCGTTTAGTTATGTTTCGAGTTTAATGACCAGATCCCTTTCGATACCTTCCCATCTCCCATATCTCCCCCTGAGCTCGCCCAGTTTCGTATTCTCTCCTCTCTCTCTCTCTTGCTGTCTGTCGTGTTCGACATGCTGAACTGGGTAAATTACAAAGCCCAATGAAGGCGTTCGGTTCATTGCAACAATGTGAGTAGTATGTCTACCCCTCTCCCTCACTCCCTCACCCTCTCTCTTTCGCTGTTTCTTTGACTGTCCATTTATCTGTCCAGCTGTCGGCCAGTCTTGTGCTGCGTGTGCGTGTGTGTGTGTGCATTTTTAATCATGTGCTTGCCTACTTACGGCCTGAGTCCAACGTTGTTATAGGCCAGGCCCATTTGGGAATAGCGCAATGTGCCCCACGTACTTAGTTGCTAATTCTTTATGTGCACACGAGCATTTTTATGGGACTACTCTGGCTATGTGGCGGGCAGTGTTGCATTTATTGTACATTTCGAGCATATCTTGTAATACTTTATGACTGTATATTATCTAATAATTGCTAAATATGTTAGGTTTAATGTGAAAGAGCTTTGGTGGGCAGTGAAACGTTTAAGGAGAAAGAGGAAAGGAAGTTTATATGATATTTATGAAGAAGTATTTAGAAAGGATGTTTATATGGTTTTATAAAAGCTCAGAGTAGTTAAGTAAAGATTAAGTAAAGGTTTCCTAAGGTAAATATTTATGAAGAGCTTATAACGTTGAATACAAACATAAAACGATTTAAGAAGAGGTCAAAGGGAAAATAAAATAATAAGTTAGGTTATAGTAAAGAAACCTCTAATGTGTTAATATAATAATGTATTAATAATAAGAGAAGATTGTTAAATAAACTATATAACCAAGTTTATTTCAATCTTTGAAACGTTTGTGAAAGAGCAAAGCCGTCAATAATATCAATGAAGTGAACAATTGGCAAGGAAATATAATGCAATAATAATATAATATCAACATTGATGCACTAAACTATATAAAAACCAAAGTAAGATACATTTACCTCTTTTCATCATATATCATTCCATTAGGGTATTCCCTAGTCGTTGCCAATGAAAATAGCCAATTTCTTTGCCGCGTTTAATGTGCTAAATGCGCCCCCGAAGCATAGCCGGGCAAGTATACATTGCCATGCGAGGCACACATAACCGTTGCCATATATGACTACACACACTCACACACACACACATATAAACACACACGTGCATGTGTGAGTGTGTGCGTTGTTTGTCGGAACTGAACGGAAGTGCAGGTACAGTAAAGGCTCGTAAAAATGTGCAAATTTGGCACTTGGAATTCAATGTCAACGACGGTGTCCCATTGTACATCGATTGTGTGTTCAATTAGAAGCAGCAGTTGCCACAGTAGTAGTCAGGGTTGCCACTAGTTGGGGGAAAGGGGTAGTAGAGACGGATTGCCACTTGTGCAATTGCCACTTGCAAGTGTGGACTGTTCTTTTGCTGAGGGCATGAGTACTATGGGCATATTTCATTTTTAGCACGTTCTGTGCCACTTTCGACTTATTTACTTTTATTGTACTTCCTACTATTGTAGTTGATGTTGTTGTTGTTGTTGTTGTTGTTGTTGCATGCAGCAATTTCTAATTTCAGAAATGTCAGTGCATAGTTTTAGGCGTTGGCAAGGATGTGATGGGCAAGAGGTAGGAAGGGGGGGGGGGCGTGGCTGGGTGCCGAGTTGGCTTTACAACTAGAGTATTTATACGGTCACATCACGCCCAACGTTGGAACGTTGTGTAAACAGCAGAGAATAGGAAGTAAAATTCAAATGCGAATACGTATACGCCCCATGTGCAATGTGTGTGCTGGTGTGTGTGTGTGTGTGTGTGTGTGTGTACGTGTTTGAATATCATCGCATTGCTCACAGTTTGTGTTTGTTTGTTTGTTTGTTTACGTATTTTTCTGCACTCTATTTTCATAAATTGCGTCGTATGTTTAACCTGAAGGCGATATATACTCGTATGGTGTATATGCGAGATATGTCCGTGTTATGCAAGTATTATATGCATACATAACCTATATAGAGAGAGATATTTGCACATGCCATGTATATTTTTGATATTTATGTCATATTTGGGGAATATAAAATGCTAAATTTACAAGTATTTTGCAATGTAAATCATTTTGATTTAGTAAAGGTTTACAAGCCTAAATTGTTAGCTTTATAATCAACTTTTGTAAGTGATATTTTAATTCAAAACTTCCTCTATTTCTTTCGCTTCTTCGATGATGTTCGCTGTCTTTAATCCTTTGGTTCCTGTCTTATCATGTTCTGCTTTCTTTGCACGTTTTATCTCAGCCATTTGTGCCGTAAAAATTGACATTCCACTGCATATTAACCCTTGTGTGCCCTTCTTTTTTATCCGCTCTACACTCTCACACATGTGTGTGTGCTCTTTGAGGCTGGACTTTGTGCTTTGGAGCGGAACTTCAAAGCTGCGTTAAAAGTCGACGTTGCGCCTTTGAGGTGCAAGTGCAAAAAAACAACAGTGAAAATAGAGGAAAAAGAAGAAAACACTGTGAGGAACTTTGACTGTTCCATAGAAAGCGCAGGCTTAAAATTTTACAGTCAAAATGCAGGAGAAGAGAAAGGGGAGAAAGAAGGAGCAGGAGGAGGAGGAGGAGTTAGAGGAGCAGCAAAGCCCGTTGAGCAGTTAATTCCCATTGCTTATCAGCAGCTAGCAAACTTTGCATTGACTGACACACTTGCACACACAGGCAGACACACACACACACACACACACACATACAGACTCCCACGCTTATTCATTCCATATGACAATCGGCAATGAGTGAATGCGAATACAATGTGAATATATGCACAAACATCTGGACAACTTTTTGGACTTGCCATGGATATCTGGCTGGCGGATGCTTTGGCTGATGATGCCCGGCCCGGTCTGCTGCTGCTGCCGCTGCTGCTGTGACTGTGGCTGACATCATTGTCTTGCAATGCAATGCGCTGCTGCGCTCATTTGAGAGACGACTGCATAACTGTAAAAAGGGTCGATAGGGGAAGCAGTCAGCCTAGGCTAAAGTGGGAGAGGGAGAAGGGATGAGGCATTGAGAAATCGTCCGCCGACTGGCGATACGTGTGTGTGGCGTGTGGTGGCTGCAGAGCAGTCACAGTTTTCGTCGTCGTCGTCGTCGCCGTCGTTGCTTCTTCCTGCCTATCGGAATGCCCCCATTTTCTTCATTTTACACATTTTTTCACCCCATTTTGCCCTTTTTCTGCATTTTTTGCCGTTGCCACTGCTACCACTGCTGCTGCTGCTGCTGCTGCGGTTGTTGTTGTTGTTGTTGCAGCGACAGCTTTTGTGCTTGTGCCTTTAATTGAAGATTTTTTGACAGCCAACGTCGTCGACTTGTCGTCCTCGTTGCTGTTGTTGTTGCTACTGCTGTTGTTGTTGCCCATAGAAAGTCAAGAGAGATGTAGAACAGTCGTAGAGTTCGTAGAACTTTTGCTGCAGCTGCCACAGAAGCATTGCGCGATAGCGGCAGCAACACTGTGTGTGGCACTGAGGCAGGCAGGCAGGCAACTCTGGCAGCAGGCTGCGGTCGGTCTACTTTATGCCCAGGACCTTTCACTATCGACATCAGGCTTTGTTTCCACGACTTATGTGGGGCCTGCATTGCACTAAAAACACACAAACACTCACTTACAGTCACTCCATCCCTCTCTCTCTTTCTCTGTCTCCCTTTCTCACTCTCTCCCTCTCCATCTCCTGCCAACACAAAGTATATTTAAGTATTTATTTGTGCTGCTTGGGAAATGTCTTTAAAGCTAAAGTTTACTGCACAACTGGGCGCTGGCACAGAGGGCCAAAGCAAACACACACACACACACACACACAGACAGTGGGCAGCTGTCATTGGAGCATAGCAAAAGCTTTCTTAGCACAAAACTTTGCAACAACTTTGGAAATTGTTTTGCTTAGCTAAAAGCAATAAATCTATGTGGGCAGCAGCAAAAGTTAAAACCAAAGTTGGTTTGATTTGAAGTCGAACAGTTTAAATATCAGTTGCAACTTGATAACTAACAGCAGCTTGCAAGCTGCATTAAAAGCTCAAAGCTTGCTTAAGATAACCTGCAGTTTCTTTTCACAAACTTCCACAGTGGCAAAGGCAACTTTGATGGCAACAAATCAATTTGCAACTTCGCACGTGCAACTGCAGTAGTTGAAGAAAGTTGCAATTTTACAAACGTCAGCTCTGTTATTAAAGCTTTGTGCTTGTGTTTTATTACAAATCAGTTTTAACACAAAATTTGTATAAATATTTGTTTTTATTTGGCGATTTTCGTGCTAAAACCAGTCGAAATTAGCCGCATGTTGACTTGGTCAAATGCATTTTGATTCACCTGCAAATCGCATTGGCTCACCTTTATTGCATATTCATGAACTTTGTGGCAACGTCAGCGTGGGCAGCAACAACGAAACGAGAGACAGTCAAGCGACAGCATACATAGGAGACAGGACAGCAACAGTAACAACAACAGCAACAACGATGGCAAATCATGAATATTGATAAAGCAAATTGTTTGCATTTGGGGTTTATTATTTCGTTGTCGGTGCTGACAGAAAACCCTGTGAAATTGCAAAAGTTGTGCGAAAAAAATCCGTTCATTGCAAACGAAATAATTAAAATATAATTGCGCGTAGAGTGCTTGTTGCTTAATACCCTGTAAGTTGGCGGAAAGTCACTGCAAAAGCGCAATAAAACTTTTGAAAGGCTTGAAAGTAAATTGGAAACGAACGAAGTCAAAAAGTAATTGTCAAATGCTGGAAATTCAATAGTTTAATTACAATTTAACATTTTAACAAAGTAAATGCTGTTAAATACCCTGTAAAATGCCATCAAAGCATATTGAAGTTATGTGAAAGAACCTGATGAACTCCTTAACTGCTTTAAAAGTTCATTAAGCCAAACGACCTAATAAAACAAACACAAAAATAATTAATTAAATAGAGCTTAATGCTTAAACTACTCATTAATATTGTACCAAGTAACAAAGGGTATAAATCTCTCTCTATACCCAAAATTACTCTTCGCTAGTTTCCATTTAGCATCCTTTTTAGTGGGCACTAAACACACTGTTCAATATTTAATAGGTATGCCCGGAAAAACGTTTTCCCGCTTGCTTTTAATTACTGCCGCAAAATGACAATTCGTATATATACACATATATATATATACGAGTATATATAGTATATATTCGGTGTATATCTGTGTGAATTTGCACAACATTTTCCAGCAATTGTGCAACGCACTCTCAAATTATTCATTTTGTATCACGCTGAAGAAACATTTAACAAGCTACTTGACTGCTTTCGCCATATTACCATGTAAATTTTCCAATGATTCAATTTCGATTACCTTTCTCACGTTCGCCACTCACACGCATGGCGAGAAAAGCCAGTGCGAAGAGTAAGGGAAGGCCATCGAAAAGGAAGAAAAACCCAACTGACGCGGTCTGAAAAGGTGCAGAAAATCGATGTTGTTGAAATGGATTTTCCCCGGGGTTTTTCATATCGTGCACAACGCACATTAAGGGTAGTTAAGGGGTGAAGTGGAGGTCGTGTCGGATATTCCCAATTTACTGAGTGTGCTAGTGTGTGTGCGTGTACCCTCGATGTATCCAATTATACATTGCGGCAAATAATAAAAATTAACGATTTGCGGCTACAGGCCACACAGCCATCAATAGCTGACCCAATTTTTGGCAGTTTTTCTGCGAATGACGTGATTTGATTTGCCAAAATGTACATTTGTGAATGCAAAATGTGAAAAGAATTCTTTGATATTCTGAATACTTTGTAGTCGTGAATAGTTGATTGAATGCTGTCCGAACAGGTATGAGAACTGTGAAATATTGCAGACTAATCAACTCAAGAGCATGGGCAATGAAAGAACAGCAGTTGTAGTGTTTGGAATTGCAACTAGAATTTGAATTTATACCATATTTCTATATATACTACATAGATAGTTAGCCACATTCAATAATACTATGGGATGTTTGCAATCATTGTAGTTACTTTTTTTAAGAGTTAAATGGTTAAACTTAAATTGCTGAAATATTATTTTAAATTGTTTGATTCTATAAATATTCAAACTGTGAATTTTTAAATAGCCAATATCGAACGCAATAATGCACCTCATTTTGTGAATTGTTAGCTTCAATTTGATGAAACTATTTGTTTGTAAATAGTGCATATTTTAATAGTCAATCTAGCACATATAGACTGTGATTTATTTGAAAATTAGTTTAATATTTATAACTGGAATACTAAAACTAATAATAGCAAACTGCTGTCAAGCATGTGTGCTCTAACAAAATTAGCATTTCATTTTAATATATTCAATCCAAATTTGGCAATATACATAACTGAATGCTCCTCTTTAATAGGTGTTGTAGCTTTTTATTTGCCAGTCGTTGTTCTTGTTTAATGGACGACGCATCTGTTTGGAGTCGAAAATCGTTGCATACTTTTCAGTGCGCCATGCAAAAGACTGCAAATATTTGCTGACTAATTCTTTTTTTGTTTGGTATTTGATTTTAATTTTTATTTTATTTATTTGATTATATATAGCCTGAATTGTTTTTCTCTCACTTTCTCGTGTTTGTTAATATTTATTTTTCAACGCGTTCATCCAATTAATTGTCAATAATTTAAAGCAGCTGCTGTGCGTGAATTCGCAATTTACCCAGCGCCATTTTTTTCTCTCTCAATAAATGGCACGGACAATTGTTAGTGCTGAGTGTTGAGAGTGCCGAGTGCAATTTAAATTTCAGGTAAACAAATTAAACACGTCGAATAATGAGCAAAACATTTTAATTGTTCGTGGTGGGTTGGCTAAATTAAACACGAAAATGGCAGCAAAAAAGGCAAGGAAAAAATGAAGAAAAAAAGAAAAAAAAGAAATACCATTCACAGTAGTTGGTGGAAAAAATCGTTGAGCTCTAGGGCTGTACAGAAATGTACAAAATGTTGCACTCTCCTGCTCGCGCTCGCTCTCTCTCCCTCTCCCTCTCTCTCTCTCTCTCTCTGTCCCTTGCTGTTGCCACCCTCGCCAGCGCCGTCGGTTGCGTCCCCGAGCGTCAGTTAGAGCAGCAACAGACTGACTTGTGGCATATGCTAATGCGCCCAGTGCGGCGCACTCTCTGTGTCTGACTGTCTCTCGCACTGTCTATCTCTGTCTCCTTCGTCCTCTATCTCTCTTGCCCTCTGTCTCTTGTCCTGCAACTTGTCTGGAAGATAATTCCCAGAGGGAGTGAGAGGAGGAGGGGGGAGAAAGCAAACCAACTGCTCGTGCATTTTAAGCTGCTTGTTAGCAGAGCTTTGCTTTAACTATGCGCTGCACCACAGACTATCGCGTGTGTCATAATTTTTGCATTTCATACCCTGTAAATACATGTGGCAGGGTATTTAAGGCAAGTAATGTGCATGGAACTGGTAGATAATAAAGATATAATATAATTTACGTTACATGTTCTATAAAAATACCCTTAAATTTGAACTTCAAGCTTAAAAAAACTATAGAGCTCAAGACTTGTTTTTTTATAAAGAAGTTCCATGCGCAACTCCTTTGCTAAAAACTACAGGGTATCTATCAGTCTATTCTTGCTATAGTTTTCTATTTTTTCTTGCCTCTCGTCTTCTGCAAGTGCACTGACCATGAAAAATGCAGTCAAACTGAGACGCGCACGAGACAAGAAAACTGCGAATAAGATTACAAAAGCCCAAAGACTTCTTTCTCCCCCCATCTCCCTCGTTCCCTTGCAGTCTCAAGTTAATGAGGAAATAAGCTTAGATAATACGTACGACATAATGTTGCACACACACCCACACACACACACACACGAGGAACACGAGCCACACAGAGTCATTGAGGGACTGACCTGAGGGAGGAAGGCATATGGAGAGAGAGAAAGGACAGAGGGAAGGGTAGGGAATAGGGGAGACTATCGTCTCATATTCTCATGTTTGCGGTTGTGTCACTTAAGCATTTTGTAAATGGTTTGTTTTGTCTTGCAATTAGTTTGAAAGGGTTGCGCTTGGGCTCATAAAGCGAGGGTGGGAGGAAGGCAGCATGACAGAAAGATAGTCAGACAAGGAGTGAGTGAAGTTTTGGACAATGAAAAGCATTGTTTATCTGCTGTTTTTGTGTTGTTTGAAAGGGCGTTGAGGAGGGTTGTAAAATAATTGCATACCAGAAGTGGAAGCTGTAATTACCGCAAACGCGTCAATATGTTTTGCAATAACAAGCTTATGCGTAAATGATATGCGAAAGCAGATTTAAAATAAAAGTCATTTATAATTGAGAGAAATGCGATACAGGATTATATGATAGGGTGATATTCCAGAGTGCTTATTTTCGTATTTAAATTGCAATTTTAAAGTTAATTTGTTGCTATTTGTGGAATGAATTGATCTCATTTCCCATAGAACTCACTTATAAATAGTATAAACCTTATCTTGTGGTGGCTAAACCTTTTTGTCTTTTATTAAAATTGATTTTTGTCACATTTTGCGGTTTGATTACCCAACAAAATGTTGCTAATTATTTGCCAAAAATAATGTTTAGAATTCCAGAGTCTATAAATAGAAATCTGCCAATAGCTGACAGCGCACTAATCTACAAATACAATATAGTATATATACCGCAATAATTTCTCACTATTATTAGCAGCAAATTGACACTTTGAAAGTTAACACAATCCCAGCATGAGTTACCAAAATAAACTAATTAATTTAAAGCGCGTCCCATTTGCAACAATAATAATACGAGAACGAGAAATGTTTGAAATAGCATCGACATTAATTAAACAACAAATTACGCGTAGTACTAGTAGTCATAGTAGAATATTATAATAAATGTTTACGATGGCCCCAAACGGTGTAGAATTTAATTAAAATGCCAAATGCCATCATAAATATTCCATTTACCACGTATTTCATGTGCCCACGGGTGAACTTCTATACAGTGAGACATACAAACTATGTACATCTGTTTGTGTGAACGCACATTACAGCAATAAAATCAAATAAAGTTCGACTTTAAAGTGTTTTATTTTTGCCTAGAGGGTAAATATCTTTTGTCTACGTTTTATTGTTTTTTTTTATTTTGCGTCGACAATTACGTATAATAAACTTAGAGGGAAAACACTTTGAAATGGACAAATTCATAGGCTTCATTTGTATAATACCCCAGGACAATGACAAATGAGCAGCTTTTGTTTTGTGTCTGTGTGCGGTTCAGAAAGGATCAAGTTCGGTAAATGTGATAACAATGGACACACAAAGTGCCGAGCCGCATGTGAGTGTGAGTGCTGCTTTGTTTGTTGCCCTTTTGCCACATCAATTTGTCTAAAACAATGTCGTCTGTCTGACAATCCCACTGTGTATCTGTCTCTCTGTCTGTCTGTCTGTCTCTCTGTTTTTCTGTTTGCCCGTTATGCTTTACCTTTATTTGTGTATTGAAAAAAGCTGCGCCCACAACATTAGCAAGATGTATTGAGGTTGCCTGCAATTGGTTTTTATTAGCCCATCAATGTTTGTTTTATTTTTATAACTGAAGCAATTTGATAGAAGGAAGTAGCTGCGGTATCTGTGACCTTGGCTAATCCATCATTTCAGAATGAATACTGGAATTATAAATATGTTTGAAACGGAATTTGAAAAATTAATTCAGTAGATGTTAAAAAGATCAATGAGAGTCCTTTCTATATTTTGTACACTTCATGTTTTCTCTCTCCCTTTTTTTTTCTCTACAGCATTTTCCTCCTTTTACAATTCAACTTTGTTGTGCATTCTTAATTGTTCGACTCTCCTTTGATATTGCCACGTTCCCATTTTACTTAAGAAAATCTTTTGCACAAGTTTATGTACAAAATTTCTTACTTTCTCTCTTTTTCTCTTCTATTTACAGGTATGTAAAACCATATTATTTTGGAAAATATATATTGTACTCATCCTTGACCTGTGAAAAACGTAAGTTGTAAATTTGTTGCTGAAATAAATTGTTGGGGAATGTGAAAAAGCGCCAATATTCATATTTTTGGGTTTTATTCATGGAATTTTACACTCCCAAGGCCAATTTTATTGCGCCTTCGCTTTGTTCAGATTGTCGAAAAAGCCCGCAAAAATCATCCAGATGAAATATTTGTATGTATATTTATCTGTGTACAATGTACTCGAGCTCGTGTCCAAAGTCACGTCAAAAGTTTTCAACAAGCTATAATTTTATCGCCACCATATGAATGTGAAAAATTCCGGCATGGAAAATACGTAAAATACGGTCAACTTTATTGTGGTTTGCCTAGATAAATCTACACAGGCTTATTTACAATGGGTGGCCACACAGCACAGTAAAGTTGTAAAGTTTTAAATAAATAAATTTGAGGAATTGAGGAATTTAAATTGAGCACTGAAAGACTATAAAGGCTTGCCATTATGTATACAAAGTGTAAGCTGTTCGTTAGAGTTGTTAAATGGAGTTGAGAGAAGCTTAAGCAAATTTAAGTAAATAGAGCTTGTACCACTGTGCAGTGGCTACAATGTAAATGCAAATTGAAGAGATGGCGTAGCGCGGTTTGATGAATGCCAGCTCCGGATGTACTCGGTAGTTACTCATTCCCACTGCAGATACATAGTATCTGTAATATATACATATAAATACATTTATCTATATATGTGTGTGTGCATTTGTGTTTGTGTCTGATACATATGTTTAGATGGATGTTTTTATGACCACAAAAATAATTTCGTTTTTACTGGGCAAACATTAGATAATCATTTTGCGGCTAACTCGTTCTCTTACCCCTTTCTCTTGCTCTGCGGTTGCCGGCGTATAAATATATGTGTGTGTGTGTGTGTGTGTGTGAATGGTTACGTCCATGTGCAAAGCCTTAATGTCATTTGCAAAACGAGCTCTGTTTCATGCACCCACCCCACCCTCTCTGTTTTATTTTTTTTTTTTTAGGTAGCATAACCTGCGGCGTCGCTTGCTGGCCAAGTTAATAAATGCGTCTGCCTCTCTGTGTGTGTGTGTGCAATGACATTGTGCATATGTTTTAGTCGTTTATTATGCAAAATTAAATTTCATTTGACTTGGCAAACACACACACAGACACACGCATAAAGCTGATGCTCCTTTGTTAAGTCCTGGTTGGCATAGTAATTCGCCCGGTATTCCCTTTACACCCGTTCTCTCTACCTCCAGCAACAACACCAACAACATTGGCAGCACTTGACGCGCTTTTTATTATTTCCTCGTCGGATATGTGAGCCCAGTCAAGTAGCAGTGGGGGATGGGGGAGGGCGGGGAGGCACTGCAGCACCGTCACCAACAATTGAAGCGCCTCTTGCACTTGTCGCCGTCGTCCTTAACGTGTCTTCATACGCTTTTCATCGTCATAAACTTCCGCTTGGTTGCCCACCCTTATCTGAAGGATGGAAGGGCCGGAGAGAAGTCGTACTCCATCTGCAGCCTTAAGCTCAGCTCGATTTCCATCTTCATATCGTATTTTCTGTCTCGACTCTCCTCGCTACGTTCATTCGTTCATTTCATTTCATTTCAATGCTCTTTGCGCACTTTTCCATCTTTTACTTTGTTAATGAATCCTTTTGTTCGCAATTCCTTCACATGCTGTGCCCTTTACCCCCCGCAATCTCTCTCTCCTCTGTCTTTCTTTTGCACCCTTTTTTTGCTGCGCTCTTGGTGTGGCTGCATCGCTTCGTTTCGTTTCGTTTTGTTTGGTTCCTTTCTTTTTTTTCTGAGGTCTTTAGTTATTTATGCACAGGGTATATTACGTTCAACGAATTTTTATATTGCTTTGTAAATAGAGAAGTTGTTTCGGAACTGGTGAAAGTTGACTTTACAGGGAAAGGGGGCAATTTAACCTTTTTAATTGCAGGCAAAGGGAGCATGAGAGAAAGGGAAACTGATAAGGTAAACAGCGAAATATTTCCTTGTTATTAAAGCTTGTTTCTGATTATATATTCTGCATATTCAATAAAAAACCTGAACGAATTTCTTCGATTTATATTCTTTTATTTTTAGCGTATTTTGTGTTGCATACCTTACAGGGCGCTTTGGCTCAGTAATTCTTAAATTTATTTCTTTAATCAATTTATCACTTTTGTTTCATTAGACAGGCTTTGCAAATGAAAGCCAAACACTACAGAGTATCTTTGTAAATCGTTGCTATAAAATTCCCCCCCTAAACCTCATCCCCGACCTCCCTTTGCACAACCAAATCGCGCTCATCAAGGACACTTTGGCGCTACTCAATTTTTTATTTCCTTCACGCTTTGGGAGGTTTTTCTTCTTTTATTTCTCTTTTTTCGCCCACTTTATGCGTTGTTCTGTTGTCGCCTTTTCGCCTTTTGTGTCTGGCGCGCAAAATTTGTTACTGATTGCGTTTTGCCGTTTCGCAATTTACCAAATGCATTGCGCATACGCACTGTGCGCGCACAGTTGCTTAACAAGTCAACAAAGTGCGCCAAAAATTCTTATTTTCTTAGCAAATATTTAGTTAGCGTTCGCGTTGGTGGTTTTCAATTGCGAATCTAATCCTTTTAGCCAAGCTGGCTCGGCTTCTGCTTCTGGTCAAATGCAAATTTGTCTTGAGCTGAGCTTATCTTGGTTTGGTTTTGCCACCGAGAGAGAGAGATAGAGAGGGAGACATAGAGTTTTATGTGCGCACATTTGATGAATGGCTTGGCACGCTGATAGTGCACAGAGAGTGCAGTCGAGTCGCGTGGTGGGTACAATCCCTATAAATCCGTGGAGCTGGCAACACCCAATTATTTGCAGAGCACTCATACATAAATCTCGTATACCCAGCGATATTTCGCTTGACATTTATCGCAAATGTCTGCGGTGAGCACTAGGGAAGCCTGAAGGTGGGGGAACCTGTAGGTGCTGGGTTTAGTTGTGGTTGTATTAGCTACTCTACTATATATATAAAGCTATTTATATCTATTTTATGTAGCAACAAGCGAAGTCGAGGGAGTGGGGCGCAAGCATCGCAAGTTGGCTACAAATTTGTTGCTGTTGCTGCTGCTGCCGGAGGGCAACACATGTTGCTAATGTGTCCACTGAGACTTGTATCGAAATTACAGAGGACGGTCAGTTTGTGCAACGTCCTCTCCAACTCAGTCGATGTCTACAGCTCAGTCTTCCTCTACAGCTCAGTCGCCCTCTACAGCTAAGTCTTCCTTTACAGCTTAGTCTTGCCCTCTCTCTGTGCTTTGTTTGTGCAAAAGTTTTGGCCTTTTTATTGATTTTGTGACAGTTGTAGGGAGCAGCAGAGCAGGCTTAGTGGAGTGTAGTTCATGCCACATCTGTCTGCCCAGCCGTTCCGCCTGCTGCCCCGTTTTA
This sequence comes from Zaprionus indianus, assembly GCA_018904595.1. Lineage (NCBI taxonomy): Eukaryota > Metazoa > Arthropoda > Insecta > Diptera > Drosophilidae > Zaprionus > Zaprionus indianus. The sequence continues at coordinate 5,044,126 of JAEIHA010000171.1, read as the reverse complement.
GGCCGAGTACAATTCAATTCAATCAAGCAAAACTGTTTTCCCGAGCGTCTCCAGTGGCGTGTACTTGATTGTTGCTACTGCTCATGTTGTTGTTGCTGCTTGTTGCTGTTGTTGTTGTTCATATTGTTGCTGCTTATTGCCACAAAACTTTGAGGCGCGCCCCACTCAAAGACAACTGTCAAACTGATATGCTGCCTACACACGGACTGAAAGGGGAGACAGAGCGTTATAGAATTTCATTGTCAACTACTCCTCTAGTGTGTTCATTTTGTCCTACTCCCTCTCTCTTATCCCCTCTTCTTTCCTTATTCACTCCCCTTCCTTTTGTTCCTGTGTCATATTTGCATGTTTCATGTCACGCGCTGCTGTTATGAACCAAAAACAGTTCCTCACTTTGCATCAAATTAAAGTGACAACAGCAGCTGTCGTGCCTGATGAGTGATGTGAAGAGTCACCTTATTGAGTGATGTGAAAACTAACCCTGTTGTCTGAGTGTAGTCACTGTTTAGACCGCTAGAAGTGACTGTTTGATGATTTCGAAGTAGGTGAGGCATTTGTAAGAGTAAGAAATGTTGTTAGACTTCTGTAGTTGAAAATATAGTGACAAATAGAATGATGATTAAACAAACACGATACGCGCTAACGAATGCTTAAATATATAAATTCTATGTTTGGGGTATTTTGTGTTGCATACTTTAGGGATGCTTGAAAATTAGTACCTCTTAAAATAATTACTTAAATAACTTTTAGGTTAATTATCCGATCGTAATCAAATTTTTATCGATTCACAGTGGCAAAAACGAGTGATCAAAAAAACTTGATATGAGTGCAATAATAATACATTTCGACACCAAATTACAAACAGTCTTCTCAATTGCAATTCGCTGTTTATAAATGTCTTTTAGTTTACCATATATCTTCTCTATTTTTATTATTGAAGCATTATTTCTGCTCAATTTTAGTTTCCACAAAACTTTTCTACTAAATATTCCGCTGAGTATGCTCGTGTTTCTCTTGCTATACACTGTAAGTAACTGTAAGCAAGTCACATATGAATTATTATCACACTGAATTATTGAAAATGAAATCCCATTTGAGTTGGCTGCCCAACCAATCATGATGCTACATCGAATCACTTCAAGTGTGATACATGCTCGACGCTGTTCTGTGTGCCACAAACTTGTGCGTGCACAGGCAGAAACTGAGAGAGGCGCAGTGGGAGAGGGGGAGGCAGAGTGAGTCGCCATTGGTGCCAGGCGCCTGTCATAAATTGCCTAAGCTTCTGTTGCACCCACTCATTCACTCAGTTACCGGCTGTCTTCCACTTCTGCTTTGGCTTCTCTATAACTGCCTGTCTCTCTGTCTGTGTGTCCTTCTGTCTCTCTGTCTGTCTGTCCTTCGTTCTGTCCCTCCGTCTGTTCGGTTTCCTGTCGCCTGGGCTTGCCCTCGTTTTCAACGTGGGCAAAACGTGCGCCTGTCATGTCGCCATTTTTTATTTCAATTTTTTTCCTCCTCTCTTCCACTTCCTCTCTCTCTCTCTCTTTCTCTGCGTTTTTCCTGATGATTTCCGTGGCCAGTCTGTGTGTGAGTGTGTCGCACGTGCAGCTGACATCAAAATAAATAAGACAGAAAGAGAGAGAGAGAGAGAGAAGAGACTCTAAATGACAGTTTTGCATTAGATTTTTGTTACAAAACTTGCCGAAAAAGTTGTGCAAAGAATATCAGCTTTTTCTCCCTTTCCTTCCTCTCTCAATTCACTTTCATGCATTCGCTGTTGTTGTTGTTGTTGCTGCATTCTCGGCTGGGCGTATTTTTCTTTATTGATATCAAAAGTTTAAGTGCAGCTTTGGCAGCGCTTACATTATGCTCTGACTTTGCTCAGCTTGCTTATCCCCTGCTTACAAACTTGCCCGACTTACTTTTCGCACAAACAGACAGACAGGCAGACAGGGCGGACAGACACACACACACACACACACGAGTGCGTAAGAGAATAGCAAGCAAAGAGGGGGAGGGAAAGAGATAAAACTTAAAATGCTTGAGCCAAGTGCGCCAAGTAATGCCAGTCGAAACTTTTGTGACTCAGTGCAAGGATTCGTAAATAGCTTAAGTAGCATGCTAAACAATAAGTGGGTGCGGTAGAAGAGAGAGTGAGTGTGAAGGGGGGCAGGGAGAGAACGAGGAGGGGCAAATTGAGACAGCGAAAGAAGGACGAATGTTGTGAAAGGAGCGGAGAGGTAGCTGAACTGCGCGCATTTATGATATGTCTATCTGAGCGCATTAAAACAATATGCCAGCCTCCCCAATTTCGTGGGCTAAATTTAGAATATTGTATAGAGGGTATAATGATTTTTATATATTGAAGAAAAATAATTATTTATGTTATATACGACATTGTGGAGCAACTTTTTTTGAGCAATATAACATTTATTTGGCTAATGAGAAAAACAAGTAAATTATCTAGAGAATGAAGTCACTAAGTTTGTATTGTGATCAGAGAATAGATGTAAGATAATTATTTAAAGGTGAAATGGATATATATATATTATGTATTTTTAAAAATATAATCTCTTTATTTATTATATATATTATTCAGGGTATTTACAGTGCATCATCTCTCAATAAGAAACTGCCTTCAATCGCGCCTTGTCTTAACTCAAATTGCCTGGCAGGAAAAGAGGCAGGAGGCAGGAGGCAGGGCGACGGGAACACACAAATAAATTTCATTTTATTCGAGTGTTTTGCATTCGACATGTCGAAGATTTGATTGTATTGCCTGCCTCCTCTTGGCGAGGAAGAAAGTTTTCCGCTTTGCCGCGTTGTTTATAGTATTCTGTGTGCCTACACACACACACGCACACACACAGAGAACATTTACATGCAGACAGCACACACAATACCCACAAATGCCAAGCACGTGTTACGTGTATGTCCTTCTATGCAAGCCTGTGTGTTTGTGTGTGTGTGAGCTGGTGTAGATTTTGCCTATTGCTCTGGCAGGGTACCAGCTACCAGCAGCATTTATGCCATTTCAAGTTTTTGGCTAAATTGATTTTCTGCTACAATTTCAATACTACGTGTGCGACGCTATGTGTTTGTGTGTGTGTGTTTGTGAATGTGATTCAGCATTTGATTGTTTTACTTGGCCATTTTGCTTGGCCTTGTTCTTGCCAGTTGTATTTGTAAATACTTCTATAAACATATATGTGGGAGGGAGTGCGGGGGAGGGAAGTGTTTCTTTCTTGTACTACGTCGTTGGCCCAAAAACGCGTCTGGCATAAAATCTTTTTTAATTTTGCGAATGTACCCCAAATGTTTCTAAGCAGGCAGAGAGCAATAGGCAGCCGTTTTACGAGGGTCGTTTCCAAAGTAAATGAGTTCATTTATGCTGCTAGGCACTGCTTAAATAAATTATGCTAAATAAATGTTTTTGTTTTGTCGTTCTTTGCGGAAACTGTGTGGGAAAACTGTGGAGAAAACTAATGTTATGCTTTGAACTGCCTTAATTAGTTTTCTTTTCAATTAAATGATGTGCTGAAAATGTTTCTTAAGTTTTTCTATTGGAAACTTTAAAAGTTTATTTTGTTTAAAATTGTACAAGTACTATAAAGCTGATTTATATCTGCACGTTCAATATCTTCCGCTTATAATATGATCGCATAGCATTACTAATCTCATATCTCTGTTTTGGTTGCCCTCGCAGTGTGCACTTAAGCTGCGTGTTCTTTTAGATTGTGTGGCCCTTATATGCTTTGTTGCTTCTTTCTACTACCCACAGCAACTTGCTGCGTTTGCTGATATTTTTCTGGGGCCAAAAGTTTTTCAAGCTGCAACGCGGCGGCGGCCAAAAGGCAAAAATCCAACAAAAGGGAAGACAGAGAGAGAGGCGAAGGAATCTAAAATCTGTTTTAGTTTGCCTTGTGCCACTGTGTGCCGCATTTATTTGCTGGCGTCTTCATTGCCCACACTATCCCTACATTCCTCTCTATTCCTTCTGCTCTCCCTGTCCCTCCTTCCTTCTCCCTAGTTCCCTGTCTAACTCTTGGCTCTTGACTGCCGCTTCTTGCCCGCATATAAATATTTGATTTGATTGTTTGTCGGTACTACGTGTTGGTGTAGCTCTGTGTGTGTGTTTGTGTGTGCCTCTCTGTGTGTTTCAAGTGTGTTGCCAGTTGTTACTGTTGTCATTGTTTCGAATCAGTTTCGTGCTTAGGGGTTGGCAAGGATTTTACTATGATTGAGGATTAAAAATAGGAAAATTGTACAAAAAGCAATAAATAAAATAAATGAATTATTTGCAGAGAGTAAAGTTTGGAAAATATGTTTATGATAAAATCCTTGAAATCAGTATAAACAAGAGCAATTTAAATGACAATCCGAGTTTTTGGTCAACAAATAAAAATTGCCCCAAAAAGTATGCTATAAAATTATTTATATTTATTGAGTCGCCCTCTGGCAATAAACTAAACGTGTAGAAGAGTTCAAAGTTCAGACAAATAACGTTCGGATAATCATAATACATTTTTAATATGATGAAAATCAAATTACAATCACAATGCGCCATGTGGAGGAGTGTGCGGGGGGCGTGGCGTGGCAGTTTTAGTGCTCAGTTTAATTGGATTTGTTCGAGCTTTGCGCGCTGGCAGTAAACACATGTAGAATATGCTGGGATATATATGTATATGTCAGATGTACCACTATATATTTCTTGGTATATACTGTACCTACACTATTGTGTATTTGTTGTCGTTTGCTGTTGTTGTTGTTGTGCACTAGAAAATCGTTAAGCGTTAACGTGCGCATTGTTATAGTAGTTGTAGTTGTTTGTGATCGTTGTTGTTGTTGCTGTTGTTGTCGTTGCCCTCGTGTCGTGTCGCTTCATTGTGTGTGCGACGTTGAGTGACCTGTAGCCTGAGCTGGCCTGGCTGTGTGGTTGGTTTGGCCAACAGCATGCAACGTGCCACACACACGATACAGCGCAACATGCATGCACTAGTTCAAGTATTGTGTGTGTGCCGAGGCAAGCTTGGCCATTGTTAACCGTGTGCCAAAGTGTGCCACAAATCTGTTGCAAGCCATATAGAAGTGAGCATGCATATACTATATATATGTTATATAGTATATATACTTGTGATGTTTAAAAGAAATGAGTAAATCAACATAACGACAGTACGTTCACGAGCAACGCTGCGTATGCGTAATTATAATTTATATTATCCCCACATCTAATCTCTAATTTGTCGCAGTGCCAACAACATCAGCAATAACAACAACAACACACAGCTGTTAATGAAATTTATGTGCCGAGTTCATGAACCCGCACAAACGATGGCTAAAGTGGCCTGGCCTGGCTTGGCCCGGCCCAAATCTGCTGCTGCTGCCATGTTGTCTGGCCTGCCTGACAATCTGGAAAATTTTGCCACCTGAACACGGTGCGAACAGCAGACGACAGCAGAAAACGCAATGGCAGAAGCAGCAATGGAAGCAACAACAACAATACCAACTACGCTAGAACAACTACAATGACAACATTGGCTGCTACAATGACAATGCCAGGCCGAATAAATTCTCATTTATGACACTTAAAAGCCGACACCAGACACTTGCACAGCAACACACGCATACATATACGTACACACACACATACACGAACACACATACATAGATACAGATGCGAACAAACAGAAACATCTACAGTCAAAGATACTTGCAGCGTTGTGTTTCCCTGCGGGTTTCTGTTGCTGTTGCTGCTGCCGCTCGTTAGCTGCTGCTGGTGTTGTGCAAGCATTGCTTGCAATACAGCGACAACAACTTCTACAACAACAACAACAACAATGTGTTGCTGTGGTAGTTTGCCACGCCTGCGGCTGAGCGTCAAGCTGAGCATTTTGCACTCAACTGTAACGACAACAGTCAGAAATCGTATGCATTGCGACAATTGATAAGAAAATGCGTTACAAATTAGCAACAACATCGACAGCAACAGCAGTAGCAATGCCAGCAACAATAACAACAACAACAACAACATCAACAGCAAAGACAGCTACAATGACAGGCAACAAGACAGCAAACCCAGCAACAAGAGTAGCAGCAACAGCAACTTCAGGTGGTATCAGTTGCATCGATAGCAACAGGAGTAGCAGCAGCAGCAGCCATTTTGTGCACACATATGACAGCAATGGCGTTTAACCCTCTGTTGCTCTGTGTGTGTGTATAGTTTGTAGAGCATATTAGCTATATACTGAGTAAAGATTCGAACAAATCTATCGATAGTAAAGCAAACTATCTTCGGCCATTTAAAATTATAGAGATTTTATTTAGTAAACAGAGTAAATTTAACAGTTAATATCCAGTTAAATAGTAAACTCGCTTGAAATGAAGCGATAAAAATATCGCTAGTAGTAGAAACTAACGCTACAAATAGATATAGCTGTCAATAGTAGCATTCTGACCGGAATTACAGCATACACCTCGTTCATCATGCAGTACAGGGTATCACTTACTGCAGTTCAATCAATGGTTGTTTTTCCCCTAGTATTTTTCTCCCTGCGCTCATTAATGACATATCCCGTCTGTGTGTGTGTGTGTGTTGCGAGTATCTTTTTCTCACAGGTTTCGCTTGATATACTCTGTCTCTGTCTCTGTTTGTGTCGCCCTCTCGCTCTTACTTTTCTCTCTGACTGCATGTGTCACGAATCGTTACGGATTACAGGTGCTTAAATGCGCGCGTTGGCAAAAGTTTAATTGACTTTTTGCCAATTTGAATGCAACATTTTGTTCCCCCCCGCTCCCTCTCTCTCTCTCTCTCTCTGTCGTTCGCTTTGTCTTGTATTTTATACCGAAAACTTTTTCATTTAATATTAATTTTATTTTTATTATTATTTTATGCGTTTGAGTACATTCATTGTTGCCTTGATTATTATTCGTTGTGACTGCGTATATTCATTGGGTTTCATTTCATTTGACACGAAATCGTAGCGACATTTGCATTTGACATCTGATATGATATACATTTATTTAATTGGTTTTTCATTCAGCTTCTTTTTCTTGTATTTCTTTTGCCTTCTACAATTGCCAAACGGCGAATCAATTAACCATTTTTTGGGTGGTTCAATGAACGCGTCATGTGTGTGCTCGTCTGCCGCTTGTGACCCACTTTCAAGCAGTAGATACAGCTACAGATACAGATGGAGATTGAGATTGATGTGTTTTTATTAACTTTTCAATCGAATACTTCGTTTAGTTATTCAACAGCTCAGATCAATTTCAAAGTCAGCCTCAAACCGATGCCCAGAAATGTTATCAGGCTTAAGTAATTGTAAAATGCTAAAGCGATTTGCGTGCTGTTTTAGTTGGTTGAGAAAAGCCAAGTGGTTTAAGAGGTGGAGGAGACGGAGGGTAGAGGTTACCAATACCCATGCACAATGTAGTAGTTTTTCATGCCCGAAACCCCACAGCAAACTAAACAGAATTCATTTGCATGTGCTCTATGGTTTTCTCTCTCCCTTTTTTTCTTCTTCTTTTACTGCTTCTCATCGTTCTTTTGCGTTTGATTTTTCATCTAATCCCCGTGCGTTTTACATGAGAGTACGCCCAGCACATTGACTGACTGGGTGAGTGAATGAATGGGTGTGTGTGAGTGAGGAGTGTGAGTGTGTGAGGGAGTGTGAGTGAGTATATAACGATTAGGTATTTTGTGTTTTTTCATCTGCTCTTCGCTTTTATATCAAAAATGCTTCGTACAGTTCGTTTAGCATGTGTGTGTGGCGGCTTACATGTGTATGCATGTGTGTGTGAGTTGTGTGTGAACAGCTCAGAATTTCAAAATGGGCGAAAGCCAATTTTCACACTCAACTAAATTGGGTTAGCTGGGTTTGCATGCGGGTGTGGGTTTTGTGTGGTGTGTAAGGGGGTGTGGCTGTGTGTGTGTGTGCACGCGAGTTGCAGGTGCAGCTGCAAGAGTGCACGTTGCACGTTGAAAATAGTTTTTCACTTTAGTTTTCTTTTTCTTTTGTGTTGATTCCATTCGCATTTCAATATGATTTATGACGTGCAAATTGTATGCAGCAATATTTAGGATTCCTCGCTTTCTTGCTTTTTTCCTTCTCAACTTTCTTCTTTTTTTTTAGAAATCAGCTTTGACTTCTTGACAGCTTTGGATGGGATTGTGGGCGGAGGGGGTGTGTGAAATGATAGGCATGAGTTATGAGATGTATCGAACGTGAGAATATGAGAAATCAATGATTGTTTATGGGCATTTCCAAGTGTCTTCGACTTTGAAATTGCTTTGAAAGGATTTATGCATTTGCTTCTGCTGTGCAGATAGAGGCATGAGATGAGATGCTGAAATATATATTGGCACGATATCATATTGCAGCTTCATAATTCAGCGAGGGATAACGAAATTGAGCTGAAATTTAGTAGCTATTTTGACGAAGATATTGTGCAGAGAAATAAGTATGAAAATGTTTGAGGAACTCTAGCAGTACTTTTATAAGTAGAAAAACCCTTTAAACTCAGAGAAGGATGTAAGAATAAAGCTTAAATGAGGTGGTTAGATTTTTCAGAGGGTTTCTTATTGGTTTACATTTGAGTAACTCTTAAAGAACTAATAAACTTATAAAATTATTTGGCCACAAAAAATTTCGTGATTAATGAGTTGAAAATGCACTTAAAACCTTCTTTTCAAACAATTCTTAAAACTTTCAATCAATGTCATCAAATCATTGAACTCTATAAAATTGTAAATTGAACGCTTACTCATCCAATTTCTTTCTTTCTCTCTTTACTTGCAGGTAAACACATGTTCCCCACCCAAATATATATACATATATATATTGATGAATTCTCTGAAGGAAGGAGATAGCAATTTTTTTGGCAAATAGCCTTGTGGTTCAATTAACTCTTGAAAAGTAGAAATGGCTTTTTATTTTTATGACAGCCGTCAGTTAGGCTGTTTGTCGGACCTTTTGTGGGTTAGATTTACTTAAAGGGAATGGTCCATTATGGGGCGAAAGAGAAAAGGCTGAGGAGGCCTGAAAAGCCATAAAGCCAAAAGGGTCTCCTTATGTAGCAATTTGCTTTGGCACATCCTCACTCTCACTTGTATCCCGACATGCTACGCTATGCTATGATGGTCAACAAACCGAATCGTTACGGCGACGCGTAATGAAAATTAATGCTGACGATCCGTAAACGGCAAAGTATGAGAGTAGAAACAAAAGTAAAAGTCGATGGCGGCCACGAAGTAGGCAACAGCAGCGATATACGATATACGTATATATACTATATACAGATATACTATATATATATATATGATTGTGTGTGTGTGTGTAGAAAACCGGGCGAAAATTTAACGAACCGTAAAGTGATTCAACCTTGACGCGCTTGTCGCACACACTCCACACTCGCATTAATACACATACGCCCAGCGAGCGAGCGGAGATGGCAAGACAGAGAGAGAGATAGAGAGAGGGAAAGCACTCTGTGTGTGTTTGCGCTTGATGAATAAATTATATGCTGGCAATAAATTAAAATTTAACAAAGTTTAACAAATGCCGCTGCTGCTGCTGCTGCAGCCTCGACTGTTGCATTTTTAATGCTGCCCCAAAAAGTATGCTATATTTATGCAAGGTATAAGCAAATTTCTAGCACCTTTTATCAATTAGTTAGCACGCATTTAGCATTATTTAGCATTTTTATAGCCAACTTAAAGTGTTGAAAATTTTGAAATTTGCAAATGATTTAATTTGCTACAACTTTTTGAGCACATCTCGCTAACTACATAAAATAAAAATCAAGTCAAGCAATGCCTATCTCTTCTAAATTGCTTGGAAAAGTTTTTGGCATTTTTTGTGTTTCTTTTTTAGCTTTTTTTGGGCCGCTTGCCGCTTGATTTAACTTGAAACTTAGCTCATTTGTATTAAGTTCCAGCACTCGCTGCGGTTTAGGCCAGGCCGTTTTTAGGCTAAAAGCAAATGAGTGCGTCGTTGTTTGGCCAAAAGTTTCGCGTTGCCGTTTGCTGTTGCTTTTCGCTGCTGCTGTTGTTGTGGGTGCTGTGGCAGCAAGAGAAGAAGGTGGTTGAAGGGGCAGGGCAAAGGCGAAGCAACTGGATATGGCTGGGGAGTTCTTTGCTTTCTTGGCTGCTGCTGCAGGCAGCTCTGATCAAATAATCTTGTTTGATGATGAGTTTACCCACATACACAAGCAAATACACACACACACACACACACACACACACATGTACGCACAGCTGGCGTTGCAGATAAAACTGAAAAGTTTTCATTCTATTTTCTACTTTGGAGGATTTGTGTTACATTTTGTTAGCAACAAGAAAAAAACTCTGAAACTTCTGTTTGAAGTTGCGATGTGTCTGTCTTACTGTGTGCGTGGGTCGGTGTATCGGTGTGTGTGTGCGTTTTCATTTTTGGTACTTGAAATTGGTTTGCCATAAACAATTTTTTGTACTCGTCGTTGTTGTTTTTGTACATTATCAGCGTCGCATTCGAAACTTTTTAACTGAACTTTGTCTCGAAGTTGTAAACAAATTAAAATTGTATTAAAATGTCAGTGCATGCGATTGCTGATGCGATGTGTTGAATGAAATTTGTGCTGTGCTGTTGCTGCTACTGCCACACGCCACGTGCCACCACACAAGCATACACAAACACACAGACAGACAGAGAAACCTTCAGCCATGGCTAGACATATTCAACACCCACAGGCGGCTGTCAGAGTCGTCGCGACGTAGGCAAATAAAAGTATGCATTGCCAGCAGCACAACTTGCAGATATCCTAGAAAAAGTTGCGGTTGTTCAGTTATGATATGTTGCCATAATATTTATATATACTTTGTGTATAATTCCTCTTCAGCATGGTCGTGCCCGCCTTAGTCGTGCTTAGGTCAGTCTGTAATTTGAGTTGAGTTTGGGTTAATTGCAGCGCATGTCTGCGGTAACAAGCGCTCAGGTTCAAAAGTGCAGGCTATGTGCGGCGCAACTTGCAACTCTGCCGCACTGCACTGCCCCCACATTCCCCTCTCCAGTCTCTCTCTCTCTCTCTCTTACTTGGCGCACTGTCGCTCTGCCGTGTGGAAACTTTATTATGAAAATTTCATTTTAATTGAGCGAGTTGGTGTCGTAGCTACTCTAGTTGTTGGTACTGTTGTTGCTGTTGTTATTGTAGTAATTACAGTTGTTTTTGTTGTTGTTCTTGTTATATTTGTTGCTGTACTTGTTATTATTGTTGTTGATTTCAGTGTCGTGCTGAGCTCGGCTGCATTTCATATTCATTGCGCTCATTTTGACTGTGTCGCCCTTTGGCAAATGGTTTTTAATTTTCATACCACAGTTTTTCCTTCTTCTTGCTCTCACTTTTGCTCTTTTCTCTCTCCGTCCCACGTTGATCTGTTTGCATTATGCGTTATATTTGCATTTATTTTTGCATGCAGTTGACAAAATGACAGTACAATTAATTACAACTCCCTCTCTTGATCTTTTTCGTTCTCCCTTTCTCTTTTGCTTTCTTTTTTTAACTTGCTTTTGTTATTTCTTTCATTTACCATCCCTACAAGAGATTATAGAGCAGCCGCCCCGTACAACAGCCTCATTGTGCCCAAAAGTATGCAATGAAATATTTAAAATTTATTATGCTCTTGCCATATGAGAAGAAAGCCTGCTAAGCTCACAAGGTAGAAGCTCTGTTTGGAAGCTTTAAGCTTGATTTATGAAATGCATAGGCAGGCTTAGGTTTCCTTAAGGCTGTGCATGTTTTATTATTATATTTTGCTGGTTCTCATTGTGTTTTAAAGTTGGTTTTCTTAAGGTTTCATGAGTTAGAAGTATTTCTTATATATTTCTAGTTTCCAATGTGTGTTTTCAAAGTTTCCGCTAGTTTTTCTCATTTTTCGTAATAAAAATCTCCGCAATAATATATATGCAAATAATTCCCCAACTTTTAATATTTCCCAAACTGCTTGAACTTAATCTCTTCAGTCTCAGTAGAAACCCGTCTTATATTTCTACACTCCAACTAGTTGACTTAAATCAATTGAGCATTATATTGTGCACTTAGGAATATTTGCCATATACTGTATGTAGACAGCCATTAGAAACTGAAGATCATGTGCGAAAATATGCAAATGCAATAAAAAGTTCTCGAGCTTTACAACTTGTCGTCGACGACAACGACGACGACGCAGGCGACGCTGTGTGGCATATCATAAATAAACAAAATGAAAATAAGAGCATTTTCAAATGCCACTTGACACCATATGGCGACTCGACTCAGCTCCGACTGGGGCTGTCGTCAGGCAAAGTTCTCTCCCAGCGCTCCCTTCCCGTTCTTTCCCCTCCTGCCTCTGACTCTTCAGGCCTTGGCGTTGGCTCTTGTCATTGTCAGTTGCATGCATTAAAATGCAATGATAACATGAAGCATCAGCAGCACCAGAAGCAGCAGCAGCAGTTACAACAACAAAAACAACAACAACTTAAGCTCAATAGTTTTGCCAGTAAAAGTTCTTTGTTGTTTTGATTTAACTGAAGCAGAAGCAGAAGTAGATGTAGAAGAAGAAGCAGCAACAGAGAATATTAGGCGAAAGTGGCTTGGAAAATCTAAAAGCCGCAACAACAACGGCACGCTCAAGTGCAGCAAAAGCAGCAACAGCAGTCGCTTCTAGTGCTGGCAGCAGCTTTGGGGCAGCAACAACAACACAGTAAGAACAACGTCAGCTGCAACAGGCACTTGTGATGTCAACGCCATCAGCAGTTGCGGCATCGTGTCGAAGTTCGCTTGTCGCTGAGGCAACAACAAAGCTGCAACAACAATAACAACAACAATATAAGCAAGTACTAAGACAACAACAACAACTGCAGCAACAACAACGACAACAACAACAATAACGAGAGCTACTTGCATATTTCATTAATTTTGCATAAAATCTGCAACAAAAAATTGTTTCGTTGCTGCATTTTCGGTTTACTGCGTGCTCAAGTGGCAAATTGTCCAATTGGGAAGGGGGCGACTTTAACCCCAACCGCTTTCCCTTTACCTTCATGCCAAATATATTTGGGGGTGTGTGTGGGGGGCGGCAAACAAAATGTTGAGTAAATAAATTGAATTGAAACTGGGAAAATTGCTGAAGTGCCACTAAACAAGCTCGCAGTACTGAACAAGCTCAGCTCTCGCTCTGCTCTCAGGTTCTTTGAATTTCAATTTCAATTGTTTGTCGGCAACAACAACAACAATATTAACAACAGCAGCAGCAATCATAGAGCTGGCAACTAATCAATTGAATTAGTGACTAGTCTAGTTCCCTTCCCCTGCACCCAATGAAGTTCTTATCACTCACTACATACCACTTAAATCATTGGAAATGTATGTGCCTGGTTGTGTGGAACATTTATGTGCGTGCAACAAATTGTTGCAAGTACTTAAGAGCTTGCAAAAATTCGAAACTTAATCTGTTATGCAATTTAAAATTTATAATCAAAATAGGAAGAGAATGAGAAAGGGACAGGATTTAAAGCGTCAACTGAAGCAACCTAAGATCTTCTGTCCTTTCAGTTTTTCAGATCTTTTGCTATTTATTTTGCTTCGTGTGCTTCAAATAGTCTTACTAAGTACTTTTGATTTGTTGTTCTACATATTCTTTCTTACTCAAGAACTTTGGTTTTCAAATGTCTGTCAACTTGTAAAGATCGTGCAATGGAAATGTTCTTTCAATTCATCAAGTTATCTCCTAATTTATGTTCATTTAACTCATCAAGTTCTCTCTCTATAAACAGTCTTTAAACTAGTCAAGATCATTTGCTTTTCAATTGCCTGTCAGTTGTTTTAAAGTTTCACAGTTTTCTTGAGTTCATAAAGTTATAAACACAGATCAATTAATGCTACTTTTAGAGTCCTGCTGGGGGGCATACACGTTGCGCGTTGTACGTGTAAAAGCAGCAATACTTAGCCTTCTAAAGCTTTATGTTTTCTTTACGCTTTTTTCGGGGGCTGAGCAAATGAAAATGCTGTGAACTTAATGCTCGGCGCCCCCAAACAACAAGGCATTATGAGAAAGAGAGAGGGGATAGTGTGAGGGGGGAAGGAGAGGAATGTAGAGAAAAGAAAATTCAGGCTGGCTGTCAAGTGCCGCCAGCCGGCAGGCATAAAAAAGGCGACACGGCAATTGCCTGGCAGCAGCTTCAGCCTCAAGAATGAAGAAAGGGGAGAGCAAGCGAGTACAGCGGGAGGTTGCAAGGGGTGCACGGACTTCACGAGAAGTGGCAACGGGCGTCAAATCGATAACAAGCGGAAATGGGGTCAGTGCACCCAAATGCCCAGGCAAAAGCAATCAAAACTCATTGCCAAAACGAGTAAAAACGGTATACAAAATGAGAAAAAAAGCTAAAAAAAAAATACAGCAGAAAAAAGCTAAGGCTGCTGCAGATGCTGTTGTTGTTGCTGCTATTGCTGGTGCTGTTGTTGTTGTTGTTGTTGTTGTTGCTGGCCAGTTGTGTGTTTGCCAGAGTTCTTTCAATGCAACAAGCCGTCGGGACAGTGCCCCGGTAGACCTCACTTACCACCTTCCCCTTGCCATCTCCGCCCCTGCACACAAGAGAAATTCAAGCAAATGCTTCAATTTTCCGCCCTGCCAACTTGCCGCAGCGAGCAGAGAGAGAGAGAGAGAGAGAAAGAGAGAAGGAAGAATCTTGTGCATTATCAACGTTTAACTGCAATATCAGTGAAGCGTTTGCCGTTAGCCGTGTGTGTTAGTCTGTGTGTGTGTGTGTGTGTGTGTGTGCACTTAATCAATATTCGATTACAAGCAGTCGCTGCAGCACTCATTCCCATTCACATGCACCCACACACACACAGACACTCACATTTTATAGTTGCAAACATACAGATTGGCAATTGAATCATGTTTGGTTGCACGATTCCAACTCCCTCACTCTCCCTCTCTCTTTCTCTCTTTATGCGCCTTTTGTGCGCGCTTACAAATGCACTTTTTGCCCCAGCAGTTAGTAACCTTAGTGAGCTGCCCTCCTCCCCTCACATCCTTCCCTCCCTTCTCTGCCCCTCTGGGGCTCTGGTGCGGTCTGTGCTTGATCTGCATTGGCTGCCAATTACAGTTTTGGTTCTGGCCGAAAGTCAAATGCCAAGCAGACCATTACGATACAGGGGGGAGAAGGGGTGCAAGTGTAGAGAGGGGGGTGTGGTAAGAGTATGCTAGCCCAACACTTTATTGGTCAATGGCCGACGCTTTGGCGCACACGGGTCGTATGAGTGCTGTGCAATTTATTTATACCTTGCAAAGCAATGCACATTGATTTTTTGTTGCTGTTGCCTCACTGCATTTCATTTGAATGCTTAACAAATTGTATACAACTAGAAGGGGGAGGAAATAGAAGGGGAACACAGGGGAAGAGGGATAAAGGAAGCGGGAGACATGTGATGTAGGCAGCTACGAGTTATTTTCTAATGTTTAGCTTATGAAAAATATTCCGAAAATATTTCCTTAGGCACTTTAGTAATTAAGCAATTTTATTAAGCTAAACAATCTGGTTGTTTTTTCTAAAATAAATTTATAAAAACCACTGCATCTCTGCACATAGTAAGTGTATATATAAGCTATGCATCTATGTATATAACTTTTGAATAACTTGAGACCATCAAAATTCCATAGATTTTGCTCTACGCATTCATGCATTTTCGTCTCTGCTGCATTTAAATTGCAAAGTTTTCTTTCATTTCATTGATTAGCATTTTCGGGGTCGCATTTTCATTGACTGTTGCTGCCAGTTCTAGTTGCTGTTGTTGTTGTTGTTGTGGTTTTACTAACCTCATTCTCTTCATTCGGTATCTCTGATCTCAATTGACAATTTTGTGGCGAAGCATCGAAAGTTGTTGAAATTTAACCTCAGGCATTAACAATCGTTGGTGCAAATGTTGCAATTGTTGTTGTTGTTACTGTTGCTACTGCTGTTGTTGCTGTTTATGTGTTACAGCTGCCAGCCTTGTGCTGCCATTAATTTATACTGAATTATCAAGCATATTTGTTGTTCATTAAATTGCATTTCAATTATATAAACGGGTCGTGTGTGTGCTGCAAGTAGCCCTAATCACTTGCCAAATGTTCTGTGTGGTCAGCCCCCAAGTATTTGTCAGCACGTGTACGGTATTTGAGTGTGTGTGTGTGTGTGTGTGTGTGTGTGTGTGTGTGTGTGCTGCATGCTGTGTGTACATTTTACATAATAAATCACGTAATGTTTCAAAATGCTGTCATGTTGAGTTGGTTAGCCAGGCAAATGCCAGTCTGGTCAAAGAGATGCAGAGAGAGGGAGAGAGAAGGGCATTCAAGACAACTGTGCGACGTGCCACAGGGCAGCAGCAGCTGCTTGGGTAGGACTCGAAGGGCATATAAAGGGAGAGAGAGAGAACTATATATATAGATTATGTCTGCAATAATTTTCAATTAGTTTATTGATTTGCCATTGAATAAAAGTCAAAATTGAAGTTGAAGTCTAGCTAAATTAATGAAAATTTATTACTATATAAACTACAGGTTATTTAATGGTCTTGTAAATTCAGAAGTTGGTGCTACATATGTCAATTTTATCTATTATAAATTACACAGTATCTAGTAGTTGTATATCTTGTCCACTCTGTATTGATTAAGATTTATTTGTAGACTTATTAAACAAGTCTATAAAATTATGATCAAGACTGTAGCCTATGCACTATTTATATACATCAGTAGTAAGACAAGTTTACCCCCCTAATATTAAGCATTTTACAGGGTATACACCCGTCGCTTATCATGTCCTCTTGCCAATATTTCTTACGTGTTTGTCCGCTTGTCTTGTCTGCAATTTAAATGAAATTGTCAGCTTGCAATGTGTGTAACATGCGGCTGTGCCACAAATTACGTTGCATACAATGGCAGACACACACACAAATACACACACACATACACATACCAAATTGTATATGTGCATGGTACGAATATTTATCTCAACATAATTTAACTCTCCTCCATCTCCATCTCTTTCTGTTGCTCGAATTGCTTTGCAATTTAATTTTATGACTTGTTTATTTTGTCTGCCAGATAACACAAGTATATATTGTGCATATATGTAGCTGATATTTTGTAAATTTTCAATTAATATGCCAAGGCAATACATAAAACTGATACGCAAGCACACATTCTCCCTCTCCCTTCCCCCCTTCACTTTTTTCTTCCTCACACTGTATCTCTTTGGGGCCTAATTAAGCAGTTGAACGCTGTGCAAGGACTTTTTGAACCCATAATTACTCAAAAGCGCGCACAGATAAAGCACGAACTTCAAGGCAATTCTCCTCCTCTGGCAGCGCCTTAGAAGCCTCAGACACCCCCCCCTCTCTCTGATGCCACTGACGACGCTTCTGCCCCAAATGCCCCAACGCCTCAATGGCCGTGTAATTAAACTTTGATTACGGTACTTAGCCAGCGCACTAAGCAGCGTTTTTTTCTTCCTCTCCCTCCCTCTGTCTCTCTCTCTTTCTGCTCCTTCATCTTTTTTGCAGTGCAACTTCAGTCTGCACCTCAGTGGCTGTGCTGCTATAACGGATGCTTTGGTGTCGCTGTCTTCGTTTTGAAGTGTTTCAACTTGGCGGTTCTTGAAAATTCAAAATACCGCATGAATGCCCAACTTGAAGATATCCTAGAATTGCAATAGAATTGGTAATTTCAAGTGCTTAGATAAGGAAAAGCCTTGTGCTGGAATAATATAAAGAAAATTTGATTCATGAATGAGAATAGAAAGTGGTTGAAGATATGAATGAGGTAGTCATGTTTAAATGTGCTTTAAAAGCTCTTTTTCCTACCTAACGTGCTTTCAAAGGTCTTCTTTATTGACTGTTTCATATTAGGTTTACTTCATGCTCTACCTTACCATAATCCCTTTTGTGCAGGGTATACAAATTGTCCGCATTGTTTGCAATGTGTGTGGCAACTCCTTTTCTCTCACTCTCACTCAATTTTACGAGTTTGCTGCTTGCCGCCGCATCCTTCGAGGCTTCAGCTAATGACACTGCAACGCAGCAGCAGCGGAAGACGTAAAAACGCAAGCAGCGCATAACATTGTCTACAAGTAGCTGTGCTATCTATCTGTGGCAGCTACTTGAAAGGGGTAACGAGGGAGGCGGCAGAGGCTTCTTCCATTTTTATGCGTTGCTCAACACTTAACAGAGTGAAAAGAGGTGCAGAGGAGGCAGGGCTTATAATTTTAAAGCATTATTTTGTTTTTATTTGCCCAGAAACGTTTTCATTCTCTTCTTTTATTGCCTGCAATATATGCAATTATATTTATGACACACTTATTTGATTTCCCAAAGATTTCAGCTGTTTAGCATAAAGTGTACACGATATTTATGTGTGTATATGTGTCTTGTTTGTAGCTATATCTTTGTCAAAGTACATTTATCATGCGCTCAGCTCAGTCAAATTGCCCACACATATTTATGCATCGAAATATAGTCAGCTTTATAGCTATATATATATATACGATGTGCCTGTCCCTGAATATCATCATTTGTTGCTGAGAAATTGGAGACGGCGATGGAGACTCTGTGGTCGTTCGGGGGGAGGTCTTGAAATAAGCCCACAAGCCATATAATGTGCCATAAATATTAAAACGTTTTGACTTTACGCGTTGTGCCTTTGCCTCGAGGTTAGCTTGGTTGTGTGGAGTGGAGGGAGGAAAGGGGAGGGAGAGGGGTAGGATTGGAAGCCAGGCCGCGACCGGTAGCGTGGCCGGATCAGGCTCGTGCGCTCTCTTGGGCTTGGGCTCTGTTGGCGTAAAGCGCTAGCAAATTATTTGCATTTTTTATATGGCTGAGCTGAGACGTCAACAAAAAACAGAAATAAGCAAAGATGGGAAGGAGAGGAGAAGGAGTAGCAGGAGGAGGAGGAGCAACTGCAAAATGAAAGAAAAAACAGCAGCAGCTAAAGTCGCTTTGAGCATAAAATGTAAAAGTGTAAAGGAAATTTACCCCGCTCGGCGTCGACGACAGCCACAGGCAGGCACCCACGCACACACACACACACACACAACCAGGCACCCACACACACACACTCGCGACAGTCGCCACGTCTCGACAGCAGCAGATCGGAAATTTTTTTTATAAAAATATATTTTAAGCGCGTCGCTGCTTGATTGAAGGCGGAAGGAAGGAAGCAGAGGGCAAGGGGGTGAGAAGAGGCGTGTAACGGGGCAGTAAAGAGGGATGAGTAGTGCGAGTGCAAGGGAGAAGGTGTAGGAAGTGCGAGTGAAAGGTAGTTGAGCGGCTGCTATCAACAGCGGCTTCTGTGGTACTTTGCGGCTGCTTAGCGTTGTCACACCGCCAGGCAGGGATTGGGAAGGTTACTTCCCTTCTCACCTTCCCCCCCACTGACAGACAAGAAATGCGCATGTTGCAAAAGACTAAGCTCAATTGAATCAAATGCAATAATAAATCGCATTTATATATTTTGCTATAATTTGCATGCAAAACAGGATGAGAGATAGAGAGAGACAATGCATACATTGCTCTCTACAAGCTGATAGAAGCTGCAACCTCACATACAAAATAGCTGAAATAATAACTCAAGTTATCTAGCTAAAATCAATTATTGCTTAGCTTCATTGTATGCAGGAACTGCACAAATAATTGAGTTTATTATCTGTGGATTAATTTGACTTGAAACAATTTCCGAAAGGATAAAGTGAAATTGAAGTATTTGTTTGGGTATTTGTATTAGAGAGACAACAGTGATTGATTTATATTTAATATCTTTGATTTCGATATTAATATCGATGATATTGAATGTTTTTGCTTTTCAATTTTGCAATTAAATTGCTATCTATCTAAGCTGCAATAGCAAAGCAATTGAAACAAGCACTAAAGCAATAGTTGAGTGTGTTTAGATGTGACATACTCGCCACCCACCTGATCATATATGTATGTGTTGCATACTTTAGGGAGTCGTTGTGCAATCGATAAAAATTTGTACAAATGATTTGGTAGGTGGATTTACGAAGGCCAAAAGGGGCGTTGGCTAATTCCAAAACTATATCACATATTTACATTAAATTTACTATCCCTAGCAGGAGAAATTTGATGTTTCAACATTTGTCATATAAATAAATGAAGCAAAAATAGTTTTGTTTACTTCTTCATATGTGCAACAAGAGATATGTTGCAAAAATGATATGCAAGTTGTTTGTCTAATGTGCTGCAATATGGTGCCTAATGTACACAATACACACACAAACACACAGAGCACACACCACATACCAACACACATGTGTGCATAAATTTATATAACTTTTAATTAACAGAGAGCAAAGCAACTGAATTTATGAAATTTGTTTGCTTGCTGCAGCTTTTGTTGTTGCTGCCGCTTGTTGCTCATTGCTGTTGTCGTTGTTGCTGTTGGAGCTTACGCAGCGCTTACTACTTTATGCCTTAAACTTTTTAATTAAATATCAAGTTTAAGCTTAGTACGAGAGAAGTTTTTTTGCAGTGAGCGCGTTTACAAAAATAACAAAAATACTATGAAATATTTCACAATTAGTTGTATCCAAATCGGAGTAAGGATTGCAACCGCAACTGTTGCCAAATTGTGGAAATTAGTGCAGTGGGAAGGAGTGAGCAGCAGAGAGACGGGAAGAGGGAAAGAGGGGAAGAGGTAGACCAATTCAACTGGCAACAATTTTGCCATTTGCGGTTGCAATCAGCATGTGGAAATAGAACACAACAGCGCGTGCATAGAGGCATGAGTATGTGTGGGAGAGTAAGTGAGTGTATAGTTGTGAATGTGTGTGCGTGAGAGTTTCTCTGGGTGTGTCTGTGTGTGTGTATGCCTGCCACGTAAGAACACTCTGGACATTTTGGTCAATTGCTTTTGATTTGAAGCACTTAGCCTTGGCTGGCGATGAAGCTGCCACTGCCTCTCCCTCCTACTTGCGTTGCTGCCCCTCTCCCTCTTCTACTGCCTCTACCTTTGCGTCTGCTGTTGAAGCTGTGGCATAATTGAGAATCAATAGTTGATCAACCGGAAGCGGATGCCAATGTTGATGAGAGTTGCCATTGGCTGCGCTGTATTGCGTATGCTGCGGGCAAGTGTTAAATGCTGCAGCTACTCTGCTCACTTCCCTCTCTGTGTATTTTCATTTCTCTCCCCTTTTCCACCTCCCTCTTTCCATGTTCTCCTTTGGCCACTCTGATTGCTGTCTGACCGCATGTCAAAAATGCAAATCCAACATGGTTTAATACCTTGAGCGTTGTCATCCTGCAGCTGCGGCTGCCTTTGCCTCAATTGGCAAGTTGTCTACACTGCGGCTACACTTGTCCTCTCAAATGGGGCGTGTGCAGTGGCAGAGGTGGGTCGTGGCATGAAGAGAGAGAGGGCAATGTCTGTTGCCTGTTGGGCATATAATGAATGTTTAAATGCTTTGGCACGTGAATTATTGTCGATTTAATTGTGCGCTATTAATGACTGAGCTTGGCATGGATGAGGCAGGCTTCCCTTTCCCTTCTTCTCCCCCTTGGCGAATGAGCTGCTCATTAAAATGAAATTTGTTGTGCGTGTGTAATGATTGTTGTTGTTGTTGTTTTGGGGCTGTTTGGCTGTTGTAAAAAGCGAGTGGCACTTGGCTTAAATAGCAAACGCACATGAAATGCACTCGAAATGCAGCAGAGTCTGCAGCAGCAGCAGCAGCATCTGTTGTTGTTGTTGCTGCTGCTGTCGGTGTCACATAATTTCGCACTTTGGACAGGCCACAAGCACTCGAGGCTTTTGGTTTACATGTCAAACACACACACACACGCACAGGCATACGCACATGCACGTACACACAGGCACACCGTCGCATACGCATTCGGTCTGTCTCCCTACACATTTTTTGTAGCATACTTTTGTGCGCGGAAAAAAAAATGAAACGCATGCACTGCGTCTCGCTGTGATTTAAAACAACAACATATTTAAACTTCCGCATTTTACTATTATTATATGCATTTTAAACATATATATATATTTCACTCTATATACAGACTGCTGCTGGGACTGTAACAAGTGCAATCAAAATAAATAAAATGCAATTGTAATTGAATTTATGTTCAGCTCGCACAATTTCAGCAAACATTATACTCGTTTACAATATATATATTTACAATGTACTATAGCTGTCTGTCTATATTGTTTTTGCCATCACAGAAAATGAGCAAATTATGTAAAGTTTATCGTTGCAGCAAAATAAACATGATGGAATTGATAACTTTGTTAAGTGCAAGAGAGAACTGATTTTTAATTAAAAACAAAAAAAAAAACAGTGCAGCAAATATTAAAAAACAAAGTCTATCATAAAGTCTGTTTAATAAAATCTCTGTGCTATCAATAAATTTAAGCACAATTTCTTACAACATCTCTGAGACATTTAAAAGTTGAGAAGTTTCAATGTTTCTTTATCTAGTTGCCGTTCATATATCATTTTCATATGCTCTTGACTCTCAATCGAAATCTTTTAGGAAAAGTTGGCAAAAGAAAAGCCTAAGTAAGGTCAGGGGAAGGAAGGAAGACAGGACAGAGGAGAGGAGGAAGGATTTGCTGTAATGCAATTGCTGAAAAGTGAACGGCGATTGTTGAAAAGTTTTCGCTGTCGAATTTTCAGCTTAAGTAAGGATGGGAAGGGGTGGAAGGAAAGGGAGGAGGTCGGCTAAAGTGAGTAGGGTGTAAGAAAGTGGAGGGGGAGGGGGGGGGAGGAAAGGCTAGCAGATTGATAAATGTTCGCTGAGCCATTGTCGGGAAAATCACGCAACACGCACACGAAGTCGAAGGCGAACAAAATATTTGACATAAAACCGCAGCACGTAAGTTTCAATATTGGCACTGAGTGTGTTCTCCCCTCTCTCCCCTTTTCACTCTCTCACTCTCTGTGTTTCTCTCTCTGTCTGTCTGTTGGTTTGTACTTTGTGTGTGTGTAAAATTTCTCCATGTCGTAAAGTGAAACTTAAAGACGAAGGATGACGACGACGCGTTCAACTGGCGCGTGGTACGTGTCAGCTGCCGCAAATGTCTTGCAAAATGGCGGCATTGGCGCCATTTTATGTCTTGCCATTCTGTGTGTTTATTTGTGAGGGAGGCAGGAGGTGGGCAGGGGAACTTGCTCATGTGAAACTATTTCGAGTGTTTAGCAGCTGCGTTTTGCCAAAAGTCAAAACCAAAATCCTGAAATGCGTCGGTGGCTGTACAGAGAGAGAGAGAGAGAGGGAGTAAGTGAGGGAGAGAAGGGGATGTTGTAAATGGCAAGGGAAGTTATAGTGCTGTAGAGTGCGGGGTTGACTGCGTGTCAGGCACATGCAACATGCAACAGCCGCCATTTTTAATTTGCTTGTCGAAGCTGATGCGCCGTTGCTCGTTGCTGCTGCTGCTGTTGTGTGCTGTTGTTTGTGTGCACTGGGCTGGGCTGTTTCCGCTTCCGCTTTTGCCACTGCTTAACTTGTTGTTGTCGTTGTTGCTGTTTGTTGTTGTTGTTGCTGTTGCCTTTGTTGATATTTTTTCGTTCTCTCACTCAATGTAAATAACAAAATGTATCACTTCCGTTGGTTTGCACACACACACACACACTGCGCACAGGAGTGTGCGATGTGTGTGCGTGTCAAACTGCAGATGCAACGCATTTGGCTGCATTTGCCACTCGCCATCGCATTTTGCAGCCATTGCAAATGGCGTGCGATAACAAAAATGGCCGCTCTCATTCAGTTTCCGCTTTGTTTGGTTAGTTGCAGTTTGCAACAATTTTCCAGAGACGGGGAAACTACAAGGGAACACACCTGGTAAGCTTTGCCTCTTTTGTTTTCATATTTGATGTTGCCAGCTCCCTTTGCTCTTCTTCTCTTTATCTCTCTCTTTCTCACTCGCTGGCAATTGTTAACTTTGTTAACATGTGTAGCAGTTTATCGGCCAGCATTGTTCAAGAGTTCCGTAACCCTCTTTCTCTCTATCAGTTGTGCCATTTATGCTGCTTTCCTCCCTTCGTTCTCTTCCTTCTTTCCTCTTCTCTTGTCATTCCATCAGCCTTTGGTACGCGTAAATATTTTGCAATGTGCGCACTCAAATATGCAAATATTTATGCATATACACATACATACACATATATAAAGTAAAACCCCATTCATACCCCCTTTTGGAGCTCAGAGAGAGAGCCTGCTAATTAAAATCGGACTGCCAAATATGCCGAATAGGGAACAGGGAATATTTCCATGCTTGATTTACTTAGCTATTTTCCGCGCGTATGTGTGTGTGTGTGTGTGTTTGAAGAGTGCCCATTTCAAAACTTAAATCAAATAAAGTTTTTACAAAAAAGAGAGAAAGGAAACACGAAAATATTTCCATATTTCTTTTAACGAGCACTCTAAAAAAGCGTAGGGCAGAAATAAAGAGAAGAGTGGAAGAGGGAGAGTGGGGTAGAGGAAGGTACAAACGAATTGCAAGTGCTTTGTGCTTTGTTGTTATGGCAGCATGCGGGCAAAATGCTTAAAGCGAATGTACAATTTCTAGTGAAAAGTGTTTCACATGCTCTACCAAAATAAGCAGCGAAAAACCTCTACAAGAGGCGATTAGAGGAAAACAGGGTTGAAGGGGTATAAAGAAGATAAAGGGAAATGAGGAACTAAGCTGTGTAATTAGAAGGAATTCACATGGGAATATATGACTGAGGTTACTATGGAGATATTGAGCAGTGATGTGAAGAGTAGTGATTGGGTGAGATTGTGTTCGATGAAGATTGTGACACAGCTACAGAATGAGGGAGGATAAGTTGGACAAAGCTTATGAAACAATCTGGAAGTTAAATTACTAAGAAAAATGTTTGATATACTTGAAGTAAGTAAACTACTCTTCTCTGTCCTTCACAACACCTTGTTTATGATTTAAGGGAAAGAAAACCTCATTTTGCTCTACCTTAATAACTTTCTACATTACCAACTTAAAGATTCCAAAGAACAACTTAACCTCACATGGCTCTGGCTCAATTAATTTCATTTAAATATAGTATAAAACCATAAAAGCAACTCAACTTATGTTCGAAGAACTTAAAAGAGATTAGTGAGATACGTGTACATTGTAATTTTTCAAAATGTTTTTGAAGGCCAGACGCGCCCTGTGACAGTGGCAAATTGTGCAATTTACCAAAGTCCTGACACGTACTTTTTCGACCCCCTCTCCTGCCCTGCCCTGTCCTGCCCTGCCCTGGCTCTGCCCTACACTTCGCCTGCCTCGTGTCACCCTATACAGTCTTGTAGTTGTTGTTGTGGTTATTGTTGTTGCTGGTTTTGGGTTTTGGGCCAAGGCTCTTGTCTCCTTGGCTGCCTTGGTGCAGTGTGTACATCTTAATTGACCATTAGTACAAGTAAAATTGCTAATTGCATTCTCACAGCTGACAATTATAAATTGCTTTTGGCACTTTTCAACTGAAAGTCAAAGTGAGCAGAGACAGAGAAAGAGAGAGAGAAAGACTGATAAAATGAGCTGCAAATTAGAATGCATTCGCAGAAGGTGCAACCATCATGTCGGGCAACAAATTGGGGTCGCCAAGGGCAGAAGAATGAGGAGCAGGGGAAAGCGATTGAGAATCGATTCAAATGTTAATTACGTTGACTCGTTGATTAGTTATCGCTTTTTTCGCAGTCAATCGATTCTGCTGTAGTTGTTGATTATGCAAATTTGTTCGCCATGTTGTGTGTATAAATATTTTCATGTGAAATTTCTAAAATGCATTGAGGTTAGTTTTAATTACAGTGCCAGCAAAAAGTACTTGAAATACGCGAATGCATTTTTAATGTGCGGTAGCGCGAGTGAGCTGCGTGGTGTGTGAGTGATGTGCTTGCGTGTATGTGTGTGTGCGTTTGTGTGTGTGCATATCAATTGCCATGTTAATTGCATAAATTGGTATATACAAACAGGTATGTGTGTGCGTGTGTGAATCATGCAAATTAGCAAAAGGCTTGCGGCATTTGACGCGCTGCCGCAGCGCTGCTTTTTCTGGCTGAATGAATCGCTCACGCTTCCCCATCGCATCGCTGCATCGCGCATGCAATTAACAACTTTAACTTTATGATTGCACTTTAAATAGTGTTGTTCAACACTGTCAAAAAGTTCTCTCTCCCTCTCTCACGCTCTCTCTCTCTTTTGTGTGGCTGTATTATGTTTTACTTGACCCGCAGTAAATGAGCTTTGCCTTGGCAAAAGGGATTTACAAGGATTGTGCATGAACATGAACCCAAAAGCCATTAGAACATGGCTCAATGATTAGACAGGGATAGGGAGAGAGAGGGAGAGTGTTAGAGTGGTAGAGAAACACACAGGCACACATACATCAACACTAACACATGCATGAGGCACAATTATGGCTTATTCTGGTCATTATCCTGCATGCTACATGCCAAAGGTTCTTGCAGGCTCTCTGATTAATTTTGCTTTTAATGAGAATACACGTAATGCGCACCCCAACGTCCCCGTCCCGTCCCTCCCTCATGAGTTATTCATCAGCTGCAGACTTTAGTGCTGCTCCGAAAGCGACTTAAATAACACATTCAGTATTCAATATGCCATGAATTTAGTTTTTGTAGCTACTTAATAAAGTCATTTCGAGATTAGTTTATGGTAAAAGAAAACAAGTTAACTATTTTTGATCATTACATCTTTTTTTATGGCTGAAATCGATTAGACAAGTCCAATTAAACAAAACAACAAAATTGAACCAATTTCCCCTTGTAATTGTAAAAGGATTAAAATATAGCATACTTTCGGGTGCTCGTCCTTATGCCATTTGCAAAGCCAAATTGATCTGTCCACGCTCAACTGGTTTTAAGTACTCTACATGCAGCAAATTTGCTATGCAGTTTTTAACATTTTGCAGGTACGCAAAAAAAAAGAAGCGTAGTGACATGTTTGAAAATACTTGAAAAATGTAGCCCAAAAAAAAAAGACAGAGAGCGAGAGAGAGTAGAAGGATGGGAACAAACATAGCAACAGATTGTTAAGCTGTGCCTGCTGTTTCGATTAGAAGAAAGGAGAGTAAAGAAATGGCATTTCATTAGGGAAACATGCAAAGAAGAGGAAGAATAAAAAAACCAGAGGTAGCAACAGCTTGTGCAAAAGAAAAGCGGCCTGACACAATTCACAATCCGTTGGCAAGAGTTTTCTGAGTTTCTCTCCCTTTAGTAAACTGTTCTTCTATCTACACTGTTCTGCATGGGACACACACACCTCTGCATGGATTTTTATTTCGTTTCCGTTGTGAGAACAGCAAGAGATCGTTGCCATTTCCATTTCCGCTTGAAGTTGCAGCAACTTGCAGCTGCCTTTTTCCACCTTGCCACACAGCAACAAAACAATCTGTAAGGGGGAGAGAGAAAAGGGGAGACAGATGGAGTAGGAGAGCAGGACTTGTAGCAAATAGAATTTCTCTATTTTTTCAATTCATTTCATTTCCTTCTCATTTTTTGTTGTTGTATTGTGCGTATATTTTGTGCGTATGCCCTTTTGTTTTCACAAATTGAATTGTTCGCAAAGAAGTTTCTGATTTCCTTTCAAGCTACACACACACATACACTCACTGTAGCACTCACTCAAATGGAGAACAATTGTGGGCGTGGGCGGGTCTGCCATGTAAATCAGCCTAAAAGCTTTTTTATAATTGAAGCATTTTCGAGCAAATGAAACAATTTAGTTGGACAGACAAGCAATCTGCAACATAATGAAGTTACTCCTCCACTACAACAACAACAGTGGCAACAACAAAAAATATCAGCAAGAATAGCAACAGCAACAATAGCAACACTGCAACATTGTAAGTTAATCGCATTTGCTCTGAGATGTAGCGAAAGAAATCGATAGCGTATCGAAAGTATCAACGAATCATTGAATGACTCAGTTGAATATTCAATATGTTTTATTTATAATTTATTTATGACATAATTCGCTGTTTTTTTTTTTATTCTTTCTGTAAGTTACTTAGCGTAGACAGAGCATAAGAAGCAATGACAAGCAATATTATACATACGCCATGTTGGCAACTGTGTCATTTGACATATTTGTCAAGGGAAATGAAAACAGCCGCGACATTTTGACAGCTCGGTGGCTGTGGCAGCAGCTGCAGAGAACAGAGCCACCGCACAGCAGCCAGCGCTGCCAGCACCTTTTTATTTTATTGATAAAAAATGAGAACAAAAAAAAAAAAAAAAAAACAAATATTTTCACTTGTGTGACAGGCAAAATACCCTAAATATCCCTTCAACATGTGCACAATATCTACTCCTTCATTCTGCCAAAGATTACAGGGTATTACTGCCTCCCATATGTGTCATGTGCTGTGGCCAGTTTGAGTTTGCGCACTGTTCGCATGTGGAGCTAATCGAAATGTAAAGACAATGAACCATTGACGACAATACCCACAGTACCTGACCCCTTAATGGGGCACGTGCATTGAACTCCTCGAACTTATTTGAAGTGCAGCGCACGTACGTTGAATCTTTCCATGGAAAAGAGAGAAAAACATATTGGTAAATATTTAAATTATAAAACAATTGCCAGCGAAATGGGCACAAAAAAAAGGTCACTGCCAACTTGATGTCAGGCTGCACGTTTAGCATTGTCAATTATACGGAAAGGTTTCTTTTTTTTCTTCTTTACCTGCCAACAACAAAGAGGTAAAACGAAGAAGTCGAAAAAGGACGAACACTTTGCAATGCAAAGCTAAAATTTTTCGACATGAAAGAGAAGCAGGTGAGTATGAAGAGAGGAGGGTTGGGAGGGGAGGCAGCAAAAAGAATAAGCAACTGCTTTGGGTGCTGCGTAAAGCGGCTTAGAAGGCTTTTCGGTTCACCTGCCCATGCTGCAGTTTTGGGAGAGAGAGAGAGAGAGAAAGAGAAGTCACTGAAAAAGGGTTTATAAAATTGTGCGCACGACGTGGCTAATAAACTGGGGGCATACTAAAAATAAGCCAAAATGAAATGAAAGAAACGACAAAGGGAGCTTTTAATAGCCGAACGAGGTATACTCTGCAGGAAATTGAAAGGAAATGGGGAATTTTTATATGAAAGAAAGGAGAGTCATTTTTTTATAGTATAGCAAGAGACAAAGAAGAAGTTTTAGTAACAGAACTATACTATACTGTATATAGAATTATATAGTGGTACTACCTATATCTTTATCATATGTTAACATATTAAACCACATAATAGCAACACCTACTTCAAGGCAGCTAACCCTACAGAAAGGGGGTGCTAAAAAGCAATTTACCTTTAAGAAAATGCTTACTGTGCAACAGAAACCCGACAAAGCGACAACGACTCAACGAACCCAACGACACACAGACAGAGAGACAGACACAAAAAGGCAGTTGGCAAAAAACGAACAAACTGTAAGGAAAGAAAGAAAGGGATGAAGAGAAAAACACTGCAAGGCATTTATAATTAAAAACGCAAAACCTTAAACAACATTTTACTTAAGGCAACCGGAGACAGAACGCCGACGACGACGACAACTCGCAACTGTCGCTTAATAGGGGTAGAAGGGAGTGGGAGTGGAAGGATACTGCGGCAGTGGTGGCAGGTGGCAGACAGAAGTCAAACAATAAAGCAGACAACAATAATTCCAACAATAACATGACAAATTGTTTCAGGGCACACTAGCAAAGTGCTCAGCTTGCTCTGTCCGGGCAAAGAGTCGAGCCAAGTCGACTCGAGTCGTGTCGTGTTGAGTTGAGTTGTGTTGAGTCGTGCGGAGGGGCAACCTTAGAAAATCCCTAACTTATTTATGTAGGTGTTGCAAAGTCTTTTGCCGTCTTGCCACTAACCAAGTAGCCAGGGTTGCCAGCAGGGGTTCACACAATGAAAGGAGAAACTCTTGACTATTGATAACTTGCAAAGTTTGCACTAATTAAAAGTTAAATATTAAAATGTGGTACATTTTGTAGCTTAATTAGAAGACAAATTGGAGGTCGTCACGCACGCACTAAATGAGCACCCTGTATGGGTATTTTCCTCTGTTCATTTCAGCTCTCTTCTTATTTTATAAAATGTAGAAAATTGCGTCGATTAATTAAGCATCAAATTGGTCTCAAGTGAGCACCCCTTTTCTCTCTTTCTTAGATTAATGAAGCATCAAATGTATGCCAAATAAACACCCTGTATGAATGTGCTGACCCTCTCTCCCTCTCTCTATTTCTACTCCCTCGCACATAATTCCAGATCTGGTGCTGCAAACCTTAAGCTAACTTTGTGTGCGCTGCATGAAAAGTTACAACATGTGCGAGCGATGATAAATTTGATTGCAACATGCGCGCGCGCTGGCGTTGCATGTGTGTTGCATGGTGCAACATTAGCTTTAGCTCTCACGCTCAAGCTGTAATAACTTGGCAAAAATAGCTCATAATTTTCTGGCTATTGTTTTTTTTTTTTTTGCGTTGCTCTTCCCCCACAGTCACAATGCGCAGCCAACGGCATAAATCAATTTCAATGCTCAACAAACACATGAAATGTGAAATGCACAAGCTGAATGCATGTTTATGTGTGTGTGTAAATGAGTTTATGTATGTGTATGTGCATTAATGGATGTGTGTGAGTGTGTATTTATGTCTGCGTGTTTCATAATTTATGACAACAATTCCAATTTAATTTACTATCAAATTCAAAGCCAGCAAATATCCATTTAATGTTTAACAATCAACTAGCGTTTTTTTTAGCCTGCACTTGTCACGCTTTTTAAAGCCAAATTCAACGCTGTCGAACATGGTAAACTTTTGTTTAATGTCACTTTCATTTGAAATGCTTTTAGGGGCTTTGATTTTTACAACACTTTGGTGCACGGAGAGAAACAAAGGGACAATAAAAAGCTGGTGAAAGTAGAAAAGAAGCATAGGGAAATGTAGGGAGTGTGTGTGTGTGTGTGTTCAGTCAAGTGTGTGTGTGTGTGTTTGTGTAAGTGCGTGTGTGTGTGTGTGGCTGCCTGTTTGCGTGTCACTCTCGCTCTGGCCGCATGTCGCACATGTTCGGCTTGAAGGACATTCAATGGCTGTGCGCATTATGCTAAGCCTTTTCAAATGACCAGCAGGAGCAGGAGCAGGAGAAGCGGCAGCAGCAGCATCAGCTCCTGCAGCGACTGACAGCAGAGCCTGTGCTGCATTGGGAGCAGTAGACAGTTCTATGGCAGCCACAGGCAACGCAGCTTAGCTGTGTACACACACCACACACACATGCTCTTAGTGGTTTTGTGTGTGTGTGTAAGTTTTTCTTGTAATATCCTGTAACTAGAGTATTAAGTTGTATGCTGGGCTAATGGAATTGAATGCCTGCAGGGGAATTTTGGCTGTAAAGCAGCTAAATAATGGTCAAGCTTGTTGTGGAAAATGTTTTGCAAATTTTCATAGAATACTTTTGTGCTGAAATCAATATTTTGGTACTGCGCTGCTGTGCAGGGTATCCCTGCAGTTGAGAAGTGATTAGTTATACTTGCACTTTAGTCCGTCTCCTGTTTTAACTGCTCATGTTTTCACCGAAACGTTGCCTCACCACTAATACTAGTGTAAGTGGCTTTCATGCAGCCATTTTGTGCAGCGCTTAAGCAAACAATAAAACATAATGAAAGTGTAAAGCTGTTGAGCCAGAACCGAAACGAAAGCAAAGTCTGGACTTTCCCGAAAAAAGGGGTCAATTGCCACACAGTGCCTCGAGTGCCACAAAAATGCGCACATAAATGTGATAGATGTGTGTGTGTGTGTGTGTGAAGTAGAAGAATCTGCTCTGGCAAGAAATACGATTTTGTAACTTGTGCAATCACGATGAGGAGACTGGCAGGGCATATATATAATTTAATGCCAGCTTTTGTCCAGTACTTGCTACGTCTATTTACTTGTGTCAGTTGCAAGTTGCAAGCTTGGGGGAGGCAGCTCTTGCTCTTTGCCCCACAAAAACATGAGAAATGGCTGCGTTTTGCGGCAAAACTTTGTCATTTTGTGTTGCACTCTCTGCTGAGTCTGTTTCTGCACTTGACGCTTCCATCTCGCTGCATGTTGAGTGAATTTTAACATTTAATTATGAACATGTCATTCGCGGTAAGAGGTTTACGAAATGAAGCACATAAAGCAGCGTAAAAAGAAGAGCAAAAAAGTAATCGTAAAAAACTGAAATAGCAAATAATAAAATGAAATACGAAAAGAGCTTACCATGCTCGACTGCATGCACAGATCTTATCTACCTCATATATAGTATAAATTTCAATCATAAATGCAATTCCAGGGTATTGCAGCTTCAATATAGTGGCTGTAGCATTTTTTTGCCGTCGAGTTCATCGTCATTTTACAATTCAAATTGTATAAATAAAATGTCAAGCTTTATGACATCAACGTAAAGTAAAAGCAAAGTCGAAAGCAACCACGGGGAGGTGGAAGATGCAGGGTGTAGGGTGGGGTTGCTGGTGGGTAATTTTAATGGATCTGCATATATCAAATTAAGTGCTCGCCGCAGAGGGCAACTGTGGCAAACTCAACTCGACTCTTGGTAGACACACGACATTGCTCATACGCCGCATTGTGCGCAAGGTAAAACAGCACAGCCCAGGCAAGGCAAGGTAAGGCAGGAAACAGACAACGAAACATGCCACGCTACCTTGCTCACCCATTCGACCCTTACCGATGCCATTTTTCATGCCCTGCCAATCGATAATTCTTTTGTTCATTAAGAAGTTGATAAATCACAGAGTAAGAGAGGGAGGGCAAGAGAGAGAGAGACAGAGAGAGTTGCACGCGAATCGTTCGCTCGCTGGCTCGTTGAGTTTGTGGCTAACGACAGAAAATGAAAGGAATTTCATAGTTTAACTTGGGCCAAATTGCAAACTCAATAAGCTGCTGGACAGTGTAGTTTCGCAGGTGTACGTACGTGTGTGTGTGTGTACCTGTGGGAGTGTGTGTGCAACCGTGACTAATGTACTTCAAATAGACTTCGACACTCGCACAGGAAATTGTGTGGTACAGAAAGGAGTGAGTTGAAGAGGGATACAAAGAGAGATAGAGATAGAGATGAGAGAGGAGAAAACGCCCCCACTTCATGCCTCACCTGTTGTTACTTTGTCCAATTGAGCTGGAAATTAACGCATCGCTAAAGCTGCAGCAGCAGCAGTAGAAGCTGCAGCTAAGCTGATTTGCTGGTTAGCCCAAACCACATGAAAGTGGAAAGAGTTGTCAGCCAAAAGCAAAGAACGTTTGTGCAAATGAAAAGGGATAGAGAAGGCACAAAGAGAGAGAGAGTGGGAGCTGGAGTTGAAGATGAAATGTGCATAACAGGATAAACTGAAATGGATATGAAGGAGTATTGAAAGTGTAGTTCAACATTCTCGCTGCGGTTCTAGCTATAGAGCAGCGACTTAAATAAAAAAAAAACGTAGAAGAGGAAGGATGAAATGTAGAGTATTTCATCTTGTTTGAATTTTTTATTAGCTTCGTTTCGTTTGATGATGATGAAAGGATTCGATGAGAGAGTTAAATATTTTGAAGAGCTTAGTGCAGTCTGCCTGTTATACATACCTTTAGTTAGTCTGACTTATCCCAACTCTTGACGTTCCTATTTCCCTTTTCTACTGCTTGCTTAAACGTTTAATCAACACTCAAACACAAACTTCTCTCTGTCAAGGGATTAGACTGCCGCCTTGCCATGGTCAGTCAAGCCACAAGAAACAGTTCTCCCCCCAAAGAACTTCAGCTAGTTCCGGACTTGGCTTTGTCTCCTTGCCTCGACTCTCGTCTGTGCCGCTGCGGATTATTTACATTAAGCCGTTTTAACTGATTAGATTTCGCGCAGCTTTTCGCAAAACTTTGCTGTCAAAGTTTGTCCATAAATTATTACCCGAATTTGCTGCGGCGGCACTGCTGATGCTGCTGCTGGTGCTGGTGCTGGTGCTGCTGTTGGTTCTGCACCTGCTGTGCGGGTATTTAAACAATTTAATTGTGTTTTAATGAAATGGCACACACAGAGTGACAGTTAGAACTGACTCTCTTGCCCCATGGTGCAATAAAATTATGTTTAGCATATATTAAGGCGACATTTGCGGCACTTACTCGTTGCGTGTGTGTGCGCAGACGTTGCACAAATTAATGAGACTTTATATACGCCCACGTACGCGCACTCAGACAGGGCGAGGCAAAGCAATGCTCAACAGTTGGCGACGTGGTAGCAAGTAGGAGAAAGCAGACTAGCGAAAGGGGAGTTTACCAATAGGGGAGGGTAAGCAGGTGTAACTGAAGGAGGAACGCAAGTCAGCAAGCAAGGAGATTGCCCATGGAGGTAAGGCCCCTGCGAGGAGACTCTGTTAATGAAGAAAAACTTGAGCAAAATGCGCAATCGACGTACAAATTGTGATTGCAGTTGGCAAAGTGTGTTGCACACTTTGATATTGCCCGACGGGTTGGGTTACTATATACAGTATCTTCTGATAGCTTTTGTTGTGCTGTTGCTGTTGTTGTTGTTGCGGTATTGGCTTAAGTTAGTTACAAAACAGTTTTTTGAGCAGTTTTTCCACTGTTCATTTCATCGGGGGGCGACAGTCGGGTAGGGCGTTTGTAAGCGAAGTTTTGTATTAAAAAACTTTTATCTTCTCTTCTACTTTCAGGTAAATGACGTAAATTTTTAATTACTAACTTCAAAACTTGTCCACCAACATGATGGTTGGTGGTGGTGGTAGAAACCCTACACCCTATCTGGTTTCTTCTACTGGTTGCTGTACGTCGTCGTCGTCGTCGTCATCATCATCGTTGAGAAAGTTTTCATCATTCAGTTTGCTGTCAAGTGTCAAGTGTCTGTCGGCCAGACCGAGTTGCAGACAGAAACGGAGACGGAGATGGAGATGTAGTCGGAGATGAAGATGGCGTTGGTGCCTTGCCAAAAAGTTGCAGCTGGGCACAGAGAAAGAGAGAGAGAGATCTCAGAGAAAGACGAGAAGGAATTGGGGTTAACATGTTGTTGGCTGGACATGCGGGCGAGCAAGAGAGCAAGAGACTTGGTCTGCAGTTGGCAGCAAATAATCAAAACTTGCTACCCATATCATTATGCCTAGATTGAACCGAATATATATGTATGCATGTGTTTGTGTAGTTGGATTTGCGCCTTGTCTCGCATTATGAAAGACCGCAAAAGTTTCACAATCACAGGCGGCTGCTGCAAATTAGCATTCATCGCATTCATTCCGCACTCATTCAGGATTTTGCTTTGGCGCTTTTCGTTTTGCGCTTTACGCTTTGCATTCCAAAAATCCTCGCTCCGCTCCCAAAATGTAGATGTTGTAGCCGGAAACGGAAATGTGCTTGGCAGACGAAATTATCATGGGAGCCAAGCGCAAAGGCGAACTGTGAACGGTAGGGCGCC
Source organism: Zaprionus indianus (assembly GCA_018904595.1). Taxonomy (NCBI): domain Eukaryota; kingdom Metazoa; phylum Arthropoda; class Insecta; order Diptera; family Drosophilidae; genus Zaprionus; species Zaprionus indianus. The sequence continues at coordinate 5,008,702 of JAEIHA010000171.1, read as the reverse complement.
CAACGTTGGCCTTGCTGAGCAGCCAAGGAAGTGTTGCTACTGGGCGGAAGATGTAATTAGGGTAAAAGCAAAATGGCAAAATGGAAAATGGGAAAATAATTAACACTTGAGCATAATTAATTGCACGACAAATGACAAGTGTCTCGTGGGGCCGAAGAGGCGGCGACGGCGGTGGAGGTGTGGGCGCAAAAAACCACCAAGTAAAACTCTATAACACCAACTCGCATTGTTTCTCTCTCTCCCACATAATATTTCTCTCTTTCTCTTTCTGTGTAAAATATTGTTGGCATCCCGAAAAGTTCTGTTTGCATTAAAGCGCATTAAGTGCGCTCCATTTGCCATTGGGCAAAATTGTGCAAAAAGTTGATTGCACACACACAACACAACATCATGCAACACACGCATGCATGCAGCAAGCAAGCACATGCAACACTTAATAACATTTTCTAATCTGATTATACGCAGAATTGATTTCAAATCAAATTCCATTTACGAATTTCACAAGAAGAAAAATCAAAATCAAAGTTATTCAATTTGCCATGGCAAATGCTGCAAACATAATTTGAATGGACAAAGGCAAATTGCCTTGCTGCTTGCCACATATGTGGCAGGTCATGTATAGTATAGGAGAAAGTTTAAAATATTTGTTGCACACTTTTCTAGGGTAGCTGCTCAGTCTGTGCAAATGAGTTGAAAAGAGAAATTGTTGTTCGTTTGTGTGTGAACTTCGATTGTGACATTGATTGTGTTAATTAAAATTAAATTTACGGCTAGATTGAAATGTTCTACAATGCACACACACACACAGACGGACAGCGTGAAGTACTATTTCATTTCTCAACTCTAGCAATAAATTACAATAAACTTTTCGCAATTCCCATTTGGATATTTCGTTATTTTGCACTTCAGCGCCTCACAATGCCAACGTTTTTTGTTGTTGGGGGTCGGGGGTTAAGCTATTGTTTCATCCGCTTTGTGGTTGTGTGTGTGGGAGGAGGAGAGAAGGGGGGTACAGAAGGCAGCATTTTCAATATGGAAATCCCACAATTGGCAGCCATGACAACCATTTAGTGAGAATCTTTAGCAGCTCGTTGCCAAGAACTGAAAAAGAGCGAGCGAGGGAAAAGTAGATAAATCAAAGGCAAACTGAGAGGGCAGAAAGAAGAGTAAGAGAATGATAGAGAACAAGAAAGAGAGAAATAAAGAGAGATATAGAGAGTTAGGGAATTAAGGAAGTATAATTCTCTGCATGCTCTGCACATTTTAAACCCAATCCCCAATTTGATTTGTTTGATGAAGTGGAAAAAAATGGCCAGAAGAACAAACAAGGCAACTTTTCCATTGTTTTCCAGCTTTTCCTGGGTTGTTATTGTTGTTCTGGCTGTTGTTGTTGTTGTTCCCCCTCCGCTTGACCTTAAACAAAACTTTTAATTGCATCATTTGCATAAACGATTTATAAATAGTATACCAAATATGGAAAAGTTTTTTAATTAAAATTCGTATTTGCAGCTGAAGTGAAGCTTTCTTTGAGCCAAAATTATAACTCGAAATACCATAATAATATTAATAATAATACGTGAAACGTTCATAAAGTTGAACGTATTACAAATATTTATGTTGGCGCCCCGTTCGGTTTATGTTTGTGTGTGTTTTCCTGCTTCTCTCTTTTTAATTAAAAACATACACACAACATTTTTGATGATTTTTCGCATTGTCATCATTGTACTTGCGGTGGGGGGGGGCGCCCAACGTGGGGCGGCACTGTTTGCTTTTCGGAGGATTTCAATCAGTGCCAAGGCAACAACAGAGGGAAAAACACAACAACAGCTAAAGCGCTTCTCATTTAATTTAACTGAAACTGCTTCTTTTGCACTCGCCAGCCTGGACAAAGGCAAGAGACACAAAGAAAGGGAGAGAGAGAGAGAGTGTGTGTGTGTGGGCGAGACAGACATAACAATAACCAGGCGACGTGGCAGCATTTAAGTGATTTTGCTTTTCATTCATATATCGTGATGGTTATCTCAATCTACCGTACAGTCAGTCGTCGACGACGATGATGATGACGACGACCACGTTGATGATGATAATGAAGATGATGATGATGGTGATCGGTATAATGACTGCCGTCCGGTTTCTGCTGCTATCGAGTTCCTTTTGTTGTGACCACTGCGATGACCAATGAATGCGATTCCTTGTACGTGCACGTGCCTGCGGTTGCATAAGGAAATTGCACCAAGTACAGCGAGTACATTGCATACAGTGCAGAGAGTTCAGTTTTGTATATGTATATATAAAGTCTGTCTGTATCCTTCGACTGCGACTGCTGCCTGTGATGGCTGCAGCAGCTTTAAATTGCATGCGAAATTGATTTCCAGTGAATGCAGTAGATAAATAAAATGAGAAACTTAAAATGTTGCTCTCTTTCTCGCTTAATTCGAATGCGCTCATCAAGAAAATCAAATTAAATGCGCAACAATTTTACACAAAAGTAATTGCTCTTGGGGTTATTATAGCTACGTTTGTTAAGAGAGCTTCAGTAATTGGAAGATTTCTCTATGGGAATTTTGTGCTGACTTTTATCAATACTTGGATGTGATAGATGATATTCCTGTTGCTTGTACAACGTCTTTTTTGCATTTTCGGTCTTTGAGGAAAGCAGACACTCTTCTCCACACACACTCAACCACTCTGATAGACACTCACACACACTCTCTGACTGACAGACACACACAAAGCATAAGCCAGAGCAATTATTTTGCAAATGACACACGGGCAAAGCCTTTCCAAAATTTGTTGACCCACTCACAAAATTCTAGGAAAAAGGTGCTGGGTTTATTTTGCACAAATTGACAAACTGTTTGCACAGGATACACAAGACATCACACCAGCACACACACACACACCACACACACACCTCACACACAGAATATGGAAGCTACGACAGTGTAGCAAAAAATGTAAATAAATAAATAAAATAAAATAAAATAACAATTTTGCTAAAAACAAGCGACAACAAAGACGACTCACTTGCTGCCGCTGAAGTTTGCTGTGCGTGGAAATACCCTGTATAAAATAGAGACTGCAATTAGGCAGACTTCCACAGGGTTTCTTATACAATCAAAGAACAAATCCCTAACAATGATAACAGAAGGGAACACCCCTTAGAAAAATAATTTTATATTAAAATGAAATTTCCCATGCCTTCAAATTAAATTATTACACTCCCTGTGCTCACATTTACAGGGTATACGATACGCAAGCAACTTGCACAAATTTCTTTGCTTTTGGCAACCACAAAAAGCCAAAAAATTTGTCGGAGGGAAAGTTCCCTAATCCGGCACAAGGTGTAGGGTGTGTGTGTTTGGAAAGGGGTGTGTATGTGTGAGTGTGTTGGCATTTTATTACAAAAGTTTACATGACTATGCAGCCCTTTCGGCCATTGTTGTCAGTTGCTCAGCGTGTGTCTGTGTTAGTGTGTGTGTGGCTCGCTGTTTTTGTCATTTTTATAAGCTTTAAAAACTGGTTTCAAAACTGTTTTGCATAAAACGCCATACGAACTGAGTCATTGCATTTGATATTTATAAGGTGCAGGCAACGTCAGCAGCAACAACAACAACAAAAACACGAAAACAACAATAGCAACTGCAACTAAAACAACAACAATGTGGCATAGTAAAGTTTTGCCGCCTTAGTGAAAGTTCAGCAATTTGTGTGTACACACTTTACTTTTAATGACATTTTTGTTGCACCATTTCAACAGTGTGGCAGTGAGTGGTGAGGGGAAGAAGGGATGTGGGGGCTCTGGGCAAGTCAAGGATTTGCCATAAATATTTTGTGAGTGTCTCGCAAATGCAACTGCGGCTGCCAATTGTCAGCATAAGTTTCGGTCAACAGGAGAAGTAACAAACATTGACAAAGTGCACTACAGAAGCAGACAAAAGACATTGAATCAAGTCGACTATGCAATGCGCTACAAATAAAAACTAAAAAACAGAAAAGTAACTGCAAACTTGCAATCGCTTTCAATTAGCTAACTTAGTTTGTTTGCTGGTTAATGTACCCTGCCCTGCAGCCAAGTGTAGCTGCTGAGAAAACCTCACGCACTACAAGCAAAGTGCATTAGAAAGAGATGGAGAGAGGGAGAGAGATAGAAAAGGGAGAGACTGGTAGAGGACGAGGTGAAAAGAGAGAAGCAGAGCTGCACTGAGTGTGCATCCAAAACTATTGCAACTAAAATTGAATTAAAGCACAAACTTTTCAGATGCTCTCTCGCTGGTTAGTGCGGGGAGGGCAGGGAGGTAGTAAGGGAGAATTGTGTGGGGGGAGGCGACCCACTCTATATATTTATTTATATATATATTTTTTGTGCGACTTTCTGTTGCGGCTTTTCGCTTTGACCACGAGTAATGCATTACAACAGCGTTCTACAAGCTGCGGAACATGACCGATGCCCAATGTAATTAAGCAAGTTACAAGCAGCTGACACACACACACACACACAGAGCACACACAGGGCACACATACACTCACTGTGCACACACAAACTTCCCTGCACGCATTTATTATTAGTCATGACCGGCAAGAGCGTACATATAGTGCCATATTTAATATGCGATTTCTGACACCACTTTTATGGTACTTTCCTCTTTCCCCCTCTTCCCCTTCCTCCTTATCTGCCTTTCGCTCATACACAATCATAAAATGTTGCGTTGTCCATTCGATGGTCGAAAAAGATAAAGGACGATGCTCATTTATTTGACTTACGCAAATGGACGTACGTGTGCGTGTTCGTGTGTGTGTAGTAGGCATGCTCAAATAAATGGCAGCTCATAAGATTCGTCTGCCACACACACACTCGCACACCCACACATGTCATATTTTTAATGAAATGCTGTGTGGACTTTTGGGCCAAGCGGAGAAGGCAGCACAGGCAAAAGCAGCGTGTGTGCAACGATTTTTAATACAAGGCAAGGCAAATACGCTAGATGAATTACGTACAAAACTTATTAAAGTTAAGCAAGTGGAAGGCGTGCTATATAAGCATACATATATAAATATATATATATATATATTACTTTGGCCTGATGTAGGTCATGTGGCAGTGAGTGTGTGTCTTACGATGTGCGTGATTTAAGTAAGCTAAGGGAGTCTGTGTGTGGTAGAAGGGGCAGCAACATGTGAGATGAATAACTGCAGTGTTAGCAAGATTTATGCATGGCTGTTGTAAATGAATATTAGCCAAGGTAGATGGCATGTGATGCTGGCATAACGAGGTGTGCCGTGTGCCATGTACGTGTGTGTCTGTGTCAAGTTTGGGAAGTCAAAAAATTAGTTGACCACAAAGGGAGAACACACTGTCTTTTTATCTACCTCACTTGCTGTATAGCTCCGTTGTTCTCTCTATTGTATCTTCTCTTCTTCTTTTCTATTATTCTCCCTCTCTCTCCTTCTCACAAGCTCCATTCTTCTTGCCTTGTTTATCTTAAATTTTTTCCCTTTGCTTCTTCCTCTGTCATCTCATTTAATGTCATGCAATTTAAAAACAGCAGCAACTGTAAATAAACATTAAAAAGGCCAACAACTGTCGCACAATTTCTTGCAGTGCATTGCTGTGTCTGCAATTAATGCGTTTTAAAGCCAATTTGAGCGCTGCAAAGTATGCAACATACGAACGTAAACATAATTATAAGCCACACACCCCACACACTCGCTCTCCTTTTTCCATCTCCCTCTCTCTCTCTCTCTGTCTGTCAGTTACCATAACATGAATTGCTGGCTGCTATAGCAGTTGCCTGTCGTAAATAAGAATCGACATTTCATGTTACCATTTTTGGCATTTGCGGTTGTTGCGACGGTGCAGCATTAATGAGGGGCCTTTTGCTCTGTTAATTTGCACTTTGCTGTGGGCCATATGTAACCACGATAACTCTGACGAACGTCCAATCAATACCACACACACACACACACACAGTTTTTGTGCATTTAATAATAGGACGCTACTGGAACTATCGATAATCAGGCGTCTGCTGCGGTTCCGCTTTGCTACTGTGCAATTTTCAAACGAGCTGCAGCTGGCAGTGACAACAAGAGGGAGGGATAGATTAAGAGTGGTAGGGTGAGAAAGGGGGTTGGAGGGGGGGCAGAGTTAGGGAACGATGATGTGATTGATGTTGGTTAGCAGCCAAAAGTCGTAACTAAATCTACTCGCAGCACTAGTTACCGATGGCATCCGGCCACAAGCAACAGCCGGAGTCGTGGCGCTAGCCCACACAACAACAAAATGGCGTCGATGTTGGTGACAGGAAATGCTCGAGAAACGACGCCATTTTGTGCGACATTTTGTTACGCTCACGTGCAAAAGAAACGCGCGCGTGTCTCACTCTCTCCCTCTGTCTGTCTGTCTGTGTGAAAACATTTTGCGGTGATTTTTAGCTCGTTTATTTATCGAGAGAAAACTGGCGAAAATACTTGAAACTAGTCCGACATATTCGCGCTGACGACGACGACAACTCTCCGCTATATATAATGGCCCGGAACTATGTGAAATTTACGTGATGCTGCTAAATGTCAAATATTTTGTCATTGCGATACAATGCACAAACTTACAAACAGAGGGAGTTAGAACGATGGGGAGGGAGGAAGAGAGAAATGGAGGCAGAGCACGGCAGCTTGGCGAAAGGCCTCTTGCTAGAGAGAGCTCGATTGCAATCGCATTTCTGTGACAGTTTGACAGACGATTTTTCGACGGGTTCGACTATGAGAAATAACTATGGTTATTGAGTGTTAGTGGTAAAGAATGTTAGCGTATGTGTGTGTGTTTCTGTGTGTGTAGGTGTGAAACAGAGAAATGTATGAGCTGGCAAAGCAAATGAATGAACTAAAAATATTTCTGTCATTTGCCTGACTAAAATTTATAATGCTAACTTAGAAGACAGTGGAAAAACTAAAAATACAAATGCAGTAGCTGACATGTGGTATAAGGGAAGGGTATGTGATATTTAAAGTGCCTGTATATGTTGTGAACAAAAATATATATACCATAGTAAGGTATAAGGTTTTTAAAGTGTTTGCATTTATCTTCAATGAAATTATATAAATACTCTAAAACAAATGAAAGAATTTAAAATATTATAAACTAAAATACAGTGATGAATCTGCGCAAATATTAAATACAGTTGCCAGACAGAGGGAGAAGGCGGGCAGGCAGATATGGCAGGCTGGAAGAAGAGACAGACAAATGTCAACACAGTCATGCGGGCCAATTTCGGGCATATGCGGGAACTTGAAACAATATGCAAGCCAAACAAATTGTTGGTTGTAAATTTTGTTATGCTGTTGCCTGTCTGTCGAGGAGGAAGAGGCTGGAATTGAATGCAGACGACAAGTGTCATTTGTTTGTCAGCTGGTTGCAGGCCAAGTTTAGATAAGAGCGGCAACAGCAGCGGGAGCCAACATTCAGACTCGTTGACGACCACGTGGAGTCAATTTCAGGTGTCGTTTGGACATAAATTACAATTTGAGTGGGCAGGCAGCTTAGAGAGATAGAAGAGGAGGCAGGCAAGAGGAGGCAGGCAAGAGGAGACAGATAAGAGGAGGCAGTGAAGAGGAGGCAGAGAAGAGGCGACAGTGAAGAGGCGACAGCGAAGGGGCGACAGCGAAGAGGAGACTGGAAAGAGGAGACAGGAAAGAGGAGACATAGAAGGGGAGACAGAGAGGAGAGTACGAGGGTCGTTTGATAAGTCCGTGACTTTTTGTATTTGCCGCGCACCTGCTCTAAATACAACACTGCTCCTGTCAGCAGTTATCGATTAACAGCTGACTGTAAAATTTTGAGAAAGCTGCGTTTTTTGGTTTGCGTTTTATAGGCATTGAAAGCAGACGATCTCGTGAATTTTAACGAAAATGGAAAAAAGTGAATTTCGTGTCAGCATGGCAAAATTTCATAAATTGGGCTACGAACTGCTACCCCATCCAGCATATTCTCCAGATTTAGCCCCCTGTGACTATTTTTTGTTTCCAAACATGAAGAAATGGCTCGGCGGTAAGAGATTCGGGTCATCACAGAAACAAACGACTATTTTGAGGGCCTTGAGAAAACCTATTATTTGGAAGGAATAAAAAAATTGGAAAAACGCTGGACTAAATGTATAGGGCTAAAAGGAGATTATGTTGAGAAATAAAACGCTTCTTTGACGAAAAAAATATATTTTATTCAAAAAGTCACGGACTTATCAAACGACCCTCGTATATATGTAAGTAGGAGAGATGGAGAGTTCGAAGTTGGGGAAAAGACATAAACAACAGCTGGTGCGTTATAAACCGCACTTGGCTCAAATTTTATGTGCGCACAAAACTATTTAAATTGCAACTCACCTGCGCTCTGTTCGTTGTGCGTTGCTCATTTGCATAAAAAGTGGGTAACTCCCGACCACTCCCCCTCCCACTCTCGTCATGCTTCAATCATAATGTGTACTAAGCTACCTGGCTAGACTGGCGCCCAGTTATTGCTGCCGTTCCCCCTTCAGTCTCCCGTGGCAGCTTGCAATTAACAACTTTTTGATTAGTTGGTCAGCCGCGCGCAAAACTTTTGACATCGTTTTTACAGTTGCGTGCCTGTGTGTGTGTGTCTGAGTGTGTGTTGTGTGCGCACAAAGTTGTTGAGTTTTTTCAACACTAAGCGTCGAAATTTATTTAAGCCAAAAACTATGCTATACTTGCTGCAGTTACATTTGCCCACACACTCACACACACAGGTATGTGTGGGCTATGCGGGGGTATGTGTGTGTGTGTGCGAGTATGTTGCACAGTTATTTGTGAAAGCTTAAAACTTTCGTTATCAACAAATGCGTAAATCCAGCCAACCGAAAAAAAGCGCTAAAACTTTGCACAGCTGTCGGAGTGTGTGTGGTGCGTAGCTGCCTGTGTGTGGCTGGTTTGTGTGTGTGTGTATTTATAGAGCTGTCTAACTTTTAGGCAAAATATTTATGATAGCCAAGAAATCGTTTAACAACCTGTAAACGAAGCGAAAACGTCGTGTGCAAAAGGTTTTTAACTAAAGCAACTTTCTTCATCTCGTATAAGGTATATAGAGTGTGACTTGGTTGACTTTGGTAATACAGTTATGAACTTTAATTGCCAGAGGCTTATCAGGAATTTTTTTGTAAACTATAGTAGTCTGCTTTTTGGCTGCGTTTCAAATTAACATAGAAGCATTTATTCACAGTCGTTTAAACAGCTTAACGATTGTTGTGCTAATTATCAAAATATGCAGAATGATTCAAAGCGGAATATATTTTAAATATTTTATAAAATATACTCAATTCACACGTTCGTATTGTTTCAACAACTCACCGATTTCTCACTCCTCTCAAATCTTTCTCTGCCTTCCGAGTCGCATTAAAGTTTAACAAATGGCCCAGAAGTTTAGCAAAGTCCGTTCGAGCAGAGCTAAGTGGCTAGACATTACGGCAGACAGTAAGTACACGGCAGGCGAGTGAGTACACACGCTTTCGGGTACTCATTGCACACGCCTGTGAGCTGCCATTTAACCATTAAGTGTCGTCTTTAGTCGAAAGTTCCGCCTACTTAAGAGCATCTCAGCTGGCTCCAGGTAAATGGAGAGCGTGTCATCTGTGCGGGGGAGAGAGAGAGAGAGCAAGAAACCGAAAAAGAAAACCGAAAAATTTTCATTTATTATTTTGAGAATGAAAACTTTTTTGGCCTCAACCTCAACGAGCCTCGCTTGGGGCATAAGTTGAGAGGAGAGTTTGTGTGTGTGCAGTGAGCACTACCCCAACAGTCTCAGGTATACTGAGTAGAGGCTACTGGGGTACTTATTATCGATTGCCCTGCCATCAGGTGAAAATGTGATGCTTTTCCCGGCCGTGTGTTTTCAATATGCTGCGCACACGCTAAGCTTTTCCTTTTTGTATAGCTCTAACAAAAGTTTGTCAATCGACGGCGGCAAAGGATAACGGCTCAGTTGATGTGACAGTTAAGTAGCGCGCGCACACACACACTCCCTCGAACAACCATCGCACCCTCTTTGCCACACACGGCGAACCACACCTAAACCTCTAGCTCGCACACCCTTGAAACTGTTGCCGTTGGTGTGCCATAAAACTTTATCTAAATGGTTAAACCAAGCGCACGCTCATTCAATGAGAATGAGGCGTGGGGGAGTAAGCAGAGGTAGGATAAAGAAGAGGGGGAGGATAGAGGAGATTGTGCATTAGAGCTGGCGCTGTGGGTTGTGGATTGCGGCGAGAGAGACTTTCATTACTTTCATTATTTAGCGCGCTGCACACGCAATACACACAACACACACACACACCGTGCGCAAACTGTGCGATTTAGTTTAATTGAAAGGCATTTTGATGAGATTTTAGTTGAACGCTGATGGCGAACAAAAGGCGAAGCGAGGCGATGGCGAAATCATCTTAAACATCTAATAGGCTTATGTGCAATTGACAGTTGCAAATTAAAGACATTTTATGCTAGCAAAAAACTCAATTTATTTTACAGACTCCACTCTTAAAGCATTTAAAAAGCAATGCCAAAAACCTTTGACAGCACGAGAACATTTCAAACACATTTTTCAATTAAAGTAGTCGCTCTTTGAAACGTCAATAAAATTGTAAAGCCATATATTCTCCATATAGAAAGGCAAAGATTTTTCAATCAAAGTTTTCCCTCTAGCAAAATTAACAAAATTAAAATAAAAATGCTATAAATTTATTTGTTTCAAACATGCCGATATTAATCAATTTAACTAACGAAATATTTGCAGAATGCAACTAAAACTTTTAAAAATGTTTAATAAATTGTAAATTTAAAGAATTTTTGCTTTTGATATACAATTTATATTAATTAAAATGGTCTAATCTCCATGCATACCAGAGGAGGGTATTCCTGCCTACGCTTTTAATTTCGTTTGCCCAAAAAATTATGCAACACTTTTGCGCTTAATTAGGCAGCGCCAGCACAAAATGGAAACTCAAGAATTCATCAGCATCAATTTGTCAAGCAACTAAGTATTGCCATGCTTGTTCTTGTTGTTGTTTGCCTTGTTTCTCTATTTTTTGTCTCTTTCTAGCCGGCATGGTTTGTCTTCGTTTGGAGCTGGGTAGGGTTGGGTTTCTTGTGGATACTTTTATTTTTTGGGGTAGTCCGGGTTTCTTTTTCAGCTTCGCCTGTCTATTTTGACACGTTTCTTTGCCTCGTTTGGCAGCTTCTCCCCACGGGCATCGCACGCGCTGTTTGTCTTGTTAAGACAGCGACGGCGTTTTGTGCGTTTTAATTATCAACTCCACGACTGGTCACAGCATAGACAACAGCAACAGAAGCAACAACAACAGCGATAAAAAAAAGGCCACGCTAAGCGTTAATGTTTTCTATGGGAAACTGTTTCAGCAAATTGCTTATTGAAGGGCAAACTGCGTAGATATTTTTATAATGTTCTTGGGGATCTGTCAGCTTGCGCTGGAAGTGAATGATATTTAAAGCCTATGCAAAGTGGGATGATTTTTAAATCCAGTTAAGAGCTTTGTTTGTGCAGTTTTAAGTTGGTTTTGTTATTGTTTATATAACATATAATTAAGAAGTGTTTATACATACACAATTTCGACATGGTGGGAAGTGTTTATGCTTTCGAATGAAAAGACTTTAAAACTATTTCCAAACCACTTCCTTCCCAAACTTATTGCCCTCTTTTAAGCGCTAGTAAAATAGGCGACCGATTTCGAATTCTTAAAATGTTTGTCTACTTTTCAGCGGTTGTTAAAAGTGGCATTGCTAGTGCTTCACATATAATGCTCCTTAAAGGGTATCTCAGCAGTCATTACTTTACCCTTTCTTACTTCCTGCCTTGTTTATTGACAGCCAACGCTGCGTGGCTACGTCGCTCCTCATTTTAATGAGTTCCGTCCGCACTGTACGGGGGGCTACTTAGACGCCTTCGTTTTTCGCAGCTTCTTGACAGCAGCTGCGTGGCTTTGCATCTGGCGCAAAGTTTTGTGCCGAAAAATGCCATTAGCATTTTGCCTTGACCAAGTTAAAGTTTTAAATAAATACACGCACACACACACACACACACAGTCGCACAAATAACATAAACATGACAAACTAAGCAACTTGCTGGCAAGAAATATTGTTGTTCTTTGCGTGGAAAGTTTTGAGCGCTCGCTCGCTTTAATTAAGAAAATGTTGCACTGTGTAAATTGTATATACCAGTGTAACATATAAGTGTGTGTGTGTCTGCAACAGTCGCAGAGCTTTGTAATTATATTGCAACATTCGATTGAAGTTCGTCGTCTGTCCGCAATCAGTCAGTGCGAAAAAATAATCGAAGTTGTCGTTGGCGGAATGCGAACAGGGGCAACTGCCAACTGGCAAATAAAATTGTTAAGCAAATGGAATTTTAATTCAATTTGAATGTGTCGCGCACCGACTGCAGAGTACCATTGGCAGCTGTCTCCCTCGCGCTCTTTCTCGCTCTCTCTGTCTTGCTTGCCACCTGCTTCTCTCTCGCGCTCTATTAACAAAGACATGCCGCTGGCACAGACAGCGAGTTGAAGTCGAAGTCGTTGTCGTCGTCGTCGTGTCTTCCCTTCTTTCTTACGCTGTCTGTCCCCCCTTCTCTCTGCCTTTCGCTTTCTCTCAATCTCTCTCCCTTCATTACTCACCCTCTCTCTCTCTCTTTTCCTGTGTATTTTTATGTAATTTCGCAGATTTCTTTTGTTTTTCGCAACGTTCTTCGTCGCGCCATTTTGTGTAATGTAATTTCATTAAGGCGAAGCGACAGCGCACACAACGGACAAGCGGACATGCGGACACGATTGTGCACGGGTGAACATGCTGTACGCATATATCTTTAATTACGGCAAATTGCTGGCAGAGAAAAAAGAAAAAACAACTCGCTCAATCGAAGTCAGCTCTTGCAACCACCTGATGCAGTTGCAACTGCAGTTGGCAATGTGCCGCTGCAACGTTGCCACACACGTTCCCCCAGGCACAATTGTGTGACGACGTCTCCCACTGGCCGCTTTCAAGGTGTAAATGCTGTGCATGGGCTGTGGCACTTGTGATTGTCTCCCCTCTCCTCCCCTCGCAGACTCCTTCGCACTCTCGCATTCTCGCACGCTGTCTGCCAGTAGCAGCAGCAGCAACAGCAGGCGGGCGTGTGGCAACTGTCAATTGTGTGGCAGCGAGTCGAGAACTTAAACTCATTAGCTGTCGCCATGGGGCTTAGTTATGCAGCAGGAGCAGGAGCAGCAACCTCTCTGAACAGGTTGCCAGGCTGAAGCTCAACCCCAGGCTTGCTTTATGAATTTTTCAGCTGTTGCAATGCCAAGTAGCTTGCCACAAATTTGGGTCAACTACAGCGCTTGGCTAGAACGGCATTTTCTGCATTTTCTATGCAACTCTACCTCCCTCTCTATCTTTCTCGGTCTCGGTCTCTTTCGGTGCAGTGCAGCGCAAAATTGCCTTGTTTCTTGCTGCTTGTGTGTGTGTATGTGTGTGTTGTGCGTTGTGACCAGTTCAAAAAACAAGCAAAATCGCTTAATTCTCATTCTCTCTCTCTCTGTCTCTGCGTATGTGTTTGTGGCATGTGTGCATGCTTAGCTTCCTCGCCTCAACCCCCAGCTTTGTTGCAAATTTAATGTAGCATACTTTTCAGGTGCGGCAGCAAAAGGCGACGCGTTAACTCTGATTTAGACGTGCAACAATCGTTTAAGCTTTGCGTCGCCGTGTGCAAGACAAGGATTTGTGCTTTTAGACATTATACGTGCTATATACATAGGTATATATCTTCCGGTTTAGGGGGTAAAAGAAATGGAATTTTATAATGGCAAGGCAAAGAATGCTATGAGCAGATTAAGAGAGCATTGCGGAACTTGCTTCTGTTAGAGAGTATCGTCTTGGCATTAGACGTTTTGATTAATCAGATATTTATTCTGCAGTGCTTTATCTTCGTACATATATAGCGTCTTATATGGTACTGAATATGATCTTAAAGCTCATTAATATTTCCTTCCTTTGTCGACCTCTTCTCTCTCAACTTTCTAGCTTTCTTTCTTTAAAGTCTCCACTCCAACTGAAGCTTAGTTGTTTGCCAGCTTACCTGGTATTTTATTCCTCTTTCTCTTCCCCATACTCTGCTATTTTTGTTGCCTGCCACATGCAACGGTGCATTGCTGCAGCTTATCGCATGTTTTGCTCGTACAGCGAAAAGCACGATTTAAATAAATGTTTAACATATATTTCTGTGTGTGCTAAGCTAGCACAAATTAATGAGAAATTATGCTACCACATTCTCAACCTCCTGCTCCCCCTTTCCCTCTGTACACCACCTGCTTCCTTCCCCCTTTGGATGTGCACATTTGCGCAACTTACAATTAAAATTTGCCATTTTTGTGTTGAGCTTGACATTTAATTTGCTAAGGCAAATGCTTTGATAACTAATTGAAAATGTGTAGAGAGGTTCAGAATTAGTGAAGCATGAGTTCTCTAAGGGATCGTGCTTTAAGTAATCGCTTAAATATGATAACCAGCTACGCTCTGCTATTTCAATAAACAAACATCAGAAAAAAATCGCAGACAAATAACGCGGAGACAGTGTAAGATGAGGAAGAAAAAGATGAGGGGTAAAAGAGAGGAGAGCAGACGCAAGTTGGCAGAAATAAAATGGTAAAAGAGTCAACAACCCAATGCACACACACGCACACAGACACACATACACATGTAAGCGGATGCGCGCATGGGGAATCGAGCAAATCAAATGTAAACACAGTCTAACACGCACACAAACACACACACACACGCACACATTCACAACAAGCATGTGTTGACAGCAATAGCGAAAAATAAGAAAAAAGTAAAGACAGCATAAGGTAGTTGCAGCTGCTGGACTAGCTAATACCCTGTAAGTTAAAAAAATTGCAGATTTGAGGAGAGAAAGAAGGCCATAAAGTGCATTTCAAATAGCTGTAAATACATATAACTTACATATGTATATCTATTATGCATATTTCACTCCTCAACTGCAGCTTAATTAACAGAGCAACCTCTAGCATTTTTCATACTATTTTTATTCAAGAAACTGCTGCAGCTTCTTTTGCTGCCACATGGCAATCCCCTAAGCCAGTTTGATATGGCAGTTCCATTGTTCTATTACTAATACTTTTATGCAGAAGACAGCCAGCCAGCCAGCTGCCTGTGGCAGTCTCTAATGTGTGTGTGCCCCCCCTCCCCCTCTCCTGTTGTAGTTGCAACATGTGGCACTCTGGCGGCGGCGTTGAGGGCCTGACAAATAGCAAGAAGAAATGCTTATTTTATTTGCATATTTCGCAACATTTGCGCCATGACAAATACAAATGTGTGCAGCACGGTTATGTGAGTGTGTGGAAGGAATGTGCGTGTGTGTGTGGCAAGCACATTAGTGCAAGAGAGAGCTGCATGTAGCAGGAAATGTAAGCCGCACATTGGAAATATGCTCGAGCATATTTTGTGCCAGCAATGGCAGCATTTGTTTAGCATACTCAACCCGGGCATTCCTACACACACACACACACACACCAGGCACACAACCACACACACACATAGTATTTGCTGCGCTGCTGACGTTTTCATGTCAATTAGTTGCAAAATTTTCCAAAATGCTGCTTGACATCAAATGATAAGAAACATAAGAAATGCCATTGACAGCATAGTAAAGAGATAGAGAAGAGGCAAGGAGAGAGAGAACGAGACAGGGAGGGGGATATGTAGAGAAAGAATACCTGCTGCTACAGGGTATGCGTGTTAATGTGGCTGACTTTACATTGAGTGCAACTGCCAGTTGCAATTCTAACAACACCTTGAGGCAGCTGCCAAACGCTGCTGACGGTGGCATTACACAAGCTACTTATGCTGCTGCTGCTGCTGCTCCTTCTGCTCGTCTCTTGCTGCATCTTCTCCTGCCTCTGTTGTTCCTCCTACACCTATTTTTCCTGCTCCTGATTCTCTACTTGCTCTTCTTGTTCCTTCTTAGCCTCGTACTGCTTCTATTCCTCATACTTTTCCTTCCCCTGCATCTCCATCTCCTCCTCCTGCATCGTTTACTCCTCCTCCTGCATCTTCTCTTCCTTCTCCTTCAGCTGCTCTTGCTTCTACTACTCTCCTTCCCTCGCTTTCCACTTCTACTACATCTCTTGCTTCTCCTCTCTGCCGTCCCCGCCTCCACCTGTTCAACTTTTTCGCGCTGCTCATCTTCTGTTGTGCCACTTTCCGCATTGTCTTGCATTGACAAATATTATCCGCGTTGTGTGTGACAACACATGCTCATCAGCTCGTTGTCGATCTCGTTGCACACACGCACACGCGTGCACCCTTAAGCGACGAAACTGGCTCAGCTTGAGTGCGTGTCCAATTGCCTAACAGGCTCAGCTGCTGTGCTGATGTGGCATGTGGCATGCTGCACTTGCACCTGCTGTGCTGCTGTTGCTGCAGTTGAGTGCATTTGCAGTTCGAGTTCTGCTCAGGCCTGGCTTTGACTGCCATCAGTTTCGACCCTGCCCTATGCACATCCCTCTGTCCCTATGTGTTTGTGCCCCACGGAGTTGCAACCGCAGTACTTGCAGCAACGGGCGTCTCTGCGCCTTTTGTTACGCATCGTCAAAATATTTGCCAACTCTTGCAGAAAATTGCAAAAAAGTGAATTTTCATATGTAAATTTTACACAACATGCAAGACTGAAATTGGTCTAGAGAGGAGGGCAAAGAAAGGAGGAAAGAAGAGTGTGAAAAAGGAGCAAGAGTGCGAAAGTGGGGAAGAATAGGGGGTACAGTGTGTGCTTTAAGTGCTTGGCAGCCAGATAAAATGTGTGGCAAAGAAGGGTCGCAAATGAAATTTGCAAGCAGCAAACACTGAGAGAGGGTGGGGGCGACAGAGAGTGACTGAGCAAGCGCTTGATCATCAGTCATGGCTCAGTGTCAGCTACAGCAGCAGCTTCCTCGTCTTCGTCGTCGTCGTTGTCGTTGCTTGGTAATCGATCAATATTCAATTACAATTACAATTACCATTACACCCCGCGTGTGCGGTAAACTGCGCTTGGGTAAAGTGAATGAAAAATGTGTAGCAGAGGCTGCTGCTAACCTCACTTCATGCAACTCAACAATTGACAAACCTGTTCGCGACCCGTCTTAACCTGCAGGGGTTGCTGATGTTGCTGCTGCTGTTGCGCTGCTTGTTCGCCAATTCAATTGCAATTTTGTGCTCTTCGGGGTCACCATGGCGTATGAGCAATGTGTGGCCCCGTTTCCGAAAACTCAGTTTATTTATGCTGCAGCAGCAACTGCCGCCAACAACACGTAAAATTCAATGCACTTTCTCTTGCACTCTAACCCCTCTATTGCTCCTCGCTGCATTCTCCCCCCTCTGTGCTGCACTGCGATCTCACTTGAAGGCATTTCCAAATTTCGCAAAATCAAATTGAATTTTACGCAATGTGTGTTGCCTGTGTGTGTGTGCGTTGTCGTGTCATGCCCCACACAACGTTGCAAGTTTATGGCCCCTGTCATGTTTGTGTGTGGCTGGCTAAATCATCAGCGTCAGCCTCAGCCTTAGCCTCGGCGGCAGCGTCAGCAACGGACCCTCGCTGCTGCCTCTGCCAAAGCCGTTTTTAATGAAATTTTCAGCTTTGCTGCACGCCAAGCACAGCGCAGTCAGTCGAGAGCAGAGCAAGCAGCAGCAGAGAGCTAGGCAGACAGGCGAGAAACATTGTCGAAGGCTTATTGAAAGCGACAGGCGGCGAACTTTGCCATAATTACAAGTGAGAGTGCAACTTGGTCAACACATTAAAGCGAGACACACAGTACACAGAAAGAGATAGCGATAGACAGATAAGAAGACAGCAACGTAGGTCAAGTTTAGTGCGAGACACGAGGCACGTTGCACGTCTGCCATGTCTGTCAACTTATTGTCTGCTGTCGGCGCAAAGCTTTAAATGTGCCAAAACGTAACGTAAGTTCGTGGTGGGTCAATCGAGGCAAGGAAAGAGCAGACAGAATACGTTATTAAAGCTTAAGTTCACTTAGACCTGTCAGACTGTTATGACAGTACAGTGGGCACTGTCTTAAGTGCTCGAGGCTGTGAAGGGAGAATGAAGGAAGGTAGGGAAAATGAAATGATTTGGAAATAAATGTTTGCAATTTCTGTTTTGTGGTCTTTCTTTCTTGCTTTCTTCCATCTTCCATCATGTCCTGCTTTCGATCTTTTCTCTCTTCCACTCTTTCTGCTCCAATACCTCTCTTTCTCTCTGCTGCGGCAGCCAACACAATCTGCAGCCTGGACTGCATTAGCTGACAGACTCTCTACCCTCTCTCCTCTTTCTACTCTCTCTCTATGTCTCTCTGTCCCCACATCCTCTTTGCATTATCTAACCATAGCATAACTTAACTAACATGGCTTATTCCCGTTGCCGTGGTCATGAGCATTACGAATAAAGCCAATCATTGCCAGTTTTCATAACATGCTCAAGCAGAGCCGGAGCGACTCTGGGCGCCACTTCAGTTGCTGCTAATAACAATTTTTCTAAGCTCTGCTGCTGTTGCACGCATAACTTCATTATGCTCGAATTGCCACATGCAGTTGCACAGTAGCAGGAAGAGAGGAGCGAGAGTGGGAGAAAGAGAGAGGAAGAAAGAGAGAAACACAAGTTGTGTGTGAAGTGTGCGCAGTTCTCGCGCGCGCTTTTTCCGCATCCGCTTTGCTCAATGATCCGTGTAAGCACAGAAAACTGCACGGGAAACCAGAGATAAACAGATATAGAAATACGAGAACGTACTCTCTCGTTCACTGTCTACAGCAGTGACTCCTCGACGTCCACTTCCCCTTCACCTTACACCTCACCCCCTTCCTCACTCCGTCAATGTCTGTGCTGTGGTTGTGGCCATGGCCCACAGGATGAAGCTGCAGTCGTGTATTGATTGTGATAAATGTCCTTCGGCACGCTTTGCTTGCTCAGCCAGTAACCGCAAAGAACCAGAGCAGCGACAGAGCAAAGAGAGAGAGAGAAAAGGAGTGATGTGGCGAGTTCCTGTTGCAAGCATAAATACAGTTCATTTGGTGGCAGCAAAATATAATTTCTAGACACAACTCATTAAATATTGAGTACTTGTTTTGCAGTCAGCCGGAAATTTATACTTGAATTTAATTACGTGTGCAATTTATTGGCACACACTCTCACACACACACTCACCAACACGCACTCTCATACACACATGCCGGTGTACACGCCCACACACACGCCTTGACGCGTTAACAATCCAAACAGCAAGCGACTCCAATTTTAATTAATGAAATCCAATAAGCCCTAAAACACTCATACATAGGCACACTCTCCTGGGTAAACACACACACACACACACACCCACTCGTTTCAACTGGCTTGTGTGGTGCGCATTATGGTTTCTAAACTGACAGGTGTGTGCGTATTAGACGAGGTGTTTTCTATTGCGGTTTGGACCATTGGCAGTTCGAGGGAAAAAAGAATATAAAGCTTTAAGGGCGTATTAAATACTATTTATCGATTACTACTAAGATATTTTCGAAACACCAATTGTGTCGATTATGGTAGAGACTTTCGTTATTGTAGGTAAATTATATTTTAATGCAAGGGAATGCTTTAGGAAAACTTAAACTAATCGATAATTATCGATAATCAATTTTGACTATCGATAACTTATAGTCGGTGCAAACACAAATTTGTTAAATGTTTATTGATGAATATTTTATGTATGCCATACATTGGAGCAATCGATAATATATCGATAACCCCCGATAGCTATCAGTAGTAGTTTATAAACTTGTATAGTATAATTTAATCTTGAAACTGCAAAGAAAGAATAATGGTACTAATCGATTATTTTTATTATCGATATAAATTATCGATTGTTTATCCTTGTATAAACGGTGCTGTGTTAATTAAATTTAAAGCAATCGATAATACATACATATATCGATAAACCCATGTAGTCAATTATCAATAGATGAAATCGATACAAAGCATGTCACAAAGATCTTAACTATTGTCTCTTTAATTTAGATTGCAAATACCCTACCGCCTCTTAGCACAACTACAGGGTATACCAAATTAACATATCACACACACATACAGACAGGTGCACAGGGGAAAGTGAAAATGTGCGGCCAAAAGTTTTCCCATAATTAATGCAAAAATGTGCATGTGATATTCTCAATGCTCATTTCCTTTCACCTTCCCCTTCCCATCTTGTTCCCTGCCTCCGCACATTTCTCACCATCAATTTACCTGCTCAACATATTAATTAGTTTTTCATATGCGAAAGTTCATAAATATTCCCCCCTTACTGTTTTTTTTGGTTTTCCTTTCTCTTTTCCTCTTCTCTTAATGAGCAAAAAGTTGCAGCAAAAGTTTTTTCTCAGTCATCTTTGACAGTTGATGCTGCTGCTGCCGCTCGGACGAAGGGCAAATTGTGATTCCATTTCTGATTTTGATTCCGATTCTGATTCAGATTTATTTTTGCGCATTCAAAGGCGAGGCAAGCTTATTCAAGCCGAGCTGAGCTGGCCATTCATTTGCCATTTGAATTCCCTTGGCCTGTCAACATGTCAAATAAAAATCAAATTTCAAATGAATAAATAACCGAAAAAACACGAAAAAAAAACCGAAAAGAAAATGCGAACGCAATGAAAATAAATTATAGAAAACTTTTGTAATATAAACTACGCAGTTTTTGCAGCATAATGAAGTAAATGCTGATGATGATGATGACGAGGGAACGACGTTCGGAGATGACTGGCTGAGACCAGTGGAGCGTTTGCAAATCACTCGTTCCCAAAACGAAATGAAAACGAAAATGAAAAATAAAATAAATACGTAAAATAATCTAGAGAGAGCATTCTCACACTGCGCGAGAATACATAGTTCAATCAGAGAGGGAGAGAGAAAGAGAGAGGGAGGGAGAGAGGGAAAATTGAACAATTCACTTGTGTTTATTTGGGATTTCTGTTTGCCCTCGGCCTTTGCAGCAGACACTTCTCTGCTAGTTGTTGTTGCTGCTGTTGCTGGTGATTCCAAGAAATATATTTACCATAAATCAACATCAAAATGTTTGATGATGCGATAAATAGCAAAAGAAAGTAAAAGCAATGCCAGAGCGAAAGTAAACTTTGAAATTCATCAAATAAAAGTTGTATACCATACATATACAAATATATATATATCCAGGCAGCTTTAATCATGTCATGTCGCGCCTGTAAACTTAACTTTTAATTAGTCAACTGTGTCATAATTTACATAAATTTATTATGCTTGAGATGTGCGAGAAAAAAAATTCTACGTATGCTTTAAAACTTGTAATTAAATTCCACCAAAAATTCCCCACAGGCAATGTTTAACCAGTAAATGAAAGGTTTATGCGGTGAAGAGTTCACAGTGGAAATTAAATATCTGCATCTGAAATAGTAAAAGCTGTTAAGACACCTAAGTCTTTCAGTCTTTAAAAAATTTCAAGTTATAGTCATTGAATATCTGTTGAGAAACGGAAGTGACTCTGTCATTTACTTTCATCTGTGTCTTCTCTAGGAACTCACATGCATTTATACGTAAGTTCACGTAGTTGTCGCCGTGTAAACGTGTCTCACTTAGCTCCTGTTCCAAACTTTCGACTGTTGCTCGCGTACGTCTCGTTCTCTAATTAAATTGTTAACTCAACCCTCTACTTGCACCGCCCTCGCCCCCAAAAAACCAAATTCCAGACGTGTGAGCTTGTACCTGCCTGATGTCTCAACACTCTCGCATCCACACACACACACACACGCACACAGAGAGACACCAACACATTCCTTAGCATTTCGGGCATGGCTATTAATTAGCTAAACGCAAATTCATGACCTTTAGACAAATTGACACTCGCGATAATCAAAGGTGAATTGTGTTTGGTTAGAATTAGAATTGGCTAAATTACGATGTTAACTACCACAAGCGCTGTACGTGTGTGCGCGAGGGGTTTCTCTATGTCTTTGTATGTGTGTGTGTGTATGGCTTTTGGGTTTGCCTGCATCATATTGGTTTCCGTGTGGAATTTATTGCAATATTTGAAATTCCATTTGTGTTTTTGCGGCTCAATTGTTTCCTTTGAAATGTCAATCAATTCATGTAAATAATTCATAACTTTTGACTTTTTTTCAACAATAAATGAAGTCTGTATGGTATATTTATATCTATATGTTTGCATATGCAAAATATGAGCTCTAACAGAGTGGAATTTTCATTTAATACCTGGCGACCCTTTGGCAGTGGATGAACGGGACCAAAAAGCGCAAACTTTTCTAATAAAGGACTAAACACATCCGGCTTAAAATAAATATGGGTGTGTCGCCTACCCTGTAAATAAAAGCAACAATGGGCGGGTTGCAGAGGGCTGAGTTGTTGAATATTTAGTGTGTATTAAATTTATAGCATACATTTTTGGGTGGATTGATGGTAATATGAGGATATTCGAATTAAGTTGATTCGTTCGAAGGGATGTCAATTGTTTAAGCATATTATGATCTAGAATGACTATATTATGATCATGAATGACTCTAAAATTAGGTCTTTATATGCCTACTGAGATATTTGTCCTTACAAAAACACTAGTTAAAACGAATTTTAAATGAATTCGAAGAAAATAAATATCTGTTACAATATTATTCATTCCATCAATGTTTTCTCAGCTGCACAACAAATGCAACTGTTAAATGCTCTTTATTGCTCCTTTACAAGTGTGTAAAATGTACGATTGTGAGTGTGTGTGTGTAAACAATCACAAATTTAGCATAAAATGCCGCTAAAAGTTGTACGCACATCTCACATGCATTTACAAGTGCAAAACTTTTGAGGTTAAGACGCTTGAAAAATAAAGCTACAGATACACATACACACAAACACACAAAGAGAGAACACTCACGCACAAATACTCCAACACACACACTCGTGCAGCAGTTGCCGCTTGAGTGCGGCGAATGTTAACTTTTTGTAGCGCACATTTGTGCGCCCAAAAGAGAAAGAACGAGAAAAAACGATGCTTAAAGTTTGTTCATTGTGTCTGATTTGTTGTTGTTGTTGAGAAACTTTTTTGTGCATGTACTATAAACTTTAAAACGTATGCCATAAATACAACACAAACAAACGGCGCAAAAATAATAATAAAATTAATAATATTCAAAATAAAACAAGACTCACAAGATATACAAATGTTTGTCTGTTGATTTTGTGTGGTACTGTGTGTGCGTGGTGGAGTGAATGTTGCTCTGTGCTATGTGTGTGGGTGTGAGTGTGTGAGTGCTGTGATATGCTAATTGCCAACTCATTAAAACAGCTTCGTCTTCATGTAGACTGAGAGCTCTCGCACTATGAACATATACAAATACGTACATATCATTGTGTGTGCGCGTGTGTGTGTGTGTGTGGGTGAGTGAATGTACTCCACTCCAACTATTGCTGACTCACTCGTCTCATCTTGTGTCTCTGGCTTGGCGTGTGTATGCACTGCATTTACATGCAAATAAAGCCTCTGCCGGTCTCTCTCCCTGTGCCTGTGTGTTGGTGTCGGTGTCGTTGTTGTTGTCTGTGTGTGTGTGTGTGTTGCTGTGTGCGTGCGCATTCTAATTTAATCAGGCTGCTAAATAATGAGCCAACAAAACAACAACAGCAACAACAACAACGAGAGCTAAAGCAATATCCAACGTCAAGCGAAACAGGAAGAAGAATCTTCCTCGTTGCCAGCTGTCAGTGCATTGTCTTATTTACAACGTATACCCTGTACACGTGTTTTTTGTGGGGTGTGTAGTGCTAAGGAATTGGGTAAAAATTAATTACATGTTTTCTTATATTTTTTATTTATATATTTGTATCAACTAAAGGCTCTTCAAGCTTGTCTTACTTGCTAAATCCTTTTCAATGCCCCTTACAGGGTATTTTCTGCGTTGCCACCTAGTTTACTTTTCTCGCTTGTATTGCTTTTTACTGCCGCCTTCTCCTCGTCGTTGTTTTTGTTGCTGTTGTCTGCATTTCATTCTTGCTTAATTAAATGCACTTTGTTGTGGCCAAATATTATTTTAGCCAAGCAAAAGTTGCCAGTGCGAAGTGCAATGACAGCAGAACTGCTTAAAAAACTTGTTACCAAATGACAACACCAACTAATTTGTACCTGCTCTCTCCCCCCTCTCACTCTGTTACAAATTGTACTAATGCTTTCTCTCTCTCTTTTTCTTTCTCGTTGCAGGTAAGCTGGCATTGCCGTTGGCATAAAAGTTTGTTAACAACAGCAGCGTAAATGCCCAAAAGGCTTAGCAGTTACATTATTTATGCCTTAGCCTTATCAAAACAAAAACAAACACCCAACCAGGCGTACATGTAGCATATATAAAAGGGGCTATAGAGCACCTTCTGTCCCCCTTTTACCCCCACTCAAGTTGGGCAAAATCTTCTATAATCATTTTATAAATTTATGCGAGCGAGTGCGGCCCGCATGTTTTGCGGCTTCTGAAGTTGAACCAAACCAAACCAAACCTTATGGGCCTTAAAGTTATCTGTCTCTCGTTCTTCCTCTCTCTCTCTCTCTCTCTATCCTATGCGAGTGTGTGTTTTTGTTAGCCACTTTGTAGTGTGTCATTATCACGGAGAAAAGGAAGTAGGCTAGCAGAAATGGCGCAGCAAAAGGATACACACACAGACACTAAGCAGTTATTTACGATTAAAAGTGAAAGCTCTTAACCTCAACAAATGCGCATAGACATATTTTTTGGAGCAAACTCAAGGACATAAGCTTAAATGTTTAGATTAATCATGCGGGTGCTGAGTAAAGAGCTTTTACTTTTCGTATTAAAGTTGTCTGAGTGCGAAAAACTTGTCAGTAATAATAAAGAAGTGTTTGACTAAAGAAAAAAAGAAAGAAAAAATTGAAGCTTCGCCTTTATAGTTGCAATTGTTTTCTAAAAGGACCTAATCATTAAAAAACCACTTGTTTTACAGAAGTTTCTTTTATATCTTTGCTTTTTATTTATCATTTATTCAGTGGCAATAAGAGTTTTATTTTCCAACCTCGTAACCTTTTATAAACCATTTGTAGTATGAACCTGTACGCACTTTATAACAGCACAGGCAAGTTTATTAGCTAAACAAGCTATTAAACTCGTCAGTTTACTCAAAGCTCACTAAAATTTTAAAGCTCATTAAAAGCTCAAAACTATTTGCGTGGGCTGCTCTGTCTGACAACTAACAAACCGCTGTAAGCGCTGCTCATGTTTCAGGCCAATGTCATTTTGGCGCAGCTCCAAACAGCACTAACAAAGTTTAAAATGCTGTTAAACAAATACCGTTATACGCGCGGCCCTCTAACATTTTTGCACGCTTGCATTAATTGCTGATCTCTTCCCCCCTCTCTCTTTCTCCCCTCTGCTCTGTCCTTTTGCGTTGCCAACGTGTCGAGGGTTTTGGGCTCTATAAATTCGCATTAGACGATGCCGTTGCACCCTCACACACCCGAAGTACACCTAATAATGGCATGGGCGTTGATTGTTGTGCGTATGTTACGAGTAGGGGACGCAAAGGGCGTGGCAGGGGGCATAATGAACTCAAACCAGCGAACTGAACAAGCGCGCTTAACTTAATTAAAAATGACATTCTATGCGAAAACGCAGCACGGCGCGGAACGTTTATATCGCATTTGTAGCACGACCATGAGTAGAGCAAATAGAGGCGCGCACACAGACCGTACGTGGAGAAGGAGGGCGGTGTGGCAAACAGCCCAAACTCACAAATATCAGAAATAGGAGAAGGAGGTGATATGGTGGGGGGGAGGGGGGCCGTGGAACGTAGCTGGTACCGTGTGGCATGCGTGTGTTTTTGCGGGTGGTAGATGCTTCACATATTTTGCCATGAAAATATTTGCAATTCGTTGCAAGTTGTAAAATTTCGCTTGTTGTTTATGCGCGGCGCCAGTTGGTTTTGGCCAGCAGTAGAAGCAGCAGCAGTCGCAGTCGTTGTGCGTCTAACGCTCGTAATTTGCCCAAGTTCATTGCGAACATTGCCGCAGTGCGCATACGCCACGTTGGCCCGACTGACGCATCAATTGCACGGGCAAATATTGTAGTTCAATTTTGAAACAAATGACGAAACAAAAAAATAGCTATAAAAATAAATGAGGCAAGGCAGGGGTAGGAGAAGAGGTGGGGGGAAGGTGGTAAAAAATACAAATGGGAAATTAATTACTTGTGCTATTATTGAACGGCATGTGCGCCACAGAGCGGCAAACGAGCATAGAGCACGATTTATGCATATCAATTTAATTAAATAACTTATTATACATTTTAATTGGATTTTTGTTTATGCAAAACTTTTGCAGTTTAATCATTATTAATACCCTGTAGTTAAAGGGAAGCGTTATAGAAAGGGGTGTGATGTGGTTACAACTGAAGAGAACACATAAAATGAAAGGGATTATATGTCAGATATAGGGACTGTTGGTATAAGAGCTGAAAATATAGTATTTTTCTCATACATAGATTCTGTTGGTTGTCTAAAGTATCAAAGAAAAAAAAAAAGATCCTTACAAAAGAAAAATTTCTGAATTCAAAACTCCTGTTCCAAACCTTCTCCATAATTTAAACCAAGTCAAGACCCATTTTGAATTAGTTTAAAATGATAAGATAATTACTTATCACCAACCTTTCCAGCATATTCCCTTAGTCTAGCATGTAATTTGGTAACTTTTTGCTCAGCTCTATGATTAATTAACACAACAGCAGCAAAAAAAAGTGTATGCAACAAATGGCGGCAACTAATTAAATGCTGAACTTTTGCTGAACGGGTTTATGACATTAATTTGTGTAATGCGACACGCGCGCGCAATGCAATTGGTTTTATTTTGTTTATTTTTTTTTTTCTGTTTTTCTGTAATTATTTGTTTGTTATTTTAGATTTACACAAATCAGTTTGACACCGAAAACCAAAAAACAATTTTAAATGTGGAATTGAAACTTGTCTAAACAGAAGCTGAAATATTTAGTGAGGCCTGAGAGAGAATTCCATTGAAATCACTCGGGAAATTATTTGAAATTGTCAGCAAATTCTCCCAACGGGAGGAGGGTACACAATTCCAGGCATACCTACAATACTAATTACTCACAAGAAACTGACTTAATTAATCCACCAGCTGTGAGAACGTTCTCTCCCTGTCTTCCGGTATATCTGCCTCTCTCTCTCTCTCTCTCTTTGTCTTGCTTGCTTTCTCTGCGCCTATTAGGGAAATATGGTTTATGGAAATATGCAGCATTTAAATTAGACGAAACTCTAAATAGACACAGCTGCAGGTGAATCATATCACTCTCTCGCTCCCCCTCTTTCTCTCGCCCTCTTCTGCCCTCTGTCTGTTTGTCAGCAGAGGGATATGAATAACGTTTAGTGGCGTTAGCAAAAGCCAATTTAATCTTTGGCTTTTGTAAAGGATGAGACTGAACACAGCACAGCATATTCTAAATGGGAAATTATTTGTATGATATGTGGAACTATAGACAGACAGGTAGAGGAAGAACAGAGGGAGTTGAATTTGATTTGAAAATGTTAAACAAATCATTTGCTGACTTATTGAGGGGCATATTAGTTTTAATGTGATTTTTATTATATTTCAAAAGTAGTTTCAATGCGGGAAAAATCTGTTTTGGTAAATTAAATAAATGAAATAAGCTTAATGACTTCTGAAAACTTGGTTGATATAGAAAATTATTTAAGTTATAGTTTTCAGATTTTTTTATTTGCAAACCGCTCCCTAAAGTATGCAACATAAACTACGCTTTAAATAGAAGTTGTGTATCTAAGATATTCTATTGGTTGCTAACGGGTACATCATAGTCGAGCATACTTGCCTGTAGATTTGTTGCTTCTTTATCTCTTGATTTAAATTACAGCGTAACTGCTAGTCGCTCACTCGGCTGGCGAATAATGCAAGCGAAGCATTTATCATGCAGTAAAGGCTTATTCGTTGTGAAATGCACATGCAGACTGGCAATACATGCATACAGGTACACAAACAAACACACACAAGCACACATACAGATACACACACAGGCAAACACTCACGCACACACTGCCATCAGTGTCAGACAGTGAGCTTAATATCGGTGTAAAGAGTTGCTTAACTATTTATGCGCCTCCGTCTGTGTTTGCCCAATTTGCATTTGTAACATTTATTGCAAATTAGTTTTGCTGCCAGCCAATATCAGTAGTTGCAGTAGTTACTCCATGCATGCCACGCCCACAATTTATGTTGAATTTATGAAAATTTAGCGCGTTGATTGAATTGCGCAGCGAAAAACAATTTTGTGGCCCCCAAATGCAATTGCGGCTCATTAGTTTTGCTTTGTTCGAGATGAACATGTGCAATCGAATTGTGCAACGTTTTATGGCTCTCCTTCGCTCACTCTTTCTCCCTTTTTGTCCCTCAAGCATTGCCTGAAGTTGTTAGCATTTTATTTTTATCCATTTCTGCACATTGCACAGCAATTAAAATTGATTTATGCCGTCGAGACAGAGGCGCCAGTAACAGTTAAATGCACTTCGCCAGCGGTCATATATCTCACTCGTCGTCAGAGAGAGTCCAGCGCAGACAGTACTCGACTTTCGCTTTTTCCCTGCCTCCCTTTCTCTCTCTTGTTCTTCCCTTCTCACACATAACAGAATTGGGCAGAGAATTTATCAGTAACTTTTGTGGCTGTCAACGGTTTCTCTCTAGTCGCTAATTAGATGGCATAATTTATTTTTATTACACGCAGCCTAAGGCAAATGTGTTTCGCTTTCGTCTTTGTGTTTGTGTTTTTTTGTTTCCCTTTGGAATTTACTTTTTAATTACAATTAACTGTACTTAAAGTAGAGCTCAGTCCGCCTTCCCCTCCACCTCTCTTCACTTAAAGCTGCTTAACCTTAAGCTCTGTTCCTTATTATGCTTCTCGCACCTGTCAGCTGCCACGCCCCCTCACGGCTAGATTATATATGAGCAGTGACAAAGTTTAAAAAAACGTCGTGAGACACAGAGAAAAAGAGAGAGGAAGAAAATCATTAAAAGTATTAAGTAGATGAAAAATGTAATTTATGGCCCAAATTAAACGAAACTAATAGGAAAAGCCAGCCAGATTCGCGCCTCGGCCCAACTCTCTCTCCCCCTCGCTCTGAATTCGTGGCCGTCTTCCAAAAGTTCGTCCATCTCGTTGTCCTTTTGACAGGCACCTTCCGACGTCGCACAGTTGCTTTCGTCGTCGTCGTCGCCTTGTTTTATGAAGATGGACACTTGTAATTCATTCTGCGTTGTTCGCCATCGTCAACACAAAGCTGAATAAACGGAAATGAGATGGCAACGAGGCAACTTTTTGCACATCCTCCACGAGGAGAATCCAATCCACGTATCCAATTGCTGTTGTTAAGTTGTTGCTTATTGCTGTTGATTTTTCACATTTGTCTTTATACTCGAATTTGTCATGAGTATTTTGCGTGTTAATTTGGGAAGGTTTTCCTTCAGAAGAGAATCGTTTATGAAACAAAATATACCTAAAATATTGATCAGTCATTGATTGACAATGTTCTCTTTGAGGGTTCTATTACGAACTTTTGGGATAACCTCAAAAATGCCTTAAATGGCCAAAATCTCAACCTTTCGCCGCTCGACACAAACTTCAAGAGCTTGTCCAAGCACAGTCTGAAAGAAAAATAAAATGAAGAATAATTTAAGAAACTCATTTTGATTCCTTGTCCAGTTTTTGCGCAATTTGAAATTGAAAATTCCGTTTGCTAACAGAGAAATTAACAGACCTCTGTTACGTTGAACTCCACCGATGAAATGATTTGTTTACAGCGCGAGTCCTGCAACGCAATGTTATTAACAGCGTGTAGAAGCGACATCTGTAGTCAGAAACATGTGATGCATGTATAGATCCTGCAGCGCCATCTGCTGGCAACCAAAGGAACACTCTTCTGAACTTGACTAATAGGTGCATGCGGACATAAGCTGACTGTTGCAAACCACCTAAAAGGTGCCTGTCTTGTAACTTATCATTGTTCCTTTCTGCTGGTTGGTTTGGGTACTAGCTGTTTGTGTATTAGCTGCATGGTTTGTGCATTCGCTGCAAAACTTATTGTCCCCGTACTTGTCATGCGCAGAGAGAGCGCACTACATTTGCAGCATCTGAAAGCGACCCAATTCACTGGACCAAAAGCATTTTTGGGCAACCCCAGCAGCGTATATCTATACTGCTGCGTTTGTGTGTGTGTGTCTTTATCACAACACTGCTCGCAGGCGGCTCAAAGATAGCAGCGCCAGTTCTGGTTCAGTTTGAAACAATCTGGTGAAGTGTGCGGTTGCTGGACAAGTGTGTAGCGCATTGGGCGCGTGTCATTTCCACTACAGTTTTACAGTGACAGTTAGCGTTTACCTTACGTGGGTGTATGTGTATGCGTGAGCTTGTTTCTTCGTGTATGTGTGTGTGTGAGTGTACGTCGTTATTGTTGTGATAAACTCAGCGAACTGCAGACATTAAGTACGCATATAAAAGGCGCAAAAAACAAGCGTTGCCTGCATTTAGGCGCGCATTTAAAACGCAGCACGGGCCCCAACCACTTGGCATGTAAGTTTGCAAAAAAAAAAAAAATAAAAAAATCAGAGAGAGAATACAATTTGAATTGTAAGCAAAACTGGTCACCTGGCAACTCTGTAGGTCAGTGTTACGCACAGCAGTTTGCATACGGTTTTGCGTGTAGGTGTGTGTGTGGGTGCGTGTATGTGCGCTTTATATTTGTGGCATACTTTCGAGGCGTCTCTGTCTCTTGTCTCTCTGCAGTCGTTTAGCCTGCCAACTGTCAATTCGGCTTTTATTGTGGCAGCTTTGCCACCCCCGCGTGTGTGTGTGGGCCTGCATGTGTATGTGTAAACAATTTCCGCCTTTGGCTTTATGTCAAGTCTTGGCAGTCAAACACTCAGGGCCACACACACAAACACACAGGCACTACCTTTTAGCCTTATTTGCATACTTATGAATGTGTTCCTCTTGCAGTTCGTACGTTCTAATTGCATTGTTTGGATGGTATTTTAAATATTTGACGCTCATTAGCAATGTGCGAATTGTTATTGTTGCATGGGACATGTGGCATGTTGCAATGGAGGGCATGTTTATTCACCCCTTGGGGGCGTGTGTGTGCAATAATTTTGCTGTTCAATTAGTTTTATGCACAAATTCGAGCGGAAAATGGCTATCAAGAGGTATTTTCCTTTCATTTTTTTTTTCTACGTTGTTGCGTTGTTGTTTTCTCTTTGCACTCTGCTTGTTGTTTTTATGGCTACTATAAACATAAAACTTTTCCCCTGTGCGCACACGCACACGCACGCACACTCACACGCAATACGCAATAAAGTAGGGACCTCAGATTTGGCTGGGTGAGCGACTGCGTGTGTGTGTGTGTGTGCCTAGCATAATAAGTTTTGATTTGGTTTTATTTGTCGAAGCCCAAAGGCCAAAACTGTTGCCCCAACACAGACACGCACACGCACACGCACACACATTTACACAGCCAACTGCTTGACACCTTAATGGCCAAGACGCACGCATGGCTAAGCAGCGCAAGAAAGAGAAATCGGAGTAGAAAAAGGCAAGCTCGGATAGATAGATGGAAAGAAAGACAGACAGACAGACAGACAGAAGAAACATCGAGACATGTAGACTCTCAGACAGCTGCCTAATGAAAATGTATAACGAGTTTGTGAAGTGTCAACGCATTTATATATTATTTATGTTTATTTCTCTGGCATATGGCACACGCTTCACTGACTGCCAGCCAAACAGAGTCAGACACTCTGACAGACAGTCGTTCAACTTGAATAGGTATTTAATAAATACAACCAAACACACACACACACACTCACTCACAACTCTCATCGATCAATCGTTGTCGAGGGACCTGTTCGAATTTCATTGGCATTTTAAAGTATGTATTGCTTCTGTGCACACGCTGCGTATACGCGATGCTTGTTGCTAGCTGCAAATTGCATTGGCATCGTTGGCAATTGCATTGCCTACTTTGCGGCGCACGTTTCCGTTCAGTCCGTTGCCTGTCAGTCACACCAGTCTGTTTGTCTGTCTGCTGTGTGCCTGCCTGCCTATCAATCTGTTTGTTCGTTTGTCCGTCGCTCTTTGCCTTAAAACAGCTTCAATGGTGGCGCTTTTAGTTTTCAACTGACAGCTGACACGCCTCTTAAGCGCCTTCTCCCCCACTCAGCTTCGCAGTCTTGTTGCGCATTTCGACGTGGACGGGCGCTACTATACAGTTTAATTTATTATTTATGCAATTAATTATAACGAGTTTTGTCTATTAAAGTGCAAATAAATATTTAAAATGTTAATTTGAATGCAAATCGAAATGGGTTAATTAATTTTAAATGTAAATAATATGTCACTAATTAAATAAAAACATGAGCAGAGCAAAGCGCATACATAATGTTTTTGTGACATAAGCTGTGAAATGTGAAGCATGCAGATTATCAATGTTTGAATGGAAAACAGCATTAAAATAGACATCTCTCATAACCAGTTGTGGACTGTGAAAGGGCGTTGCATATAACATTGCAATATGTACAACTTCTATCATAATCAGCTTAAGTTAGCTAGTGTTCTAATGGTTCTTTATATGTTGAAAATTAGAGTAATTGAAGTATGGCAGTATTGAACATATTAAACATTATTTGCTTCTGTTCTTTATATGTTGAAAATGATCCTAAGTAATATGGAAATAGTAAACAATATTTCTGTAATATTTGTTCCATAGACATGTTCCTTTTTTTTGATTGTACATTATCATACCTTCTAGTAACTGATGCAAACCCACAGGGTAAGCAAATACACAGCATAAGCTGAAATCCCCAGGTGCCAGTTGAGAGCACATCCCTCTGCATCATTCCCTTTGCTTATATTTATTCCTTTATATACTGGTATATAACATAAGGTATTTCTATAGCGTCGGACATAATCGGATTTGAGGCTGTTAAATCGCTGGCATAAAGTGTGAATTAACTAAATTCCTTGGCACGAATTTCCTTATACAAATACAAAAGCACAATAAGTCAAAGTCTGCGAAATGTTTTCAAATATTTGCCAAAAGGAAAAAGAAACTAACAAAAATGAAAAAGCCGAAAAGAAAACAAGGAGCGAAAATATTTTCGATGTTCGAATTAAATTTATTTGTTGGTCGATAAAAAAACAACAAAAACATAAAAGGCACGTATAGTATATAAATTTATTTGCATATAGATTCACGCCCCCAGCCGGTCCCCAGCGCGCATAAACTGTCAATATTTATATTGATTTACGGAGTGCACTGCTGGGACATTGTAGCGTGGGAGGAGAAGGTGAAGGGGGGGACGTCACTTGAGTTGGTTTTATCAGCTGCAAAAACGGGTATAAAAACAGTTTTTCATTTTTGGCGTTTGTCGCCAAAGTGCCACACGAAATTTGTTGCTGCTGCTGGTGCACAATTGCATTCAAATTTACCTCCCCTCACCCATGCTCCTCCTCTCTCACCTGGCAATCTTTTTTTCACCTGCTTCCTGCCCTATCCACTTTGTCAAATTGTTGCCATTTAAAAGCGAAACGAACGATGAGAGCAAAATATACGTGAAATATGTTTGGCAGCACTTTCAAAAGAAAGCTCCTGCTGCTCTCCCTACCTCCCGCCTTCCCGCTCTCTCTCTCTCTGTCTCTTTTATGGTAAATAAAAATTGTGTCGTGTCACTGCATAAACGTTTGCAAATTTAAAAATTGTTTGACAAATTTTACTGCCAAAACTATTTTTCTCAAAAGTTCCTTATGCTCTTAAAATTCTCATTTCAAGAGAGTCTTTTTTGCGTGAAATTAAGAATATTTGTTGGGAGAAAATTGTGAAAAATTTATTTATGCTTAAACAAAAGCAAACAGCGTGAAATTGCGGTGGGAAAGGAGAGAAAAAAAGAAAATTGTAATAAGATTTACCTGGAATTGGGAGACAAACATTAAACACGTTAAAAACTATTAAAAACATTAGAAATTTAAGCTCAAACTAAAATTTAGCAATTTCTAATAAGAATTCCCAACAGCAACCTTTACTTGTTTCTCACGTTCAAATGCTGCTTGCTGTGCAACTCACTCAACTTAAAGTAAAGCTAAATGTTTGCTTGCTACCCTTGACAAACCAAGTTATCTGCACCTTTTATATGCCTTTAGTCTGTCTATATCGGCACAGTTACTTTATATATGCATAAACATATAAGCCTTTTATGATGCCGTCTTACTCCCTTCATCAAACCCTCTGCCAACACCCACACAATAATCATAAACATAATCATAATCATAATAATAATAATACGAGGGTCGTTTGATAAGTCCGTGACTTTTTGAATAAAATATATTTTTTTCGTCAAAGAAGCGTTTTATTTCTCAACATAATCTCCTTTTAGCTCTATACATTTAGTCCAGCGTTTTTCCAATTTTTTATTCCTTCCAAATAATAGGTTTTCCAAGGCCCTCAAAATAGTCGTTTGTTTCTGTGATGACCCGAATCTCTTACCGCCGAGCCATTTCTTCATGTTTGGAAACAAAAATAGTCAAGGGGCTAAATCTGGAGAATAGCTGGATGGGGTAGCAGTTCGTAGCCCAATTTATGAAATTTTGCCATGCTGACACGAAATTCACTTTTTCCATTTTCGTTAAAATTCACGAGATCGTCTGCTTTCAATGCCTATAAAACGCAAACCAAAAAACGCAGCTTTCTCAAAATTTTACAGTCAGCTGTTAATCGATAACT
This sequence comes from Zaprionus indianus, assembly GCA_018904595.1. NCBI lineage: Eukaryota > Metazoa > Arthropoda > Insecta > Diptera > Drosophilidae > Zaprionus > Zaprionus indianus. The sequence goes on along the minus strand of JAEIHA010000171.1, from coordinate 4,973,826 downwards.
GCTGACAGGAGCAGTGTTGTATTTAGAGCAGGTGCGCGGCAAATACAAAAAGTCACGGACTTATCAAACGACCCTCGTATATGTAAATGCAGAGTGCAGTTCGTTAAGCGGCCAAAGACGCACGGTAAATGCATTTTGCAAGGCATTCAACTTTTGCACACACACAGACACAGTACACACACACACACACTCGTGCATATTCGTGTACATATTAATGCAAAAAGATGCCGTGTCCTGGGCCTGAGCTCTAGCTGAGCTGTCCCGCAGCTGCCACAAATGCAAAACTTGGCAACTCAACTGAGGCTCAGCCAACCACAAAGCCGAAGCCGAGGCAGCAGCAGAAGATGAAGTGTTTATCTGAGGTTTTTCTTCATGTTTTTCCCCCTCTGCTCTTTGCCTTCTTCCTCTTCTAACTTTTTCTTTTACGCTAGCGCGGTTATTCACACCTATGAGCAAAAAAAAAAAAAAGAAAAAAAGCAGAATAAATGACAATGTCAACGGGGCAGGCAGCAGGCAGTAGGTAAGGTCAGAGGGCAGCTCAGGGGAGAATAATAGTGAGTGGAGGGGGAAGGGAGGGGGAGGCGAACTGCGCCTTGTTGCGGTTAAAAGCTTGCACAAACTTTGACTTTTGCTAATCTGCAGAGCGAACGAACGCGCACTGCAAATGTTTGAGCTGTGCCAGAAAAGGGGATTATAAAAATTGGTTTATGGCGGGTTAAAAATCGCTTCCCTTTACTTCGCTTTTCCTTCTCCTTCTTTATAGTCTTCTTTACTCTGCCACATCTTCTACTTTTCGGGTTAAAATTACGCTTCCCTTTACTTCTACTACTTTTGCCTTGCCTTCAGCTTTGGCTCGTAAACCAAAACTGCTGCAGTCGTGACCCTAATGAGGTTGCACAGGACTCTGCCCCGCACTGGCTTTAATTATGCAGGCAGCAGCAGCAACAACAGCTGTTAATGGTCGCCAATACCCTGTAATCGTAAAAAAGTAAAAGTCATTAGCTGTAAAATTTAAGCATAAAAACAACTTTTAGCTATAGCTATAATCCTCAAACAATTATGAAATGTGCTAAAATGCAAATAAAGGAATTAACGCGATGTTTCGCTATGCAGGGTACCTGTCAGTCGAGCAGTAATGCTTCGTTATATGCACTTATGAATCATTCATTGATTTTTACAGTTGCATCATTAAAATTGCATTTGTTATACACACAATTGTTGTCGTTATTGTTGTCTCGTTCTCTTTCTGCATTTGCGAAATTCTTAATTAATTGTTTTACGAGCCAATGGCATGCAAATTGTTTGCGGTCATCCGCATTTGGGGTGACGCTATAAGTTTGTGCAAAAATGATAAAATGAAATGAAAAAACATATTCTCTTTTATTTCCCCTACAAAATTTTGCTATATTTCTGCGTATTTCGTTTCCAATTTAGCTCTAATTAATGAAATGAAAATATTTGCATATTTGCAATGAGTCAAACAAACTTTGCATTCGCTGCAAATTAAAAAAGTTTCCATCAAGCACAGATATACTCTGCATATATAGATTTATGTATATATTCTTACTGATTTTTCTCTTCTTTCACTTCTCTTAACTTTACAGAAATCTGTGAAACCTTCAGCGGCAGCGCCCTTGGGGAAAACAGATGAAATTTATATCGATGACGAAGGCACCGAAGGATCCGGCGGACGTGGCGGGGTAAGTGTTCGAGACGTGTGTTCAAGCAATCTTCAATCTTGAATTCCTTTCATTCAAATGCAAATTCAAATTAATTGAATATGAAAAACTCATGAGTCATGAATCTTTTTTGACCAAAGAGAGACAAAGTGAAACGACGAACGAGAGTGAGGCGGCGAATCAGAATCAGAAACAGCATCAGAGAACTTTTTGCTGATTCAGCCAAAAGTCCAGAAGTTTCGGACTGCAGCACGCACACACACACACATACACTTATACAGAGATACACACACTCTGTCTATGTATCTGTGCTGTGATAAGCTAATGATTAAAAGTTAAAAGCAGTTTGCGTGATTTGAACTCGGGTTTTTAAGCTTGTTTTTCCATGTTGATTTTTCCTCCACCATCCGCCTGCTACACTTTGTTTTTGGTTTCTCTCATTTTACTTTTTTTACTGCCATTTGCATATTTCATGGAGTTTTGTGTGCATATTAAAATCCCATTTGTAGACAGCCATGAAAAACTTATTGCTATGGGTCAGTTTTCGCAGGAAAATACACAATGTTCAAGAGGAAGCTCTGCTAAGTGATGTCCAGCAAATTGGGGGGAGCAAAAAGTAGCGTTGGCAATGTTCTCTCATAGCAAACAATAGAGTAGAAGTGTTTTCTGTGGAAAAACAATAGTAATTTTAATTATGCGCATGTTGCAAACAATTTTTAGAGTGTTTACTCGGTTTTTTTTCAGCTGTTTGTGGTTGAAATTCTAGTAAATGAAATGAGTAGTTTGAGTGCAAATAATTGAGGTAGTGTGTAAAATATGTTACAGTTCTGTTTATAGGTCCAGCTGCCTCTTTTTATATGCAGCAATGTAATTGGAGCTATTAATTGGACAAGAACTCTATTTGTTCCACAACAAGATGCACAAAGGGAATGAAGTTATCGATTTGATGACGTAAAATATTGTATTTGTTCGACAGTACACTAGCATCGGCCTATTGTTTTAGAGAATGTCAAGCTTTTGAGCCTTTTTAGAGATCTAGAATCGAAGAAATGAAATATCTGATTTAGCATATGTACAAGAATTTCTTTCTCTGGAAACCAACATACTTCTCTGTGAGATATCCTGTCCTTCTGTTTTTTCGATTTATATTTGCTCTTCGAAATCTTGTATTTATACCTTTGCTTATTCACACCTTCCTTTGTCTATATATGTATGTATACCCTACTCACATTCTCTATATGATCTCTTTCCCTCTCCCTACGTTTATCTATCTACGTTTACCTCTGCCTTCTTGTTAGAACTTCTCTATGAACCTTTGCCTATATTACATGCTTCCTTCTCTCTCTTTCTCTATGTTATCAGCACTTTTCTCTCTCTTCCTTTCCCTCTCTCTGTTATCATCTCTTCTCTCCCTGGCCACATCTTTTTCTACTCTGATGGAAAATCTATTTTGAATTCCGCAACTTTTCAAAACGTTGTCAATGTGCCACAAAGCGTCACATGGCACATTCAAATCAAGTGAGAGAGAGTAGAAGAAGAAAGACAGACATAGGGAGGGGGAAAGTGAGAAAGAAAAAGGAAACTGTAGGGGAAGTGAAGGGAAAACAGTAGATAAACGAGAGTCATAACTGACTATATCTCGCTTCCTTATGTTCCTGACTTATTTCCCTTTACACTTAACAAAGTTAGGCAACAAACTCGTGATGCCCCATGCCAAGTTGTTAGAGGCAGAGAGCAGGGTCAGTGCGGAAGGAGCTGGAGGGAGGTGGAGAGTGTAAAAAATCTGCACGTTTTGGCCTGAAATGGCAGCTTATATAATCAAAAGTTGGCGTTGAAAACTCATTTGTTTATGCGCATGAAATGTTAATGCTGCACACACACACAGACACACACTGGCACACCTTTTGTTGTTGTTGTTGTTGGGCAGGCTGGCACTTGTGTTGTGCGTGTAACTGCGTGGGTGTGTATGTGAGTGAGTTTGGCATGTGAGCGACATTTGTTTGAAAGTTTTTTGACAGCCGCTGCTCGACATACATTGGAAAACACATTCAGCACACTCACACACACACATAAACAGACACACACACCACACGTCACATCACACACACACCCATCACACACCGCCACTCGCAACCGCTGCATCAATTGTTGGTGCAGACTTTTTGATTTGTTTTTAGCGCGCACAGTTCCACACACACACACTGCCACACACCCAATGTACAGACCCGCGCTTCACACACACTTCAAAAAAACTAATTAAAATGCGTTGCGCTGACATTGTTGTGCGCTCTTCCCCCTCTAGCTCTCCCTTTGCCTCGCTCCCTTCTATTACAGCAAAAAATAAAGTTTAATTAAATTCTACGAGCTTCTTTTTTTGTTTTTGTTGTTGGTTTCTTTTTGGTTGGTTTTCGATTTCCTTTTTCTATTGCTTGCGTGCGATTTAATTAAACATTTCGCCAATGTCGCCAGCGTAGCTGCCTTTGCCATTTTTATTTACACACTCAACTCAACTCAACTCAACTCAGTGAAACTCAAAGAAAACGCCGACAAGGAATACAAATAAAGTGAGCAAAAGAAAAAGCATAGCAGGAAGAGCAAATAGAGTGCAAATAGAAATGGTAGAGGTGGTTAGAGACGGAAGAGGGGCAAAGGGATAGGAGGAGAGAGGCAGGCATAAGGATATAGGCAAACGTGGCACGCGTAATTCAATCTGTCAGCAATGCGGGGCACGTTGCATACTTTTGTGCGCTGCTCGAGTTACTAAATCAACAACGAATGCGAATGTCCTTTCTTTTCAATTTGCATAAGCCAAAAGACCCACACACACAAAAAAAAGGAGTTAAAATACATTTGTCTCTGTCTCTGTGTGTGTGTGTGAGTGTTGCATATTTAGCTGAGATTGTGGTGGGAGAAGGCCAGAAAGCTTTGGCTCAAATTGTTGCCAACTCTGTTGTTGTTTTTCTTGCCTGTCCAGCTGCCTGTTGTCTGTATCTCTCTCTGTCTATCTTCTCTCTCCCCTCCCGCACACTCCTTTCCTGTGCTGTGGCATTTTCTAATTTCCCCTAACCCCCTGCGTGCCTGCCTGCCCTTCCGTGCGCTGCCACTGACGTTTTCTTTCTGCGCCATTTCCGTTGCGACGACGCTGCATGTCCTGGACTGAGTTGGCATGTCCTGCTACGTATGAGTTGGCATTTTTATGCAACTGACAAACGCCAACGTCGCTACTCATGTCTGTATATGAGCTATTTCCCTGCCACCATCTCTCTCTCTCCCCTCGCCCTCTCTTTTTCTGTGTGCAACTTCTAAATTACATTCAAGCAAATGCAATTTATTATACGCTCCGTTGCGTTCCGGACTCGACACAACTTGAGCAGGCGCCGCCGCAGCATCTCTTTCGCTTTAAACTGATTAAACTACCTTCCACAATGGCGCAAATAGACCTCAACGTTGTGACATTATGCCTGCGCAAATATGGAAATATGACGTCAATGTCTTGAATGTCAAACGGAAACCGCTGGCACTCAATTTATGTCGAATGAGACGTGCTGTAAATTAAATTAAATAAAACTTTTAGCAACTTCAAGTTGCAATGATATTCTACGAGCTCACGCTTTTCTTGGTTTCAGTGTGTTCTAGGCATCCTACTTTTATATATTGTGGCCTTATTTAATAAGATCAATCAGTGAAACTGCAGTCAACTTTTAGCAGCTTTCAAAGCCTCAAAATAAATAGGATTAACATTTCTTTCATTGAACTTTTTTATGGCATGTCAGAAGCCTCATTGTGGAAGTAAATATGCATGATTTAAAGATGGAAGTTTTTGGAACTTCTATCAACTGTGCCTTGCTTTATTAAGCACACTTTTAACAGCTTTCGAAGCTTTTAAAAGCACAAATATAATATGTGCTTTGCCGCAGCTAGTTATATGTAAACTACAAACAATTTCAGCTTAATGAAGTGAGCTTCCAGCAGTTCATAAAGCTTCTAAAAGCTCAAACCTCATTCTTGACAACTTTGTCTAACCTCCTTAGGGCTTTTAAGCTAATTTTTCTGCTTTACACAGGTCAAATTAATTGAGAGTTATATTCATTGTAGAATATTAACTGTAAAGAACTTGCAACTTTCATTTATCTAACTTTAAGCAGCTTTTGTTCTAACTTACTGTCCTACTAAATACTTAACCCACTTCACGTTTGTCACTCGTATCGCGCAATGTCATTTACGAGAGCGCTAAGTGAATTATTAATGACTCGCAATGAAATGCTGCTCTCGCCCCTTTGTCTTTTGTCCTTTGGCATTTGCCCTTCGCGTCTCCCCCTGGCCTCCCTATAAATTATGATGAATTCTGTGTATGCCTAATGCGTCATGCTGCTGCTGTTGCTGCTTGTTCTATATTAATCACAGACGAAGCTGAGTTAATCAACGCATATGTCGCATATGATTTATGGCAGCGTGTGCTTGGCGACATTGCATGCCACATGCCTTTCTGCTTACTCGCCTGCCACACATGGCCCACCATGCCACATTTAACACATGTTTCGCTTTGACATTGAGGCAAACCTGTGCTGTGCAACATGCCAACGTTTTCAGAGGCTGTTGGCCATTTTTGGTGGGCGTGTCAACAAGATAATGAGATTTGCTTGTTGAAGGCTGCAGGGGCAGCCTCCTTATTGCCACCCCTTCTGCTGTAGCTAAGCAAATATGCAAATATGGTTGCAGCAACGCAACCCAAAGCCAACCTGCAATACATAACCAAGCTCAGCACACAGCTGTAGGTACTGGGATCAACTCTATTGTTCCTTGTTGTTGTTGTTGCTCTGATTGTGCTGCTGTTGTTGTTGTTGTCGTTGTTGCTGCTGCTGTACTTGTTGGCGTAATAAGCCACATTGCATTGCATTTATAGCCACAGCAGCAGCAACATTGGTGGCACGTTGCACGCTGCACGTTGCATGAACAAAGGCGGTTGCAGCAACTGCTGCTGCTGTCGGTGGAGGAGCATGTGGCAAGCGGGAGCGGGAGCTGGTTGCATGCAGCATGCTGTATATCTCGTTGCGTTGTTGATTAATAACGTGCACATGTCGCACGTGTTTCGGCAAAGCCGGCGACTGTTTGCATAACACACAATTATACTCAAATACACGCAACACGCATATACACTAGCTCCCTCTCTCTCTCTCACACTCGCACACACGTATTTCGCATGCGATTGGTATTTGTGTCACACATTCCACGCACACATTTGGTAAATGCGCATTGACAATAAATTAACATCGATTGACACGGCCGACACAGGCAAAGCATTAGCATCCAATAGAGCCAAGGCGAGCTGAGTGAATGCACTGAGCGAAACAGTAAAAGTTCTAGTGATAAATATGAAAATATAAAGAGAAAGACTAAAGAGAAGGAGAGAGAGTCTGAAGATGCCTATACAAGTTTGCAGCAATTTAATTTAAATTACAGCATACTCTTAAGCCCAAAACCAACAGTAACAATAGACTGCAAGGCAACCGGCAAATCTCTAAGCTTGTCTTTCAAAATTTCTCTCAGTGCACAACTATATATAGCACATATACAGCTGTACCTGCACCTACAACACCTACTGTTGCTTGTGCCTGTGCGTTTGTATGTGTGTTGACCCAACGTGTTTATGTAAACAGCGGGCATCTGTTTTGTATTGACTGTGTGAATGGTTCTCCCTGTCTGTGTATGTTTCCTCTGTCTCTGTCCTCGCGCTACTTTTCCAAACTGAATTCTCCGAATCCAGCGAATCCGTTGAATACTTGGCATACTGAATCCCGCACACAGGAGTCTGTGAGTTCTGAGTCCTGGCTATGGCTGTTTTTAAGTACGTGCATATAATTTTCAACACTGTCGTTGTTGTTGTTGTTGCTGTCGCTGGCTCTTCTACTCAGGCTGTCAATATCACTTGCTTACATGGGAATTTATTGGTGACAGCGCACATAATACATAATGCATGGCTTACGAACACTCTCCCACAGACACTCACGCACACAAACGCACACGCACATAGAGACAGAGGCTTATACACAGCCAGCATAGCACACTCTGTTGGTTGTTGCTGTGTGTGTGTTTTAGAAGCTCTACATTCGATAGACATTGAAATTTATTGTGATTGTAATGTTAACCAAAGCAGCTCAGCAAAAACGAAATGAGTTTATGGCAGGCCCGCACAACCGAGCATATGTTGGCTTTCTGTTCGGCCAGCAGTGTCTCTGTGTGGGTTTCTGTGCATGTGAGGGGGAAGGGTTTTAGCAAGCTGACTTTCTGCATACCCTCTGCAAAAACAGGCACAAAAAGTTGCAGCAGCTGCTTGACTCACTTTGAGTTTTAAATTTTTTTGTAGCTTGCTTTTTTGCGCAAAAGTTAGCACTGACATGAACCAGCAGCAAAAATAGACTGCTTGGGCAAATTGTTTGTTAGGGTGGATCATAACTATGTTTTTTACAGGGTATTTGCTGGCTCTATAAACTTGCTGTCCGTTTTACTGTACTGTGCCCCTTTTGGCCCTTTTTTTTTTGGAATGCCACAACGAGTTATATGTTGATCTAGACTTGACACAAAGCTGCCTGCTGCCAGCCGCCTGCATTCATTACTCAATGTCTAGCTGGCCTGTCCCTAGTCCGCTCATATCCTTTTCCTCTTCTCTTTCGCCTCGACTGTAAACAAATGGTTTACTGCATTATATCACAATCCTAATTCCTAAGCACACATTCACACACACAGGGAGCAACACTAATCCAAATGAGACTGCACAGAGAGATAACATTAGCAAAACGGGATTTTTTAGCCTGCTTCTCTGTTTATGTGTGCGTGTGCGGGCCTGTTGTCTGTGTCATGTGGCTTATTGCGCAAGTAAAGATGTTGCGACAAGCATGTAGATTGAATTAAAGGCACAGCAACAACAATAACAAGAAAGACAACAGCGACAAGGACAACCGCGCGGAAGGGCCATATCATTTTTGAAGTCAAGCGAAAAGTCATTGTCAACGTGTTGTTGTTATTTCTGTGCTTTGTGTTGCCGCCATTTTGTTTGTGTTGTTTGTGTCTGTCACTCTCTCCCTCTCTCTCTCTCTCTCTCTCTCTGTCTCGCTCGGCATTTCTTGTTTCTGTTTCTGTTTTTTATGCTCAACGCTTGGGCCCCGTTTCGACTTGTTGTGGGTTCCTTTTCGTGGACTTCTACTGCTGCATAATTTATGGCAATAAATTCGCTTAACTTTACGACAATTTGTTGCTACAAAGTGTGCCATAAAGTGTGTGCCACACTCACGCACAGGCACACAGACGCTGGCGTAGACAGCGACCATAAGCAGCCATAATTTGATTTTGGTATCGCACGAAAAATTGATTTGCCTCGTGAGGCAGATACCACAACAGACAGAGGCATCTCTCCCTCTTTCCCTTCCTCTCTCTCTCTCTCTCTCTCTCTCTCTCTCTCTCTCTCTCTCTTTCTCTTTGCGGCTGTTAAATTTGCCGATTAGCATCGAAATTTGTTTAGTTACAGGGTATTTGCATTGGGCTACGCGTTTAATTAAAAACAAACGTGGCACAATGTGTTTACGCTTGTTGAATCGCCGCATTGATGCGGCTGCCACTTCAATTAGTGCAACGTTTTGTGGCAGCTGCAGCAGCAGTAGCGAGGAACGTATACTTGAAGCAGCCAAAACTCGTATTGTAGTCTGCACTTCAAAGCACCGACAACGTTTTGAATTGCAAATGCCAGAGGCAAACATGACAGGTAAGACGAGAGAGAGAACAGGAAAACAGATAGGCAGACAGAAACAGATAGAGAGAAGGCAGAACAAGCAGGCAGCCAGGTATGGATGCAGTATCCATGCGGAACTTCAATTATGCCTCACTCTGACACCAACTTCGACTTAGAGTTTGCCATCGACTTCGACTTTTCAGTTTGCATTCGCCTTCGTCTTCGCCTTCGACTTAAACTCGAGTGCAGTTCGAGCTAAGTTGGAGCAAGTCGACTGTGGTTGGGTCGCTACAAGCTGCTTCGGCTTGCGGTGTGTGGTAGCAGCAACAATTTAAAAGTTCAAAATGCCAAGCACGACGCACCCTGCACCCTGTAAGAGGAGGGGGGAGTGGACGTTAAGCAGCTTAGAGAGTACTTTGATTGATGCATGAAATTTAAATGTGTTTTAAATTGAAATATGAATGGACGCAATGGAAAAAGTAGATACGCTTGACCGACTTTTGAGCAGCTTTTGCAAAAGCGCAGCAAAGTATGCTACAAAAGAAAAACAAATTGCAGATGGGTTTAAATGTGATAAAAGAAATCTCTTTAAATAAAAGTAAAAAGAAAGTAAGCTAAAATAGTGTGCATTCCCTAACTGCCACAGGGTCTACAGGGTATCACTTAGTCTTACTACTTTTTTTAGGCATTTGCCTTGCTTACAGCCTTGGACAAGCGCTCGTTAGTCAATGCTTTGCCTTGATGCTGATGCGCGCTCACTCGTTCTATGGGGACTCTTTAGCTTCAGCTCCCTCGACGATGACTATTTCTCAGGCTGCCTGTAAAATAGTCTCCATTTCTTTGCCGCCTCCCTACCCTCCCTGCCTTTCCCCATTTCGTACGCCATGTCTTGTGCTTTATTTTATGCCTTCTTTCTTTGCTGCTTTCCGACTGCCAACTGGCAACTGGCATTTGTCGTTTGTCAGAGTCGTCGTCGACGACGTCGTCTTGGCTGCCACGTTGCAATTTGACTTGTAACCGCACACTTGAGTGTACGTTGCATGCTTTTAGGCGTGCAACGTGACGCAGTTTGTTGAACCTGCTTTTAGCAACGCTTGCTCGCTCGTCTTAAAGTCTCCGTGGCAGTTGTGGCAGCTGCGCTGGGTCAAGCAACTTGTCTTAATGCCATGAATAATTCAGCACAGTTTGCTCAGCTGCAACATGCCACAAAATGCTGCAGCTCTGTCTCTCTCTCCCTCTCTCTCGGTCTGTCTCTCTTTCTGGCTTGCAAGTTAATTACATTTGTTGCATACGTGCAACGAGCGTTGATTGCGTTGGGGCATGCACCTTCTGCGGCACAGGCTGCTGCAGCTTCTCTGCTGCTCTGCTGCTTTGTGGCATTCTATTTGAATGCAACCGCAGAGCAGAGAGAGATAGAGAGAGAGAAGGGGACGGGGACTGAGAGTACACAAGACCATTTATTTTGGTTTTCACCCACACACACACACATATAGCTTGCCACAACAATGCGGTTCGCATTCATCAGTCAAACAATGCGCTGTCAAAATATTTACTCGTATAAATGATATGAAGAACTGCAAATGTGTGTGTGCGTGTGTGGCACATATTAAATGCATCAATAGCAATTTCAATTTTAATTATGAATATTTCAGTAGTTCGATGAGTGGCAGAGAGGGATGGGGAAGGCAGCAACATCGTGATTTGCATTCATTTGAGAGCCTTGCGCGAGCTTTCCAGCAACGAACGTGTACAATCCGAAAACCTTGCAGCAAGTGGCAAATGGCAGCAGCTGCAAATGAATTGAGGTAAAACCAAAAATTGTTGTTGCTGCTGCTGCCCGCAATGCTAAATATTCTATTGCTGGAAACTAGGTGAAAGTTTAGCTTTATCTGCAGCGGTTTTTTGGCAGCAAGCTAAAGTATTTTCCAGCTAGAAACTTTAGCTGGAATTTGTGGCGAGGAATTTCAAGAGTGTTAACAACGTAAATATATCAATTAAACTGATGCATTGCTGCAAATGTTGTAATTATTCTAATTGAATTCTACACTCACAGTTGCTATGCACAGTTGACCTTTCAACAGTGCGGGTAGGGGGAAAGGGGAGGGGTACTGCTGCTACATTTGCTGTCATAGCAATCAGCTATTTTGCGTAATTATTTACAGCTCATTGCGCAGTCGAATCAGCAGCAGTAGCAGCAGCAGAGAGAAGACGCATGCAACCATTTCTGTGCACTTGCCACGTGCCACGCCCATTGCGCATTGTCACCAAGGCGAGGTGGCCATTAAAATTTTAATGATGTGCCACATACACATGCACAGACACAGGCATGTATGCTATGTGTGTGTGTGTGTGTGACTGTCTTGCTAGTTCACTTGAAGCTGCGTCGCGTCGTGTCTCTGATGTTGCAATTAAAATGCAGCAGCAGCAGCAGCGACAGTAGAAGGTGCAGCTGTAAATGTAGCGCAACTTTAACAAGTCCTTGCCACGCCCATAAGTTAACAGAGTTTATTACATGGCTGAGCTCATCAGGGAGCAGCAGCGGCAGCAGAAGCAGCAGCGTCGTGGCAACGTGTAATAAAAATTTTGTCTTATTAGCTGCAAAGTGTTCTAGGCTGCAACAGCGCATGCAAATTGCCCCAAGGGTGGTAGAGGGGGACAGTGGAGACGACTCTAAGTTGCTGCTAAGCTGCACTTAACCTCCTCATCTTCGTCGTCGCTCGTTCAGCAACATTTATCGATTAACGCAAAGCCGCAAACTTTGACGCCCCTTAGATTATTTTTGATTAGCAACAGCAACGGCAACGCCCTTTAAAAGCGGATTAATTATGCCCCAAGTTGCAAGCTGTCTGCTGTCTCTAAAGTGTCTACTGTCTGTCTGTCACCAGCTGCTGTTGCTGCCGCAATTAGTTTTAGCTGAGCTAAGAAGTTGAAAGCGTTTCCTCGCGAAGCCGAGGCAAAAATAGGCAAACTTGCATTGCCTGCTTTTAGGCGCTGCCATAAAAATTAGCTGTGACACAATTGTGGATGCTGTGTGGATGATTCTGTGGCTGCTCTATGCCTGTGTGTGTCTGTTTGTCGGTGTGTGTGTGTGTGTGTGTCTGTGTATGCGGCAACTGGAGTTGAAGTGCAAATTGAGGTTGAGGTTTTGTTTGTCTGTGGGGAGCTTTGGCCCGCAATTTGCGCACATAATTTGCTGCTGCTGCGACGCATAAAAATGAAAAAGGAAAATAACTGACAGTCAGCGTGACAGGGAGAGGGGCAAGGGGTAGGGGCAGAGAGGTGCGAGGGTAATAGGCGAAATGGGCAATGGGCAACGGGGTCGAGGCGGTGGCAGAGGCAGAAAAAAACACAAGAAAATGCCGACTGCTGCCTGGGTGCGGTTATTGATTTTTTGTGCGCCAGAGCAAAGCAGCTCATCATGATGATGATGATGCTACTGCTACTGATGATGACGATGCTGCGTTGGCGATTTTTTTTTTGTCCGTGGAAGAGGGGAAAAGGGGGCGTGAAAGGGCGTTAGGTGGATGGCAACAAATTTGTGTCAAAAACTCGCTCAACGGACTAAATTGCGTGGGGCAACACGAAAAGCGCATTAAAAGCTTAAAGCAAGCGATTAAAGCCGCAGCTCAAGTTGCCGCAATGCAGAGCAGAGAAAGAGAGAGAGAAAGGGGGAGAGAGCAGGGTAGAAACAGAGACAGCAACAGAGATAGACAGGCAGATAAATCAAGTCCACAGCTCATCAGCAATAAGCCAAGCGGGCTGACTGCACGTGATAAAAGTACAGAGAGACAGAGCAGGAGAAGGAGCAAGAGAAAGGGGAAACAAGAGAGAGAAGGACAGAGAGAGAGTGAGACGAAGTGGGGCTGAGGCATAGCAAGGCAGTGGCAGTGGGAGACAGCACACAAATAAAAAGAAAGTCGCATCGAATGCGCAAATTTGCGTATTTCCGTTTTCCGGTTGACGTGCACGCCAAAATATAATGCAATGGTGTGTGCTGAAATTTACCAACGCACAGCAGCAACAACTCAGACAACAACAATAACAACAACAAGCACACCAGCAACAATAACAACTGAAGCAACAACAAGAGACAAACAACAACTGAAAACAGAACAAAGCGTTACACAGAAACGGAAACAGCGCCAACAGACCAAACAAGCGAAGAAGCAGCGGCAGGAGCAGGAAAAAAGGGAAGAAAGGGAGACAACAAGAACCAACAAGAACAACAACGACGATGACAGCAGAAGACATGCTGAGCTTGATAAATGTTCATGGTTGAGCTGCAATGGGTTGCGATGGAGCTGACGCTGGCAATGCAAATGCAAAGCAACGGCAACAGCAACAGAACAGAGCAAAACCAAAGGCAAAAGCAACCCAACTGCCAATTAAGTGCCAAATTATGCCAACAACACAATGGAAAATGGAGACAGCAACACAAAAATAGGGGAGGGCATAGGAAAAAAACCAACAGCAAGTTACAATTGCCACTTGACTACAAAGATACCCAGTAGAGTGTATGGAATGGAAAGAAAGAGAATTCAAAACTCATAAGGGTTATAAGTACCTATATAATTGACCAATTAAAGCAAAGGTTCAATTCAAGTTATGACTTTATTTGTATTTCAAAAGACATCAAAGAGAATTTTGAGAAATTAACTAACGACTAGGGAACGTAGAAACAAATTTTCGTACATTTTTAATGGTCTTCCTAATATGTTAAATGTCAACTCTAATGGAAAATCGAATTAAGAATGATTTCAAATTAAATTATGAGAAGGTTCAGCGCCATAAGTCGTTTCAAGTTGAAAATCCGGAGGTCAGCAAGAAGTTTTTAAATTAATATATGGTCATCCTAATGTAAAAAATGGCAACTCTTATTGCAAATCAAACTTTTTAGCTCCTTAAACCGTTTCAATTTGGCTTAGCAAAGCAGTAAGAAGTTTTCTTATGAATATATGGTCTTCCTAATCTGCAATGTGGCAACTCTAATCCCAAAATCTCTTACTATTATGTATAATAATATTCAACTATTTCGTTTACTTAGCGTAAACGGCGTAGCACGATATAAATTAGCAAGTTTTCAGCTAGTTTAGATAAACGATTGTTCTACTGTTTTGTTTCGTCTTCCCTCCCCTCCTCCCCCTTTTTGCCTGGTTCGCGCTGCACGTCCATTTAGTCTCATTATACAGCGCTTTATCCCTTGAGTACAGGGTGTAAGAACTTGCAAACTGTTTGTGAGAAAGAAGAGGGTTGAGCGGAGGTAGGGGAGACTTAGAAGTATGTCAGACAACTATTGTAGCAGTTGCAAGGCCGCGACAACAGGCACTTGCCACACACACACACACACACACACACACATAGTGTGTATTGTTATCGCTAGCAAGACAGGAAAAGTAAAAGTTTTCCCTCAGTTGTTGTAACATGCAACTGATATTTAGGTGTATTTTCTTGGCCCCAAAACTTTTTCAATTTACTGCGCACATTTCAAGAGGGGGCAATTATTAGCAGAAGGAGAGAGTGAGAGAGGTCAGCATAATGCAAATTTTATGTAAGCCAAATGAGGCAGACTAAAAAAACTTGCAGAAAATGGATTAGCTCTGACTGAGCTGGCACACACACCACTACAAACACATATACACACATACCAAACATACATATAATATTCCTTCTGGTCATTTGATTGCATTACGCCTCAATCTAAATGTAAATGGGCAATTCAAGCTGAATATGAGCAACAGCAGCAGCTGAAAAAAGGCTAAAAATGCTAGCCAAACTGGGACAACAAGCGAAACGAATCGAATCGAATCGAATCGAAAGCTCAAGAACGCAATTTCGTTGAACAAATAAGAGAGAAGCTCGAACATCGAGTTATCCTTGCCGCAAATGCGTTGCAGCTGCCACATCTGCTGCCTGCCTGTCTCCCTCTCTCTCTCTCTCTCTCTCTCTCTCTGTGTATGTGTTGCACGTTGCTCGAGAGTTGCTGCCTGTAAATAAATTAGAATTTGATGGCTCACAACTTGGCTATAATTGAACTGCCCATTGCAGTCGGATAATGTTGAGAGAGAAAGAAAGAGAGAGACATAGAGAAGACTGAGGCATGCAGCTGCAGTTTGTGGAAAAGCAAGGGGCGTGGCACATTTGACCACATTTGCAAAACTACACAAAATGCACAAAACTTTTTGCAAAAAGCATTTCCTGCAGCAATAACAACAACAAGAACTGCACAAAAACTGACCAGCAGCAAGACAAACAAAGGGGAAAAACAGAGGAGAGAAGCAAGGAAGGAGGCGAGGAAAAAACTGAAATAACTACAAAAAATGTTGTGTTGTTCTTCTGCTTGTTGTTGTTTTGCGAATATGTGAACACACACACAAGTTGCACAAACAAACACAGAGAAAACGATGTTGCAACACGAGGCAGCTTGTCAAAGCGACAATTTACTCGTTATAGCAAATAGTAGAAGAGGAAGAGCTGAAGGGAGGCAGGGGAAGCAACTCAAAACTCGCCATGGACAGCAAAAGTTTTCTTAACCAGGCAGCAAAAAAAAAGATTTGTGAAAAACATTTTTTGTGCCTCGGCAACAGACAACAGGAGCAGAGACACCCTGTGCTAAATTTTGGCGAAGTTTTCACGTGAAAATACGGTCTTTCTAATGAGAAAAATTGCATCTTTAATGGATAGTCAAGTTTAAAAATATGTAAAATGGCATTTTGAGAAGGACGTAAGATGTTTTTACATGAATATATTGTCTTCCTAATGTGAGCACAGACACCCTGTGCCAAGTTTTGCCAGGTATATACAACATATATATCATGATCTTTAGGACCAATTGAGGCAGCATTGTGCTGTTTGTCTATTTATGAGTGGAGGGAGAAAGGAAAAGAGTGAGAGAGAAATGTTAAAAAAAAGCACACTCAAAATTGAATTTCGCATGCATTAATTATGCAGCAGAAACAACTTGCCCCAAAGGGAATGGGGATGGGGAGGCAAGGGCGTTGTTGTGTAGGGAACCTGAGCAGGGTCGTGAAAGGTGGGAGTGGCAAGGCGGAGGTAGGTTATATGAGCACGACAAGAGCTTCGTTGATGTTTGCGCTTGGCAAAGAAACGCTAAAATAAATTTGCAAGCGCACGCAGGGTATACACGACTAGCAGATGCGCTGTAAGAATATAAATAAAACTCTCATTATAATAAAGTATGTTAATTTATTCTTGCAGCTCATAATTTCTCGCGCAAACATCTGCGCTGAAAATTTCATAAATCACGAGCGGCAACATTTTGATGCCCTTCCGCTTCTGCTGCCACTGCTGCTGTTGCACTGCAGAACTTGTTGTTTATGCATAAGACGTGTGCCGCATGCCCCCGAGGCAGCCCCTCCCCTCTCTCTTCTTATATCACCAAACTGACACAATTTTTGCGCTCATTATGCTCGAAGCTCTTTTCTTTTCTCGCCAGTTTTTTTTTGTACGCGCCTCAGTTTTCTTTTCACAATTTTCATTAAAGAAAAAAATTTTTTGGAAAAAACTTGTAATGCAATTTTGAAAGTTTTTATGACTTGTTTTTTGCTTGATATTAACTGCAGATAGCGAACTTATGTATGGCGACTTTGCATAACATTTGCGGTGCATTTGCCGGTGTTGAGCATACGCCACGTTGGACAGCAGCAGCAGCAGCAGCAGCAGTTGCACTGGCACTGGCACTGTCGGGCTGCAAATGCAAATTTAATGCGAAAAATATTAAAGTCAACGCCATTAAGCGTGCCACTAAAAGGGGCAAACTGCAGCAGCTGCTGCCGCTGCGACTGTTGCAGCAGGTGGCAGCAACTGGCAGCAAGTGGCAACGTTCAAATGACATCATTTAAATTCATGCATGACCCACATTGCAACGGCAACGGCAGCAGTAGCATCAGTTGCCAGCATCGTCGTTGAGCTCATGTTTTATTAACAAAGCAATTTATTGCATAAAATTCACAGTTGCAGCCTGCGCCGCCGAAGCAAAAGCAAAAAGCTGCCTCGGCTTATCGATCGTAAAACTTTTTCGGGCCACGTTTAATGAGGCCAGCCAGGCAAGGCAAGGCAGGCAGTCAAGAGCCAAGAGCCATGGCCAAAAAGAGAGAAAAAGTGCCCCCTACCAGCCTCTGCTGCCCTCTCTCCCTCACCTCTTCCCTACTTCCCTCTCCCCTCTGTCTGTCTAAGTAAGCGTAACCGCAACTATGAAAGTGCAATTCGGGTAACTTGGCCAACACGACGAGTTCATTTTTAAGGCCAAGCGCCCGGCAAAGTGTGCTGCACAGCCAGCCAGCCAGCCAGGCAGGCAGGCAACAAGGCAACTAAAGCTGCAGCAAAAGTCTTGCCACGCCTTCTGCTGCCTCCTGCCTGCGCCCCTGCTGTGGCTAATTGCTGCATAAATCAAGCGTCGTTTGAAAAAACATTTTAAATAAACTGCGCGAATTGCGGGCAAAACATTGTGTTATGCTTTATGTGTGACGCCACATTTGACCAAATTTGCTTGCTACACACAAACACACACACATTCGCACACACATATACACTTACACTTACGCACTGCTCGATTTATGAACGCCATAAAATGGCAGCCTGCAGCGAACGCTGCGTATACGCAATAATAAAATTTTTCGAAAAATTGTTTAATTAAATTTCGCAGCGAAAAAAAGAAACTCATTGAAGTAAAGTGAAAAACCGTTACAAATTTTCGCCCATAAGCGTGTTAAACGAGCAATTTTCATTTTTCCGTTTTTCTCTCGCACTTTTTTCTGTTTTTGCTGTTTTTTTTTTTTTTTTTTTTGTGTTTTTGTTTTCATTTTAGATTGCCAGAGAGTTTTAGAGCCGGCGGCTTGTGTGCTTTCAATTTGCCATAAGTGTGTGCGCTGTTGAGTATGTGAGTGTGTGTGTTTGACATGAGTGTGTGCGAGTGCAAGTGAGAGTCTGTCTGTGTATGTGTGTGTGTGTCCGTGTGTCTGTGTCTGTCCAAAACAAATTACAATACATGTGCTTTGGCGCTTGACTGGTCTCCAAAAATAAATTGCGTTTAATTAAATGCGTCTCTGCTTGCCCGTCGTCGTTCCGATTCTGCAGAATCTTCCCTTCTCTATCCCTTTTGCCCCTCTCTGTCTCCCTCTCTCTCTCTCTTCCTCTTTCCTTCTGTTTACCTTGCTCTTTTGCCTGTCTCTCTCTCTCCCTTACATCTCTCTAAAAGCCTCACGTAAATTGGCTTGAACACAATGTTT
Source organism: Zaprionus indianus (assembly GCA_018904595.1). Classification (NCBI taxonomy): domain Eukaryota; kingdom Metazoa; phylum Arthropoda; class Insecta; order Diptera; family Drosophilidae; genus Zaprionus; species Zaprionus indianus. The sequence goes on along the minus strand of JAEIHA010000171.1, from coordinate 4,955,179 downwards.
TATTAATGAGCTACATTTTGTGGCTAGAGTTTATGACAGGTAACTCACATACATACACACACCCACACAAATACACCACATTTAACGTACTGAATTTGACAGCAATCCCTGCAGTTGAAACTGAGTTTGTCAATTATATTTTGATAACTTCGTTAAAGGTTTCTTCTTTGAAATGACAAAATTTTAGAGATGAGAAAGATAAGTTCTATCTTTAAATTTAGCATTTATCAACTTTAAATGACACTTAAAGCTTTGCCTGTCATTAGAGCAAAATAAACATTGATGGTTTATATGAAAAACCTCAGCAAACATGGACGTTTCTCCACCTCTACCTGCCAGTCAAACATCAGCAAGTTTTCTCCTTGCTCTGTCAGTAACATTTCCCTCCTTGCTCATTGCTTTTTTTCTTGCGATTTATTTTTAATTAAAAATATTTTATTGATAAAGTATTTTTTACTTTTTTTTATTAATTTCGCTTGTAAAACCTTTTACATATTTTTATAAATATTTTCTTCGGGTTAAAACGCAATTGAAAATGCTGCAAATCTGTAGCACACTTACAGGCTTAAGTTCTATTTGCCCAGACCAACATTCCCCGAAGAAGAGCTTCACTTGACTTACCTGAGATTTGCACAGCGCACATGGACGGGTATCAGCTTGGATTATTCTCAGAAATTGGGTACAGCCGCAGGAGAGAGAGAGAGAGAGAGAGCAGCCAGACAGTGGAGTAGGGGCAGTGAATTTGAGTTATCCTCGTTCTCCTGCTCCCCCTCAGGGCACGTGGGTCATACAATTCCCGGCAAAGTGGTCATTAACAGAGCAAATGCTTTCAATTTGTTTGCTGTTCGGGTCCATCAGGCAACGGATAATGTTGATTACGTTGATGATAATAGCGTTGGTGATGTAGGCACACAAAACTCTGCTCAGGTAAAGGAACTTTGCCGCAAGGGGGTAGAGAAAGTTGGAGGCAAGTCTTGGCCTTGGCTAGTTGTTTCTCAGCTTGTTGTTAAGCAGCTGCAACTAACGCGTGCTTATTACCACTTTGTTAATGCTCAATAACAGCTAAAGTTCGGGGGCGTATGTAGACGAGAGTTAGGGGCGGGGGCGTGTCCAGACAAAAATGTCCCGACGTAGACGACTTCCATAAACATGTTGGCATTTCATAACGCGTGAACAAATTCAATTAAGTCAACGACTGCTGCCCCCTCTCGCTCTCTGTCTCTCTCTCTATCTCTCTCTCCCACTCTTTTTTCTGCTGCTTGCTGCCTTGTCCTTTGTGTGCCACAAACTGGCGACAAAATTAAAGTAAATAAACAAGCGTTGACTTCGCTCGCTTGCTCGCTGCCTTTCCCCATGACAATTATCATTGGTCACAGTTTGTTGTGCCTTTGTGTGTCTATCCAACTGTCTTCTCTGTGTCCCCCTGCTCCCTTTGTCTCTGTGCGTGTGTGTGTGTATGTGTGCCCAAATAAACCGCAAAAACCGCAGTGAAGGCATGAAAGCCACACTCGCAACAGTCAACCGCTGGGGCCGCTGTCAGACAATGGCCATATAAATGTGTCCCCAGTGTGGCAGTGTGGGCTAGAGTGGCAACTGCCATTGCGCTACGCCCCAAAGCATGCCACATGCTGCCACGCCCCCTTCCTCCTACCGCCTGCACCCACACTCTCTCTCATGCGGCCATTGTACGCGCTGCTTGCTGTCAAGGACATTCAGACAGACAGACAGTCGCATAATTTTCAATGCAAATCGTTGCCATTTGTTGCGCACAAAAGCAGGCAACAGTTCTTGCACTATAGCGTGGGAGGCGAGATGGGGAATGAGAGTTCTTAAGTTTTCTGCGAGAGTACAAAAGCAAAACTGAGCTCACTTGTTGTTGTTGTTTTGTTTAAATGTAACTCTAGCAAAATTAAAAAAAAAAGAATTTATTATAATTTATACAATTAAAAGTTACTTGAAAATTTTCTTTAAATTATTTGGGCCCTTTACGGACTAAAATTGAATGCTCTATAGTATGAATAAAAAAAAATAAATATATATATTTGCTCTACAAACTCATCTAATTGTTGCCTTTTCTCTTTTTCTCTCTCATTCTTTTGCAGATACACGACGATCTAGAAAAGGAACCGGACTATTCTGGCTCTGGTTTTGGACCTGATGACGAGGACGCCATAACCGATCACGGTTCATCGCATAATCAGCAGCAGGGCGGCAATCGAAATAGTAAGCATAATACGAACGACAACAACAACAACAACAACGACCTCATCACGAGTAGATTCAACAATCATCATAATCAAATCGACATCAACAGCAACAGCAATAGCAACAACCAAAACAACCAGAACAACAACAATATTAACAGCAATAACAATATCAATCTCAATAACAATATTAATAATAATAATAATAATATTCATCAAGCGAATAGTGGCACAATCATTGGTAGTAGCACCAACGTCCAGAATAATCATAATCTCAACAACATCAACAACAACAACAACCCGAACAACAACGGCATCATCAGCAGTGGTAGTGACATCAGCACAATCGGTAAAGATCAAGCTAGTCTAGCTACAACTATAGTAAATGCCCAAGTTACTTCAACAACAACAACAAGTCCAACCACAACAACAGCTACACCAACAACAAGAACCACACCAACAAGAATTTCTTATAAACCATTCACCAACATTACCACTACCACCACCACAAAAAAGCCCACAATAGTATCCACAATAGCATCCACAGTAGAATCCACCATTATTTCCACACATTTTTCAGATAAAGCGCGCAACAACAAAACGTTTATTAAGCTTAGTTCTAATAACAACAACAACAACAACGAGAATAGGCAGGACGACAACTTAGACTACAACAACAACAACAACTTCTTGTTTAATATTATTTATAATGATTTGAATTCAAACAAAACAACAACCACATCTTTATATCCAACAGCAGCTCATATACCTTACACAACAACAACAACAACAACAACAACACCACCAGCAACAACAACGACAACAACAGCAACACCACCAACAACAACAGTCGCATACAGTACAACAACACAACAATACAATACAACAATAATAGTAGCAACACCATCAACATCATCATCATCATCCTCTTCCTCCTCCTCGTCCACTACATCCTCCTCAACGACAACAACAACAACAACATCGATTCCTACGCCACGCTACGATGATACCGATGAAGATGATGAAGATCTCGATCTGGATGAGACAGTCCATGGCGAGGGTAGCGGCTATGGCGGTCTGGGTCACGGCGGCGCAGGTGACAATGATAACGATAACGAAGATGGCGATGATGATCACGATGACGATGACGATGATGATTCGGACATTGAGAAAGAGGTTCATGAGCTAGAAATTGAGCGTAAAATCGAACTGGCAGTGGGTACAGAGAAGAAACCTGGATATTCCATTGAGGATATCGATACCGATACCGATGACGATGGCAATTTCGATGTGGATGGTGGCAATGAAAATGAGGAAGAGGTTGAGAGGAAAACGGAGGATTCGACCTTTAGATGTCAGTGGTTTTTTTTCTTTCTTTCTTTCTTCATTCTGTCTTTTATTCGATTAATGCGTTCGTCCTTTGCTTTTGCTTTTGTTTTGTATACTGTCTTTGTATTCTGTTTTTTATTATTTGTTTTGCGTTTCCCTCTTTTTTTTGTCTTCCTTTCTCTTTGCTTTACTATTATTATTTCCTACTGTTTACTTGTCTTCTTTGTATTTGTATTTTATGTTTGCACACATTCATTGTACTTTATGCTTTCAGTGTGGCATGTGTTTTTCTTTTCTGCTTTTGCTTTACACTGCAAGAAAAAAAATTTGTTATACAACTTTTGGAATATTGTATGGGTTTCCTTTTTGGGTTATCAATTATCTCCTCTTTCTTTCCCCTCCCCACGCTTTGGCAACACAAGGCACGCGCTGCAAAATTGACAATTGAATTGCTGATTTCGAGTGTGTTTCGTGCTTATTGTTGCCACGGTTAACGGTTTTCATTATGTAGTTTAATTAGTTTTACAAGTACTTTTAGTATTTATATTAGTATTTTAAGTTTGATTGGTATTTATTGTTGCAGTATTAAATTAACCCATTATCTATAACTATATTAAGTACTTTGATTTATACATTCCCCATTTTATTTTGGTACAAATTGAGTTTAGTTCTGTCGCGACGGGCACACCAGATCTCTCTCTCTCTCTCTCCGTCTCTCTCGTTCTACGTGGGTCGTTCTGCTAACTGGATACCGCGACAAATCTCTTTAAAGCAACTCTTCAAACATATCTTTCTCATCATTCCAATCATGCATCAATCTCGCCCGCCCCTCTTGCCATGCACTCCATACAGACTTTTGGCAGCACGTGCTGGGGGTTCTTGTGGGTTTTATTTTAAAGTCAAGAACTTGGGAATTAATTAATGATACTGTGAGCTGTCGGCTAAAGCCGAGATAAGTCGACAGAACTGACTAACAAACAAACAGACAAACAAACAGTAGAAAAGCAAAGCAGCAAACAAACAATCGATTTAGTTTCAAGGCGCTGCGCACTCAATCAACGATTGCCAGGTTCGAGAGAGTGTATTTGTGTTAATGGAACTGTGTGCACACACACACACAGTCACACATATATGCACACATGCATAGCTGCTTTGCCCGCCCTTGGCATTAGATTTACTGTTTTGTAAGGGAAAAACTCGCTAAGCTCTGCACTGATTTGACGCTGGCATCGCGCAGAGAGAGAGAGTGGAAAACACTTCACAGCGCACTTCACATGAAAAATCACTGAACACTGGCAGCGGCGGCGGCACTTGGCGCTGCCAAAGCAAGCGTATAAAACGATCCAGCAAGCAGCAGAGCAACCAAACGCCATAAGCCCTAACACAGAACCTCTCTCTATCTCTCTCTCTCTCTCTCTGTGGCAGCTGCCACATTGTTTGTTGCTCATACGACGCGTTGGCGTTTAGTGCCTTGTGAAACTTGGCTTTGACAATCAGTGATTTTAAAGCGCCTGCAGGCCACGCCCACATCAATACACTGGCTGCCAGGCATCTAATTTCGTATTTCGTATTTGCCAGTCGCCCCCCCCTTTACTCCCTTTGCCTTTGCCACTCCTTCTCTCTCTTGCCATTCGCCTTTGGCTGTGTGTGCTAAGTGCATTTTTCAATCAGCCAGCAAAATGTGCAGCAGCAACAGTGAAAGAGTTGCCCCTGCCCCATGCCCCATGGCAAATATATATTTATAGTCAACTCACAGCCAGCAATGCCACGCCCAGTTTACAATAGACCAAGTAATGCAAGGAGCTGCACTTGAGCGCTTTGTTGCGCTTTGTAAACGTTGCTCTCGTGTTTCTATAGACACACAGTAGACGCAATTGCAGATAGTATATAAACAATGGGAGGACTTATTGAAAGACTATTTGAGTCTCGACTTAAACACAAATGCCGACGCTGATGCCGCTGGCTTTGTTTATCCTAATTAATATGCTAAATTTGACTTCAATGGGGGTCTTCAGCAGCAGCTAAAGGGAAATAAGTAGCAGCAGTCAAAGCAGTTAGAGTTGAGAATGTGCAAACATACAGACACACACATGTGTGTGCAAACAGGCGAGGGTAGTTTGAGTAGTATGTAATAGAAAGATTGATATGGCTTTTGCCTATATCTTTAAGTAGTTTAAATAGATAACCGTTTAACTGTTTTCAAGCTAAAAGTGTTATGGTTATTTATAATGAATAATTATGAATCAGTTATGGCTATTTACACCAGGAATGCTAGCAGGAATTTCTTACTGATTGTTGGCTACCTTAGTGGTGAATTATCACTTAGTTAAAATGAGTCTTCATTCGGTAAAGAACAAAAGAGACCAAGAAGAACATTCTTTGTAGTCTTGTACAGTCTTCAGCCTGGTTATAAAAGAGGAGGAAGCATATGTACATTACAGATTTTAAACAGCCTTTAAACCATTTTCTTCATTAAGCTAAATAGTCAACAATATGTTAAAATAAAGATTTTATGCAGAGAATTCGCTGCATAAAACTAATCTTAATCAGTCAGTAATGACTCCTTCCTTAAGCTTCACTTCATTTTAATTAGTCAGTAAAGCCTTCTTTACTGCTACCACTTAAGCACAGCTTCAATTTGTGTAACAGCCCTCGCACGCACATAAACACAGTCTTTCACACACACACTCACACATACTTTTGCATATTACTCGCTTGTTTACCATATATTTGTTTGCCTGTGCAAAGAAGGAAAGTACAAGGGCTAAATAAGCAATATGTTTGCATTAAGCTCATTTCAACAGTCAACAGGGGGGCGGAGGCGAGGAAGGCGTGGCAAACAAACAGCAAGAACAAAGAAAACATGAAATTGCTTTGCCTTCACTCCTGCCCCATTCCCCTTTCACAGTGAGTGGCAAATGCCAATTAAATTAATTAAAAATCATTTGTTTGAGCGCTAATTGGCATTAAATTTCTTTAGACATGTGTTTACGAGCGGGAAAAACAGGCAGGGGGTGGTGAGGTGGGGTAAGGGGAAAAGCGTTTCACAGCGAAAAGACGAACGAAACTTCAAGTTGAGTTATGCAAAAGTGGGTCAACAAAAGTCACAATGCAAAAGTTCACAGAGCCAAGAAAAATGAGCTGCAAATTTGACAAGGAGTGTAGTAGAGGGAAGTGTGGAAGGGGGAAGGGGGAAGGGAGGGGGTAAACTTTACTGTCGCTGCAGAAATAAGTTTGGCCGAATGTTCGCCGAAAATGTTCTGTTAGAATTAATTGCATTAGAAAGTTGAAGTTGAACTAACCCAAACAAAGTACTTAGCACCAAAAGCCTTGTAAATATTGCATTCACACACTCACACACACCACACACACCAGCTCATTAACATGCATACTCAATACACACACCCTTACACACACACACAAACACTACTGTGGACACTGGTTTAACTACGTATACGTAATATGAATTTGTGTTTCTTTGTACGTTATGCACCCCCCTCCACGCAGTCTGTTTAAATGATTTTGAACTCAGTATTAAAGTACAAGTTCCCTCTCTCTCTTTCTTCAGCGGGTGGTGGCAGCAGCAGCGGTGGTGTGCACCACTTGGATCCCAATACCAACGTAAATAGCCAGCCCACAGATACAAAGACCGTTGAGCGGCCAGGCATCAATAACGAGGTCGTCATCATGAGCGAGGACGATCGCACGACCAGTTTCTTTGCGCAGCCAGGCATATTGGCGGGTAAGCACATTGGCAAATAACATAGAGACACCCCTTACTTTATGGCATAACTCACCTTTATTTCCTATATTTTGTAGCTGTCATTGGCGGCGCTGTTGTGGGCCTCTTGTGCGCCATACTCGTCGTCATGTTCATCGTTTATCGCATGCGGAAAAAGGACGAGGGCTCCTATGCGCTGGACGAGCCAAAGCGTTCGCCTGCCAACAATTCCTATGCGAAAAATGCGAATAATCGTGAGTTCTACGCCTGAGATAATGGCACAGCGCGCAGGTATTAAGCAGCTAACAGCTGGCTGAGTGAAAGTGGGCGTGGCAGTTAGACAACAACAAAGAAACAAACAAAACGGGAGCGAAGTCATGACAACAACACATTGACAAGCAACGTTGGAGAAGGAGAATGCTCGGATAAGCTCAGCTCGAATACACTGCGCGACAAACGACGGAAGATGAAGAAGATGAACAACAACATCTACAACAACATTTACAACAACTAACAACACAACAGAAGCAGCAACAAACAGCAACACTTGAGATCACACACAATTTTTCGCGAGGGGTCAATAACAAAAAACAAAAACAAAAGAAAAAACACATAAAGAAAAACAAAAAAATAATGAAAACAAAAGTAAATTTTCAAACTTACCTGTAAGTCAAATGCGGCGCACACACACACACACACACACTGTGTCTGTCTGCGTGTGTGCGTGTGTGCAAACTTTTCTAATTAAGTAAGTTTTAAGTAAATTGTGTAATACGACAACAACAACAACAAAAACGGAAATCGAAAACAAAAAACAAAATATCAACAATAAAAAAAGCAAATTAAATCATGCGAAATTTAATATATAAAAATAAAATTATATATATAAATAGTGAAAAAAATTAAAAAACAAAACCAATATAAGGGCGGGCAAATTAAGCAAATTAATTATGAATATAATGCGTAGAGAAAACAACATAATAACAACAATAATATAACACAACAAAAACACCCAAACATACACACATACACACACACAACTACATAGATGTAAACGCAAAGTTATAAAAAAGAGGAAAATAAAAAATTGGAAAATTGACAACTTTTCGTGCATATTGAATATTATAATATATGTTAGCTGAATACACTAAACAGACACACAGATACACACACACACAGACACACATAATTGGATGTCACTTGAAAGTAAATAAAAAGAATATATTATGAATACATTTACATAGATAACAAGCGCCAATCCGTAAACCACATGAATGTTAATTTCCTAAGCTAAATCGAATCGAATTACCACAAAAAACACACCAGTAACAGCAACAACAACAACAACAACAACTGAGAACACACTGAAAGAAAAAAAAACTTGAAATCGATGCATAAATGTTTTTAAGTTTATATATTATACATAAGCTAACTATGTAATTATTAGTGTAATTCCTAAAAACAAAAACAAAAACGAAGAAAAACACAAAGAAAAAATTGACAAAAAAAACAAAAGAAAAACAAAAAGTATGAGAATAAAAACCAAAACGAAAAACAAGCGTAAAAACAAAATATTTTCCTGGCAGCACACAAACAAGAACAAGAACAACAAGAAGATGCAGATGAAGAGGAAAACCTAATTAAAATAAATTTCTACTATTTTCTAAAAACTGAAAACCAAAACGAGGAAAATAACAATAATGAAATACTTATTGAAAAGTGGTTCCACAAAACAAAAGCAATTTTCAAATGATTTAATTAAGTTTTGGCAGCTTAAATGAAACTCATTTATGGGAATTATTATCATTATCAATTTTATACTGCTTCCACTTCATGGCTATTAAATCAAAATCAAAAATAAAAAACAAAAGGAAACGCAGCATCAACAATTGTGCATTTATTTAGCTTTACGTTCGTCTTTCGCTGTTTTACCAGATAATTTCAAGAACAAACACAAGAAACAAATGAAAAAACAAAATGAAAATGCAATAGTAAAAATTTATTATTGTTAAGTTTACAATTTCTCCTGTTAAAACACACACAACCACACACACACATATTGGGAACATTAAATTAGCCGCAATATTTGTTGCCTGATTTCAGAATTGAACGCTCTCATATTATGCCATATTTTCACTATATGAAAACGAAGAGTTATAATAATAATTATAATAATAATAGCATAAAGTTAAGCGAACTAAATCAATTGAGTGTGTGTAATGATCATGTATAATGCATATATAATTAATATAATAACTAATGATATACATACGATACATATACATACATACAACATACTACTACAAACAGCAAAGGCAGCAAATGTTTAATCTCTCGATCGATTCACACAACAAGAGCAACAACAACAACAACTGAATACAACTTTTTCTACACTGTAAAAAACGCAACTGCAAATTTTTTATATGATGTACTGTACGTTTGTTTCTCTATAACACACACACACACACAGAGATGAGTACATTCTAATTTTATTATGATTATTATTATGATTTGTAATTTTCTATCTCTCTCACACACACTCTCAACAAGGTTTACATAATGCGTTTTTTTATTGCTATTATGTAAGCGGTTAGTTTGTTAGTTTTTTAAATGCGCTGAATGTACTGAGAACATTGGTTTTGATTTGCTAAATAAAAACGGTATAAAACTAATTTAAACAATGTCTAACAATGTGTTTATATATTTAATATACAATAAAGAATTCCTCCTTATAGACTAGCCTTCATCAGGGGTTTCAGATATTGTTCAAATGATCTCTGTACTGGTTTCTGGTTCATGGTGCTGCGCTTGGCCGCGTCGAATATACGTGGATAAACATTGCCATCGTAGCTGCCCAGCACCGAGTTGAGCACACGATCATGGAAATCGAAGCCATCACAAATGGCCACCGCATTCGGACGGAATTTCTCCAGCGACAGCTCCAGACGCTGCTGCAGCGAACGCAGATCGGATTCGCTCAGGGGAATGAACTGGGAAGGGGGCGAATGAAACGCATTAGTAAGATAAATAGTAACAGATTGTATGCTGCACTCACTCTCAGTATTTCGCTCAGATTGTTGAGCACAGTCTGCACTAGAAACAGTTCCAATACATTCTCCAGCACCGCATTCAGTGCCTGGGAACGTTGCTGTGCCTTGGGCCCGGTAAGCTGTTCGATAAATGTTTGGCACACAAACTGACGGCCATGGAGCTAGAATAGGAGCACAAAGGGGGATTAATTAGATAAAGTGAGAAAGATACCTGTGGGGCAAACAACTACTCACCTCGGCAGCACGGGTAAGCTCAATGCCAGTGTTGTTGGCAGCCACAGCCTGCGACTGGCCTGAGGCAATCCTCTCCGACAAGTTCTCAAAGGCAATGCGGGTCTTGCTGCAAGGCCAAAGAGAAAGAGATTGAATGAGATTAATCCTCAGCAATGGGGCATTCAATTAGGTTACTCACTGCGTTGCTGTGTATTGCAGCGCCTTGACAATGCACTGCCAGGAGTTATCCCACTTGGGGAACTCTTTCAATGCCATAGATGGCTCAAAGTAGGCATAGGATGAGGAGAGTGGCTTTCCTTGTGTGAAGCCAGCCCATTCCTTGACCAAAGCACGTCCAATTTGCAGTAGGAGCACTGTATTCTCACCCTCATACGTGTACGAGGCAACCGCATTGCCATAGATGTTGCTCAGATTGGCAGCGATGTGATAACCATGACCGCCTGTGGACAGACGCAGTCGCTCAATGCCAGCACAGCCATCGGTGGTGCCCAGGACCTTCAGAGCACACGACAGTATGTGCATATCAGAAAGCTTATCGAACTTGCCATTGTTGGCATCCTTCACAGTCTGATCGTACAGTTCCCACATGTGTTCCGCAGCCAGATGATATGCCATGCCCGTTGCAATCTCCGGAAACAGTTTCAGACGCTGCGTCACATGATCAATGATCTGTGGCTCAGGTTGGCTAAGAACGAAAGATCTTTAGTGCTGAAGCAAGAACTTAGATTACTCCACAACTCACTCAGGTTCAATGGGACTCTGGCGACGCACGGCCGAGTAGCGTGTGGCTATGGTGGCAGCCTCCAGCAGCAGCATGGAATTCAAGTTGACAATCAGGCAACGTGTGTAGACCATGGTCAGATAGTTTACCCTGGAGGCGGGGCTGGCAGTGAAGGTGCCATCGCGCTCTACTTTGGCGTACTTCATCAACATGTTGGTGCGTGGAATATGCACATTGTTCAGCCCCAGGAAGCCCTGATTCACTGCAGCCATGCCCAGCTTCTTGCCGATCTCACCAATGTCCACTCCCTTGAGCGGCATATGAGTTTCAGGATCACGCAGGGGCACAATGAACATTTGAATGCCCTTGTGCTTGCCCGAGATGTAGAGCTGGGCAACCACCATGGCATGGTTGGCGGTGTGGCCCACTGTGCGGGAAGAAAAGAAGGAATTAATAGAGGAATATAGTAGAGGAAAAGAGGGCGTCTACTTACAGCCACCGGGCCACCACTTGTAGGCCTCCAGATTGGGAGTATTCAGCACAAATTCCCCCTTTCTGATATCGTAATCCGCTCTTGTCTCAATGCCCCGGACATTGGTGCCATGCGCCAGCTCCGTCTGGGCATAGGTGCCAATAATGTTGCAGTTCTCTGCCGCCGTGCCCCACTTCTCCACCTGCTCTGGTGTGCCCTGCCCCTTGATGACATCCACGAACATGGTGATGTGTGTGGCCAGCGGATGGTTGGCGGGAAAGAGGCCATGCGATTGCTGCCAATACAGGCAGCCACTGTGAAAGAAGGTAACAAGAATGGGAATTACAGGGTATACTCTCTATTTTACTTGCACTTACGGCCAAATGTCCTTGCCACCAGGATTTAGTTTCTGCTGCAGCGCCTTCAGTTTGGGCGCCGCGTCGGCAACCTTCTTCACGGTGGAGTTGTAGACCTCCTCATGCGACATGTACTCATGGTTCAGGCCATAACCATCCTCCAGATCATCAAAGATGGCATGCTCTATAACAAGAATATGAAATAATGTTAGTCGGAGAAACTTTAAACTTTGGATAGCCCCCGTGGTAGACAAACCGCAGCCACTGATAAGCGGATAAAGCATTAACGGAAATAGTCAAATTAATTCTTATGACATTTATCACATTTACACAATCAGATATAGAATATTATCTACTGGACTTTGCCGACACTTCGGAGTACTTTGATACCCCGTAAAAAACAAAACCCCTGCAGCTTATCAAACACAGACTAAACAGTGCTTGCACTTTCTTCTTATCAGCACACGACGGAGAAAGCGAGAAGGAGAGTGACAGAGAAAGACAGACTGAGGGAGCGTCGCACTGCACTCTACTTACCTATTTGCCGCTTGGTCTTCAGCTTCTGCTCTCCACCTAGCCACCAGGCTGCAAACTCCTCCACATCGAATTGGGCCGCTTCTCGTTCCTTCTGCAGATCGGGATTAACTGTTTTGGGAATAAGATTCTTTATTTGTGACATTTTATTAAGAAGGTGAAAGCTAAATTGCAACTTGTCTCCCCGAACTGCAAAAACTAACTGAGCGCTCCGCACATTAAATGCTCAAATATGAAAAGCTTTGAGGGTCAAAGTACGATCAAATACAACAGAGCTTTTTATGTATTGCGCATGCTCAGTGAGCTTAAATCGGCTGCGAGAGCGAAAGTTCACTCTCACTCTCATTTGTTCGCTCTGATCGGGGAGAGCAACATTCATTATCTCTCTTTCTAATCGAAAATCAAAGAAAAAGAGAGCAATTTGCACTCTCACTCTCATGCGCTCTTTGTGTGTGTTTGAAATAGGGAGAGAGCGAGAGGCAATTCTGTGTGTGTTTAAAACAGAGAGAGATCGAAAAGGGGGAATACATCATACCATAATAAACGGCTGTTGTTTGTTTACTACCCAGATAAATGTACACAGAACAACAGAATAAAAATAAAAGATAAGCCTAAAAATTTAGAAACTACACAACACTTACGCACAGTAAAAGCTCATTGAAAAGTAATCAACACACACCCTCGCATAATAATTTGATAAGGGCTTTTCACATATCCTTGATTTATTTAGCTCTTCACATGTTTGACTTAAAGAAGGGTCCCAAATACTCATGGAAACTCCTGGGCACAGACTTCTGATTCATGGGCGCCTTAAGGGCGGCCTCAAACATGCGTTCATATGCATTGCCATCAAAGGAACCCAGTGTGGAACTCAATTGGTCATCAGTGAAGTCAAAACCATCCACAATGGCAACCGCATCGGGACGGAGCCTGGTCAAGGCACTCTCCAGACGAACTTGGAGTTTGCTCACATCAGAGTCCGTCAGGTTGATAAACTATTGAAATGGAAATTTAACGAAGTGTATAAAACAATAATATTATACTCGCTGTTCATTGAACTCACGCGCAGAATGTCGCCCAAGTTCTTCAGGGTCACATTGACCAGGTAAAGCTCCAGCAATTGTTCCAGCACACGATTCAAAGCCGACGAACGCTTCTTGGACTTTTCTCCGGTAATCTCCGTGTGGAAAGAGTGGAAAACAAAGGCACGACTGTGCAGCTGTTAAGAAAAGACACAGAGATAAATAAGAGATACACTGGAGAACTCAGCAAACTTACCTCAGCTGCTTGGGTGAGCTCGATGCCTGTGTGATTAGCAGCCTCCTCCTCAGTTTCGCCATTAGCCACGCGCTGGGCCAGACTCTTAAAGGCCAGTTCCACCTTTCTGTGAGAAAAAAAAAACCTCATAAGATCAAGATCTTTGAGAGATTCCCCCACACTTACTTGGCAGCAACGAACTGCATTGCCTGCACCAAGTTCTCCCAGCTGCCAGTCCAGGCAACAAACTCAGGATTCTTCTGCACATCAGCCAAGTAGCTCACGGTTGGTGCCAAGGCGCCGCCACTGAGAGCAGCACGCCAGGACTTCATCAGGAAGCGCCCGATTTGCAGCAGCAGTACAGTGTTCTCTCCCTCGTAGGTGCAGGCAGCGGTTGTGTTTACATAAATGTTTCCCAGATTAGATGAACCCATATAACCATGACCACCACACGCCAAACGAAGTCGCTCCACTCCAATGGCTGCATCGAAGGAGCCCAGCACCTTCAGGGCACACGAGAGTGAATGCAGCTCGGGCAGTCGATCGTACTTCCCTTGATCTATGTCCTGGGTGGTGGCGTTGAACAGATCCCACAGATAGTCAAAGGCCAAACGATATGCCACACTAGTGGCGATCTCCGGGAACAGTTTTAGCTGCTGCGTAACATGATCAATGATTTGGGGCTCAGGTAATCTACAAGCAGGGAATATTACTGATTAGATAAGGAAGTATTTTAAACAATGAAGGAGGAGGTACTTTGGATTGATGGGACTTTGACGCCGCACAGCCGAGTAGCGTGTAGCAATGGTGGCTGCCACAGCCAAGGACAACGCCACATTGCGGGCAATGATGCAGCGTGTGCTGACCATGGCAAAGTAGGTGAGCGTGTCTGCGGGACTCTTCACATAGGTGCCATCCCTGTGCACCTGTGCATGACGCATCAACATGCGAGTGCGTGGAATCCTCACATCCTTAAGGCCAAGGAAACCATTGTTCACCCCAATGAAGCCCATTTTCTTGCCAATTTCACCGATGTGCACGCCAGGACGAGGCTCATGGGTGCCCTCCTCGCGCACCTGCACATAGAACAAGTGCGGTCCCTTGGCCTGGCCATCGATATAAAGCTGTGCCATCACCAGGCAATAGTTGGACGAGTGACCCACTGCAAGTAGAAGAATGGATTAATGAATGGATTGGATAACTTCGTCACACTGTGCTTGCTACTTACAGCCTCCTGGCCACCACTTGTAGGAGCTAATCTTGGGTGTATTGAGCACAAACTCATCCGTTTCATGATCGTAATCTGCTCGCGTCTCCAGGCCACGCAAATAGGTGCCATGCCCTAGTTCCGTCTGTGCATAGGCAGCAGACACTTCAAAGCGCTCCACACGTTTGCCAAACTCTTCGTACTGTTCTGGAGAACATTGGGACTTCAACGCCCTCACCACCATGACGTACATGACACCAAAAGGGATTGCCGCCCAGGTGCAGGCTCCATAGTTCCGGTGCTTCAAACAATGTGCTACAAAAAAGGGGGAGAGAGTCTAGAGAGAGTAACAAACAGAAAGAATTTGTCTTCACTCACGGCCAGTAGTCATCGCCACCAGGATTGCGCTCCGCCTGCAACTGGCGCAGCTTCTTGGCCACCTCAATGCTGCGTTTGGTGGCGAACTCAGAGATCTCCTCATGCGATTTGTACTGCAGCAGGGCGCTCTCATCCGGATCGAAACCCTTGTACATATATTCCTCTATAAAGGCGAAAACAAAAGTGCAGAGTCACCATGAAACAAGAAACATACCGAGAGTATTTGTTATTATGTTGTAAAACTTTTCCCCCCACACACTGTTATCAGTTAAAAAACAATAATTGTTTGCACTTTGGTTTCTCCCATTCCAGAGATAACGGTTAAGCTAATTTCACTTACTTATGTTTCTCTTAAATTTGAGTGCCTCCTCTCCCCCCGCCCACCAAGCGGCGAACTCTTCGCTATTGAAAGTGGCTGCATCGCGCTCCTTTTGCAGATCTGGATTAACTGTGCTTGGTATAATGCTCTTGGAGGACATTTTGAATATATTATTGCAATACCCAGGGTGCAACTTGTTACCACCTGCGGCCTGTCACAACTGAAGCTGTCGACGCAACAGAAGCGTTTAAAAAACCTAATTCCATGGAACTTTGCACTCCCGCTCTCTCTCTCACTATCACTCTCTGTCTCTCTTTTTTGGATGTGATAAGAGCGGCAATGTTGCCCAAAGAGCAACGTACATATGTACATATGCATGCGATGTATGTATGCCTGCGAATGTAAACACGTTTATGTTTATTTACGTTGGTTGGGCTAGGTTAAGGTTGTTTATTTACATGGCACAGTTATTGCAACTTCACTCAATCATCTCTCATATTAAATATTGTGTTAATGAACTGTACATTTTTAGTTTATTATTTAAACAACACTTTATTAGCATTTAATACACGCGCACTTCAAAAAAGTCAACTGCATTCTGATTAGGCACATTCCTTGTATAGCTCACACACGTCACACTACAATAGATCGTTTGGTCTCTTACGATTAGACTTATAAACAGTGCGATAAACTATGTATGCACATGATATGAGCGCAATCCACCCGATATACATATGTTGTATAAAATCAACGCTGACTGAATAAACATTTGCTAATACAATATAATTAAGGCCTGTTAATTATTATTAAATAGACCAAATTGAACTCAAGCGCCATCTGGAGGGAATGCAATAAAATCATCAAACTATCGATAACTGATCGTTTTAGCACACTCGTTTTGAAACAGCTGTAGACGAAATAACTTTATATTTGTAAACAAACAAACAAAAAGTTTAAATATAGTGCAAATTAGATTATCTCTCGCAACGTGCACGATATAAATGTTCTCTACTTAATCACAATGCCAACAAATTTCAATGTTGGCCTCCTGGGGCACGTTGATAGCGGCAAAACAACACTTGCCCGTGCACTCAGCTCCATAGCCAGCACAGCAGCCTTTGATAAGAATCCGCAATCGGTGGAACGTGGAATAACCTTGGATCTGGGATTCAGTGCAGTTATTTTGGATTCAGGAAAGGAACAGCTGCAGTTTACATTCGTAGACTGTCCAGGGCATGCAAGTCTCATACGCACCATCATTGGAGGTGAGCACCAGTTGAAATAGAAAAACAAAATGATCTTACTTTATTCTTCTATTTCCACAGGCGCTCAGATTATTGACCTCATGCTACTTGTGGTGGATGCACAGAAGGGAGTACAGACGCAGACAGCGGAGTGTTTGATCATTGGCGAGCTGTTGCAGAAGAAGCTGTTGGTGGTGATCAATAAAATTGATGCACTGCCTCTGGAGCAACGCGAGGCAAAGATAGAAAAGCTACGCAACAGACTGAGAAAGACACTAGCGGGCACATCCTTTGGCGACAAGATTCCCATCTACTGTGTCTCCGCGCTGGAGGGCACAAACATTGATGAACTACGTACAGGGATTATGCAATGCTCACTTTGTGCCACAGCGTCAATTAGAGGCACCACTGCTAATGTATGTGGATCATTGTTTTGCCATCAAAGGACAAGGCACTGTTTGCACAGGAACGCTGCTGCGGGGATGCGTCGCTGTCAACGATAATGTTGAACTGCCACAACTGGGAGAACGACGGAAGGTCAAGTCAATTCAGAGGTTCAGGCATCCGGTGGAGAAGGCTGCTGCAGGAGATCGCATTGGACTATGTGTCACACAGTTCAATGCAAAACTAATGGAACGTGGAATCATCGCACAGCCGATCTATCTGAAACCAGTTTATGCAGTCGTCGTGCACCTTCAACCCATTCCTTACTACAAACAGGCAATCAGATCCCGTAGCAAAATACACATAAACGTGGGACACGACACAGTTATGGCCAACCTTACATTATTCCGTGATGAAACGACATCTCCAAATTTCCATCTCGACAAGCAGTATGAGTATGTTGAGGAACTCCTGTCCGCAGAGTCCGAGGACTGCATCTTTGCCTTGCTGCAATTTGAATCCCCCGTATGGACTACACTGGACACCAAGTTGATTGCATCAAAGCTGGACATGGACGCGCACAGCAACAGCTGCCGCTTGGCGTTCTGGGGTCACATTCTGTGGCAGACGCAAAGCGTCAACTATGAAAAGGAAGTGTTGCCGCAGTTGCGCATCTTTAAGCGCAAAGAGAAGCTGGGAAATGTTCAGCGTGTGGTCAGTGCCAACGAAATCATTGTGCAGAATCTCTTCAAGAAGGAGGCCAATCGAGATCTTTATGTGGGCAAGCAGGTGCAGCTCTCCACTGGCGAAACTGGATGCATCGAGCGCACGTTTGGACAGACGGCCAAGGTGTGCATCGTCTTTCGCGATGGATTGACAATTGAGACATTAGAACAGCTCAAATCAGAACATGCCAAAGAGGTTATTGTGCGGTTGCACTGCAAGAAATATATATTTAATAAACAGGCGGGCCTGTTTCAATAGCACAAAATAGTTTTTTAGTATTTCAAATTCTGTTTTGTCCGCGGTAAAGCACACCAGCGCCCTCTGTTGGTTTTTGTAAGCAACAGCAGCTGGCGCAAACCTGTCGTTTTGCAACACTCCTGCTATCGACCCGCCACCACAAAATATAAGAAGCAGAACAATCAAACAAAACAAAAGTTAATACTAATGACAGAGCTAACGCCAAATCGTATAAAATCATAACAAATTATTAAACAATTTAATAAGTAGAATATTCAATGCTTTGGCTAATCGTATCACTGCTACTGCTGCTTTTTGCGGCGCCCACAGAGCCCGTGACTGTGAACTGTGACGAGCTGTTGATGGGACAGTTCATGTGCCCGGATCCCTCCAAGAATCACATAGATCCCAAGACACAACAGTTGCGAGGCTGCACCAAAGAGAATCGAGCGCGTGTATGGTGCATTGCTGCCAATGAAATCAATTGCACCGAAACGGGCAACTCCACGTTCACGCGGGAAATGCCCTGCCAATGGACGTGAGTACTGGAGACGTTGCTTCCTTCTAGAAATCTCGATTAAGACTTCCTTATCAATTGCAGCAATGGCTACCATTTGGACACCACGCTGCTACTCTCCGTGTTCCTGGGCATGTTTGGGGTGGATCGATTTTACTTAGGCTACCCGGGAATTGGTCTGCTCAAGTTCTGCACATTGGGAGGCATGTTCCTGGGTCAACTGATTGATATTATACTCATTGCACTGCAGGTTGTGGGCCCTGCGGATGGTTCTGCCTACGTAATACGTATGTACAGCATAAATAGATCCTACCTTTACATAATCGAGGCTAATTTTATACTCTAATCTTTGATCTTGTCCACAGCGTACTATGGAGCGGGCATACACATTGTGCGCAGCGACAATACCACGTACCGTTACTGCAATCAGCTCTACTGCATGCAACAATGAAGAAACCATTCAACGACGATGCCAACTTAGCCAACAGTTGGTGAAGAACTTCTAGAACAGCGAGTCGAATTAGTAGTGATGATGCTCAAAGGAGAGAGAGAAGTGTGTGTTGGCTCATTGCGTTATTTAGCTGACTATACCAAGGCAACGACTGTTAACGATAGTATGATTAGCTTTAGCTCTAGCTCTGTAGCCTGTAAGTTCAAAGAATTGTTTGTTAAACTAGCGAGTAGTAGGGAAGCCCATTGTAAATACGCACATAATCAAATTGTTGCCAATAGAACGAGGAATTTTAACCCATGCCCTGCAGTGTGTTTTGCTTTTTTGTGTCTAGATGCCAAAAATAATTGGGCAAACTTGACAGCGTGCTCTGCTCAGTGCACTGTGCTGCCTGACTATTGACTCACCCGTTGCAAACTCACTGCAGACTGTAATCAACGCAGATGACGACAAACGAAGTCAAGAAAGGCAGAGGGAGAGGGAGGCGGAGAAGGAACAGGGAACGATTGTCTGCTTGCTTCGTACGTTCTGTGGGCCTTTCATCTGATTGGCATTTCCGAAATAATCAGCAACATTGCATCGACAACACGGGGAGACACGGGGGCAAGAGAGGCGCGAGAGAGAGAGAGAAAAACAGCACGAACTGGAGAAGAGGCCGCGATGCGTTGCTCGATGTTCGATTTAATTGCCATGGCCAATGTTGAGGGGTCGCGTGTAATTCGATGCGTTTTAATTAGGCACTCAATTAAGGCAGATTCGTATTTAAAATAAAAGCGAAGCACGCTGTGCACAGTTTGAGAGGCACTACCAAAACAAACTGTAACGCATACGCAGTGTGGTACGTCAATTGTTATTAGCACTGACTATTGTTAGTTGTTTACACACAGCCAGCAGTGCCACGGCCATTCCGCACGAGCCCTTTGCCATGCCCCTGCCCCTCTCTCCCTCTCATTCCCTTGCCTGCTGGCGCTCAGCGTGTGTCCAGTTTCAATTAGCCAAGTTGACAGTCAACTGGCCAGACTTATGTTGCTACAACTCTGCTCGGCTTTTGTTGTAGTTGTTGCTGTTGTTGTTGTTGTTGTTGTCTGGCAGCACACACAGACACACAGTTTTCTATGTAATTACAGCATGAGAGCTTCACCGCCTGTGTAAACAAGTCAGCAAGCAGCGCTTTGATCTCTTCCAACATGACAGGCAGACGTAGTACTTAGCCTTACTTAGACCTGACGCCGGCTGCTGTGCCACGCCCCCGCTCCCCCCTTCCCCCTTTTACGCCTCTCCGGGCATGCCATGTGAATGCTATCGCTTACTGTTTTGCAGTGCCAAGTGCAGACAGGCAAATGAACTCTCCTCACCACTCTATGGCCATTAGAAATTCGATCGGTTTGTTTGTCGCTTTTGCCACACTGTCTCACACTGTCGTGGGTTGTGCGCGTGGAAAGCTTATGGAAAATGCCCAGAATCAGTTGTGTTCTGTTGTGTTGACACTATTGTATTCTCTTTTTGGCCAGGGTGGTGGGTGCTTTATGCCTATTTGCCTGTGGATTTGCCACGCTCAGGGCGCCGTGATCTGCGACTCCACAACACGCAAGCAGCCCCCAGTCAGGCACAAATTGTTAGGGTACACACACACACACACAACAGTAACACACACATGCAGACAGAGGCGGAGGCTGGCACAGTTAAGTATGGCAAATAGAGGGGATTGCAAATATTTACAGATATCAAAATAGCATCGATGCGTTGCGCAAACTACGTTTATATATAGACCGAACGATTCGCAGACTGTTAAGCCCCTCCCACCTCAGGCAGCAGGAGGGTGAAGGCAGGCAGGCAGGGAGGGAGGCGTGGCTGTGGTTGTTGCTACTGCTATTTGCATAGCGCTTAGAAGCTCAACGGCTAATTACGCTCAAGTGGCGTGGAAAATTGTGGCTACAACGGGCCTCCCTATATAGAAGGAAGTGCGGGGGGGGGGGGTGCAGCTGGGGGAGGTGGCATGACGTTTATGCCAAATTGCTGTCGTAGTTGGGCCAAAGAACTATGCAAATACCTCGGCCCCTATGCAGGGCAATTATTGAGCCCGCTCGAGTAGATCAGCGTCACGGTTTCCCACATGACTCCAACTACGACGACGACGACGACGACGGCATTTGCAAATGTTTTCCGCGCTCTGCCATAAATAATGCCAAACGTCTTGTGACAAAATGTGCGGCCTGGGAAAACCAACGAAAACCCGATGAAAAATACCAAAAAAAAAAAAAAAAAACTTGCAACAGGCTGCCGCGCATTCGTGATAACTGCAAATTTTCCACTCGCTGCGATACAATGAGTGCATAAATCATCTCCCTCTCTCGCTCATTCCTTCTCTCTCTCTCTCTCTCCCTACGTCTCTCCAGCTCCCCTCCCTCTCCCTCTTTCCCAGTCTCTTGAGCTGCAGCTTTTCCAGCCTCTCAGCATAAATGTCAAATGCTTTGCCAATTTGATTTGGCGTTTGCTTAAGTATAAATTATGCCAGGCAAACACCTGCCTTGGCTGCCCAAGCTTAACCTGCCCGCCCACCTGTACCCACTCACCCCTTCTACCGCCCCCCCCCCTGCCACTGCTAAAAAGTTGTCTTTAATTTGCGTTTAAGCCAACAATTTAGAAACTTAAGTGTTATTATCGCATTCGAAACAAATGCCATAAAAGATTTGTGGCTTTTGAACAAGTGCGACTAAGTGCAGCTTGCTGTTTTCCTTGCCCCTTTGCCCCACTCTCCACTCCCCTCTTCCCACTTGCCTCGCTCTTTCAACTCATTTAACTGTAAATGCAGCTGTTATTCTTGTTGTTGTTGGCTGCAGCATTTAGTTAATGCATGATTTCAAATGTTATGAGGCTTGTAAACGGCCAAAGCAATTTGTTTGGGCCAACTTGCTGTGGGAAACTGTGCGCCGAGCGAGAACCCAACGCGAAATGTTATTAAATATTTAACTCAAGTGTTAGTTAAATGGTTCTAGACAAGGCACATATTATTTATGCTATGCAGAGTCTCCACTGATAGCAGATATTGTGAAGATTATGCGGTGAGAACGGAGTGAGCTAAGCCATACTTTGGTGCGTGCTACTAATTGAAAAGCATTCAGCATTCAGATTGTTTACAATTACAATAAATATGTAAGCTATTTCCCTTGATTATTAATTATTAAAGTATTATGAAATGAAGGAAAAGTGTGTGGCAGAGATTTCTTTACCATATGCTGCATCAAAATACTACTTCAAAACAGTCTGCAGTTATGGAATGATGTTGAAGCATTTGAAGCGAATTAATCAGTGCAGCAACAAAGGAAATAATTATGTTTACTAGAGCTGGAAAAGCATAGGTGTTTGCTTTGGATTTTCATATAAAACATTGATGTTATTCGAAGTATGAAACAGCTTTGTGCGATCTGAAAACATCAATGAAATGAACGAGTAATACAATGCAGTATCATTTTCTGAAGCATCATTGGAATACTCTTGTGAATAATTGAAGTTGGCGGCATCCATTTAATCATTGCTTTAATTTGCTTCTATTAATAATAGTCGCATAAACAGCAGATACTTTTATCACACATATTCAAAGATGCATAAAATTCTATGTATAAACCTTATAAACGATCCCTCCCAACCCTTCTAGGTATAGTACACTACTTTACCTATATCACCTATTAAATGAGTATGTAAATTCCTTTGTCTTCTTTATCTGTCTGTTCCCAACTCCCCATTCTCTCTCTCTCTCTCTGTTTCTTTTTCTCTAATCTACCGCCAAAAAGATGTCGTAATTTGCCTTCAACTTCAATTCAACTCACACACGCGTTCTTCACATTCCCATTCATAGGGCAGGCAGCTTTATCTGCCTCAAAGAGGCCGAAGTCAAAGTCGTAGTAGTTAGTGTTTTTATTTTGGCAGGGTATTTCCTGCACCAGCGACGCGACATTCCAGTGACAAATTCTAATTTGCAGCGCAGAATTCCAAAGTAGAATTCCGAGAAGCGTTCGAAAATCGAGAGTGCAGAGATAACGTTATTAGCCAAGGTGAAGGGGCGTGTGTGAGGTGAGAATGTGAAAGGTGGGCACTGTGAAGAGGCACTGAGAAGAGGGCACTGTGAAGAAGG
Organism: Zaprionus indianus; assembly: GCA_018904595.1. NCBI lineage: Eukaryota > Metazoa > Arthropoda > Insecta > Diptera > Drosophilidae > Zaprionus > Zaprionus indianus. The sequence continues at coordinate 4,931,706 of JAEIHA010000171.1, read as the reverse complement.
TGCTGTTAAAGAAGGCACTGTAAAGAAGGTGATGTGAATTAGACATTTAAAGAAGTAATTGTGAAGAAAGCACTGTCAAGAAGGCACTGTGAAGTTGTCACTGTGGAGAAGGCACAGTCAAGAAGGCACTGAGAAGATGGCACAGTCAAGAAGGCACTGTGAAGAAGGCACTATAAAGAAGCCAAGATGAACTGGAGCCGAGGGTCGCCTGTTCAACAAGTGTTGCGTGCCCGCAATTATGAGAAAAACTTAGTCAATCTTCAAAATGATTGAAAGCGAGATTGAAATTGAAATTGAACATTGACACTGATTGAAAGACTCTGCACCAGAGATGATGATGATGATGATGGCGATGATGGCATTAAGTAGTTGTGGTCAGCTTTGGTTCAACTTGACCCCAAACCATTTGCTGTCGCTGCCTAACGGGCCCCCCAAAATACTGCGGAGGAAAAGCCAATCCGCAGCAGCAGCAGCGCGCGAACTGCTTCGGCTTTGCTCTGCGACGAACTCGGCCTCGGCTCGACGTCGTTCGTGGACGCGTTCGTGTTGCTTCGGCTCTGCTGCTGCTGCTGCTGCTGCTGCTCTCGCATCGCGTCGCTTCGTTTCGTTTCAGTTCTCGTTCAACAGCGCCGGCGAACGGACGGTTCCGCAGAGAGAAAGAAAGAGAAAGAGTGAGAGAGCGAGCGAGCGAGTGTGAAAGAGTGAGCGAAGCGATTGCGAGCTAAGAAAACTGCCTGCGCAGCCAGGAAAAGCGTCAAGTCGAGGCGAAAACGCGCGCGCAGCAAAGTTGCAGATCGGAAAATTTATAAAGTAATAATAAAAGGCAAATCTAACTTAATTTCATTAACTAACTAGGCAGCAGCAGAGGCAGAGGCAGAGGCAGAGGCAGAGCTCACTTCCCCCGCGCAACTTCCGAACCGAGCTGAGCCGCAAAATTGTTATCGCGGTTTTAGAAGCTTCGTGTGTGTGTGCGTGTGTGTGTGTCGCGTCTCTGTGTATGTGCATTAATTAATGTTTAACAAAAACAAAAAAAACATAAACAAATTTCAAAATAATCGAAATAAATTTATTTAAAATTTCGCTGCGTTTGTTTTACAAGTTTCTGTTGTGATCTGAGCTGAGGGGAAAACCAGGCGAGAAAAAAAGCAAAACAAAAACAGCAACAACAACAACAACAACAGCAAAACAAACAAACAAATTATAAATTGGCGCGCAATTGGCAATTGCCAATGGGCTGCACCTTTGCGCGGTTGCGCTTGCACTCGATAGGAATAGTAACAATAGCGAAGACAAAGGGAACAGAGGAGAGAGAGAGAGATAGATAGAGAGAGCAGCGGATGGGCCGAGAGTCAAGACGAAGCCAAGCAGTGCTCTTATCCGACGGCAACGTGGCGTATGCGTAATCTGCCATCCTGTGTGGCACGTGGCAAGTGTAGCGCCCGCGAGCGTAAATAATTAATACGAAGGCGTTTAATTAATTGCCCCAAAAGCGGTGGAAAAGCGCCAAATGGAGGCGCGTGGCCAAACAACAAACAAAAGCAGCAACAACAAAAACAGACAGAACGATTGCAATTGAAAGAGCAAATTGAAAATGCGACAACAACAACAATAACAATCGCAAGAGAAATAGCAAAACAGGCCCAATTCCAGAGCAACTGCCACATGTGCTACGCCTTCTTCGTCTCCTACACCTACTCCTCCTCCACCACCTCCACCTCCTCCTCGTCGTCGTCGTCGTCTTCGCTGGAGTCGAGGCAACATGTCAAGCATAATTAATTTTCGATTCTGCCAGTCCAACTTCGTCGACGTCTTCAGCGCCAGCAGCACCAGCACCAGCACCAGCTACACCTTCATCTCCTCTTCGTGCTCCTCCAGTGTCTTGTACTCGTGCTGAAAGAAAGAGAGTACGTCGACTGGAAGTCTCCAAGTTCTACGGTATGGATAAACTCTGTCTACTCCCTCCTACACCTACCTCTACCTCTGTCCCTGCCCCTTCCACTTCCTCTGTCTCTCTGTTTCTACTTTTCTTTTGTAATTAATCTTTAGCTTTGTTGTTGTTATTGTCTGACAATAAGTACGTGTAGAGTGCGATTTTGTTTTATTATAATGAGAACATATAAACGTTTTGCTATCTGCCTACCGCGTACACGCTGCCGCTGCCCCTACCCCGGTCCCCTCTTCCTCTCTCACTCCCTCTCCCTCTCCTTCTCTAGGCTTGTCGTGTTGTTTCAACATTTTGCGAAAATTGTTTAATTGTTTGAATACTATTATCACATTTTATGGTAGCAGAAGAGAGCGAGAATAGTTCTCGCTTCTCTTTACGCTCTGCCACTCCCACTTTGCCTCCCGCACCCGGCTTCCCTCTGCGCCTTTCGCTAAAAAGAATTTATGAATGTACGTCGTGTATTCAATTGCGAAATGAGTTGAATGAGTTGAGAAATCAAAAGCAGCTTGGAATTATTCAAACATATGTTTGAGTACTTTGCGTTAAATTAGGAAGCTCTGCATGGCACACTGCTTATAAGGCGGAAGAATTTACAGTTGAAGAGACATTGTCGTAATTGTCGACGAAGTGACAACCCTTTTTGGGACTCGCCATAAGGCAAGTGCGCTTTAAATAGAAGTTCAATTTAGTGGAATTATTAAAGGTAATTGATTAATTAATGAGTGTGAAGAATTGTCTAATTAGCCAGATATTTAATAAAAATATTTCAATAGAATTTTGAAAAAGAAATTTAAATAAATTAAATGTTAATAAGGTTACAATATTTAGAGATATAAATAAGAGATTTTAAATTTAGTGGAATTATTATAAATAATTAATTAATTAATGAGTGTGAAGAATTATCTAATTAGTCAAATAATAAGCCAAGATGCTTTAATAGAATTATCAAGAAAAAAATGAAATTGAATCTAGATAAATTAAACCTAAAAAGGGTTTAAATATTTCAACATTAATAATAGAAATTGAATTGAGTGTAATTATTAAAGATATTTGATTCATAAATGACTGGAAGGTTTGCCCTAATAAGTTATATATTAAATTTATATATTGACATCGAATTTTCGAGCGGAAAATGAAATTCAAACCAATGCAACCTATTTTGCTAGGACTGAGCTCCATTTAAAATTATTCACCATAAATTTAATATTTTTTTTATTATTCCCCATAACATTTAAAGTAAATTCTCAGATGTCTTTACTGATAGAAAAATCCCAAACAGTTGCAGATCATAAATAACTAAATCAAATTTCACATTCTCACTCAATGGAGCGTCATAATATTAGATTATAGACGGAAAGGTACATAAAACTGTCTATGTCTGGATGAGTTAGCCAAAAATCAAAATCACGTTGGCTTCCCTCAATGCCTTATCAGACAATAAATATTACAAGGGTCTCGAAATATTTCCAAGTGATTCGTTCATTATACGCCGAAAGTTTCCTGTGCAAAGTTCAACTGTGACGCGTAGAATCCAAATAGTTTTAATAGTGAATTCTGATACTCACCATATGGGGCTTATCTAGATCGGTCGTACGACAGTCTGTAGTACGCTCATATTGCAATATACATGTGAATACATATGTGTGCGTGTGTGTCTGTGTGCTTCACGTATTTCGCAATTAGACTAAAGAGCTCTGGGTGTCAGATAGACTAAGCAAATACGAAGGCGATGGCGAAGGCGAGGAAGGTGTGCAATATAGTATGTTAGCTATAGCTCAATCAGAGACAATCAGAGCTGAATACTCGCGTATTGTGTGCACTTCTGAGAATCGGCGAGAGAGGCTCGCGATGAATCACCCCACTATATTGTTTATCTCATTAGTAACGATGTGTCAAATTTAGCATGCCCCCCTCCCTAGGGGACTGAGTAAATGACTAAATATCACGTTCGAAAATGCAATTACTACGCGACCGATCGCGTTCGAGGCAAGTCCAGACCACATTTAGATAGATCATATTGCTATAACCATTTCCTGTCCTCCTCCTCCTCCTACTTCTCCTGCTCGCTTGATCAGAAGGAATCACAATGCATTCATTACAGGGCAACAAAGTAGGAGTAGAAATATTTCCACAACGCAAGAAAAGAATTACAAACAATTGTAATAAAAAGAACTGCAAGAAATGTTGGTAATAACTGCGAAGAGGGGGCTAAATATGAATGTTGACTGAACAGACAGAGGGGAGACAGACAGACAGACGGGGAGACAGAGAGACACCTCGTCGGGCAGTCAGACGGACGGCAGACATATAAAGGCCGCATTGCTGGCCGGACAGTAGGCAGAGTTGGATGACAGTCACTGCGGCTTAGACGACAATCGGCGCGGCTGTCTCGTTCTCTCACTGTCTCGCTCTCTGAGGTGTTGTTCGCTTTATGGTAAAAATGCAACCATACCTGTTTTGCCAACACACGTAGAGGGAGCTGGAGAGAGAGGTGGAGAGGTGGAGAGTGGGGAGGTAGACGGACAACAACAACTCAACTCGTTTGCTCAGTTGCAGTTGTGTTGCAGGCTCCTCCAGGCCAGTGCAACTGCAACTGCAACTGCATTTTAGTCGCTCTTTTTTGTGCCAAGGGTATCATCAGTTTGTCAGGCAATTTGTAACGCTTCGTTGGCAGCCATAAAACGTACTATAAATATGCTTGATTAACAATGCAAATTATGGGAAGTTAGAGCTTTCTATTCAGAGTCATTTAGATTTCTGTAATTGAATCACGTAGAGTAAGCAAATTGTAAGCTTTAATTTCTATATGTATGGATAGATAACTAGATATATTTAAGATATATTAATCATATATCTCTAGTTGGTATTGTAAAGGAACTAGTTCAAAATGATAAGCAACTTTTTAAAAGAAAACTAAAGCAGTTCTTATAGATTTTGATTTTCAATTATCTCTTCGACTATGCCACAAATAAATATCAGAAAATATAGATTATATTTATATATACTTCACATTTATTTAATATCAATAAGAGTTGCTATAAATCAGAATCCGGCAGACAAAATATCAATAACAGTCGCTATGATTCCGTATCCGAATATCAGATAAGCTCAGCCCTGAAAACTTTTCAGTTTATGCAACAAATGCCCCTTAATTAGTACAGTATACAGTATAGAGTGTTGCAACTTCGTCCAACTGCCAACTGGACTTCCTACTTGTTGTTGTCGTTGTTTTTTTTGGTGCACGCACCTGTCCAAGCACAGACATGTCCAGAGACAGGCGGTCTGCAGGTGTTTTGTTTGGTTTGCCTCGCTGGCTGGGTCGGATTCGGGTTCGGGTACTCGTGTCGTGGACTCGATCTCGGTCTCGCCTTGCAGACTCGAGAGTCTCACGACTCTCTGCTGACTCTCCGCGACAGAGTCCTCAGCATAATAATAATCCGGCAATTAAAATATGATCGCATAATAACTCGACACTCGTGTGTCTTCCTATGATTTATGGCGCAGCTTTTGGCTTTTGGCTTATTTATAGACTCGGCTCGGCTCGGCTCGCTCTCTGGGGTAATTGTGTAGTTGTTGTTCCTGTTGCTGTTGTTGTTGTTGCTGCTCCTCCTGCTGTTGACTACTACTTTTTTTACGCATACCTTTGCATTCGCTTAAAGGTAAATTGCTGTCGCCAAGCGCCGCTCGTCGCGCTTGAAAACGCGTTCGCCTGGGCCTGCTTGGCTCGTTTGACTGGCAAAACCCAACGACGATGGTTGGTGGAGCTCCTCAGTTCGAAAAACAAAACAACAACTAGACAAAAACGCAAAATGAGTAGGAGAAAGAAACAGCAAGAGCAACAGCGATAGAAAGAAAGAAAGAAACAGTGCAAAGCGAACCAAAACATTTGATACGCCCCAACTTGAGTTCGCTCTGCTCTTTTCTGCTCTGTTCTGCTCTGCACTCCTCTGCAGCGAACTGTTCCAACAACTGTTACGACCCACTGTCTGCTGTCCCACTGTCCACCCTTGTCCAGTTGTTGTCTGACTGTTGCTTCTAATAAATAATTTTAAATGCTGACCAAAAAAAAAAAAAATAACTAAAGCCATTGCCAGGCCAGGGCACAGGCGCGAGTCCAAGTGTAACCCAATAGCCGAGGCGAGCTCTTAATTGACTGCGTGGGATGTGACTGTTCACTGTTCACTGTTCACTGTTGCCAGTGACCATCGCTGTCGCTGTGACTGTGCAGGGGCAGGCGAGGGATAGGCTAATGTAGACGTGGTGGGAGAAGTTGCACTGGGAGAAAGAAGTTTATAAGTTGGAGACACTTTTTATAACATAAAAAATATATATTTACTTTATAGGGTCGGAGATGTCTCCTTAGGTGCATTGCAAACTCTTGCTCAAAATCAAAATACCCTCAGCAAGGTTATAACTATACTAAAATATGTTTTCTTGAACCATTACTGATACTTCAATATTTTAGAGTTCTGTAGTTTCTTTTTTTGATTTTTGTATAAATTTCAATTTTAAACTCTAATAATTCTTTTGCTTAAGTTTGCTCATCGCTTTACGCTCAGTTTAATAACAAATTTAAAGATTGTTTTACTTATTCCTGCTCTGTTATTCAGATTTATATATATTTAATCTTCTGATAGGTTTCTTTTGATTTTTTAAATACAATAATAATATGTTGCTGAAGTTTCCTTTCCCTTTATGTTAACAGCTTAGTAATATATATGATGTTTGCTTTCTCACATTAACTATATATGTATATTCCTGTTCTGATATAGTTATCATAAGATTGGGTATATATCTTTTACTAGCATCATTTATTTTTATGCTAATTAAATTCTATATTAGTTTTTTCTTAAGTTTCCTACTTTTATTGTTACCTAAAATGCTTCCCTCATTTCTCTCAGTGCACCTCAGTTGTCGCTGCTTTGGGCTGCTGTAATTGCCTGGCTTGATAGCCAGCTTGGTTATTTGGCAGTTGACGGTGGGACAGTTCGCTCGCTTTGGCGCTTATTAGTTGCTACAATGTTGCAGCAGCAGTAGCAGCAGCACAACTGGGGCACAACTGGAACTCCGCTAGACGGGGGTAGTTTTCTGCCAGTCATCCTCAGCCTAATGACGTCAGCTTTGTCGCCATATGCCTCCACAACACACACGTACACACACGCACACACAGTCACATACAGGCAGGCAGGCAGGCAGGCATGCGTCATCAGGCAGGTTGTCGACGTCGGCGATGGCGACGTCTGCTGCAATTTCACCAGGCTGCTTCCATTCAGACAGCGTCGTCTGCGTCATGTACAACTAACGTACATCACACACACACTCGCACACACACACACACACACACACACACGCAAGCTCGCCCGCACTGTGTTAATTTCGCCATGACACGCAAAAGTGAAGCAATTTGCCAGGCTTTGCTTTGTGTTTCAGCTGCAATCAAAGAGGCAAACTAATTAATATTTGCAAAACAATATAAAAAGGTCTATGAAAATTCCCGACGCTCGCGCAGATAAGCCTAAAAATAGCTGCCTCGCTGTGACTGTGGCAGACTGTGCGGCGTGCTGCAGCAGTGCGCGTAGTAAATTGATTGCGTGGGTGTGGGTGTGTGCGCGGGCGCCTTCTCTGACGACGGCCTTACCTCTCTGCCTGCTTCCCTTCCTCTTCATCTCTCTCTCTCTCTCCCTCTTCGCGCACAGCGCCAATCTGCTTGTAGTAGATAAAAGTTCTGCCCCCCTCTCTCTCTCTCTCCACGTCTCTGCTTGTTGCCAACTCTTGTAAATATACCGTTATCTGTATGGCCATTACTTTTACAACTTGGCCAAGCTTGATTAGGATTACGCATACGCCGCGTGTTGCATGAATGCACATTGCATTTCTTATTTACGGCGCGCGCCCCAGACAAAATGGCGGCAACAGATGAGCGCACACAGTGAACGAACTGATGCTCTAGCCTGTGTGTGTGTGTGTGTGTGTGTGCCAGTTTAAGTTGACAAGCTCATTTGTTACAGCCACAACAAGAGCAGCAGCAGAGCAACTCATGTGCAATGCAAACAAGCACATTTGTTTACAATATTTATGCATTTATTAATTTGCGTACGCATGCAATAGAATTAAGTAAATTAAGTAAACAAATTTCAATTCATTTCAAGCTGCTCTGCATACCCTGTAAACATTTAACAAGCAGTTACATTGGCTATGCAAATGGGGAATGCAGCAGCAATGGGGGCAGATGAGTTTACTTCTTTCTTTACCCAATAAGCTCCTTTAGGATACCCCATAAGTCATTGAACCCACACAGTAACATGACTGCTATACACCCTAACAGAATACCCTATAAGCCACGCAATACTCACAGTTACATGGCTCAGTTTTCCAAGTAAAGAAAGCTCAAGCCACTTACGTAAAGGGCAGTTACGTCTCTCTTCAGCATTCCAAAGTCCAAACAGTTTTTTGGGGAAACTCTGCAAGAAATAAAAAACTAAACAAATTACAAATTGTTAAGGCTGTCCAGCTGATGATCAGATTATCAGAGAAAGAGATAGACAGAGAGAGGGAGACTCATCACAGTCTTCATATGTTAGTTGTCTGATATCTGGCAACTGTTGTGCTATTTGTATGTAAATGTATTAATGGCCATTTATGTATTTCTTATGCTAAATGTGTGTGCGTGTGTGTCTGCCTGTGTGTGCGTGTGTGTTCCTGATAAAACTGAAGAAAAAACAACATCAAAATGGAAGCAAAATCTTTGTGATAATCATATGTTAATTTCAAATCAACGCTCTGCAACGCCACCAGCTGCCATAAACAAACTAAATTATGTATCTATGTGCGCCCTATAAAACAGAGAAACACACATACATACATGTGTATGCGTATGGAGTATATATTCATATTTCAGTCAGGCAGAATATGAGGCATTTTTATTTCCACGTATTGCCCCATTAAGTGTCAAGGCAGTCAGCGAAGCGATCTACATAAAAAAACGAAAGAAAAAGTATCTCGTTCTGTCTGTGTTTGTTTTTGTTTTTTATACTTAAGTAATTGCTGCGCTTGATTGGAACTAATTGGTTAATTAATTTAAGTAATTTTATGATGATTTGACGATCATTATTATTTGTATAAATGTTGATACAAGAAATCATCAAGAAATACAAAGAATTTCAGTATGAATCACAAGGAGAACAAGTAAAATCAATAGATTCATTTGTTTGCCTACAACTAAGCAAAGAGTGCTTTATAAATAGCTTAGCTGAAGTCTAGATGAACTAAAATAGTCATATGCCATGCTTTATATGTCACCTGCCATATCTGTTTGTTTGCCAACAATTTAGAGCGCACGCACAATATTTACGTGACAATTGCCGCGCTTAGCTGTAATTGAATTAACACTTTCGGGGGGAACCAACATGATCACGCAGATGATCGTAAGCAAATAAAACAAATACGATTGTCTGTGGCAGGTTCAACGTCACGCAGCCCTCCAGTTGCAGTTGGACAGCAACAAGAACAACAACAACAACAACAGCAGGGGCAACAATTGCCATAACAACTGCAGCACGTTTCTCGCATGGCCCCTCAAAGTGGTCACCAGTTCGGTCGCTCTGTCTATCGGACTGTCTGTGTGTCTCTGTGTCTCTCTCTCTTTGTCTCCCTCTGTGTCCAAGTCTCTCTCTGGGTCTAACTTCTGCTGACTCCGCACACTGCCTGTCGAAGTCCAAACGACGAACATGAAATCGCAGCAGCAACAGCAACAGCAGCAGCAGTCCAAGATATATGAGCACATCAACGTGAATTAACAGACACATTAAGCGATACCGATCTTGTCGTCTTGGCGTCGTCTACCCCACTAAACACGAGACCACGACAAGACCACGAGACGACGACGACGATGACGACAACGACAACGACGACAACTTGAGAACGAAACGAAAGACTCTGGCAACGAACACACGAGCAACACATGCAACAGGTGAGGCAAGGCTCCACCTCCTCCCTTGCCATGCACACCTGCTCTTTGAACCCGGCATTGCGAAACGGAAGTGTGGCAAATTGAACTGATTCATTCCATTGGAATTTTGAATAGACCACGCTTAGCATACTTATAAGCAACATTTTATGGCATATCGAATTTCAGACAAACAAAACAAAACATAGAACACACCCGTTACCCGATCCATTATCCAGTGTCTGTAGTACACGCGTATCTCCAGCTGTATCTGTATCTGTTAATGTCGCTGTATCTGTATCCCCTCTGTCGCTCCCTCCCTCTCTCTCTCTCTCTGCGATGTTGTTTGTCTTGTGGAACACAAAACGAAAATATGCAAACAATTCGCATTTGCGTGTTAATCAATAAATTTGACTGTGAAAACCATTTTGATTGTTGAATAATATATAGATATTGAGATATGTCGACGTCACAGCTTAAAAGAGAACGTTCTGATAAGGCGTAATCGATTAGTAGATACCCTCGACTGAGCACATAGTTCTCTGCACAGCACTTGTGCTATAAACATTATATCTTTATGGTATTTCAAGGATTTTGGTCAGTTTCAACTGAAATCTAATTGGACTTTGCATCGCCTCCGTCTCCAGGGTACAATAAATAAGAAAAACCAAAACATGTTTCTCTTTTTTTCGCCATCTTCGGCGAAATGCCAAATAAATATCGATAGTATATCGGGAATTGTTTCTAGACAATTTCTTGCTATTCTATTCGATCAGTTTTCAGGCATTTTTGTGCATATTTTAAAGAGCTGCCGCTTTTGTGCATTGTCATTAAACAAATGTGCCAGAAGCGGCTCGCGAATAATATAAACAAGAGAAGAAGCACCAGCACACACAAAAAAAAAAATTCGGGTTTGTCGCGTCACACGTTGGAATTCCCATATATCGTCTAATTTGTTGTCTTCTTTTTTTGTTGTTGTTGTTGCTGTTGCTGTTGTTGTTGCTGTTGTTGTTTCTGTGCCTGTGTTTCTAAAATTGTTTACAGCTACAATCGCCGTCGAGGCTGTGAGGTTGCTGCCTTGGGACTGTGCTCATCTTCCAATCAATAAATCCGGTTTCGAAAACATTTTTATACGTTACTTGATTAACTTTCGCCGCACAAAATAATTGCACAATAAACCAAAAACAACACACACAACACCGAAAATTGTTTGGGAAACGTTTTGTTTCTTCCCTTGTCAACTTGATGTGATTTTGTGTGGAATGTCTGTCTCTCTATAAGTCTTTGGGTTTCCGCATAAATTGGTTTTTTATTGTTGTTGTTGTTGTTGTTGTTGTCACTCACCCGCTCTATAAATATGATAAATTCAAGCAAATATGCGACTTTTTTGCTGCAACTGTCTGTGTATCAATTAATTGTTGTGCGCTATTTATAGATTTTGCGGTAAAATTGCTAATAATACTCAAATTTCAACAATGACTCTTCATATGTTGAGCATTTCAAATTAACCACATGAGTAGCTCACACACACGCACATCTGTATGTGTGTGTGTGTTGCTTGTGTGTGTGGGCAATTCGCAATTAGAATGCAAACAAGGCAAAGTTGGTCCAGATTGCGACAATTGTTCGATGACTAAGTAAAAGTTTATGTCAATCCAAAACGGGAAATAGCAGCGCTTAACTCTCTCTCTCTCTCTCTCTCTCTATCTCTTGAGATTTATTTATTAGTCTGCAAGAACGAACAGCTGGTCATATAGATAAATAAAAAGGTTACTTCACTCACAGTTGGCCTGTGTAGAGTTAGCCCCACCTGGCGGCAATTAGACCATGCGCTCGAAGCTCTGCCGATAACGATAACTATCGCTTGCCTTGATAAGTATTTAAGTATTTTTGAATTCAAATTTTGAATGTATCGTTTACTTTGATTGAGTTGATTCGATAATTGCATAATTCACAGTGCTCAATAACTCAAAATGGCATATTGCGGCCAACATTCACAATATTTGTTGATCGACTTGACTGCGTGTGCATGTGGATGTGTGTGTGTGTGGCACAGATTACTGCAAAAGGGGGACGGAACTGCATGCAGGAAGGCAATTGCCTGACTGACTCTGACTCTTGGGGGGAATAAGCCATAAAGACGGGTTCTCAGGTTCTCTTGGAGCGTACTTAGGGCTGGCTAATAGCTTTGTTAGTTTTACGATTCTTTTGTGTTGTGCGCCGTGTGTTTCTTTCTCTTCTCTCTTGTGTCTTTATTATGTCGTTTGTCTGCATTCGTTTTCAATTTTTAATGCACTGTGGTTGTGTGTGGGGCACAGGCTGGCAACCCTTTTTATAGTGCCTGCGGGCATAAATTTTGTTAACTGTTGCTGCCCCATTGTTGTTGTTACAACAACAACAGCAACAACGACGACAACAACAACTTGGCTGTCTTCATTTGTGGTAGTTGTAATCGCCGCTTGTCGCATTAAATTGTACCAACAACTTAGCCGTGTCTCTCTCCAGCTCCATCTCCAGCTACGTCTCGGATCTCGGGTCTCGGCCGTGCCCTCAGCGAGTCGAGGCTTTGACAAATGTGCGTTTTAGCCGTCTCATTGTTGTGGCAAACTGACTTCAATATGCAAATATATTGAAATCAGTTGCCAGCTCCGCGTAGAGTTGCCAGGCAGCGACGTCGATGTCGACGTCGATCGGCCGCGTTGTTAGCCAGATTCGAATCGTGTCTTGTAGTTTTGTAGTTGTTTTGTTATTGTTGTGCAATTTGCATGATTTGCAAATGTTGTTGCCGTTGTTGTTGTTGTTGCTGTTGTTGCTGGCGCCATTTGTTTATTATCTGCGCCCTGTGCGCACAACTGATCTCGGCCTTAACTCTCTGAGGGTCCCCCAAAAAACCGAAAAAATTCCACAGTTAATTGAATTAAACCCGCGCTGCGACAACACGGACTTAAACCAGGGTTGCAGCGTGCAGCAGTAATTGGCAGTACAGTGAAGAAGGGGCAGGAGGAGGTTTAAGCGGAATTTCGCCGCGGCGTCTGGTAGAGTGTGATAAGCCCAAGCACGCACCTACATACTCCTTGTTCATGTCTGTCACACACACACTCCTGCTGGGTCCTCGTCCATGTCCATGTCCACGTTCAGGCTACCTTCGTTCCGCTTCGGCTACCTACCGCAAGTCATTAGAGCCGGTCTAGACGCGCAACACGCCTGCGAACCCTTTGTTCCAGTCCCTTTTAGCGCGAGCCGCGAGTCGCTTACCTTAATTGCCCCTTTCTCTGTGTTTGTGTGTGTGTGTGCCCGCCTGACGCCAGCCAGACGCCAGCGCTAGCCTCGTCCAGCGTTGGCGTCGGCGTCGGCGTCGGATTAGAATGACCCACCCTCTACCCCCTGCCTAGATCGTCGCCCTTTGTTGTGTGTGTGTGTGTGTGTGTGCATGCCCAACTGTAAGCGATACCCTATAATCAGTGACCCGCTCGCAAGTACATTTAATTGGCACGATTCGCGCGACGCGTCGTCATGCAATTGGCCGCCGCTGGGCGGGCGGGCCAGGCCAATTAAATCGAAGCGTTTATAGCAACTTGTCTTAAATTAAACGCGTTGCTAATTTTCGTTTCGTCTCGTCTCGGCTTTGTCTTTGTGTGTGTGTGTGTATGTGTGTGCGTGTTCGTTTCAAGCTTCCCACTCTCGCGTGTGTACTCGGGGGCTCTCGGGGTTGTCGGGTCTCTAATGCTATTTATAAATCCGGCCCACAACACACATGACAAGTGCTCTCGAGCGCACATTAACCCCCTCGTCAGATTCCGATTTCTCAGCTTTATTTTCAATTTTTCTCATATTCTTCTAGTTGATTTTCGTTTCATTTCGTTTGCTTCGTTCTCTGATGGGATAAGCAGTGGGCAAGTACAAGGTTCTCTCACTCGAGGAGGAGGAGGAATTCTGGTCAAGATACTTAACATAACTATCGTTATGAGCGCCACTTCAATGCCAGCCTCGTGCCTCGTGTGTGTTCTTAAAAGATCAGCAAGTACAAAGATTCGCCCCCAAAAAAACCCCAACAGCAACAATAAGAATGGCGTTGTTTCGAGTGTTTTGAAGTTATTCGGACATCGCATCGGGTTACTATGGTGTTCTATGGCGTTTCTATTTAGTCATCTGCGCAGTTAGAAATTTAAGATATAAACATATTTTGAAATTCGCCTAGTTTAAGTAGAAATCATAGCAGGTACTTTTCCAGAGGATGAAAAGAAAAACATGAAATACGTTCTGGCACTGAAATTGAAAGATTGAGCTGCTCAGATCAGTAGGTCTTTTAATAAGTTACTAGAGATTGCAGTTTTTAGGGGCTTTAGTTTAGCAAGTCTTTAAATAGCTTAATGAATTTAAAAATTATCTCAATTAAAGGTCTTAAAGTATCTCCATCTTTTTGACCTTATGAAATTATCATTTGGATCCAGAAATCTCTTTAATAGATCAGTTACAGATATTGATGCTCAAAGTATTATTATTAAATCACTATATGTAACTGAAAATTGAAGTATTTAGAGGCTCATATTAATAAGTACCTCAATATAATATAATATACTATAGTATCTCTATCTTCTTGATCCACAAACCTCTTTGCAAGTTCAGCCACAATCTTTATTCGACTTCGCAAAAAGCTTCGCCCCACACGCAGTGTCAATAATCTATGAGTGTGCTATTTATACGCACATAGTGCTATATATACCTACACAAACATATACTATATAAGTAAGATCTGTACGAGGATTGTCCTTGCTCTGACAAATTGCAGCTAATCAGCGGGCAACGTTCGGTTCTCTGCGAGGTGCGTTGTCGTTGTGCATCTTATCAATTGCAGAAATTTACATATACGACGAGCATACACATATAGTGTACTATATAGCTAGCTGTATGTGTTATATATTGTACAATACATATAGCTAATGTCTATAGAAGCCTTATCAGCGTTGTGTGACAATTTTTTAATTGGCTGTCTGTTATAACATTGTTAGGTCAAGCACCGCTTTTTCAGGCCACTTTTGGCATGACAATCTCCCGGCTCGGTGCATGACAATGCACTCCGCATTAGGGTGTGTCATGCGACAGAACCCAAAAAAAAAAGATAGAGAAAGAGAGACAGAGAAGAGACTTTGACAACCCACTTGATGTGATTCATCTCAGAGATCGAGAGTTCTATTTTTTAGCATCCGCTTCGGCAAATGCCTGGCGCCACTTTGAAGCCAAATAATCAATAAACTTTGGCAATAGGTTGATTTGTTTTTTCAGCTTTTTTCGGCTTGGCTTGCTTGGGTTGCTTTGGTTTCTTTTTCACGAAGACAAATAATAAAAATTATGCGCGCGAGCAAGAAAACATGAAATTAATTATAAGTCAAACAAGCATTACAAATATTGCATGGCGCCAGACGAAAATCATTAACATTTTTATGACCCGACGCAGAACAAAGAACACCTCACACAACAGATCTGTCAGCTGGCGTTACCTGCACACACACACACACACACACACACACACGCACACACATCGATACTGAGACACGCACATAAATCGCAACTAATAATGTCCAAGTTGTCTAACACCTAAGAGCGCCGCCATAAAGACAAATGGCCAATGGCCAACACGGAGTTTTGGACCGTTTCGGGCGTACGTGCAAAATCGACAGCCTCAGCCAGAGATGATGATTCGCAGAATTCTTCTATCTGCCCGTCTCTGTCTGTGTGTGTGTAAAGAGAGAGCAATGTGTGGCCTGTCCCGCCCTTACCTTCATCTTGATGGGCCGCGATCATAAAATCGAAAACTAAAAACCGACAAAACCGTACCGAAAAACCAACAAATCAAATCGGTTACCCTCGCTTCCCCCCTCTCGGCAAATGGTTTCTGTTTAGACAGACGAGACGAGCGACGACCCTAGGCGGCAAGTGCAAATCTTCGGGCGCGATCAGAACCAGATCGCACCAAACTGACTGCACATTGAATTATCCCGAAATCGTCTATTTCGTATCTCACTCCCCCCTCTCTATATCTCTGTCTATCTCTCTCTCTATAGTATTCCATAAATCGGCACTACAAAGTCTGTATGAGAAACACCTGCAGACGCAATATTTCTAAACAGAAAGCAACAAATTCGTTGTCTATTTTGAGTTTTGGCGCCTCTTTCTCTGTGTGTATTTTTAAACTGACCGGCTTGATCTTTTTTTAACACTATATTTTCAGCAGCAGCAACAACATCGAGAAGAAAGACAGCAGCAGCAACAACAACAACTACTGGGAAAATAACAAATTGAATATTTCGAGTAATAAAATCAATGCAAATTTCCGTGAACTTGCGCCAACAAATTGCGAAAATGTGTTGCAAAGCCGGCAGCATGTGGAAATCTTCTACGTCTTCAAATGGCAAACAGCAACAACAACAACAAACAGTAACAACAGTGAGCCAAAGTCACGGCCACAACAACAACTACAAGAAGAAGAAGAATAGCAGCAGCAACAGGAATTATTCCCTGAGCACAATCTGTAAGATCGTATTATTCCTCATGATGGTCATGCTGCAAACCCATACGACCACGGCAAAGTTCTATCGCGAAGGGCTGTCAGGTGAGTCAAAGAAAATACAATATTATACCATTTATTCAAGACTTAAGATCCAGATTAAGTTCATAATGTGGAATATTTATAGGGGTATTCTTCACAAAAATTTCATTACATTACTTGAGTGCCCTTAATGGCTTGTTGCAATTTTGGCAATAATTAAAAAGTTATCTTGCTTTGTTCTTTCTCAAACCATAATGCATTACTGATAGCATTTCTCGAGTACCCCTACTCAGCCTTTGCGCAATATCGGAAATATTTACAGAAATTAACCAAGTATAATTGGAACGTAGATTAATATTTGTCATGTCGCATTAAGGTTAAATGATGAATGATGTCGTTCAACCTCAATATCTACATATGTATGACATGTACATATTTAACACATATCGTATATAATTGATCAGATGTGAAAAGAGTTTAAAGACCGAATCAGTCAAGCTTTTAAGTTCCGAGTTTCCTATATCGTATATAATTGATCAGATGTTAAAGAGTTGGAATACTAAATCAGAAACAATTTTAGTAAGAAATCAAATCTGAGTTCTCTTCGAGTAATAGGTTCTCTTTCGACACTAAGTTCTCTTTTAGTCCGTCGATCTATATGTATTATAAGGCCTCGCTTAATCTAGTTCACAGTTTCAAGTTCGTTACGACTGCGTTTCACCCTGCAACTTGCTGACCTTCACCTTTTCTGGATCTCCCCTTGTTCACTCCTTCCCGATCGTAACTCTAGAGCTACCAACAAATATTGTTGCTCTGCACCTCAGCAGCCTCCCTTAGCCGGACACACGTGCCGCGCTTGACGACGCTCCCAGCACGATGCCATGAGCCGAGCCGTAGTATTCACCGTATGGTCTATGGCGTCTGCTGTTGTTGGGAACTGTGGGGACTGTGGGGACCGTGGGGACTGCGGACTGGCGCTTAATCTGTGATTGTGATTAATCAGCCGACGCCAGCGTCGCCAGCTGTCCGGCTGGCTACTGAGAGCGTAGTAGTATTTGATCGCTGCCAGTTTTTAGTTTTATTTTCTATTTCGATTTTTTTCTTCACTTTTTTATTCGCTTTTCGTGTTCTCTAAACATATTGAGTGGGTTTTTAATGGCATTTGAGTGTGTGTTAAATGAAATAAAAAATCGCATAAATTAGATATACATATTGCAATTCCGATATCGGGTTACTTGAACAAGGTTCATTAACTGTCGCCAGACTAGCCCCGACTGGAAGGGCGGCCCAAAAAACAAAAAACAAAAAAAAGAGAAGGGAGTACGGCATAATCGAATACGATCACTAACTTCTTCGCTTGCTGTAGAAAGTCTCGAAACAAGAAGAACATGAACATTTTTCGGATACAAAGTTTCCACTTCATTAGGATTTGTTTATGAATGAAGGTGGTCCAGAGCCACAGCAGGATGCAAACGCATCAAAGGAAGGCAAAGAAGAAGATCAACAACAACAAACGAGTTGATAAAATCGAATAGGGTTCACAACGGGACCTGTGGAGCCGCCCACAGCAGTTGCGCCTGTTGTTGTACCTGTATCTCATGTCTTGTATTTGTATCTGCAGCTGTATGTGTAGCGCCGGCGTCTTCATTTATCAACACATACACATGCCATGTGTGTTTGTGTGTTTATCAGCACATTGCAGGTGGTCCAACAAAGCCAGCCACGGCACGACACGGCACTGAATGGGATGGGATGAGATGGGATGGGATGGGATCGGGGCCGGGCCCTGCAAGTCAGCCTGGGGTCGCTGTGCCGCCGTTTCCGTTCGCCTTGTTGCCTTCTCATTTTCGTGTCGCTTCGAATCGCTTCTTAATAATACCCTGTACAGCGCCAGTTGGTCAAGTGGGTGTGTCAAACGATAAGGGAACTTTCGTAGGTTGAATCTTAAGTCTTAAGATGTGCCAGATTAGTACATTAAGGTTTCAAGAGAGAGTCAATAAGTTTTCTAATGATAAATTTAAAGGGGTAAGATCATGATAATCATGATCAAGATATAGCGTTGAGACTTACAACTTTATTTTCTATATATTTTAGAAATATGTATGAAAAGCTTTAAAACAAAATAACAAAGGCCAGACTTAGAAAAGACTCTACTTTACTTCAACTCTGCCACCATAAACAGCAATTGATTTCCGAAAGATTTCTCTATAGACTTGCTCAATTAAAGAACTACAGGGTATACTCTAGTCAGGTATCTCCGCACAAATTGCATGCTTGATCGCTTTGCTGTGCCGTGTTCTGGAACATGTTTAACATGCGGCGCTTGCTACTTTGACTTAGCGCCGTTGCCAGAAGAAAGAGGTAAACCAAACAAAGAACATATCCCAAACTGCAGGAGTAGAAAGAAACAGACTGAGAGAGAGAAAGAGAAAGAGAGAGAGGGAGAGAGGGACACAGAGACAGAGTGCTGCTGATAAAGTGGCCTAATCTCTTCGACCTGCGGGTCACGTGCTGGATAGCATCAGCTCAGCTCAGTGGGCAATTTCCGGCTACACTACGTTGTAAATTAAATATTTGATATTCTTTATTTCTCGATGATTCTTGATTCTTGATTCTACGTTATGTGTTTCATTCTTATTTGTTATTTGTTTAATTTGAAGACGTCAGAGAAGAAACAGGAAATCGTCTCTTAAGAGATTTCCAAGAATTTACGACTGACTCTGACTCTGACCGGGTACTGGGAGTGGGTTTGTTATGTGGGGAATCTAGACCAGTATCTAGACCAGATCTAAACAAGTTTCAAATATCATCCATCCACAATAAACTAGTACTACATAGAGTGGCATAACTAACTAACAACTTCTTCGCATTATTTTACAGGTGACATGGAATCCTGCGCCAACGAGGGTGAGGAGGTGCAGATTAGCGTCTCCAAGTGCTTCAAGTGTACATGCCAGGTGAGTTGCACTTACAGTTGGGTATGACAACTATGTGGTCTCCTCTCCCTCTCTCTCTCTGGGGGCAGTTTGCCGTTATTTTAGTGTTATACTTCATTTATAAATCTGTCGCTGGTCTCAGCGTGCAATCGGCTCCGGCTCTGGGGTGTGTGCCAACAGAAATGACCCAATATGGGCGAAATAAAGCGAAACAGTTTCCATGTAGCTCAAATAAATCTTGTACGGTACCCCCTTGCCCACTTTCCCCCAGTCTGTGGCGCTGCATGAGCGACGCCAGCGATGTCCAGCCAGGACATGCACAGAGGATGTGCGGAACGGAACGAACGGATATGTTGTGGATGTGGCCATGTGTCGTACATTTCAGACATTTCGTACACTTCACAATGCCTGCCAGACGCGGCCAGGAAATGTCTATATGTCTCGTAATCCCGGCTAGCCCTCCTTCTTCTCTTCTTCCCCTTGCTCCACTAGAGATATTTCAAATATTCGCATTAGACAGCCACTAAATTTTGCCGGAGCCCAGCAGAGTGCAATGCCAAAAGCGCAGACAGACAGGATAATAGAGACACTCACACACTCACACACACACACAGGCGCACACATGCGTATATTATTTATGCCACATTCACGCACACACTCAATACTAACAACGAGAGATGCGTACATGCTTTTTAGACGTGCCACAGCCACAACATGCCTCCTTTGAGATTCATTAAATAAGTACACACTGCTAAGTTTCAAATGAAATTCTCGAAAACTTCAGAAAATACAGAAGAAAAGTATGTTGAGAGTGAACTAAATCTTGAGTTACTCGAAAAGGAATGAATAATTCTCCTGAGTTCACAATATTTCATTCGAAAATGGTTTTAGGATTGATTTTCATACGTATTTAACCTAGCTTAATTGATTTAAATCAGATAACTTAGTTTTTAAATTGTGAAATATGGTATTGCAAAAGCAAAAGGAACAATTGAACTAAAATTGTAGGCACCAAATAAATTATAAATATATTAAATATAACTTTGAAAAGCAATCTAATTCCAAAGTAAATAATCATAAAACCAGTACAAAATAAAAATAAATAATATAATACTTGACAAAGTAATAAGTGAATTAAAAATCTATTTATATAAGGCCACTTCTCTCTCAAAATGCTACCATTGTCTATATAAATAATCACATTTAAGTAAAATAATCTTTTATCTTAACCGAATCTAACCACATTCGAGTTGGCAAACAGTTTGAGGCCGCACTTTGTCAGTCTTAGCGCCGACATGTCAAGCGTGGCGCTGTCACTGCAACTGACAAGGGTTGCCGGACTGTCTTAATGCTAACGGTACTAAGTACGCACAGAGACAAAATGTTTGCTGCTTAGCGTCGGGTGTTTGCATTTGTTTGGCTTTGTTGTTCTTGTTGTTGGTGTTGTTTTTGTTATTTTTTTTTTTCTCTCAGCAGCAGCAGAGGCAGCAAGCGTCGTCCGTCTCTGCTGGAATTGTTATGATACAAGGTCGTCAAACGGGTTTGCGACACGACAATCGTTAACCACAGGGTAGCGCGATCGTTTGACAAACACTTGGCGCCGTGTTTTTTGTCGCCGTCAACGGCTACCGACGGCGTCGGACGCACTCGCGGCCGCTGTGTGTCGTCATTAAGCGCGTGCTCATACATCGCGGCACGGCGTTGCCAGATCGCCTGCTTTGCAAGCCTGCGCCTGTTTGCCAATTTGCACTAAGCGATGCTCTAATTTTAGGCGCCACCGAGGAAGCAGAGTAAGCCAACGGCGACTGCGCAGCAACAGAGCTGCTGCTGCTGCTGCCAGTTGTTGTCGTTGCTGCTGTTGTTGTGGTTTACGTCAAGTGGGCGTAACCAAAAATAAATATAAAAAAAGAAGCAATAAACGAAGAAACTGCGAAGAAAAAAAAGACAATGCTGGCGCCACCTCACTTTAAGCTGATGGCGCCATGCGCTGCGCCTGCTCTAACTGCCTGCCTGAGCTTGAGCTACCTGTTTCACTCACACCATGAGCTGTGCGACACAGCCTCTGCTGCTCTTCTGCGCTCTCCCTTTCTCGCTCTCTCGCGCTGCGCTGCTTCGCTGCTGCTGCTGCTGCTGCTCTGACTGCGACTGCGCGCGTCATTGAAAGTTAAGCCTGAAATCAATTGAACTCATTTTGTGCCCTCATCTCCCTCTCTCAGTCCCTCTTCCCCTGTCTCTCCCACTCTCTCCGTGTCTCTCCCTTTTTCTTCTTTGTCTCTTTGCCTCTCTTAGGACTCTCTCTTAGCTCATAAAGCTCACACTTTACGATTACTTCTATGTCATATTCATCCACGCACTCAAAGTAATATTCGCAAACGCTTTGCCTGATTGTTGATATTTTACGGCTTGACGTTTATTATCCTAAATATCATAATATATTACCCGACTATTTGCCTAGGGTGTCCTGACTGGCCGCCCCTCCCCCACTCAAGGACAATCAAACAAATTGTCTACCCTCTGTCTGGATTTTTGGTTGGAATATTTTCGCGTTTTCGCGACCGAATTTTGTTAACAAATTTGCTTTTTATGCGAAAATTATGCTGAATACGCTGAACTCTCTTGCTAATAGCCCATGATTTAGACGCTTTCGTGCTTGTCTGCCCGCCACTTGATTGAGCCGACTCGTTTTATGGCCCTTTTCCTAGAATATACATGTATATAACAGTCTTAATTCCCTCCCGTTGAAAACCTAGAAATGGCTGCTTGACTTGCGGATTAATACCAAATACCATACCATATATACAAATATGAATCCTAATAATCATGTGACTCAGTTTGTTTTGTGAGACAAGTTTTTTTATTGGGCCGTAAAAAGAAACGTTGTGAGTATTTCATGGGAATTCGCATCACTCACCTGTTTCATCGTATGCCGCGAAACCTTTTTTCGAAAAAATCAAATAAAATTTTTAATATGATGTTTCAGTTTTTATGACTTATTTAAGTGGGAACTGTCTATCGGAACAGATTCTCTAATACGCGTGAACTATATTTTAGAATTAAGTGTAGTTTAGAACTTAATTATCTTGAGAACAACCTTCGAGTGAGTTTTCCCATTCAATTCGAGACAATGTTCTAGTTAATTGAGAGAATTTAGTTCATTTTGCTATCAAAAAGAATCGATTGATATTTCTATCAATATAATTGATTTCAGACAAAGTTTCTTATGCAGTTGTAATATCCTGGAATCAAATTGAAATAAAACAACCTTCAATAACTTATTTATGTCATCAACGAGGCAACACTTGATCTATTTTGATCTAGTGATGTGTATTTCTTTTATCTTCTCTATATCATATACTATATATTCCTCTATCATTCTCTGATATATCATTGTTCATGTAATGTAATGTAGAGGTATTCCTCTTTCAGCTTTGCAAGATCCTTCTTAAGAAGAATTGAATTTCAATTATATATCAACTTAAGTGTCTTGAGATTATCGTAGCCATCATTAGATATATAAGAGCTATTTCTCCAGAGGTTTTTCTCTTCTATCTATCCAAAATCCTATACTACTTGTTTTTCTTAATTCTCCCCGCCTTATCTGGCTGCAAATTCCTCACGCTTAATGCAAATCATTAAGCATTAATCGCTTTCTGAACTGCGCTCAGCACACACACACCTGTCTTTCTATCTATCTGTCTGTCTGTCTGTCTTTCCGAAAACCTAAGGAATTCCTAAAGCTACAGCGACTGTGTCGGCTACCCGGCAAATTCTATCGACGACGCCGAAACAAGTGACAAAGTCATAAAAAACAAAAGCGGAGTTTGTCGTCGCATTACCATATTCCATGAGCAGCAGCCGCGTCTAGAGACCTGGCCAAGTTTGCCCAGCAAACGTTTAGTCGACTGCCGATTGGCAAGTGGAGACTTTAGAATGGAGACTTTAAATTTATACACAGAGGGGAGGGGGGAGCAAGAGAGACAGAGAGAGAGAGAGAGAGAAAGTCCGAGTGGCCGCTGTGGACGGTGTTAAAACTGATCATGTTTTGTCAAACGCGCAAGGTCGTTGGAGGCCGTTTGCAAATGTGGTTCTGCCACTGTGGCACACATAGACACGCACACACACACACACACACAACGACTCGCTTGGCATTCGTGATTGCCGCGGGCGCACAACAGCAGCAACAACAACAACAACAACAACAACAACAACAACAGCAGCAGCAACAGAATCTCAGCCTCCACTTAGCAGCTTGTCCGGGACGCGCTTCGTTGCCTTCGTGGCGCCTTTTCTTTTTTTTTTTTTTTTTTTTTTAATAGCAACCTTTGAAAGCAGCTACTAGACAACTTCAACGACGCGTCGCTCGACGATGCTTAACTTTCATGCTGGCTGAAAATATTTCTATACCGGTTCCAGATTAGAAAGAAAGAATCTCGTGGCAGAGAGCTGGCGAAGTGCGTGAAGAGGAGACCCGCTGCTCCCCCTTCTTCCACTTCCACACTCTCAAGCGCAGTTGAACTTTGTCGCTCTCTGCGGCCCATTTCCATATGCATTTCCATTCCGATTCCCATTCCCATTCGCCTGTCAGTTCGGTCTCCGCTCTCAACTCTCGCCTGACGTCGCGGAAAGTGCTTTTCAATCTGTCCGTGTTTATTGCATTATGGCACACTGAGAGAGTTACGATGCCGCACTAGAGGTGCCATTAAAATTCCAACTAACAACTGCCATTAAACTAATACGATGATAAACATCTCCGGGCAAGGCAACGATAGAAAAACAACAGAAAAACCGCAAAAACCTCTCGACTCGCGCGCTCGACACATTTTCATAACAATTGCAAATTTTGCACGTTGCGACTGCGACTGCGACAGCGACAGCGACGGCGACGACGGTGCTCCATCCAAATTGAGATCCAATCTGGTTTGCTTGCACTAAATTATACACACACACACACACCTGCACACATACACACACTCGCTTTGCCGCGACATTGTTCAGCCGCAATTGCATACAAATTAGTGAAATATTTTGCCTGTTTTTGGTCGACATCTATCTAGATTTATAGATACATTTACAATTAGCCCCAGCACTAGTAGACTGGCTCTCCATCTCCGTCTCCATCTCGCTCTAGAAACACTACCCGTCTCTGTTTTGTGGCATTTTAAAGCCTGTCACTGGCGCAAAATGCATGCGACAGCTGTGCGCAAGGGTTAAAGTCGCCCATAGATTCATAGTTTCGATTCAAGTTGTGTGTGGAGTGTTGCATAAGCTGCCAAAGCCTTGCCACAAGCTTTGACTTATGATCGACATCAATTCTAATGCGCCGCTTGCCGCTGTCAACATGTCGTTAACACAGAAACCAGCAAAAAAAAAAAAAAATAAATCAAACAACAACAACAACAAAATCAACAAAAAACTCTCGATCAACTTCGAGCTAAATTGTGCAAAATGTGTGTGGAAAATGTGTAAGCACGAGGCGATAAGTCGAACAAAAACCTGCAACACACACACACATACACAAAGAGACTCACACACACACACACACACACACACTCGCCAGCTGTTACAATGTTGAAGTCTAGGCCAAGTGGCCAGACAAATCCGCTTGCGGCCAATTTGGCCAAGGATTGTAATAAGTTTCAATTGTTTCGCTGTGATTTGCAATGGCCATAAGCTTAATTTATCCTGCTGATATGGTCACTCTAATTGCTTTATTGATGTTGTGGAACATAAGTTCAGAATTTATATACTGCTGTCAGCATTGAGCTTGTTCTTTAAGCTAAGCTTCATTTATTCTGATTGATGGTCACCCTAATTGTCTTCTTTATGGAGGGCGGAGTGGGAAATTTAAGCTCATTACTTCTGACTATGCTTAGCCTTGAGCTAATTCTTTAAGAATATCAGCACCAGTCATTCTGCTGTTATGGTCACTCTAATAGCATCATTATAGTATGGTCACATTAATGGAGCAGCAAGTTAAGCTTCTTAAACTCTGACCATGCGGTGCCTTGGGCTTCTTCATAAATAATTTAAGCCTCATTTATACCACTAATATGGTCACTCTAATTGGGATACTATCTTTCACTTTGCTGAAGTATTTTTGAGTTCATTATTCTAGTTAAAGTATCTCTCGCGCTATGCCTTCTTTGTTTTCCAACTAATGAAACTACCTTTATTATATTACTGGCTAAATAGTTTTCAAATGCATGGTCAGCTTAATCGCACTACCTTATTTCCTCTTTGTCACTGCTGCACTTTCTCTTTCCTCGCTTATTTTACATCACCTTTGCAAAGCTAATGTAGCGCATCGGACAAGTCGTTATGGGCGCAGTGCAAGCACCTTGCCACTCCCTAAATTGTGCACTCGTTTCCATATAATTTCGACTCGTTTGCAACCATAAATTATACAGACAACTGAAGGTCAGAGTGCAAGCTACTCGAGCAAATGCGCGCCGCATTGTGGCAGCTGCAGGTGCAGCACAGCCGGCAACAGAGATGCAACCACAGGAGGGCGAGGGGTCAGACAATAAGAGGTGCACACAAATCACATCATGCTCAGCGCTGCGTGGCGCAGTTGACAGCAATCTCTCACATGGCTAAGCGCATTTGCACAAATTGCGCATACGCCACGTGTGGTAAAAGGCGCGGCGGGGGGCACAATTTGGCTGAGCGCCATGAGTCTAATTTATGGAAGCAGTTAACAAAGTCTTCTTCTCTTTCTACTTGCAGAATGGCTTTGTGAAGTGCGACCAGAGTTGCCCATCCACAGAGGATTGCTACCTGCTGGACTCCAAGTCGAACGACACCTGCTGTCGCAAGTGCAAAGGTGAGTGGAAGAGAAACTATATCAACTTAAACTAAACTAACCTCCGCTACCTTCCACAGGTTGCATGTACCAGGGCATGTCGTACGCGAGCGGCGCTGAATGGACCGATCCACTGGACCCCTGCAAGACGTTCAAGTGCATCGCCAGTGTTGTCACCGAGACAACACAGAAATGCTACTCGCAGTGCGACGACAATCAGCTGACGGCGCCACGCCCCGGCGAGTGCTGTCCCACATGCCAGGGTAAGTAGATCCATTCACTGTACGATCGATCGCATGTCCCAGCTGTCCAACTGTCCAACAACAATCTGTTCAGGTGTCTGCCCGACTGTCTCGAGCTGTCAACTAGTTCAACCAGTCAAGTCAGAGCTGGGGGGGAGCATCAGTCACTAAAATTAGCCGAAAACTAATGCCTGCAAATCGTCAGTCCGTTCGCCAGTCTGCCAGATCCGTACAATAGTCTAAACGATCTCTGCGCGCACAGATGGTCAAGTTTTTTTGTGTCTCTCTGTTTTGTGACTCTGCACGATTTGCTTATTTATGGGCTTTAAATTGTCTATTAAGTCGACAATGTCGCATTGCGTTCGAGGCAGCAGAAGCAGCAGCAGCAGCACAAGACAAAAGGGGCAGAGAAACTGGCAGCAACAACAAAAATTAGTAGGGAATGCGACGCGTGCGAAGAGGAATATGACGACGAGTGGTTACCCTATTAAATATGTTGAGTATCAGCGAACAAATTATTAACCGTGTTGCTTAATTCTTATGCTACGTAAGAAAGTTGTTGTATACCTCATGCAGTAGATATTCCTTATCTCGTAAACCAAGTTGGGATACTCCAAGTCCAACATGTGCTGAGTTCCTTGGGTTAACTGAAGATCCAGACTCACTATAGGCGTAATATCTTTGCCATAGTAGTAGACATGCCTTTACGAGAAAACCAAGTTACCCAACACCAACTCTAATAAATACTAAGTACAATGTCTAGACTAGTTAGAGCCCTAACCCCTTTTCCTCTCACAACTGCAGGGTATATTCAGTACGCATCGCAGTCTGTCTATGCAAATAGATCGCTTGGAAACCCGTTTCGACATGTGGAAATTTTCTTGGCAGACACCCAAAAAAAATGAAAAAAGAAATACAAATAAAAGAAAAAGATATAATACGCTTTATAAACCGTTGCCTGATCGAAATTGTCTTATAATGTTTCTCACTCTCCTTGTTATTGTTGTTATTGCTGTACAGGTTGCAAGATCAACGGCCAAACTGTCGCCGAAGGCCACGAGGTTGTCGCCTCGATCGACGACCGCTGCTTGGTCTGCGAGTGCAGCAAGAACAAGCTGAGCTGCGCCAAGAAGACCTGCCCCATCCTGCAGTGCCCCAAGACGAAGCAGCGCCAGTTGCCCAACGAATGCTGTCCCCGCTGCACGGAGCAACGCGAGTTTGTGCCAGTCCCAGGTGAGTTGCGCAATCAAAGCCCGAAGAACTTCTTCTCTCTAACCAAACCAACCTCTCCTTTCCCTTCAACTACCTCTGCAGGTGGCAAGTGCATCTTCAACAAGCAGCTGTACTACGATAAGATGCAATTCACGCCGGATCGATGCACCAACTGCACCTGCCTGAATGGCACCTCGGTTTGCCAGCGCGCCACTTGCCCCATCCTCGAGTGCGCCCCAGAGTTTCAGGAGGAGGACGGCTGCTGTCCCCGTTGCATTGTGGCCGAGGTGCGCAGCGAGTGCTCGCACCTGGGACGCGTCTATCAGAACAACGAGACCTGGAACATGGGACCCTGTCGCAGTTGTCGCTGCAACGGCGGCACCATACGCTGCTCCGAGATGCGCTGCCCTGCGGTCAAGTGTCGCGCCAACGAGGAACTGAAGGTGCCCGCAGGCGAGTGTTGCCCCAAGTGTCTGGAGACCGCAGGCACCTGCACCGTTTACGGCGATCCACACTTCAAGACCTTTGATGGCAAGTTCTTCAGCTTTCAGGTGAGTTGAACCTCCGCTCCTCATGCCCCCATCCCTCCTTGACAGTTATGGGAATCTCTTAAGCGATGCAATGCGATTCCAATTGACATATAACACTCGCAATGGGCCACTAATCGCAGCAGTTCTAAGCTCGGCAAATAAATTATACGTATAAAATGGAACTTTTTTATGGCCATTACATTTGCATAGCACGCCAGCTTTACGGCCCATTTGCGTTACGTGCTGGGGCAACTAGACACCCCTTACCTCGCAAGGGGCATCCATCTCACTGCAGTCACAGTTGGCCACCCGCCAGGCCAGGTGAATTGATTCCGACTTTAATGACGAACACAACTTAATGTGCTAATCACAACAAACCGAATTTATTGCGGATTAAAGAAGGTTTCAATTACCTCATTTGAATAATCTTTTAAGATACTATAGAAAAAATGTGCTTAGCTTTCTCATTAACTTGTCACATGAGAAAACTTTGATAGCTTTCACTATCTGCGAGCTGCCTCAGTGCAAACAATCTGCGTTTTTATAGAAAAGCGATGAGATGGATTTGCAATCCAAGAGCTTTTTAATCGTCAAAGTAACTGTAAGAGATCCGATATTTAATCTAATTAATGTGCTTTTGAAAGCTTCTCGACCTTCTGCAAAATTTTAACATAGAAACCTTAAACAGGTTAGTTTTTTAACGACGCCCAACTTCAATATTACCTGGAAACTGTTAACCGGCGCTTAAAAAGCTTTTATATTTTAAGTCAATGCTCTCTTTTTTTTAACCAAAAAACGTTCCCTTATTTCTTCCACCCACAGGGCAGTTGCAAGTACCTGCTGGCCGAGGACTGTCGCAACAAAAGCTTCTCCATACGCCTGACCAATGATGCACGTGGCACACGGCGCTCGTCGTGGCCCAAAACGGTCACCCTAAAGCTGCGTGGACTACGCATTACACTGGGTCAAAAGCTGCGCGTGAAAGTTAATGGTTCTCGTGTCATGCTACCCTATACGGAGTACAGCAGCGGAGGCACAGGACACGGCCACAATGTGAGCATTGAGCGACTCACCGAGGGCGGCATCATGTTGCGCACTGAGCTGGGACTGACCATTGAATGGGATGGCAATAACTTCCTGCAGGTGTCCGTGCCGGCGCAGTACAAATACGGTCAGTTGTGCGGACTGTGTGGCAATTTCAATGGACGTGGACGTGATGATTTGACTGGACGTGATGGGCGGACGCACAACGACACCGAGGTGGGTCACTTTGCCAACTCATGGAAGGTGGGTGGCCCCAAGTCCTGTTCACGGGCCAAGGAGAACGTTGTGGCACAGCCGACGTGCAACAAGCGCACAATGAACTTCTATTGCCGCCCGCTGCGCAATTCGGAAGTATTTGGTAACTGTGATAGTAGACTTAATCCCCAAAACTACATCGCCTCGTGCAACATGGATGTCTGCGAGTGCCCCACGGGCCATTGCCACTGCGACAGCTTCACGGCATATGCGCACGAGTGTCGTCGTCTTGGCGTACAGCTGCCCGATTGGCGAGAGGCTCTCAATTGTCCCGCCGGCCATGGGCGACGCAATGTGACGTTGTCCCACTTTGAGGGCAATCCGTTCTACGGTGAACCCATTTCCATCTCGAGGCGCTTTGGCCGCAAAGGAGGCAGCGGCGTTGGGGTGCTCACAAAGGCGCGACGACGCAAGCAGCAGCAGCATCAGCATCAGCTGCAGTTGCAGCAGCAGCGACGCCAGCATCAGAACGAGCTGGAGGAGAACGAATACATCAAGAAGCATGTGCCCAACAAGTTCTTGAGGCCGCGTGCGCCGGATCGCACGCCGCCGCCAATTCATTAAGTTATTTAAGTAATTCATTTAGTTACTACATACACACACACACACACACACACACACATACGCACTCTCATGCAGGCTAATGCAGAATTCATTGCATACTTTCAAGTGCCAATGACACGAGCTTAACGGCGTAAAGAGGATTAATCCTGATCACAGGATTAACCTGGGCTTTGCATGAAGTTGAGACTTAGAGAAGAGACAATTCTCTACAAATTTAGTCCACAAACAGCCTGTGTCATTTCACTTGTTCCAAATGAAAACATCAATAGTTCAATTGCGCATTCGCACCCATGACAGCA
Source organism: Zaprionus indianus (assembly GCA_018904595.1). Classification (NCBI taxonomy): domain Eukaryota; kingdom Metazoa; phylum Arthropoda; class Insecta; order Diptera; family Drosophilidae; genus Zaprionus; species Zaprionus indianus. The sequence goes on along the minus strand of JAEIHA010000171.1, from coordinate 4,901,385 downwards.
CCAGTATTAAGCTAAGCATTATATTTCTTCACCCCTACCTACTTCAGAATCTTTTTACATCGCAACATCGAACATCCTCTGGTGTTTTTTTGTATACTCTATCTCATGCTTGCCCACACATGCATTGTCGCCATTTGTCATTTATCGCTTATCGTTTATCGTCATTTGTTTAGCTTAAGTTTTATTTATTTTAGCCGATAAGTTATAGACCATTAGCGCCGGCCTATGTACTACTCGAAAGTATGTTGTGTGTCTGTTTTAAATGTATTTGTATACGTATTTTGTATGTGTGTATTATCGCCTAAACTTTAATTTAAACTCGTACTACTCGATAAACTAACTCTTCACTTGATAACCTAAGTGAGCATGAATACTTACTATATACTTATACTTATGTCTACACATAATGTTAGTTAAATAAATTGTAGTTCTGCTTAAAATTTAAGCTTTAAACATATATGAAAATTGCACAAACAGTATTTTTGCTTAGTTTAAATTCCAATAATAATACTGCAAAACGGAATACCACTGATGGAACAAATTTTACTCTCTCTCTCTATACTATACCCCCCTTTTCCACCCTCTCACTCTATCTCTTTTTCTATATCTTACTAACTCGAACACAAAATCTCTGCGAACTCCGCTAATACAGAAGGGAAATGTATATGCAAAGATTTCTACTACTATAACTACTCATATGAAATTCAAAAAAAAAAACTGTGTTAATATTTATAATGTTCTATCCGAGTAATGACTAAACAAAAAAAAAAACACAACTAAACAATAACTACAACTAAACGAATTATTTGCCATTTTTCAATAATACTTAATCGAGTTTAATTAATTAATATATATGTATGTATATGGCTGGATCTGTAAATGTATGACATAAATATGCTTAAACAAAAACAAACTCCTTAAAAAGAACAATGCAAACTATTTCAAAATGCAAGAAATGAAATAAAATATATATGAAAATTTTAAATGCCCTTTGTTTTGATTGCTGCGAAAGGAAGGGAAAATTCAATCGACAAATGCAAATTGGGAGTTCGCTGCGGATCTAAGCTAGTGCATTATCGATAGCAGTAAAAATTCCCTGCGTGAAATTGCAAAGGGAATTCAATGGAACTCATTATCGATAGCTGCACAGTAATGCAACAGCTTATGTGGCTTAAAGGGAAATCATCGATAGCAGGAGTCGCACTTAAACTCGATACGCTGTTGTCAAGTGGCGAGTTCGATTGAAATGTGTTCGCATCGTATCGGTTTGTTGGCATTTCGGATTGCGCGATATTTATGATTATGTTGTCGATGTTTATTGTTGCTGCTGCAATTGTTGCTTTTCTTGTTGTTGTTGTTGCTGCTGCTTTAATGTTCAACTGGCATCAGATTCGCAGGCACGAACCCGAAAACAAATGCGACAAGCATCGAAGCGAAAAACGAGCGACGACACAGCGTCTAGGGTGGCACAGCAGCGTCTCTTGCGGACGGAAGGAAGTGGCAGGCAGTGGCGCAGCACTTGGACTCCACTGGGCGTCAAATTACGCACACACACACACACACACACACACACACAGCACTGCGAGCCACATGCATATGTACATTTGTATCAATTTATGCATGTTTGCTTAGCAATACTTGTCAAAGTTGTCTAGGCTCGCGTTCGCCCAGCGCGGACTCGGCACAACTTTGTGTGTAATTTGAACAGGGCAATCATTTGTACCCCTGCGCTGCCTGCTCTGCCCTCGCTGTCTGCTGTCTGCTGCTGTTGCCCCACACAGTCTCCGCGGGCTACATTTCTTGGAAGGCAGACACTACTTATACACAATAAGCTCGTAAATCGCCGTCGAATTCGACAGAAATACAATCGAGTCTGAAATTGCAGGCGTTCTCTCCATTGAGGAAAGCCACCAACACGCAGTCGTCGTCGCCAACGTCTCTGCCGCTGCCGCTGCGACGGCACGTGCAGCGCATGCGCAACCAGGCGAGGAGGAGGCGCACATCAGTCGCTGAAAACGCTGATTGATGCACGTCCTCTTCAACAGAATCGAATTAATGTTTGACATCTGCTTTGGCCTGGCCACCGACTGCGATCCGCTGCTGCTGATCGCGGCGTTTGTTGCTTCCGCGTCGTGTCGCGTCGAGCGACGACGCTGTGGATGACGCCAGCGACGCGTGCGCGTGCCTTATCAGGCGCTAACCTGTCCATATTGGCGCAAATGCCGTTGTCCAATATGGTGCGTGTATAATTGGAGCGTGTGTCTGTCTCTCTATCTTCCATGTGGAGAGGGAAAGGTGGAAGGGAAACGCGTCGCGGCGCTCTTGTGCGTCTTGTGGTGTGGCGCCAGAACGTGCGCCAAATTTGGCATTGTGAAATGTTGCCGCTGTCCACTCTGTGTGTGCCACATCCCGTTCCCCTGTCCACAGCAGTCTCCCCAAACGGTCCCCATAGGCTGTGTGGAGCAGCATTAGAACGTCGCCAAGCACTTAAAATTGGCGATTTATCACGCACAATGTTTGCCCTGCACAAATGAGCGACGACAAGTCGATGCCATGTCCAGAGTTATAACCACAACCGCAGCCGATGCCAACTGCTGCTGCTGCGGAATTGCAGAAGTGAACTCATAAAGATGCGCTGCGATAAGCCGTCGCCGTCGTCGTCGTCGTCGTCATGTATGGAACACAAGCCATGCATCATCCTTGTGGCGGCACAAGGCCTGAGCGGAACCCTTGAATCGAGATGCCTGCTCCCCTCCCCGTCCGCCTCCTCTGGCAATCTCTGAGCGTGCATAAGCGACTGGCTGAACGCATGAATCACTTTTGCCCGAGGACAATTGCGTGGGTGGCGGCCGCCATTAGCGGCATATGTCAGCAGAGACGCCCACGTAAGTATTCCAATCTCAATCCGAAGGGCTGCACTTGCCTGGCTGACTGGCTGGCGGCGGCGGGTGGCTTTTCCCACGCACTGTGTCCCCGGAAAAGCTAACAGAAATCTATGCGTTCTCGATGACAGGCAACCCCTGCCCCTGCTGCAGCCACAACCACAGCCCCTGTTCCCCCTCTTCCTCCTGCTCCCTCTCCTGCTCTTGCTCCTGCTCCTGCTTGCAGCCCTTCGTCCAAGGGCCAATGAAGCATTATTTATGTCAACGACTTGGCTTTTGCGTCACATTCACATGTGTGTGTGTGTGTGTGCGAGAGGGAGAGAGTGGCGTGTGTGAGAGAGCGAGTGTGTGCTGTGAGCAGATGCGGCAATCAATTGTAAAAATAAATTAAAGCATACTTCTTGGCGCTGACCTAAATGCCCCCATCGATAGGGTGGCGATTTCTGCTATATCACACAAGTGCTTGACCCATTTACACCGAAATGCAGCGAAGCGTAACTCCTTGATTAATTGGACAGTTAAGAAAAAAGTTATTGGAAAAGATTGGTAAAGAAAATCTGCAACTGGAATTACTGGTGAAATTGTTGAAAGTTTCTCTGTCTTAAATCGTTTTGAAGCTTAAATTTCTTAGTTTTTGGTATCATAACGTTAAGAAGTATGCAAAGCAAAGGTTTAAAAAGTATTCAAGTTTTCAGTTTATTTTAAAATATTACGGAAGTCAAACGACAAGAAGTATGCAAAGGTTATGATAGTTCCTTGACTGCTTTATTCATTGAATAAACTATTCTGGATCTGTTTTCATACTAATACCTGATACTCGCTGTTTATAGATAAAACAAAATTTTTAATATTTAAAAAATAAAATAAATTTAAAATATAACTGGATCTCCAAGTAAACAGTAACAAACTCTCACCTCTTAACCTCTTCCAATTCCTTTAGATATTATTTAAAATAGAACTGAGCTTACATCCCAGCCCATTTTGAGCAATTTTAAGGCACCCAATGAACTTAAATTCACACTGAATTTATTTTATAGGCCACACTATGTTTACGAGCTTAACGAGCTGTTCAAATCCATGTTCACTGTCATTGTAAACCATAAAAAAGGAATACCCAAATAAATAATAATTACACACACGAGCACGAGGAATATAATTCTGTTTATAGCGCAAGCACATAAAGTAAGCGTGTGAAAGCGAGTGAATGTGTGTGTGAATAGAATGAATGAATATGAATTGTACGAAATTAATGGATGTCTTTTTGTTCTGTTCTCTCTGCGTTGTGTTGTAGCAGTCTCTCATTCTAATTTAATTTGCAATCAAGAATTCAGCGTCGCTAGTAATGGCCCTGGCGTGTGTGTGTCCATCAAAAGTTTCTGGGGTCTCTGAGTGTTTAGTTAAATTAATTGCCCTCTCTTTGACTATTGGGGATAGGCAATATCGGGACATTTGCATAATTAGCAGTGAGTGGGAGAGAAAGAGAGAAAGGGAGAGGCAGATAAATAGTTTGTCTGCAGGATGTGGTTAATGAATGCCAAAGAAGTTAAACACATAGAAAGAGAGACAGACGAAGAAAGACCAGAGAAAGAGAGGTTCTCCACGCTTAAATCGATTCAACAGACACGCAGGCGACAGCTTGAGAAGTTTTTTTTTTATTTTTTTTTTTACTTTTTTGTCGTTTCTTGTTTTTGCAACGCAACGCAAACAAGTTGCCACACAAAGAGACATTTCGGCAGATGTCGATTCTTTTCAAAATGTGTTATTATTAATTATATGAAATTAACTTGTTTTTTTTTTTTTTTTTTTTGTTACAAGCTGAATTGAAATGCGACGTAAGGCGTGAGCGATGATACAGAGTGAGAAAAAGAGAGACAGACAGACAGACAAATGATCAGAAAAATGCAATTAAATGCAATTATGCAAAAGGCAAGATCGAGTACTCACATATATCTGTATATGGGCAGCTGTCGTCCGATGTTGACTTATGACGGAAGTAGAATCACAGTCAATACATCGCTTATCTAATCGAAAAGCTCAATTAGCGTGGACAATGCATGTGTAAAGTGATCAGTGCATTAAGTAATATCACTAGCACATCATTAATTATTAATTTGAATAATTTAAACTGTTGCACAATTATGCACAAGAACTGATTGCGATATGTTGAAGTCAATGAAGAAGATAATCTATAGAGTTATTACTTTGAAAGGTAATTTAATGATCAACTTTTAGGACTCCTAACTAACCTTGTTATAAATCTTTGGAAACACCTCTTAATTAATCAAACAAACTGAAGAATCCAATCACTGTTTTCTATAGCTACTAATACATTCAACAAATAAGCCTTTTTCAAGTGATCTCATTATATTACTAAACAATCATCTTCGTGTATTAACCTTTACTTTGCCCAGTGTCTCAATCAAGCGATAACTGAGAGAGCGGACAGTCTCTCCCTCTACCCCCGCAGTGTTATCGCGCTGGCAATTAGCATATATCTCGTATATATATGCGATCCACTAAATTTAGACTAATGAGTTGACACTAATATGTCGAATACTGTAGCCATAAAACTCAGATTCAAAACTTGCCGCGTCCCCAAATAGATTAATCATTCACTGCAGGTACAATAAAAACAACAACAACAAATATGGTTAAGAAGTCACCCGATGCCCACAAATTAGGCATTGACAGCGGAAAAAGTTCCCATGTATGCAGAATGTATATCATATAAAAGCCATAGATCTCCGCATTGATCTTTAACGATCACATAAATCGAGATCGAAACGTGTTCGCTTTATGATCACCGAAACAAGCCTTTAGCAACCCGAGATCGTTTCAACAGGCTAATCCTCTAATAAGCGATCATATTGCAGGCCGAAGTAGCCTAAGCCGAATTTCGATGCTCTCCCGAAAGATGATTGTGAATGAGTCTGAAGACTGTAGAACGGGAGACACATCTCCGTTGTGCTCCCGGTCGTTCCCGCAAATTAATATTTATGTTTATTTATTAACATTTGTATTGTATAAACTTGTTCTTGGTCGTTTTGTTTTAAACGTGTTAGAAAGGCTTGGTTCGCGAAACGAAATGGCAAGAGAATTAGAAATATAATAGATATGTGAGTGTGGTGTGTGTATATTCCGGCACATGCACATGCTGAGTTAACTAACTTAGCACAGACTCGGGGTTCTCGACTCTGACTCTGGGCTGTGGCTGTGGCTGTGGCTCGGAGTCTGTCTGTCTGGGGCTGGGCTGCTCATTCGGACAGAAACGTTCAATAAAGACGGCCACGCGAATTGGTCAGGTTCGCATTCGGAAAGCTTTAGACCCGCCGCGCTGAGAGCTGTTAGTTGTGCCACAAATCAATGTGATTTAGCTGCCAATATTCAGTATCGATTATTCAATATCTCTCAATTTCGCGATTGTTTTTCTCGGTATCGGGTTTCAATTGAGTTCCTTTGAAATGTCAGTATTCTCGGTTAGTACAGCTGCCTGTGTGGCCCTGCTACAGTTATTCCTGCTCCAATTGGCCACTGCCAAGGAGTACAGCTGGTGTGATCCAGATCTATGTGGCCCAGGCATCAAGCATGTTGCTTGTCGCAATAATGGCGTAAGGGGATTTTATCGGATTACTAGCAAAACAAAATTGCTTAATCCTTCTCCGATTACAGCACTTCCACAGACGTTGCCAGCCGGACTCGTATGAGGTGGACATATCACGACACAAATCTTACTTTGTGCATGAGCACAACAGGCGTCGCAATTTTGTGGCACTAGGAAAATTACCTGGATATTATCCGGCTGCCCGTATGACCACCATGGTGAGGAAGCATGGAAAGTACCTAACTGGATTTCTTTTACAAAAGTTCTCCTTCCCCTCCCTGCAGGTCTGGGACGATGAACTGCAGTATTTGTCCTCACTGAATGTGCGCACTTGCATTCTGGATCACGACGATTGCCACAATACATATAATTTTGCTAATTCCGGACAGAATCTGTGTGCCATTTGGCGTGATCGTAACCCGCACACAAATGTAACGAGTCTCATTGAAGAATCGATGGGCTTGTGGTTCAACGAGTTTGACTTAATCGATAGCAGTTATATCGACAGTTTTAAAGTCACGAAATATTTGTAAGTATAGAGCACGGAAAAAATGTTTATCGATAAATGCAATGTGCTCCTTTTTCCGTTATTCAGCGAGGACTATGGACATTTTGCGGAAATGATGGTTGATCGTAACTCACGCATTGGCTGCTCGATAATGCGCTTTACGCGACCCGATTATCCCTATGTGTACATCTATAACGTAGTCTGTAATTACGCCTCGATCTATGCATTGGATGCACCCGTCTATGTAAAAGGCAGACCAGCATCCCGCTGCACTACCGGTAAAAATCCCTTTTATCCGGGTCTGTGTTCAACGCGTGAGCAATATAGTCCAAACTACTGATCAATCGATGACAATCAATAGGTAGATATTATAAAACACTCAGGTAGAGAATATCAAACACTGTCTCTGTTGTATTTGTATTTTACATAAGTTAATAGTTAATTTTAGTTCTATTTGTAGTATTGTTTACCAATAAAAAACACAACACATCACATCATAATATTTATCCATAAATTTATTCGCATAATACTCAACTTTTGACCCAACTTCGGGCGGCGACTGTCATTGTATAGTAATAATTATTATAATTTGTCAGTGATTTGTTGTAAAACAACCTGCGCGAGACACACAGATTCTGTTCGTGAATATATTATTTTTTTTCCTAACGAGCTTAACTAAATAATGCCAAAATTAATGAGCCTAAGCTCATAATGGCCCGACTGAAATATACCCACAGCAAAGATGGGAGGAGTAGATATGTGAAGTATTTTGCAAGTCTTTGCTTCAAACATGATATACCTCAGCACTTTCTTGGGACCGGGTATTAAAAAGTTTGGATCCAGGTTAGACAGGTTAGCATAGGACAGCACAGCACTTTCGTTTGTTGTTCCCAAGACAACAATGTGCCAAAAGATCATAAACATCTTGTTCAAATATGCAAATATTATTTTATTTGATTTGTGTGTGTCGCTTTTATGCTTTTATTCAGCCTGCTAAACAGCTGCTGATCTGCTGTGATTAAAATAAAAATGCAAAGAAAGAAAGAACATCAAACCAGTATTGAGCATTTTAAACAGCTCAAACATTTAAGGGCGATTACCAAAGAGTTCTAAAAATGTCAGTGAACTAAGTGATACTAAAAAAAGATCACCCACATTGTCTCGCTTTCTGCACGATTATTCTGAACCCGATTCAACTTTTTTAATAGCTTGAATTTCCCAGAAGACAGACGCCAAACTAACTTTATTTTATGCATGTAAAGTGTGCCGAGTTGACCTTAAACTTGAACTTTCTAGGGTACCATTTAGGCATATGGAGCAGGTACTTCCCAGTTTTTTAACCCAAGCTTAGAGCACACTTGACGCCAGTTTACTTTTGAATAACGCGTTATACAGACGCATGTCACGCAATTGTGCAGCGATTATCTTATTTAATATAAAGGACAACATAATTAATTTTGCATAAACTTTCTTTAAATTTGAAAGAAATTTCGTGTAAGACTTACTCAATTTATCGATTTGGGAAATTTGTAATTATCCTTGAGAATAATTCAAAAACCAACACCGTACCATCCTTGCTCGAATCAATCGAGCTGCCAAATAATCGAAGTCGATAACAATACCGCTTCATTTTCAATCAAAGACGGAATCAATTTGAGTAATTTGCTGTAAATGGAAAACAACAAAGCATGAAATTGAAAACAATCAATTTATAAACATGTGAAGTGCCCAATCAGAATCAAATTAGCGACCTAAAAGGATTGCAAGTGTCACGACCAACGCAATGTGTCAAGTGAATTTAGTACGGGGATCGGAATTGTGACGTCACTTCGCACCTTTTGCCCGTTAAAGTGCTTGAAATCAATTGATTCATTTGTGGTAGCTGCGTGACCTGCCTTAACCGTCGGCTGCACTCGACTTTCGTCTGATTTTACATGCGTCGGAGAGAACAAAATTTCCAAAAATAAAACATCGCTTGTACCGAAAATTCCCTCAGCTCAGTTTGCATATAAATATTGCTCTGATCGTGGGCAGGATTTGCATTTCCAACTCACTAACTGCAGCAGCAAGAACATCAGCATGGCAAAACTTCCAGGCTGCGCTTTCCTGCTGTGTTTCGTGTTGAGAGGAGCTCTGGCAGAATCCTCCTGGTGTGATCCCCAGCTATGTAATCCAGGAGCCGCACATGTGGCATGCAACAACAATGGCGTAAGTTAGAATATAATCCATAAAGGTGGATCCCAACTAACACTCAAATTCTTAGGAATTCCATGAGAGCTGCCCAGAGGATGCTGTCATGATTAATTTACGTCCACATCGCGACTTCATTGTGGATGAGCACAATAAGCGGCGCAATTTTGTGGCAGCAGGGAAGCTGCCCGGCTATTATCCGGCAGCACGCATGGCCACAATGGTGTGGGACGAGGAACTGGAATATCTGGCCACCTTGAACTTGAAGACGTGCAATCTGGAGCACGATGACTGCAATAATTCGTATCGCTTTCGCAATGTCGGTCAGAACTTGTGTGGCGTAGACAGACATAGGCAGGCGCCCCTCAATGTGCGCGGTATTGTGGAGAACTCGATGGGACTGTGGTTCGGCGAGTATCCACTGATAGACAGTTCTTACATAACCCAGTTCCGTGTGGCCAGGCATCTGTAAGTTAAGAACATTGTGTGTTACAATCAATTTGCTAAGACATTCATTTTGTTTTGTAGGGATAAATATGGACACTTTGCGGAGACTGTTGTGGATCGCAATACACACGTTGGCTGCGCCATGATGCGTTTTACCAATCCCCAATATCCCTTCCTCTACATCTACAACATGGCCTGCAACTATGCGAGTACCTATGCCATCGGTGTACATGTCTATAAGGTCGGCGAGCCTGCCTCCGAATGCATAACAGGATCGAATCCCAAGTATTCCGCACTGTGTTCAGTGCGAGAACAATACAATCCCAATTACAATGAGTACTGAATAAATCAATGACCAAAGATATATAATATATACACACCATATAAACAATTCAATTTGTTATACTTTCTTCCTGTTGATCTGGACTCGTCTTTTGGCACTTACTCATCTCCTCGTCTCATGATTGATAAGACTGTTATTATTTCCGTTCATAAAATGACGTTGTTAATTCAAATGTATCGTATTAAATTAACAATGTAATATATGTGAAGGTTGTAAATAATTTAACTGACTCGCACAGTGGAGCAAGGTGTCGCTAACATGCAATGAAATGGTCAGGTTTAACCCAAAGAGGCTTGTTCGCTCGTCACAAACTCGGTTTTTATTAATAACATTTGGCAATTCAACTGCATTGATTTTAACGATCATACCTAATTAAACAGTTTATTGATATATACGCGAGTTGAATCGGAATTGTGACCGCTCAGTAATTGGATAATGTTTTTATATATTTAATATAACTTGAAGCATTGACCTTAAGCATATAAATGTATTAATTAATTTTACTCAATAAGAAATTAATAAATTATTCGATTCGAACATCTTTATTGCAGATTGAGAATTACTCAATTTGAAATTCTCCTTGGATCAATTGACAGTTAACGCATTTTTATCCTTGATTGAATCTATCGAGCAACTACTCAAATTTTATCGATTTGGGAAATTTTAACTCCACATGAAATTTGGGAAATTTTCCATTCTTCATTAGGTTTATTCATGACGATCAGAGAACTGCTAATCGAAATCGATAGCTAAACTGCGCTAAATTTGCATCATTTTTATTTGTAAACAACAAAAAAACTAAAATTAAATCAATTGGCGTAATTTATAACTAATTTGACTCTCCTTTTTTAGTTTCACCTGAAATTGAATCAAATTTTGGTGGTTTTGATATTTATACAGTGAATAACCCCGTACGCATGCATGTTAATCGTAACCGCAGTGAAAAACACTCATTTAATCATCTGTAGATTTTGCTCCAGAATGTCTGATTCCCCGTCGCAGAATTGGGGGCCACCCAGGCTGGACGACAGCCGGCGGAATGTGAATAACCCGCTGCAGTGCGCGCTGACGTAGACATTTCTCACTCAATTGTCACCAATTTACGAGGCATTGTTGCACAGCCAGGCAGGGATAAAATGAAGCTAAAGCTGAAGCTGTAGCTGGATGCATATAACTTACCTGCCTGTGTGGGATTTGGATTTGGAGGCACACACAGAGTCGGCGCTCTGACAGCGGATCACGTCGGCCCACACGGCTGGGCTCCGCATGCCAGCAGAACAGACACAGCGTCTGGCCAGGCTGCAGCTGGGCTGGGACTCGAACTGGGCTCGAACTGGGACTGGGACTGAGACTGGGACAATGCGTGTGTAAGTGTGTAGCTCTATCTGTGACTTTTATCATATTTTATCTGCAACTATGCATCATAAACGGGTTCGCACACACACTCACGCACACACAGACATTTGCGCCCACATGGCGCATGAGATCCCAGGGCGAAATCGCGTTCTATGCAAATCACCATCAAAATCAGTTAACTCCACACAGTGCTTGCTGACAGTTTTCACATGTATTTCACAATAGGAATATGCAATAGTTACTTCAATAAGTCTGTCTACCACCAAATGCCCAAATCACTGAAGAGCTCCTCGGTTGTGGGTAGTTCAAAGTCCTCGTTAACCCACTCGGAACGTTTCCCCTCCTGCTGCTGTTTCTCCTTTCCCTCGCCTTCTTCCCCAGAGCCAGCTGCTGCAGTTGGTCCGTAATCCTTGCGATATCCTGTATCACGTAAATCCTCCTCATCATATTCCTCCTCATCGTCCTCGACTGCCTCGAGGGAACTACTCAGATTGGGCTTGCCTGCACGGGCAACTGGTCCCAGCTGCTCCTTGCCCAGCATACGTTCCAAGTTGCCCATTTCATCCACCTCAGGCTCGGCTGTTGCGGCTCCTGCTGTTGCCTTAGTAGCTGCTGCTGTCTCTTGCTGCTGATTCACCTGTTCATCCGACGAAGAGGAAGCCAAGCGCACAATGCGATCGAAGAGCGTAACAAAATGTCGCCTGAAGCGTCCATAGTCAAAGCTATCCTTGCTGCCATCGCCATCGAGCAGGCCGTGCTGTGACTGCGACTTGGAGCGCATCAGTGGCCCGAAATGATGCAGCATATCAATGCCGGGTGCCATCGATTCTTCCCAGCTCTGTGAACGTTCGGACATCGTAATTGCGTTTTAGTTTTTAAGTTTTTTAAAGAATTTTTTCCGAGTGTGTATCGTGTTTGAGTCATGCGCTCGATTTTCTCACCAATTCCGTCCAGTCCTCGACAGGTACGCTCAGTACTGAGCTGACAACGTTCACCACACGCTCCTCCAGGTTCAGTGCATGAATTATCCATTTGGCTAATGATATAGCGCAGTTGAGGTCGCTGCGCTGTCTAAACACCAAGCGAGAAAGAGACAACATGTGTGTGTGTGAGAGAGAGAGAGTGCGAGAAAAACACCTAAATTTGTCAATACATTGTGTACACGTCAATAAAAGTACAGTGCGGGAGAGATATGTGTGAACAGGTAGGAAATAAAAGAGAAATATAAAATGTTTTATTATTTTTTCACTTATTTGAGATGCGAAAAAACAAGAAATCTAAATATTTTGCACCTGTTTTTTTTTGATAATTTTCACTTATGATTAGAGCTACTCAAATTTGATCTTAACGGGTGTTCAACCTCTTTATTTCTCGGTCAAGCATAATAAAGTGTTAATTTGATGAGTATAAAAGCTAAAAAATAACAGGTTGAGATGATTAGCATTCTTCATATTAAAATTTAATTAGATATTTAGTGAGTAAAGCCTTGCAATTATGATAAAAGTAATAAACTTGGTGAATTCATAACTTTTTATAAATTAAACTAAAATGAACCTAAATGTTCTGAAACAGTGATAGTGATATGATATGATAATGTTAATGCTAATTGTAACATATTTTGGAGATTGTTTTAATTAGAGTCGCATACATTCGTTAGCCACTGTATGCATGGCGTGTGCGAGTAATTACCCACAGTTCGCCTTGTTTACCTTAGCTTGGTTCGCTCTCCTTTATAGCCACCTATCAACCCACTCTCCCAGCTTACTACTCACCTCTGCTCGTCGCGGCGTATTTCGACCAGTTTGTCTCCCTCCAATATCAAATGGTCATAGTTTGCCTCAATTTGCATGGTCAGGGTCTCCTTCGGTTCACTCTCCGACTGCTCCTGCAGTTGGCGCTGCAGACTTTTGAACTGTTGCCATAGCGCTTCCAATTGTTCCTGCAACAAATGTCACAACACAATGAGCAACAGCAACACCTTTGTTACCCCTCCCCCTCCTCTACCCACCGTCTGCTTTCGTATGTTCTGCTGCGTCTCATAGTGCACATCGGCGCGATGAAGTATGGGTTGACTGGGTATGAAAGGCGCCGCAATGATGCGCTCCACACAACGATTGAGCACGCCACGTTTGGGCTTCTTCTTGTGCATCTTAAGCAGCCCCGCCGCGCTGTCCAGCTGCAGTGTGGTCTCCACAATGCGTTCCAGTACCATGGCAAATGTTTCCACGCAATCCGATTGTATTCTGTGTGAATACAGATGAATACAGAATATATCTCTCTACTCTACATACCTGATGCGATTTGAGTTCTTGGCCGCCACCACTGTGATGACTTCAGTGAGCTTCTCCAGGCCAGGGGCAGAGCAACTGCAGGCCCAGTGCATGTGTCTCACTTTCTGGGCCAATGAATTCGCCAAAGAACGTCGACAGCTTTGGCGGAACATGGCGACTGGTGATGGTGTAGGTGAGCTTAATACCCGCTGCCTTCTGAGGCTGACAGCTCCGATAGAACATGGACAAGGGCAGATAGGCGCTCTGCTGCAGGACACGTGGTATGCCCTAAAAAAGCAGGAGGAGATTAGTAAGGAGAGGTAACTCTAGCTGCACCTGCCCTGAACCTACCCTGGTACTGATGAATGAGACAAACACCTCGACGCGTGTGCTGTGCACATGAAGAAGTTCAGCCATGTAGAAATCCAAGGGGAAGTCTCTGCTGTAACCAGGCTGCACATCCACCAGGTGAAGCGTCTCCTGGCTGCAGCGCACACCACATGGCGGCTGTATAACCAGCTGGAACTCGGATAGCTCCGCTTTCACCTTAAGCTTGAGTTGGCCCCTGGCAGAGGGCAACTCCTTGACGGCCACATCAGCGGGCACATCCAGCAGCAACGTATCCAAGTCATCATGCACCTCCTGATCTATGGTGAACGTGACTCGCACCTGATCCGCTGCCTGTTGATTGAGTGCATCCATGTCACGTATATCCACTGATTCCTTGATCTCATCCTCCAGCTGCTGCAACTGCTTATGTGCCTGGGCAAAGCTCAGCTCCTCCACATTGAGTGGCTGCACCTGAAACTGATATGGCTGTGCGCCAAGATAACCCACAGTCAGTTGCCCCTCAGCGGACAGTGTAACAATGCTCCCTGCCAGCTTTTGCACATTGGACCGCTGTATGGCCACCGGCGTCGCTGCTTGCCACTGTGCAGCCCAAATGATGTTGGCCTCCTCGTAAATGTGCAGTTTGCCGGAGTCCGACACAATGGCCGTAAGCAGACGTGCACCTGGCTCTGCAAGAGGATGAATCCCATAAATACCCTGTACACAATCTCTATCCCTTCCCGACTCACCCCAGTAGTAGCCCACCACGAAGCTATAAAAACACTTGGGTGCATAGTCAAGTTTGAGAATGAAGTTGAATTTGCCATTGTCGTCCAGGCAAATGAAGTTGCGCTCGCCCAGAATCATGATGTAGGAGCAGCTCCTGCAAATGAGACATAACTAGGCTGAAGCTAAAGTAGAAAGCTTCACTTACTCCTTGAGCTGCACCACACGCATGTCGAGAATGCCCTCGCCAATGCACTGCGACCAGATGGGCTGATAGCTGCTCTTGGTCACCAAAGAATGCGAGAGGTCCTGGTAGCTATAGCACTGCAAATGCCAGGTGGCGCTGAAGCGAAAGAAGCTATCGGTGCGTTCACAGTACACCACGGGAGCAGGCAGACTACGTTGGCCGGGAAAACGACATTCGTACGAGATGCCATCCTGTTCGTAGAACGTCAATGTACCATCCAGATGCACCACGCAAAAGAACTCACGCCCCTTGACCTGACCAAAGTGACCCTGGCACATGGAAAAGGCCACACGCTGGAATTTGTGCTCCACCTGCAGCTGCAGCTTCAACTGTGCTCCGTACTCGGCTAATCCACTCAGCGACTGCACATTATAAATGGCAATCGCATTGGGCAACAGCACGCCCAGCTGGTTGACGTTTTCATTGCGCACGTTGCTACAGTTGGAGGAATGGATTAATCCAGACAAGCTCCCACTGCTGACTTATCTAAGCTACCCGCTAAACTTGCCCGCATAGAGACCCAATATGGGAGCCGCCAGTTGCGTCTCTAACAGCAAATCGGTGGCATCGTACGCCTTGTCATGCGGATAGAAAATGCTTAGTTGTCCACCTTGGGAACCCACTACAATGTAGTCCTTCTCCTGTGTCTCCAGTCCAAAACGTGCACACAGCAGGCTGGCCACATCGTAGTCACCAGTGCTATCGCCACACTGTGCTCTCCACCAGCTGCACACGTTGAACAGGGACATGATGCACAACAACTTAAACTGAACACAATACCTGGCAATGGATACCGTTTCGATGTTGTGCCTAAGGCCATTAACAGTATCCATGACAACTATGTGGACATTCACTACGAGCCCTTTAAGGGTTGCAATACCCGACACAATATTATATATTACACAACTATTCTACACTCTTATTATCGATAGGATTATAGCTGCTCTTTAAAGTCTTTTTCACTAATATTCCCCAGCAATTATCTTCCCACAATCAAAAACCTTTCAGTTGTACATTTATAATACTTGTGTTTTTATTTCATTTATATTTTTCTGTTATCAACTAGATATCATAAGTTATATATGTATTTATATATATATATATCATTAGGATTATGCATAAAAGATCTATGTTTATTATTATAATAAAAATTCTAAAATTTTACCAATTTACAGTTTACACATTCTGCGGCTAGGAAAAGCTTAAGGAATACGTTTTCCACCTATTTGACTATAAGATTAAGTAGTAAAACTTAACACTAGATCATCATATTACGGTTATAATTATTTATACATTGTTATAGGGTGTTATTATTGTATGTGTGAGTGTATCTGTTTGTGTGTGCTGCGTGTGTGAACACGAACATCATCACTCAAAATCCTGCACGATCCGCGGCCGCCGCCGTTCATGGCTGTAAAACCAATCGAAACAAAAGTTGTTAAGTAAAGATTGATTGACTGACTGACTGACTGATTGATCGACGGACATGGAGAACAATTTATGCATGAGGTTGAAATGAATTGAGAAGGTGCGCAGCAACAACATTCACTGATTTTGTTGTAGATTCTCAAGATCGCAAGTTTCGCAACCCGTTGAAATTGTGGCAACAATGCATTGGGGCGTTGTGGTATTGATTGAGGTTGTTGTGGTGTTGTTGGTGGTGGTGGAGTCGTTGTCTGTGCTTAAAATTGTCGTACTGTTCGGCGTTGCTGTTGCTATTGTTGTTGTGGTACTTGTGTTGATGTTCATGTTGGTGGTGTCGATGGCAATGGTTGTCGAGGTGTTGGTAGCGGTGGTGGCAGTGGTGTTGGTGGTGCTACTAATGATGCTACGCCGATTGCGAGGTGGTCGTGGCCCCCCCGCTCGTGTACGGTTCTCTAAATGTTATTCTTTTTCGCTTCTGATCATGATCTTTTTCTTCACCAGCGTGCGTACCTGTTGCGTTGTCGGTTGCTGTTGTTGTTGTTGTTGCTGCTGCTGCTGTTGTTGTTGTTGTTGTTGTTGCTGTTGTTGTTGAAGACTGCCAACTGTTGGCAGTGGCGCAGTTGTCTGCGTAATGGTCATCACCTCAGCGGGGCCTGATGTGGGTCCAGTTAAGTTTGTGTGCTGCTGCTGCTGCTGTTGTTGTTGTTGTTGCTGCTGCTGCTGCTGTTGTTGTTGCTGCTGTTGCACCACAGCCAACAAATTGCCACCCGCCTGCAGTCGCACAGGACTCGCATTTTGTCGGTGATTATGCTGCAGTGCCGCTATTAATGTTTGCTGCGTTGTCTGGCCACCACCTGAGGCAGCGGCCACCTTGAGCGCACTGGCAAGATTCTGACCCGTGCGCAGATTGCCCGCTGCGAGTGCCTGAGCCGAGGCAGCAGAAACCACCTAAAAGATGGGAAATTATAAATTTAATATGCTTTCTTCTTCATCAATCTTTCTCTCTAACTTACTTGTATTGTCTGCCTTTGAGTTGCCTGCGACGCCACGGAGACTGGTATAACCCGACCCACACTCGTCTTGCCCAGCACCAGACCCCCCGGCTGGCCACTGCGCATCACCTGCTGGATTTGTTGAACAGTCACGGAATTCGGCAACGCTTTGGTGTTCTGTATGTGCAACAGTTGTGCCTGCACACTGCCTCCAGTTGCTACCTTCTGCTGCTGTTGTTGTTGCTGCTGTTGATGTCCGGCAGGCGAAACGGTGACGCCGCCAGGTGTCTGCTGTTGCTGCTGTCCCGGTCCCGTTGTTGTGGTCACAATATTAGTACCTGTAGGCTGTCCCGTCGCACTGACCACCTGCGTCATACGACTAATCTTGCGCGGCATTCCTAACTGTTGTTGCATCTGCAGATGCCGCATTTGGTTGGGCATTGTAACCTTGATTTGGCTACCTGGCTTGAGCTGCGGCAGTGTCATGTTAACGCTACCCGCTTGCACTGTTGGCGGACCTGTTGCCGAGACAGTGACGCCGCCGGCGCTAACGCTACTGCCACTTGCCGCTGCCGCTGTGGACGCCTTGACCAGCGAGGCAATCTGTTGCTGGGTTACCTGTTGCGTTTGCTGCTGCTGTGCAATGCCTTGCACTGGCAACTGTTGCTGCTGTTGTTGCTGCTGCTGCTGCTGCTGAGTGGCTGCATTGCTACTGCTGGTTGTAGTGAAGAGCGGCCCAGTTGCCTGCTGTGCCTTCTGAGCAGCCAAGATGTTGTGACGCTTGACCAGCAACATGTCACCAGTGCCGGTAGTGGTGGTATTTCCACTGCCATCGGTGGTCAACACTTGACGCTGCAATCCCTGCTTGCCTGCGGCCATTTGCTTGATGAACTGCGTGCGCGCCTGTCCATGCATCTGCACTGAACTAACCACATTGGTGGTGGTGCCTGGCATGCCGGAAACAGCAACTTTCTGGCTAGTCACATGTGTGGGAGTCTGCATGAGATTGCTGGCCTGAATAATAGTGCCAGTCGCCAAGGCGCCACCAGCTGTCTGAACTACAGTTGGATTTAGATTGCCCGTGCCGCCTGCAACACCACCACCCCCAGGGGCAGCCTGTGTGGCCTGCAATACCTTGAGATTGCGCTGTCGATAGAGCTGGATATGTGCTGCCGGCGCCTGTGTTCCTGGCAATACTGCTTTGCCACTCTGCTGCAATGCACTCACCGGAATACCCTTTGTGGTGACCAGCTGTGTGGTCTGTGTGGCAGGTGAACCCGAGACGGCGGCTAAGCGCAACTGTGTTTGGAACTGTGCCGAGGTGACATTCTGACCCAAACTGGGCATCGATACAATCGATTGACCACCAGCTGTGGTGCGCTGTTGCAATACCACATCCTGAATCGTATTGCCCGCTGCAGCAGCAGCAGCGGCGGCGGCTGCTGCCGACACAATCCGCTGACCACGCAACATGGCTGTGTTTAAGGTTGTCACTGTACCCGTTGCTGTCTGCTGCTGTTGTTGATGCTGCTGCTGCTGGCTAGCAGCTGTTGTGGTCAATGGACCAACGGAGACAACCTGAGGCAAAGTCTGTGTCTGCACAATGCTGCCCAATTGTGGTGCACTGTTCACCGGCAACGTGGTCTGCGAAGATATCGACACTATCTGCGCAGTGGAGGTGGCATTCACATTGCTGTGCGTGGCAATGGGTGTGGTAAGCACCACACTTACACTTGACTGGTTGCCCGTTGGCACCGTCTGCAGTTGCACATTGCCACCAACTGCACTACCTGATGTCTGCTGGGCTAACTGTTGCAACTGGCCAGCTGTCAGATTGGCTGTGGTGCCCACAATGGTCTTGACCAACTGCTGTGTTGTTGTCTGTCCACGCAACTGTTGCTGCTGCTGTGGCTGATGCAGCAAAATAGCAGTTTGTTGCGTGCCGGCCACATTGGTGCCCGTGAGATGTTGGATCTGTAACTGTTGCAACTGTCCAGTGTTGCCAGTGGGCACAGAAACTGTTGTTGTTCCTCCTGTTGAATTGCTGGGCACCAGTTCAACGGATTGCTGCACAGTGGCAACTGTTGGTAGCTGCTGCTGTTGTTGTATTTGTTGCTGTGGCAATTGCTGTTGTTGTTGTTGCTGCACAGGTTGTTGTTGCTGCTGCTGTTGCATAGGTTGCTGTTGCTGCTGATGCTGTTGTGGTGGCTGTTGTTGCTGCTGCTGCTGCTGCATTGGCGGCATTTGTCCACGCTGCTTATCACGCATCTTGTTAGCCTTTATTACCGCGATACTGTTCGGCGACACTGGACGATCGTAATTGGTGATGCCAAACTCCTGCAGCACTTCCATGTGCTTGGGATTCATTAAGCTGGGCGCATTGAACTGACGCTTCGGCGGCGGCGCCTTCTTTAGATACGCAGTCTTGATGGTATCGAAGCGTTGTCGCATTACCTTGTAGAACGATGCATTGTTATCGCTGGCATAAAGCTGCGTGGTGCGCAAATATCGCAATGGACTCTTCATGTACTCCGTGCGCAATGTGGGCTTCAGTTTCTTTTGCTTCTTGGGACTCTCCACCACTTTGCCCTCTTCGCGTGGCTGTATGTGTGTCTCATAACGCCAGCGACACTGCCGAGCTGAGCGATACGTTTTTGAACAAAAGTTCACCAGCTCCGACACCAAATCCCAGTTGGGTGTCTGTCCCGGTGACAAGAGCATTAGGCTGCACGGCAGCCCTTGCAAATTGATCAGAACATGCAATATGGCCATATCCTCGAACACACACCACTCGCTCATCGCCTCCGGTTCAGCAAGCGGCTTGGCAGGCAACTGCGGTTTCAGACCCGGTATCATTGAGTTCGGTTTAAAGCTGCCACGGAAACGCTGATTCTTCAGATCACGACGCAAACGCGCCAGCTGTGCTGTCGGTCGATCGAAGAGAGAACGTGGCGGCACATAGTTATCCTCGCGACGCATCTTATTCGGACGTCGACTACCATCGAAACCTGCATCGGTGCGAGATCTCTTTAGCTCACGACGCACATAAACAGGCGGCAATTCAGTTTCCGGTATCGGTTCCAAATCGTACATGAACGACAACGAGTGATCAATGTAGATATCATTGTTATCTTGCGGCGGCGTTGGCGGGCACCACATCTAAAGGTGAAGAGAACTATAGAATACTTGCTAAGTTGGATACTAATTGATTCACTTACCGGCATCTCTTCCATGCAGTTACGCGATATCCAGACCTATGCGAGGCAAAGTTAAAGAAAAGAATAAACGTTTCATTATATCATTTTCGTATCGTATGAAGCAACTCTGTTTTGGTGGTGGTGTTTTTTTTTAAACTGGCTTAGTGACTATCTAACTATCAATGTCAAATTTCAAATTTTATGCATGATATGGCGTTGTAGCATATTTTATCTCAGTATATATCAAATATATATATTCATTGATTTTACATTTATTCCCGGAATCATTTCGTACGGCGCTGAAGAACAATTGGCAAAGTCTACTTAGAACTTCTATGCACGGAAATCGATATGGATTTAAAGGTTTCGTTGGGGGGATTTGGGATTTGTATAGTACGGGCCAATAAATAAACCAACCGAGCATACAACGAGTTGGTGATAACATAAACTATATATAATATCATCATTAATATTCTTTTTTGTTGTTGTTAACAGTTGTTTTTTTTTTCTTTAGCGACACCAAAACAGAATTCTACATTTGTTAATACAGAAAATAATATATGATTGAATATTCTGATTTCCGCTTATTCTTTTCCAACTTTGTGCAATTGTCTTCTATATAAAAATTAACTATATAATACACACGCACGAAATTTGTCCGTAAATAAAAACTACAACGTCTTTTAAGTTTCATTTTCGTATTTTGTTTTCTTTTGAAAGCATATCATTGAATCGAATCTTCTGTTTTATTTGTTAGTCAATCTATATGCTTAAAGTCTTTAGATTGTTGTTGTTTGTTAATGCTAAACTAGTGGTTTTTTGTTTTTTCGTTTCTTTAGAATACATAATAAATTATCGAATGCAAAAATATTAACATTTACCATAGAGTTAATCTAAAAATTGTTTACCTAAAAAGAGTGTCTTACGAACTAAGGCGCAGTTGAGAGAGTTTTGTTTATGTTATGTTATGTTGAAGACTTAGATCGAGAACAGAATTTTAACAACAAAATAATTAATAATAATACAATTGGAGAAATTTACTGTGTGTTGTCTCGGTTTTTAAATTATCTGCACACTGCTTACACATATTAGAAAATTCTAAAAACTATAATCTGATGATATATGTGTTTTTGTGTATTTATATACAATCTGGGTTCGCATATTACCTTATTTGCAAAATCTCATACTATTTTTAATGCTTGTCTGACGGGGGCAGCAGCAATCACATATCTCTTCCCTTATCTATCTTTTTCTCTTCCCATTCTATTCTTTTATGAAGCTCAAAGCGTCACTTGAATTAAATAATCTTTATGAAAATATCAGTATTTTTATTGTTGCTGCCCACACATTCTCCAACTTCTAGCCTAAACACAATTTGTTATCCTAATCCTCTCTTGTACCACCTAACTAGCTTAGAAGGAAACTTGTTACAGTCTATAAAATACTCGTTATCATTATCATATGAAGCAGCTGTACGCACACAACAAAAACCAAGGGACAAGGCCATTTGGGACACCCACTAAAAAACACACAAGGCGCACAGCTCATCATCTGTTCAACAGGAGGATTTAGATGTATATGGAGTTAATACTGTTAATAATATTTGTCTCTCCTTCCAGTACTCATCTAAAACATCACCTGTTGCTGCTGCCGGCACCATTCGAGCTGTTATCTGCGGATATTGTTGAGGGATTATTACTAGTGCTCTTAGGACGTCCACGAGGTGTTTTTGTTATCCATCGTGTTAGCTTTGTGGATTGATTACTACCACTCTCTTCTGTGGATTTCTTCGTGAGAGATTTTCTACCAACTGGTCGCTTTTGTGGCGCTTCTGCTGACGTCTGTGACGTCTCACTGCGTGGCGTTGATCGCCTAACAACTTTAACTGCGCTACTCGGTTTCTGGGTAGTCAGCACTGGACTCACATCTAATTTCCATAGATTAATCTTAACCGAACCACGTGAACGCGTTCGTGGCGTATGGCCAACAACAGCACCAGCATCATCGCTGACGCCACCACGACTGCGACTACTGCTGGTGCGTTTGCGATTCCTCTGCAACGCTGGTGTTGATTCTTTGATTTCACTTTTTGTCTCTGCCTTTGAGGACAAAGACAACGGATCATTAGGATCATCGGTATCGGACTCTTCGGACACATTGTAATATGTCGAGGTAGTCATTGTGGTATCTTGCACCTGATCATGGGCACTCCACGCATCCAAACTCTTTGCACCATCCCCGGCTGTGGCATAACTCGAACTGGACTGTGTCTCTACATTTACATCGGCATCCGACTCAGCCTCCTGAACACTCTCACTTTCGCCTGGGGTGTCTTCTTCTTCATCATCATTCTCATCTTCTTTATCGTCCTCATCTTCCTCTTCATCATTTTCATCTACTTGATCATTCAACCTTTCCACGTGCATCTCTTCCTCGTCTTCGGTTTGTGTTGTGTCCCCTGGAGCTGAAGGTGATGGTGAAGCCGAGGCGGAGAGAATAGTGTCCTCCTCCTCATCAGCTTCAGTCTCATCTATCTCAACAGACACACTCTCAGCATCAGCATCAGCATCATCATCTTCACCTTCATCTTCAGGTTGATCTTTATCATCCTCATCATCATCAACACCACTTGCATAGCTCTTATTCTGCTTTATCTGCTTTAATGCCATTGGCGCTGAAATTGTTGCACGTCGCTCTAGCAGCTTCTTTTGACCGGCTGACGTAGAGGTTAGCGAAACGCTAACACGGCGTCCAGTTTTGGCCGCGGAAGTGTTCTTGGAAGCTGCTGCAGTTGTTTTTACTGGAGTCTTCATAAGCTTACTCATTGCAATATTGGCGGACTGTCGTTTGGGACGCTGCTCATCAGCAGCAGCAAATGATGTATCTGCTGCTGATGCGGCAGATGAACTTCCTGCTCCTGCTGCTGCCGCTGCTACGGCTGTGCGCGTTGTCTTTCTAGTGGGCGGCGTCAATGTGGCCCCGCCCAGGGAATGCAAACGTGTCTGTCGCCTAGCGGGCACTTCTGCCTTTTTACTGTTGTTGCCACTGCTTCTCGCTGGTGCACTCACATTGAGAAGACTGTTACGTCTTGTGCGCACCGGACTAACCTGTTGGACACTTGCTACTGTTGTTGACATCTGTTTGTTGCTAAGGCTTCTATTTAACCCCGCACCCCTGTTCACCCCATGATGCTTAAATCGTTTATCGCGCTTGTTGTTCTTGGTTAGTCTTATGCCTAGTTCATCAAAACCTCCACCCGCGCCTACACCTGCTGCACCAGCACCAGATGTACCGGGCGCCGTTCGTTTACTTAGGGATGTTTGATCTTGTTTAGTAGTATTAACCTGATTGCTGGCATCCTTGCGGCTGTAGGTCAGCAGCTCCTCGGCTTCAGTTTCCTGCTTGAGTAACTGCTCCTCCTTTTGCATTGCTGCCAAACGATTTGCTTCCCATTCTCGTTTCTGTGCTTCAAGTTCGGCTTCAGCGGCGCGCAGCTGCTCAGCCGTCCATGCTGCTCCAGTGGCCTCCACGAAGCGCATTGCGTAGCGTTCAATGGGCGATAGCTGATGGTGAAATTATATATTAGCACTAGTTTTACTTGGCAGGAATTGTAAATTAAACATATAATGTCCGACGTTGAGTGATATAATCGAGCGTGGGTTAGTTCGCTTCAACTATGTCTGAACGTCAGCTTCATCAAGAAGTTACTCTGGGCAACGCTCGCTCGCTCAAAGGAGCACTGGAGAAACTCATCTAAAATGAACAAGCTTTGCCCACAAATCGGATTTAGATAACTTACCTGTTTGACTAGGTTCTGCATTTCCAGATCAGCTTTACTCAACTCAACTGGTTGCCCACCATCTGCGTTTGCTTCATCTGCAATTGGTATGTTCTCATCGAACTCAGCCAAATCGGCAGCAGCTTCAGCTTTAGCTGTCTTTGTAGCTTGTACATCCTGCTCATCCTCGGCAGCAGCAAGAGCATGTTCATAAGCACGCAATGAATTCTTTTCTGCTTCTAACACTGGCTCCACTTCAGCAGCAATAATCTTGTCCTTCTCATCGGGCTTTTCGCTTTCCTGCTTCTCATCTTGCTCTTGTGTCGAATCCATCGCAAATAGATCTTTGATGGTGGAGCTTTTAAAGAAGGTAGTAGTGAAGTTTCCACCCTCGATGGCCATGTCGCTGAGCATTCGCTTTTGATTAGCCTTCTTCAGTATGTTCACTTCGATAGTCTTCTCCGAGACAAGACGATAAATATGCACATCACGTGTTTGCCCAATGCGATGGCAACGATCTTGCGCCTGAGCATCCATAGTGGGATTCCAATCTGAATCATAAAAGATCACAGTATCTGCACCGGTTAAATTGATGCCCACGCCACCAGAACGTGTGGACAAAATAAAGCAAAAGATTCGTTTGTCCGCATTGAAACGTTCCATGTGCATTTGACGTTGTTCCACTCGCGTAGATCCATCCAACCGCAAATAGATATGGCCATGGTAGTTAAGGAATGCCTCTAACACATCCAACATTTTGGTCATTTGTGTAAAGATTAGCACACGATGACCATCGATCTTTAGCTGCCGCAACAGACGATCCAATGTCTGCAGTTTGCCACAATCATACTGAATAAGACGCGGATCGGGAAACTGTGTTGTCATCGCTGAGATTATTGGATGCAGCAGCGACAATTTTGGGGACAATGCTTGCGCCACCTTGGACTCAATAGCACGCTCCTTCTGCCAATGAGTTGAAGATAAGTTTTGCACATATCGACGTATTCGTGGGGCGCAAACTGACGGCACATAAATCACAAAATTAGCAAATATCGCCGTCAACTCTTCGCAACGTTGTTCATAGCTCTTAAGGAGGAGATTCAGTGACCAGTTGTCGCCACGCTCACGCATGGCAATATTGCAATTCGCATAGCCCCGCGTCTGCCATGTGGAATGTTTCAGTGTGCGCGTTGCTTGCATACAACTCTCAATGGCCTGCCGACAATCCGCACCATAAATGGGTGTTGCATCGGTGCGTCGCCGATTGATGACAGCCATGCGTTTAAGATTTGCCAAGCGCTGCTCCTTGCGCATCTGTACTAGCTGCTGCACACGGTAAGGATCTTCTGCTTCTTCAGCTGTTGTCTCCTCTCCCTCCGGCTGCTGCTTGCCATTAGTTTGTCTTTGCGCTGTTAACTTCACATGTGTTGCCAGATCCTTAACAATGGGATCCTTGCTTAGCTGCTGCTGCAATTGCGCTGCTGCTGAATTGCTGCTCGCTGTTGCTGCTGTGGTTGTTGTACTTCCTTGTGGCGTTGTTGTTGCCGTTGACGTTGATGTGGTTGCTGTTGCTGCAGCTACGGTTTGTGTTGTTTTGCTGGTTAACGTTAGTCGTGCGCCGGCACCGCTAGAATTTGTTGCAGGCGCCAGATAAAAGAAAGGTTTACCATCCTGCATTGTCTTTGCCACCTTGGCAGGCGTGGGAGCGCTTATGGGAGACGCACGTGACCCTAATAGCTTAGATCCATTACCTAGTACATTCAGCGTGGCTGGGCTGCTTCTGCCACTTCCGCTGCCTGTTGTGATAGCGCTTGTTGGTACTGTTGTTGTTGCTGTTGTCATCAGGCTATTGATAATCATCGGCTTCAGTGCCATGTTGATGGGATTAATGGTACCACTGACACGTTTCAATACACGTCCGGCGGGCAACAGACTCCGCATAGGTACAATCTTTGTACCCTCTAAACGCATTGCTGGACTGGCTCCAACTCGAACTGCCTGAAGCTTGATACGCTGTGCCAACTCTGCACTTCGCACACGTATGTGAAAGCGATACTTTCCATTGGGGCAACGTGGAGGCGGCTGAGGTGCACTGTCAATCTCCTCAATCAGTTTTCGGGGCGGCGCTAACAGACGCGACTTGTGTGACACGTACGCAGTCACTGTTTGCTCCAGATGCAGTAGCAACAAGTTGACAGTCTCCAAGTTGATTTGCTGTAATGAGTTAGTCTCAATCAGTGAACTGTTCAAAGTATATTGATAGTTGTCCTAAGGTGGACTAAATTAAAATCAGGCAAATGCCTCGCAACAGCGAACATCCTATTGAATCGCAACTCGCTCTAGAATAGATTGAGTCGCAATGTTCAGTGACATTTTATCATCATCTTAACTTGGAATAATCTCACGTTTTATTCTTCTCCACAAACTCACCGTGAACGGATCATACTCCAGAATATCGCTGATCAGACGCGGCGTATGGAATGATATACCTTCCATTTGAAACGGTGATATCGTTGGACGCACCTCAAACATATTCGGATGATTGCAAACCTTTCGCAGCTGCATCAGCACATTAATCACACTCAGCAGATTGCCGGTTTGAAGTGTTTCGCGGGTTCTAAAAGTATCAAAGCAGTTTAGAATATATCTTGGCGCGTTTATGGTTTGTTAACTTACTTGGAACGACTCATAAAATCTTCGTAGAGATAGCGCTGACGATTTGACAAACGACACATGACAACATGTTCGTATTTCTTTGGCATTTGCTTCTCTACTTCCTTCTTAAGTCGACGCAACAAGAAGGGACGAATGACCTAAAGCAAAGACAGAGTTATATGATTAGAATCGCATGTTCATTAGTAAACAAATCAAATTTCGTTTAAAGAGAAGCATGTAAAGCGCGTATTCAATGTGATCATTATGATGAGGACACGATCACATGGATAAGTCGCAGCTTCAATTTATTTTAGCAAGCTTACAAATTGTCATCACATGTGGGTACCGAAGTTCAACGTGACACAGAGTGCGCTTGCAAAGAGGACATTTTAAAGGACCTATTCATTCTAAAGATTAGTCTGAGCACAGTGTAAATGGATTAGATCTATAGACAGAGATCAAAACACTTACAACCGTGGCAGTTACTCTAGCACACAGCTACGATTTTCAGGCGCGTTTAAAAAGCGATCAAGAAAACGCTTTTAGGTGCTATATGAAAAATACCCTATGATATCATATTACATTAATGTACTCAGCGTTATGGACTTTTAATAGGACTTAAAAGTCACTTGCAACTTAGGTTTGCTCTAGCACACAGCTACGATTTTCAGGCGCGTTTAAAAAGCGATCAAGAAAACGCTTTTAGGTGCTATCGTCCTCACAAAAATAATTATTCATAAACTTTAGTTATGTTTACCTTATGCAGACGCGTAATCAGCGTTTCGTTATACTCCATGTTACCCTCGATCATGCCAGTCATAGGATTTGAGAACCATTCTTTGAATTCTCGATGCGAGGAAAACACATATGGCATAAGGAAATGCATAAGCGACCAGAGCTCCATGAGGTCATTCTGCAGTGGCGTTCCCGTCAATAGCAGACGCCTGTTGAATGTAGAAGAATAATATTTTAATGATTTGTTTATAATGCATTTTGTTAAGAACACACAAAGGGTTTCTTTTAAATTGTTAACTGTGTTATGAATATATAATCTTTGTCTCAAAACAAGGCCACAAGCATGCTAGCGCAGAATTAGTATGCTCAATTATAGTATTCGGCATTATAGCGTATTTTAATTTTAGCACCACAGCGTAGTCGCCAAGCTAGTTAAACAATCGCTTGATTACTGATTTTGGTGCTTAGGCAGCAGTAGCAAGCTATAACTATTAGCAGCAATAGAGTTTTCAAATCAATACTAACCGTTCGGTGGAAAAGTTGAGTAACAGTTGCCAACGCTGAGACTTGAAGTTCTTAATGTTCTGAGCCTCATCGAGTATGAGATATTTCCATTTTTTTCGACGAAAACTTTGCTGATCCTGTACAACCAATTTGTAGGAGGTGATGCACACATGGAAGGCATTGGGCTTCGTCCAGCCAACGCGCTTCAGCTTACGTTCCTTTTGTGCGCCATAATATGTGAGTATTTTGAAGCCCGGACACCATTTCTTGAACTCCATTTCCCAGTTAAGCATCACAGACGAGGGCACAACAATCAAATGAGGACCCCAATTGCCTTTGGCACAGGCTAAATGAGCCAACAATGCAATTGTTTGTATTGTCTTGCCCAGACCCATCTCATCGGCAAGGATTCCATTAAGTTTACGCTCGTTCATCGTAACCAACCAGTCGAGCCCAATGTGCTGGTATTCACGTAACGAATGTTTAAGCAGGAACGGCACAGGAGTCACCACATTCGTTGAGGATAGCGTATTTCCCTTTGGCTGCAGACTCTCGGCCAACGCGGCGGCATCATTTAGCATGTCATCCTTGTTGTCCTTGCTGCTTACCACTGCGGTACTATTTCCATCATCACCAACACCGCCATCGGCATCGGTTAGCAGACTTTTCAGGCCTTCATCTTGATCCACCTCCATGTCTGTATCGGATTTAGCAGTTGAGAGATCTTCATCTTCATCGTCATCGGTGGCTTCGACTTCACTGCCATCTGTTGAATCTTCGACCTCAGTCGAATCATCATCCGAATCCTGTTCGGAGGTCTCCACAGCCATTTTACGACGTTTCGCGCTGGGTTCATCAATTTTACCCGACTTGTATTTCTCTAGTAATTGCTCGACAGACAAATCATTATCGGCCTCAAGCTCATCGATTTCTTTCTGATGATCAATTTCCTTTTCAGCTTCTTCCTGCTTACTTATTGTATTCTCATCATCATCGCTTGCCTCCTTTGCCTGAAATTCACTATCATCGCTTTCATTACCATCACCATCACCATCTCCACCATCTACATCTACAGTAGCGCCCTTTGTTGAGCTCTGCTCCTCGAGCAGCAGCTTATCACGATTCTCTAAATAACCAGGTGG
This sequence comes from Zaprionus indianus, assembly GCA_018904595.1. NCBI lineage: Eukaryota > Metazoa > Arthropoda > Insecta > Diptera > Drosophilidae > Zaprionus > Zaprionus indianus. The sequence goes on along the minus strand of JAEIHA010000171.1, from coordinate 4,872,057 downwards.
TAAATCATTGATAAAATCATCAAAGTCCATTTGAGATTCTTTTGCCAACGCCTTGACCTCTTCATTGACATCAGCAGCTTCCTCCTCGGCCTTGGCAATTGTCTCTTCATCGTCTTCTGAACCAGACTCGGGACGAAATTCATCTGCAGGAGATTTAAAGCGAGAATTCAGATTTTGTATGACTAAAAATCTTAGTAACTAAACATATTTCAGCTATGAATGCATCAGACAAATGCCTCGCAGAGCGACCATCCCTTAATAACATCGTAACGCTCAAAAATAGAGCGGAACAACGTTTCAGTTAACTTTTATCATCAGATGCAAAACATTGAACATTTATTCGACTTAATCACTGAAAACTCACCGTCTGAATCACGCTTGGGAGATGTGAGGCGACTAGAGGTCAAGCTCGGTGTTTCCGCCACATTTTTGTTCATACCCTCGGCCAATTGCTGTGAGAACTTTTCCGTCTGATCGACAATGAAACTGAGATGCTGATCGAGTGCTTGTTTGCGTTTCTCCTCGATCTTTGTTTGATGCTTGTACTCCACAAGTTTCTCGACATTCGACCAGAAGCTCTTCACTTCACGTGCAATAAAGGAGGCGACCCGCTTCAGGTGCAACTCTTGCGCCTTCTCTGCACGCTGTGCCGCATTAGCCTTGTCCTGGAAATACTTTTGCACCATTTTTGCACATTTCTTTGCGGCATTCTTTTTCCATTTCCGCTCCTGTGCAAAATCAGCTGCCAACCAAACCATCTCTTCCAGCAGATAATCCCAATGCGCCTTGGGGCGACTAGGTTCCTGCAGCTTGGGCAAACGCCGCTCAGTCCATAATCCCTCTCGCTGTAGTTCGGATATACGCTGCATTACGTACACCTCTTGTTTGGCCTTGAACGAAAACTCCTGCGCACTGTTTGGTGTGCCAGCGCTCGCCAGTGGGCTTAACAGGCTGCCACTACCACCGCCACCTGGTGTACACGGCGTCAGGGCCCCCGACCCACTGGCAGAAGCAGCCCCTCCATTGGCACCGCCTGTGAACAGTGGTGTAGGTGTCGATCCGCCTGCACCACCTGCAGTTGTTGTTCCTCCAGCAGATCCACTTGCATGTTGTTGTTGTGAGTTCGGGCGACGTAGCGCCGTTGAACTTGTGGAGGGCACCAACGGTGTGCCACCTTGAGAAAGAATTGATTGAAAGAGTCAGGCATTAGTCAACAGTGGATCAAAAGTAAGTAAAAGCTCTTAGCCAACTCGCATGCTGAAAATATGTGCATTAATCATCATCAATCACAAGCTACCAATGTAATGTAAAGCAACAATGGTTAAGTAATGAAAATCTTTCGAATTAATCAATAAGTCTGAACCATATTTGTTACGAATTAGTTTGTGTGTTATATAAATACATATATTCTCATGAAAAGAATGAACTGAAGTCTTAAGATAAGCAATTCTAAGGGCAACGGCATGCAAAACATCTGATTATTAAAGACTTAGATTGTAAAGAGCGTATTCAATGTGATCATTATGATGAGGACACGATCACATGGATAAGTCGCAGCTTCAATTTATTTTAGCAAGCTTACAAATTGTCATCACATGTGGGTACCGAAGTTCAACGTGACACAGAGTGCGCTTGCAAAGAGGACATTTTAAAGGACCTATTCATTCTAGTCTGAGCACAGTGTAAATGGATTAGATCTATAGACAGAGATCAAAACACTTGCAACCGTGGCAGTTACTCTAGCACACAGCTACGATTTTCAGGCGCGTTATAAAGCGATCAAGAAAACGCTTTTAGGTGCTATATAAAATAGCCTTTGATATCATATCATGTAAATGTACTCAGCGTTATGGACTTTCAATAGGATTAAGCTTAAAAGTCACTTGCAACTTAGGTTTGCTTTAGCACACAGCTACGATTTTCAAGCGCATTGAATTAGCGTACAAGAAAACGCTTTTAGGTGCAAAGGGAAAAAGTTTAGGATAAGCAAAGTATAAACATCGGCAGGCCGAAGGATGAGAGAGGCATATTAGAGGAAAAAAGCGTTGCTCGGAATGAATAATGTGAATCGTTGCCAAGGCATTTCAAATTCTGTTATACATAAAATTTCAAAATATATTATACATTTCCGACCGTATCTAATCTAACTAAAATCTGTATTTGTACATTCCAATTTAAATAAGGTGGGTAAACAAAGAATATTTTAAAGCGTAAATTATGAATGAATTGAAAAACACCAATTCTAGAATTATGGAAATGATATATCTGGAATATTGTTTTATATTTTAAACACATGAATAGATATGAGAATAAGTCAAATGCACTACACGCTTTCAAATTGGCAGCAACAATAAATCAAAATTATATGAAATGCTTAATTATTCAAAAACCACACAAAGAAAAACAATATCAAGTAGAATTAAATGAAGATTAGGTTTTTGTTGTTTTTTGTTGCGAACGATAAGCACCTGGCACCAAAGGTACAGAAGAATTTCCTACGGCAGCAGGAGGCGCGGGTATTTGACCGAAGACCATACCGTGCCGACCTCCTAGAGGTCTACCGGGTATGTGACCTATATATAACGATAACGATACAATTTGATGGTGAGTTGAGAGAGTTGTGCGTTATAGGCGGCAGTAACAAATGTGATATGATATGTAGAAAGTATAGTATAATAATAATAAAGATAAGGTGGGAGAGTTTAAGATTAAATGATATACAGAGCAGAACAATAAATTAAATCTGTGTTAAAGGATTTTTGTTATTTTGTGTTATTATGCATACATTTAAATAGTTTTAGTATTTAGTGAGTGTGTGCGTGTAAAACTCGTATGTGTGTGTGTTTGTGTTACATATTAGTAAATTGTGGCAATTTTCTGGGTTTCTTGCTGGGGCGAGAGATGATAACAATTTCATGGAACTTTGTGCAGGACGTGCGTTGTACTCTTATAGGTATAGTTGCTAGACAGTTCTGTTCTGGGGGCGCATTTATCTTAGTTGTATGCTAGATTTTTAGTATTATTCATTTTTGCATTTGTTTCTCACACATTTTTCGAGTAATGTACAATAGAAAATTTTGAAAAGTAAACAACACAAAACAAACGAAACACAACAAAACACAAAATAATATCAATGAGATATAGATATACGAGAGAAGTAGAGATAAGACAGATTCCATCATATAAATAGATATATCCCCCAACATGTTTCGCTTACCTTGCTGCGTCAACTGTACTACAGCGGCGGGTAGCTTTGTGGAGACTGCCACCGGCGTGGCACCAACCGATGGTATTTTTATCTCAGCCTCTGGTGGCGATGCATTGCCGCTCGTTGTTTCCAACAAACTGCTGTTGTTGCTGGTTGACAATGCTCCTCCGGCACTGCCTGTAGATATTGTTGTTGTGGTTACTGCTGCCCCTGTTGATGTTGTTGCGCTACTTCGACTGGGACTTGATGCTGCTGATGATGTAGTTGCAGCTGTTGCTGTTGTAATGCTGCCAAGCTTTGTTGGCAATTGAGATTGTGTGTTCTGTAGCGGAGAGAGAATAAGTGAGTTTTAGAAATTGCTAATACAAACTCGATATAATATAATATTTTAAGTAAATGTATCTGTCTGCTTCTAACCGTTTTCAGTGTACTATTGTCCGTTTCCAACTGTACGCCGGTTGTCCCTGTAGTTGTTGTCGCTGTAGTCGTGTTGCTGCTGCTGACGACCGATTCAGTTGGCGATGTTTTGTGAGATTGTGCCACTGCTGCTGCTGCTGCGGCGGCGGATGTGCTTGGTTTTTCTTCGAGTATCAGCTGCTCGATACGATTCGCATTGCTGTAGCTGATGAACTGCGGTGTTGGTGTCTTCTTGCGCCACGCGGGGTAGTCCATCATACTGCCACCGTTTTGTAAATAAAAGTATTCGGACACATTTTCAAGATGTCTGCAAATTGTAAAACGTTATGTGGTGAGTGATTTCCCCCGATGAGCGACGATATTGCGTGATATACATACCTTTCCTTAAGATGACGCAAATTTTGATATTTCTGTTGGAGTATGCGCTTCCTGAGCACATTTAAGTCTTGCAGGCCAGATGAATTAGCGCCGCCAACTTCGCTGCTGGCCACAACAGATGCAGGCAGCAACGAGCCAACTATGTTGCTACTGACAGCACCAACAATGTTGCTGCTATTGTTATTGCTACTGCTGCTGGTGCTGATTAACTGTTCGTCCACAGTTTCCGTGTTGTCTAAACGTTGACGTTTGGCCTGGGGTGGAACTACTGTGGAATCAGTGATTTCTGATGTGGAGGAGTATGTGGTGGAAGCTGCTGCTGCTGGCGTTGGTGCTGCTGCCGTTGCCTCTGTCGACAAGTTCGACAGCGGCACAGGCAGCTGCGCACTGAGCAGCTGCTGCTGTTGTTGTTTGCTGGTGGTTTTCAGGTGCTGCGTTGTTGCTGCTGTTGTTGTTGTTGTTTTATTATTGTGAGATGTAATTGTTGAGGCGGCTGTTGATTTTGGCGTTGTTACTGATTTTTCCGTTGATTGTAACGTTACACGGTCTGACACAGCAGGAGGGGCCGGGCTTAGCCCTTCATGCCCCCCTCCTGCTGAATTACCTTCATTCATGTTTGAGACATCTGAAAAATGGCGGGAAAAAAATGTTGTAGTTGCCGCTAAATTAATCGCGTGTTCCGTTTGACAGCAGACAGCATTGCGCACCCCTGGTACGTCGTTATATATACATTAGACACATACACATGGTTAGAATCCACTCAATCAATCACTCAAACTACATGCATGAATTATCTTAATACTTTTTCTGCTGCGTAATCATTACATTTCAGATATATTTCACAATTTATACTGCGACTTGCTGCACACACAATTGCCGACTACAGGCCTGCAGTGAAATGCGAATCGAGATACAACTCTGCATTGCAAATGGCTGCGCTTCCTTCTCATTTTATTATACACACACGCGAATTAGCGAGAAAATATTAATCCACTCTCAGCCATCTTGATTTTCGGTAATTTTATTTCGCTTCATTTTTAAATTTAGTTCGCTTAAATTTGACAAGATGCGGCACTTTTCAAACATGCTAATCGAATGACCGACGGAAGAGCGAGACGGCTATATATATGCATGCTGCTGCTGGTTCTACGTCGGCGTCGGTTCTTTGTTGGACGGAAATTTTTTCAACCATTTTTATTTTTCTCGTACCTCAGATAGGGAAAATTTTAATCACAAAATATCCACATCACAAATATACATCCGTGCGTGAAAACTGTAATAGCGAATGGCGAGTGTTGTGCTGTACTCGCGAATACAGAAGTTTTCCAGTATTTCCGCCTATTTCTACACTTAAAATTATTATTTTGCAGAAAAGTGTGCGCGAACACACCGTTCAGCGTCGAGGTACATAGAAGAACTAGTGGTGTACCGAAAACATCGCCAAACTAAGAGTAAATCGATATCGATAAAAATACTAGCTGGCACAAAAGTTTTACAACACTGGTTGCAGACTGTACGCTGTTAATGACGAACAATGCACAATTTATCGAACGTAAATATCGATATGAAAACCGCGCCATTAAAATATAGATTTAAGTTGCCCATCGATATTTTCAAATGTGCCATATTCATTAATTTTGATCTGCTTCAATAAAATCTTTTTAAACACACTATTGGCGGCTGTTGAAATAAAATTGAAGCAACAAGAAAGCTATTCCAGAAGAAATTATCAGGTGCTTGAAGATAAGAAAGAACCGGACTGAGCCCCGCTTGTGGGGGAATTTTTTCGGATCTAAATGCCTGATATCAGTCCAGTTTGAACAGAACGCATATAAAGCCGCTTAACGCGCATCTTTTCGTTTCACGCACCAACCAAAAATGTGCGCAATTTATAAATCTTTGTTGTTTTTGTTGTTGCTGTTGCCAGCCGGCGTTGTGCTGGGTGAATTCTGCGACAGGGGAACGGGCGAGTGCAAAGAGCTGACTCCGACGGACTGCCCGGTAATCTTCTATAACCAACATTTAATCGGTGTGAACAGAGTGAAATATTGCGACGAGTTCAACGATATTGTCTGCTGTCCACTGCCGTTAAATGCACAACAACAGCAACAACAGATTGGGGAGCCCACAAGATTGTTTGAGAAGGGTAAACAAAATTGTTGTTGTGCTTTTGCTGCCTTGAATGTGATAACTGGTTTTATTTTTGTCCACAGAATGTCGTCGCTACAATGACGTCAGAATGACTTGCCGTGGAGCAGCATTCATTTTAGGCGGCACCAAGGTAGAGGGGCGGGAACTCCCCTTCATGGCATTGCTGGGCATACGCCAGCCAGGCAGCCCGGAGATCAGCTGGGACTGTGGTGGCACACTGATACACCCAAAGTTTGTGCTCACTGCCGCACATTGCCTCGACACGGAGGAGAGCAAGGAGCAGCGCCTTGATGCACGTTTCAATTCACCAAAGTTTGTGGTTCGTCTGGGTGAGTTGGATTACAGCACCTCGACCGATGATGCGCGTCCACAGGACTTCCAGTTGGTCAACTATGTGGTGCATCCGTCGTATGCCGAGGACGAAAACGGCAGTCGTCACAACGATATCGCTGTGCTCGAACTGCACACACCGGCCGTAATAAACGAATATGTTGCACCTGCCTGTCTGCCAACGAGCAGCGGCAACGAACATTTCGATCTCACTGCCGCCGGCTGGGGATTCACCAAGGACTCGGGCAACAAGTCGCCACATCTGCTCAAGGCTTCACTGCAGCGCTACAATGACGAATTGTGCTCAGAGAGACTCGAGAGTCCCATAGTGCCACGCATACAGTTCTGTGCTGGCGCCGGCATGGCCAACAGCACTGCGGACACTTGCAACGGCGACTCAGGCGGACCCCTTTTCGTCCATCATCCCCAATACCAATGCCTCACGCAGATCATTGGCGTCACCTCCTACGGACTTGTCTGCGGCAACTATCGCTTTCCCAGTGTCTACACCAAAGTGCATTTGTACACGGATTGGATTGAGAACATTGTTTGGGGCAATTGAACCGCTTTAAAGAATCGCATGATCTGATTTTACTAACGTATCTTTTACCTGTAGAACCCCTCAAGCCGTATATGTATATTGTGTTTTGTTAATCGCTAGAATATCATGCAGGTTGTCTAAGGCAATCGAAGTGTATTAAAAGATCAGCCATTTAAATAATCCCAGGAACTAGATTCGTAAACCTACCTCTAACCTTACGAAAGTCTCATGTTGTATATACATTGTGATCTCTACTTAGTTCTTTTAAATGTATTAAGGTTCTTTTAAGGAATCTAATCATTTACCTCGACTAACCTACCTCTCAAGTCGTAATTATGTATTTTGTGATCTGTAAAACTCTTATCAAGCTCTTTATGCTGTTTGTACTCAATAAACTTCCAATATCATTGAAAATCACTATTAATTTTATCGCTTCGAATAACTTTTGTTAGCTTTAATAAACATTATCGTAACAATTCGGTTAAAAATCAGTTAACAACTATAACATATATAAGTGTAGATTGTATATTAAGTTAGGCACTACAAACTAGTCGAGGGGATGTGCGTATGTGTGTGTACGTGTGTTGGTGTGTGTGTGTGTGGATTATAATAGGTATATATGCATATAGTATAGTGTAGTACATAAACTGTTGTTGTGTTGTTGTTGCTGCCGCAGTGCATTGTGCTGAATTGGGAGACTTAAGGCTAAAACACATTTTAGAAAGCTAAGTGCTAGAGAGGACCCTGTAGATAGACCGACCGATAACAGCCATAGCCATTCAATATATATTCGGGACTGAACTACAGACGATTGTAGGGTAGCTGATTGCAGGGGGAGCTGCCAGCTGAAGGGTGCTTCTCGCCACTACGCCGACGGACGTCATCACTGCGTCTACGTGCTGCCATCTCCTTCTTACGGATCTCACGCTGCTGGTAAACGAAGAGAGGACGGAAGACAAGAGCACGACGCTTGCGATCACGACGACGACTCTTTGGCTCGCCCTCGGCAGGAATCAGCTTCGTCGTTTGCGCCTCTACATCGCGCTGTGGCCGATTGCGAAAGAGATTCGTCTTGGCGGAGTCGTGTGCATACAGGGTGCTCAGGAAGTCGAAGTAGGGCTTGGAGCGCAGACTGTCCGGCTGTGCCAGCGGGGAATTGTAGCTGAACTGATTGGGAGTCTCAATGTCCAGCAGTGTGTGTGGTCCATCCGGCTGCTGCTGAAGCTGTTGCGGCTTCGCTCTCGTCAAGCAAATGATGGCCAGGGCCACGGCCAGGGTGTAAAACTGCGGAAGAGAACAGAGAGAGAGAGAGAGAGAGACAGAGTTAGCCAGGTGGGTAAAGATGGAGACAAGGTGTGAATAGCCAGCGGAGGCCAGAGAAGCAACGACGCGACGTGTTCTGCAAACTTTTTAGAACCAGTCGAAAAACACACAAGCACACACACACACACACACACACACTCACAGAGAGACTAAGCTTATGCTTTGAATTAGCATACAATAATTAATTTAAATGAACTAACAAATCGCAAAAGCGAGGAAAGATCAAGAGATCTCTCTGATATAATCGCAAAATTAAATCTAATTTATAGTCACACGTAAATTATTCATGATCACGGCGAATTCGTTGCGATTCTTCCCGCTAATTACAAGCTACACCCCAAGCCAGACAGCATCAGACCAGACCAGGCGCAACCTAGCCACGGTACACCCATCCATATCTATCTATCTAAGTATATGCTGCGCCCTTGGAACGGCCCAAGCCGGATGCACAAGTCGATTTATAGCGTTGTGGGGGGCACTGTGCGCTTTTAATTTATGTATCACATTTCGATGTTGTGTTAATAAAATTAGTATTATTCTTAGAGGATAAATTAAAGTCTATCCGAAACCGGATGACGTTGGAAACCAGATTTGGATTTCGGACTGAAGATTTCAATACTCTTCTTCGTGCAGGTGAACGCGCCCGCAGACACGTTCAATGACAGCCCCGATATCCAATCGAATCGATCGTATACCGGACTGTATATCTTATTTCTTTGATGTACTATACCCTATGTTACCCCTCTCCCTCTCTTCTCTATCGGCATATGCGTCATTCGCACTCGAAAATAGTTTAAAAATAGATCATAATAATCGAATTTTAAGTTATGATTCACGTTTCAGACCACAAAATTATCAACATATTCGCATAAATTGCTTCATTGATAACCGCAAAAACTAAAAGAGCCGAAACAGATGTCTGTTGTACTTCCCCTCTCCCCTTACTCTACCCCTACCCCAACTGGCGCTGCTCTGTGGCTAATTATGTAAATTTACAGACTGAACCGATCAATTTCATTAGTCGCCGTGACAGCTGACAGCAGTCTCCGAGAGAGGGGAAGGGAATGCATGAAATGTACAAGAAAAACAAATGAAGTTTTCGAATATTGAAGTTGAATCTGCAGCTCGCCTCGTCTCTGTCTCTGTAACCGGTTGCGCTTTAGTGGCTCAGGGCTAACCCATGAGATGTATAACAGTTTTGATGTTGTTTTTTTCCTTCTCTCTGCTGTCTCGCATACCCTGTATTTAAGCCAGAGATAGCTAAGGGGTATTGCAGTACAAGTTATGTAACAGTTTGCCTCCCTAGGGAACCCTCGAAAGTAGACTATAGAAAAAGGCAAACTCAAAAGAAATCAGCAAGAAACGACAACTTCTCTTTTGAAAATTCTTAAGAACAAACAAAGTAGTTATAAGAAGCTGGTTTAAAGAATATATTACATAATCAATTTCCCTTTTGGCTTCTGGTAAGTTACCAGCTGAAGTTCTCAGCATTCAGATTAAAATTGTATGTATAAAAAGGTCACTTCTAAAATATATTGTGTGATCAACAAAGGGATTGTTAATTACCTTTGAGATCTTGCTTAGATCATAATAACTCATGACTGTTTTAGTACATATTATTACAAATATTATCCTTCATTCCCAACTCAGCAACTACAAGAATATGTGCTACAGGGTATCCACACAGTCTGTCTTTCTCCTTCTAAAACCTAACACAATCAGCATTTGCAGTCGACTCCAACGAATCGCTGGGTCAAAAGACATGCTAACAAGTTTTACGAGCAATGCGCAGACTTCCTTATGAACAGCCAATTCGATAAAGAGAATACACTCGATGTCGCGGATCACCCGCCTATCTTACGGATTTCAGACTTCTCAAAAACATATCAAACTCAGAATTAGAATAATTATAATTTTTATAATCATTTTAACCTTGTTTCGAAAACAAAAATCAAATTCAGCGCACGATTTCGAAAATGGTTTGTTTGTTTCTCGTGATTGTTTTTATAGATTAAATATAAATAAACACATATATCTTCTTTTATTCATGTGCTGATTGCGGTTTTCAAAATGTTAATAAAGTAAACACGTTTTCTGGTCACATTCGGGTGGATTTTGGTGTTTTGTACCGATTTTCAGATCCAATAATTATGGAATCGTAAATTCTAAGTGGCTTAGACAGGTGTGTGTGCACTTCTATATAGTATACTCACTTGCTTTATTGGCGCATGCATTATACCGTTATCGTACGGGTTTATTTTAAATTCCGACGGGATAAGATACTGATTCTCGCACTCGATTAATCCTCTTTTCTGTTGCTTTCTTTTTGCTTTCTCACAATATCAACTTGCTCGGGCTTGCGTAAGGCTTATCACAACGAGACGAGACGCGGAGTATTATCGACGGATCGAATGGGAGTATTATCAGATGATCGATTGCTTTGGTTGATGTTGTCGCTGCTGAGCGTGCGCACTAACTGTTCAGAATATTTGTCACAAATTCACTTTTATATGGCCAAATGACGCTGACCACCCCCCTCCTTCTTCGCCCCCCGTCTACGTATTGCCTATGCCTCTGCCCCGCCTACAGTCGAACGGGTTTTGCGCCAACGCTGGCGTCGCCGTCGCCGTCGACGCTGTTGCTGCTGCGGCCTGCGGCGGCTTGGTCTGCCGCTGCCTCTGTTCATGTGGTTCTGTCTACGCTCAGTGTGGACCAAGTCGCTCACAGATCACACCAGTGCAAGCTATAAATGCCGAGGGGAAGAGAGAAAAAGAGAGAGGGCGCGAGAGATAGTGCGAGAGTGAGAAAGGGGAGGCAGGCGATAAGGTGACGCATGGCTGGCATAGTTCAAAGGTGTTCGATCTTTAAGCTCAGCTATCAGTTTAGAGATTGAATTACATGGAAAAAGAAAGAGAGAGCGTAGAGGAAGGGGGAGAAGCGTTTCCGAATCTTTCAACTTCGATTTCAAATTACGATTCTGCGAAATTAACGCCCGAGGGTTGTCTCACTTTCCTAACACTGTCAGAGTTTGTTTTGATTTAAAGGAAGGCAGGAAAAGTAAAAGAGACTGTGAAATAAAAGGACTTTTTCTATCAATTATAATCGCGAAAATAGTCAACATTTTTAACATAATTCACAATTTTATTAGAAAATTATGTTAACATGACTTTAATGTCATGAGGATTGCCTGTCGAAAATGTAGGTTTCAAAAGAAGTGAAAGAGATGACAACACAAAGACCAGAGCAAGAGGCTTTAAAAGTGTCAAACAAATTTCAAACAGTTCACGGGAGTTCATCATCTTTCATCTTCCCAAACACATGAGTCCAATTTGTGGTTAGCAGTGCGAAATACTTTACGCTTTGTTTTGGTTACAAAATAAGACAGAAAGAACAGCAAAAAAAAAAGAGTTAAGAGAGAGACTCTACAGTTCTGAGACCTTCCCAGCTATCCCGTTTCGAGGGTCATTTCACCTGCCTCTTCTTGACTGTGTCTTCTGTCGACTTTTCCAGAGGAAACGCAATTGGCATCGATTGTTTTGTTATTCGCCAAGCGATTCAATGTTTGCACTTCGCATTTGGCTTAATTAAATCTTTCCATGACGCGGACACTAATCAAATCAAATTGAATTAAATCGAATTAAGCCACACAAATCCAAGCGACTCTTTGACGCATTACAAACAGCGCTGAATGGGATTAGGCTTGCATTGGTGGCCAAGCTGAGACAAGCCAGGCAAAGAAATACGGAAGCCGGCAGTCCGGCCGTAAGCAGGTAATCGCCTGATAATCGGCTCTTAAATCGGAACTGATTTCCATAACAATAGTTCGGGTGCCTCGTTATGCTAATGAGGAGCGACGATTGAGACGTGTCGCCGGATCGTGACGCATATGGAAAAGTCTCCCGTGCAGATCAAGGTCGAGTGGGACCTAAATTCGGCTTAGGTCGACAGTTTCCCAGAATCGGGTTGAGTATATTTTAACCATACAACTTAGCGTTGATTAACATAAATTGTTAATCAAATGATCTTTGATTACAGGATTTCAATACGGTTTGATTTCGATTTGATTGCATAAAATTAAGCTTCACGTGACGCACCCGAAATTCTTGATTTTCTATATATGTATGTACATATCGAATACCTGATTCGATGGGGTTCGTTAGGCATCCAAAACAAAACAAACCGCAACGAATCGCATCGAAGCGAATAGGATTGAATAGAAAAGTGAATGATAACTCGATTGACAGCTCACTGAAGCCAATTGAAAGAATTGATTTATTTAAGGAGGGGACGGAGGGGCTGATAATTGTCAACATAACGCAAAGAGAGTTGCGATATGCTTCGAGTATTTTTAGAGATCTCTCGTCCCATGATATTTCTTTGATAGATTTAATTTAATTTGGTTTTAATTGAATGCGAGTGGAAGCCGGTTTTGGAGCACGCAGCACACTGGCGATAAGCAGAGGCCGCCAGACAAATGTCAAAGAGTAGAAAACCCATAGAGAACAAGTCCGAGCGATACCCTGTAACATGACACTGAGGTCGATTCACCTGATGATTAGTTGAATTTTTACAATTTCTGGCGATGATTAAACAAGTTCTTTGGAACTTAATTAGCACCCACTGCACTGCACTTCGATGACAAATGGCATCTTCTAATTGATAGAAATATGGGAGATACGCTGAGTCTGCGGCAGCTTCGGTGCTGGCGCTTCCGTGAAGATCGGATCGGAGGTGCTAAACAGCGCTTGATTCGGATGTGAAAATGAGTGCGGCTGTGGCTGTGGCTGTGGCTGGCACCACATTTTCACTGGACCTGCCTGCCTGACTCTGATTCACATCAATCACAAATGATTCACAAGATAACACGGAGAATGTTGAGCAAACGGTTTTACAGCGCTGGAGAATTGAGATGTGGAATGTGCCTTTTGTTTTGATTCTCGTAATCCTTTTCAAATCACGTATACACTATTCACACATGTATTTGCTGTTTCACTTTTCACCTCTGGGGGCACGGATTGTTTGTATTCGCATTGTACGTCATCGTCAGCTGTCAATTATCACTTATCACGGCACGTCACAATCGCATTCGATGGATGGAAGATTTACGACAGGTGTGCTGATTTTGCATTAATTAAAAACATGCTGACATTTTATATGAGTATATTATATGGCAATTATAAACACATGATTTCAAATATTTACCCAATTCATTGTATATATTAGCTTATTCAGCCAGTAAAGTAAACAGTTTTATTGCATATATGGTATGCTTACGCATTTGAATTAAGATGTGCGCGCCACAACACAACAGAGTGGCAACGTCACAATTGGCATAGGTTGGCAGCTCGTACGCTTGAAGTTGGCTGTGCGCAATATGGAGACGACGCAAAGTTAGCTGCGCGCAAAATTTAAATTCAAGGGAAATGTTGAGTTTCATATTACAGAGAGTTGACAGACTTCTGTTAATCAATGTTACCACCAGATGGAGCCACGTCATGTTAGCAGGGTGTTAAAAATAATAGTGTTTTTTACCGCCCCACCTCCTGTCGACTGGAAAAAACTATAATACATGGTTAAAACTTTGCAAGGCGGGCAGAGAAGTTTGGAAACATTAAAAATGTGGTACTGCTAAAAGTAGAAAAAACAAACATATATTTTCGATAACAGAGCTCGTTACTCAAGACACAATCCCATTGGTGTCCCGGACGTGAAGGATTCACGGAATCTGCATTACCGACAACGCCGCTTTTTACAGCTAACAAAAACATATATAGCGGGAAAAAAGCAAAGCTGGCAACACTAAAGTTGCTGCAACTGAAATTTCTCCACAAAATTTATTAAATCTAGTAGAATACCTTTCGAAAATTCCAAAAGTAATTTCATATTAAACGAAAACTATATTAATTATCCGCGGGACATTTTCGAAAAATATCCCCATTCTAGCGTTACCGAAATAATTCAAATACAATAAATTCACCTCTGGCCTCTGTTAATGTTAACTACTTAAGAGAGCGGCATAAACATTAACGTTGGTCCGGCAAATTCAATATCTCTTTACAGAAGATGAATATCGTAAATGCGGTTTGAGCGATTTTTGAGCGCTGTTATTTTCATTTTCGTGCTTGCTCAGTTTCTTACAAAAATTGTTAGTGTCAAAATCTTTATTTTTATTAAAAAAATACAGTGTTTAATACAGGTGCAGGCGTCGGTATGTCGTTTCACTAGTCAATTAATCGTGATCGTTGGTCTTTACTGCTGTTTTACTTTGCTTTAAGTGGTAGCAATATTATTCGTAGAAAAAATGATCGCTTCTCCGCGTCTGTGCTGCTTGCCTGCCTGTTTTTCTGTGTAATTGTGTGTGTGTGCGCCTGTGCATGTGTGTGTGTGTGTACATGAATATGTTTGCTCGTTCATACATTCATATGTACAATTGTTTCTCTATGCAAGTTCCGTGCGTTTTGTCAGAGTTTATTCGTTCTTGGCAAATACAAAACACATTTTAATATTTAACTAATATTAATAATTCACATACACCTACTCACACACACGCAGTGTCGAGCAGTAATACGAGTGCAGGGTACATCAGCTGGTACAGCGTCAGTGCCGCAGGAGCACCGCAGCGCGTACCCAAATATACATGTGTATGTACCTGCAGACCACCAGCAGTATTTATGTAGTATTTTAACTGTTATTCTTTCGAATTCCGTTTTATCGCACGCTTCGTCTGCCAGTGCACCTTTGATGCGCACTCGTCTGACGAAAAAGGGTATTCGTGCGTCGTTTGTACTCGTCGGCAATCGTGATGAAAGCACCGAAATTTAGCTGCTATTTCTTTCTTCGGCTCACTCGTGTCGCAGCTCTCTGCTGCTACTGTTGTTGTTGCTGTTATTATTGTTGCTGCTGCTGTTGTTATTGTTGTTATTATTATTATTATGTATTGTTACTGTTGCTTTTCGTTGCGATTAGAATTAATTGACAAATGGCAAAAAAATGTTGCTTTTCGCTTTGTGCTGAAGCTGAAGCAGAAGCAGCCGCAAAAGAAAAAGCAAAAGTATAAGCAAAAGGCAAACACAAAAGCAAAAACAAACGCAAACGCAAAAGCAAAAGCAATGACAAAGCCAAAGTCGTAACAGACATTGCAAGAGAGTTGAGTAGAATATATCAATAAATTATAATACGAATTCATACAGCGAAGACAGAACTAACAGACGGAATAGCTCCGGCACCAGCAGCAGCAGGTTCATTGACCGACGGCATAAGCAGCACCAGCCAACAACAAAAACTACAACAAGTGGAATAACAAGAACAACAACAGTACAACACCACGTAATGTCAAGCAAGATTACTGGCAGCAGCTATAAAAATAGGCATAGGCATAGGCAAAGCCATAACAGAGGGTAGCTCTTCGAATTAACACCTGTTACACGCGCTAGTTTGGTTATGTTATCAACATGTTAACCCTGCACTGACCATGCGGACAATTTATGCAGCGTGCGATTTCGATTTCGTGTGTGGTGTAATTGTGTTAACCCTGACCTTGACAACTTTGTGCAGTGCCCGTTTAGAAATTAACCCATGAGGTGCCAAAGTGTTATTTAAATGGAAAATTCTTAAATCTTCCTTTGCAGTTCAATTTACCTGCTTTAGTTATACAAAATTTTGAAAGTTGAAAAGGTCAAACAAGAAGAAGTGCTGCCATGGCATCTACCAGTAGCATCCCACAGAATAAGCGACAGAAAATGTCGGAAACACAAGCTGTGGACGAGATAATACCGTTCAACTATAAACAACTCGATATAATCGGCACAGGTATGTATTAATAATTAATACGTTGTGAATGATTGCGAATGCATGAGAAAGATTATGTAAAGATTGCCTTGTGGGATCGCCCATGCACACGTAGGGAATTTTTAACCAAGTATGACCCAACCTATTGTCGATATTTGTGTTTTAATGAGCGGAACAAATGCAGAAGTGAGGGGAAATAGTGGCTATTCAATGCAATTTAGGTACCACAACCCCCTACCAGGCATGTAAATAGGGTTTTCAAATTCCATTGCATACTTTCAGGTTTGATTTTCAAAACCACGTGTATTTTTCAAGGTTTGAAAAACGAACGAATAGCGAAAAAACATATAAAACCCCAGAGTCAAGTGCAACGATCAGTTTAGAGGCCAACAAACATTTCCAGTTTGTTATTTTTTGTCAGTTTGTCAGCTTTTTTTCGGAACATTAATCAATTACGTCACTGAGAGCTGAGTTCGAGTGGAGAGTGGAGAGGTAAACACGGTTCGCTTGGTGAATGCTAATGGTTATTATTACTGGTTTGTGTTTTTTTTTTTGGCAATGTTTGTTGTTATTGGAAACATGGGCGTAGCCTTATAGAGAGAGAGAGGGGGATGCTGCAGTAGTTCGGCAACAGAGGGTTAATTCATCAGACCACGCATTGTGAAGCACAGTTGGCATTACATTTAGCACAACCAAGGTTAAGGTGCCACTCCCCCTTACCTGCCAAGGGTCCATGACAAGGCAACAACTACAACTACAACAAAAAGAGACAAAACAAGTTCGGCGTTTCTTTTGTAAGAGACATTGAAAAAAAGTGTATCTGCTTCTACTTTTGTCTGTCTCTCTGTCTATCTGTCTGTCCGCTCGTTTTGCTTTTTCGCATTCATTCAATTATTGTCTCTTGCTTTTCTGTTTGTTGTTATTCCTGTTGTTGTTGCCTTTGATTTGTGCAAAATTTTGACAATTGAAAGAGCAGGCGAAAAAACATGTCGGCTAAATAGTCGAACGAGAGAGGCAGAGAGGCGGAGTGGGAGAGAGTAGACTCGGTTAGAGTATAGAGTATAATATAGAGTGTGCGAAACGGTGCTTTGTTTTCTTTGTACTTCTTTTCTATGCCTGTTTGCACCTGGCCTTGTACTTGACTTTTGAAGCCGCAGTAGCGATCCGGGGAAAATGTCGAAAACGAATGCGATCGAGAATGTGAATGTGATTGGGAATGTGGCGAATGTCACCCAAAATAGAACTCCCACGCAACGTGCCAATGTCTCTTCTCTTCCATCTGTCTCAATATCGTGCATAACTTGTCAGTCTTGCCTTCCCTGCCCTGGCCCGCCACTGCCTCTCTGACCTCTCCCTCTCCGCTTGGCTGTCTGTCTGGCGCTGCTGAGTGATAAATTTCCGGTGACAGAATTTTGTCTTTCTAATTTGAATCGATGCTTTCTACTCTCCCTCTCTCTATCGTTCTCTCTCTCTATTTCTTCTACTCTGGCTGTGCCTGTTCGCCAGGTTTGCCAGCAGCACAGATATTGTCGAAAATCAGCCGTTTGGCCCGTCGACGGGGGCTTATCAACACAGCTGACTGACAACACATGGTTTCGAGGGGTTTCGAGGGGTTTTCGGGTTTTTGCAGTTTTGCTTTTGCTTTAGGTTTCTGTTACTTTGTCTGAGTTTGTCGTTTGCTATTTGGGTTTGCCATTTGTGTGCGAAATACCCACACACTTATACACATACGAATACGTGAATGCGGCACTGCCCGAAATAAAATTCACTTGCTCTTATCTGTGTGTGCTTGTCTTTTGTGGTTGTTCTTGTTTTTTTTTTTTTTTTTTTTGATTAACATTTCATTTGATTTCGCAATTTGCCTTTTACTTTACTTTCCTAGTCCAAGGTTACAGTTAAGCAGTTCTCTTTCTCCTTCCCCGTCTGTGTGCGTGTGTGTGTGTGTGTGTGTGTGTGATTGTGTGTGGGTGACCTATTTCTGATCATGATTTGTATGACCCTTTTGCAGGCGCCTATGGCACTGTTTATCGTGCCCTCGACAATCTCACTGGACGCTACGTGGCCATCAAGAAGGTGAGGATTCCCCTCACCGACAACGGGGTGAGTGCGTCCACGCTGCGAGAGATCTCGCTGCTGAAGCAGCTCAACACGTACGAGCACGCAAATGTCGTTAGGTGAGTAGAGCAGAGAGTGCAGTGCACTCTATCTCTCTATCTGGAGTGGGGTGCACACGTGTGGTAGAAGAATGTGTGCCTTCCTGTGTGTGGGTGCTTATCTAGGTGGCGCCTCAACTCAACTCACTCCACCAACTATTTGTTGACTAATTTCAAAAATACACTAAAATCGTTACGTTATGGACGAGCAGAGATTACAGCCAAGTGTGTGTCTGTGTGTGTGTGTGTGTGCAGTTTGTTTTTGCACAGTTTATACTATTGTTTATCTTTCGCTTTACCTCCGACGCTGACCTCGAGCGTCATTCGAGAGGCGTAACTGTAACGATCGCTGCACTGCAACAGACATTCACATGCATACAAATGTTAAACCAAACGTCAAATACAACACGACGGCAGGCGCCGGCTTTCTGCCCTGCTTCTGCTGCTACTGCTGATAACGTTATTTGCCACAGTGTAGCGTAATTATTTCAAATTGCACATGAAACAACAATTTTTGCAGCTCTCAAAAAAATAATAAAAATACTCTGCAACGCACCTTACGATTCATACATACAGCACACTAGCGTCACTTGCGGCGGCAATGCGTACTAAAAACATAAAAATCACTCGACGCTCTCTCACAGTACTAAATAAAAAAGCCGCTCGTTCACTCAGTCACTCAACTCTCTCAGCTGCTCGACCCTCTCTGTTGGTTGTGCGTCGCTTGTTTTGCCACTCACCTACGATATTGCGATCAAGAGCGTAAATTGGCTGAGCACGTTAAAGAGCGAGCGATTAACAGAATGTTAATTACAGTGCTATTGTTTGAATTGCGGAAGCGCTTAACGTATTTTTCGTATATCGTATGCCACTAAAATCGAAAAACTATGCAAAGCCATTTTAAAGTAGTTAAATGAGAATATAATAATTTTAAGCTTATATTGTTGTTGGAAATAATCAGTTTTACCATAAATAAACCATATTTTAGAATTTGTGAAAACTGTAGTCAATCGGCTAGCAGCGCTGCTTTTTGTTAACAGTGCGAAAACAATGTTAGCTAACAGGCAACACTCTCTGTTAGTGCTGGGGCAATGGTCTGGTTCACTCAGGCTCTCCCCAGCGTTCACTCTCTTGATCGAAAACTTTTGTAGAAATTGCCTCGTTTCATGTGAGTGGAGTAATTTGGTTAGTGCGCAATACTTCCGCAGCATGATCAGTGGCGCCACTTGGCCTCAGCAACCTTTTGCTTTGCACAGTTTGCACTCAAATACACATACACACGCACACCCGGCCAGCCATACGTTCCACACCCGATCCACTCTCCACACATACACGCACACTAACACATGGTTTGATTTCCCCACCCTCTCAGACTGTTCGAAGTATGCCAGTTTTTGGAACATGATGGGAAACTGCTCATTCTGCTCGTATTCGAGCATCTGGAACAAGACTTGTCCGATATGATTGAAAATCTGCCAGCATGTGGAATGTCGCACACAAACATACAGGTAGAGTAGCAGATTATTCAAGAGATCTTAAATATTAAATATTTTCATGGTTTATACTCTCTCTGTAGAGACTGTCTCGGGAGTTGTTGACGGGCGTGGACTTCTTGCATGCAAATCGGATCATCCATCGTGATTTGAAGCCACAGAATCTGCTCCTCTCATCTCAGGGACACTTGAAAATAGCCGACTTCGGTTTGGCCAAGACGTACGACTCCGAAATGAAACTCACCTCAGTTGTTGTCACTCTGTGGTATCGGGCGCCCGAGGTGCTACTGGGCCAGGGCTACAACAGTGCTGTGGATATCTGGAGTGCGGCCTGCATTATCTTTGAGATGTACAATCGAAAGCCACTGTTTCCGGGCACATCGGAAGTGAATCAACTCGATCGCATCTTCGAGTACGAGAGAATAATTCAGAAATATACTTTGAGAGTACTTTAATTTACATTTCTTTTTTTGCTGCAGGCTTACGGGAAGACCAACAGATCAGCAGTGGCCTCAGAGCATCTCCGTATCACGAGAACATTTTCCGCCCCGGCAACCCAAGCAGCCTAGAGACTTCTATCCGGGCCTTTGTGAATTTGCCAATGATTTGCTGCACGTAAGCCTCAATTAACCTCCATGTTTCATGATCTTCAACTAATCTCGCTTACATTATCTTCCCCTAGCAAATGCTTTCCTTTGAACTGCATGAGCGACCCTCGGCGATGGCCTGTCTGGAGCATGAATATTTCCAGCAGGATATGCTGTAAATGTTACTATACAATATTTTGGCATTGGGTTTTCCCAACAAAGAGGGGTGCAACATCATAGTGTGCCTCTCGCAATGTTCCTTTAATCCTTATATATACAACATATATTTGTAAATGTATTTTTTTTCTGTTTATTTTTTGTATCCAACCCTAAATTGTTAGTAATGTAATGTAATCTGCAAGTTAATTGTCAATCAGTTAAACAACTGCCGTCAATCGAAACGAAACACGCGGAGGTCGATCCGCGTTTGAAATGTGATACACCCAGTTTAGGACTAGAGACATGCTCAGGCAATATACTAAATATATATATATATATATACATGTATATACACTATATACTAAACTATACCACATACACAAAATAATTATATTCAAAATTGCGCTGTTCGTAATGCCTGTACAAGACCAACAACTACTTTATAATTATAGAGATAACTGCATTTTTATATACATTTATATAAATATACACTACTTTGTATTTGTTGTAAGCGCATAATAAAGAGAAATGCATTAAATATATTGACAATGCATGAGAAATTCAACAATTGTTATGATCTTACAGTTTTAGATTCCCAAGTAATAACAACATTGAAATTTAGATTCAAATCGCCGCCAAACATTAATATACTATGTAAACTTACCATCTGCTAAGTTCGGCTGTTAAGTCATTATGTTAACTTTACAGTCACGTAGTCCAATTTGTATAAGAGAGCACTGCTACGTTAAGTGTTGCGAAACGTCAAAAGAGGTCTTCTGTAACTAACGATATGTTAACTAACATTGATCGTGTATAAGACTTGAGCTGTCAAATGCAGATACGCATAATGTGAATCTAGTGTTGGATAACGCTATAAATATATATTTAAAAAATAAATGGAATCTCTTTGGCTTAACAGGAATGTTGGTAGATTTACAAATAATATATATACATTTTTAACAATAGACAATAACTATAACTTGGCCTCAGGCAAGGCCAACAAGAATGTAGAATACCAGCGGCAACACCAGGTTATCCACTTGATCAGTAAAAGCCTCAACTAGAGCTGTATTAAGGGCTGCAAAGACTGTGGCGAACCACTTGGCCTGCGTCATGGCCAGAACTCCAGCCACTTGCAGCAGCCAAACAGACAACAGCACGGACACCACAAAGGCTGCGGTTCCCTCTATTGAACGACAGGAACCTGTAATTAATTAAGATTATAGAACGAAAACAGAAAAGGAATTATCGTGTCTACGCACTGCCCCACTTGTTCCTTCCCAGCGTGGAGCCCACGACGCTGGCTGCTGTATCACCCACACCCACGGCCAGTATGCCCGACAGCAGCGCCAATTGGCTGGGATTGGCTGCACTGTCGCAGGGACAAGCGGTTAGCCAAATGGGCAAAGCGCAGCCAATGAGCAGACAGAAAGGCGTCAGTGCCAGTTGACCCGCATCCTTGACATCTTTAAAGGCATCAAAGGCCTGCAGCAGCGTCTCAGCAAAAGGAGGGTATCTGTAGCAGACGCAGTAGCTCCACCACCACAAACACAGCAAGGGCAATGCCAGTGCCAATGTAGAGCAGTGCACACTGGTAAATGATGCCGGGCACAAAGACTAACACAATCAACAGGTGGAATATCTTGCGGACACGTGTGCTCGCCTTGCTCGTGTTCCTCAGTTGCCAGCTGACTGTGGCGCATGTTAAACCCACCAGCAGCAGATAGAAGAAGAGTATGTAGAGCTGGAAAGAAGGATAACTATTAGGGAAGGGGTATGGATCAACCAATAAATCAACACTCACCCGCTTCTGATCCCTGAAGAGAAAACCTAGCAGAGCAATCATTGGCAATGGCTTGGTGACTGGCGCGCAGGTGACGGCCACAGCCAGTAGTACCATCAGCAGGTAGAAGGGCACAGGCTTTCTCAAGGGACGCACCAAGGCCAATGCCAGACAGACTAGGAGCAGAAAGAGTAGCGCACTTATCATGAGTGTATTCAATTGGGCAAACTCATTAGAGTCCTTTGATGGCATTGTACCAAACTCATAAAGGCGGATCAGGGTGTTCAGCACAAACAACACGAGACCCTGCACCAGTATAGCTGCTTCTCCAAGCGTGAACGTTTTGGGCAGCCCACACAATACGCTGATATAAACATACTGATAAAGAGCTGTGATAACGAAGCCGGAAATAGCTGAGGTAATCCAGGGAATGTCATGTAACAGTCCAAGACATAGACTGATGACAATGCTCGGCAATAGGCAGATTATATGCCTGCTCAGTGTTCCCGTATCCACGTAGGCGTTGAATAAAAAGCAAACCGTTCGCAGGCACATTCCAATTGCAGCCACAATAAGGAAGCTATGCGCTCCGTCTGAAGTATCGCATGCCGGCAACGCTTTGTGCGCATGCAGATAACTTGTGAGGAGTGCCAGTGGCAACAGAAAGCATAGCCACCCGCCAGGCGAAGCGTAGGGTCTAGTATATATAATGTTGTCGATATAAATCAACTTTAAATATGTTTGTTTACATTACCTGGGTAAAAGTCGCTCCTTCATCTTTCAGCTGTAGAGACTGCACCAAACTCTACAAGTGGTGAGTAAGTTTAACAGTGAGGAGTAACAATGTTAGTTCTTTCGCTCGTGGTGGCTTGCCGATATACACTTACTGTCTATCGATATTCCGAGGCTCCTCCCGTTAACAGAAACTGCTCCACATAACAGCAGTTTCCAATGGCGGCTGGTCGATAACGCCCAAACTATCGATATAGACCACATATCGACGTTGTTTGAGTGTAAACATTATAAATTATAAATAAATAAATGAGTCCCGTTCCGTCTGCAGCAGCGTCAAGTTCGAAGACACACCTGAAGTCGCAGTCGCGCGTCTACGTGCCATTATTTCGTGACTTTCGAGTGCTACTAGCGCGGCCAAATCGCATAAAAATAGCAACGTTACACAAATACAAATTATTGTGGCCCGCTGTCGTGTGTTAAATGTGCATTTAAAATTTCCCCGAAAACGGCAAGAGTATTCTTCCGTTAGCGTTTCCTCTGTTTTGCAGTGTATTTAAGTGTGCCAAATCGAATCGAATCGAATCGAAATATACATATTGTATATATTTCTGAACGCCAGGCAGTGCATACAATTGGAAACATCACGCATTGCTGCTTCACTTGTTCCCCTCTCTGTTGTTATTCTGTTTCTGTTTGCAACTTTTTGATTTTTGAATGTCCGAAAATAAAGGCATCATGCTTGCAAAATCCATGCAAAAACACGCTGGACGTGCCAAGGAGAAGGTAAGTCGTGCATTAACTATTCAATTTCCAATCTATATGCACACTCACTAAATTGGGGCAACTATCGCACATAGCTCTCTGACAATTTCTAGGGCGTGTGACGTACAAATAGCCTGTCCACGCCCGCTGCAACATGCCAAACTACTGTCCAGGGGTCGTGTCCCTGCCCTATTTCCAGCTGCCCTACTCTCTGTACCCAATTAGAAGCTCTACAAATTCATTCAGGCGGACACACACTCACACACAAAGCTGAAAGAAAGTACCAACTCATCTATATTGTATATTGTATGAAGGTGCCCCGCCTATTGCCGCCACCTGTCGCCGCGTTAGGGCGCGCCTGCAATTCGAAGCGGGCGAGCTGCGATCAAGTTTCTTGCCATGATTTTCATCATTGAAAGCTTCGACTTCGACTCTTCTTTGACTCTATGTAGATGTCTATGTGTCTCTCTTTCTCTATGTTTTTGTTGCTCCGCTGCTCTTGTTTCATCTTTACCGCCACCGCTGTTGCTGCTGTCGCTGCTGCGTGCACAAGTGAAAGTTTGGCGCTCAAGCGTTGGGTCCAGGAGCGGCTCTGCTCAACTTTAATGTGAATATCAATACACACTCACACTCAGACTCGCACTCACTTACTTACACTAACGCACACATAGACACGCAGCCACTTGTGGCAAAAGAGTGTAAAAGAGCTGCTGTTGCTGCTGCAGTTGACCCACTCGACGGCACGTCGCGGCGTCTTGTAAACAAGTTTTCGAGCCGCAGCAGCCACAATCTCAGCCACCGCCACCGCCACAGCCAAAGCCACATTCCATAGCAGCCAGAAAATGCTGTAATCTAAGCTCTGAATGATGCCTTTTCCTTACTAGTTCGTTGTGTGTATTGATTTGATGTTGTTGTTTTTTTTTGTTGTTGTTATTTCTATCTCCAACATTTCGTGTTTGGTGTGAGAGTGTGTATGTGCCTTGGCATTTACTATTGGATTTCTAAAGTTCGTTGATATTTTCTATGCTCTTTTGGGATGCGCACAGCTTCGTCTGTGTCGTCTTCGTCTTCGTCTCCGTCTCCGTCTTCTTCGTGCTCGTGTTGGTCATTAAACTTGGAACGAATTCCTCAGGCTTTTGTAAATGTCGTTGCTCGAGAATGTATTTATAAACCCAAAACTGGCAGCCAGATAGGAAGCCCTCTAAACACTTCCTGAACGCACAATTAGAAAACTATTAAAAGAGATTACATATTTTAAGCTCGAAAGAAATAAAATATTTTACACTTTGTGTACATTTTAAACTTTATTTCTAAAATTCTCCAGGCAAATTCTGAGATACTATGCACAGCCAGTGCAGTCTAGATGCGCCCAAGAAATAAACCCCATTGCAAATATTAATTCTCTGGAACTCAATTGATTTCATGTACTTGTGTATTACAAATTTCCCATACGTATTTACAGATTAGCCCAAATTTCTATTTCTTTTCTAAACTTTTGGCTAGCACTAGGAAAAGGGAGGTAGGGAGGAGGTGAGGAGGGGGGATTTCATAATTTGCGTAGAGTTTATTTTTAAATATATAGACTAGTCTGTGTAGAACACGTTTTGGGCTGCCCGGCGCTTTTTATTTGCGCATTGTGTGTGCTCATTTCGATGGATGTACAATATGTGTAATTCACATACAGATAGAGAGAGAGAAAGACAGACAGAGGGAGTAGTGGAGACCGAGAGAGTGAGGGAGAGAGTGATAAAGAGAGAGAAAGAGGTTGAGTGAGCGGGGGAAGACGAGCAAAAGAGACTGAGGCGGCACACGGTGCTGGCTTTTCTTCAGAGAAAACTTGTCAAATCGCAACACACATTCATGGCATATCTACAAGATACACATACTGCAAGATACACATGTCTGTGTGCCTAGATACATTTTCATTTCGGGTGCGTGACTGTCCGAGCTATTCGGCGTGAAAATGTCGCCTGGCAGTCAATCTTTAAATAGATGCGCCTCGTAGTTTACTCAGGCCCATTCTCTATAGATACTTTCAGTTGGCTTTTGTTTTATAACTCTATGAGTGTGTACGAGTGCATGTGTGTGTGTGTGTGTGTGTATGAGTGTCTGTGTGTATCTCAAGTTTTCGCAAAAGCGACACAAAACTTTTCTATCTCGCATAAGTAATTTTTTCGAATCAGCTTTTAGTTTGTTGTATTTTTTTGTTTTTATTTTTTTTTGGGTCTTTGCGAAATTTCGCCCGCGCTGAGTTGCTTCGCATTTTTGTTTGCTATTTTTAAGCGCGTCCCGCGGCAACAGCTGCCAAAATTTGCTTTTCACTTTGTTGCCCACTGTATCTATCTATCAACTAGTGTTTGCCTCCTCTCTCCCCTCCCCACTCCTGCCCTCTGCCAGCTCCTCCCTTTCTCTGTCAGTTTGCTTTCTCGATGAACTGCATCGGCGATTGACATTTTATTGGCAGCTCAATTTTAGAAACTCACAAACTTGCCGCTTGCCACTTGCCTGTTGCATGTTGAACTTCGTGTACGTCGCCACTGTCCCTCCTTCTCTCTCATCCCTCTCCCCTCTCTTTCTCCTTTCCCAACCATTTCTACTTCTTGATTGTCTCTTTAAATGTCACTTGTACTCGCTGAAAGGTACAAAAAACCAGAGCAGCGATAAGCAAACTCTTCTTGTTCTTAATTGATTATGTGTTTTCATTATAATCAGTGTGAGCGCATTCAACTGCTGCCCTATTTCAACTAGCATCAGATCGTGCTAGAACTAACAAAGTAACTTGATCATCTTCGTCTACATTAACAAAGAAATCCCTCCGCTGTTTATAATTCTTCTTCTTCGAACTACCGAATCAGTTTGTCAGTTACTTGAAGCACTTCTTTGATATCATATGCGCTGCCGCGTGCATCGTCTAAGTTTCCCAGGCGATAACATGCCGCACTGTGTCACTGTTGTCACAGTAATCCAAGACGCACATGGCAGGGGATACCCTGTATATCAAATACTATATAGTCAGGCGAAATCAGAGTTAAGACCAACAAACAATTGAATTACTTGGAAATGTTTGCAAGGCGAGAGGGCGCAGAAATTACTCCAGTGCCAGAAAATTGTAGACAGAGAAAAGGAGGAGAAGCGGGTGAAGTGAAAAAAAGGAGTGAAGAGATGGGAGTAGCTACTTGAATTGCAGATTGCCATAAACAATAAACATGGCGACAATTCTCGGTTCGATTGGCAGGTGCAGCTATGCAGCCGGGAGTACGCCCCTTTTCGAGGCAAATAGGGGGCGTAAATATATTGAGATTGCTTATTAAGCGATTCAATCAAGTGCGACTCGAAATGGAGTTGAGTTGAGAGATACAGATACAATTGTTGACCGCCAGATGCGGATACAATTCATTGTGACGTGCGCTGATAATGGCGAGTGTTGAGTTGAGTTGAGTGCGTGTGTAAGCCATTTGATTATGCCCCTAACACACACACACACACACGCACACACAGATACATTGTATCTGTATCTGTGTATAGAGGGGAGCTTATTAAAAATTCAATTATAGAAATTGCCAACAATAATCGACTGAAAGTGACGAGACTGCGCAATGTGGGAAATGATTTTTATACTCTCTGTCTGCCGTTGCCTGTTTCCACCATTACCCTCCTCTCCCTCCCTCCCTCTTGCCTTCTTTTGCTGTCTTTCCTTTTGTTATGAATATGTCTCGTCACTTTGTTGATTGCATAACAATTGAATTACGTTTAGTTATATTTATTGGCACTTCACTTGATTAACTTTTATGCAATTTATTGCAAGAAAGCTTTCTGCAATTTCTGCGCTACTTCACAGACGCAAGAATTTTGTCTATTCGTCTCTGCAGTTGATCTTGAAACTGACTGACTGAAGTTCAAGTGTGTGTGAAGTGTATCGTCTATATCTCTTCTTATCGACACCATAAACAACAAACAATAAACCTCTAGAAGAGTTTATATTACAAAAATGAAAACAAAAGTCTGAAATGTCCGAAAAAAGCGCGCCGAATCAGCGGTATTTGAAGTGGCTATGCCTGGGCAAGGTCAATTACGGCACACACAGAGTGTGCACAGGTCGAATACGTAATTTGCTGTTAGGCTTTTGATGGCCCACACACACACACTAAAGCACACACAGTACATAGAACGAACATGAGCTCAATTTCATTCGTGTGCTGCAATAAATGCGATCGTGTGATTGAATCGATGTCCAGCTCAGAACATTGTATCTAACGTGCACGTATACTTGATATTTATGGAACATATGTATGTTTCGATATGTTTAGCATAGAAATCTGCCACTTTTCGATTGTTTATTGAGCGGAAATTTATAGAGAATCTATGAATAACGACTGGCTGAGAAATACTGCATCTATTCTTAGAAAATTGAAGTTGTAGGTGGATGAAATACTTGTGAAACTCATCAAACATTTTCGCAATTTCATTATGAATCTACTAAGGAATAGATTAGTAAATTATCAGTGGATGACTAACGCCTGAAAGTGAAACAGATACAGCGATCACTTGAAAGGCAGCACAGCTAAAAGGCCTACGGCAATATAAATATATTACCGGTTGATAAGAACTAAAGAAACCTAGACTACAGATACAGAGCATGATCACTCGAAAGACAGCAGAAATAAAAGCTTAGCGGGAATTTCGAATTGATAAGAACATTTTGGTATCAAATAAGCAAGGTGTAAAGAGAGAGAGAGAGAGAGAGGAGACAGATTAAAGGGACCTGACTCTACTCACATTTTATTTTGAAAAGAAACTCTTCTTTTTTTGCTATCTGGCGTCACGATGACTGTCGGGAATAATAGAATAATATACCCAGTCGCGAGTCGTCGCTCGTTGGTTGTGAAACTAGAGATATATCAGATTCTGTTTGTTGTCGTTGTTGTTGCTGTTGTTGTTGAATTTGAATTGTATGCGGAAATGTGAAAAGCAGAGAAAACTTTGCCCTAGAACAAAAGCGTCAGTCAACCCAAATCGAGCCTCTGTGTGTGTGTGTGTGTGTGCAGAGGCTGTGAAAACTGTGAAAACTCTGCACTGAGCTGAGCACGCGATTCGCTTGGGGTGTTTGTGCCAGTTTCACTTGAATGTCATCAAGAGAGAATACAGAATCGTATCTCAAAACGGGCATGAGAAGCCGGCGGGCTTTGTCTGCGACTTGGGGGCACCCTGTAGACGACACGATTAAAGGCATATATACAAATACTATATAGTATTTGCGAAAGTGTTGCCAGCTACCAAATAATATGAGAAGTAAACAAAAGCTATATAGCTAACGCTGTGGCAGTAGCCGGGAGCTTTATGGCAGAACCGGTTCGAGACAAACTGCGTTTTAGCTTATGCAATCAGCTTTTAAAAATATAAATGCAAATTTCATAAAGTCGCGCTTAATTGACTCGTTAAGAGTGTCTAATCGAGTCCGAACTGGCCGGGCCACCCTTAAACTCCTGCAGGCGTGCATTACGTATACGCAGCGTTTGCCAAATCCCTCTCGCCTTAATTGGTACGTGCTTAATTTGAGTTTGGCTATTTAGCTACTTCCCCTTTCCCCCCTTTTTATGTTTCTCCCTCGCACTATTCTGTTTTCGTTACGCCCGAATGCATCGCAAGTCGTTTTCAGCACACAAATTAGCAAGGTTCACAAATCGCTGCGAGTGGGGGAGACAGAGGGGCGCAGCAGAGGTGAGGATGGTGGTGGGAGAGATGAGGCAGATTTGAGGCTTAACAAATCTGCACCTGGAACTTTTTTGTGTGCTGAGAAAAAAAAAAAACGCAACAGAACAACACTTGAATGTGCGGCAGGCGGCAGCAACCTTCGTGTTGCATTTGCGTTTTGATGCCCTGCAAAACATTTTCAAAAGGGTATGCTAGCTTACAGCTAGAAGCAACATTGATATTAATTAGAATACTATATTTTGTCACTTATTATACTAAATAACTTGCAAACTTATCAAGATGAAGTCATATATGTATATAGTTAAACAACTTCTTAAGCTAACTGCAAAATTTCACAACAATTGCAGCAACAACTTGTTGCTGTGCAAGGTATCTGCTTGTTAAACATCCGCTATAATTTGCCATGCTTGTTAGATTTGACGTTGCACAACCCACCGGGCATCTGGCATCGGGCAACGGCAATCAGGGACAATTGTTAAAGTGCAATCATAATGCACAAATTCGAACCACGAACCACGCTGCCGTTGCCGTTTGTCGTTTGCCTTTGGCTTTGCCATTGGATGCTGAGCTGAACTGAGCTGAGTTGCGCTCTGAAGGTTGTCGTTTTCAATTTGTCATTTGCCGCAACGCTTTAGCTGAATTGCTTTATGTAATCAGACATTGAGTGGGGCAGATACGAAGAAGGGGGTGTAACGGATATGGTGACACGGGGGCGGAGGCACCGTTAATTCCAATGAGATTTACTTGACGTTTTTGAAACACTTTTGCGGTTAGTACAATGGCTACGGTAATAAGCATGTATGGTTTGAGAACTGTGCATTTAACTATCTTTCTATTTATGTTACTATGCATCTATGAATGTACAATAGATGTGAATAGACATGAATCTATCTAACTTTGAATCAATCCATTTAACTTTGGATCAATCTTTACTTGAATCTTGAATCACTACGAAACTATATTTAAATGAATTTATCTATAAGTCTTGTCAACTGTGAGTCTTCCTATGATTTTATCTATCTGTACATCTAGCTATCTGTGAATCAATCAATTTATTGTATTTTCCTTTAATGAATCTTACTTTGAAACCATCAAATTATGAATCAGTCTGTCGACACATCTGTGTTTTTATGAATCAATCTACTTTTGAAGCAATATATAATATCTTTTTGTTCATCAAACTAATCTAAATAAATAGAAATCTATCTATCTACCTACTTATTCATACAATAATCCAAGAAACTTTCTATCTCGAAATCTATCTACATAATTATAAAACTCTGTCGATTCATTCATGCAAAAGAAAATGTATTTTATTTTGTAATTTTCAAAGTGACATTTTTTCGGCATTTTGCTTTGCATCTACAGCCGATTTTATAGTGCAGTTAACAAGAAATGAGAATGCCATAAACCTGAAGCAAATGCAACATTTGCAATGCAATTCGCCAAATGCTTTTCAATTTCAATTACCAATTTACAATTGCGATTTTCATATGAATGTAAAAGTAAATTGCCCATTGGCAGGGGCCATTTTCAGCTGCCGCTGCCTGGGTTCATGACTGTGTGTGTGTGTGTGTGAGTATTTGCTGTGTGTGTGTGCGTCAGGTGTTGCCTTTAAATTGGCTTTAAGCCGTTTGGTCGCATCGATCGAGTGGAAAATATGTTTGCACAAATCGTCGATTGCCACAAATAAATGTGGAGGTAATTAAAAGCAACAGTTCACTGACTCTTGGCAAAGAATGCCGCTAAAGAGGGGAGGGTGGAGAGGGGAAAGGCCTAGAGGAGTAGGAGTAATGGA
Organism: Zaprionus indianus; assembly: GCA_018904595.1. NCBI lineage: Eukaryota > Metazoa > Arthropoda > Insecta > Diptera > Drosophilidae > Zaprionus > Zaprionus indianus. The sequence goes on along the minus strand of JAEIHA010000171.1, from coordinate 4,840,739 downwards.
ATTGTCAATCGTCAGCGATGCATGGCAAGCTGCGAAGTCGACTTCACTCTTGACTTGCTCTGACAGCGAAATTTGCGACACGACATGGAAAGATTGCACACATTACGCCACGACAGGCTGTATAGCTGTATATTTACCTTAACAAACTCACACACACACTCTTACACCCACACACACACACACACATGTAGACTGTCTATAATCTTTTTGGCACACTTTCTGGCCTCATCTCTACTGATGAGAGTTCTCTAGAAAATGCAGTCGAAATGCTCAAGAATTCTCGTTAAGAAATCAGCTAAAGCAAAACGCGGTCGCGCTTATCTTTCAGATTTGCTCATTTTGGCTATTTTCCTTATTATATTTCTGGCTTTTTTTTTGTATGTGGTTTCCATGCTGATAAGTTGTCAGCAAATACTTTTGGTTTTTGTGTAATGGAATTTCTTGTTATCAGCACGTGAAGTCTTCGCTTCGCCCTCTCCCACATTACGCAATCTGTTGATTGTTTTTTATTATTATTTTTATAAGTATTTCAAGTATTTACTTTTATATATACATACACGTATTTCCTTAATAGTTTACGATCATGCGGAATTCAATTCCCGATTTGGTGATTAGCTGAGTGAAACTTGTCAATTTTGCTGTTTGATAAAGCACAGCTAAAACTTAGCAATCAGCAGAGTAATTTTATTGTATTTGTGGCTAAGCAAGATAATGTTGAGGGCTAGAACATGGCATTACTTTTAATTTTAATTTCTGAAGAAATTCCAGCTTCGTGAAATATGTTAATTGTGATTCAATGTTCTGTGAAGCAATTAAAATTAACTGGCCTCCTCTCAATCAGAGTTCCTCAGAGTTCGGCAATTGTTGTGCTGCTGCTGTTGTGGCTGCTGCTGTGGCTGCTGCTGGGGCTGCTTCTGTGTCTGCTCTTGACCCGTTTTCCACAGTTCAGCAACTTTGTAAACCATCAAAGTAGTTTATCCCCTCCTGAAAACAAACAAAACAAACAAGCACTAAAGCTATAGTCCATGATGCTCGACTGTGTTATACCCGGTACACAAGTGACCAACACGATCGTTTTATTTTGTGTTGCATACTTTGCAGGGAACTGCATGGAAGTAACAATTTCTTAAATAACTTCTATGTTAATTGTCCGATTGCAATAAAATTTTCAGTAATCATTTAAACGTTGATACTCATTGTGTTTACTAATAATGAACTTTCCTGAACAGGCACAGAAGACAGTGAAGCAGACGGACAGACAGACGGCCAGACAGACAGACTCACTGACAGGCAGACAGACGGGCAGACATACAGACAGATAGAAATGAATATCGCTATATCGACTTGGCTGTTGGTCATATATATATGTATATATTGTAGGTTGTGGGCTCTGCCACGCCTTCTTCTGTCTGTTACAAACTTTTTCGGTTAACACAAAGCTATAATACCCTTCTACCCAAATGGTTAGCGGGTATAAACATTAAGTTTGTCGGCTTTTGTTTACACGTTTTTCGGTTTTCCGTTTTTAATGGAGCGTACTACACACACAATTCGATTGGGCAACGTCATGCAACGTCACGTGCCATTATGAGCTACGATTTGATGTTAGATTTCAGTTGAGGTTTTTAGCTTCGGTTTCCATTCGCAGCGGTAGCTATGCAAATCACGTGCCTGCGATCTGAATGAATGATCTAGTGAACAACAACAGTGCAAACACTTGACTTGACTTGCGCTTCGATTTGCACCGCATTGTTAAACGACATAGATACAGATACAAATCAACGAATGGCCTGAAAATGTATCTTAAGTCGCACTAACTATAAGCGACACTCGCTTGCTTGTGCGGGGCTCATAATGAGGCATGTGCTAACTGTGAGCTCATGATTTGACCGCAATTTGGCGGCAGACGGCAAAAAGTATCGAACAGATACATAGCGAGTGTGTGTGTGCAGCCATAGATATTCTCAATAGCCTGTGATTGATTAGCATGACTCTATTAGATATCTACGTGTGTGTGTGTGTGTGATATGCCTTTTATATAATATCGATGGTCTATTGTCCGGTACCTAAAAGTCTTGAGTTCATTTCTATATAAAAGTCAAGTAAAGCAGAATAAACAAACAGCTGAGAGCACTGCCAGAAAGGGTGGGTAAACTGGGGGTGGATGGCACGTGGAAAGTGAAAGATACTTTTATAAAAAATACACTTTGAAGGCATTTTACATGATGCAAAGTTAGGCAAAGTTACTGTGAGATATCAGTAATTCTATGATTATATATATATGATAAATGATAAAAACTTTTGATAAGTTAAAGATACTTTTAGTTCATTTTACCTTCAGTATCTTAGACATTTAAATTTACTTGACAAATCCACTCCAACTACTGCGCAATTGTTTCGCTCAGTGTAGCCACTTGTGCAGTTCGCTCAAAACGAGAATAGCACTCTCTTTCTCTCTCTCTCTCTGCTGCTCTCTCTCGCATTCAAATCAAAAGCTTTACACGCACTTGTGCTTGCTTATCTCTGTGTGTGCGTGTGTGTTTGTATTTGTATCTTGGCCCAGTAAATTCTTTTCAGTTGGCAAACAACAAATTATTTGCATTTTTTATTAGCCAACTGTGCGAATCTATACTCGATGCAGGTTCTCATGTGCGAATAGAACGCATGTATCTGCAAGATACACGTAATACTAATTGGAATATTTCAGTTGGAAATTGATTTACAGCTGCTCGCTCGCTCTTAACTATGCTAATTGCACTTGACAGTCTTGCGCTGAAGCCAAACAAAATCACATCAAGCCAGGCCAGGCCTAAAACCCCAAACCCAACCCGAACCCCAACACAATCCAATCCAATCCTATCCAAACCCATCACATTACATGGCATCGCTTCGATTCGATTCGATAGTGAAAAGCGAACTAAATGTTTTTCGAATAAATAGAAAACTTGTAAAGCTAATTGCCAAAGTGGAATGTCGAAGAGAGCAGGTTAGATAAACAGCGAGCGTGACGAGCGGTAAAAGAGAAAAACATCACCAGCAAATAACAAATAAAGGAGAAAAGCCCAACAACAACTGCAGCGGCAAATAAAAAATCCAAAAACTTCAATAATTATTGAATGAAATGCTAAAAAAAAAGACAACGTAAATAAACACAGCTGGGACATTAACGATCTACACGACGATGCTCAGTCAGGTTTTTCATATTTTTTTGTCATTACATTAATAATTACTGCGCTGCGCTGTGCTGTGCTGTTAATTAATAGATACTTCAGTCGTTTGCATCCCGTGGATTCTTTTGAAACTCAGAGCCAAAATACAATTTTCGGATTTGTAGCCCATTCTGTTTTAACCACAGTTATTTATTGTCTTTTGTTTCTCAAATTACAACTAATGCTAATAGATAAATCATAACAGAGATAGCAGCGAGTGGGGGAGAGAGAGAAAGAGGGGGGCGAGGCAGCGGGAGGGAGACAACGAATGTTAGGCAAATATTAGTTATTTTCTTTGGGAATTTTTTTCGTCGAACTTTCTACCGAGTTTCACTTTCCACATTGGCTTAAGCTTAAAGCGATAACGTCGCATCGCCAATGCGAAAGAAAGCCCATATAGAAACGGCAAGAAAGAAAGGAAACAGACAAACCAAGAGAGAAGGAAAGAGAGAGATGGAGAGGGAGAGAGAGACGCAAACCTCAACTCAATATCTAAAAGAAATTATGCAAATGGCTGTGGCAAAGTTGAATGCGTCGAATTAATTCACATCCAAATCGAAAACGAAATCGAATTCGAATACGTATGCAATTCAACGATTGCGCAATAAAATGCCTCGATTTACATACGTGTTTACATGCATAATGGAAATGGGAAATTGGGCATGACATGTGTATTTTTGTGGGCTGTGGATCTGCTGTAGCCAAAAGTTCCGGTTTGTTTGTTTGATTTATTCTGCAAAGGGTAAAGCTAAATAATTTTTTACTATTTCTGAAATTTTCTACAATGTATACAAATAATAATTATGTAATATATATATTTATATGTACTCATGTTCACTAAAGGTTTTCCCTTTTAACAACACTTTCAACGCATGTTCAATGCGAGCTACTTTCCGCTGCTCAATTCATTCTTACTTAAGTTTTTTTTCCTTGCGGTTCCGTTTTTTCCAATTAGTCTTCGTAAAAGCGGAAAAGTTATAGACTCACTGCTTTATGTAAACCCAATGGCGTTTTTAGCAAATTGTTATTAATGACAATTACTAACACGATATATGATCTCTAGCTCGGTATCGTCTCTCGGTCTCGTCTCGTAGTTCATTATTTTAGCACGTTTTGCTGCTAACTCGATGTCTGAGATAAGTGTAAGTCATATGACTAAGCATAGTGCATGGGAGGGGTAGGGGGGCGTGGGTTAGCACAAGTGAAAACCGGTTACTGCCCACAGTCGGACTGTCAACGGTGTCTGTCTATAAGGTAGATCACATATGGTATATGGAGACTGTTTTAGTTTTACCGCTAACCGCGGGCAACAAGTTGGAAATGTACTTTTGTGGTAATAGGTTAGGTCTTTAGCTCACTCACACACACACACACACACACACACACTGATAGACCGAGTCAACTGAGGCACTTGTCAGCCAGAGCTTCAACTTAGCCCCTAGGCAAGCCCAGAGGCGTGCGGAAAAGGGCGTGGCAACGGGCAAGCGACCGCACTGACACCGATCTACTCGTGGCACATTTTCCATACTCATTTCTCATTTCTCTTCGTATTCATTCATTCATTCTCTTTGCACTCACTTGTCTCGCACATCTACAAGCGTTGTTTTTGTTGTTATTGTTGTCTGTTGCCTGTTTATGTTTAATATTCCCTTGTTTTTTGCAATGTTCAGACTGTTGTGTATGAATTCTAGTTGAGCTGACGCAGCTATTTCGCATACCCTGGCAATGGGAGTGTGCTAGGTAAGGGGTATATGCAGTTGATAGCTTGTTCAAGTGGGTGTAAGGAATATATAGCTGATTATATAATACTGTTAAGTGTTGGTGATTGGGTTTTCTACTTGTAATCTATCTTTAATCTGTAAACCCAACTATCGTTTGTTATCTCTAATGCAGTGGTATCTGATAGTCTTGGCCTTCGTTTACTAGCTTTTCTTGCTGCTGCTGCTGCTGCTTTTTGTTTGCCTTCGTTCGAGCTGTCTGTAGATTGCTTATAAACTGGGCCAACGTTTGCTTAACAGACTCTTCGCGCTTCCCCCCCCTTCCCTTTCGTTTGGCCCCCTTTTCTAACCCGCCCCTGGGCAATCGCATTTTACAATATCTTGGCTGCTGCACTTTACTTTTGTTTGTTTGCCCATCTTGGCTGGGCGTGCGAGTGTGTGTGTGTGTGTTGCATCGATTTATATTTATGTGTTGCACTTTTGAAAGTTGAATTAATTTACTGCAGTTACCAGATACAATATAAAAGATACAAGATACGAGATACGAGAAACAACAAGCTACTCATGCATCTGGCATCTGTTGCTCTTGCTGTTGATGTTGTCATCGTTTTGTAGCCATATTATAATATATACAGCCAACTCCTCCATACGCCCCCTCAGATACAGCTGCTGCGACTGCTGCGACTGGCTTCAGGCCAAAAGCTTAGCCCACGTTTCTGTTTTCAACGCACATGTTGCATGCGTGGAATTGGCCAAAAAGAAGGCAGGCAGGCAGACAAATCTAGCTGATCTACATATAGTACATATGACAGTCTATATAGCAGTCTATATAGTACTCAATAAGTAGACAGACTCTCTCACTCTCTCCCGCTCTCTGTCTGTCTCTCTCGAAAGTTTAAAATAAATGACACACGCTAGATATAATAATATTTTTACTATATACACAGATATGGGGAGCATGTATATATATACGATATATAGTGACGCAAACAGTGACTGAAAGCATACGACACACACTTTTAGAAGGACGCCTCGAGGCTGAGGCTTGTCCCACCATCGCCGGCGGAAGTGGGCAGCCTGCTGCGGTGTCTCGTCTCGTCTCGTCGTCGTCGTCGTCGATAACCACACACAAAGTCCAATAACGCAATCATATCTATATCTAGCTATATTTTTATATTTATGTATGGGTAGCTGATTATGTATTTGCATAGGCAGAGGAATGGAATTGGGAACTAATTGCCAGAGAGAGAGAGAAAGAGAGCGAGACATTGATAATAAATCGTTCATCGTGTTAATTAATAATAAAAAAAAAAAAAAAAACTTTTGCGCCCCGGCAACTGCATTTGGCCAAAGATTGTTGCCACACGTGGGCACATATATAGTGATATATATAGCATATAGAGTCGTTCCATATCGAACAGTGCAGTGCGTCCAATTAAGGTTAACAAAATAATCATAACAAAAGCAAGAAAAGCCAAGAGACTCTTTTGCCAATGCGTCAACAACAACAACAACAACAACAACATCAAGTCGTGGCTCTGGGAAACTACCCACAACAAAGTGGCTTCGTCGTGTCCATAAAAGGTTTTTTATTTGTTGTATTTTATGTATGCCAACAACACTTGGCTGCTTGACCATAGTCGGTAGTTTTTATTATAGTAGTGTGCCAAGCGAAAGGTGGAAAGAGCAGAGATTGTAAACGATACTTGCGTTGGCAGAACGAGATGAAAGACACGAAAGACCAGTTGAAATAGGGATTAGGAGACATAAAACTACAGCATGGCAAAAGAATAGAAAGATATGAACATGAAAACAAGTTTGAATTCGCATAAAAACATTGTGTAACTTTCAAAGTGGCGGAAGAAACTTATGAATTAAATGACTAGACTAGCTACAGCTCTACAAACTGAAATTCTTCCAACTCTTCAAGCTCTTTCATTTTTCCTTATGGCACAGAATCTTAATGATTATGGTAAGGGAAAAAAGACTTGCTGTAGTACTTTAAACTGAAATGATTTAACTCTGCAGTATGTCTTTTAACATCTGCTCTTTCTTTTCTCTTACTTAACTACAAATCTTTGTATCTACGTCAAAATAGAATAGCTATTTATTTCTTGACACTGAAATACTTCAACCGTCTATAACACCTGCTCTTTTTAAAACTCTCTACCACTCTTTCCTTTCTTTTGCTCTTGCTCTCTCTCTCTCCCTGAACTTCCGAATTAAACTCTAAATCTGAAACCATACAGTGCATACTCGTGGCTAATTTGCTATGCGTAACACGTTTTTGAAAATTATTCATAACGGCGCCGTGTCGTTCCTGCTTCCTCCTCACTCCATGATTATACAAATTATCTCAACTGTGTTACTATATACTTACTATATACTTACTGCACACTAAAACTTAAGTCTTGTTAGGGAATGTTGTACACTGCTTATCGCTGTTTATCTGTGCTCAAATATTTGCCAAGCATGATATAATCATTAGAGTAACAGACGGCAGGTTTAGTTAAGCAGATACTTCTAGAGAGGGAGAACTGAAAGAGAGAGAGAGAGAGAGAGGGGGAGAGAGCGCATACTTACTAAACTGTAATGTGCTGCATTGCGTATACGCAGCGTGCACTGCAACAGCCAGCAGCTACAGCTGCTCTCATTTCAATTTACTCTCAGAGAATAGACTTTGTCGTCTGTGTCGTGTGTGTATGTGTGTGTGGGGGGGTCATTTTGTGTGATGTAGTGTAGGCGTTGCCGAAAACTGTTACAAGGTTGTGTCAGCAATTGACAACTTATCATTGGAAGGGGGTGTGGGAAGGGGAAACTGTGCCCCTCTCTTGCCTCCTCCGCGCTCCAGCAGCTGCTCCACTTGGCGCACATTCCAGTTGGCGTGTTTTTTTGATGTTTTGGCAAGGCATTTAGCATTTTTCTCAAGTATTCGACCGTTCTTAACCCAAATGCGCCGTTGATGACAACAGGCAAGGCAAGCATGCGAGGCAAGGCAGGCCAGGCATGTGTGGCAACAGTTTTAGCGCTCTGCTAAGTATCTTTTGTCTGCTCTTTCTTCGCTTTTTGGCGTGTACATGGCACCGAGCGACGAATTGCCTGCCAAGTGCTTTATTTTGTCTGCCATTAGCTGAACGATATGTTGCCATTAGACGATAATTGAGAAGGGGGCGCAGGCGACACAGAGATTACGTGGTGCCAAGCTTGAACAACAACCCACACACACATCCACTGTGTGTGGCTCCAGCATTGAGCCATGACCTTGGGCTACACCCACCACGGCTAGACAGATAAATAGTTTTTTGAAACTGGTTGCATATTTCTCATCTCTCTCTCTCTCTTCTCCTCTGTATCTCCTCTGCAGATTCTACAAAACCTGGGCAAAGTTGATCGCACCGCAGACGAAATCTTCGATGATCATTTGAACAACTTTAATCGCCAACAAACAAACGCCAATAAACTACAGAAGGAGTTCAATAACTACATAAGATGCGTACGCGGTGAGTTACCAAACCCCAAAAAACCAATCAAATATCGATAATAAAACTGGATTTATTTACTTTGCAGCCGCACAAACCGCCTCAAAGTCACTGATGGATGCCGTGTGCGAAATCTACGAGCCACAGTGGAGCGGATACGATGCACTGCAAGCACAAAGTGCCGCCTCGGAGAGCTTGTGGTTGGACTTTGCACACAAGCTGGGGGATCAGGTGCTGATACCACTTAATACATACACTGGACAGTTTCCCGAGATGAAGAAGAAGGTGGAGAAACGCAATCGCAAGCTGATCGACTACGATGGTCAACGTCATTCGTTCCAGAATCTGCAGGCCAATGCCAACAAGCGCAAGGATGATGTTAAGGTGAGCAGAGCACAAAAGGAGGATAAAGAGACATATAAAATAATAGAGATATTTGTGAATTCTCCTTTAGGTAACCAAAGGCCGCGAACAGTTGGAGGAGGCACGTCGCACCTATGAAATTTTGAATACGGAACTGCATGATGAGCTGCCCGCCCTCTACGATTCGAGAATATTGTTCTTGGTTACCAACTTGCAGACACTGTTTGCCACCGAGCAGGTGTTCCACAATGAAACGGCCAAGGTGGGTGGCTTGAAGCATATGCAAGATTACATGTATTGTATACTATATATCTACTTCTTTTATTCGCCAGATCTATTCGGAACTTGAGGCTATTGTTGACAAGTTGGCCACAGAATCGCAACGCGGCTCCAATACGCTGCGCAAACAGACAAGTAGGTCGACCCATTACTATACAGTTATTCCCTTACTTATCATATATTTATATCTTTGTCGATCTGTGCAGTAAACGCCATCAAGACTTCGAGTCCAGTGCAATCGCCAGTGAACAAACTGAACAACGCCAATGCAAACAACAGCAACTATCAGAATCAGATCACCACAAACGGTGGCTCCAGTCTGGCCAACAGTCGTAAGTAGCGGTCCCCTCCTTGACCCATCTTAATAGTCAAGGATCGTAGCAAAGACTTCGCTATATCTACATGCTATATCTCCTATATATCTCTCTTGACTCTACTCGATAATCTTTTTCCGTTTCTTATGCCATTTTGCGCATTTACGTTTTTTATTTCGTTTGTATCTTTTGCTTTTTATTCCCGTTTCTTTTTATGTTTTACAAAATAAATTACCAACAATAAAACGATAAATTTTATAAATTGCTTAAAATTGTACAAAAACAAATGCATTACATATCGCCAAAGTGTAAAATAAATTTCCCCATTTTGTATTCCCCCAAAAGAACTCAATATTATACACAATATATAAGATAATCAATTCTATATAATTTATGCACACTATATGATTATGTTTATGATATGATATTCCATTATGATTTTGCAAAATTTAATGGCATATGTTGATATTTAATTTTGTTTTAGTTTTCGGCAATTTATAAAGAAATCTAGCAAACATTCCCTTTGTTGGTGGGCTCCCATCCCCCAGAAAAAAAAACTATCCATGTAAAGTGTAAAAAACTATTCAACTGTAATTATGCAATAGTTGCTAGTTAATTGTTAAGTGAGCTTGACTAATTTCTAAAGATCATTTACAGAACAGTTCGCTTTTTGCACTGCGGCAGGGAGTCCCCCTTGAAAACAAAGGAAATGTTGCATGTTTCTCTTGCTTTTCTCTAAAAAAAAAAAAACAAAACAAAAACTGGCCCTGATAGACCTTAAATTCTTAACATGCATGTCTTGAGTTATATATTTTACCTTTTTCTCTTTCTTTACGAATTAAAATTTAATTGTTTTTGTTGGAATGATGATGCTAACCCCCCAAAAACAAAAAATAACCAACAAATACCACACACATATTAAAAAACATACAACCAAATCAACATCAACGTATAAAAAAACATAATGAAATAAATACACATAAAAAACAAAATATAAAAAATAAAAAAAATTAGCAACATCCACAAACTCGTCGATGGTTGAGCCACGATTTGATTCAGTTTCTTCAACGCCAGAACCTAGGCCAGAATCGGCACAGCCGCCAGAGCTGCCGCACATCCCCTCGCCGGCAGCTACAGCTACAGCTGGAGGAGATGCGGCAACCAATGGAGCAGCTAAGTTGCCGGAGGATGATGAGGAGCTGGCCAGCCCCAATGCGAATACGTCGAATACAATAACTACGACGACAACAACAGCAGCAGCAGCAGCAGCAGCAACAATACTGAATGGCAACAACAATGAACAGGCAGCAGCAGCAAGAGCAACTACACCCAGCGGCAGCCCAGTAGCAGCAGCTGCAGCAGCTCCACCACCAGCAAAACCCGCCGGCAACGACACCAACAGCACCACCAGCAGCAGCAGCACCGCAACAACAACCACAACAACAACAACAGCAACAACGGCTATTGCTGCTTCCGGACAAAAAGAGCCGGGCAAGCAGCCGAAAGAGTTGCCGGATGGCGGACAATCGAATGCCAATGGCAATGCGGCGAGTTCGCTTGAGGAGCACAAGCAAAAGAAATTAGGTAATGCAACAACAACAACAACAAACACAATTCACACCACGCACTACTCAGTTACAGAGACAGAAACAGTTAGCGACAGCAATAGCCAATTAGTTAATAGCCAGACAGCAACAACAACTACAGTTGTTAAGCATAATAAAAATCCCTTTGACGACGAAGACGAACGCATCTACGAGGTGCCCAAGGGTGAGTTCCATCTACGATATTCGGAAAACTATTAAAAAACAAAACAAGCAACCAAGAACTGGGTCTGTCTGTATTTCTCAACACACACACACACACACGCACACAAGATGCGTACATACACGCGTGCACGCACTCAAACGCGTTTACACAGTGTCTGTCTGTCGTTTGTCGTGTGTCTGTAACTCTCTCTTGCTCTCTCTCTCCGTTTGGGTACCACTTCACGTAAATCTCTCTCTCTCTCTCTCTATGTCTCTCTTTATTTTACTTTCTTTTGATTTGTATCCGAGAGAGGCTGCGCTTGTCTATTGTACTTTGTTTTTATAAAGCTTCAGTTTCTGTAATGATGTCTGTATCTGTATCATATCGTATACGTATCGTATTGTCAAACTACAAAGGTGCAACGCATGTGCGATTTCGGGTGAAACAAAATACATACAAATAAACATTTTATATATAGAATTAAACATTTATTGTAATAAAATACACATTAAGGTTTAGTCTATAGATCGAATCATGGAATCGGTTTCATATCGGAGTAAACAGAGAATATGTTTTTCATTAGAAATCTAAGAACTTCACTTCTTTGTTTACTCACTACGAACTCACCCATACATACGTAATATTAAGTATATAAACACCTCGCATATTATTATATTATATATCCATGCTTGTATATACATTGGTGCATTCATTCGTACATATATCGTAAGTAGCGTACAATTGAACAAAAAAACGAACTCGAAACTGGTTGCAGGTGTCCACTGAAAGTGTATGTAGGTTCTTAGTTGTCTAAGTTGTCTTCATTCTTCATCTGATCACCGACAAAAATATAAAACCAACACTGTTGCTTGCACGTTTGTTGCTTAAGTCTTTTGTATTAACGGTTAAGCCGGTTGCCGTCGTTGAAAAAAAAAAACAGAATCAAGCAAACCAACCCCGACTAACCAATGCCAGGCTGCGTTTTGATTATGCATTAACAGCAAGTTTTGTTCTTGCTTTTGCGTTCTGTTCACTAAAATACGATTTATGCAAAGTTCTTATGTACAAGTAAACACTAATCAATATTAATATTATAATATATATCTATGGTATATAATTGATTGATTGATTTTTCATCGTATTCATTATACAAATTGTTCTGTCATTATAATTCACAGATGCCAACACAGCCGATTTGCCACCTGGTGTGCTATATCGCGTGAAGGCGACTTACGGCTATGTCAAGGAAGATGTGGATGAGCTGAGCTTTGAAATTGGCGATACCATTCGTGTCATTGAGTACGATGATCCCGAGGATCAGGTATGCTTCATTAGTGCCAAGTAAACTCCTCTGCACACACACACACACATACATTGCTTTGTAGTCGTGTCCCACACACGCACACTCAAGAGTTACGCATGCGCTAGTTATTCCCCCCGGCCGCTATCTGGTACAGGGTATTACTTCCTGTCTTTATTGATTGTAGTTTTTTATTTCCAATTTACAGGAAGAGGGCTGGCTAATGGGTCAAAAGGAAGGCACTAACGAGAAGGGACTGTTCCCGGCCAATTTTACTCGACCAATTTGAAAAGTTGACGCGGCAACGATGACGGAATGAATGCAACTAATAACAAAAGTGAACAAACAACAGCAACAACAACAGCAAGAACAACATTAAGAAGATCAGCCCAAATTTTGTTATATACTGAAGAAAATACATTTTACATAAATTATACAAATAGTTATGAACGAACCCAACTTTCGGCCAAACTTTTACACAGCGCTGCGCCAATATTTATACAGATCTAACATACATACATACATATATTTTTGTTCATTTTGTCCATAGGAAACTGTGTTTCTTGTATAAAATCTATTGTTTTCATTGATTTCGATTCAAATTTCTTGATTTGTATGCAATAAAAAGTCGCGTATTTGTTAAAGCAGTGCTTCCAAAACATTATTATTATTATTATTATTATTATTATTAATATTGTTGAGAAATGATTGCACAGAAAATATTTTGAGAAAATGTTTCAAAAATATTATTATTTTCTTAGTTCTAAGATTAATCAAACAATTTAACAACAACAAAAAAAAAAAAAAAACAGAAAAATACAAAACGAAACAAAGCAAAATAATACGAATGAAAAATCTACAACCATAAACATATACACATACGCATACATATACATAAACATATATATATTATTTGTTAAATCTATTATTGTGCTCATAAATAATACGATCAAAATGTATCTAATTTGTAATTTGTTAAAAGGCAAAAGGCAAAGATGAACCATTTAACGCATATCACTCTCGATAAGAAGCGTGTTCTAAACACTATAAATGATGAAGATCGAGAGGGAAGGACGAAGACGAGACGCAATAACCTTTTGTATATGTATTTTGCAAATCATGTAGTACGAGTTTTATATAGTCAATTGTGTGTTTTGAAGCGATGAGAAAATGGTCACCAGAAAATTACCGTTTTTGGTTTTAATCGGAATACGACATAAAATTGTTTAAATTAATATATACATACATATATTATTTGTAGCTGTTATTTAGTTGAAGAAATCGAGCAGCAAAACTCTCGAAATACAAACATACATAACCTAGCATCAGCTTTATAACATTGAAAACAAGCCAATAGTCACTAACAGATTCATTCTCCTCTGTATCTTTGTTTAACAAATCGAATATATTGATATTCAGTTTCATTTTTGTTTACCAACCGAGATAAGAAACGCAAATATCCGTAAAACAAATATAATGTACACATACAAACATAAATACATAACGTACTTGTTTTCTTGACATCTGTAAAGCTATTATTTTAATATTGTTTAATTAATTTTAACATTTATTTATCGCATGAACACATTGAACAAATGATAATAATTTACAGAGAATCAAATAAAACATAGATTAAACAAAAGCCAACTGTTTTTTTACATATACTTTAACGATTTGAGACAAAACGAAACCCGTTACAGCATCAAAATTGAAATGCTTAAGAATTTGCAGTATTTATTTGGTATTTTAATGGCTGGCCACACTTTAAATTTTCCATATATCGCACATTTCGATATGTTTGAAATAACGAGCTGTGCGTTAGCTTTTTAACGCAGCCCTGGTATTTTGTTCTCTTGTTTAAAAATACTACCCGCATAATAATGTTTAATACTCATAATCAAGTTGTTCTGCTAGTCAGGATAGCGTATATCATTTTGTGATAGTATACATTGTTTTTCTGCAGACGTTCATCGTTATAGTCTTTTTTAAAAAAACATTGAAGTTTCGACGACAGCGAAGAAGGACTGGAATAATACTGACTGACACATAAATAAAATCTTACTAAGCTCAACTTACCTTTATAATAACAATGCAGTGCTGTAGTATTTCGGAAGAAGAGAAACAGCAAAGAGCTATGAATCGAGAAATTAATGAAAAGCTCAAACTGGACAAGAAAATAACGAAAAAAGAATTTAAAGTTTTATTACTTGGTGAGACATTCTTCGTAAGAAAATTCTGAGACTCCTCTATCGCATATTTCCAATAAGTTGTGTATATGTATGCGTCAATTCTAAAGCAACATAACATTACTAATTTCGCAACCACAAATATATAAAATATAAATACTTATACAATTTATACATATATCCAGGCACTGGCGAGGCCGGCAAATCAACGTTCCTCAAACAGATGAAGATTTTGAACGGCGACGGATTCACAAATGAAGAGAAGGAAGAATTTAAACAAATTGTGTTTAAGAATTTAGTTCAATCGATACAAACAATCATCGTGGCCATGGATGAGCTTTATATACCATATGATAGTGATGAAAACCAGGTTAGAGTCTATACCAAATAGGATTATAAATATATCATATTTGTTTACATATTTTAATTAGGATCTTGGAAATAAGTTGATGGTCATTGACTATGATGCTGTGACAACCCTCGATGAACAATACTTAAAAGCTATGAAAATATTGTGGTCTGATAACGGCATTCAGCAATGCTATAATCGAAGAAGGGAATATCAGTTAATAGATTCAGCCTGGCAGTAAGTCTATATAGATAGATACGAGTACAATATGAAGTTCCATTCATAAACATTTTACAATTAGCTTCTTGAGCAACATTAATCGCATAGGACAACGAGATTATTGGCCCAGCTTAGAGGATATTTTGATATGCCGAAAAATGACAAATAGTATAGCGGAGTATAAATTTAACCTGGGAACCAGAATAGTAAGGTAACTATACAAAAATCTTTTAAATATTTGTATAATTCGATGAAGCGAACATTACCAACATTCCTAACGATATTAATAATTACATTAAAGAATGATTGACGTTGGTGGTCAGCGATCAGAGCGCAGGAAATGGATTCGTTGCTTCGATGATGTTGGGTTGGTTATCTTTTTGGTTGCCATGTCTGAATTTGATCAAACCCTAAAAGAAGATATTATTGCTGTGAGTTATATGTGACATTCAATTAAGTTTCTTCAGCTCAATCCTCGCTTATCTTATGCAGAATCGTATGGAGGAATCAAGGGTATTATTTAAACATGTTCACACTGCCATTTGGTTTGAAAATTCATCGTTTGTGGTATTTTTAAATAAAAAAGATCTATTGGAGGAAAAAATCAAATATTCACATTTGGTAGACTATTATCCAGAATACAAGGGTGAGTCCTTTCAAAATATATAGATCGATTTATTCAAAGGCTTCTAATTTTTGAAAATTCACTTTGAAAAGGTCCAAAGCATGATGTAAAATCAGCTCGTGAATATATACGAGATATGTTTGTGGATAACAATAAACATATGTATAGTCACTTCACATGTGCAACGGGTAAGCAGAATATCAATGAATTTGTGAACATTTAATTATCAGCTTCTTTTTAACATTAGACACCGAGAACATCAAAAAAGTTTTTTCTACGGTTAAAATTACCATTATGCAAGACATCCTTGGCGATTTCACTTTATCTTAGTCATTTAAATCCGAAAATAGCTCGTTAATGATTTTTAAAATTTCTATGGTATATCTTTTTATAAACATGAAATTTATATATATTTGAATAAACTTATTTACTAGTCTTTTGTAATTAACTTAATAAGATTGTTTTTTTTAAATTCATCAAACTGAAAAATATACTTACAACTCAGTCAATTGAGAGATTATATGCTGATTAAGTGAAGTGCAAACGTGATGAATCAAACAATCAGAGCTGCGCGGAAAAGGTGATACGCATAGCTCATATTTTAGTGTGCAGGGTTTTTTATTTAACGCTGATAATAGAGATCATAACTTCAGTTCCATAAGTTCTGTTTTCACTCGATAGTGGGCGTTCAGTTCCTTGTGTATTATTCAGTAGTTTGGCCACACTGTTTTTGCACGAATTAATCGATAGTCGCACGTAATTTGCAGCCCTTGTTAGCATTTTGTAGAGGCCCTGGAAAATAAAATCGTATGACGTCAAAAATTTTGCGCAGACCAAATCGCGCATATCGAAGCGCCACCTTGTAAGTTTCTTGCAATCATGCTCCTATGTCGGTGACTCTTTCGTGTGTGTTGGTGTTGCGTTAATAAAAAAGTGTAAATACTTAAGAAAATTAACTAGTTGACAAATCGAAAAAGTCACAACGGGTCGTGCGTTAACGTTAAGCGAACAATGCAAAATCAAATATGTTGTGAGTTTCGCTTGGAAATCAACACACCGACAAACCCAGCAGCACCAGCAGCAGCCAGTCCAGAAATACAAGAACCCATTTTGCCAAGAATCGTTAACAAATTTTGAGCATATAAATACAAATTGTGCAACTGCAACAGACTAGTGATATAGCCACATAAAACGGGCCGCAAATTGTTCAACAAATTGGCTTTTAAGAATTGACAATTTTCTAGCCAAATTTTTTTTCATATTCGTTTTTGCCTCGCCCTCGCTCTGTGTGTATAGCAGTGCGCGTGTGTGTATAGAGGTGCGAGCGAAACAGCTATACAGCTACAGGGCACTATCTATCTATCCTATTAGTGATATCTGTATGTCTTATTTGCAATTTGCATTTATGCTGATGTTGTAATTTGTTCAATTCTCGAATTTTGTCATATATTTATTTGCATTCGCATTCGATGACATTTTGCAGATGCATTTGAATACATCCCCAATGCCAAATTTAGCGGTGACAACACTGCAGTGAACTGCTTGCTCGCCCAAACAGCATGTTTTGGCATTATTTAGCACATTTTGCGAACAGGCAATAAATTCCTTCTTTTTTTGTGCCAATACAGTGGGTGGGAGCCAGAGTACTTACAACAACGACATAAAAAGTTAATGTTATTGTACCCGCACATTGATATATTAAATATCACCACAAAGAGACACTGTTCAACTCGAGATGAGAATATATTCTTTAGATTCGAGAATTACTTGTACGTCGACGTCGAAATAGTCGGTACAAAAAGTATCTGCCTGTTGTTGGGTGGGGTGTGTGGGTGAGCTGCTGTTGCTTTTCCTATGGCTCTTACTGTGACTGTGAATGTGAATGTGGTTGTGCTGTTGCTCTGGCTGTTGCTCTATTAAATAAAGTGCTTATATACAGCTTGTCTATAGCTAAATATGCATCTACCTGTTATCTCTTTTACTTGCAGTTCCACTGCATACCGGAAAATAAACAAATACAAGAAGCATAAAGTATGCAGAAAATTAAATACAAAAGGAGCATTTAATGGTGTTTGCGAGTGAACAGAGCAAATAACAAGAGAAGAATCACAAATAATAAAGAATAATATTACGGAAACCCTAAGGAATTACCTTTGTGCTCGTCGTCATAAAGAGTTTTTGTTTAAATTACTAATTCAAAATCTTCGTTGCATTTATAAACTGGTAACAGAAGCAAAGCTGAATTAAAAACAAATCGCAGACAGTGGAACAAAACGATAGAATTGCATAGAATCCGCAACAAGTCATGCAAGAGTAAATCCAAAAAATAAAAAAAATAACTAAAACAATTCATTAAACAACTACACACGTTCCTTAAACTAATGTTTTCCAACCGCAAGTTAATCAAACGATAACACGATTTAACCACATGTCGTGAAGCTAAAGGAAACATCACCTCACATAACCACATAAGAATAAATACATACATATACACACATATACATATATTAACTTACCATATATGTGTATATATATATCCAAAACGACACCGATTTAAATTAACTTCAGGGAAACAATACGAAAAACCATAAAGAAAAGCAGCAGACAACAAAATTCTTTTCATATTATTATTTAGTGCTAGAAGATAAACCGACCACAGATTAATTTGATTAACTAACAAGAAGCTGAAAGAAAGTTATGAAAAGCAACAAAAACCACTGGATAATCTCGTCATAAAACTGCATCGTCGTCTACTAAATACAATTAGATGTATTCGTCTCTCTCACCGAGCAACTGATAGTTTAATGCGTAAGTAACAACAAACTGTATTCACAGTTCATACATTATTAAATTAAAAACTTTAATTCACCACTGTTCCGATTTGTTGGGTATTATTCAAATATTATGACACTTGTTGCTAAAGTTTTAAATAAGAAGAAATACTATATATTTAAAAGGCCTGATAAGAGTTATGAATAATAATGCGGATCTAAATTCCTATATATGTATATTACTAGTGAGTAATATGGCCGGGACAATTGAGCGAATCTCTGTGCTGGCCTCTTGCCCGCCTCCAGTGTTTGGCCAGGGAACCTGCGACAAACCTGTTGAGAATGTTTGTTTGTCTCTGTTCTTCTATTCTCTTTGTATTAGTTTATGGGGTGGATCTAGGTGGCGATCTACTGCATATATACCCCCCTTTATATATATACTTGTATGTGTGTATACAGCCGTAAAAAAGTGTTGAACTTATTTTAACGACCCGCAGAATAAGAACACATATCAAGTGTGCCTGCCTACCTTATCAAGATACAAGATGATACAAGCCTCATTTGTGTGTTTGTGCACATGTTTCGGAATTTATCTCGCTTCTCTTTATCTGACTTTTGATACTAGCTGCTACTGTTGTCTAGCGTGCCAGATAATCACCTCAGGCTCACCTGAGTTCCCCGCGTTGACTTTGATTCGTAAACTGTGTAATTATTATTATCTTCCGATTCGATTTCTCTGGCTTTACTTGACCAACTTTGCTTTTCCCTTGTATGCCCAGTATATTTCTATATATAGCATGGAAATTATTTTGGTTATTTTATGTGCCAGTTTCCTAGAATCATTTAAGTTGTTTACATCTTTATTACGTTCAGTGGGGGCGTCTTGGAATGCCATTTAAATACTTTGGGTACAAACTATTGATAACTAAATAATGTTTATTTTCTTCTTACAAAGTAAATTCAACTATATATGCGGGAGTCTGTTTATAAACAAAGCTTTGTTTCTGTGTGCACGCAAACCGCAAACAATTCCTAAGTATTATAAATATTAATACTGATTCGAAGAGTTTAACTTGTTGGGGGTAATTAACGTTGTTACACTGATCACTCTTTGATCTGATGATTTCTTATAGGGAAGTGAATCCAGTTTCATGCAGAATGGCCAAGGCCATTGTATGAGAACGAAACTTCACATGATCTTGTTAAAAATTGGTATTCTCACCAGTTTTACACGGCTTGATAATGTAGACCTCCTCCAAAATTGCTAAGGTACCGCTAATTGGATACTTTCTACTTATAATAATATTTTTTTAAACTTCAAAATCGGTCGATAGTATTATGTATGAAATATGGCATTAAATTTAACATATATCATTTTACTCTTTCCCTAATTCAGGCTGTACATCTACGACGTGCATCTGTTGAAATTGCCGTGCCCCCGATGTGGTCATCACACTTGTATTTATCATTGTCAGAAGAGAGATGCACCACAGTCGGTTTAGAAAGATAGTCACCGAGAGAGCAGAATAAACTAAATCTATCCCACAAAACACACACACAGCTAAACACAAAAATCTACACAAAAGTGAAGCCTTCAAGAGGAAAGTAAGCAATAGCCAAAGAGAGCCTGAGTGTCGTAGGAAACAGCGAGCAACGCCAAA
Source organism: Zaprionus indianus (assembly GCA_018904595.1). Classification (NCBI taxonomy): domain Eukaryota; kingdom Metazoa; phylum Arthropoda; class Insecta; order Diptera; family Drosophilidae; genus Zaprionus; species Zaprionus indianus. The sequence goes on along the minus strand of JAEIHA010000171.1, from coordinate 4,820,517 downwards.
GTACAAATGCTCACGAGCAACTAAATCGAAATTCAAAATAAACTATACACACAACAAGAATTATATAGAACACTGTAGAGAGCGGAGCTGGATTAAAACATATTTTTGGCTAATTAAAGGAGCTCGAACTTTATGAAAGAGCAGCGAAACCAAAAACAGGAACGATACAAACAAAAGCTGTAACACTTTTAATTTATAACTTTGTGTGTGAATAGAACTAGAGAAAGAGGGAGAAGGAGAGACACAAGGAGGATAAACTAGCTTTTCTAAAAACGACGATTTCTGCAAGTCACGGAGCGTAGAACAGGGTCTGTAGAACGCGTAAGCGTCCTTAAAACCAGTTAGCATGGAGTGCTGTTTATCAGAAGAGGCCAAGGAACAAAAACGAATTAATCAGGAAATCGAGAAACAGCTGCGACGCGACAAGAGAGATGCGCGCCGTGAACTTAAACTTCTTTTATTGGGTGAGTATCATATGATAATGATAATGATGATGATGTTAGAATATCGCCAGTACTATCCTCGATAGAACAGTTGATAGTTTAAGCAACTGTTTTAGCCTTGACCCATTTAAAACTATGGTAGGACTCCGATTGGCAGCCCTACAGGGCGCGACTCTTTTGTACCGTATGTGCCAATTAGTACGCAAAACTTTATTAATGATACGCTGCTCACAAACACGTACACGTGTATGTGCATAAGTATTGGTATGTACATACGTGGGTGTGATTGAATTTCACCTGCGAGCGAGCTTAATGCAATTGTTGCGTCGACCTACTGCAGTTGCAATTGCAGTTCATTGCGGCTGGCTGGCACCGCCACATTTTTGCTAATTAGTAAAGTGCTCCACCACCTCTGACTGACTGACTGAGTATAAGGGGTGCGTGGTGGCGCTGCACTGCGGCCTGTTATGGGTGGCACAGGTGCCCTTTCGTTGGAAACTAAACTAATACCACATTTGACTTTACAATATTCACACACAGGCACGGGCGAGTCCGGTAAGTCTACGTTCATCAAACAGATGCGTATTATACACGGTAGCGGGTACTCAGACGACGATAAACGTGGCTATATAAAGCTGGTGTTCCAAAACATATTCATGGCCATGCAGTCGATGATTAAGGCCATGGATATGCTCAAAATATCATATGGTGTTGGCGAGCACACTGTAAGTAGATCAACTTGTATTAAATGAATGAATATTATATAATTCGTATTGTCTCGATTGCAGGATCTTGCTGATCTCGTGATGAGCATCGACTATGAGACAGTTACAACCTTTGAGGATCCATATTTGAATGCCATCAAAACGCTGTGGTCCGATGCTGGCATACAAGAATGCTATGACCGTCGAAGAGAATACCAATTAACGGATTCTGCTAAATAGTGAGTGAATAAAATTACATAGAAATGAAACCTCTTGCTAATTGAGTGTATTCTTTAATATCTAGCTATCTAATGGATCTCGATCGTGTGGCTCAACCTGACTATTTACCCACTGAGCAAGACATTTTAAGAGTTCGTGTGCCGACAACGGGGATCATTGAGTATCCCTTTGACTTGGAAGAAATCAGATTTAGGTAGCTAAAATAGATGCAACTGTCGCCTTTGCATGTCATTTGGTTTTAATTGTTATATTGTTTGTTTGTTTGAATTGGGAATGTTTTATAAATGAAGTTATTTACTTTAAAGAACTACAAATTGGAAAGGAATGTTCTGTAAATTGAGAATGTTAATCTTGTAATAAGATAACCAAAATATGTGAATCAAGCCTAGGTATATTTTTTAACAACTTTTCTGCATATTACCAGATATAAAGAGCTAAATTTGTCATTGTTGGAGCTTAAGTATGGCTTGGAGTAGTAAACAAATATTTGATTAGCTTTTGCTTAGTTACATTAGTTTTTTGACTGTTTGTATGTAGTTCTAATTTGATTATTAATTCCTTGCTTAATATGATTAATATCCTATACACAGAATGGTAGACGTCGGCGGTCAGCGCTCGGAGAGAAGAAAGTGGATTCATTGCTTCGAAAATGTCACCTCAATCATATTTTTGGTAGCGCTTTCTGAATACGATCAAATCCTGTTTGAATCTGATAATGAGGTAAGTTTTTACACACATTTCATGCCTATATAGTACTATAATCTTTTAACGTTTTACAGAATCGCATGGAGGAATCAAAAGCTTTATTTAGAACTATTATTACATACCCGTGGTTCCAGAATTCATCAGTTATTCTCTTCCTTAACAAGAAAGATTTGTTAGAAGAGAAAATCATGTATTCGCATTTGGTGGATTACTTTCCTGAATATGACGGTAAGTGCTTACTGAATTTATTTTGTGAATATGAAACTATTTCATTTCTCTTTCTCTTGCGCACAGGTCCACAGCGAGATGCAATAGCAGCCCGTGAATTCATACTGCGCATGTTTGTAGACTTGAATCCAGATTCCGAAAAGATTATCTATTCTCATTTCACCTGTGCTACAGGTAAGTGCGATGAATATAGTCAAAATACGATACTGTGCTTAACCCAATGTCTATGTGTATATATTGCCCTGAGTCATAACTGCTTTAGCAATCGCAAATGCTGTAAACTATCGCTAGTCAGTGCTTCAATTTATTGATTTGAAGAATTGAATTAACTGAAACTCTTAAAACTAGATACAAATAACATCAAGCTCGTCTTTGCCGCAGTGCAAGATACGATAATGCGCAAATTGCTCGTGAAACTGAACCTTTAATTAAACACCAATTCCCTCTACAACTTAATGGAATATTATGCTGTGAAGCTCACCTATATAATTATATAAATTGTATGTTTTTATTTTAATTTACGACGCGGCAACAATGTATACCTATTCACATGTTTTAGTTTATTTTAATTTTCGTTGGACATTACAAAATAAAATCACAAGTTACTTCTTTATACTCTGCAGATACGGAAAATATAAGGTTTGTGTTCGCAGCTGTAAAGGATACGATTCTGCAATCCAATCTAAAGGAATACAATTTGGTCTAAACTGGATTTGGATCAGCAAACTATTTTTGTGATTTTTATTATACATATATATACAAATGTATAAGTGTATGCATATATATAAATATGTGTATATATATGAAGCTGTATGCATATGCATATTTATATATGCACATATATATAAAAACAAATATATATATATATACATTCATAATTCCTTTTTCGCATATTAATTAAATACAAAATACAAAATAAAAAATAAAAACTAATGATGTTTGCCGAAGATTAAGCATTAGACCCAAACACAAATTTCTTTAATTGTAACATCAGGAACACACACGAGAGAAAATTGTAGCATAAATTATGATGAAATGATGATGATAAAGCGATGATGATGCGATTGATGTATACATTTTAATTTGTGTGAAATAAATAAGATAAATGAAAAGAGAAAAAAAAAATAAAATAATTTCTGATACCAAGTACGAGTAACGTAATAATAATATTTAAATTCATATTATATAGAACTTTTGTATAAAACGATGGAAAAACAAACAAAAACAAAACAAATACATTTAATTTAATCAAAAGCTTAAACGGAACAACAAACGGAAACAATTTTTGTCGTACTGAAGGAAAAATTTTACTGAAACCAACCAACAAAAAATGTAACTTATAAACAAATAGTAATTTTGCATAAACAATGTATGTTAGAAGTTTCTCATAATAATTTAAAAATCACACACTACACACAACACAAACAAACACATGAAAGAACACCAGAATCCTGTAAACTAACAAGTGGACGAAAAACTACAGATATAATACTGTATTATATACTGTATTTTTTAATAAGATATAACACCTAAATATCGCAACAATTGTTTACTGAAATATTTATATATACAACATACGAGCCCATAATATTTGTATATACATACAAGCATTATAACCATTACATTACATACAACATTGCATTACATACCTGCATACGCACATACATATATACATAAATACATTATGTAAAGATAAATGAGAGTAAATTAATTTGTATTGCGAGAAAGAATCATTCAATGTAAATTACAAATCGTACTAATACACAAAACAAAAATGGGGAAACGATTATGAACGTGATGATGATTAAGAGTACTATATAATGTAATAATAAATGATGAATAATGATGTACGCATTTGAATTTAAACAAATGGCGGCCAGATCTACATCTATTTAAGTATATTAACAACACACGTACATATGTATGCTTGTCAAAAGTTTTCGAAGCTGCAGCATAATTATAATTAACGACAGCAACAACACCAGCGTTAAGGAAAAAAGAAACACATAACAAACAGTCATAATCATCAATATTACAACTAATGAGAGCCTATACGTTACGTGCAACTATCTAAGAACTAATATCAAATGCAGCTGATCTTGATGCCATCAAAAATAATTTCCATAAACTATATATGAAACGAAACGATGAGACAAAAGAGAAAAACAAACAAACAAACGTCATAAAGAAAATTGTTATCAATTGTAACATTGAAATGAAATGAAAATTGTAAGAAATGTAGCTTGATTTTTCATATATATTTTTAATACATATATACCTATATATATTAATTATTATTTTGTTAGTATGTTTTGCTTATGTTATAGACAATGTTTTGTTTTTGTTTTTAAATTTTAGTTTAAATTAATCTACAGCTATAGAACGATAGTATAGTAACAAAGTAAAGCGCACATTTTGCAGAGAAACGAACATAAACCACACACGGAAATACAACAACAACAAAAATCAACAAGTAAACAAAACTATTTATGTATAAACCTAAATAAAAACACAATTTTACTCTATGTATATGTGGTAGAAAAGTGAAAAAAAAAACACACATACAAACATATATGTACATGTAAAATAAATATGAAGCAAACTTTGTTTTTCATAATTTATATATAAATATGAATATATATATTTTTAAATATGCTTTATGAGGGGTATTAGAAAATACATTCAGAGGTTTTCCTTTTATTTTCCTAATTGATTATACAATGCTATTTTGCGACACTAACTCGTATTTCTGAGATCACTTTAAACTTGATATATCTACATATATATAGTTTTCAAGCCTTATTTGTACACAGAAATATCGAAATCAAGATGCATTTCCCGTAACCAAACATAACTCCGCTGCTTAATCGTAATTCGAATACCAACACGCATCTAGATATAAGAAAGATTCAACAGTGTGTTGTATAAAGCTTTAATCCACGTAAACCGAATATATAGTAAAAGAAAACAAGAATAACAAGATTTTTACATTTAATAAATTGATGATGAATTGATTAGCTTTTAAAAAGCTTAATTAAGTCAATAAATGTGTATTTACATAAGGCAAAACATATGCGTACTTGACTTTTCGTTGTTTACTAAAGATGAAAAACAAATAAAAAGGAAAACCAAAGAAAAGCTCGGCCTGCCGAGCCTTATAAGCCCGAGCAGAGAAGATTGTGAGAGACAGATATAGTAGATGGTTTCTAGGTCCGATTAGAAAGAAGAAACTTGTCTTAGGTAGTGAATGCTCTGCAAGGGTTTCGAAAGAAGACTACCTATAACAGAACCAAAAGAAAAACCGAACTATATGATATGTAAACCACTTTGTTTTAGTTCTTATGTGAAGACTACGCCCCCATCCGGTTGCAGACGGTCTCAAATTTATTACAAGGGTTCCAGCCGAGGCGCTGTACATTTTGTATATGGATTACACACTTGCATAGACACTAACACACATACACATATATAGTTTTCCGTCCAATGAATTGCATCGGTGAGCAGCAGCAAACAAAAGAGTCTCCAGTATTTTGGTTGACATTGACCACACATTCATTTCGCAGGAAAGATGAATCGTAATCTTCATTCACTACACAGCCACACAAACACACTCACAACAATTCGATAGCTCCACAGTAGTTTAGAGTCCTTGTTTGATCATACCTTATGTTCTGGTTCGAAAATCAATTTGGCGGTTTCAGCAAAAAGATCTTTAAGTTTCGGTTTAAAGCAAAAACTCGTATGTAGTCTACGTGTACTTACATAACGATAGAATGGGAAAGAACACACGAAAACTAAGAGAACAAAAAAACAAAACAAATATAAAAACAAAAACTTAAAAAATACTGAAAATGAACACACATAAAAGAAAAATTTGGTTTAGTTAGCGTTTTGTGCCTTCTAGTGCTCATTAAATCCATGAAGAAACCCCTGGCAAAAATAAAAACAATGAATGAATGAAAGAAAACATAAAGTAAATGTACGTCTTATATAAAATAGAAACATTACAGTGTATACTTAAGACGGTATTATTTTCTGAATTTGTGTAACCATTTCCCATTTAATTCACAGTTCGCAATCTGTGCTTAATCAGAAATTCTTGGATCACGTTTTCCTTTAATCATTTGCGAATCTCTTTTCGGGTTTTTCTGTTTCGTCGAGTTCACGTTTTTGCAATTTGTATGTAAATATTTAGCTTAACTCAAGCTTAAAATGATGCTATAATAAATGAGCAAGAATTTGATATAAACCAAAAAAAAAAAAAAAAACGAGATAAATGAAAAAAATGAAATGATCTAACATACCTAAGTATATTATACATACTTACATATATGATAACTATACAGCAGTGTATGTACGCGTATGTGTGTACAAGTATTTTGTATTTTTATATACAAAATTCAAGAACTGCAGGCGAAAAGAACATTCTGACGCGAATACAAATACGAATACACCTGAGAATTGTACGCGTATTTGCTTGTGTATTCGTTATATGTATGTGTAACAGCCCCCACTAAGAACTCATATTGAATGCAACTCAAATGATACCGATATATAGTGAGATATTCGAAATTCGAAATCTATTCGATATGATTCAAATTCGTAAAAATGAATTCAGTTTAAGATCCATTTTGATGTACAAGTGTATAGTATAATGATGAACACCTCGTAATATCGGGTAGTCTTACTTACATACCATATACCATATATGCTTATGGAATAGAGACCATATTTCATACAATGCTTGAAAAGCTAAACTAAACTAAATGAATAACAATTACAACAGAAGAAGAAGAACAAGAACAACCAAACCAAAAACAGAAATAACTAAACAAAACCGAGTCTCTCCCTTGACGTTGAAATTATGTAAAACTAGGCTAAAAGAAGATAAACAAAAACAAAAACCGATGAAAAACGAAAAATATGAATATGATTATGAAATATTCCACATCTTTAGGTTATACTTTATGAACTTTATATTGTAAATGCGGTTGAATGGGATACGATGAGAATGATGATAATGATGGTCATGTCAAGAAACGATTGATTCGATGGCGATTGATGATGATGATGATATTGAATGGGAAATATTTTTAACGTACATATTTCTACATACATATAAACCTAAGTACATACATGCATACATATAAATCAAGAGATGAACAAGAAGAAGCTAACAAAAGAGAATCCCACATAAAAACTGCATGCTTAGCTTAAGTCTTAAGGCAAACGCACGTCCCTCTACATCATAAGTACTTACACACCAACGCACGCACACATATACAGGAAAACACATACACACACACAGGGCAAGACACTCTTGAGCATCCACATATATACACACACATATGCAAACGTAGATTGAAGCTTCCATTGAGTGTAAGATTTTCAACTTGTACTAGCATTTGAATTGATTGACTTTTTTATGGAAATTTACACACAACAATTTGTGGGATTTACACTCAATTGAAGTTGACGTTTGTGCGGGTGGGCCCCCGCTCTGGGTGTGTGTGTGTATATGTAACTATGTGCCTGCGTGTGTGCATGTGTACTAGTGTGCTTGCAAGTGTATCGGTGTCTGTGTGTTAGTACACACATTTGTCATAGAAATCATATTCAAAAGATACAAGTACTAGAAGAAGAATTGATTATATTGAGGTGGCAATGGTAACTAAGAATTTTTTAGATAATTTAAATAAAAAAACCTAAAAAAAAAAACAAAAGAAAATAAAGAAAAAGTATCTATGTACACCTAAATATATATATACATATATATATTAAAAAACCAAAAAAAATGAAACAAAACAAAACAATATAATATAAATAAAAATATATTAAAAATAAAAGCGGTCTTTTCTTGCTGGGATTTCAAACAATAGCTGAATACAAATACATATACATACATACATATATGCGAGAGTGTGTGAGTGTGCTTTGTATATACACTCGTATACGGTTACAATTGGATTAACAGGCACTCAATATTAGACGCCAGCGTAGAGAAATCAGCATTAGGGCTAGCCCCAGAACAGACGCGACTCGTCGTCTGTATGACGCATTAGAGTGAACCAAGGACAGTCGCAGTCAATCTGCGGGTCATAGTCCCTAACTATTCCCAAAAATTTAAAGATTATAGCCCACAATTTTTGACTAATACAATTTATAGAGCTCTCTCTCTCTCTCTCTGACAAAGAAATCGATACTTTAAGCTAAGATTTTGACCCAGACTATATCTGTAGCTAGTATATGCTTTTTATATATGGTTGTCGGGGTAGGTAGGGTGGTCGGAAGCGCTTCGGGTCTTCCGCTAGACCAAGCCGAGAAGCCATATGAGTTAACCAAAATCAGCTTTCTTTCAATGAACTTGGGCATGGGCAGTGTTTCCTGAATCTGTTTCCACCTGCTGCACGAACCAGAACAGATCGGCCACCAATGCCGAGCCTATATACTACACATTAAACGGTACATGCGCCTTGCCTGCTGTGCCAGTGTCAAAGCCACGGCCAAAGTCGTGAGAGTCGGGCAAATATGAAATGGTCACTGCCAATGCAGAACACAACGTAACGGGAGCTCGGCGTGACAACAACTTGTCTTTAATATCGTATATAGTAGTGAACGAATAATTACCACATAAAAACTCTACAATCACCTGAAGGATCCGCAAATTCACAGACTTAACAACTTAAAACATAGTATAGAGCTGGATCTGTAATATATATCTACCATGGAGTGCTGTTTATCTGAAGAGGCTAAGGAGCAGAAACGCATCAATCAGGAAATCGAGAAACAGCTGCGTCGCGATAAGAGAGATGCGCGTAGGGAACTCAAACTTCTTTTATTGGGTGAGTATTGACAACGGGTGAAGTATGAGCTCTATATCATCATATAGAATGGTATATTAAGGGAGTAATATACCAATAACAATAAGTACTTATTATAGTATATAACAAAAGAAAGTACTTTCCCCCTCTTTTTCCTATTCCATTCTCCCCCAAGTACCCTAGCACCTGCAAACCTTTATATAGAATCTATTTATAGGGCCTTTGAACCCCCGACCCACCCTTTTAACGGTCAATGTGTTTTGCAATCTTAACTAAACGATTTTTCCAGGCACTGGTGAATCGGGAAAATCGACTTTCATTAAACAGATGCGTATTATTCACGGCAGCGGCTACTCGGACGATGACAAGAAGGGCTACATCAAGCTGGTCTTCCAGAACATATTCATGGCCATGCAGTCCATGATCAAAGCCATGGATATGCTCAAAATAGAATATGGTTCTGGCGAGACGCGTGTAAGTATCGAATCGAAGATTGTAACTTAAAGTATTATAATTTCCTTATAAATCGGATTCAGGAACACGCTGAGCTTGTTATGAGCATCGATTACGAATCGGTTACAACATTTGAGGATCCCTATCTGAATGCCATTAAATGTCTGTGGGCTGATGCAGGCATACAGGAATGCTACGATCGCCGAAGAGAATATCAGCTAACAGACTCGGCTAAATAGTAAGAGTTAATCTCGATCGTCAGTTATTAGGTATCTAATGCGATCTCTTTAGCTATCTGAGTGATCTTGCGCGCATTGAGCAGGCCGATTATCTGCCCAACTGAACAGGATATTCTACGAGCTCGAGTGCCCACAACTGGAATACTCGAATATCCCTTCGACTTGGATGGCATTGTGTTCAGGTAAACTCTTAAAATTATTATTATAAAGAATTCATGATCTATTTTCTATATATTAAATAGAATGGTGGACGTCGGCGGTCAGCGTTCCGAGAGAAGAAAGTGGATTCATTGCTTCGAGAATGTCACGTCAATTATATTCTTAGTTGCCTTATCGGAATATGATCAAATCTTGTTTGAATCTGATAATGAGGTAAATTGACACATTTTATGCCATGAATGATGATCTATGTATATCTTGCTAACCTTTTGCAGAACCGTATGGAGGAATCGAAAGCTTTGTTTAGAACTATTATTACATACCCGTGGTTCCAGAACTCATCAATTATTCTTTTCTTAAACAAGAAGGATTTGTTGGAAGAGAAGATTATGTATTCGCATGTGATTGACTATTTCCCTGAATTCGATGGTGAGACCAGTCTCCAATCTAATTTTCTACGCTAACGATTATTTACAACTTTCTATACAGGCCCGAAACAAGATCACGCTGCGGCCAAACAGTTTGTACTTAAGAAATACTTGGCCTGTAATCCTGATCCTGAGCGTCAATGTTATTCGCATTTCACCACAGCCACAGGTGAAGTTATGAATTCTTGTAGACAAGTGCATGTTCTTTATAATCTCTTTCTTATCAACAGATACTGAAAACATCAAACTTGTGTTCTGCGCTGTCAAAGATACAATTATGCAAAATGCACTTAAAGAATTCAATTTGGGTTAAGTACTTTAACAATGTCCTAATGTTGCGAAGGGGAACTCTATAAATGAATTATAAATTTGATTTAGTCTTTGATTTGTTAACACTTCCATATATATAAATTGCAATAAAATGCACTTGTCAATTATGAAATGTAAAATTCTTTATTCAATCTTACTTTAAATATACATAAGCTAACGTTTAAATTTAACACACATTTTACATATTTCTGAAGATCGACCTCAACGCCTTAGTGCATCTTTAAAAAATAATCTATCACAAGTAGAAATTAGTTTTGTGTTTCACTCCAATTCATTAATATATATTGGCAATGCTTTGCAATGGCCATAAAACTTAACATTGTACAAACAAAACGAAATTAAACACGAATTGAGTATCACATTTACATTCAGCGATCGAGAGAGAATCTTTTAACATTTCGAAGGAATTAACATAAATATCGAATAACCTATAAATAATGTCGTTACGCCTGTGTATAAATATTGTATATATATGTATATCTTATTTGGCACGTTATTCACATGACTACAAAATCGCTCAAATTACGCTCGGGTTGCACCATGCTTGCTGGCATCAGTTGCACGAGCTTGTTGAAGAGAAAAGCTCGACGATTCTGTTGCTCAGAACAGTATTCTGTGCGCGCACGCTTCGTGCACGACGATGACCCACTGGGACTCGAAGCCGGTTCCGATATGCCAGATGTAGCCGATGTAGCAAGGCTTTCATTTGACTCCAGCGATATATTTTCATCTTTTACCAGCCCCAATTCGTCGGGCATATCTACTAGATAGAAAGACATGTAAGCTAACGATTGTGTACTTTTTTGTTAGAAAAGCTTACCCTTAGACATCTGCGCATCACCTGATTCAAACTCTTCAGTTCCACACATAACCGATGTAGCCGTGTCCTGGCTGTATTCATGGGATTTGAAAAGCAGCGAAGCCAGCTTATGAAACTGCATAGAGTAATCAAATGAATAGTCATAGTATAATCAAATTATGAGAGCTCCACACTCACGTTATTCAGTTGCTCTGCATCGCTGTGATCTATAACATCTGATATATGCTCGCGTAGATACTGCATCGCTCTTAACGGATCTTTGCGCGCCATTTCCTCATATCGCAACTTGCGTACCAAGTAACGACAATGCTTCAATATTTCCTCTCTTTTGGGTCTGCAATCAGCATAAGTTAATTAATTTATCTAATCACTTTTGAATCAGCTGAACTTACTTTTCCAAATAGAGCAGCCAAAAGTCATCCAAACGTAGTTGCTGATACTGAAAGATGCCCGGATTACCGCCGAAAAGATAATGCGTTTTGGCCACTTCATCGTAGACCAACTGATGAGCATATCGCGGACATGGCTCCACTGAGGTTTCTCCTTTGCTGGCACCCAAAATATTCGACTTGTTAATTGAATTAACATCCTGAGCATTATGGCGGCAGTAATAGATGCGAGACCATTTATGCGTACGCAATGAGTAAACCCAAAAGGAGTTCGAAGCGTCCACATGGTGCACATCACGGCGATCCTTTACCTTATTTAGGCTCTGCAAGGGGAACATTATATAGTAAAAGAGAATATAACTCTATCTAGGATTTCTAGACGTACAGAAAATATATAAATCTCATCGCGATCACAGTCAATCGTTGCGCGCAATGTATAACCAGATGATGGCTCAAACTTGGCCTCCGAGCTGGCTGTACTACCATGAAGAGAGTTCTCTCTGTTGAACACTGAAATTGACTGTGTATCCACATCGTAGGTGAGCAGTTCATCTAAATCCTCTTTGCCTCGTTGGCCGCCGTAAATGTAAAGCTTTCGATGTTTCTGTAAGGTGATAACAAACTCATATATTTATTATCTATTTCAGATCAAAAGTCAAATATAATTACCGTGTGGAACACCATGCAATGCGTTATACGAGATTTAATGGACATGACCTCTGCTTGAGCGGCGCTGGCGTGATGGCAATCGACGAGTATCTGTGTCCAAGTGTTTGTAGCAATGTGATACGAGAATAGACCCGAATACTCTGGTTCAATAGAAGAAGTGGCACTTCGTGGAGTCAGTATCTTGCCACCAAAAACATAAATTGTACGCTTGTCCGCATCGATGCATATCTGATGATCGTAAACGAGCTTGGGGTCCACCCACTTGGCTAGTGTCATCACAAATTTGCATCCAGTTGCGTGCACGAGTATCGTATAAATAAAAGTCACTCTTAATGTAGTCGCTGGTGCGTATAGAGTTGTCCAGATAGCGACCCAGCATAAAGATATTCTCGCTGACGGGATCAAAGATCATTTTGTGACAGGAACGCGGTGTGGGTCCATTCATTAGTTCGGATCGATCACATAGCAGCGTCCATTCGTCGTGCTCAATGTTATAAGCCCACAGATCGCTGAGATCTTGATAGCCATCCCAACCGCCATACAAGTAGATGAGACGTTTTTTGGCATCCACAACCAGTTGATGCCCGCCACGGTTACCGGGCTTTATTTCACTTTCGGTATATTTCATATGCCAGTCATGCTTATAGTCTTGTTTGTTCAAATACTCGTCCATTAGCCCTTCGTCGATGCATTCGGCAACAAAGCGTTCCGTACGCTCAAAGTCGCCCTGCACAACCTGCGATTGGAGTTCAAGATTAGCGACTCTATTGTTTTTCACAGTTGTCCATATAGCTTACCAAATATTTATGCAATTCGCTAATCAAGGGATGTTCCAGACGCACATTGGTCTGCTCCTGCAGGGCATTGAAAGCCTTCGTGTATCCCTGCTGGCGAAAGTGCTTGAGGCAGAGTTTAATAATCTCAGTTTCCCGCAACGTATTGTAACTCTTCATGCGAGCACACGTGTACATGGGATCATCCTGGCCATGCAGCTCAATGTACCAGATACTAAAATTGAATGATGGACCCCATGACAGTAATGGCACAATTTTCAAATACAGTATGGGCAAATTCTCCGAGCCATCCTCAGTCATGCAGCGCAGATTGAATGTTTCGGGTATATTATCATTTTTGAGACCACTGCAAGTGAAACGTTTGATAGGTTTGTTGATAGGAAGTAGTGTCATTAGGGTCAGAAATTCTGAACTTACGCTTCGAGCAATAGCACCATATGCTCATCTTCCAATCCACCAAAAACACGAAATTTCTTAATATTGCATACGTGGGATTTCTCGAATTTGCCAAATTTGATTTTCTTCACTATGGCGGGTCGTTTGAGTTTCAATGTCAGGAACTGTGGTGGGCTATTCGTATAGGCGGACCAGCGAGAGGTTTGATCGTTGGGACAGTCGACGAGAACATTTCTGAAAAACATTCAAACATTGTGAAATCGAACTGTAAAAATACCCATAGCATTTTTGGCAGCGACAGCTGCGCAGTTGACAACAATTACGAAATGCAACTTTGCAGACACTTTATTATGGGCGGGACACACACACACACACACGCATACACGATACGTACATATACCAAGTACCTACATATACATATGCATTTCACAACAATGCAAAGCAGGTGTGAGGGAGTGTGTGTATGTGGGTAGCAATACAAGATTATACAGCTACAGTTGAGGGAAGAACACAAACACAACTTACTCAGGCAAATAGTTTGGAGAATAACTGGAGTAACGGTGTATCTCGAAACCTAGACGCTCCGAGAGGGTAAAGGGCTTCTGCGTATTGGGACCAGGCCCAACGGGCACAGCACCGTAAGAAATGGCCAGTGAACCGTTGGAACTGTCCGTTGGGCTGGAAGTGGTTGTTGTGGACGTAGACATCCTTGAACACTCGCAGAACAATAATTGGGGATTATGAGTTGGTCACTAAATTGTTTTGCCGGCACACGAAAATAACAAAACAACAATTATCGTACACTTATCCAAGTTAATGTGTGGGCATTCAATGGCAAACGCGGACACACTACTCAAGTTTATACTTAACGAAACAATGCTCCACATCTCCGCGATTAAAAGTTTGCTCCACACTTAACGAAACATTAAACAGAATATTTAAAATTTAATACGATTCGTATTTAAATTCGATATTATTCCTTCACATTCGGTAGTCCATTTTAAATTAAATACATTAGCCATAAACTTAAACTGTACTGAGCCATTTACTAATATGCGTTATGGTGTAGATAATTTATTTGTCATTAAGCATATTTAGATCAAAGATAACGAGTTGTTATTTATATCCATTGTGGTTATATTTGTGTTACTGGTATTTGCGCACAAAATGTCAAGTAAAACAAGTCTCGATCGGTTTCAACCATTGCTTTTGATAGTAATTTTTATGATTTTTTATTGCGTACGTTTGTATTCTGAAAAATTGTGATATATAAAAAATCGCCAAATCTTTCAGCAAGGAGCGTATTTTAAAATCAAGAAGGTTGAATGCACTGGCAATCAAAATCATTTTGGGAATATATCCTGCAATTTAAAACCAATTAACTGGACAACTTCAGTATTGAATATAGAGTGTGATGTAATTGGCGAAGTGACAGATGCCATTGTAAGTGCTGGGTAAAGTTCAAGTCGGGCTATACTAATGATTATTTTGCTTTAAGTTGCTTGTGGACATATTTTACAAGGACTCTGTGAACTTGTATAAGCCATTTGTTTTCAGGTTTCGTTATAATATTTGTCAACTTCTCGATGAGCTAAAACCCTCAAATTTTATGGAGAGATATGTATTGTATCATTTACAATTCAACACAAATCTCAACCATAGTTGTCCATACTCGGTGAGCTTACTTACTTTTTCTGGGTTTTTTAAGTTCTTATGATTAAAATCTTCTAGGGTCATTTATTCGCTCGAAATTTCTACTTGGAAACAATTTCTCTTCCAGCGCTTCCACTTCAAGAATATAAAGTATCCTTAAGTTTTATAAGAAATAATCCACATATTCAATTGGGTAAAATATTTCTTTATTTTGAAGCACGAGAAGACTATCGCAAGAAGAGGCCTTAATTATTTTTTGGCGATCAGTCATATATTTAGTATTTTATTTGTAATGCCTATCGATAAATACAATTGAACAAGCGAATATACTTTGCTAATCGATAACTGCAGCGTTGCATTGCACATTATTATCGTTTCATATTTATAGTTTGGCAGAATCTTGTGCATTTATGCATACAATTTATTTCATACCGGCGTGTTTTGCATATTTAAAACTAAAAAATGTCGTTTGATGCCATACCAAAAGATCTTAGAGGCCTACGTGCTTGCTTGGTGTGTTCTCTGGTTAAGGTGAGTATATAATACACGTCCACAACTCGGTTTTACCGCATTTTCTTCTATAGACCTTCGATCAATTTGAGAATGATGGCTGTGAAAACTGTGAGGAGTTCCTACGCATGAAAAATAACAAGGACAACGTATATGATCACACTAGTAACAATTTTGATGGCATTATTGCACTGACAACACCCACCGATTCCTGGGTGGCCAAATGGCAGCGACTTGGTAGGACCTTTAAAATTCGCTTTGTCAAATGTATTAAATCGATTTTCCTTCTAGCTCGTTTTACACGCGGCATATATGCTATATCCGTATCGGGTACACTGCCTCAATCCACACTGCGCGACATGAAGAACCGAGGAATTGTATATAAGTCGAGAGACAGAAGTCAGCGATAGCACGATAGCAAGTGGCGTAAAAAATATATAGTTTATTTTAAGTAATAACGAAACCGCGAGTACATCCATACATTTAGAATAAAATACAGTTTAAGTAATGTATATATGTGGTAAATATCATTCGTTCAATGAGGTGACACGCAATCCATCCCCACCAGCTGTCGTTACATGCACGCCAAAGCCAGCTGCCTCCAGTTCCTCCTTCATCTTCCAGTACACCTCGTTACCCTCGTAGTTTTCGGGCAGCAGAATGATCGCATATCCGCCGGCACCGGCACCAGTTAGCTTTGAAAAGAATCCACGCTTGAAGGCAATCGTAAAGATTTGCTCCAGCTTGGGATGCGTTACACCAATCGCCTTCAAAAGATCGTTGTTTATTTGAAAGAGACGCTCGAGTTTCTCAAACTTCTGGCTATCATCCTGTGCATTCCCGAAGCTCTCGTAGAGCGGCACAGCAGAGTTCACTAGCTGCTCACATGCTTGCCAAATGGCCTCGATTAGCTGCGGGAACTCTTCGGCCAAGTGACGAACCTTTTGCCACTATATCGGCGGTGCTACGAGTCACACGACTGTCCACAAGCAGAATGTTCAGAGGCTTTTGAATGCGCAACGATTGGAATCCTTGACCCTTGACAAAGCGCAATATACCGCCGTAGGTGCAAACTGTATTATCCACGCCCGATGGTGTGCCGTGATTAACACGCTCCGATTCAAAGGCCCAGTGGGAAATCAGTGCCAGATTCTCTTCCTGCAAATAACTTGACAGATCGAAGTGACCCGTCAGGATGAGGAAAGCGGCAGCCAGCGCAGCACCATACGAGGCGGAGCTACCCAGGCCAGCGCCCAAATTCAGCTCACTATCGATTTGCACCTGGAAACCGGCTGACAACTCAGCTTGTTTGGGTGCAGTCAGTACAGCTCCGGCCAGCAGGTAGTATATGGATATGAAGGCACGTTGTGTTTGCTGTTTTGGTGTGCTACCCACGCTGCGCTCCAGTTGCTTGGCCACCTCCGCGCGCACTTCCTCCATCAACTTGGCGGTACTTTCCAACTTCTCACCGGGATATTTGCTGCGAAAGTTGGCGACAAAGGCATTGAACTCGTTGAGATCGATCTCAAGTGTACAGTTGAGGGCCTCTAACTGGAAGCTTGCCACCTGGCTGCTCTCCTGCGTACGTAGTTGCAGTTTGGTGCCCAGACCAACGACACCAGCCAGAGCGGGCTTCTGATAGACCACGGCATGCTCGCCATGTAGAATCACCTTGCCAGGGGAGTTCACTTGGAACTTTAACATGGTTGGAATATGTTGATGATGCGGCTGTCTCTCGTGAAGTGCGATATTTTTTTATTGTATGGAATCACTGCTGAATCTTAGAGTTAATTTGAATTACTAATTAAGGGCACCACAGTTCAAGCGTCAAAATGGCGTCACGAGGTTGCAAGTTCTCGTTTTTATTTTATTATTATTATTATTATGATTGTTGTTAGGTATTTTGTTTTATGTAATGTTGAAGCTCCGTTCGTTGTTCGCTGTTCCCCTTTCACTTTCTTTGTTCGACTGTTTTCAGTTTCGAATGGTTAGCGTTTGTCAGAGACGTTGTCTGGTTTTTGTTTTCGGTTATACAAATGTACATACACATACATACACACTCACATACGTACGATCATACATATGTACAGGTTTTGGACTCCGCGACGGCAACAGGTTACGGTTAACGTTGCCTCTGCTGCTGAGGCCTCTACTATTGTTGTTGTTGTTGTTGCGCTTTCTCCCACTCCTCGGGGGTGTATGACTTTTGTGAGAAAGCGTGAATCTCCTTTAGTTCTTCGGCAAGCGTTGAGTTAACCCTTAAATAATAGTTATACACCAGTTATTTGCATGTAGTCAATTGAAATATATTAAAAACTATTACAGCCTGTGCTTTTGCAGCAGTGATTTGCCTTCAAATGCTTTTGACACGATGATTACGCTGAACTTGCCACCACATCCGTCTGAGTCGTCAGATACCTGAACGTGTGTGGCTTCGAGCTTTTCTTTCAGCTTATCTTCCAAATACTTTGCGCTGTATTTACTCATTTTAACTATTTAAATTTTAAATGCGGCCAATTATGGGAATAAATTGTTGTCACTAGCGGCAAATTATCGATTAAGAAGATTGCTTGTCAAAACAATTTCTACGTCACACCACGATAGGGTGGGAAGTAATAGAAAACTTCTATTGAATATTAATATAACATATGTGATTAAAAAAACTAATTTTATGTTGTTGGTTTTTCTTGAAATTTAATAAACTTTCAATAAATTAACAATAATGAATATTCTTGCGCACTGTTCGCCATTGAGTTCTTTGCTACCTTAAGGTCAAGAACCATGCAATAGAAACATCGCATAGATATATCGCACATGACAGCTAACGATACTTTATCAAATTTCACAATGTATCGAAATTGTTTCACTCCTAAAAAGCATCTAATGTGGCTACACAGACCGCCAAATTTTACGTTTATAATTTTGTTTATTTAACTTTTAAATTAAAACTACAGTTTTATATAACTGACAAGAGGTACGAGTGGTATCGAGAGTCTAAATCATGTCGTTCTTCGGTGGCAACACATCGCTTGGTGCGACAAGCACGCCGGCTAAACGTGAGTTAAACTTGCCAATTCCTCAGGTTGCATTTTTCAGGATTGAATTGTTTTTGCTTAAGCCATTTTGGCCAAATATCTCTGGGGTCCTGTGGTTGCGGGTAATGTAAGCAGTTTCTTGGCATCTCCTATGCTATATACGCGTATTTCCCTGGGATTGAGGCTGGGGGAGAGAGAACATTAGTCAAAATAAAATAATTTTTGTAAAATGAACATCATTACTTACGCTTTTTTATGAATAACGTAGCCAACATACACAAGGAAAGTCAGAATTAAAACCAAAACAAAAACAATGAGGAGCGACATTTCTAAAGGGACTAAAACATCTGTAGGCGCTGAGAATTCAAAACGTACTAACACTATTCTAGCTGCTATACTACTGATTAGATCGGCCTTAAGCGGAAGCTGAGCCACAAACAATGCTTCGAAATACTGACCTCTTTTTCGTTATCTGTTCTCGCCGACAGCGGGCGGCCTGTTTGGTTCATCATTTGGTACAACAACTAATGCTGCGGCGCCGGCTTTCGGTAGCACCATGTCTGCGCCAGCGTTTGGTTCGGCTCCAACGGCTTTTGGCGCAACAACAACAACTGCAGCCCCAACACTGGGTGGCGGATTCAGTGGCTTTGGCGCAGCAGCAGCACCAACAAGTCAGCCGAGTTTATTTGGAACACCGGCTATTAGCTCAGCACCTCCGGCATTCAGTGGTTTCGGGCAGAGTGCCAGCACTGCGCCAGCAAGTGGCTTCGGTGGATTTGGCGCAACGACAACGACAGCATCAGCATTTGGTGGCTTTGGCACCACCCAGTCCACGCCTTTCGGTGGCAGCACATTTGCATCAGGTAATTACCCGACAGCGTCTCAGACAGTCTCATAAATTGGCATATATGTTACATATATCTTTGCAGCTTTTGGCAAGCCGGCAACGGCGACAGTAACGCCTGGATTCGGTGGTTTTGGTGGCACAAATTTTATGCTTGGACAACCGCAGCAGCAACCAGTTCCCATTTCATCGGATGAGGCCTTTGCGCAATCTATTCTCAATGTTTCGATCTTTGGCGATGAACGAGACAATATTGTGGCCAAGTGGAACTATCTGCAGGCCATGTGGGGCACAGGCAAACTATTCTATTCTCAAAGTGCTGCGCCGGTGGATATAACGCAGGAGAATTATCTGTGTCGTTTTAAGGCTATCGGGTACAGTCGAATGCCCGGCAAAGATAACAAACTGGGGTTGGTGGCGCTTAATTTTGATCGTGAATTGGCGGTGGTTAAGTAGGTACTAATTGCTTTACTAATTGTAACTGTTGTTGATTGAGGTTTCCTTTATCTCGGCAGGCATCAGCAACAACAGATCATACAAACCCTGCACAGTTTAATGGGCAGTAAACCGAATATTCTGGTACACATCGATACGATCAAAGAGCTGGAGAATAAGAAAAGCCAAATGGTCATCTATGTGGAGGAGAAGTTGCAATTGCCACACGGACCAAATGATAGCAAACGTATTCTTGCCACTGAGTTGGCCACCTTCTTGGGACAAGCAACGGTGAAGCCACAGTTGAATAATTTTGGAATCACGGAAGCCTTAGCGCTCACATTGCCCGACGAAGATCAATTGAAGGAGTATCTCGAGAATCCACCAAGAAGCGTTGATCCACGCATGTGGCGTCAGGCCAATCTGGATAATCCCGATGCCCGTCAATTTATACCGGTGCCAATGATCGGCTTTGGTGACTTGAAGTGGCGTGTCAAATGTCAGGAACAGGAGACAGATACGCATGCGTTGTACATGAAGAAAGTCGAAGGTGAATTGCAGGAACTTCGACGACGACATGCATCCTCCACAGCCAGAATACTGGAGCACAAGCGCAAGTTGGCCGAAATGAGCCATCG
This sequence comes from Zaprionus indianus, assembly GCA_018904595.1. Taxonomy (NCBI): domain Eukaryota; kingdom Metazoa; phylum Arthropoda; class Insecta; order Diptera; family Drosophilidae; genus Zaprionus; species Zaprionus indianus. The sequence continues at coordinate 4,799,584 of JAEIHA010000171.1, read as the reverse complement.
CATACTACGAGTAAGAATGAGTCTAACTCAAGGTGAATTTTTGATTATTTGATTGCCTTTTCCAGATTGTTGTCAAACAGGAATGCACACGCAAAGTGGGCAGTATACTGACGCCTGAGGAGGAGGCGTTACGCACCAAACTGCAGAATATGCAAGCGGTTGTCTCGGCTCCCACGCAGTTCAAAGGTCGCCTGAGTGAGTTGCTCTCTCAGATACGCATGCAGCGAAATCAGTTTGCCAGCAATAACATTGCAGAATATGCAATCGATAAGAATGCCGAGGACGAGATGAAAACCATATTGACCATGCAACAACGGGCCATGGAGGTGCTCAAAGAGACTGTCAACAAAGATCTGGAAGCACTCAATATTATCATTAAAGGTTTGCCCGAATTACAGCAAACCTGATCGCCGCCAATACTGTACCGACATGTTCCGAAATTATATAGTTATTTTTCCAAATATAAGAGTCAACGAAATGAGATGTAATTGTTACAATTTCTAAAACACTTCCTGTAACTTTGAACTTGCACTTTTACGGCATGGTCCGCTAAAACAACATATATATTTATGCTATATGAAATGTCTCTCGTCGAGCGGGTAACAATCGAAACGAGTTCACACACGACTCGCTGCGGAAATTGTGTGAGCGATGATTTAAGGCGCCACATGCTAAAGAAAGTCTTAAACGATTTTTAAGTGAAAATTTTATTGAATGCAAAAAGTGAAGTTGTTACACTTTGTGGCTGGTATCAACGGGAAAGCAAACAAGTCCATGTTTAGCTAATTTTCAAGATAACTATGTATTGTGATATAAGATGATTGATTGTTATATTCTCTTTGTATTGTTCAGCCAAGTTCACTGTTCATCTAGGGTATTTGCACTTCGACTGCCAGCTGAGCAAAGCCCATTGTTGTTGTCATAACTTTTTCTGCCCGACGATGTCAATGTACTGTGGGCAAACGGCCGACTTTTCTCTGGGTATTGCTCCAAAATTGGACAATTTTGCAGTGATTACTTGACCATTTGACGCAATTTCGTCTAAGCGTCTGTCCGGCGACTGCAACGAACTCATTACAGATGACAAACTCACATCATCTACTACTTGCAGCCAGTTTGTTCAACTCCAGGCAAGCTACGGGCTCGGATTTGGATTCGGGTTGTTACATTAACATCATTATGTAGCCAGGCGTGCACTCACATATGCCACTGTCTCTGTATATTTGTGTGTGTGTGTGTCTGTGTGTTTGTCTAGTTGTTGCCTCGTTATATATTTATTTCTTGGTGCAAACTCGTTTGAAACTCGGTTTCCCAGATAACTGTGCCTGGAGTGCAACACAGCGCGGCGCAGCTCGTATTGTTGTTGTTGTTGTTGTTGTTGCTGTGGAGACTTCCGAAAGCTTCCGTTTTAAGTCTGGGAAAATGATTGCAGTGTGTGGGGTATAAATGAATTGGTTGTGCCCCAAGACGCCTTACTCATTGTGCGAGAGCCTTGTGACAACAACTGTCGACAGCTGCAGCTCTACTACGCGGAGCCGGGACAAGGAACTGACTACTACACCAAATCTTGTCATGCCGAGTGGGTCACTAATTGTGAGTATCGATAGGATTGTAGACAGTGTAACTTGTAATCAAATATTGCCAATCTATTCATAGTTGTTGCTGCTGTGCGTCTTGTACGCCACAGTTGATGCCACGCCCACACAATTATCGCAGGATATGCAACTGTTGCATCCGCAAATGATAACGCTCGAACGATTGGAACACTTGCTGCGGCGTGCTGGGGAAATCTTTGGTGCTGTCGCCCAGGAGGAGGATGCCATGGCCTCGGGCAGCGAACAGGTGGCACAAGTGGCAATATTGCCATCGCAGCAACCTCAGCACTACATGTTGCCACCCACAGCCCAGCCGTACAATTTCTATCTGCCGCTCTTTGATTATGTCGATCCCAAGCTGGATGCCAAGAGCAAGCGCATGGAGAAGATTGCGCCGCCACCACAGCGAATGCAGCAGGAGCATAACTACTATGCGGACAAGCCAAAGAAGACGCCCAAGAAGTTCAACGCCGGCGCCAAGCACATCAATCTCAAGTGGCTGAATGCCTACGAGAAGGCAACGGGCGGAGCTCCTAAGACCATCTACATGGAGCAGGATGAACGTAATCGCATCAATTTCGATGATTCCTTCTTCTCCGTGGATATGCACGTCAAGGCGCCCGACAATCAACCACACCGCGGCCCTGTGCCCGTGGAACTGCTGCAGCATGGCGAGCAACAGCCCGAGGATGATCTGATGGCTGCTCCTGCGCAGCTTACCTACAGCTTCAAGCCAACTGGACTCTAGTGCTAAGTCCGAGTGAAGTGTTATTTAATTGTAGTCAGTTACAAAAATGCAAAAATATATTTATACATGTATGGGGAGTTAGGTCTCCCGGTAGACATAGAAAAACAGAAATGCGACTTACAATTACGGCGAGAGTTCATCAGGAACACTTTAAATGCACTTGCGCCTCAGGCAGCTTTGTTGGTTCAGTTACAGTTTCATTATAGTGAGTATTTCTTATCCTATTTGGCATATTGCAAACTCCCGAAAAGTTCCATTCTGGGTTAGACTTGTGCCTCCTGCAGCTTGGTGACTCCGGTGCGCACAACCTTTTCGATATCGTCAAGCAAACCTGATGCTCCGAAACGGAATAGTTTGGGCTGCAACCACTTCATGCCGAGGGTCGAGCGCACCATTGTCATCCAGGCAATTGCATCACGCACAGTCCGCACACCTCCGGCTGGCTTCAAGCCCACAATTTGTCCAGTGCGCTGCACAAACTCCTGTATGGCATAGATCATGACAAGGCCTACAGGTAGCGTAGCATTAACAGCTTCCTTGCCGGTGGAGGTTTTAATAAAGTCTGCACCCGCCAGCATGCAGACCATGGATGCCTTGTAGACCTGCAGATATACAAGGCTCAAGCAACAGTTCATCATCATCAACATCGTTCACTTACATTCTCCATTGAGCCGAGTTCACCAATGGCTAAAATTGTCTTCAGATGTGCTCGCTCACCGCAGGTATTTCGCATGGCAACCACCTCGTTGTAAACGCCTTCCCAATCGCCGATCAAGGCCAGTTGGCGATTGATCACGATGTCGATCTCTGTAGCACCAGCCTGTATGGCATCGGTGATCTCCTGCAGACGTGACTGCAATCCATATTGTCCAGTGGGAAAGCCAGTGGCTACAGCGGCTATGTTAATGTCATTCAATTTACCGTATTGCTTAAGAGTTTTGTATGCATCAGCGACCCGTGCCGGGTAGACGCAGACAGCGGCACAATGAATGTCCGGCAGCAGAGACGCCTCTACGGACTTCTCTAGGAATTGCGGCTCGAACGGATAAGTTGCACGCACGCAAAGGCGGCGTACATTGGCAGCTGTATCATCGCCTGCTAAGGTGGTAAGATCCGTTAGCGTTAGGGCTTTTAGTGCCCAGGCGACTTCGTGGGCGCCCGTAACCTCTAAACTTTGCGAGATGCTTGTTGCGATCTCATTGAGTTGAGGCAGTGAAATGTTGATGCGTAGCAGGGAGACATATGCATCTGAAATGAAACATATTTAGTGGTAAATAGTTCTGAATACAATGTACACTTACCATAGGGCAGAACTTTGTTCACCTCAAATACTTTTACTTCCATTTTTTTTTGATCAGAACTAAACATGATCTGCGCCAGTTGCAACAAATGTGTTTGCCAACCTGTTATCAGTAAGTGGCTGAACAGCTGTTAACAGAGTTGCCAGATGTGTTTTTTAAGATCGTAGCTGAACAGGGTGGTTATGTTGTTTTGAGCGTAGTTTTAAATAAATAATGTATTTTTTTTTAGCTCGAATTGTATTTGCTTTATTCCGATTTTATTTTTGTATAGCCGAGAGCGCAATATTTAAAGAAGCAATGCTATCAGTCAGTTATACCACTTTTTTTCATGTGCTTTGCCATGTGCATGTGTGTGTATGTCTGTAAATATTTAATGAAAAATTAATTAATAATTCCCACACGCATAATGTGATAATTATCGTGTAAAATTTATTGACGTACACTTATATCTCTTGAAGGTATTTTTATCAATTATTTTATTTCTTAACATCAATCGATTTATTATTTTTAAACATTACAGCTAAGTAAGTCTAGAACTTTTTAATGTGCCAAAATTATTAAGAGTATCTTCCTGACCATTTCACTTTCCCAATAGCCTTCGTATGATTGCAAAGAATCGATATGTCATATTCATCATCTGTTTAAAATATTATTTTAACAACAGTCTGGCCTATTCGAAAATTAACTTACATTTTGAAAAGTGAGAAGTGATATAATAATAACATTTTCTGCCGAGAGTACAGCGGGCTTACGAGTGTTTAGCATAACAAATAGTAGATTCCTTTGATAAGCTTGGGATCCATTGTACCAACTTTGTCTGTAAGCCGACTGTGAGATATCTTCACTCTATACAAATATGAAAATGAAAGTAATGTTACCAATAAGAAATGTACGTGTATTACGATACTACCAAATCCATCAGCAGTTGTCCGTAATAGCAGACCATGTAGAACTGAGCGGCACAACTGATGAAAAACAGTAGAAACGAGAAGGCGTTCAAATTAAGTCCTTGTACGATGGTGTAGAATGCCGCACAGCAGAGTGTACCGGCCGTGGTAAAAAGATTATAGGCCAGCAGCATGCCAAAAATGTCGTTGAGTTCCTTGTGCAAACTGCGAGGACTATGAGATGAAGGACAGAGCGTAGACCTGCAAATTAAGATACATACCCCAGAACATAAAGATGTTTACGAACGATAGTAATCAAAAACTCGCAATCTCTAATCGGTTGATCGCGGTTTGGACTATAACTAGCCAATTGTCGTCCCAAATGAGAGAAGTGTAGACAAATTTGACTTGATAGGCACATCATCCAGACATCCGTTCCGATATTAAAATTCATAAAAAAATGGCTGCAGGCGAACTCCATAATTTGAACGATCACATAGTTAATGGGGTTATTGGTATTGAAGCTGAGGCGCATAGGATAGGCACGCAAATAGGGAAATCTGGCTGCATTGTGTCCCAAGCTATAGCACTGATAGATGTATATGCATGTTGATTGTACTAGCGGCGCAAATACCACAAGAACAAACACGAAGAAGAAATAATAGACTCCATAGCGTATAATGCGAGGCCAGTAAAATTCGTTAACCCGATAGTTGCGACGTTCGGACTCTTCTTGAGGGTATATCTCATTTAGTTTACGGTTCAGTGCGAGTACTCTTTGACGATAGTAAAGAAACGTAAAGAGTTTCGTTTCTGTATTGATGATGAGAAAGAATAATTCCCCATATCGCACTATATTTTCCGGATCTCCTGACAGGGTTTCCCATTGAAAAATGCGTAATACCATAAAATACATGACATAAGAGTGACATCCCAGTGAAAATATTAAATACACGCGCAACAAATATTCCTGCCAACGGGGTTTGGGACTGTCGAGAAAATCATATCCAATCGATTTGAATATTATGTTCGGTATGTAGACGAAATCCCCGTAATTTTTCTGTATTTCCTCTTTGTCTTTTGCCATTCTTGCGGATTGTAGGTGAACTGACTGAGTTTTCTTGTCACTCTCTAATTATATAACTGACGGGATTAATTTAATATTTAAATTACTCAAGACCGCGACAATTTATAATAATATATTGATTATTAAAAAGTCGACCTTGTCTAAAAATAATTTATACTCCAGGACTGCCAAGACTGGCGACATTATTACAAACAGTTTTGCTGTGATATATGTAAACATGGTTGATGGAAGCAACCAAAGTGAAGTGGAGCAGCGGGTTCTATATGCAAGAAATTGCGAAAAATATTGTATTAAAATTGAGCCAAACCGCAAGTTGGCGGCCTTAGAATGTGTTGAAGTCTGCGAGAAAATTGCTATAGCCAATATGATAAATGTGGATCGATAATCATTTACTTAAATCATGTGTGACATTAGATTCGTTATGTGACTATTGTAAATATAGCTTATCTCGTTAGTTCAAAGTCAAATAATATTAACGGGAAATTCCCCCAACATTTCATTTCATAAGTAACCTGCATTCTCAAGTGTTCCTTTTATAAATCAGCGAAAGCTTCTCAGCTCATACACCTGGCTATCTCTAACCGCTAAGCCATGGCCCATATCTGAAGAACTATAAACGATTCAATAATAACAATAATAATGGACAGGAGTCACGACTATAAAATTAACAATGCCAATGTTTATTGTTTGTTAAGATTTTTATGACGTAAAACGGGTGTTGATATAGAAACTGCTTATCTATAAAACTTTTTAGTCATTACCAACCGTATAATTGTTCAAATTTATAATGTATATTTCTTAAATTATTATGAAAAATATATAGTTTACATTTGATTTGAAGTACAATTTAATTCAGACTCTCGTTGCTCAAGATGTTTTTGATAGATGATTTTAACTATAGTGTTCTATTATATCAAGATTACAGAACTTTTAATGGAATGATTATCTGGAAGTAGATGTTCTACGGGGCGATTTGATATGCTATCGACTGTTCAGACAATGGGTTCTGATAAGGCATTTCATACGCTAGTCGCTTACATAGTCATCCACTTGAGGCGTAAATTGCCCGGATTTATACTTTGACAACAACTTAAGCATGTGCGGGATCATATAAATAGAACGGAAAAACACTTGTCTCGCGCACACTATATTTGGAATCGGACAGGCTAACACAATGGCAGCATTTCTTACCACGTACAACGAAAGGGATAATACCTGGAGTGGAGCACCGCGCAGCTCCATTTACGACTATGACGTATCGGCGGGTAGAGTCATATTTGCAAATATGAAAAACTGGCCAAATAATGTTTGCCAGGTAAGTGCAAGGATCAGGCCCTTTAGGAGTCAGCGCAATGATTCAAGGATAATTTCTATACTGACAGATAAACGATGCGGATGGAGTAAAGGTAACCAGCGGACAGGGTATCACATGGGCCATTCGTATCGCACAGTATCTGAAGAAACGAGGACTCAACCACAAGGATGTGATAGGCATTGCTGCCAAGAATAGCACGTACGTGATGCCACTAGGTGTAGCCTGCCTGATGAATACTACGCCTTTCCATGCAGTAAACCCCATGCTGGACGAAGGTTTGACTGCGAAATCAACTTGAAAGTGACTCAACTAACGGAATAATGTCTTAAATTTATAGCTACAATTAAGTATGTCTTTGAGATTACCCAACCAACGCTTATATTCTGTGATGGTCTGGATTATCAGAAGATACACTCGGCTACCCTTGGTTGGCATCCGGAAATCTTCACACTTACCGATCCTGTTGAGGGTGTTTCCAAAATAGAGAACCTGCTGGATCCGACGACAACTGAAATGTTTTATCAGTGAGTAAAATTTATGACGATGACAATGTGAAAGTGAAATACTAAGTGTTACTCCATGTAGACCAGAACCACTTAAGTCTGGCGGAGACCAAACAGTGGCCATTCTAAACTCTTCCGGTACGACGGGACTGCCCAAAGCTGTGTGCATTTCGAATAGCATTCTTATACAGGAAGCCATGTAAGAGGAAAAAGTGTTCAGTGTTCAAAATGTTTTCTTATCGGTTGTTTTTTTTTTTAAATACTTCTAGGCTTGTCACCAGCGAAACAGTCATCGCTGTGTCGAGCTGTCTAGACTGGATCACCGGCCTGTGGGCCTTTGTCTTTAGCACAGTTTTCGGCTGCACTCGCATCATAACCAACAAACCCTTTTCACCCGAACACTTTGTGGAGATGGTGAAAAAATATAAGATCAACTATGCCGTGGTACCGCCCAGGCATCTTTCGGCTTTGGTAACCTGCCCCGATGCCACTAGTGAGGCCCTTGCGCCCATTCGTATGCTGAACTATGGTGGTGGTGTAGTGTCTCAGGCTACGCTGGAGCGTGCCCAGGCGATCTGCAAGACGGCCATGTTCAACTCTGGGTATGGCATGACTGAAGTGGGTGCCATTACGGCCAACGTTGGCATTAGCAATACTGCTTCAGCTGGACGCCTTCTGCCAGGCATCAAGATACGAATTGTCGATGAAGAAGGAAGGAAATTAACCTACAACCAGGTCGGTGAGATATATGTACACACATCGCAAGCCTGGAATGGCTACTACGGCAATCCCGTGGAGACGCGACGCATGCAGGACTTCGAAGGCTGGTTCCACACAGGCGATCTGGGCTATTTTGACGATCAGAACTTCTTGTATATTGTCGATCGTAAGAAGGAGATTCTCAAGTATCAGGGTCTTCATTATTGGCCTACCGAAATTGAGACTGTGATTGCAGAGTTGCCGCAGGTGTCGGAGGTTTGCGTTGTAGGTGTCTACGATGAACGTCAGGGTGACGCAGCTGGCGCCTTGATCGTCAAGCGAAAAGGTAGTGAAATTAGCTCCAAGGAGATTATCGATCATGTTGCCAAACGTTTGACGGGTGTGCAAAAGCAGCTGCATGCCGGTGTTCGCTTTGTTGATAAGCTGCCCTCCAATGTGAACGGTAAGACGGTACGCAAGGCGGCACGAGATTTGTTTGTCTCCCAAAATGGAAACAGCAAATAATTCTAAGAAGAGGTGAATCTACTTTGCACGTGTACATTCATTTAATTTGATTAGGCCTATTAATAAATATATATCTTACATAAATTTTAACCGAAACTTGTCTTCTGTTCTGATACGAGGAACGGCTAATACTTTCACGCTATATCACGTGAATTTAAAGTTGTTTTGGTTCAACTTTACTTAATGGCCTATTGTAGAGATTAGATTGAAGGTGCTTAATTTATTGAGTTCGTTGGTCGGTGCACGAGCCATATAGGAAGTATTAGACTGATACTTGAGAATCTTCAGATAGACTAATCACTATCTTAAGTACTAATTGACTTAGCTCTCGAAATATTTTAACAAACATTTGTTTTCCCAGTATGTTGTACAAATATAGTTAGAAGAGGTCTGGTTGCTTATCAACATAAACGTTCTCTTGTCTAAGTATTTATGGCATGCTAATAATTCCACCGATTTTAATAGTCAGCCGATGTATTTTTTGGCTTGTACGCTATGGTAAAATGTTTCAAATCAAATGATGACTCTGGCTTTATTATGTTTCCGGCTAGCCGCACAGTCGTAAATCAATTAGTTTTGTTTTACCAATCTGAGGAAAATACCATATATCTTAAATATTCTAGGTACTATACCCACTTCATTTGAATTAGATTATTTCTGTAATCTTATTTAGCTTTTACGTGTTGTGATAAAACATATTTAGAAAATAAATAAACGTTGGATATCATAATTATTTTTAAAAGTTCTATTTCTAGATAAAGTCTTTAGTGCAGGTGTTTGTGCCGTAATCTAGTGAATAGCAAAATATAGACACATAAGAAAATAGAAAATAAAGCCGAATAATCGTAGACTGTCGTCAGCCAATTGGACAAATACGAAATGGATCATTGTTTTTGATCAAACTTTAGAACCAACGAAGCCCGCATGTCTTCACGTGCTATTCTCGGTAGGCGTATCGCAGATCATCATGACTTTGCCCCTTCTATTTAGCGTAAATAGATAAGATTCCAGCGAGTATTTAAATAGAGAGTTCTCCCGCGATAGTTTCAAAGCTGCAAAAAGTTTGGAGCAAAAAGGATCGTTAGCTGAAAGATAAAAAGGAGTGAACTTTAAAACATAAAAATGTTTGGTATTCAAAATTCAAGTTACGACAAGGACGCGCGCATTTGGAGTGGAATGCCCCGAAAGCCACTCTACGATTTCGATGCTTCTATTGGGGCTATTATTCAAAGAAATCTTCGTAACTATCCTACAAATGTCTGCCAGGTAATTTTCTGTAAATTATATAACAAAGAGTTGAGACTGTACAACAACCTTTGTGTATTGTTAGATCAAAGCAGAGGATGGTACGCCTACAACGAATAAGGAAATGCTCGGCTGGGCCGTTCGCCTTGCACAGCTTTTCAAGCAGCGAGGATATACCCCCGAAGACGTCATCGGAATTGTAGCCAGAAACAGCACTTATGTCTCAGCCGCGGCTGTGGGTGCTTTGTTCAATGCTACACCCTTCCATGCAGTTAATTCTACTCTGGATGAAGCTACCTTGAAATACGTGCTGGGAATAACGAAACCCCCCGTTATCTTCTGCGATGCATCTGACTACGAGAAGCTAAAGTCGGCGTGTGCCGAATGGACACCAGAGTTGATAACGCTAACGGGAAAAGTTCCGGGAGTTACCTACGTCGAGGAATTGCTGACGCCGACAAAGACCGAAATGTTTTATCAGTAAGTCGAAGCGTATTCCCCCAAATCAGTCTCGAATTTTCCTGATAAAATTAATTGGCAGTCTTTGAAATTCATGGGGTGGAATATTTATTGATAATTAGACCGATTCGTCCGTAAACTAATCGTATTAATGATATCTGCGAATTAACCCATGGTAACCTCTTCTTTTACAGACCAGAACGTTTGCAAAAGGGTGGTGAACAGACAGTTTGCATTCTGTGCTCCTCGGGTTCAACTGGAAAACCCAAAGCTGTGCGTATGACAAACTACATGTTGGTCAATAATGCATCGTAAGTAAATTAGTCCTGATATTTATGAATTGAGGTTAACATATTCTTTTCGTCTAGTTTCTTCACCTCAGATTTCGTGCTTTACTGTGGCTCCAGCCTGGATTGGTATTCCGGTCTTGTAGCTTTTCTATACAGTGTTGCAGATGGCCTAACTCGTGTTATATCCGAAAAGCCATTCAGTCCCGAGCTGTTCGTAGAGCTGGTACAGAAGTACAAGATCACGGTAGCCACCTTCTCGCCACGTCATGTCTCTGCCCTGGTTGCATGCCCAGAGGCAACACCAGAACGGCTAGCCAGTTTGTTCGTTGTGGCAATCGGTGGTGGATGGATTCCCACTGAGACATTACATAAATTCCATGAGCTTCTGAAACCTAGATTTGTTGGTTACGGTTACGGTGCCACTGAAGTCGGAGGTATGAGTGCAGGCCTGTACAATGAGAAGTTCGGAAATACCGTTGGTGCTCTTGTCGCCGGACTGCGTGGACGCATTGTTGATGACTATGGTAAGAGTCTAGGCCCAGGGCAAATAGGAGAACTGCATGTTAACAACGGTCTTAAATGGGGTGGCTACTACGACAACCCGGAGGAGTGGAATCAGCTGCTTGATTCGGATGGATGGTTCCACACTGGCGATTTGGGCTATTTCGATGAACATAATAATCTTTATATTGTGGACCGCAAGAAGGAGATCTACAAGTGTCTGGGTATGCAGTACTGGCCCAACGACATCGAAGTAGCCATCGCCGAGCTGCCTGATGTGCAGGAGGTCTGCGTTGTTGGAATTTACGATGAAAAGTACGGTGATGCACCCGCCGCGATGGTTGTTAAGCTACCCGGAAGTTCCTTAACCGAAGAGCAGGTTAAGGAGCACGTGGCGAAGCGATTGGTTGTGGAGTTCAAGAAACTGCACGGAGGCGTCCATTTCGTTGATGATTTGCCCCAGACAGCCAGTGGAAAGGTTCTACGGCGGGAGGTTAAGGCGAGACTGACGAAGTGAACTCTGCTTCGTTCCTAACAAGTTGTTTTTAGCGATCAAGAAGCTTTGCTTCTTACGCTATATTGTTGTTGACTAGTTTTAATTGTTTCAATAAGTTTACTCAGTTGACTCGTGATTTAGTTAATTCAATAATTATTTATCATGTGTTTTATATTTATTCCCTAATTTGTATAATTTCATTAAACTGTTACCTTGATTTGAAATTGTGTTTCTTTGTGCTTATCGCATGAGATTGTATAAAGTATTATGGTCAGACAACCGCCTCATTGCCGCATTCGTTCAAGCTCGAAACTCAACTCACACGACAGTTATTCACCTCGATTCTACAAAGATACCAGTGCTGCTAATTTGGCTTATTCCCCGTCAAATCGGACCAAATGCGAAAAGTAGAAAACCAATTGCGCGAATCTGCGCAACATTATCATTAGTTTTCATAGAAATTTTACAATACTTCTTTTTCAGTCTAAAAGCGGTCATGAATCGTAAATTTTATTCATATATGGTAGAGTATAAGCCATGTTTATGCTTCAGCTACGAATTCTCAAATAATTTCTTACTTTTGTTTGGTACAAGCAAGTCAAAATCTGATCCAACAATATTTTATGGAAATTTTGTAAATAAAAAACAATTAAATATTGTGTAATAAATATAATAATATGTATAGAATGTATTATATTATAATGTTTTTATTTTTATTAAAAGTTCACCATATGTTGCCTTTAGTTCTTAAAAAATTAACAGCACTGTGAAAGACTTTTGTAGCTGTCAGCGAGCTACCATTTCCAAGCTGACTGCTATGGTACTTCGCTTTCGACAGTTGTTGGCAGAAATTTCAAATTTAGGTCTATTGAAATGGACTATGGTACAATTAAGCTTTGTGAATAGTAAATTTAAAAAACTGTTTTAAACTGTTTTACTTTACTAAGTTTACATATATGTGTACATTAACAGAACATCCGTTTCTGTGTGTCAACAAAACAGTATTTATAAATAAAAAGTAACTTTATGACCTTTACCAGAAAGGCACTTTGATTATTGGGTAGTTATTTACATACGTCATAAATATGCTTCAACAAATACCATACTGTATTCAATTTTAATGGTATTTTAATTTGAACTCTATCGTTAAGAGATAACTTTCGTAGCACAGCTGTTTTATAGATATCTCAAATTCCAAGAAAATGCCCCCCTGATATGGTTATTTATTTGAAATATTTGATTATTAATTCGCAGATTATGTGCAAACTATACGAGTCGGCATCTTAAGATATAAACAATTTCTATATTATTAAAAATCGTACGAGTGGGTCATCGACGGGATGTGGGAGCAATGACGCATTGTCAAAGTCAAACTGATAAGGTTCTTTTAGTCACTATTTAAGCCGTTTCTCGCCTCATTCAGTTTAATTCCTTCTGAGAGGTTGGCTTCATAAGACCTTTAGTTTAGAAAAATGTTTGGTGTCGTGAATACAAGCTACGATGAGCACGAACGCATTTGGAGTGGTAAGGAGCGAGCACCCTTTTACGATTTCAATTGTTCCATTGGTTGCATCATGCACAAGGCTCTGCAGAGTTATCCTCGAAATATTTGCCAGGTAAGGTAGGAAATGCATAACCATAGATTGTTGTTAATTCTAAATATATTCATAGATATGCGTATCGGATGGTAAAGTGACAAACAACCAGGAATTGCTCGATTGGTCCGTCCGGTTGGCGCAGGTGTTCAAACAGCGTGGTCTACGTCACAATGATGTCATCGGGATAATATCAAAGAACAGTACCTACGTGACACCTGCAGCTGTGGGCTGTCTCTTTAATGCGACACCCTTCCATGCAGCAAACCCCACATTGGACGTCGAAACCCTGAGACATGTTCTCAGTATTACGAAACCTTCGGTTATTTTCTGCGATGCAGTGGACTTTGAGAAAGTGAAGATGGCGTGTGCAGCCTGGACACCTGAGCTGATAACACTTACCGGAAAAGTGCAGGGTGTTGCATACGTTGAAGAGTTATTGCTTCCAACAAAGACAGAACGATTTTACCAGTAAGTTAAGAGAAACACAATCGAGAAACTTAAACACACCTACTTCTGTAATAGACCTGAACCACTGATCATGGGTGGAGATCAGACTATGGCTATCCTATGCTCCTCGGGCTCAACTGGAAAGCCTAAGGCGGTTTGCCTGGCGAACCATATGTTGGTCATAGACCAGAAGTAAGTTTAGAAGTGTTTCAAATTTATTATCCTAACTTATAGTTCTTTTTTCTTCAGCTATTTCTCGAGCGAAACCGTTTTGTACTCCGGTTCCAGCCTGGACTGGTATTCGGGAGTATTGGCTTTTCTACACAGTGTTGTCGATGGTTGCACACGCATCATGACGGAAAAGCCTTATTGTCCCGAGTATTTTACAGAGCTTGTTGAAAAGTACAAAGTGAATGCTGCATTTTTAGCACCTCGTCACGCCTCCGCGTTGGTTGCTTGTCCACACGCCACTCCCGAACGACTGGCCAGTATGAACGTGTTAGGTATCGGTGGAGGATGGATACCCTCTGCGACACTTACGCGAGTGAAGAAGCTGCTAAAGAATGGAATAGTTGGCTTCGGTTATGCCACTTCAGAAATTGGAGGCATAAGTAGTGCACCCTTTCGCGAAGAGTTTGGCAATACGGTGGGAGCTCTTGTGGCTGGCATGCGGGCACGTATTGTCGACGAGAATGGTACAAATCTGGGCCCTGGAGAGATGGGGGAATTATATGTAAACCATGGTCGTAGTTGGCGCGGTTACTACGGCAACCCGCTGGAAACACAACGTCTGCGGGATTCGTTGGGCTGGTTCCACACCGGCGACCTGGGCTACTTTGATGCACAACACAATCTATATATTGTGGATCGCAAGAAGGATATTTACAAGTGCCTGGGCATGCAGTATTGGCCCAACGACATCGAAGTGGCCATCGCCGAGCTGCCTGACGTGCAGGAGGTCTGCGTTGTGGGAATTTACGATGAGAAGTATGGCGATGCAGCCACAGCAATGGTGGTCACACAACCTGGAAGTACTCTGAGCGCGGAGCAGATTAAGGAACATGTGGCCAAACGAATGAAGATGGAGTTCAAACATCTGCATGGCGGTGTCTACTTCGTTGATGCGTTGCCACAAACAGCCAACGGGAAGGTGCTTCGTCAGGCAGTCAAGGAGAAGCTGGATCGGTTAAGTCTTGATCGTTAGGTTTTAGTTTGGTTTAGCTTTAATTGGATAAATAAACTTAAGTTATTCTCTTATAACATGTAGCCCTGAGTTGAACCTAAGCGATGTTTTATCGCTCTCATTAAGCCTATAAACGTGTCAAGCGGCTGCTCCAGATGCCAAGCAGCAGCACCATTGTCCACATAGTCCTGGGACGACTTGCACTGGATGCTGACTCAGATTGCGGCGGCTCTGTTGTCGTTGCGAACGTGGTGCTCGAGCTGCTGCTGGTGCTAGCTCTGTTTGTCTGATCTATTATCGGTTCGTTCTGCTGTTGCCGGATTTTGCCCGTTCTGATCTCCACCTTGGGCAGTGGAAAGCAATAGACACGTTCCACCTCGACCATGAGTGATGCATCGCTCTCCGAGGCTGTCTCTGTGACAGTGAGAGGCACACAAATCGTGGGCTCCTCGGCTGAATTGCGATCCTCGTAGGGAATACCGACGCGTGTTATGTTCAGCGGTAGATGAGGGATAAGGGTCTCCGGCACACTCAGTTCGTTGTGTGTTTGTGCCGAGTTCACACCCTCCTCGAAGAACTTGTAATCATCGCTCTGATCAAGATCATCGTCGATGCGATCAATGCTATCGATATTGTCGATGCGATCAATGCTATGCCCAGAATCAGTGTACGACTGTTCCGTGCTTGCCACATGGGGATCCAGAAAGTCGGTGGGCCAGTTCAGTGCAATTGTCGTGGACTCGGGCACTAAGTGTGGCCGCATTGTGGGCATTTCTGAGCTCTTCACTGCCATTTCCGGCACGGGTTGAGTGCTCTCGTAACTGTGTGTAGGGTACGGATAAGGCAAGGGCATCCAAGTGTCCTCTGTGGTCTGGGTGCGCTGTCGATGCACTGTGCTTGTCTCAATCGACTCGTTGATTTGCTTGGCCATGGCACGCAGCAATGGATCTGTTGAATTCATGCGCACTACTTCAAGCGCTGACTGCGGCTGCACTGGAGTCTGTGGATTGGCATAGGGTGTGGGTGGACGCCAGCGACCACGGGACTCCTGCGAACGCTCAAAGCTATCGCGACGTGCATAAGGATTGTAACCGACAGATGCTGTACGCTCCTCGGGCTGCGGCTGCACATCCTCCTCACTGGAGGTATCACGACGGTCCATTGCTGCGGGAATTTAGAGGGAAGAAGTTCTATTTACTAGTTTCTAACCCACTTTTCCACTTCTAATCGACTTACCCTCCGCTGGCAGACCCATTAGCATGGCCTCCAGACGTCCGTAGACACGTTGCTTGGGCTGTGCATCGTTCTCCTCCGGCTTGAGTGGTTGCTGTGGCTTCCAATGGCCATAGACCACACCATCACTGGCCGCTGGCCCGTTGGATTCTCGCAGCAAGGGAATATGTGTGTGCACGGTGGATGTGGCAGGCATGGGTGCCAGACCGGGAGCAGCTGCAGCATAGCTGGGCCAACCCAAGCCAGGCACAACAGCAGAAACGGGACCAGCGGGTGGTGCTGGTATGCGTATACGACCCCTGGGCCGCGGTACCTGTAGTTGCTGCGCTTCAGGTTCCGGATCCACTTGTGACTGTGCCTGTGTCTCCACTGGCTGCCCAGAGGGCTCCTGGCAAAGCACCTGCAACTG
Organism: Zaprionus indianus; assembly: GCA_018904595.1. Taxonomy (NCBI): domain Eukaryota; kingdom Metazoa; phylum Arthropoda; class Insecta; order Diptera; family Drosophilidae; genus Zaprionus; species Zaprionus indianus. The sequence continues at coordinate 4,783,063 of JAEIHA010000171.1, read as the reverse complement.
TTGCTGCCAGAGCAGCAGAATAAGTAGCCTAATGAGCAGTGGAATATGCTGTCTGCTGTGTTCCATGGTCGTTGAGTTGTATCTTAAAAGTGTGCCTGCCGTGCGATATCTTTGTTCGTCTCACTTGGTTTCAGTTTCGATTTCTATTTACTGAAATGATGTGCCACTTCTTCAGCTCTTGTTGTTATTATTATTATTTACAGTTAGCTGACGGATATTATTGTTTCATTTTGGTTTTGTTGGGACAACAACAACATTAAGAAGCACGTTCAACAACAACCACAGCGCATTGTTCCCAATTCGTATTCACTTTGCCCATCGATATTCGCAACTGTGTATCTTCAATCGGGTTGAATGCTCGCAAAAGTCTTTTTCTTTTTCTGTTTCTTTCGTTTTTGATTTTGATTTTGATTTTCAATCGCGTCTCTTCTCGAAGTCTCAACGCGTCGGCTTCTGAACGGCAACTGATGTTGATGTTGGCCAAATCAATTTAGTGTCCGCGGACGCGGCTAACGCTCTGCCGCCTCTGCCAGCAGAAGCATTCTTAATCATGGCTCTATAGAAATGGGTTTTCTTTTGTTCAGTCAAGTTCAGTTGAGTTTTCGCTTAATTATGCGCAAGAGCGTTGAAACTTAATGGCGAATAAACATTCTGCTGCTTCTCGTTTGTTCAGCCAAGTGAAAACGCACCAAGCAATTTGATCTACTCGTATTTTTCATCAACCTGTTGGCCCTCTTCTACTGCTTCTGGCCAACGATCAATGAACGAGAGTATAGTATACATCATATACATATAGTATACATATACATATATGTATGTAGTTGTGGCCAGCATACCATACCGATAGTTACGTTTGTCTGTCGGATTTATGCAAATCGCATGAGCCAGTCGCCGTTTGCTGAAATTCGCCTGTTTATTTTGACACCGTTTATGAGAAGCTACGCTCCATTCGTGAAATAGTATCTGCGACCCATTGCTGGCGGCAGCTTTTCACCGCTTGGCCGATTGGTTCAACGCGGGCAACGGTAAAACAGTTATAGGCCGATGCCATAGACGACGATCTCGCTCAGACTGAGCTCAGACCGAAAGCGAGTTGATTGAATAGAAAAGTAATTAAAATTTTAATGTATCTTTATTACGACTTTGCGGGTTCTTAAGTTTCGGGTAAATGATTTTATGCATTTCTATATTTTGTAGACGATAATAGATAGTGAAATCTTTCTTAAGTAGATATCTTTTGTTTTATTTTGCACTTTAAACTAAATTTTCATAAAAATAAATGGGCTTACTTTCATTTTTCCTACTCGCACTTCCCTTTAAGTAAAGCTTGGCAATCTCTTCAATCATCCTGTCAATTTTCGGAAGTTTCAAAGCTTTGACTTTTCCAGCAAGGAGCTGGAAAACAGCTGCCCGCCAAGTGACTTCCCAGAAAGCAGCTGCTCCCCAAGTGACTTCGATTTCGAGCTCATAAAAATGGAAACCGAGTCAGCGACGTCAAGAGAGAGAAAAGCAGTCATAATGTGACGCAAGACCCCGTTGGACGGGGCTGTCAAAAGGCTTCAATATGCAAATGTGGCATGTGGAAAATCGCGATAGATAGAAAACTGTGAACAGAAAATGCGAATGCGAATTTTGTTTGGCAAAACTGCAGCGTGGCATGAATTAAAAAATAAACAAACTCAAATACACGACAAACACAACGATACACGGAGGTAATTGAAGTTGTGAACAGAAATTAAATAAAAGCAAAAACAAAAGCAAAAAACATAAATAAAACGCCATTGCGCATTGTCACGTTTGTGAACATTACCAGGCTACTGAAAGGGGGGAGAGGGGGAAAATATGGAAAAGCGTTGCACGTTGAGTAACGCGTCTGCTTTAGGGTCGCGTGTGTGTTTGGCATGACGGAAACAATGTTTTTCCGCTTTTATTGTGATTATTTCATTTATTTCTCTCATTTTTACACCTCATACAAAACTTTCACGATCGTTAAAAATATATAAATATTTCTGTTTGTTTAGCTTCTTTTGTTAATCCAAAATTCAGTTAATGCAGGGATTAAATTTCTGTAGCGGAAGCACAGTCGACCAAATGTTGGACAACTTCTGAGGCGCATGTTAGGATTCAGTTGAGGTTAGGTTTCTACTGGGTTTCTTTCGCACTCTCTCTTTCTCTGTCCCTCGTTTTACTGATTCTCCAGCAGTCCTATGTACTGTCCATTCTGGTTGGCCACACGTCGCTCTTCTAGCTTCTTGGCAAAGGCGGGATCACTCTTGGCACGTTGCTCGAGGCGCTCCTGCTGCAGTTTAATGCCCGCATAGATCTGATCCAGACCCTTCTGTATTTCCTCGGGTATAGCCGGTGGGGTGGGTATATGATCTCCTGTGGCACGGAAACCATTCTCATCGGCCGTGTACTGCACATTGACTACGGTACCCTCCGGGGATTGGTACGAGTATTGACCGTGTTGGACCAGTACACCATTGGGATTCGTTTCGAAATCCTTGAGGAAACCCGTCTCCTCATGCACTATGTTGTTGCCCGTCTCGTATTCGGTCTTGTAGCTGCCATCTTCGCTCTGCTCCTTGTTGTACTTCAGTATAGGTATCCAGGTGCTGGTCTCGCGCGGATCCTCATGACGATGATCTAGTTTCTCATCGCGTGGTATATTATTCGCATTGGGATGTGCATGATGCTGATGCTGATTGTGGTGCTGATGCTGGGCGTGGCATGACAGGGCAAGCAGCAGGGAGAGTAGTATCTGCGGAGGAAGAAACACGCAGTTAGTTTCATTGAAGAGAGAGAACTTACTCCAAGGTGGATGTTGATCAGGAATTAGAGTTATCCTGTTTTCCTCACAGTAATGAACGAATGAATTATATTTCTATAAGTTTCTATTGATTTCCAACTCGAAAACTTGAACACGACCCCGAGACCTTTTGGATGCACACACACACTAATAAAAGTAACCAAAGTTTCGAAATGTGGCAAGTTGTTGGACAAACCCGCGACCTTATTGCGCACTTAACTGTTAATCCCACACAGACACACAAACATAGTTAGATACACCCACAGACAAGATCTCTGGGAACCATTTGGAGATCAACTTACAAGCACTTTCATTTTCTAAAGCGTTGATTGATTGATTGTTCGAGTGTTGAATTGATTGTTATTTAATTCACTTGCGAATTTGTGTGGCAATTGTCGGTTGCAGTTGCAGGTTGCAGGTTGCAGTTTGCGCGCCCGTTTATGTTGCTCTGCGGTTGGCAAGTGAAAGCTGCCACGGTTCGAACTGTGCTGCGGCGGCCCTATTTAAGAGCTTTATATAGTCGCGACTTGGACTGCATCGGCTGCATCGACTGCAACTGCGACTGCGAATCCGAATGCGAATCCAAGTTCGTCTACGACTTTGTCTCCTGCGCTCGCGGCGCTGCGGAACCCACACACACTGCCGAGCGAGACAACCACACACACAGTTTGATAGATACAGATACAGATACAAATAGAGATACATATACTGTTGCATTAGTTGCATTGGCCACAGTTGCAGATGCTGTTTTTGTCGCTGTGCAAATGTTAAATGGGAAATTATTCATTAATCAATTTGACGATCCTCATAATATGCTTAATTAAAAACCATAAATATTTGTAGAAATCTCGACAAATGCAAATTTAACCACGCTGCTACTAACTATCGGCAAGATGAACTATTGTTTGGTAATACTATCGCATTTGCTATTTGCTTAAGAAATATCCACAAACATCTCGAGTTTGGTTCATCGCACAGTTATGCATATATTAGGCCTGGTAATAGGCACATTCAGAGTCTGCGCATTGTCTGCGTCTCTCGTACGGTCGTTCATCTTCGTAATGCCGTTATTTAGAAATAAGCCAGAACGAGTTTTGCCTTTGGATGCGGGGCGACGCGTCTTGTCTTCGCCAAAATGCAGCCGAACATGCAAAAAGCTCTCCCAAGGCAGCTCGGCTTTGGCCAAGTCTCTCTCTGGGGTTGTCTCTCTTTACCTCGTCCCCTCTTGTTGTCACTCTTCTTCTCGGTCTCTCTTCTTCTCGACGTCTCTTCTTCTCGCTCTCTGTCTCTCTACCTTGCTCTCTCTTCCTCTCCCCTCTCTCTCTCTCTGTGTGTGCCTCTCTTTGTTGCAGAGAAGATGTTGACTTGGTTTTCTTGAATTCTTGCAATTGCCAACAGCTTCGGGGAAGATCGAGAGACTGTGACATATAGCATGTGTATATCGCATGTATGTGTATTTGTGTATGTGTGTGTGTGTGTGAAAATTGTTGTAATACTCTCGTGCATGGGGTTTTTGTTTGCCGATGAGGCAACACGATAATTGAGTTCAAAACGGCAATGGCTCTTGGCAAATGTTAATTAGTTGTGGAAAATGGGTCGATCTGATGCGCCACGATGCGATGCGATGCTGCAGCGGCTATTACGGCGATTACTTGTCGATTTCTGTCCAAAAAGATTCGAGAATCACTTGCGAAAAGTTGAACAACCCACGACCGATGCAGAGAGAGAGAGAGAGAGAGAGAGAGAACTAGAGAGCCCAACTGAGCGCAAAAACTGGTCAAATGTTGCCGCCTGTAACAACAGCAACAGCCTCAACAACTGCAGCAACAACAACTGCATTTTTGGGCCAGGCCGCCTTCGCAGCCACACCCCCAACATCTTCTGCCGCTGTCCGCCTAGCTACGCCAAACCCAGTTGCTGTTGCTGCTGCGATGTTGCTGTCGTGTTGCGTGACTCATCGCGACAACAAAATTGTGCAATTTTCTCAATGAAAACGAAAGCTGGCAAGGTTAGACAGCACAGACTCGCTGCAGCAGATCCTCACTGACCCACTTCGAGTGGGCCAGTGGCCAAATGGAAAATGTCAACCAATCTACGAAGTTGCTGCCGGAGTTGCTGTTGCTGCTGCTGCTGCTGCTGCTGGAGTTGCTGCATTCTCATTGCGGCATTTGGCAGGGAGATGAGATGAGAAGCCGTTTTCTTGGAATTGTGTTCTTAGCTCGTGCGGCATTTGACATTTAAAAAGACTGAAGACTGAAGACTGCAGAGTGCACAGCGAAGAGCGTAGCCCAAAGATCGGAACCCGCTGTACACTGTAGACTGGTTTACAAAAGTGCGCGACGGCGGCGTGGAGAGGCAATAAATTTAGCGGCAATTTCAAGTGTCATGATGTTGTGAAATTTGTTGTCAACTGTTGGCATCTTGAGCTTGAATTGTCGTAAATAATGCTCTAGTAATGGATGGAGATGTCTGCGCCGCCATCGCCACATTGATAGACAGAACACGTATTTGCGTATTATCATATCCGTATATTCCCCCCACCATCTGATCCATCTTCTACGTAATTGCCAATTCTAACTGGCATTTCAGTTAAGTTCAGCCTCTTCTGCTGTTTGCTCTTTCCGATCTTCTGCGATCTGCACTAATTTTGAATGCAGAATTAATGCCGCATCTTATCGTCATCAATATATCTACGGTTTATTGACCGAACATTGCGCTTTAACTTGTTGCGAATTATAATCGCAAACATTTATTTATTATATTCTCGATTCTTCTTACGCTTATTTACCTACCCGCGTCGGCTCAAACGCTCGCCCGGTTACGGTAATGTTGAAAAACGTATTTTTGGGTGTTATAGCAAAGTTCAATTGCACTTTAAAATCGTTTTTGGGTAAATACGACGGAAGAAAAGTGGCAACGTTTATGTTCCGAAAGTAATAGGTTGCCTTGAAAAGTAGTAACGGAAATTGTCTACAAAATAATAAGAATACAATTGAATCAATACGAACCTTTGGAACTGGACACTTATCTGGTACATTCGAATTCTTCATAATGCTCTTGAAAACAGCGAGTGCAATCTGATTTTGCAATGGCATCTTAAAGATTTTACAAATATCCGCATTCATTTGGACTATTTTGTGATATGTTTTCGATGATTCACGTAATATAAAGAGGGTAAAGGTCGCATTCGGCTTCACCAATTCCTGATTAAACCTGGTCTCGGCAAACAAGAGAGATCTCTCGGGTTCAACTATAAGGCATTTGGAATAGCTTATGACACTGGGATCTGGCGAACAATCGAAGGTCTTCCAGTACATCTGCATGCACTGTGAGAGGAATGAGTTACTATATAGATTTGTTAATGAATATATTTCCGGATACCTTATTGCCCTGCAATTGAGCAATTGAAAATAGCACAACAATAATATGTAAACGTTCCATGCTCGACTGGTACAGCTTGTTTGGTTGTCATTCTCTTACTGAACCCTATGACAAAACCCGTCTCGCAAATTATTTTCAACGAGTATAGATAACAGTTAATCACATGTAGTTAGTATAATTATGTGTTCAATAATATGAATGACTAAACAATATGGAAAGTTAAGAGGAACATGGTTTATTTCTGCACTAGTTTCGAGATTTTTCCTCTTACTTTAAGGTCTACTGGTCTCTATAATGCGTCCGCTTAGTGAAATATTCAAAACCGATGTGCCTGGCTGGAAGAAATTGAAGTTTACTTTGAAATAGGTTTTTGGTAAAAAGGCTGGCATGTTCTCTGCGATATCCATGTTGCGGAAGTAGTAAAGACCCTGGAAAAATAATTGGATTATAAATTTATTACCAATCTGCCAAAAACGTACCTTCTGTTGCGGACAATTCTTGGGCAGATTGCTGTTCTTAATCATGCTCTTGTAAGCAATGGTGAGAAATCGATTGCGTCTCGAATCTTTGTAGAATCGACAGATATCGACGTCGACTGAAACGATCCCATTATACTCCATTGTTGGTGGGCGTGGCAATTTAAGCACAAAGTCCGCATGAAGGTTCTCGAAAGTGGTATTATACAGAAATTCGGCAGTTATTAAAGATCTCTCGGGTTCCACAATCAGGCATTTGTAGGACATAACAACACTCGGGTTTACAACGCAATCGAAGGAGTTCCATTCCACAGCCAGGCGAGCTTTGGGCTGTCAATAAGGTATGATATAATTTCATATATAATTGCGATCAAATTATTTACCTTGCTCTGACAATTGACAATCGGCAAAAGTATTGCCAGCACATAAAATATATTCATTGTTTGCCTATGGATCGATTGGGAAACAGAAAACGACTAAGCCCAATCTCGGGTGACGAATTTTAATATTGATTTTCAATAATTGTTTTATAACTGCTTGATCGGGTTATACATGTCGTGATTTGTGTACGTGAGATAGACTAATGGGACTAATAATAGAAATCAGAGGAAGTGGCGTGTGTTATCTATTACAGTAGTTTCAGATTTATGGTCAACTACATATGACTATCGTGAGTCCAATCTCCATAAATTCATGAAACGTCGTAAATTCTCATAATGATTTAACAAAATTGTACAGATATAGGTAATTGTAATTGTTTCAACTTTTACAAATCATTTTAATTAATAATTGGTTTTATTTATCTCAATTTGCGATGTGATCTAGTCATTAAATTATGTTCAGATTATGTATGCTAGTATGAAAGTTTATAGCAGCCATAAAAGTAATGCCATAATCGTTTTAACTATTGCATACTTTCGGGCTGTGTGATTTACTGAGTTTTTGTCAGTTCTTCGGCTATTTTTCATCGCAAATATTTCTTTTTTCGCGCCCGCTCTTTGGCCACGTCGTATAAATGACCGAGTACCGTTAGGTTGAATACATTCGCAACTCGTGGCTGAAACCAGTTAAAGTTGATCAGAAATTCAGATTCAGTAAGAACGGGCGGCAACGATTCGACAATTGTGATATTATTTGCGCGATACGTGCCCTGTGGAGAAGATAATGTTAAAGTGGATAGATCAAGAATCATTATATCGTAACTCACCTCATTGAAGGGACAAAACACTCTGGTATCTCCCGGCATGCCCGACAAGGCGTTCAGTAACTCGATGAGGGTCTTCTTCTTGCGTTCCTTCAGCACTTTGCATAGCTCAAAAGTCACATCGAATATTTTCTGCATTTTTTTCTTGGCATTGGGTATGGACACCTTAAGGGTGCCCATGATGTGCCGTATCTTCTGGATAAGCTGCAGTTCGGCGTTCACGCTTCGGTTACGGGGTGAGATCACATCACAGTTAGCCTTAGCAAAGTAGTTCGCATTGAAGACACATTCCACATGTCGCACCACTATAAAGTAGCCCATGTGCTGCAACCGAGACAACAATATTACGATCTTCCTCTGTACTATTTCTTGCCTGCCTCTGCCTCACTCTTTCTTACCGGCAGCATCTGGGCGGCGCCGCACAATCGCCAAGCGCTGAATACCAAAAAGATGCTGCAACTGAATTTCAACATATCTCTGCGTGTTTGTGCTTGTCAACACCTTCGATTCCAACTAACTGACTAAACACCCATCGGATCAGGCTTTGGCATTGGCCTTTTCCGATAATGAAGTGTTTCGACGGTTTGGTCGTTTAATTGTCGGAACGATGGGGCAATTAAATGATAATTTGTTATTTGTAAATGGATCTGGGGAAGTACGTGTGTATATCTCTGCACTAGAGCGAGGGTAGCTCGTAAGCTACTCAAACTTATGCTAGAAGAAGTTGGAAGGCTAGAAAAGACAATAAAACAGAATCAATTCCTATTTCAGAATATCAAAAGAAATGCATATCGACAATGTAACGAACTATTATAATTTAGGAAAGTAAAGTAGCTAAAACTCATACCAAATTTTATATCTTATATATGTATATTTGATTCTGCATTGACTACTTCTTGCCCTTTCAAATCTCTTCCTCAGCAATTTGTGGCACCAACCTCGGAAATATTTGCACTGTTGACGGCACGTTGTGGACATAACCGACTGAAACTGAGATGCGTAAACAAATCAGATGGATCGTATCATGGCCAGCTGAGGCACTTGCTGCGGTTGCGCAGATCGATTAGAGCATTTAGTTTTCGAAATGGTTTCCATATCGATTCGGGGATCAGCAACAGCCTCAACTCGCGACGTGTGAGTGTGTTTATGGTAAATAATCTTGCGGCTCATCATCATCATTATCATCATCGCTGAGAGAGTGGGAGTGAAATGTAAGGGGATCGCGGACTGAGGGTAACCGCAAGCCGGCGTGAAGGGCAGTTGGTAATTTTGTAAGCGCCACGAGGCTGAGAAAAAAAAACACTCAAAGCACTCATCAAGTGAGCTGCAAGTGGAGATGAGTACTCATACGGGTACCTCGAGTGGCAATGAGACACAAACTTAATTGTTCAATATTTATTCAATTATTTATTACTTCTTCGCTTGGTCGACAATACAGGTAGGTGTACAGGTAGGTGTGTGTACGAGTGTGTGTGTCGTGTGTGTGAGGTTGTGCCAAATGACGGCAGAACAGAGAGTATTTGCTTTTCGTTTTCGACACACTTCGTACTTCGGCTTCCTTCTTCCGTATGGCATAGGGCAGTGTGGGCAGTACGTAATACTTGATACGATATTCGTTACGATATACGATACGATAGAACTTAAGGTCTAAGTTGACTTAAAACTGACTGCAACCTATTGCGGCGCCACAGGCAGATGATCGCCCTCGGGCTGGAATCCATTCTCATCAGCCACGTAGCGCAGTGTGATGATGTTGCCCTCGGGATCGCTGTAGCTGTACGAGCCAGTCTGCACCAGCACCAGCTCCTCATGCTCATCGATGACCTGTCCATCGGTGGTCTCTGTCTTTGGAATGATGATCTTCTTCAGGTAACCCACATTCTCTACACGAATGCCGTTGGAGGTCTCGTAGCTGTATGGCAGGAAGGGTGTTTCAGTTGGGCTACTCCCTTTCAGAATTACCGAATCTCACCTGCTGTTGAAGCTGCCGTCGGCGTTGTTAACATTATCCTGCTGGATAATGCTTGCTGGCGTTGTTGTTGTTGTCACTCCAGCCGCAGCACGAGAATCCTGAGGACGTGCCAAGACGTAGGACAGCATCAGAGCCGAGCACAAAACACACACGAACTTGTACATTTTCGGGCTTTACGTTAGTTTATCCTGCGTAAATGCGATATAAGGCGGAGTGGGTGGGCGTGGCAAGTGAATTCCAACGAGACTTAGAGCACAACTGTTGTCTACCCAGTGGACGCTCGCTCTTTATATACGATCTCGTGTCTCGCGAGCACCTGATTCGCACTCGTACGCAGCGCACCCCGTCCGTTCCCCCTCGCTTGCCGCAGCCAGCCATGCTGACGATGGGCGCACTAGATAAGAAGCAGCAGAGAGCGTCAAGTACGAGTGTGAGTACTCACATTCGCACTCGCACTCGCACTCGCACTCGTACTTCATCGCCGGCACACACCAACAAATAAAAGCCCGAGCGGGCGCTTCTTCGTCTCATTTCAGATTTTTATGCGCTCGACTTTAAAAGAGCTCAACAGGTATTTGGGTTAACTCCGAATGATAATTAAAGTAATGTACTATCATATAGTTTGCTAAGGAAGACTAGAAGACTACTAGACCTATTAGAGATTAATCCCCAACGAGTAAAAATAGTATAGTTCATTATGGCAAGTCTATATTTGTTTTTCAATATCCTTCATAAAGTTAGGAACATACAATTTGATTTTCAATTTGAAATCATTTTGCAACTTTAAACTTTCTCATTCACAGAGTATGCTTGAGTCGTGCTCATTCCACGCAAGAGCACTGACTTATTTTTTTTCTGGGTTTTTGTTTTGGTGTGGCCATCGTTTGAGGTTTTTTTATTGTCCATTTCGCGCGTCTGGCTGATGAGTAAACAGCGCCGCCAAAGAGAAGATGAAGATGAAACGACGATGTCAGCAGGTGATGGCTCTGATACCGATACCCGATGCCCGATGCCCGATAGCCGAGGCTGCAAACAGACTGAAGCGGAGCTCATTTTGAGACATGTCTCCGTCTCCGACTTGGGGGAAGTTGATGACATTGTCGTTCGCAGTTGGCAGCTCTACGTGATTCGCCTGCGCAGAACATAATTCTCGGCAAGTGCTGTAAGTACGTAAGTTCCGCTGAATTAAAGGTGCCTCCGGGGCAGTAAAGAGTGGGCAACGCAGGCATCTCAAGAGGTGCAACAGTCTAGCCGTTAAGGATTTAAATTCACAGAAGTATGGTTAGTATAGCTCAAGACAATAGTTCTATCAACTCTTAATCCATATATCATATTGTTAGGTGTGCCAATAGACGACACTCTGTGGTATATTGGTAAGCCGGTCACGTTTTCGATTATGGAGACAATTTGCCGAAAAATAACATTAGAAAGAGTCGTCGCTAAGCAAATGAAAAACTAACGGTGCCCACGCACAATGGGGTAATAAAAAATGTAGAGTACGCATATTGTCAGGGAAATGATATCGTCGCGTCTTCATAATAGTTCAATGAACTTCAGTTATGAACAAATTTTGGCAAAATTGACGACCAGCTCTGTTACCTCCTTCCCTCTTTCTTATTATTGTAAATACAGAACAAGGTGTAATTGCTTCCAATATGGTATATCAATAGTTTTGCTCATTTATCTTTCACTTTTATAGTTTTTTAGTTACCTTTAAAGAAACGGATACTTGTTATATAACATCAAACTGATAATATAATGAACTCACAGGGAATTCTCACTTTCAATTTCTGGCCAATATTACCTAACGCAACCAGAAGTTAGAAACTTTTCAACAAACAATGATCTAAAGAAAAGAAACACACGAGAAACACGATCATGTATTTGCCAATTAGAACCCCATTACGGGGAACTTAACAAGTCGATTCTTCGGCCTTTGCCAATGCAGAATTGCAGTCGGCCAGAGCTGCTAACTAAGCCAAATTTAACACAAATTTCGCATATTCCAGCGGGCCAGGCTTGGATCGCCAACAAGTTTGTAGAAACAGAATCTCGTTTCAACTCTCTGGGTGAGGCACCCCGAGAAGAAACGATCCGAAAGCGGGGGAGAAGAATGTGTTGCCCGAACTTACGTAATGCGTAGAATTTAATTATGCGATGCGCGTTTCGATCGAGAAAGTAATCAGAGGTTTATGGTAATTATCTCTCTTTCTTTTCAATGAAATCCCATAAAAACAAAAGGTTTTTTTCCGCGCAGATGATGCAACTGATACAAAGATAACGACATAAACATAGGTATGTTTAACAACGGTCTTTAATCCAAACTCGTATAACATTCTATATCACATTTATAATCAGTTCGCTCTAATTAGTCCCCGTGTACGGATGTTCTTTCAAATATTGCAGAGTCTTTTCCACAGATTCCGGTATTGGTGGCGGGGTGGGCAAATGATCGCCGATTGGCTGGAATCCGTTCTCATCGGCTATATAGGTAACGGTATATGTCTTGCCATTCTCCACCCAAGAGTATTGACCCTTCACGGCTTCGCCTTGTTGATCTTGATTCACAGCTTTCTGTTGACCTTGCTCGGAGACCGAGACGCCGTTGTCTAGGTCATAACTAGGTTAGATCAAAAGCATTATTACCATGAGATCTAAACAAATAAGTTCGGCTATCTTACTTATAGTAAAACTTTCCGTCGTGCTCGACATTTGAATTTAATTCCAGGAGTTCTGGTTGCCGATCTGCCGCGATTATTGCCACGGTGGCCACAAAAAGAGCTGCGAAAAGAATCGACTTCATTTTCCCCGTTAATCCAGTTTTAAATATCCACACGGTGCAAATGATGCGAGACGACTGTCGATTCTAGTGTTAAGTAAACAGACTTTTATAGAGAAACAAGATGTGAAACAAAAAAAAAAAAAAAAAAAAAACAAGAAAAACTAATAAAATACCTGGTACTAAAATATTCAACATGAAATTAAAGTTAAAGCGATAAATAATATTGAACTCGTTTTTGGGCGGCCTCCGACGAGGATGGGTGTGAAATTTGCAAGAAACAAAGCGCTGTATTTATGTCACTTTCAGAAATTTCTTTCATATCATATCTTTTCTACAAAGATTTGTCTTAAGGGATACCAGTCTTTTTCTTCTTATGTCTAATTAAGAGTATGACGGCTTCGCCTATGCGCCAATGTTTCCTTAATAAACATAATATAATATGCTATATGCACATATATAGTATAAGTTATATGTATATATCTGTCATCAACGTCAGCATCCGATTCTGGTTCTGCGTGCGAACCGACTTGACCACATTTTTAGCCCGTCTTCAGCCTAGGCAAATCTATTCAAATCATTTGCATATATCGAAAAAAATTGTCAACTTCGCCTTGAGATGCAAGATAATAATCTATTTATAGCCAGACGATCCTAAAGTGATCCCAAGAGTATCTGCTTCACTTAACCTACTGATCCCACACAATATCGTAGATCCTTTGGAAGTAAAACAATCGAATTTTGGTAAAGAATCTTTAATTCTTTATTTGCAGCTAAGGCTAAAAGATATTTCAAGTTCTTCTCATGTGTTCGCGTCACAAAACCAACAATTCGTGTATGTATATATGTTTGTAGTATATATATATATATATATGTATAAGTATAAGTAGGTACATTGTCGTCCAGTATTGGCTTATACTCGTATTACGTGCAAAAGATTATTAGTTATATAGACTATTTACACAAGAATCGCTGTGCACAATCGATTTCGATTTCGATCAATCGATTATTATGCTACTATTGAATTCCTCCTTCATCTTCTTCCTCATCAACGTCGTTTTCGTGTCTGTTTTTTTTTTACATTTTCTTCTTGATTTCATTAACAAATCGATGATATCACATGAGTCCGAAAATGGCAAAGTTCCGGCGACTAAAAGATCTTAAGCACAGTAAGAAGAATAGAAGAAGAATAGATATAGAGAGAGACAGACAGAGATAGAGAGAGGGAGAAATGGAGATTTTGAGATAAGGTTAAGCTGAAGAAAGTTAGGGTTGGAAAACACTAAGTTGTTGTTGTTGTTGGGTGCATGTGCGTATGTATGTGCATGTATGCATGTGTGAGAGTGTGCGTGCGTGTGTGGTTGTCTCTGTGTGCAGGTTGTGTGTTCTTCAGTCAGCTGCTCTTGCTTGTTGTTGTTCTTGTTGTTGGTGTTCGCTTTCGGTGATCTTCGGGGATTAAGCAGCAAAGTTGCTTCATTGAGTTAGAGTAGAGTTTGTGTAGAGAGTATCAGAGTATCGTTCGTTAGCCTGGTCACCACCTGGTCCACCACCTCATCCTCATCCAATTGTGCCCCGCCTTAACGGCGACGCTGTGATGGAGGCAGGCTAAGCAGATAGTCGAGCGCCTTCTGGATCGCTGGGGGAATTGGTGGCGGTGTGGGCAGATGGGCGCCCTGCGGTTGGAAACCGTTCTCATCATCGGCGGCATAGTTCAGGGTGATCAATTCGCCTTCGGGCGAGGTGTACGAGACGGAACCCTTGACGATGATCACGTCCGTGGAGTCGGGACTGGTGGCCTTCTTCACGGTGCCAGTTTCCTCGGCCTTGATGCCATTGGCCGTCTCGTAGCTGCAAGGAAGAAATTAAAGTTCACACTGAAGTTAAAAATTGAAATGAATCTTGAAATTAAAGTTGAAATTGTTGATTTTTGCCAATCAATTTTAATATCACTTGGCGTCAGTTTAAACAAATTCACCTTGAAAGCTGTGAAAAGAGTTGATTATCTGAGATATGGAAATACCATAAACGAGAGTGGGGTATATTGACTGTGCCATTAATTAGGATGGGTATATAATGTATTTTTTATTCATTGTACCTTCACTATTTGACACTCTACTTAACATTTACTAAAAGTGTGAATAGTAAATGTTTTTGCAGGGTATTTGATGGTCGACCCTTTGCAAATTTGACTTTGTTCTGTTGTTTTTATCTACATTTTTGTTGGCTGGCGCCAGTCGTTTTATTTATTTATTTATGTATTTATTAACATTTAGCATTTCTTCGCGGACTTGATACCCAATGGAAATATTTATATCATGTAGATGCTTCATAAATTCATATTTAATTTGCCTAATTTGCATATAAAACTTGTCATTTGTATTGTTTATGATTGGATTAGTTGGGCAGACAATACCGAAACAGACACAAATAAATAACATCGGATGTAGGTGTTAAGCGAGCAACTGATCGCTGTCAGATCGATTTCATTATCTATATATAGAGATTTGCAGAATTGTTGGTTTTTTGCGCTAGTTAATTTGCATTTTACTCAAGTCAGCTTTTTATAGCTTTATTTTGAATTAAAAAAGAGCAACAAAATTCTTTTTAGTTTTTGAAAGAGGTCGTTTGTATTATAAAATGAGATGAAAGCGACTAAGTGTTTTTTATTCATTATTTAAAGTTTTAGCCATTAAAGATCCAATACTGTCAAATTTTGTGACGGAAAGAAAAGCCCACACAAAGGGAAAAGCATGCAAATGTTCTAAAATAGTCTGAAAAATTTCTGATTTAGCGTAAAAAGTGCTAACAAACAGTTTTACCGTTCAAAAACGACCGTGAAGCGGTTAATTTTATTGCAATTTTTGCATCCCCAAAAGTATGCAATGGATGTAACTACAAAAACCTCTATCCATGACACGAACCCATGCATGTGCACGATTCATATTAGCAAAGACTGTATGACAGTAACAAATTGTTGGCAAATGAAACTTTGGAAGTTCATAACTCCATTTTGAAGGAAATTCCGTTAGAGCAGTTTGAGTCTGCCCCTGGAGCATTGCAGAAAACCCTAACAAATGTGTTTGTGTGACATACACACTAATAAACGGCAACTGTGTCCTACACGGAGACCTCTTATCCCAGTCGGTCGCCCATAAATATCCCGTTGTAACTTTGGACAAGCCGTCAAGTTCATCGAACTGGTTCCGCTTTAAACTTACGCATAATTGTAGGCTCCATCCGGTTCGATGTTCGACTCCTGACTAATGATCGCAATCTGCTCGCCACCCTGTGGCTTCGGTGCCGCCTCGACCAGGCAGAGCAGTGCGGTGGCGACGAGGCAAAGTGCAAACTGCAAAACGACAAACGGCAAAAACGGAAATTAATTCAATTAATACGCAAATTGGCAATTGTTTTTGTACAAGCTCAATTACATTGGACTCGACTAGATGCTAAAATCGTGAGTTGTGCTTTTCACCCCTCCCATTTTTCATCATTTTTGTGTGTTTTGTTTGTATCGCATGTAAATTTACGTTTTTGGTGTGTTGAAACTCGGCGCATCGTTTCGCATAGTTGTTTGATTTATGACTCTTGTTTACTCAGTTCTCACAAGTAAATTATGTGTGGACAGACGGCGACACACACACATGTGTGCGTGCGTGTGTGTGTGCTTGTTTGTTTGTGTGGCAATTTGCCACAGATTTCTTAAGGTCGTCAAATAACTAGACGCCAATTAAGCACCATTTTGCACATCAGATTTTAAGTTAGTTGCAGTTGTGTTTTCGTTGTTGTTGTTGTCAATTACCTAAGCGCTGTTCAAGTGCATGGAAAATTGTTGGGTGTGGGGCCTAGAGATGAGCGCAGAGCGTGCTTGGCTGCGTGTCGTGCATGACTGATAAAACGATATGATATCGATATTATCATAGCTATCTTAAGGTGCATTTGTGATGCTCTCTTTCTGTTAGTCTCTCCCGATGCTTCTCTGCTCTCTTTTGAAACCCTTCGCCTTTGCCCAAACTTATCGCCCCAGTTTCATCTGCAATCACCTGCACAGTCTCATCCCAAGTTTGTGCTGTTGTTGGGGAATTTAGCAATGGGCGCGAACATATGTTACATGTTTCATGGCGTGATTTTGGCCTGGCCTCTTGCGCTTTTGGCCAGACAGACAGCTGCCAACTGAGCGTAACATTTATTGCCTGCACTTTGTTTTGGGTTTACTTTGCTCTTCTGCAGTCAAATGTCTCTGACTCTGTTTCCCCCTCTCCCTTCTTTTGTCTGTTGCTGTTTGTCCGGCTCGTTGTCTGACCTTTGGTGGCTGCAAGCTGTTGTTGTTATTGCCTTTTTAGTGTCTGGCTGGCTGCAGCTTAAGCCCAGCGCCGTCTTTAATTGCCATTGCCATTTTGGCCTGCTCGGGCTTGGCAACGCGACTTTTGGCTATTTTAAAGCTAAATGTCTAACTAAGCACAATTTGCGAATAACTCAATGCGGAAGCGCGGCTTAAAGACGTCTGTCTGTCCCTCTCTCTTTCTTACTCGGCCCTTTAACTAATTCGTTTCATGTATGGCAAATTTTATTGTTTCCCATTTGCGTTGATTGATTTACGACTTTGTTTTTTCAAAATTAACAACAATTTTGTAGGCTCTTTTTTCATTGCGAATTCCTTCTTGAAGGTTGCTTCAAATTTCACAAGAACCCAAATTTTTGTGAGTTGGCAACTTATAAGAAAATATGTCTGTCCTTACTACATGAAAGATTGCCAATAAAAACTTTAATATTTCGCTTCTTGAGTTCACTATACTAAATGTTTGTGTGACTTTTATTACTTTGTGAATGATTTTTCTTAACTGAGTTGAATTTGAAGAATTTCTGAGAATCAAAGGGTATTTCAACTGAAGGATTTAAAACGTGTTCTTCTCTGCTGATTGAGGCAGTCCAATGAAAAGCCTCTGAATGGTTAGAGGGTATCTACAAACTTCACACTCTGGTAACTTAAGGATTGTAAAATTCCATAATGCACTTTCAAGTGTTTCCTCTCTGCACACACCATCCTCCACTTACGTTCTTCATGATGAATTGGTTGATTAATTGGGTGTAATGTAATCCAAAGATCGGGCTTATCCTTTTCTCTTGTTCGACGTAGGCGCAACTCACTCACTTCACACTTGTTGTTAATTGAACAAAAGATCTTTTAATGATGCCCAAGTGCCGGCAAGTGTCTCTATTTATACGAAAATACACGATGATGATGACGCCGACAACGGCGACTGCGCAGCAGTGACTACGCTGCCAACGACGACGACGAGGCGCTGCGACGAAGCTGTAAATTCAGCGGACAAAGCGTCGCAGAGAGGCGAGATGCAAAAAACAAGCAGAAACTGCTATATGTTTGCTGCATATAGAAACTAAACTAAAGATTCGTTGCAGTCGCTGTCGCAGTCGACGTCAGCGTCAGCGACAGCGTCGGCGTTTGCGCTGTTTGAAAAGAGCAGCAGCAGCAGCAGCGGCGGAGGCAAGTGGAAAACCTCAGCTAGGTGAGCACGCCATGGGGGCACGAGATGTCGCTCGTCCCCCGCCGGCGCATACGCCTCTGGCGCGTCTCCTGCCCCTACCCCGTCCCCCGTCGAAAGCAGCTCAGCTGTTCTGTGCAATTGAGAATCCGATGCAAATCATTTTTATGCAATTGTTTTGCATTTTCTGTATTGATTTCCACTCGAGCAGCCTGTTTACAGTTGCATCAGCAGCAGCAGCAGCAGCAGCCGGAGCAGCGCGCCCTTTAGCCAATAAACCTGCCTGGCATTTGTTGACCGACATCGCCATACATATCTGAATAAATATATCTATATGTATCTGCATATAGATCTAACTGCTCTGCTCTCATTTGTCGCACAGTGGCGGAAGCAATCAAACAGCCACGCTAAATGCGATTTAGGCAAATGCGATTGGCATCGCCCCCGTGGCGTCTGTGACGGTGTTGCCACCTCGCTGAATTTATGCTCGGCGGGATGTGCGAGAAGAAACATTGCATTTAAATACGTGGCCAGTAATCGGCGAATGCAATCAAAGTCAGGCAACACAGCCGAGGTACAGTGGGGCTAGTGAGGGTTAAAGTGGAGACATAGGAAAATGTTGTGGGTAAATCGAAAGGAAATTTGAATAGCAGTGATGAATATATCTATATGAAATATGTATTTATTGATAAACATTTGTACACTATATTATTATATTTAATCAATATATATTTTATATTATCAAAGTAGTGAACACTATTCAGCAACTATTAAAAATACTCCAATTCCTTTCCTTATTTTGTACTCCATGTAAATTTCTTTTCCATCTTTATTCAAATTCGTTTTCACATTCAATCAACTTAACTGCCGCCCACTGTGCGCCCAAAATTGGGCACAGGGCATGCCTACGTCTTTGTTTGTGTTTGTGCATTGTGCTGGGGTCAAAATGCCAAAAATTGCTAAACGCGAAGAGGCCGCTGCCGCCGTTGCCGCCGCTGCTGCTGCTGCCTCTGCCTCCGCTGCGCCGTTGCTCCTCTGCTGTCGCTGCTGCTGCTGCTGCCAAAGTGTAGGCGCGTCTAATGAATAGCTTGGGTCGACTCGGGTCTGTGGCAGGCAGGCAGATGGAGACACAGACTCCACCGACTCCAGCTTTAGCTCCAACTCCACTAAAGCCAGAGACGGCGACAGAATTTCGTGACAAGATTGTCCCAAAGATTGCTGCCATATTGTATGCAAGCAGTTGTTGTCGCCGATGTTGTTGTTGCTGCTGTTGCTGCTGTTGCTGCTGCTGCTGCTGCTGCCGCTGCTGCTGCTGCTGCTGCGACTGTGGCAATCAAGAAAACAATTGCCAGTTAGTGGAAGCTCTGAAAAAGTCGCGCTGCCACGCGGGCCTTCTAGTTTTGGGCCTGGTCTCGTCCATTGTTTTTTTGCCTGCTTGGCCAGGCTAGTGTTGGCTTGATAATTATGAAGACATTCAACTGCATTAATTTTAATATTTATTATACTATTTTTTTAATAGGTTTTATTTGAAATTGCGCAAGCAGCAGAAGCAGCAGAAGCAGCAACAAGTGCTGCGCAAAAAGATTCTCGCGCCGGCAGGTTTGTTGCCTAAGTCATTCGTTTTGAATTGTATATGAAAAATTATCGGAGTTTCTAAGGTTTTCGTTTATCGTCTTGTTTTCTTGGATTTTCGGACAAATGTAAACCTTGAAACATTACGCATGAGTTCTCTAATTAGTTAGGCAGCACTTGCTGCAAAATGTCAGTTGTCCGGGTCGCTCATAAAGCAACAGCAGAACGTAGTGTCTTGTCTGGTCTTTGTAGCGTCGCATCGCGTCGCGTCGCGTCTTCAGCTGCGGCTGACTTTGACACGCGCTGTGCAGCGTGTGCGCTTTATGGCTACGTCGGCCCGGTTGGCCTTGAAGGTCGTGCCATCTTCTTCTTTATCTTTATGGCGTCTAACGCAATTTGTTGTAGCCCCCGGCGCGTCGCCAAGTCACCCCGGAATACCAGAGTCGGGTATTGATTTGTCATTGCGTAAGAGACACCCAAACTGGCGTGGCCAGCCGCCGGGCAGCGTGGCCGGCATAGTTTTCGGCACCCAGCTACATACGAGCTGGGCAAAGTAACTTGCTAATGCCTAATGCTAATGTCAATGCAGGCATAAATAAATAATTGCAAATAGCAGAAGTCGTTGCCGATGCAGCCGCGGCAACAGCAGCAGCAGCAACCCCATCAGCCGTCGAACCAGTTGGAGCGGTTAAATGTCAGTGGTTTTGGTCATGTGTGGAATCTTGGCTACCGTCTTGGCAGCTCACGTCGTTCACCCCGCGTGCGCATCATCCCGTCTTGTGCTGACCAATTCCAGAGCTGCTCGATTGAATCGCTTCACCATTGATGGCATCCGTTTCATGGTCAAGGAACAGTTTCAATTTGAAACTAGATCAAAGTCCGATCAGCGTAGATATTGAACTTGTGGCATTATAATGATCTCTTTGCACCTTGAGCAGACTCATTTTTTTCGTACTCCTCTACTTCTGCTGCTTTGATATTGATGCTAATCCGTCTGAGCATCTTCGCATCTTCGCATCTTCTCACCGTGTCACACCGAAGGCGAAGGTGAGTCGCGTCTGTGCTATGCAAATTTATAGAAATGCTAGAAGTCAGTGGAACTCACAGCGTGATGAGCCGTTTCGGCGTGTGGGCGTCATACTTAAAGGCAATTAGTAGTAAGCACTATGGCATATCTTCACCAAGTGTGGCCTCAGCTGAGATCATTAGGAATTGCTGAAAAGGGCAAGTCGATTCACAGAAGTACAGTATATTCTACCACATAAATATGCATATATAATTAGGAATCTACCTTGTCTCACACGCCTAAGTGCCGTGATTATTATTTAATGCATAATTAGGTTCGCATGCCACGCTAATGCGCTAGACTAGTTGGGGAAAAACTATTCACAGTTAACAGTTCCCGTCCGAACTAGCGGGGTTAATTGGGTAAGCCGGGTCGGTCCTATTGATTTTCAGTTACCCAACTAATTACGAGCTGCTTCGCTTCGTATTTCCCTCGGTCTCTCACTTGACTTTTCATGTAATGGAATGAATTGAGAGTCGACTGTTGGTTTACTTTAGTCGGGCACTGTTGTGGCAATCTCGCCTATTGTTGCACACAATTCGACTCGGTTGCAACTCTGTCAGGCCTCACGCGAAATGTGAAGGCCAACAGCGTGCAGCAGCCTCCTCCTCTCGCCTATCCGCCCATTCTATCGCACTCCTCTTCAGCAATAATTGATTGCTTAAAATTTACGACACAAATTAAATATATTTTATAATATTTTATTTAAATCTGAGAAACACTTTGATAACTTTATTGAGGCGGTGTCTAGCTAATTTTCTGTTTCTTAAACGAATTCGAAACCAATCGGAGCCGATCATGAATAAAACATGAATCTATAAGCAGGTGGGCGAATAATATACTCGTGAATCCATATCGACTTTTTAACCAACCGAATTTTGTTTCCTCATTTGGATTTGGCCAATTGAATGCGATAGAAATATATAAAGCAAATATTGGGGAATATGATATGATAGTGAACCATTGTTTAGAGATATTTAATAGAGAAATTGAATATAATACTACAACTGTTGTTTCATCATAGATTAAGAAAACTTAACTAAATTACTGTTAAACATCATCTTCCCTGCACTATATCCGAGTTACACGACCATTACTCTTCATTAAGTTTTCTATTCGAGCTTAACCACAACAGTTGCATCAGTTGAGTTGGTTAAATGTCAACTATAGTATGCCTTAGGAACCCGTCCTAGGGTCCAACAATAGTTAAAGCTTCTGCTGAGATATATACGAATAGAAATATATGTATATATGCCGATTCATCATCGTATTGGCCTTGAGATTGGCACTTTGAGCTCGCACCAAGCAGCCGTTGATTAATTTTAATATTATTGTTAATCTGTTTGCAAGGTGAGTCTTCTATTTTAATTAAGCGCTGAGAACTCAACTGGCATAGCTTAATTAATCATTACGAATGATTATGATGCTGACGTCACTTATTTTCCCAAAAATCTACGTACAACAGCAAAGAAGCGATACGTAATGAAGATCATCTGTATTAATAAAATAGTTAATGTATTTATATCAAAATGATAATCAAATCTTACTCACATTCTTGAAATTATCCAGAGATATGATGATAACACCCCTGGCTGAGAGCTCAGCTGATTTTTGAGCCCGCTGCATTATCAAGAGTATATATTTTCGATAACATATCGAACCATTATACCATTTGTGACTATAGGCAGACAGTGAAACGCTTTCGCTCTATGGTAAGATAACAAAATTGGTTTAAAGATATCGTCGAGTTTAAGCTAAGCTTATTTACCACATCGATCAAGAGTTGTCCATAGTAACTGACCATATAAAACTGAGCCGATGAACTAAAGAAGAAACAACATAAACCCGATTCCCTCTCGGTTGAGAACCCTGTAGAATTGTATACAAGACAACGCAGCAGAGTGTGGTGGCTGTCGAGAATAGATTGTAGGCCAACATGATGCCAAATATATCGTTGAGCTCCTTGTGCAGACTGAATGAGATTCAATTGAATATAATAATGTAAGATTCTAATGCTGTAGAGCTGCTCACCTGTAAAGATATTGATGTTTCCTCACCAACTTGGCCAAAAACGCACAGTCTTCCCTCTGATGTTGCCAGTCGGGAGAATATTCCTTCAATTTCTGACCCAGTTGGGCAAAGTGCATGGAGAGCTGACTCGAATGACACATCATCCACATATCAGTGCCGAGATTGACATTCATTATAAAGTGGCTGAATGTGAAGTCAATGATAAAACTAAAGACGTATGTAAGTGGTGTCATATTGCGTATACGCTCCATGGGAAATGTGCTGAGGTAGGGAAATTGCGCCGATTCGCCCAGTGTGAATCTCTGATAGATATAGAAGCCGATGGACTGTACCAATGGCCCTACAACAATAAATAATACTACTAAGTAATAGTAATAGAACCCATAACGTGCAGAGCGTTGCCAGTAGAAATTGTTGACTCGATAATCGCGACGTGCAGACTCCCCACTGGGATAGAGATCACGTAACTTATCGTTGAGCACACGAAAACGTCGACGATAGTAAAGAAATATCACGAACTTAATATCGGAATTGAGTACGAAGAAATACATTATGCCGAAGCGCATAATGATGACAGGATTCCCCGTCAGGCTGTTTAGCTCCAGAGTGCGTAGTACCAGAAAGTAGACCAAGTAGGCGTGACTCGCACAGCAGATCGCGAAATAGAGATGCCAGAGCAATTCCTGCCATCGCGGTTTGGGTGTCTTCAGAAAGTCAATACCCAACGATTTGAGAAGAATGTTTGGTATGTAGGTAAAGTCGTCGTAACTCTTTTGTTTTTCTTCTCTCTCGTTCATAATTTCTCGTATGAGCTTTCTCGGTCAACTGGTTTGACAGCAACTAGGGTGGGCCTCCTTTTATATTCGGGTAAAGGAAGTATGTGCGTGATTAATTACCCCTTTCGCCAGGTGTCAATGCGATTAACTATTCAAATCGACTTATACATATTATATGGAATCAGGTAATTGCGTCTGAGCAAATTATGCTAAGGCACATTTACCCAATTGACTTTATAGACCATTTCCAATCGAAATCACAATCTATGCTCATTCAGACATCAAAATTAAGGTGCCCGAAACGGATTTATAGATCGCATAATTATGCACAGTATAATCAAAGACGCCTCTTAGAAGAGAAGAACAAGAAGAGCGGAGAATAAGAAACGACAAAAAAACTTAAATAAATTCAGCCCAATTAATTAAAAGAAATATCTCAACGACTTACTTATGCAAATGGTCAATAAAGCTCTTTGTCTGTATTGTCTGTAGCTGCGGCTAATCTGTTTAACACATTCCGCGTTGCGTTCAAATCAAGTTTCCAGTTCGGACCATAAAATTGCCCTGTGCTCGTTGAAGCTTTGAAAAATAGTGTTCACATTTCGGCTTGGAACGAGCACGTTTTTCGCCCCAAAAGAATCTTTGTTCGGGACTTGAATAAAGATCTCGTATTTTAGATTATCTAAATCGAATGCTTACTGAATTCAATTTGTTATTTTATCTATGCAAATTTTTCAATGCATTAACTATGATAAGTCGCTAAAAGGTTGCTAATTCTGTCATACTTATTATTATATAGTCATTGGCTTCGATCTGACGAGTTGTATGCGAGACATTCTGCCTGCTTCTGGGTCGAGTTGATGCAACAATGTTGCCGCTGTCTGTGTGGTAGCATCAGCAGCCATTGTTGCAGCAGCCGCACGCGAAATGTGAAGGCCAACGATGGTAACACTAGCTCGAGTTCCCCTGCCCGTGTCACTCCCTCTTCTCCCAACTGAGTTCGGCTTGCTACACTCCCCGTTTGTTCATTCATGCCAAGCAGCAGCCAAGTCATTCATTCAGTGTGAGTGCTATGTTCATGGCAAGTCGAAGGCGCATTCATTAGTTATTTATCAATGTAATGCGACTTATCTGCCTGCGATATCAGTTTACAGTAGTTAAATTGAGATTTTATGCAGATTAACCGCAATTTAAGGTCTTTATTATCTAGAAATGTGTGCAGGCCCATAGTGTAAGGAGTGGAAGATATGTTTTTATATCTTGTCTACTATTTGTCTTCCTGCTAACATAGAAATCGTTTTAACTACCTATATCATGCCTTGGTTCCTTGCTTAATTTCAAATATTTATTCACTTATACCGCAAAATTTATGAATTGATTCAGTATAATAAAAATTAGGAATTTAATTTATGCTTTCACGCTGGCGCTACTCAAGTTTCGATTTCAGGCATTTGCAATTTAATAAGAAGGCTCCCTAATCAGCGAAAACTTCTCATTTATATGCTAAAATCTCATTCATATTTTAGTCGGAATAATTTACGCACCCGCCCTCTGTTTGTTTTTGCGATTCGCAATTTGAATACCGCGCGTGGCGCAGATTTCCTGTGCCTCCACCTTCAGCAACTGCTCTTAATTTGTAATTATATATGCAAAGAAAGGCAAACTATATGAGTAAACTAAGTAATACCCTGTATAAGAATGCCCTAAGTCGAAACAGTAGTTTATTCTAACTTAACTTTCACCTACAATCAATCAAAAGTATAACATGATTTACCAAACGCAATTAAGTTTTGGACAAAGTATTCAGTTTTGGAAATAAGAAGAGTTACTCCCCATTTGAGTGCCCATTTGCAGGGTATACACCTTGTATAACATATGTGAATGGCAAATTTGGTGCGTTGTACCAATTTAAATAACAATCAAAATTCTAAACGGAAATTAGCAAATCCGACAGAGAAACTTGCGGCGGCATCTGCTGAGATTGGATTTCAGTTGTCAATGCTGCGTTTGGATGGGGACTGAGCGTTGACCGAATATAATGGTTTTATAGTCCGAATCTTAATCATCATATGGCCAAAGAGGTGGAGCACAAACCGTTATAAATGCTGCTGACAAGCTCCGCTCTGTTACAGTTTCATTTAATAGATCAACCAAAGTTGAAGTAGTCAAACCGTCTCGCGATGTCTTTGAAAGTGGTAAATGAAAATAGAGATAATTATATATATATATATGTATATCTCTATATTAGTGTTTGTGCCCAAGGATAACTAATGTGAATTGTTATTGTTATTTGTCTGTGCAGTGCTCCTGCCTGTTTGTGCTGGCCCTCGTCCTGGTCGCGTGCAGTGCGCAACGTCAATCCAATCCTTACCTGAAGAACCCTTACTATCGTGATTTGTACTACAAGAATCGTGATCTGTACAATCAGCGACGATACTACGACAACTTCTACAAGAACTACAATCCATTCATCGCCAATGCAGTAGCCCGTGTCCTCGAGCAGACAAATGAACCCAACACCGGATCTGGTGCCTATCAATACAGCTACGAGACGGAGAATGGTCTGCATGGCGAGGAGCGTGGAGTGCCATACTCCATTGGTAATGGTGAGCAGGAGGAGCAGGTCGATGGTGCTTACTCCTACATATCGCCAGAAGGTCTGCGCGTTGGAGTCAAGTATGTGGCTGATGCCAATGGCTTCCGTCCCGTCATTACTTGTAAGTATCGAAGTAATCTTGACTTGAGTTAGAGGTTAATCTGAAAATTGGTTTACAGACGACGGACCCAACTCTGCCTTCTATGCCAACCAGCCTCCGCCAGCAAGTGTGGTCTACACCAGGCACTAAAGCAACTTGGCCTAGGTATTTGTAATGTATGTGTATTATATACAATAAAAGTATAAAAGAAACAAAGATATTTCATTTCTTTGAATTTAAGTTAACAATGTTTGGTTAATTTAAACGATATATTATTTTTAAACATCTTTTAATTTATGGTTTTATTCACTAAAAGTTTCTTTGCTTTAAAACACGTGCTTTTACCATATACCTCGTATACTCGTGTCTTCATACAAAATCTACATCTACAAAATGGCGGCCCACACGCGTTTTTTATTGGCTAGTTTAAATTTACATAAGTAAATAAAATCTTGTCGTTTTTTATCGGCCCCCCAATAAATTTCGTGTAAAGCTCGCTGTGCGAGAACTTATCGTAAAGCTGAACTATCGCAATTTAAAGTCAAGCACAAAAGTCTGCTTTAAATATAAACAAAAAGCTATACTTAAGTCACATTGACCAAACAAATCATATGCGAACTGTTTAATTAGGGTACTCGTTATCGAAATTCGAATATTTTTGTATTGTTTATTACATGTTAACCTTAAAGTCGAATCAAGAGCAGAATTAAAATTTGTCTGGACATTGAACTAAGTTAAAATATTCAATTAATGCAAAATAAATTCAAATATGCGATTATTTCATTTGTTTACAAAAGCTCGCTACATGTGTTTAAGAAGTGCAACTGTACAGAGAGTAATGCAGAGGGTCAAATACCCTCTAATTATTTGTTTAAGGTATTTAAAAAAAAGCAAAAAAAGAATAAATAAATACGTTTGAATCAGCTCAATCTCTTATGGTATTTCCATTCTCAAGTTTAAATTTATCGAATGAATAAAGAAGTAATTAGGCATCTCTAAAGCTTCATTGACTTTGCTTCTTAGTTTGCATAAAAAATGTATAAGCTAAATGTTTGTACAACCTATAATACCTTCAATTAGGGTATTCCAAATTGGGGTTCAACAAACCCATTAGTTAAACGTTCCCGCATTTGTTTTGAATTCATATTTTGTCATGTGTCAAATTTGTTCATTATCAATCGAACTTTGGCCTTTGTTCCAAATACAAAAGCCATGAATAATGAGTAATCTCAATAGCGCTATTCAAATAAGAAATATTTCTATATAAATCCATATATTATAGTATAGATGACATTGTTGAAGATAATGTAGAATAGACGCTTTGGTTTCGGGGTTTTTTGTAACAAATAATGAATTATTGTAGTTTTATTTAATATATAAAAATGTTTATAAATTCATAACACAAATTAAATAGCTTAGTTTCCGATTCGTATCGATAAATAAATAGAGTATTAACAGATGTGGGCGTGGTTGTACGGCTGCCCTTGAGTTTCCTCTGTTGTTTTTATGCGACATTTTTTTTTGTTCTTTTTTCGATGACTTGTTATGGTTTTGCCAACTGGAGGAGGCAAATGCTAGGGAATGGAGGGACATTTTCATTGGGTTAGGTGGGGGATGGTTAGGTTCGGGAAATGGGTTAAGGTTTTGGGGAATTAAGGAATTTTTCGGATTACTCAATCCTTATGGCTTTTGATGAGATTAACACACTCGCGTCGTTTGTCCTCGTCCATCTTTGCTAGCTTAAACAAGCAGTGCGTTCTGCCTCTGCTCCTCTTCCAGCTCGCGAAGTTCTTCCTCTTCGGCCAGCTCGACCTCGTGCTGCAACATGAGAATCTGATCGCTCAGCTCCTTGGGCATTTCTTCCAGATGAATCGCTTTGATTTGCTCCTTAATGTCCTTGGTCATATAATTGATACGGAAACCGCGATGATCGAAGAGAGGCTTATCGCCATTGGCCTTGTGCTGCTCCTCCACATACTTCAGGGCACGGGCAATGGCCTCGGGAATGGGTGGTGGAGTGGGAATGTGCTCGCCCTCAGGCATAAAGCCGCCATCGTTGGAATGATAGTTCACACGATACAGCTTGCCATCATCGCCCGTGTATTCGTAGACGCCCTTGGCATGGGTGCCGCCAGTGTGGTGCACCTTCGCCTGCTCCTCGCCATAGATGCCGTTCTCGGTGAGGAAACTGTGCCAGGGAACAGAGGAGAGTCTCAATTTAAATTTTCTACATTTGTAAATTTGTCTTAACTTACGAATGATCGTATTTGTCCTGCTTGCGGACCTCTTCCTGGTGCAGCACCTTATGGCGTCCCTCATCGTCGTAGTTGAACAGAATTGGGCGTGGCGTTGTCGTTGTCGTCGTTGTTGTTGTTGTGGTGCGCGGAGTTGTCGTTGTTGGCTTCCTCGTTGTGGTTGTTGTCGTCGACTGTTGTTGTTGTTGGATTGTATTTAGTTGCGATCACATCAAAATGGCAGACAGAGATTGCATATGAGTGTTTGTGGGCGTGTGTGTGTGGGGGGGAGAGAGGCGCGTAATCATGCAGGGAGTAGATTGTTTTGGAGTTCATGCAACACAGGATTCAGGGAGTCGGGATCGGATCGGGAGCGGGAACGGGATTCGTTTTCGAGTGTGTTTTTGTTTATTTGATCGATTGATTGAATGAAGGCGTGTGTTATCGAGTGTTGAATACTGTTGTTGTTTTCGTTTGTGTGGTTATCGGAATCGGAATCGGTTGTAGCTCTAGTATTCACTTGGCTCGTAATGAGTTGGTGTGTCGATTTGTGGTTCATGATCGGGAAAGCCGTACTCCAAGCGAATTTCGGGTACATGAAAATCGGCTTTACTTACTGTGTACAGATCGTGACTGAAAGAAAGAGAGATAGAATATTTAAAATAACGATAAGGCAATCTATCATGTTTGTATTGCTTACTTGTATGGTCTGTCGTCATGCACATAGGGCCGGTTCAGGCCCGAGTAGGGTCCATAGCCACCGTCATAGGGATACGGGATGTGGTGGTAGACGCCGAGCTCACGATTATCGTCCACATGGCGATAAGGTTGTGGCATATGATGATACCGACCTGATCCATGAAGAAAGAGAACGAGCTTTAGAAGTGAGTTACAGACTGAGTATGAGTATGTGAGTCTTGTGAGTGTGTGCTGTTGAATGTGAGTGAGTATTAAAATTTCAAAAACCCCAACGTTTACTACGAATTTACAGGGTGAACTACGAAAGATATAATACAATCTCGTGTTAATTTCAATACTTAAATAGCATTATAACTTTCATATATACAAGTCAATATTTTTATATTTATATTTATCGAATGATTTCATTAAGATCAATTAAATTTTTCTTTGTTTTTCATTTTGAGAAATTTTTTAAATCATTCCGAATCGAATATAATGTTTGTGATAATGTTCATGCTTGTGTTTTTTGTTTTTTTTTTTTTTTTAGAAAATTGAATTTTTCTTTCAAGTTTCTCTTTCAATGTTTACCTACTGAATCCTGGTAGCCCCCTCGGCCTATAAGAAATTAAATGTTAATATACAAAATACGAGAATAAAATTAGACAGACTGTTACAAATATGTACATACAATACAGCTCGACTAAAGTTTTCAGTGTACCCAAAATGAGAGATTGTAAGAATTTCGAAACCGAAAACTTTAGCTGGAGGCTGAGCGCAAGCTGAGCTTGAACTTTGGTGTTATCAGCGTTACAAATATATGTATATTCGGCTGGGTTATCGTAATCGTTGTCAGTACAAGCACAAATACAAATACATTTAACAAATGCATAAGTGTTAGTGAGTGTGTGTGTGTGTTTGTGTAAGTGTGTGTTGGAGTTGGACACAGTTGGACACAACTGTGGTTAGTGTGTTTGCGGCGGCTTCAACATGCATTAGGTACAGTGGGGTAGAAACACAATTGCAGTGCCGAAATACCTTCTTGCTGGGAACTCGGGTGATACCGTCCATCGTCCTGGGCACGATATTTGCCGTCATTATTTTGCCCTGAAACTTGCGTATACTTGCCATTGTTGTCGTCGACGGGTTTGCTGCGGCTGACTGCAACAAGGCCCTGCGAATTGTTAACAAAAAGACGCATTATTATTGGATGATATTTCGACGTGATTTCGATGTTAGTCGTGTTCACAGTACAATTAACTGGCCGGAAGTGTAAACCCATAAAGTCAAATGAACACGCGCAGAGATTAACAAAACGTTGTTTTCATCGAATATTTTTGAACATTATTTGCGGCTTATAAATTTGGAATTTTACGATATTTGAATCGTTATTAATAACTCAGAGGCACGAAAAAGTCTTGAAGCGTTTACTTTGTTTCCGAACTCGAAATTGCCATGAATTGAACCAGCTTAAACTGGTTCCACACACACTTCATATATTGTCCTCTTAACTTGATCACTTTGTCACAGGACTCACCACAATCACAAAAACGGTTAACACTGTTTTGGCAAACATTTTGCAAAATTTGATTTAAATTTTATAGTAACTTTTTAAGGTTTTTGAAGGTTTAAAGATCCTCGGGGGAATTATCCTCTTGCGTGTTTAAATCCTGGTGTCGTTGATGCGACTACGGCTGCAACAGGAATGTTTGCTTACCGTCGGGCTACACCGGATTTATATAGAAATATGCCAAGTACGCAGCGAGCGCATTTCGCATCTCGCATCTCGCTCGAATGAGATTCTCACGTCAGCCGCGCCTAAATTCTCGCATCTCTGGGAGAGGTAGTTAGCCCCATTTACTTCTCAATTTTAGAGAGCCGATTTGATTGTTTCGGTTTCTGATTCGGTTTCGGCTTCGCGCCTTAACTCACCTCAGCTCTCCGCTCGGCTCATCTCAAATCATCTCACATCTCTCATCTGATCTCAACTCAGTTCAATAAACGAAACTAAAAACGACGTGAAGTAAACCTCTTGAGCTGCGCTCCCTTTAATTTAGACACATGACGACTGACGATGCGCTGGCTTCTTCTTCTCATTGTGTTAATTTGGTTATTGTTTTTTATTTATTATCTTATTCACGTACATATATCGTATGTAGATTTCTTCTTTATTTATGCCTTCTCTCTCGAATTCCCTGAAGTAAACTGTGCTCTTTATTATAAACGACTGCAACCATTTGCCAATAATTGTAATTTCAAATTAATTCAATTAAAGAATTTGCATTATACTATATATAACGCCCGAAAGCCAATGCACCCTTGACATTGATCACAAGATTATGGGGTATCCCAGAGAGGTAGAGAGAGTTCTATATAACCAAACTAGAGGGTAAGCACTTCAAAGTCCAAGGATCAGATGACGCATTCTTAATGACGTTGCATGCTGAGAATTACTGCCAAAATTTCCCATTTATTTCATCTGAATCAATTCGATATGATTCAGTTTTTGTTTTCGAGCCATTTTTATTATCGATAAGCCAAGTTAAAGTTCTGTTGCGTCTATAAAAATTCTATAGAAATGTTTATTAAAGAGCGCGACGAACATTCCTACGCTCAATCAAGTAAAGTCGAAATATAAAGAAATTCACCATGATAAGCTCAAGGTCAGACTTGGCGTCTTCATGGTCACATGTCTTTATTGTGATTACTCTTAGTGGAGTGCTATACTAAGTATATTACATATAATATAAACAGCTTGATTATCCACTTAGTTTTAGTTTTATTTGTTGATTATTATAAAAACATATAGAATCTTTTATGTACCTATATGATGTCGCAATATGTTGTTCTCAACATATCCGCAACATGGGGCTGCAACATTTCGATTTTTCGTGCATCAAACTTTGAAACTTAAAGATCGTCGCTGTCGTTGGGCACACCGAGTGATGACAACATCGTCTTGGTCGTAGATCGTATCCAAGACAACTACCTGGGGCACTCGGAAGCGCTATAAAAGTGCTTAAATGAAATCATAAATTAACAACATCAACGGAAACAACAGCAAAAAACGGCGAAATAAAAAAAACATATTGCGCGCGCCTGCCGCAATGCGAAATGCATTAATATTGTCGAGCCGAGTCGGTTCTCCAGATCTGGGGATTGGGGCTTGGTACCCCAGCATATGTATGCGTATGTGCACATGTGCGTGTGTGTATATGTAAAACCGGAATTAAAAGAAAAATGTTGACAAAATTAATTTTAATCGTACTGCGAACGTTGACATCGACTTGGTTGCTTCGGGGCTTGGTTGGCTGGTGTCCTTAACGTGGTCTTAACGGTATTCTGGCGGGACCTAAGTCGAAATGGGCACTAAAATGCAGCTGCTGCTTTAGTTGCTAAGCATATCGTTCGTTAATGTCGCCGGATTATGCGGATTAATTGCGACTATAAACATAAACAGTGATTAAAAAGCGAAGAACTCCAAGTCCTGTGGCGGGTAGCAAAAATCGTAGAGGCAAAGGGGTGGGTGAGGGTGGTGGTGCGGTGTCTTAACAGTCACTGACCCGCAAAGGTCGTCCACTGAACCGATCCGATGTCGAATTGCCGAAGCGCAGTTCCGATTCCGATATCGAATCGTTCTCCGATTTCGAAAACTCGCTCACTGTGAATCACGTCGCGTGGCCGTTGTTGTTGTTGCTGCTGCTCTCTCGTGATTCTTTTTCAAGTTTTGAATCATACAAATCAGAGAAATACTAAATATATACTTGTGGCATTCATAAAACTCGCAAATACTTGATAAATATTTAAATATGTTGCGCCTTAATCAATTACAAATTCCCAATTTGATGGAGCTGCTTGTGTTGCCTTTATGAGGCTTCCCGCTGATTCAGCATGAGTTGACATTGACCTTGCCGGGTCGGGGAGACCAGAAGAATTTCACACTTTCTTCCACGTTGAAGACAGCTGTCAAAAAAGAAAGCGAGTGAGAGCGAGAGAGTGAAAGGGGAAATACTTTATTGGCGACACTGTCACATTCTTAATCCACTATAATCCTGACTTAATTATAAATAAATACACTTGACATATTGCCGGATACTTGATTGATCCGACTTACGCGCTAATAATTCCCATTAAGAGAATTGCGAAGATTATTTTGACTAAAGTCTTGAGGTCGCCGGCAGCAGCAGCAGCAGCACTCGCAGCACCCGCAGCTCGACCGGCATTACAAAGGTTCCCCCGGCAGTAACATTCTCTGATTGTAGATGTTCGCATTTCGTGGTTAAGCTTGGTAATGCAACCGTCCGGATAGGGCTCCTCTATGACAGCAACATCGACAAATTGCCTTTTGCCCTTGGGTAGTGTCTGTATCACATGCACCTGATGGGCGCATCCTCGGGTCTCTGCTATCCATGTGCTTCCGTTCAAGAGATCAATTGAGCTGATCGTTGTGCGGCACATAGTAGAGTTGCCACACTTCACTTTGTATTTGGGTGTATCTTCCAGCTCTGAGCACACTGGGAGTACAGCGGCTTCCACACCGCACTGGTAACACTCTATGTGTGTGTCTACATCAGTTAGCTCAGTCATTGGAGTGCAGTAGACGCAGCATACTGTTGCAAGCACTGTTACAGCATAGATTAGCCCCAGACTACGACTACATATCATAATGTGCTCCAAGTATTTTGATAAACCGAGGTTTTTTCTAATATTACAAGCTCGCGCTGAGGAATCAGAATAAGTACTAGCAGCTCGGTGCGATACTTAAACATATCTTAAAGCTCCCTCCATGACTCCATGACTAAACGTCCGCTTGAACTGAGTTTGTTTTATTTTTATTTCACCGGAACTCAGGGTACCCGCATTCCAATCGTATTATTCGTTATGGATATAAGGTTTTGGGATATGCTTATCGTTATTTTTTAAGAATTCCCAAAACATTGACATTGCAAGGCATTATATGTTAGATTAACCAACTTGTAAGTCAGTTAGATTCACGAAATTCATGGGCAGTTACTTGTTGATGTGAAGTAGTCATTCAAGAAGTTTCTTTAAAGTCAAAGTTAAAAATTATAACATGTGTAACTGCAAATCTGACGCATTTCTAAAAGAATTTTATTTATTGTGAAATTAAAAGAACTGTGATTTCATGAACTCTAATCGAATCGATTCTTAGTCATTGAATATTAAATAAATTTAATTTGTGTGTAATAAAAGCTTTCGCCTTTTCCAGATTGTTTGACGACCAGGTCATATCGAGCATGTCAAGATACAGTCTCTCTTCATCTCTCTCTCTGCCTCTTACTACCCGTTTGCCGGCTTTTGCGGTCGCTTCTCTAAAAAACTTATGATTTACGAGTATTTTCACCTCCGTTGCCAGGGCAATTGAGAAGCAATTGAAATCTTTATAGGGTGAGTATTGAGGTTTATCCAATAAATTGCCATTAACCTCTGGGCGTGGGCTGTGAAACTGAAACCGTATCGGAATCAAATTCTTACCGACTTTGTATCTCAGTCTGTCTGTCGATTGAGGCAGCCGGTTTGGAATTACCCTTATTCGGGAGACGAGTTCAACTAAGTTTGCTTAATTATCACTCGGTCTAAATTCGCATTTAATTTGTAGAGTTTCGCATGGCGACCTATAAATATTGCCGGCGGGCAACGTTTGAGCGGGTTTTGCACCCGAATATTCGCGAATTTTGGTGGTAGCCAAATAGATGGATGACTTTGGGTAGCACTTGTTGTGTATGCACATTTAATGGATTCAATTAAACGAAATGATTTGTGGCATTAATTGTTCGCATTTGTTGTACGGCACGATTAATTTAAAATACTTGAATCCAAAGCTGAAAAACAAAATACGTTGTAAACGATGATCCTAAATTTTGCCAAAGGCGTCGCTCGAACTGCACATGAAACAATATGAACAAATTACCGGGGCAAACGCCTTCGTACCTAATTGAATAATTGCCCAGCAGATACACATTCATACTAAGTATATATAGTATGCAATATATGATCTTATTGTTACTTAGTATGTCTTTGGCTTAGACAAAGCCCGCACAAGGTTCAAAGCACCGCGAACAGCTGGAATCGGATACTGTTATAAATTAGAAGACGCCTCTCTCTCTCCCTCTCTTCATCTCTCTCTTCATCTCTCTCTTTCTCTTCCGACTCTCCAGGTAGGTGCTAAATAAATCGCGTATTACTGTCTTATCTTGTAATATACAGTGTTATCTGATATCTTATGAGATGAAAGGGAAAAAGGTCCCCCATCTAAATAAATTCACACCGTGAAACGTGTGAAATGCTTATTATAAATCGAGTGAGCTCAGTCCAAAGGAATTTCGTTTCGTGTAAAGCCCCGTTCAAGGTCGAGCTGATGCTCCGATTTTTATGATCAAGGGATAATTCCGATCGTCTAGGCGCCAACGCAAAAATGCAATTAAACGTGGTCTCTGCACCACGAGAAGCCGTAACTCGTCTCGAGATATATGTAGATACCCTTATACATATGAATACTTGTTGTTGTTGTTGTTGTTTTTGTCGCCTGTTTCGCTTGTTTTGCTTGCGCATTTTGCGGTCATTTTCGGCATTTGTCACTCGCAGGTGATGATAATTTGTGCACAGGTAGAACAGGGGCGGACGTTTGAGCAATTTGAAATTAATTAATTGCAAAACACCAAATTACGCACGATCCTACTTGGCGACAGAGCTCAACTGCTTTACACATGCTAAGTCAGCACAATACTCATACAGATCGTTTATATATATGAACATATATCTCGATTGTTTTCACAAAGATTCCAGGCGATAATTTACATAAGCAACAACTGAACTTGTATAACTCGTCTCGCATTGTTCTATTGTCTTACATCTTTAACAATATCATATCATATTTGTTTATGGATACTGCCCAAAGTCGAAGACCGTAAAAAACTGTCGCAGATAAAGTTTTACGAGCTGAAGAAAACGTGTCATCTAACATTTAACGGTCTTCGAGGCTTGTTTAGGCCCAATACTAAAATCTTTTCAAGGTATTCTACAAACGGCTTTTATCGATATTCGATATTTGAAATTCGTTTCGATTGGGGAAGTCTGATAATGCTAGTTAACAAGTTGAAAGGTTGATGCCACTCAAGATGCCATCTGAGTTCAGAGTTAGGATCAAAGTTCGAACTGAAGTGAATCACGGAGGGCGTTTTCGCTTTCGATTTCGAACTCTCATCATGCCGAAACTGGACAATGATTGATGGAGTGTTGAACGGTTGGTGGTTTGATTGATTGACGCTTATTATTAATGCCCATTAAGACAAACGATCGTTTTATTGTTTATTATGAGCGTTAAATTTGATTTAAACGACACTAATTAACTTTAATCCTATCAAATCCGTTGAAATGTTTACAAATTGCCCCGCAGCGGAAACTGAGCTCAGGTTCGCGAACTGTTCGAACTGTTCTCGACTGCTTTCTAGAACTTCCGACAGTTGTACATCAAGAAGTCGAGGTTTTTTTTAAGACGATTATAGGTTTGCATCAGGTGTGGCCGACCGGGTGATCGAAGGAGATCGACTTGATGAGTTATGAGCTTAGTTATTGGATGGTTCAGATAACTTTGAGATCTGCTGGGTTGATAAACTTTTAATTAGCGTAGATAGAAGGAGATTGGCTTGATGAGTAATACAATATATTTTCCATTAGCTTAGATCACTTTAATATTATTTCTGTTGGAGTTGACAAACTTGTAATAGGTTAGTAGAAGGAACTAAGCGATTATTTTGGTTACGGAGCTGTTCCCTTCCGTTGTTAAGTTAAGTTAAGTTGTTAAAGATGGAAACCAATATGTTATACGATAAATGTTCGCTTACCCAAGAGTTCTTAAAGATCATTAGAGTTTGGTTAAAATTGAAAAACTTTTAACTGTTAATTTCGTGTCTTTTACGGTGTAACATGATCATATGATGACCGCGCTCGGATCGCATTACCGTGCAACTGTGAGCATTTCCGACGGGTTCAGGCTGTTATTTGATATTTCAGACTGCCGTTCAAAAGGTCAAAAGCAATTGGGGTTTACGTGGAGGCGAAAACTAGTTGCGTTACTCGTGCCCGCTTGATAGCTTGTTAGTATGCAAAGAATGTCAATTAGCATCCGATGCAAGCGCCTTCGAGTTGAGTTATTACGCGTTGACATCTTCATCATAAAACTGCAGACTTAATTATCTGACCAGGGGGCAATTAACGACGGCAGGTGGAGCTGACTAACTAACCTGGCTACTCAATTGAGTTGGCATCATTTAAACGCATTTAGCTAGTCGAAATGTTCAGAAGTTTGCCCGTTGCATTGCTGCTACTGCTCAGTCTGAGCCTGGCCATGTCGGAGGATCAGGATCAGCTGGCGCCGCTGCCAACAAGAAGGCCGGGACATTACATACATGAGTTGCATGGCACTGGGGGTTGGTATATGCCCGACGATAGTGGAAAATATCGCCACGATCACCGACCATATGATGGTGGCTATGGCGATCGTGGTCAGCCATATGCCAACGATCTGCGTGGCATTTTCCGGCAGGCCGAGGAGCAATTGGCTGCCAGTGTGCAGGAGGCCAACGAGGAGTTCGAGCTGGGCCCACGCGATCATCTGCGCTTTATGATCGACTTCAATTACAATGGCACTGGCTGGCAGATCATACAGTTCGAATGGGTGCGAGATGGCGACGGCTCCAGTGCGGATCAGCGTCAGTTTAGTTACGTCAATGAGAACAAGTTATGGGAGACGCAACAGGCAGAGTATCAGGCGAAGGCCTATGAATACAATCAGCCACAGGCACAGCCGCAGCCGAACTGTGATCCCGTCCAGCATGTGGAGCAGCCGGTCAGAACACGCATCAATTCCGAGCAGGATGTACGTAAACTTTGAGCTGAACCAACAACACTTCAAACTATGTTTATCCTTCTCTTTGCAGCCTGCCAAGGTGCAGTCAACCATCAACGAGGTGCTGGAGTACATACAACGCCGCATTGTGCCCAATATAAACTGAGGCGGAGCAGAAAAACAATATAAAATATTATACAATTCTTTCTAATAAAACTTTCTTTATGATTTTTGAAAAAAAAAAAAAGTTTTTTAAATGCAATTATTAAATATTTGTTATGTTTTTAATACAAGAAATCAAACACTCAAGTATAATTTCTGTCCCAAAAAGTTCTTCAGAAATATTCAAGACTTGCTACATTTCAAATAACTCTTTTTATTTTTGGAAAATGAAAACAACAAACAAGAAATGGGAACTTAAGTTTACAAAGCACCCTTCTCCTTGAGGTAGGCGAGCAGCTTGGGAATATGCTCGGGCACCTTGGGAATGTGCTCACCCACTGGCACAAAGCCATTCTCGTCAGCAGTGTAGTCCACACGGTAGAGCAGACCATCATCGCCAGTGTAGTGATAGAAGCCAGTGGAACGCAGTGCATCACCTTCGGTTTGCTTCTCGATGCGTCCATTCTCCTCGCCCAGAATGCCGTTCTCGGTTTCGTAGCTTTGAAAAAGGAACAAGAGGAACGCATCAGCTTGTTAAGCACACTGTAAATCTCACTGTACTTACAGATAGTTGTAGCCATCGGGCTGGACTACTCCCTCCTGGCGAATAATCAACCAACCGCCCTTGCCAATGCCAGTGCCGCTGCCCTGAGGCAGTTTGGGACGCTGATCGACTTCAACGGGAGCCTTACGTGGCACTGCAATTGTGGGACGTGGCTTGGCAGCCGCTCCAGCTCCAGCACCAGCAGCACCTGCTCCGAGTCTGCCATTGCCATTAGCACCATTGGCACCGCCAGCACCTTGAGCATTGTTGCCACCACCGCCGCGTCCTGCACCACCACCGCCACCGAATTTATCCTTGTTGCCCTTGTAGGGATCGTTGGCACCAGAGTAGTCGCCACCAGGACGATTGTCGTGCAGGTATTTGTTGTCCACGTGCACATAACGTCCGTCGTTGTTGCCGCCATAGCGTCCATCGTTGCCACCGCGATATCTGCCATCGTTGCTAGGCACATAGCGTCCATCGTTGCTGGGCACATAGCGACCTGCTCCGGCGGCTGCCGATGCGACTGGGCGAGCTCTTACAACGGATGCAACTTTTGGTTCAGGACGATAGCGTCCATCGTTTTGGGCGAGCGCCACAGCAGCGCAGATCAGTAGACAAATCTGAAGAAAATAAAAGAACAACTAAGTAAGTCTCTACTCAGCTTTGAGCTATGTCTATGCAGCTGCAACTTACCGTTAGACGCAGCATCATGGGTTAGGCGGTAATGATTGGTCTAAGCGCCGCTCAGAGCTTTATATATGAAACGCACAACGCCCACTGCCAGCGGCGACGGCAGAAGATACGCTCGTTCTATGTGTGCTATGGCCAACAGGCCCGGACTGACTCGGAGCTGGCTGGGGGCAACTATTGCTAAGTAATCGGAAACTAGATCTATAAAACGTGGTGATTTACGAGGCGTTTACTTCATATTTTCTGGATGGCAGCTTCAAACGGATGAGCCATTCTGCTTATGGAGATCAATTGAATTAATTTAATGATCATCGTCATCGCTACACGGAAACCGAATCAGACATCTCTTCTTGCCTATTGACTGA
This sequence comes from Zaprionus indianus, assembly GCA_018904595.1. NCBI lineage: Eukaryota > Metazoa > Arthropoda > Insecta > Diptera > Drosophilidae > Zaprionus > Zaprionus indianus. The sequence continues at coordinate 4,743,252 of JAEIHA010000171.1, read as the reverse complement.
TTTTGGCCAGCATTGGGTGGGCCAGACAGGCAGAAGAACAAAAAGAAGACGATGACGCGGTTGCTAAGGCCAGTTGCTCTAAGACTGTATGTAGGTGCCTGAAAGTATGCAAGGTTTTTAAGGAAACTTTTTGGTAGAAAGAAAGAAAAAGCTAGATTTCCTGATGTGCCTTGTGTTTGCGTAAAACTTTAATAGCTATAGTTAGCGGGGAAAATGCTGAGTTAGTTAAACTGTTATACAGGGTATCACCTAGTCGGTAAGTGGTGGAGAGTCGAAACACTGTTGATGACAACAGCTGGCTGCAGTACAGTAGTGAGTAATTAACCGTTATACAGCAGTAAGAAAGTATAAGAGCTGATCTTATACTGTGAGTGAGCAATAACAGTATAGCGGCAGAAGAGAGGAGTAGTAGAACATGGGAAGCGCATAGAGAGAATTTCATACTAAAGACTGTTTTATAAGAGTATGATAAGAACAGTGTTATTGTATTGTAATTAAATGGGAAGAGCCGTAGAAAAACAGTATAAGGGCGCTCGAGGGCCACTAATAATGCTATGGGAACAAAAGTATCGAAGTAGAAGAGCAGAAGAAGAGTAGCAGTTGAAGAGCAGAGGAAGATAAGTAGTAGAAAGAAGCTGAGCAGTAGAAGATCCACAGTCGGAATATAATAACTGTAAAATACAGTCATCGCAATTGTAGAACATCTTATAATCTTAGAAAATTTGATCTTGAGTTGAGCAATAACTGGAAAAATAGTGTTGAAAGTTGCTTTCATTACACGATATCTGCCAATCAATCAGACTTCTCGTCAAGTCACAGCAAACTAAAAAACAAACAAAAATTATTCGTTTAGACGGTTTTTTTAATTTTGCATGGGGTATGGATGGATGCAGGTGTATCTATGTGTGTGTGTGTATGTACATGTGCCTGTGTGGAATAGGTTGAAAAAGCTGGCAATTGGCAGGGCTTGGGCCTCCCACTCGTGCTCAGCCGCGGCGTGCGGCAAAGTTGCCCTGCGGCTCGGCCGGCTGTGGCGGTGCTGTGGCTATGTACTCCAAGGCCCGCTGTATGGCTGGCGGTATGGGCGGGGCTGTGGGCAGATGATCGCCCTGCGGCTGGAAGCCATTCTCGTCGGCCACATAGGTAATCCGTATGGGTGTGCCGTCGGGCGCGGTGTACGAGAAGAAGCCCTGTGCGACCTGCAACGAGACAAGATGAGACGAGGCACGACAAGCTTACTTAGTAGACAAAAGCGATGAAAGAGCAGTTGCAGCTAATTACGAGACGCCCCAGCAATTTGTCAGGAGTGGGAGAGGGAGAGGAAGGGGGCAACTTCGTGAGACTGCAAATGCCAAATGGTAAGGTCGACGCGATGACTTGGAGCAACTCACCTGTCCTGCATTGTCGGTGCCGGCATTCTTGAGATAGCCCTCCTCCTCGACATTGATGCCGTTCTCTGTCTCGTAGTTGTACTTGTAGGAGCCATCGAAATTGACCTCCTGCTCCTGCCGCAAGATCTTGATGGGTTCCGTGGCGGGTCCCTGCGGTCGCGCCTCTGTTGAGCCCAGCAGCAGCAGCAGCGCCAGAGCTGCAACACTTAGTAGCTGTGCGGGAGGTAAAGGAAGATCGGATCAGGGATTATCCTCTCCCTCATCCTGCTCCCTGCTCTACTTACTAGATATTGCATAGGAATTTGTCCTGGAGATGTGGTGTGTGCGGCTTCGCGACTCGTAACTTGTAACTGTGGCCAGCTCAGCCAAAAGTTTGCATATTTATAGCAAAACCTGAGCCGGTGCTGCCTCAGCTGGTTGTCGGCTTGAACTTTACCGTTGCCTCTTGCCACGCTTGCAACTGGCAGCGGCTCTGGCACCGGCAGAAGATCAGCAGAGCTGCCCAACTGCAACTGCAGCGGCCCAATGATGAGCTAGCATTTCGCACAGATCAGAAGCCAAGCTCAGCTCCCCCAGCCTGGTCGAGTGATTAGATCTTCGGCAGCCCCGCGCTTCTTCAAGTGCATTGTTCGCGTGAGTGCACCAGCCACAGCGAGTATGAATGAGTATGAATCAACTCGAAGTCGGCAATTTGTCGAGTGATTCGTTGGCTAATTTAAACATGCTCGAGCAGGTTGACACCATCATTTTTTGTATCTCTTGGCGAAACATGCATATATGTTGAGTAATGTTCAAATTAAAAATTATTAAATTAATCAAGTTAATTGCAAATCGTTAAAAATTGATTGAAAAGAATAGTTGTTTTTAATTTTTTGTAAGATACTCATGGAAAATGTGTTTTGAATTTGTCGGGGAGATTTTTAAACTAGTTTTTAAAACAACTAAAATAATACTAATTATAATATTAATACCTTAAAATGAAAATAAAACCAGAAATTTTTCAAGGAAGAATTTTGAAATATTTCCTAAGTTATTTCTTAAATACGTTTGAACTTTAAAGTTTTACAAAAATATTTCAAATTATTTACTGCCTTACGAAATTCCGAAAATTTTTCAGGTGTAATATTTTGCAGTCGATTCATTATAAATATTTCATTTGACCATAATCACAAATTGTAGGTGGAATATTTATTCACACGAGATGAGGCAGCTAGCTTTTGATATATGTATTGGTAAAGACAGATAGACAGATACATATATATGCATGGATTTTGGTCAGTTTTGATGGAGAATTAAACGTGTATCGTGGCATTCAAAGAACACGTATTGCATTTCGAATCAATTTGTCAGCTACATTTTTAGACATTTAACATTAGCTTCGACTGCGTTCTGAAGAGCCACAACCGGAGACGGAGAAGAAGTCGCCGCAAGACTTGATCAAATTGCGCAATCCCCGCGCAAGTCGCGCGCCGTCAAGTGGAGGCGGTAACGGCATCATCATTACACGATCACCATTATACGATTACCATAGCTGCCACGCCACCTGACCATGATCATGTCTAGCTGGTTTGGATCTCCGTTTGGTCCGTTTGGCTGCTGACCTTTGTTGGAGGTGGTGCCACATAGCAACATATAGATATATACGGCAATCGATCCAACTCGATGCACCAACGATGGCACGACTCGACCCAGAGAGGTGCATAATTTGACCAAAGGCGCTAATGAGCCAGGTCGATGGGCTAGCCCGGTCACCAGTTCACCTGATCAAAATGTCAAAACACTCTCAATTATGTTTTATAATTTTTAATTTTTTATTTTAGGAAATAGTTTACTATATATTTTCACATTTTAACGAAACAAAAGAAGTTGTCTAACAGTTGTTGGCAGGCGGGATATGCGGGCTTGCGAAGTGCGGAATCATTTGCCGGATAGGCCAGCCTTCTTGTTGAAGAAGAGGGACAGCAATTGCTGTTTGAATGGCTTGACTGTGGTGGTGTCATCGTAGTCGGAGTAGTAGCTCGAGTAGTAATCAGGAGTGGAGTATGTGGAGTAGTAATCAGAGGTGCTGCTCGGTGAACTGCTGCTAGTGTAGTCGTTCAGCTCGTCTTCGATCTCATCAATAAGGTAATCGATAGCACTCTCCGTTGTTGAGGTTGTTTGAGACAACACCGTAGCCGTCATCATTGTTGCGGCGAAAAAGAAAACGACGAGGAACTTCATATTGATTTGTGTGTTGCTTCTGGTTGTGTTGTCCAAATTGAAACTCAGATCGAAGTGCGTCTTCCAATGCTTTGCCCCGGTACTTTTTATACCCCAAACTGCAACTGCAGCATCAGAGTTACCAACTGCTACAGGGTATTTGCACAACTGTTCTCAGTTTGATCTGCGGCATGTTTGCTTCCACTTCATTATGAAATGCGCCCAATTTTTTGGAAGCCTTTGTTTGCTCCCCAACGAGAGATGGGCGCACGCAGAGGAAAACACACACAGTTAAAACAAAAAGAAACAGGTTTGTTTCCCGTTTTAGTTTTTTATTATTGGTTCTGTAGGCTAATGTTTCCAAAGATGATGTTTATTAGTATATATAACGGTCATATGAGGCGGGCCATTCCATGGCATGTACGAATTCCGGCATTTGCGATATGAACTTCTGACTGAGCTCATCCCTTGGATGCATATGGCTTAAGTAATGTCCAGAGATGCCCAACTCCAAGACGGGCTCATTAAATTTGCCATTTGCTTTCTGTAAAATGAAATACAAACAGTTTAAACTCTGCAGATGATATTAAAATGCGGCTATACTTACTGCTAGAAGTAGATAAAATACCACAGGCGCATCATCAGCTGCCCAGGCAAAGAAGATATGATAAGGTGGCTTAAAGGTGGCCGGATTATCCAGCATGCCTTGGAGGAAAGACCAGTCGAGCATCCTGCAACCGTCGAGGGGCTTCACAAAAACACTCATACGTGACGGACCAGTTAGCTTGAAGTAATACTTCACCCTATATCCATCAGCAAGGACTGTCTTATTGAGAAGCTCCAGTTTAGTTTCACCGGGCATCACAACAGGTTGCTCGCGCGGTAACCAAAGTGCATCCTCGCGTGTCTCGCACCAACGATGATTGAAGCAAGGAATGCCACACATCATTTGTGTGTCGCATTCACAAGCCACGCTGACCAAATCCGTCAAGTTCAGGCTATTACGCAATGGTTGTTCCAAGCGACGATCTTGTGGATCGAAATAGTAGCCTGAATCCTCAAGGATTATGCGTCGGTCGTAATCAAAGAATCTGCGATTCACTTGCTGCAAGCCCAAAGAGAACTTAAGTAGAAGGTAATCTTGAGGGTAGATGATTTTCGTAACATACCAAAAAGTTAACTCGCATTACACTCGTCTTATCGCGATAGGGAAATCCAACAGAAGATACAGCAATCATGCAAAAGATGAACATAACCAGTACCAGGCTTCCGAGCATCCAGGCACTGCGGCGGAAGATGTTTATAAGGGGAGCCTGAATTGTAAATCAAATTCAATTTATATAAACACAAGTAGATAACTCTAGAGTACTCACCACAACACCCATGGCTAGTATGGTGCCCATAGCACACAGCAGTGCTATCAATAAATCCGGATTAACCTCTGTACCCTTGCGTGCCGTCATGGGAATGCAAATGATCAGAAAACTATAGAAACAGATAGCTAAAATAAAGGAAGGGCAGCACCTGGCCAGCACAGACGATGAGCGACCACCAGTAATCTATAAAACATTCTCATTAGTTTCAACTCCAGGTGGATCAAAGGTGAAGTACCCACGTGTATCATGCAGCTTGGTCACCAAATTGAGAATCAGTGTGCCGACATAGAAGAGCAGTACGATCATGAAGAGATATGCGCTGCGTAGGCCAACAGCAGTTAGAATGATACATAAAATGGCCACAAAAACGCAGTGAGCATGGCCGGTCATCTGCAGTTGATAGGTAAAGGGTATCTTTGGCTGCAAGTAAGAGAAACATTAGCATAGTTCAAGTACTATAAATTTAATAAATCTTACCCTAGGAAATAGGGCGAAGTAAAGGGTAAAAGGCAGAGCCAGTCCAAAGAGTGAGGGACATATGTACAATCCAATCACTAGCCAGCTATTGGATAAGTAGGTCAACGATCGATTTCCGGCATCAAACATGACTGCCATAAGAATTGGTAGACCCAAGGCCAATAGAAATGCGACAATTTCCAGTAAGAAGAGAATACCAAAGGCTGCAGCTACATCGCCTACGGAGAGCACAGTCGTTCGACTCATGCGCCACAGGGACACACACACCATGACCAATCCACCAATGGCAAAGCTTAAGTTCAGCGCAATTCCCGTTGATTCCACATAGTACACAAAAAACAAACCCAGGAAATCAAAGAACACTGAGTGACCCTCGGCGTACGCCTAATGAAGGTTATAAAAAGATATAGAAACAGTTATTTTATCTAGATATAGTCGAATACCAACTGTGATAAGCTGCCTACCTCAGTATCGTACATTTCCTCAGCATTTGCAATACTTCGCACCAGAGACAGCAAGTTATCACCCGTATTTTGGAGCGAGTTTCGGGATATAACAGCGAAGCGATCGTATTTTGTATGGTATACGTAACCATTATAGACACCAGCCATATCAAGACCTGTAGGAATTGACAGACATAACAAACGTATAAGGAATATCATTTAATTCTCACCTGGCACGGGGCCAAAATCGCGAAAGATTCTAAAGTCCGTATCGGAGGGTATTAGGCCAGCCTGAAACACCTCTTCGGCCATAGTTGTGGCAAACGGATGTTTAGCGGCCTCTCTATAGTGCTGTAATCAAGTGAAAGTCAATAGATTTACAGCTGATATGACCGATTAGATAAGTTAAAGGCCCCCCAACAAAGCAATAAATACATTTATATGGGTTGTGTATGTGATAAGCTTCATAGAAATGTTTTCCCTCTTGTTTAACTTACTCGCATTAGCCATGGATGATTGGGGCCACCTTGAAAAAGAATCTCACGTCCACCCGCTCCGCAAGAGTCCAAATTGATGAGTGCTCTAGAGTGATGGGTTGTATTAATCTCTATACACCTTATGTAATCTAGAGCACACTCACTTGCAATTGGCCGACCACCTATGCTGAGAGATGAAGGCATGCGAACCCTGCAGCGGTTGCTCCTCGGCGCCATTGAAAAGAAACACAACTGGGTGGTCGAAAGGTGTACCGGATGTGGCCAACTGACGCATGACTTCTAACATAGTCACAACCATGAAACCAGCATCGCCAGTACCTGTCATAGAGTATAATTGGTTATGCAATGTATAGAAAGGGTACTCAACTTCGACTTACCCACACTGCCTGGCTTGGTGTCGTAGTGACTGTTGATCAGCAGGTAGGATGTGCTGTTGGACGTCTTGGAGCTCAGCTTGACAATCACATTCTGCACCGCCTGATACATGTTGATCATTTCCCAATGTAGATACGCACCCGATGCCTTTTGTACATCCACTTCCATATCGTAAAGATCCTTCAGCATTACACCACGAATCGTTTCGATTTCGTCAAGCATAAATTTCACCATAGTTTTCTCGTTCATTTCATCGCCCACAATCTTCGGTCCCATTGTATCGAGCTTGGCGAGAATGCGGTAAGCTCGCTCCGCCACAAATTGACCTGGGCTATTCTCCTCCTCGTTAACTCTCACACTCGTGGGTAAATGGTTGAAAAGTGGAATCACTACGGCAGTGAAGAGTCCAACCCAGAACAGCAGATAACTGGGTGCATAGTACCAGGGCAGACGCTTCACGCGTGTGTCCTTTTCCATCAAATCAATAATTGAATTGTATTGCATTTTCACTTCCTAAATTTATGAAAAACAAAAGTGTTATGAACTGTTTGAACATTTTACGAGGTTTCCTACGTTTTTGTTTTCGGTCTCCGCGTTGACATTTTCATCCGACTCCATTTCGATTGAGAGTACTTCCAATAACCGATCACCGACTGAGAATAGTCCCAAAATTTGTCTCAATTTTAAAGGCAATTCTTATATCGCCGAATACTGGTGTATGCTGGGCTTATCGCCTTTGATTTCATATCTTAAGCCATAACTTAATATACGTGTGGCAAAAATTTTAATACCTTATCCAATATAGTATACACAATCTGTTGATAAAGGATATATCTGGATATATTTATGAGGCTAAGGGTAATTAGCTTGTAAACTTAACGACCTTCGTATCAAAGTGCAATCATAATTTCAGGGTAAATCACTTTCAGGCCCCATGCAGCACGAATTAGTGTTTTATTGATACGCTATGTGTTTGTACTTATTATTGCCTGCCACTCTCCCTCTTTATCTCGCTTTTATTCAGACATCCTGTGGAGAGTCAATAAATTGAAACTACTTTAAGATATAACTTTTTATATGGTTTATTTATTGATCGAGATATAACTCTTAATAAGGTGGATTTATTGACCGAGATATAACTCTTAATAAGGTGGATTTATTGATCGAGATATAACTCTTAATAAGGTGGAATTATTGATTGAGATATAACTCTTAATAAGGTGGAATTATTGATTGAGATATAACTCTTAATAAGGTGGATTTATTGATCTCACTACTTCGCATTTGTAAAATAATTTCCTTATCTTTAACAATTTGACCTAACCGCAACCGAGAACATATTAACAACCCGAGTTATCAAGTTAAGCATAATATAATAGAACTCTGAGAATCTAAGAACAAATCATATCGTAAAATCTAATTACTCTACTTAAATTATACTAGAATATATAGCTCTTATATAGTGTTGGCCATTCCATTACATGCACAAAGTCTGGAAAGTCCGCTATAAATTTCAGTCCAGCCGCGTCTCGATCATAATCATAACTAACGTAATGCCACGCAACGCCCAATTCGAAGATTGGCACATCAAATTTTCCATCGGATTTCTATGGAAAAAAGATATTACAAACCAATCGTTAATTTGGACAAGTAATATGTAACAACTTGACTTACTTCGAAATCGATGTGGAATTTCAAGGGAGAGTTATTCTTTCCGTATGAGAAGAATATCTGATACGGCAACGTATAGTCCTCCGGTTCGTCCAGCATATTTCTTATGAAAGACCAATCTTCCACGCTGACACCATCCAGCGGTTGAATAAAGATGCCAATATGAGGTGGTCCGCTCACTTCGAACTCAAATCGCACATAGGTACTATTCAAAACAGTTTTTCCCAAAAGCTCCAACGAAGAATTGCCTGGAATGGCCACCTCCTCACGTGGCAACCAATGCGCAGTAGTGCGCGCCTTACACCAACGATGATTGAAGCAAGGCACGCCACACATCAAATATTTGTCACAATCATCGCCAACGGCCTGCAGACCGGTCAAGTTGACTGACGTGTCCTCGAGCGGATACTGTAGACGCCTGTCCTGAAAGTCAAAGTAGTAGCCTGAGTCGCTTAGGCTCACGCTTCCATCATACTCGTAGAATGTGCGTTGCACGTGCTGTTGGATTCGCACAGTCATTATCAAGTTCACGGCTTTCTTATCTCACGAGCTACACTCACCAAGAAATTAACTCGCATGACGCTGGTCTTGGCACGATAAGGAAAGCCCACATCAGAAATGGCAATCATGCTGAATATGAAGGTAATAATGCCTAGCGATAGCATCAGTAGCTTAGACCAACTGAACATGTTGATGAGTGGTGTCTGTTTCGTAAAAAAGCATATAATATAATATGGACAAGAGGCATAACGTGCTTCCAACCTACCACAAAGCCCAACGCAAAGAAAGTGCCGACAGCACAGAGTATTGCTATAAGGAGGTCTGGGTTCAAGGAACTGCCATTTCTACCCATCATTGGTATAAATACGTTTAAAAACATATAAAACAACGAACAGAAGTAGAAGAAGGGCATGAGTTGTAATATTTGTGTGATCACCACCCAGTAATAGCCTGAAATATAATTTCAAAATTAGTCACAAGTCCAGCTTTCGCTTATTCAAGACTTACCTCGTTCATGTAGAGTGCTCAGAAGATTTATGAGCAGCGAACAAGAATAGAAGAATGTGGATACCATACACAGATAGGGTGTGCGCAAACTAATTGCAGTCAGTACGATAGCAATCAACGACATCACAACACAATGGGCGTGTAGACTCATATGCACATGATAGGCGTGGCTTATCTCTTGCTAGAAGATCAAAAATGAGTTATAGTTTGGATAAACATAGACCGATAACGCGATATTTACGTTTTTTCGTAGAGTATAGTAGAGAGTTGTTGGAACACTTAGTCCAATTATTGCCGGACAGATGAAGAGGCCAAACATTAGCCAAGTATTTGTGAAGTAGCTAAGTGATTGATTTCCGGCATCAAAGAGAATTGCCATCAGCAAGGGTAACCCAAGACAGAATACCATGCCAAGCACATGCAGCGCAAATATGATACCAAACCAAGCGGAGATCTTGCACAGAGAAACCTGTGAGACTCGTGCCATCCGCCACAGAGAAACGGCAACCAATGTCAGACTGACTGCAGCAATGCAACTGTTTAGAATAATGCCTGTTGTCTCCGTGTAGGAGACAAAGAACAGTCCCAGAAAGTCAAAAAAGACAGCATGTCCTGTACTGTGTGCCTGCAATGAAAATTATCTTTTAGTGTATTTCAAACAAGAGGTTAAATGAGTCAACGCACCTCAGTATCGTACATTTCGCTGGCATTGGCAAAGGCCCGCACCATGGGAAGCACATTTTCACCAGTATTTTGCAGCGAATTTCGGGGAACCGCCTTATAATTATCGAATTCGGTATGGTAGACATACCCATTGCTTATCTGGGCAATATCCAAGCCTGAAAAAATCAAACAATTATTAATAGTTTCCGATAAAGCACTGAACCAGACTGGACACGCACCTGGAACTTGACCATAATCACGAAATATGCGAAAGTCCGTATCGGAGGGTAGTATTCCAGACTGAAAGATTTCCTCGGCCATTGTTGTTGCAAATGGATGTTTAGCGGCTCTGCGGTAATACTGCAGTAGATCGAAAGTTATACGACAATTCGTTTATCGTTAAATAATAAAAATTTAAATGGTTTTTTTATGTCCGCGATAAACATCTAACAATCGCCGCACGGCACGTGCGACGTAGAAAATCTGAGCATTGGAATATTTTTTGTGTTTACCTCCATTAGCCATGGATGATTTGGTCCGCCTTGGAACAACAGATCCCGTCCACCGCTACCCGCAACCTCCAAATTGATGAGTGCCCTTCCGAAGAAAACGATTAGTTTGAATAACTTTACATATTGCTAATTACTTACTTGCAATTCTTGGCCCATTTGTGCGACGTGATGAATCCGTGCGAGGCCTGCAACGGATTTTCTTCGGCACCATTAAACAAAAACACAATTGGATGTTCGAAGACCTCATCCGAAATGGCCATTTGCCGCAGCACCTCCAGCATCACAATACACATGGTGCCATCGTCTCCTGTGCCGGGACTGCTGGGTTTCGAATCGAAGTGGCTGTTGAGCAGCAAATAGTTTTCACTGGTCGATCCTCGAGTAGTCAATTTAACCACCACATTCTGCACACCCTGATACATGTTCACCATATTCCAGTGCATATAAGCACCCGATGCCTGTTGAACATCTACCTCCATGTCGTAGAGATCGGCTCTCATCGCGGAACGTATGGTCTCCACCTCGTCGAGTAGAAAGTTTACAGTTGTCTCCTCATTGGCAATGCTGCCTACGACCTTGGGGCCAATTTGATCGTATTTCAGCAGAACACTTTGTGCTCGCTCCGCCACAAACTGTCCAGGCTTTTGCGACTCCTCAGCGATGGTCACTCCCTCCGGCAGTCGATTAAAAAGCGGAATAACCACTGCGAAGAAGAGCGCCAGCCAGACGACCAGAAAGGTGGGTGCATAATACCAAGGTATGTGAACTCTCTTATCCTTTGGAATTTTCAGCACATTGACGAGCGCAACATCCAGCTCGACATCGTAGCTCTAGAATAATAAAGACACCTCTGGTTATTGAATATCTCAATATATATGTACATACATATATCTCTGCAGTATTTTACTCACCGTACTACCCTTCTTGAAGGGGGACATTTTTCTGCTGTTGTCTATAAGCCGTGTGACTCCAAAGCCGATCGTCGGGCAACTGAAGAGTCTGCGCATAAAGTGTTTCAGTTTTGTGGCTATGAGAAGCTTTTATCGACACTGATTCGTACTTTGAAGTCTATAAAGATAAACATATATCATAGTGTATTGCGGAAAACAACAAGAATTCAATACATGACATACGTTAATCATTTCCGTAAGACGTACATAGTCTAAACTGGCTCGTGGTCAGGAGGCCTGGCCATTAGAATCGAAGCATTGTGCTAATGGTATCTAAATTATTGGTAATATTAATATCGAAGATTATGGCATGTGCATTACCTTGCTATCCGGGGTATCTGATTCCTTTTCCGCATGTGTTCCTGTGGAACAGTATACACCTTTGGAAATTGTAATCATTTTTATCTATGGGAAAATCACAATTGGATATAGATATGAACTGCATATGTACGTTGTATTGGATACGCAATGCCATGCTTAAATTTGGTGAAATCAAAACCAACTATGAGTCCGCGAAACACTCAAGCACTTGTTTGTTTTATCAGAGCAACTCATAAAGTTTTATAATCGATTTATTTTACAATGGAATCAATCAATGATAAGCGATCATAAAACCGGAACCGATTGTTGTCAAGTATATGCACTGCACAGATAGAAAATATAAACATCGATGATATTCGATGTTGAAAGTGAAATAGCCGTTTATTAATTTAAAATCAATAATTCTTTATCTATAAATTAATAATTAACAAACAACTTTACAGTATTGTTGACAAGTTTAAAGCGCGTTGACATTTGGCGCGCAAGAGGAGGCCATTAATATTTTTTAATGACGCCGTTGTAACATATGCTGTATGAATAATGTTAAGCCCCGTTTGTGCTTAACAGTGCGCATTTTGCGTTAACATAAAGCATAACATAATGTAAAATAATCTTCTAACCGGAGCTGTGTGACCGACGCCTGGGAAAATATTTAATTCAATTGTACAACGCGCAGATTCAATTCAATATTCAAGTTTTATTCCTTTTGTGCACCATATAAGATCATTACATCATTTTTAATATTTATTTACACGTGCTCAACTAGTAAATGTATCTCTTATATAAAGCTGGCCATTCAGCTAGTATCGTGAATGATGGGAAGGACGCAGCGAACGCTTGACTTTGTAAGTCTCCTTTTTCGAGAACCCAGTGGGATCCATGACCCAGCTGGGTCAAGGGAACGTTAAAATCGCCGTCTGATTTCTATGAAATATAAGAAAAAAGTATATTTAAAATTGGCATTTGGCATTAGTTATAAAGTCGCTTACCGTAAATTCCAAAAAGAAGTTCAGTGGCGCAGTATTAATGCCGTAAACAAAGTATATGTGATAAGGCAGCCCCGCAGGTGGATCTTCGAGATAACTTTGTGCGAAGCTCCAGTTGCTCAATTTCACATCTTCGTAAGGTTGAATGAAAAGACTCATGTGCGAGGGACCCGTCATATTAAACTCGAACCTGACAGTAGTCTTGTTCACAATAGTTTTGTTAAGCAGTTCCAGAGAGCTTATTCCCGGTGGCACAATAGGCTCCGAGCGAGGTAACCACTTGCTTTGTAGGCGACTGCTTACATAACGGTAATCATACAACGGCATTCCGCACATCATGTGCTCCTCACAATTCGACGCGATGCTCACGAGACCAGTAAGATTGACAACTGAAGAGTATGGGGTTTCCTTACGACGGTCCTGATAGCTGAACAAATATCCAGATTCATCCTTACTGAGGGTTCCATCATACTCGTAGAACATGTTTCGCACTTGCTGAAATTTTAAAGTTTATTTTGTGTATTAAAGGTAGTTTTAAAATGTGACTCACCAGATAAGCTACTCGTTGGCCATTGGTTTTGGGGCGGTATGGGAATCCCAACTGCGTGTAACCAGCGAGGTATACTGAGACGGCCGTGATTGCGAACAGAGAGAGTATCACAAGGCTGGGACGGCGGAAAGTGTTGATCAGCGGAATCTATAAATGTTGTTAGAACACATAAGTTACTTGTATATTAAAGTACACAAAATTTTAAGTGTTTTCGTACCAGGAACCCAAATGAAAGAACTGTTCCCAATGCGGCGAGGACAGCAATGTAGAGGTCCCGATTGGTGGCACTTCCAGCACGTCCACCCATCGGTGTCAGAACTATGATCATTAAATATATGAGGTAGCTGCTGTACAGGAAAGGAATAATCTGGCTAAGCTTGAGGAGTCCTGTCCAGGCGAAGCCACGGTCATGCAATGTAGTTAAAAGGTTGACGCCCAAGGAAATTACGTAAAAAGTAGTGGTATCATGGGAATGTAGGCGGAGCGTAGACCATATACTGTGAGAGCAATGGACAGAATAGCCAGAATTATGGCCTGGCCATGCAACGCTAGCTGGAGATGGTATCCAGCTGCGATCTTATCCTGCAAAATGAAACGTTAAGAGAATATCTACTTTCTGATTAGTAAACTTACATTCCGCTGGAGGTTGTAGTAAATGGTGATGGGCAAAGCCAATCCAATAAGAGATGGGACAACGTACAGACCAATAACCAGCGAAAGGGTGCTGAAATATGTCAAAGAAAGGCCGAGACTGTCCATCCCGTATGCGACCACTATGGGAAACACAAATCCAAGTGCAAAGGAAACAAGCTGGACTACTAAAACAAGAGAGAACCAGCCAAACACGTTGCAAATAGAAACATGGGAAACAGCCGCAATACGCCAAATTGAAACGAAGACCAAAATGATCGCAGCTCCAGCAACACCATAGTTCAATGATTGGCCGGTTGCCTCTGTATAATGGAAGAAGTAGATTCCCAAGAAGTCAAAGAAGACAACATGTCCAGTTGCGTATTCCTTAAATATATGTGTAAAAAGATTCATAGAAATACTAGTTATCAATTTGAAAGGAATAATCCCATACCGTTGTATCGTGCAATTCTGTTGCGTTGGCAAATCCTCGTAGAAGGCTGAGAATATTATCTCCAGTATTTTGCAAAGCTCCGCGAGGGATCACATCAATCAGATCGTACTTGGTGTGGTATATGTAGCCGTTAATAAACTGGGCCATGTCCAGGCCTTTAAATATTAAAGAACTTTGTTGAAGATACCATTATTTCAAGTAGTTGACTTGAACTTACCAGGGATATGGCCATAATCCCTGAAGTTGCGGAAGTCTGTGTCTGATGGAATAATTCCTAATTGAAAGATTTCCTCGCCCAAGGTTGTGGCAAATGGATGTTTGATGTATTTACTATAATACTGTTGAATTATATTGAAAATGTAAGAAACTCTTCTTTTAAATAACTGTATTTTTAACAACTTACTGTCATAAGCCATGGATTGTTGGGTCCACTTTGGAAAAGAATATCGCGTCCTCCACTTCCGGCAGCATCAAGGTTCAAAACGGCTCTGTAAGTTTGAAATTTGTAATAATTATATAGTTCTTTTGCTAAACTTGCTAAACTTACTTGCAGTAAGGTGCCCATTTGTGTTGAGTAACAAAACCATGAGATGCTTGCATCATGCCTTCTTCTGCTCCATTAAACAAGAAGACAATGGGATTCTCGATTGGTTGCTTCTTGGTAGCAATAACTCTCAAGGATTCCAGCATTGCGACAATCATAAAACCAGCGTCACCAGCCGAGTTGGTATATGGCTTCGAATCAAAGTGACTGTTAATCAGAAGGTAAGTCAGGCTTGTGCTGTTCTTTGGGGATAGTTTGGCAGCAATATTTTGAACTCCTTGATAGGTGTTTAGCATTGTTGAGTATGGAAAGGAGCCCGACGCTTGTGAAACATCGATCTCTAGCTCAAAGTAATCAGATTGTATATTTGCTTTTATATCCTCCAACTCGTTAACGATAAATTTAACTGCGTCAATCTCGTTTGCCTCACTGCCAGTTAGTTTGTTTCCAACGTTGGCAAGGACATACAGATTTTTGTAGGCACGTTCCGTAATAAACACGTTTTTGTTAGCGTCCTCCAATGTGAGTGGAGTCGGCAAGCGATAGAAAAATGGTATGACTACGGCAAAGAAAAGAAGTCCCCAGAAGACCAGGAAACCACTGGCAAAGTACCAAGGAAGCCTTGCATTTGTTTCCTTTTTGACTTCAATTTGCGGAGCTTCAACAGACTCGTCCGAAATCTAGAAAATTTAATGTATTACTTGGTGAAATATTGGGTTTTTTGCTTGTCCTTACAAGTTTGTCCTTGTCCCCCATATTGCTTTCTTGACAACCGTTTCAGCTGAAGTAACACTGAGAACTACCTAGCTAATGCCAATTTGGACCTCTTTTATGCAAAAACCCGAAGACTGACTTTATTGCACCAATTTTTCCCTAATTGATTTGATAACATGTAAAATAATTTAGATTTGGAAACTGAAGATAACTTTATCTTACATTATTATCTGATACTTGTGGCTGAATAAACATATTTATTCTTGTAATGCATTTGAAAGATAATTTGATTTGATAAAATAGAATAGAATAAAATATATGGAAATAAAATTCGATTTTTCAATATCTAATAAAAACCCATAGGTTTATATAAACTTATTTCTGCATTTGTCGAGCTATCTTTATATCGAAAATTATGATGCTGATATGCGAGTTCAAAGATAAGGTATATATTGATTATTCAAATTACGACCTTATCGCATGTAATAAAATTTAGATGCTCTCAACAAGACCTATTCGTCTGGTCCCACCGCAACCTTAATAAGTTTGTTCTCACTTTTTGAGTTGCTGTGCTGAGATATGGAAATTTTGATAAGCGTATAGTATAGTCAATATTGATGGATTGACTGAATGATGTGTCCCGGCCAACAATTTTTTTTTTATATTATATCATTGGAATCGGCAATCATTTGTTGTTATGGGTCAATTAATTACTTATTAATTTATGACTTGCGTGTGTCACCATATCATAATGGTTATTAAATCAAATCATACCTTGTTCTGACAATATTCAAAGCAAGTTCTGAGTATACTGAGTATCGCTAAGACTAACACAGTCCAACTGGTCTCGTAATTTAGAAAAGACAGCCTCGCCTCTCATCTTATCTGAAAGTTAAACCATTTGTGTACTCTCGATCTCATCTTCTTATCTTTTTTCATCTATTTTGATTACTTGTATATTTACATACACATTTTGATGATTAATTCAGAATTTCTTTATAACTTTCCGGGATAACCAACTGTCTATAACTGCGTCGACTGCAAACTAGTGTGGCCAATGCTATCCCTACATGATTGGCCATTGCATGACAACAATCGTTTATGTATTTAATAGCCATAACAGCTCTTTAACAATAATACATATCGTCGTATATAGAGTTTAATGAGCTCCCTCATGACTTGTTTTAGCTAGAAGGTTAACTATGTTTGTTCAGAACTAGTGACTTCTTTCTCTAACTAATGCTTGCATTTCTTGTTGACCTCAACCGAACATGAATTCCAAATATTTTCGAGGTTAAACTCTTGTTTTGTTTATTTATTTATTGCAAAGTGAATTTAGCCTGTTAAATGTAATAAAAATTATGCAACTTGTAAATCTTAGTTAAAATATGAATCTTTGGTATAATGCAGGCCATTGAGTTAAAATTGTGAAATCAGGAAATGACGCTGCTAATTGCTGACTCTGTGCATCTCCATCATCTAGAACGTAGTGTCCACCTACACCCAGTTCATACATGGGTACCTCGAAGTCGCCATCCCATTTCTACAGAATACAAAAAATTACAATAGATTTTCATGCAAGGCTTCCAATATTTCTTACCCAAAACTCTAAAAAGAAGTTCAGCGGCGAGCTGTCAGCTCCGTAAGTGAAGTAAATAAAGTACGGAAGTGGAGCTGCTGGTGGGTTTTCAAGATAACTGTGCGAAAAGCTCCAGTTGGTCAATTTCACATCCTCAAAGGGTTTAATGAACAGTCGCATATGGGAGGGGCCTGTCAAATTAAACTCACAGCGCACAGTGGTTTTATTTACAATTGTTTTGTTCAGAAGTTGCAATGTAGTTGGTCCTGGTGGCACAATCGGCTCAGAACGGGGCAACCACTTGCTTTGTCGGCGATTATTAACGTAACTAGGGCTGTACAACGGCATTCCACACATCATGTACTCATCACAATTCGATTCGATGCCCACCAGGCCAGTCAGATTAACCACTGACGAGTATGGAGTCTCTTTACGACGATCCTGATAACTGAATAGGTAACCGGACTCATCTTTACTAAGGGTGCCATCATATTCATAATACATGTTGCGCACTTACTAAATTTGACAGTTTAGTATGTCACAAAAAAAGGCAATTATACTATGTGACTCACCAGATAAGCCACGCGTTGGCCATTAGTCTTGGGTCGATATGGGAATCCCAATTGCGTGTTACCAGCCAGGTACACAGAGAGAGCCGTAAGTGCGAACAGAGAGAGCACCACAAAACTGGAAAATATTTAATTCAATTGTACAACGCGCAGATTCAATTCAATATTCAAGTTTTATTCCTTTTGTGCACCATATAAGATCATTGCATAATTTTTAATATGTATTTACACGTTCTCAACTAGTAAATGTATCTCTTATATAAAGCTGGCCATTCAGCTAGTATCGTAAATGATGGGAAGGTCGCAGCGAACGCTTGACTTTGTAAGTCTCCTTTTTCGAGAACCCAGTGGGATCCATGACCCAGCTGGGTCAAGGGAACGTTAAAATCGCCGTCTGATTTCTATGAAATATAAGAAAAAAGTTTATTTAAAATTGGCATTTGGCATTAGTTATAAAGTCGCTTACCGTAAATTCCAAAAAGAAGTTCAGTGGCGCAGTATTAATGCCGTAAACAAAGTAAATGTGATAAGGCAGTCCCGCTGGTGGATCTTCGAGATAACTTTGTGCAAAGCTCCAGTTGCTCAATTTCACATCTTCGTAAGGTTGAATGAAAAGACTCATGTGCGAGGGACCCGTCATATTAAACTCGAACCTGACAGTAGTCTCGTTCACAATAGTTTTGTTAAGTAGTTCTAGAGTGCTTATTCCCGGTGGCACAATAGGCTCCGAGCGAGGTAACCACTTGCTTTGTAGGCGATTGTTTACATAACGATAATCATACAACGGCATTCCGCACATCATGTGCTCCTCACAATTCGACGCGATGCCCACGAGACCAGTTAGATTGACAACTGAGGAGTATGGGGTCTCCTTACGACGATCCTGATAGCTGAACAAATATCCAGATTCATCCTTACTGAGGGTTCCATCATACTCATAGAACATGTTTCGCACTTGCTGAAATTTTAAAGTTTATTTTGTGTATTAAAGGTAGTTTTAAAATGTGACTCACCAGATAAGCTACTCGCTGGCCATTGGTTTTGGGGCGGTATGGGAATCCCAACTGAGTGTAACCAGCGAGGTATACTGAGACGGCCGTGATTGCGAACAGAGAGAGTATCACAAGGCTGGGACGGCGGAAAGTGTTGATCAGCGGAATCTATAAATGTTGTTAGAACACATAAGTTACTTGTATATTAAAGTACACAAAATTTTAAGTGTTTTCGTACCAGGAACCCAAATGAAAGAACTGTTCCCAATGCGGCGAGGACAGCAATGTAGAGGTCCCGATTGGTGGCACTTCCAGCACGTCCACCCATCGGTGTCAGAACTATGATCATTAAATATATGAGGTAGCTGCTGTACAGGAAAGGAATAATCTGGCTAAGCTTGAGGAGTCCTGTCCAGGCGAAGCCACGGTCATGCAATGTAGTTAAAAGGTTGACGCCCAAGGAAATTACGTAAAAAAGTAGTGGTATCATGGGAATGTAGGCGGAGCGTAGACCATATACTGTGAGAGCAATGGACAGAATAGCCAGAATTATGGCCTGGCCATGCAACGCTAGCTGGAGATGGTATCCAGCTGCGATCTTATCCTGCAAAATGAAACGTTAAGAGAATATCTACTTTCTGATTAGTAAACTTACATTCCGCTGGAGGTTGTAGTAAATGGTGATGGGCAAAGCCAATCCAATAAGAGATGGGACAACGTACAGACCAATAACCAGCGAAAGGGTGCTGAAATATGTCAAAGAAAGGCCGAGACTGTCCATCCCGTATGCGACCACTATGGGAAACACAAATCCAAGTGCAAAGGAAACAAGCTGGACTACTAAAACAAGAGAGAACCAGCCAAACACGTTGCAAATAGAAACATGGGAAACAGCCGCAATACGCCAAATTGAAACGAAGACCAAAATGATCGCAGCTCCAGCAACACCATAGTTCAATGATTGGCCGGTTGCCTCTGTATAATGGAAGAAGTAGATTCCCAAGAAGTCAAAGAAGACAACATGTCCAGTTGCGTATTCCTTAAATATATGTGTAAAAAGATTCATAGAAATACTAGTTATCAATTTGAAAGGAATAATCCCATACCGTTGTATCGTGCAATTCTGTTGCGTTGGCAAATCCTCGTAGAAGGCTGAGAATATTATCTCCAGTATTTTGCAAAGCTCCGCGAGGGATCACATCAATCAGATCGTACTTGGTGTGGTATATGTAGCCGTTAATAAACTGGGCCATGTCCAGGCCTTTAATTATTAAGGAACCTTGTTTAAAATATCATTATTTCAAGTAGTGAACTGGAACTTACCAGGAATATGGCCATAGTCTCTGAAGTTGCGGAAGTCTGTGTCTGATGGAATAATTCCTAATTGAAAGATTTCCTCGCCCAAGGTTGTGGCAAATGGATGTTTGATGTATTTACTATAATACTGTTGAATTATATTGAAAATGTAAGAAACTCTTCTTTTAAATAACTGTATTTTTAACAACTTACTGTCATAAGCCATGGATTGTTGGGTCCACTTTGGAAGAGAATATCACGTCCTCCACTTCCGGCTGCATCAAGGTTCAAAACGGCTCTGTAAGTTTGAAATTTGTAATAATTATATAGTTCTTTTGCTAAACTTGCTAAACTTACTTGCAGTAAGGTGGCCATTTGTGTTGAGTAACAAAACCATGAGATGCTTGCAAAGCACCTTCTTCAGCTCCATTGAACAAGAAGACAATGGGATTTTCGATAGGTTGCTTCTTGGTAGCAATAACTCTCAAGGATTCCAGCATTGCGACAATCATAAAACCAGCGTCACCAGCCGAGTTGGTATATGGCTTCGAATCAAAGTGACTGTTAATCAGAAGGTAAGTCAGGCTTGTGCTGTTCTTTGGGGATAGTTTGGCAGCAATATTTTGAACTCCTTGATAGGTGTTTAGCATTGTTGAGTATGGAAAGGAGCCCGACGCTTGTGAAACATCGATCTCTAGCTCAAAGTAATCAGATTGTATATTTGCTTTTATATCCTCCAACTCGTTAACGATAAATTTAACTGCGTCAATCTCGTTTGCCTCACTGCCAGTTAGTTTGTTTCCAACGTTGGCAAGGACATACAGATTTTTGTAGGCACGTTCCGTAATAAACACGTTTTTGTTAGCGTCCTCCAATGTGAGTGGAGTCGGCAAGCGATAGAAAAATGGTATGACTACGGCAAAGAAAAGAAGTCCCCAGAAGACCAGGAAACCACTGGCAAAGTACCAAGGAAGCCTTGCATTTGTTTCCTTTTTGACTTCAATTTGCGGAGCTTCAACAGACTCGTCCGAAATCTAGAAAATTTAATGTATTACTTGGTGAAATATTGGGTTTTTTGCTTGTCCTTACAAGTTTGTCCTTGTCCCCCATATTGCTTTCTTGACAACCGTTTCAGCTGAAGTAACACTGAGAACTACCTAGCTAATGCCAATTTGGACCTCTTTTATGCAAAAACCCGAAGACTGACTTTATTGCACCAATTTTTCCCTAATTGATTTGATAACATGTAAAATAATTTAGATTTGGAAACTGAAGATAACTTTATCTTACATTATTATCTGATACTTGTGGCTGAATAAACATATTTATTCTTGTAATGCATTTGAAAGATAATTTGATTTGATAAAATAGAATAGAATAAAATATATGGAAATAAAATTCGATTTTTCAATATCTAATAAAAACCCATAGGTTTATATAAACTTATTTCTTCATTTGTCGAGCTATCTTTATATCGAAAATTATGATGCTGATATGCGAGTTCAAAGATAAGGTATATATTGATTATTCAAATTACGACCGTATCGCATGTAATAAAATTTAGATGCTCTCAACAAGACCTATTCGTCTGGTCCCACCGCAACCTTAATAAGTTTGTTCCCACTTTTTGAGTTGCTGTGCTGAGATATGGAAATTTTGATAAGCGTATAGTATAGTCAATATTGATGGATTGACTGAATGATGTGTCCCGGCCAACAATTTTTTTTTTTATATTATATCATTGGAATCGGCAATCATTTGTTGTTATGGGTCAATTAATTACTTATTAATTTATGACTTGCGTGTGTCACCATATCATAATGGTTATTAAATCAAATCATACCTTGTTCTGACAATATTCAAAGCGAGTTTTGAGTATACGGAACATTTCGCCAAGACTAACACAGTCCAACTGGTCTCGTAATTTAGAAAACACAGCCTCACCTCTCATCTTATCTGAAAGTTAAACTATTTGTGTACTCTCGATCTCATCTTCTTATCTTTTTTCATCTATTTTGATTACTTGTATATTTACATACATATTTTGATGATTAATTCAGAATTTCTTTATAACTTTCCGGGATAACCAACTGTATATAACTGCGTCAACTGCAAACTAGTGTGGCCAATGCTATCCCTACATGATTGGGCATTGCATGACAACAATCGTTTATGTATTTGATAGCCATAACATCTCTTTAACAATAATACATATGAGACATTGAGTTTAATGAGCTCCCTCATGACATGTTTTAGCTAGAAGGTTAACTATGTTTGTTCAGAACTAGTGACTTCTTTCTCTTACTAATGCTTGCATTTCTTGTTGACTTTAACCGAAATTCAACTCCAATTATTTTCGAGGTCAAACTTTTGTTTTGTTTATTTATTTATTGCAAAGTGAATTTAGCCTGTTAAATGTAATAAAAATTGTGCAACTTGTAAATCTTACTTAAAATATGAATCTTTGGTATAATGCAGGCCATTGAGTTAAAATTGTGAAATCAGGAAATGACGCTGCTAATTGCTGACTCTGTGCATCTCCATCATCTAGAACGTAGTGTCCACCTACACCCAGTTCATACATGGGTACCTCGAAGTCGCCATCCCATTTCTACAGAATACAAAAAATTACAATAGATTTTCATGCAAGGCTTCCAATATTTCTTACCCAAAACTCTAAAAAGAAGTTCAGCGGCGAGCTGTCAGCTCCGTAAGTGAAGTAAATAAAGTACGGAAGTGGAGCTGCTGGTGGGTTTTCAAGATAACTGTGCGAAAAGCTCCAGTTGGTCAATTTCACATCCTCAAAGGGTTTAATGAACAGTCGCATATGGGAGGGGCCTGTCAAATTAAACTCACAGCGCACAGTGGTTTTATTTACAATTGTTTTGTTCAGAAGTTGCAATGTAGTTGGTCCTGGTGGCACAATCGGCTCAGAACGGGGCAACCACTTGCTTTGTCGGCGATTATTAACGTAACTAGGGCTGTACAACGGCATTCCACACATCATGTACTCATCACAATTCGATTCGATGCCCACCAGGCCAGTCAGATTAACCACTGACGAGTATGGAGTCTCTTTACGACGATCCTGATAACTGAATAGGTAACCGGACTCATCTTTACTAAGGGTGCCATCATATTCATAATACATGTTGCGCACTTGCTAAATTTGACAGTTTAGTATGTCACAAAAAAGGCAATTATACTATGTGACTCACCAGATAAGCAACTCGTTGGCCATTAGTCTTGGATCTATATGGGAATCCCAATTGCGTGTTACCAGCCAGGTATACAGAGAGAGCCGTAATTGCGAACAGAGAGAGCACCACAACACTGGGACGGCGGAAAGTGTTAATCAACGGAATCTATCAATGTGTTAAGATCACATAGTTAGTTTCTACGTTGAACAATTTTAAAGCATTTCTTACCAGGAATCCAAACGAAAGAACTGTTCCTAAAGCAGCGAGGACAGCAATGTAGAGATCCACATTGGAACTGCTTCCTGAACGTCCACCAATTGGAGTCATAACTACGATTAACAGATAGAAGAGGTAGCTGCTATACAGGAAAGGAATTATCTGGCTTAGCTTGAGGATTCCTGTCCAGGCGTAACCACGATCATGCAGAGTAGTCAAAAGATTGATGCCCAAGGAAATGATATAGAAAAATAGTGGAATAATAGGAATATAAGCAGAGCGGACACCATATACTGTGAGAGCAATGGACAAGATAGCTAAAATTATGGCCTGACTATGCAAGGCTAACTGTAGATGGTATCCAGCTGTGATATTACTCTGCAAAATAAAACGTTGCTGATGATATTTCATTATATCTATTATCTGATTATTCAACTTACATTTCGCTGAAGCTTGTAATAAATTGTTGTTGGCAAACTCAATCCAATGAGAGATGGAATTACATACAGGCCAATCACTAGTTGAGGAGTACTGTAGTAGGTCAAAGAAAGGCTGTACTTGTCCATCACATATGCGACTAGTATGGGAGACACTAGTCCAAGTGCAAAGGAGACAATTTGGACTACTTGAACCAGAGTAAACCAACCGATCACGTCGCTAATAGACACACGGGATAACGCCGCAATTCGCCAAATTGAAATGAAGACCAAAATGACCGCAGCTCCTGCAACACCATAGTTCAGTAGTTTACCAGTCTCCTCTGAATAGTGGAAGAAGTAGATTCCCAGGAAATCAAAGAAGACAACATGACCTGCTTCGTGTGCCTGGTTGTGGTTAATAAATAATTTCATCATGTTTACCAAATTAATATTATAATCATCAACAACATACCGCAGTATTATGCAATTCTGTAGCATTGGCAATTCCTCGCACAAGACTGAGAACATTATCACCAGTATTTTGTAAGGCCCCGCGAGGGATCACATCAATTAGATCATACTTAGTGTGGTAGATATAGCCATTAGTAAATTGGGCCATGTCCAAACCTTTAATGATTGATCAACTGTAGTCGCATGTATTAAATTATTATAACACTTACCTGGAATTCCTGGTCCGTAATCTCTAAAATTCCTGAAGTCAGTATCGGATGGAATAATGCCTGCTTGAAAGAGTTCCTCCGCCAAGGTTGTGGCAAATGGATGTTTGACATAGTTTTTGTAGTACTGTTAAGTAAAAATGCAATTCTTAAAACTGATCTTGGAACTGCTTCTTATTCAAAAACATACATTTACAAGCCAGGGATGGTTAGGTCCACTTTGAAAGAGAATATCGCGTCCTCCACTTCCGGATGCATCGAGGTTTATAACGGCTCTATAATTGTTTAATATTAAATGTGTAGTATTATTCAATAACAAATAAATTAACTTACTTGCAGAACGGTGCCCATCTGTGCTGTGTAACAAATCCGTGAGATGCTGCCATACCACCTTCTTCAGCGCCATTGAACAAGAATACGATGGGATTTTGAATTGGTTGCTTCGAAGTAGCAATGACTCTCAAAACTTCCAGCATTATGACAATCATAAAATTAGCATCACCAGCTGAATTGGTATGTGGCTTGGAATCGAAGTGACTGTTAGCAAGTAGGTAAGTCGCACTTGTGCTGTTTTTCGGGGATAATTTTGCAGCAATATTTTGGACACCCTGATAGGTGTTAAGTAATATTGAATATGGGAATGAGCCCGAAACTTGTGAAACATCGATTTCCAGTTCGAAATAATCAGACAGTAGATTCTCCTTGATGTCCTTCAATTCGTTAACTATAAAGTTAACTGCATCAATCTCGTTTGCCTTACTACCAGTAAGTTTGTTTCCAATGTTGGAAAGAGCATACAGATTTTTGTAGGCACGTTCCGTAATAAACAAATTTTTGCTAGCGTCCTCCATAGTGAGGGGAGTCGGCAAGCGATAGAAAAATGGTATGACAATGGCAAAGAATAGAAGTATCCAAAAAGCTATGAAGCCGCCAGCAAAGTACCAGGGAACTTTTGCTACATTTTCGTTCTGCACTACAATTTGCGGATCTTCAACAGATTCGTCGGAGATCTGCGAAATTTCAGATATTTCAATATTTATGGTGAAAAATTTGGCAGTTTCTTACAAGTTTCTCCTTGTCTCCCATCTTGTTCTCTAAACAACCCTTTCAGCGGAGGTGAAATATAAAACTGACAATCTTAGGCGAATGTAGACGCCTTTAATTAAAAAATTTGAAACGGAAGTTTATCGCATCAGTTCTTTCAAGTGGTCTCATAAAATTAAAGACAAGTAGCAAAGGCTACTTGCGATATGCCGATTGTTTTATACCCTTTAAGTTTTCGTATAACGTTTCACTTATTTTATTTAGTTCAAGCAAACATAAAAATACAAAATTTTGTTTATATAATCGTCTCTGCTATTTTTATTGATTATTTCATTAATGTTTCATACATTTCAACAAAGTTAATGTACTCGTATTCATTAAGCAATGCTTTTGTCAAGCGAGTTTGAAGATAAGGTGTATTATTTATTATTTCCAGTACCACAGGGATAAGGTATAAAAGTCTTTTAGACGAACATTTTGTTTATAAGGTTTCCTTATGTTGCAATGAATAGGTTATAATATAATTTACCAATTTAGGAAATAAGATAAATACCTACAAATGTATAAACAAATAAGTTCTCTGACAAACAATTGATAGCCACGAAGCTTTGTTTTAAAACTATAAATTGGCACAAGAATAAACAAACAAACAGTTTTTACCTACAAGTGGCTGGCTGATTGGCATTTCAATAACAATAACAAAACAAAGAGCAACGTACGAGAAAAGAACAAGACCGTTTTGCTTAAATTAAGTGATGCCACAATTGGAATGTGTAAATAGAAAATGGCATTTGCGTAAAAAGTTTGTGAAAACAATGTGAAATTAAACCAATTTCTGTTACTGTGCACAGTTTTTAGGTAAATAAGATAACTCAGGCTGACACACTTTGATCTTGATAACCGTTTAAACATACCTGATAGATTTATTATTTTGAGGAATACCTGTCCCAATTCATATCAGTTTTTGTCTTTGTGATGGAAATTTGGTGTGATCAATAAATCAGGTAATTTGAGTAAGTAATAGGCTTGTGGGCCATCATTTTGTACCTTGCTGTGGCAATATTCAAATCGAACAACTAAGTTTGCTTATAGAGAATTTTTTATTCGACTTTTTGAACAATTAAAATATGAACCTTTGGTATAGAGCTGGCCATTGCGCCAGAATTGTGAACTCAGGAAAAGAAGCTGCTAATTTTCGACTCTGTTCATCTCCATCATCAAGAATATAGTGTCCAGATACACCCATTTCATATAGGGGTACATCGAATTTGCCATCAGATTTCTAAAAATTGCATAATTAAATACAATAGAATAAGATAGGTAACGTCACCAATATCTCTTACCCAAAATTCGAAAAAGAAGTTATATGGTGATTTGTCTGCTCCAGATGTGAAGGAGATGTGGAATGGAAGTGGAGCTGCTGGTGGCTTTTCAAGGTAACTTCGCGAAAAGCTCCAGTCGGTCAATTTCACATCCCCAAAAGGTCGAATAAATAGACTCATATGCGAAGGACCCGTCAAATTGAACACACAGCGCAATGTTGTTTCATTCACAATGGTTTTACTAAGCAGTTCCAAAGTGGTTGGACCTGGTGGCACAATGGGTTCAGCACGAGGCAACCACTTGCTTTGAAGCCGGTTGCTTACGAAACGGTAATCATACAACGGCAATCCGCACATCATAAGCTCCTCACACCTCGACTCGATGCTCACCAGACCAGTTACATTGACAACTGAAGAGTATGGAGTTTCCCTGCGACGATCCTGATGACTGAACAAATAACCGGACTCATCCTTACTGAGGGTTCCATTATACTCATAGAACATGTTTCGCACTTGCTGAAAATGGATTTAATTTGATAGTTAAGTACATATATTCTATAAAAGTAATCAAATAATGTGACACACTCACCAGATAAGCAACTCTTTGGCCATTGGTCTTGGGGCGATATGGGAATCCCAGCCGTGTGGTGCTAGCCAGTATTATAGAGAGAACCGTGATTGCAAACAGAAAGAGCAACACAAAGCTGGAACGTCGAATAGTGTTGATCAGTGGAACCTAAAAATAAGAGAAGTATATAATTTACCCTGGGAAAATCCTTCAATTTTTCTAGTGCTTTCTTACCAGGAAACCAAACGATAGCACAGTGCCCAATGCAGCGATGACAGCAATAAACAGGTCACGGTTGGAACCACTGCCTGCACGACCGCCCATTGGAGTGAGAACCACTACGAATAAATAGAAGAGGTAACTGCTGTATAGGAAGGGAATAACCTGGGCCAGGCTAACGATGCCTGTCCAGGCGTAGCCACGATCGTGCAGTGTGGTGAAAAGGTTGACATTCAGGGAAAAGAAATAGAAAAGTAGTGGAATGACGAAAATGTACGCTGAACGAAGTCCATATCCGGTTATAGCAATGGATAGAAGAGCCAAGATAATTGCCTGACTATGTAAAACCAACTGGCTATGAAATGCCGAAGTTATTTTATCCTATTCGTAGATAAATATAATTAATTTCAAATTACTTTGTTTCGGATAAAGACTTACGTTTCGTTGGAATCTGAAATATATAAGCATGGGCAAGCTGAGGCCAATGAGCGACGGGACAACATATAAGCCAATTACTAGCAGAGGTGTGCTGTAATAGGTCAAAGAGAGGCCTACCCTATCCATCCCATATGCGACCACTATGGGAAACACAAATCCAAGTGCAAAGGAGACAAGCTGAATAACTTGAACCAATGTGAACCACCTTATCACTTGCCAAACGGACACCTGAGAGAGAGTCGCAATGCGCCAAATGGAGAGGAAGACCAAAATGATCGCAGCTACCGCAACACCATAGTTCAATAATTTACCAGCCGCCTCTGTATAATGGAAGAAGTAGATTCCCAGGAAGTCGAAGAAGACAACATGGCCAGCTTCGTATGCCTACAAGTGTTTGTCAACATATTTTTAAGAAGAAAAATGTAAAGCATTTATTATTTACCGCTGTATTGCGCAATTCCGTTGCATTGGTCAACGCTCTAATAAGGCTGAGAACATTATCACCAGTATTTTGAAAGGCCCCGCGAGGGATTACATCAATCAAATCGTACTTGGTGTGGTAGATGTATCCATTAAAGCACTGGGCAATATCCAATCCTCAATGAATTGGAAAACTAGACGTGAATTAACGTAAACTTGAAGCTACTTCAATTTACCTGGTATATGTCCATAGTCTCTAAAATTCCGAAAGTCTGTATCTGATGGTATAATGCCTGATTGAAAGATTTCCTCAGCCAGGGTTGTTGCGAATGGATGTTTGATGTACTTTTTGTAATACTGTTGGGTTTAATTATTATGAAAAATGATTTAGAAAATGTAAGACCAAAAACATACATTCACAAGCCATGGATGGTTGGGTCCGCTCTGAAAGAGAATATCACGTCCTCCACTTCCGGCTGCATCAAGGTTTAAAACGGCTCTGTAAGTGTATTATAAGTAATTTGTAGAATTCTTTTAAAGATTAACTTACTTGCAGAACGGCGTCCACTTGTGTTGTGTAACAAAACCATGAGATGCTTGCATCATGCCTTCTTCTGCTCCGTTGAACAGAAATACTATCGGATTTTCGATGGGTTGTTTCGTCGTCGAAATAACTCTTAAAGATTCCAACATTGTGACAATCATAAAGCCAGCATCACCAGCTGAGTTGGTAAATGGCTTCGAATCAAAGTGACTGTTCACTAAAAGATAAGTCTCGCTCGTACTATTCCTAGGGGATAGTTTCACAGCAATATTTTGAACTCCCTTATAGTTGTTTAGCATTGTCGAATATGGAAGTGAGCCGGAAGCTTGTGAAACATCGATTTCTAGTTCGAAGTATTCTGATAGAAGATTCTCCTTGATGTCTGTCAACTCATTTACAATAAAGTTAACTGCGTCAATCTCGTTCGCCTTACTACCAGTAAGTTTGTTTCCAATATCGGAAAGAATTTGCAAATTATTGTAAGCACGTTCGGCAATAAACACATTCTTGTTGGCATCCTCCATGGTGAGGGGAGTCGGCAAGCGATAGAAAAATGGAATGACTATTGCAAAGAAGAGAAGTGTCCAGAAAGCCAAGAAGCCACTGGCAAAGTACCAGGGAAATTTTTTATTGTTTTCCTTGCGGTTGACATTTTTCAGGTCTTCAACAGATTCGCCCGCGGTCTGTAAATGTTTTTAATTATTTAATTAGATTGCGTTATTAAACCCCCATTTTTTTCACTCAACAGCCTTATTATCATAATAATAAATAATTGCGTGAGCGCACGCATTTAATTTGTTGTACAAAAATTGATACCTCACTGTCGGAAAATACGAAGCGTGTTCGAATTGCGCGTAACATGTCAGAACGACGAACACAAACCAAATGATCTCGTAGTTTTCACTTTTAAATCTCGACTAGATGAAATTTCAACTGATCTCGCAGTTGATCTCTCTGCTCTCATCTTATCTGAAAATTTACTCTCCACTAATTTCTAATCATCTCATCATTTAGCCCCGCCGCGTCTATTTTTGATTACATTTTGTTGCTCTTTTCTTAATTTCTCTGATGCGTTGGGCATTATACACCATTTACAACAGCAACTGAAGAGTCGTTTTTTCTCTTTGTTCAAATGCTGAAACAACGGCACAAAAGTGCAAAGAGCAACCAAAATCGAGAAGCTCTCTTAAAAATTCAGAAGAAATAATCAGCAATCCTAAAAGTATGCCTTAGTTTTTTAATAAATTCAACAACTCTTGCAAGGCTTCTTAATGCACTCGATATCTATACATAAGATTTTATGATGGTTTCTCGGTATAATAAGGCCATTTAGTACAGAAATTTATATGAAAATTTTATTACAATACTTTAGTTGCAAATATATTTGACATTTAAAATATGTATCGCTTATACAAGGCTGGCCAATCGGCCAGAATTGCAAACGAAGGAAAAGTAGAAGCGAACTGCCTGCTTTGCTCATCGCCCTTATCGGTTGTAAAATGTCCGGATACTCCCAACTCCAAGAGGGGTACTTCGAAATTGCCGTTAGTTTTCTATGGAAATGAAATTTGTTGGAAATATAATAATACAAAACAATTTCACTAACTCACCAAAATGTCTATGAAGAAAATCAAGGAAGAATTATCTATACCATAGTTGAAGAATATATGATAGGACAGCGGATATGCGGGGGGATTCTCAAGATATTCTCGAAGGAACGACCAGTCGGTTATTTGCGCATCTTCATACGGTTGAATGAATATGCTCATCTGGGGTGGACCAGTCAAATTAAATACACAACGCAAGGTGTTTGAATTCACAATCGTTCTGTTCAACAATTCCAAAGTAACGTCTCCTGGTGGCTCAATGGGCTCAGAACGAGGCAGCCATTTGCTCTCAAGACGCTGCTGCACAAACCTGAAGTCATACAGGGGCAAGCCACACATCATGTGCTTCTCGCATTTGGGAACTATGCTAACCAGCCCTGTCAGGTTCACTTTGGACCCATCCAGAGTGGTTTCTTTGCGTCGATCTTGGTACAAAAACAGATATCCAGACTCATCTTTACTCAAAGTGCCATCGTACTCGTAGAACATATTCCGTGCATGCTGCAATCTTAGAGATGTTGACATGGAATAAAGGACAATTCATAACCACTCACCAAAAAGGCAACTCGTTGTCCACTGGTCTTTGCACGGAAAGGGAATCCGAGTTGAGTGCTAGTGGCCAAGAATATGGAGATGGCTGTGATTGAAATCAAACCCCAGAAAACAAAGCTTGGCCGTCGGAAAGTATTGATCAGCGGTGTCTTTAGGTTGAAGCAAGAGTTAGGTTAATAATCCAAAATGCTTACCATTTTGATTAACTTACTAGAAAACCAAAGCATAAAACTGTGCCGATAGCAGCCAGAAGCGCAATTAATAGGTCTCTGTTCGATGCGCTTCCTGCACGCGCGCCCATTGGGGTGAGGACAACTACAAATATATAGATAACGTAGCTGCCATGTAGGAATGGAATAATCTGGCCCAGTTTTAGAAGCCATGTCCAACCATAGCCACGATCATGAAGGCTGGTCATCAGATTCAGAGACAAAGAGGCGACGTAGAACAGAAGTGGTATAGCTAATATATAAGTCGAACGGATTCCTAAACTTGTGAGAGTAGCGGTCATAAGGGACAAAATAATAGCCTGACCATGCAATGCCAACTGGATGTGGTAGGCAAAGCTTAATTTATCCTGCAGAATACAAAGTTAACAAAAATAAGTAAATCACAAATACAAACATTTAATTAAATTATACTCACATTGCGCTGAATACTACAGTAGATCGTTGTAGGTAAGCTGAGACCAATCAGGGATGGGCACACGTATAAGCCGATCACCAGCAGTGGAGTGCTATAATAGGTCAGCGAATGTCCAAGACTGTCCATCACATATTCTACTACTATCGGAAATACAAAAGCAAGTATCAAGGAGATAAGCTGAACTATTTGTACCAGGCATAGGCAGCAAATCACACTACACAAGCTAATGCCGGAAACAACCGCCATGCGAGACATTGAGAGGACGATCAGAACAATAGTGGCGCCTGCAATACTGTAGTTCAAGAGTTGGCCAGTCTCTTCTGAGTAATGAATGAAATAGAGTCCCAGAAAGTCAAAGAAGACAGCGCTTCCCTCTTGATGTGCCTAGATTACATGAACATATGAAATGAGTATGTTTACATAACTGTTGAGTAAACCTTACTTCTGTGTTGTACAATTCGGTAGCATTTGCCAATCCTCGTATAATACCCAGAGCATTGTCACCACTGTTTTGAAAGCATTCATGGGAGATATGATCGATCACGTCGTACTCGGTGTGATAAATATAGCCATTGACAATTTGAGCAATGTCCATACCTATAGAGATTTACTTAAATAAATCTTCTTAACTAAATAGAAGAAAATAGTACCCACCTGGCATATATTCTTTAAATACAGTAAAATCGGAATCAGATGGAACTAAGCCAGACTGAAAAATTTCATCACCTAACGCGGTTGCAAAAGGATGTTTGGCATACTTCTTGTAATACTGTTAATATTCGCATAGTTATAATTACTACTATAGGATTAAGTATATTTACAACATGTCTTACGTTCACAAGCCAAAGATGATTTGGTCCACTCCGAAAAAGGAAATCCCTTCCGCCGCTTCCGGCACCTTCGAGATTAACAACAGCTCTACATGTATATAGATTGGGTTAGTAATTGCCCCAACGTAAATTGCTGAGACTCACTTGAAGTATGGTGCCCATTTGTGATTCTTCATAAATCCATCGGCAGCAAGCAAATTGCTTTCCTCCGCTCCATTAAACAGGAAGACAATGGGATGATGAAAGGTTTGTTTCGTGGTCGACATCACACGAAGGACTTCTAGCATGGTGGCTACCATAAATCCATCATCACCAGCCGACGGTGTAGCTGGCTTTGAATCGAAGTGGCTGTTCACAAGCAGGTACGATTCGCTGGTGGAGTTTTTGCAACTAAATTTCACAGCGATATTTTGAACTCCTTGATACATGAAATTCTGAGTATCATAGATAAATTGGCCAGACGCTTGTGATACGTCGATTTCCATGTCAAAATAATCCTTTAGGGATTCCTCCTTTATTTGGTTAAGCACTTTAAGAAGAAACTGTACAGCTTCAATCTCGTTTTCCTTGCTTCCGACCATTTTGGTTCCAATATTGGAAAGAGTATAAAGGTCTTTGTATGCACGGTCCGGAATAAATTCATTTTTATCATCATCGTCTATAGTCCGCGCCGTCGGCAATCGATAACAGAATGGTATGACTACGGCAAAGAACAGTAGTACCCAAAACAGTATAAATCCAGTTGCACAGTTCCCTGATACCTTTCTAGGCTCTCTATAAACTTTGTAAGACTTTTCCGATATCTAGTGAAGACAATAAATGAATATGATATCCTTAAATGTTTTATTTGCTTCCTCCTTACAAGCTGTTTTTCGTCGTTCATGCTGATTCCGATATAGTCACTCTTCCGCCGAAACTATTCGAATAGAACTACATTAAAAACGGTCGTGAGACCACCTTTATAGCTTCCTACTTTGGGAAACAGTAAAATGGGGTACTCATTGCAAAGATATGGAAGCAATTCAGTGATTATTTAAGTTTTATCGTAACATTAATTTGGCTGGCAAGATAAGATCGCTCCTATCAAATCATATAATGCCAAAATTTGGCGATATACCATCGAGGGTAGTTCGAAGAATATTAAAAACATTAAAAACAATTAATAGAAGTGTTTATTTGATTTTTAGAATATGTATCTTTTATACAAGGCTGGCCAATCGGCAAGTATAGCAAACGAAGGAAAGGTAGATGCAAACTGCCTGCTTTGCTCATCGCCCTTATTGCCTATAAAGTGACCGGATACACCCAATTGCATAAAAGGCACTTCGTAGTTGCCATTTGTTTTCTATAACAATGATAAACAACAATTTATATAAGCCGATTATAGGAATAAGTTACTCACCAAAATGTCTATGAAGAAGACAAGAGAAGAACTTTGTATGCCATAGTTGATGTATATATGATAGGATAACGGAGTTGGTGGGGGATTCTCAAGATATTCTCGAAGGAACGACCAGTCGGTTATTTGCGCATCTTCATAAGGTTGAATGAATATGCTCATCTGGGGTGGACCAGTCAAATTAAATACACAACGCAAGGTGTTTGAATTCACAATCGTTCTGTTCAACAACTCCAAAGTGAGGTCTCCTGGTGGCTCAATGGGCTCAGAACGAGGCAGCCATTTGCTCTCCAGTCGCTGATACACATATCTGAAGTCATACAGGGGCAAGCCACACATCATGTGCTTATCGCATTTGGGAACTATGCTAACCAGCCCAGTCAGGTTTACTTTGGACCCATCCAGAGTGGTTTCCTTGCGTCGATCTTGGTACAAAAACAGATAGCCAGACTCGTCTTTACTCAAAGTGCCATCGTATTCGTAGAACATATTCCGTGCATGCTGAAATGATAGAGATGTTAGCAAAGAATAAAGGACACACTTTTCATAACAACTCACCAAAAATGCAACTCGTTGTCCACTGGTCTTCGCACGGAAGGGGAATCCGAGTTGAGTGCTAGTAGCCAGGAATATGGAGATGGCAGTGATCGAAATCAAACCCCAGATAACAAAGCTTGGGCGTTGGAAAGTATTAATCAGCGGTGTCTGTAGGATAAAACAAGTGTTGAGTTAATAATCCAGAGTGATTAATATTTTACTTAACTTACTAAAAAACCAAAACATAAAACTGTGCCAACCGCAGCCAGGGCAGCGATTAAGACGTCCCTGTCCGACGAACTTCCTGCACGTGCGCCCATCGGTGTGAGGACCACCACGAAAAGGTATATGACGTAGCTGCAATATAGAAATGGAATAACCTGACCTAGTTTGAGTAGCCACGTCCAACCATAGCCACGATCGTGAAGGCTAGTCATCAGATTGAGAGCCAAAGATGCGACATAGAAAAGAAGTGGAAGGACCAGAACATAGGTGGAACGTATTCCCAAAGCAGTGAGAGTAGCGGTAAGTATGGCCAGAATAATAGCCTGACCATGCAATGCCAACTGGGTGTGGTACGCAAGTCTAATTTTATCCTGCAAAATAATAGATTATTATCTAAAAAATTCACCAATTGAATTTTAGTGGACTTACATTGTGTTGGATACTCCAGTAGATCGTTTGGGGTAAGCTGAGTCCAATTAGAGATGGGCAGACGTATAAGCCGATCACCAGCAGTGGGGTGCTATAATAGGTTAGCGAATGCCCAAGACTGTCCATCACGTATTCAATTGCAATGGGAAATACCAATGCAAGTATGAAAGAGATAAGCTGGATAATTTGAATCAGGCAAAGGCAACACATAAAGTTGCTGATGGGAACGTCTGAAACCAACGCCATGCGGGACATTGAGAGGAATACACAAGAACAACAGCAGCAACTGCAATACTGTAGTTCAGAAGTTGGCCAGTCTCCTCCGAGTAATGAACGAAATAGAGTCCCAGAAAGTCGAAGAAGACAGCTCGCCCCGCTTGATGTGCCTGTATAAGAGGAATTTATAGAACTAGTTAGTTTACCTAACTTTAAACTGGAGCTTACTTCTGTGTTGTACAATTCGGTTGCATTTGCCAAACCTCTGACAAGACTCAAAACATTGTCACCACTATTCTGAAGGCATTCATGGGAGATGTGATCGATCACGTCATACTCGGTGTGATAAACGTAACCATTAATAACCTGGGCAATATCCAAACCTGTGGAATGACAATACTTCTTAAAGAACAACTTTATAAACCTAGTAAATTGATACGCACCTGGCATATAATTTTTGAAAATAGTAAAATCTGTATCTGACGGTATCACTCCGGACTGATAAATTTCCTCAGCTAAAGTGGTGGCAAAAGGATGCTTAGCATACTTTTTATAGTACTACGAAAATATAAATATAGATATTAAATTGGTAAATGGATAATGATTATCTATAAATTTGCTTACATCCACCAGCCACGAATGATTTGGTCCACTTTGAAAAAGGACTTCCCTACTGCCGCTGCCCGCACCTTCAAGATTAACGACGGCTCTGGAGGAATACAAATACATTAGTTCATATTTGGCATTAAATTATCCAGACAAATTTATCACTTGAAGTTGGGAACCCATTTGTGGTTCTTCATGAATCCCTGTGCTGCTAACAAGCCGGTTTCCTCAGCTCCATTAAAGAGGAAAACAACAGGATGGTGAAATCTTTGTTTCGTGGTTGACATTACACGAAGTACTTCCAGCATGACAACAACCATGAATCCATCATCTCCTGCTGATGGAGTGGCTGGCTTCGAATCGAAGTGGCTGTTCACGAGAAGGTACGACTCGCTGGTGCAGTTTATGGAACTAAATTTCACAGCAATATTTTGAACTCCTAGATACATAATATTGATGTTACCGGCAGCAGATTGACCAGATGCTTGCGACACGTCGATTTCAATGTCAAAATAATCTTTTAGTGAATCATCCTTTATTTGGTTAAGTACCTTTAGAAGGAACTGTACAGCCTCAATTTCATTTTCCTTGCTTCCGACCAATTTGGTTCCAATATTAGAGAGAGTATATAAATCTTTATACGCGCGTTCTGGAATAAATTCGTTGTTCTCATCATCATCTACTGTCCGCGCTGTAGGCAATCGATAGAAGAAGGGTATAACGACTGCAAAAAACAGTAGAACCCAGAAAAGAAGGAATCCACTTGCAAGGCACCATGATACTTTTCTAGGCTTCTTATGCCCTTCGACTGAGTTGTCTGGTATCTATTCAAGAAGGTGTGTTGATTATCACTTTGTCCTTTAATGTTAATTCACACTCCTTACCAATTTTTCCTTGTCCTCCATATGCCCGTTGTTTGTAGTTATCCGTCGATGTGAACTAATAGGTTTTCAATTGAAAACTGCCAAAGCAAGTCAAATTAGGCGACCTTTATAGGCTGCACTGGGACACACAATACATCCACGAGCACAGATTGTAAAATGCTCTTTAATGAAAAATTATGAAGGCAATTTAACATATCGTGACTTGATTTTGGTATGAAAGATAAGGTCCCTTGCCCGATACAAATATGGCATAAAATGCTAAATGCTGATAAGATCGAGGGTAGTTTAAAGCTACTAGAATATTGATTGGATTATACAAACTTCAATAAGTTTGAAAAAATTGAAATATCTAAAAAAAATTCAAAAATCCTTCTAAACAAAAATGAAGTGAATGTATAATACGGCAACATTTTATCTATTTTATAAAGAATATTTTCAAGATTCATCAGCACACTGTGCGTATGCGAGGTCATCATTATTATAAAATGAGGGAAAACGTAATGAAATTCGATAAATCGTAGTTGAAACACTTGGAAATAATAGAGATTAATTGAGTTGCCGAGAGCGCACGAAAAGGAACGATAAGATTCTTATCAAAACACGATTTTTATCGATGAGTTTAATTTATTATTCCAACAGTCAAACTATAAGATATCTTAAAAGTCGATTCAGATTACATAGATAGATTAAACTAAACACACTATTTGATTTCATGCTTAATAAGTTCTTATAAATAACAAAGAGTAATATATTATATATTCGTTATAAATACTAACTAACTAAAAGTTATTTGTGCTAAAGCTAAAAAATGTATCTTTGATATATGGCAGGCCACTCAGATAGGACAGTGAATGAGGGAAATGAAGATGCCAACTGTTTACTATGGGCATCACCCTCTTTTCCCACATAGTGACCGGATACACCCAGTTTAAGGAGAGGTACCTCAAAGTCACCATTACTTTTCTGTGAAAATAACAGTGAAAAAAGATTAATATTAATAGAACTTGACAGTTTCTTATCTTATATCTTACCAAAACATCAATGAAAAAGTTTATCGGCGAGCTATCAATGCCATAGTGAATACAGATGTGATATGACAGCGGATACTTTGGAGGATTATCAAGATATTCCCGCAGAAAAGACCAGTCGGTTATTTCTACATCCTCATAGGGTTGAATAAAGATATTCATTTGTGCAGGACCTGTCAGATTGAACTCGAGACGGGCTGTGGTTGAGTTCAGCACAGTCTTGCTGAGCAATTCCAGTTTGGTGGATCCTGGTGGCTCTACAGGTTCGGATCTTGGCAACCATTTGCTTTGCAGTCGATTGTCCACGAAACGGAAGTCATACAGTGGCATGCCGCACATCATGTACTTCTCACAGTTTGGTTTAATGCTAACTAGACCAGTAAGATTGACTGTGGTGTCTTTCAGAGGAGCTTCTTCTCGTCGATCTTGAAAATTAAACAGATATCCGGACTCATCACGACTGAGTGTGCCGTCGTAATCATAAAACATGTTGCGCGCGTGCTGAAATACCAAAAATATAATAATAATGATAAAAAATTGATAGATATACCAAAATAGATTACTCACGATATACAGAGCCCTGTAGGCACTGGTCTTCTGTCGATAGGGGAATCCCACGTGGGTGCTACTTGCAAGGTACATAGCGAGACCCGTAATTGCAAGCAGACTAAAGACCATAAAGCTTGGTCGGCGAAATGTGTTGATTAGCGGTATCTACGAATGCAATATACTTAAATTTTCTAGTTTCATTGTTTTTAATCAAACTTACAAGGAAGCCAAAAGAAACTACTGTTCCAATTGCTGCCAGCACAGCGATCATAAGATCCCAATTGGTCCCGCTTCCTGCTCGGCCACCCATTGGTGTTAGAACCACGATGAATAGATAAAACAGATAACTGCTGTATAGAAACGGAATAACTTGGCTAAGCTTCACAATGCCTGTCCAGGCATAGCCCCAATCATGTAGGGTTGTCATTAGATTCAGAGCCAATGATCCAACATAGAAAACAAGAGGAATCATACATATGTAAGAGGAACGGATTCCCCAAGCAGTTAATATGATCGTTATAACTGCTATAATGATGGACTGCGCGTGCAAAGCCAATTGAAGGTGATACGCTGTACTTATTTTGTCCTGCAATAAAAAAACGCTATTAATTTATAAGTTATATTAAGATAAACAAACTCACGTTACGTTGCAAACTGTAGTAAATCGTTGTGGGCAAACAGAGACCAATAAGAGAGGGAACAACATACAAGCCAACCACCAGCAATAAGTTGCTATAGTAAGTCAACGAATGACCAAGATCGTCGAACCAATACACGACCAAAACGGGAAATATCAGGCCAAGAGCAAATGAGATAGTCTGGACAATAAGAATCAAAGTGAACAGACATAAAACATGGCATAGGGAGACATGTGAAACAATTGCCATGCGCCACATCGAGAGAATGACCAGCAAAAGAGCTATGCCAGATATCCCAAAGTTAATGATTATGCCAGTGCTCTCAGAATAGTGGATAAAATAGATTCCCAAGAAATCAAAGTAGACTGCCTTGCCGGACTTGTGTGCCTGTGAATGATATGATAACATAAGCAACCTTGTACAGTCTTTGAATTGAAGTGCTTACCTCTGTGTTGTAGAGCTCCGTTGCATTGGCAAAACCTCGAATGAGATTGAGAGCATTATCGCCCGTATTTTGAAGAGATTCGCGGGGAATCACATCGATGGCATCATATTTCGTGTGATAGATATATCCATTAATACACTGACCGATGTCCAATCCTATCCAAACGCAAATTAACTTAAATAACCTTTACAGTTTTCAGTTTAGTTCCTTACCTGGCATATGTTCCTTGAATATTCTGAAGTCAGTGTCAGATGGCATTACCCCGGACTGAAATATTTCCTCAGCCAATGTTGTACCAAAAGGGTGTTTGGCATATTTCTTGTAATACTTTGGAATAACAAAGATGCTAGAATTATTTTTGTTGCGAAGTCATCAGCTTAACTTACATTTACAAGCCAGGAGTGGTCGGGTCCTGATTGAAAGAGTACTTCTCGGCCGCCACTTCCCGCAGCATCCAGGTTAACTACTGCCCTGTAAATTCACAAAGTATTTAATACAAAGTACACCAGAGAGATAATGCAAAATACACACTTAAACTTTGGAGCCCACTTGTGTTGGTTAATAAATCCGTGAGAGGCCATCAGAAAGGGTTCTTCAGCTCCATTGAAAAGAAAGACAATGGGATGCAAAAAAGTTTGCTTCGTGGTTGCCATCACTCGAAGAACCTCCAACATGGTGACTACCATAAACCCATCATCTCCAGCAGACGGAGTATCCGGCTTAGAATCGAAGTGACTGTTGACCAGCAGATATGACTCACTCGTACAATTCTTTGGAGTGATTTTCACAGCTATATTTTGAACACCCTGATACATGAGTATCAGTTCCGAGTAAATATATTGACCGGACACTTGCGATAAATCAATTTCAATATCGAAATAATCCTTTAGAGAGTCCTCCTTTATCTGATTGAGTCTGTTAAGCAGGAAGTCTACGGCTTCAGCTTCATTTTCTTTACTTCCAACCATTTTAGTTCCGATATTAGAAAGTATGTATAGATCCTTGTAAGCACGTTCTGCAATAAAGACATTATTCTCTGCATCTTCCATTGTGCGCGCTGTGGGTAACCGGTAGAAAAAGGGTATGACTACGGCGAAGAAGAGAAGTCCCCAGAACAAGAGAAAACCACTGGCAAAGTACCAAGGTACTTTCCCATCATCTTTGCACTCTTCCCTAGGGTATTTCCTGGTTGATTTATCGATGATCTATGAGATGATAGTATACGGTAAATTTGTTTTCACATTATTCCACTGAGCTCGTCATATTTACCAGAGCTTCCGTGTCGGTCATGGTATTTCTAAAACGTAGTTTCCGATGTGGTGAGTCCGGTGGTTGATAAATTGGAACTACTGTGGGAATTCGAATGTACGCCTGTTTTATAGCAATCAACAACAATAGTAAAATATGTTCATTTCATGTGTAAGAAGTCGTGCGAAATTGGGTAACAATAAATTAATATAATGTAGACGTCTGATTATAGGTTAGGCGAGGGCTGATTAAAAACATAATTTATGTTATTAGCAACCGTCTTAGAAAACCCAATTAAAACGCATACTCATTAATCTGTGTTTTATATTTCAACAGCTTTCATTATTTGCATTTAAATAGATTTGTATTTATATTTTGCAGTCCTTAGGCAGTGCACTTCTTGGCAACCGCTAACTTTTGGATCCACCCACTTTTGGTAGAGCTAAACATTTTATGGCCTTAATTTATCGGAAGCTCTATCATTATGGGCGGCAAATGGTTAATATAAATTAATGATTGTCCGATACTAATGAAAGATATAAAATCTTAGTCAGCATTACGGTTATATTCGCAAGGCTTGTTTTCT
Source organism: Zaprionus indianus (assembly GCA_018904595.1). Taxonomy (NCBI): domain Eukaryota; kingdom Metazoa; phylum Arthropoda; class Insecta; order Diptera; family Drosophilidae; genus Zaprionus; species Zaprionus indianus. The sequence goes on along the minus strand of JAEIHA010000171.1, from coordinate 4,701,564 downwards.
TATGTGTTCATATTTTCACTACTATAAACCAGTTCAAAGGTAAGTTTTCCTTTTAGATACACAAGTGCTTCAATAAACTGATTATCAAATGTTTACAACTAGTTTATGATTTTTCTTTTGTTTTCATAAGAAACACGCTTCTTGTCATTGTCACTGATAAGGAAAGTGAACTTTTATTTGGTTTATAGGTGCTAACACACTTACCTATCGATTTGGCGTGTCTTTTATTTCCAATTAGTTTACTATAGTACTTTGGCTAATCTCGAATTTGAGCGCTAATCAAAGGGGCTGAAGATATATTGCTTTAATTGGCTGTATCTACTGTTTCTACAAATAGTTTTATAGACCACGACACGTTTGAAAAGAAGCAAATACAGAACTTATGAGAGTGACTATGCTTTAGTACTTTATCTTTTAAATGTAGTAATTCATAATTTACTCTCATGTAGAGTATATATACCATATGTATATTCCCACGCTATCTATTTTCATCTTACTCAAAAAGTATCTGTATCATGTTCACCATGTGTTATGTACTTCAATTTCAATAAGAAGGCAAACCAATTTCACTCTGTTAGTTTCTATAATTCTCCACTTTATTAATAATTATAAATATTTCTTAAATTTCGACAATTTAATGTTAAGTGATGTGAAAATATCAACGTAATTTTATTGTATTTTTCAGATTCTATAAATGGATTAGGTTACAGACTACGAATATTAACAACTATTGTACATGATATCAAACAGTGGCACTAGAAGTACCAAGTTTCATAGGTTCCCACCCAAGCCTGCACATATGCATAGTCCGGAAAGCTCTCGAGGTGAGAGCTAAAGACTTGAGATCTTGTGATGTCATGATGCACCCAATGTGCTCCGATGCCGATCTCCAAGGTTGGTGTATCATACGATGAGGTTGTTTTCTGAAATGTATCATAAGCCGTCAGTGGAAAGAAAACTACGTTTTTAAATAATCTCTACAAACCTCTACATCGATGCTGAACTCTAGCGGACTATTGTCCAGACCGTATGAGAAGTATATGAAATGAGGGGGTGCTTCATTCTCCCTGATGAGTGTATTATTGAAAGACCAGTCCAGAATCTTGGCATTATTTTTGACATTTATAAATATGGTCATGTGATCGGGCCCAGTAAGTGTGAAATTAAAGCGGCGCTGAGTTTCTTCTTCTAGTTCTTCAACCTCGTATAGCGTCAAATTGGGATATGCTGAAGGTATTTGCGGTGCCTCGTTCAACGGTATCCACAAGCTGTATTCGCGAGCCTTATTCCATCGATGATTATACAGCGGCATGCCACAGAACATTTCCTCATCGCAGTACTCACTGACCTCATGTACCTCCCCGATGGCTTTAAATTCATCTAAATCGAAGGAATTATATATTAAATTCAAATTCACATCAGATTGAATCAAACTGCTAACCTTCGGCTGTGTTGTAACGTCGATCCTGAGGATAAATGTAGACACCATTCTCGTCGGTACGCGTTGAGCCATCCGCATTGTGAAGTCTTCTGTGTGTATGCTATAAATGGAGATATAGCTGTATATATTCAACAAATACGGCACTAAAGATTGGACTTACGATAAGTGAAAAACGTTGTGGGGTAATCTTGGCTTGAAAAGGAAAGCCTGCATCCGTGACTGCAATAATTATGAACAGAATGGTTGCTGCCAGGAAGCAAAGGACTATTGTTCTTGTCTTGCGGAAGAACATGATGAGGGGTACCTAAGAGAAGAAGCGAACGAATTAGAGAGTCTTTAACTAGTAAACCCATTCTGAGTACTCACTATGAAGCCAGCGAAAAGGACAGTAAACAACCAAGTGGCAAGTGCGGCGACCAGATCTGGGTTAAATGTGGCACCGTTACGGCCTTGCATCGGCACCAGAGTCATGAAGAATGCCGTTAGAATATAAGTGAAATATGTGAAGGGCAGTATCTGGCATATCGAGACGGCAATGGCGAACATATAAGCTGTAAAAAAAGAGATTGCTAAAATAAATAAACCTTTATTCGAACAGACAATTGTCGTACCTTTGCGATGCCATTTTGTTACGAGGTTTATAATCAGCGCTATAATGTCAAAGAACAAGCAAAGCATCAGGAAGCAGGCTGATCGTATTTCTAAACCAGTCAGTACAAAAAGTAAAATGACCAGACAAACGCAGTGTGAATGCATGAAGAGCTGTACTCTGAAGCCGAGACTCAGTAGATCCTTTTTGGTTTTCTCCATATAAAGTGAGGGAAGAAAACTCATGCCAAAGATAACGGGCAGCACGTAGAGTCCGATTATGAGCCACATCTGGGTGAACCAGCTCAGTGAACGATTTACGCCATCCATGAATACAGCTACTAGGAGTGCCAGACCAAGGGCCAGCGCCAAGGAGACCAACTGTATGCCGAAAATGACACTGAAGCGCACAAGAACACCACCTAGACTGCATCCAGATCTGACAGACATGAAATAAAGGGAGACGGCAATTGCCACAATTGCCGAAATTCCGATGACCACGTTGATAATGATGCTAGTGGTTTGCGTATAGAAGAGCATGAACCAGCCCAGAAAGTCATAGAAGACATTGTGGCCCTCTGCATGAGCCTGCAACGAAAAGGTTTATGAGAGAAACTTCTACACTGCCTCTTCTCTTCTCTTAACTTACCTCAATGTCATCCAGTTCTGGTGCGTTTCCCAGCTCTCTGGCCAGGGCTAGCACATTGTCGCCTGTGTGTTGAAGGGATTGTCGCGGAAAGATATTAACCCTGTCATATTTGGTATGATAAACGTAACCGTTGAATATGTACGCCATATCCAGGCCGGGAACACCGCCATAGTCGCGGAAGATGCGAAAGTCCGTATCCGAAGGTATAAGTCCAGCATGGAAAACCTCTTCACCCAATGTGTTGGCGAATGGATGCGGTACCTTGCGATAATATTTCATGAGCCACGGATGATTGGGCCCCGACTGGAAGAGTATCTCACGACCGCCGCTGCCTGCCGAATCCAGATTGATTAATGCTCTGCGTATTAGAGAAAACAATTAAGACTGAGTGATGAAATGCAATCTCTTGCAACTCACTTGCAGTTCTTTGCCCATTTGTGCTGCGTGATAAAGGCATGGGAGGCCTGCAGTGGATTCTCCTCGGCTCCATTGAACAGAAACAGAATTGGATGAGCCAGGGGCTCATCTGTTTTGGCCATGACACGTAACACTTCCAGCATGGTGGCCACCATGGAACCATCGTCTCCTGCTCCAGGACTACCGGGCACTGAATCGTAGTGACTATTGATCAACAAATAGTTCTCATTGGTGTTGTTCTTCTCGCTCAGCTTGACGACCACGTTTTGGATGCCCTGGTACATGTTGACCATGGTCCAGTGCATGTAGGCACCACTAGCCTGCTGGACATCGATCTCAATGTCGAAGCGTTCGCTTGCCTGGGCCTGTACCTTGGCAACCTCGTCACGCAGGAACTGCACAGTGGTCACCTCATTGGCCGTGTTACCCACCACGCGAGGTCCAATACGGGTGAGTTCAATTAGAGTATCCTCAGCTCTTTGGCCGATGAAAGAACGTGGATTAGCTGCCTCATCAGCATGCGTCAGCGCTTTGGGCATATGATTGACTTGGGTGTTGACCAGACATAAATAGATGACGAACCAGAATCCGAAGAAGGCGGGCGCATAATACCATTGCAACTTCTTGGGCACCTCGAAGTCTACATCGATGTGATACTTGGAGTTGAACTGTATGAGTGATGGAAAGATTGCTTGATCAGAAATTTGATGAAACGATTACTATTAAATTAGAAGTGCCTAATTAGCTATAATTATAGCAGTGTTTATGGCCTGTTATGGCAGTGGAAATCTAATCACAAGTCGTGCCGAGAGAGGCGCACCTCGCACACTGATTGCTCGCAATGTCAGGGCCAAACAGGGAGAACCCCCGCCAATTACGCTCACGGACTATATATGTACTTTAAACAAGGGTCGAATATCTACGATATCCACTTATTGTCAACATAAATAACTTATTGTGTCCACCTAGGAAGTCAATTAAAGTCGTTTTACTTTATATACCCCAAGATAAGTATGTCGCCATTTGCAACAATGCCCGACATTGAAATCGCGACAGTCGTGTGGTTAAATTCCATGATTCATTGGCGTGCGCGGCGAATATATGTACATGGATATTTCTATCAATAAATCGATAAGGAACACGGAATTAATCGCCATTCATTTGCAACTGGCCAGTGAAAGAAGCGAAAAAAGGAATAATGGTAAATCGCTCGGCTTCTTTGATCCACTGCATATAAGTATAACACGGCTATTCGCATGCTTTTGTCTTATCGAATCGGTCATATACAGTTCACTTGGCAATAAGTCGATTGGCGATTGGCGATTGGATTCGGACAATCGTGATAAGTAAATTGGAATCTTCCACACGCCCGAAACGTGCCTGCCACTTGAGTGTCGCCTTAGTAAACCAAACTCGAGTAGACCGATATAAATGCATAGATTGCGATTTCCATGTCAACACAAAAGGGAAATTCCTTAATCAAAAAGATCTAAGGATCTGGATTTTTATTACGATCTACCAAATTGTCGTTCCTTTTTTCAGGTGTAGCTTATTCTTGAATTTTCTTCTTGTTTCACATTGCACAATCTGAACCACACTTACAATAGTTTAATGAATATAAATTATTTGCATTTTAGTTTTAATTTCTTTGCACTTTATTCCTTTAATTATATAGAATTAAAAAAAACTCTTACGTACAGCCATTTTATTTACTATTTCTCGAGAACCTTCGACGTATTTGCACTTTATTTCCCCCCTATGGGAATTTGAACACTTCACGGCGCGTCACTTTTATCGGAAATAGGCACAACGACGTCTGGCAGCCGGGAGCCAAACTATCCAAGTGAAGTCAGAATTTGCAAAGCGCCTTTAAAATACCACAGCACCGTACCGATCCATGGGGAATTGGGGGTTATCGTAAAAATTCAATATCTAATTACGATTCGATAAACTCAAGCAATTATTGTTGTTTCGAACAACAAAATCAGCTTGATTGGTGTCTTATTGGAATTTATTGCCGCTAGGGTCCTGTTGTTGCTGTTGTTGGTCCCCTAGTTACGGTAGTATATTAAAACACCTGTGTAGTAGTCTATAATGTACAATGGTTATTACTTAATCACTTTGGTTATATCGTTGCGAACATGTTTTATCTTTATGATGAAGAAACAATGTCATATTCTCATTTCGCAGTCGGCGTTTGGCCTTAGAACTTTTCGCACTTTTGGTACTCGTGTATAGCTATCTTGTAACAGAAGTCTCTCACCCACGTCACGGTGTCTAGAAATGCCTATACGCGTATCTCTTCTCGAGTGTCTCAGAGGCACTGCGAACCGTATCGTTACGATACCTCACCCACGCACCGACAGACACTGACTAAACATAGCTTCAAAATGTATCCACAACCCTAGCTATCTAGCCAGCTGGGCGTGAGCACCTCGCCGACCCTTGTCTCGTGTCTGTTTTCTCTGATTTTGTAATGCATGTTCCTCCACAGAGTTAACTAATTAATTTTTGCGCCGTTTTGTTGATTTCGTTTCGGTTTATGTGTCATTGCATTCTTTTGTCTGGCGTAGCTTTTTGTCTCTCTGTTTCGCGCTTTTCGCCAATTCTCTCGTTGGGATTTGGTTTGATTTTTCGTATTTTTTTGGGATTGGACGCAGCATCGAGTTACTACATTGATTTCGCTTGATTAACAAATTGTTTTCGTTATTCAAATACTTTCGGCTGCATGTGAGTGAGTGTCTGTTTGGATACACTTGTTGTTTGGCTGTGCCACGCTTGAATACACTCAACGCTGGGAAATTGACTCGTAGTAGCATAGCTCTCTGCTGCCCATCTGAAAAATTATGTCAACTATACATAGTATAGTATTTTCGCGCTTGAATGCACCTCATCGCCGTCAAGTGGAGATTTATTTTTGGAAGCAACACATAGTCATCTCCATACTTGGTAGAAAATAGAAAGCGTAAACAGTTTTCCGAAACCTAATGAAGGGTTCAGGTTGTCGTAAGATCGACTTTTGTTAGAAAAAGCAATTAATCTTTGACTTAACTGAAGAATGAACATGAGGAAAGTTATTGAAATGAAAGAAATTTAATCTAAAATATAAAATCTGGTTGTAAAATTGGTTCTCAAGCTTTGCAGCAAGCTCTTCTTGTTGGAATTATGTTTCAGAAAGAGTAACAAGAAAACACAGTCGCCAGCAATTTTGCATCTGACAATCTCAATTGACCGAATTCTTAATAATGTGTGTTTGCATATATGTAGGTATGTTATGGTTATATGGTTATATCCAACCGTATGCACTGCAGAGTGCCCAGCAGTCAAAGTCTGATACGTGAGCATTTATAAAATGTTTGTATACCTCAATAATATTATGAATTACAGGGTATAAAAACATAATCTAATTGTTTACACAAATCTGGATATTCGAATTTCAATGTTGCAAAAAATAAACAATATAAAACATTTAAAATTCGATATGCCAACAATTGTTCAACACCTGGCTATGTTTTTGCTTTTGTTTTGATTGCTTTTTGTCTGTTTGTTTTTTTCCTCTGAAGTTCGACAACATGTGTGCATTTATTTATGTGGGTAAGTGTAGCTATCGCATACGGAATCTGTACGACGCACTGTCTGAACGCAATTGAGTTTAAGCATGGAGCTATGAAGTACTAGAAATCAAAGAGCACATAGACTTGTACCTTAATCCAAAGCTGTCGAGACCTAATCGCCAGGTACTTATCGATTATGGCGCTAATTATGTCCAATTATCGGTGAAGTCACGGCGTCTAATCGCAAAGGCAAATAGTTAGCCGCGTTCGTATCTGAACTTGTATGGTTTGATAAGGATTTGCACGACCCTTCCCACGAAACCACAATAAACTACAATCCCCAGCACTGTGACAGGCCCCAGTAACGCGACGAGGGTGAATCGAAAAATAATAAATAGTTGATGAAGTAGCAAAGATGATAATAATAAAATGATGAAGATGATTATAATAAATGATAATTGTAGAAGAGAAAAGTCTTATAAGTCTTTCTACCAAAAGACATTTGTTCTTCCGATTGAGTAATCTATAAGTTATATGATAATATTATGAAGACAACTTTTTTGTGCCACTTAAGATATGATAATTGATATTGTAAATGTGTTGAGAGCACTTCTGAACTTGCCCTCGAATCGTCTGTTCGAAATCTTTCTTATTGTTTTTTTGCATTGCGATTAATTCGATAATGTATACGATTCTGGGATCGCTGATAAGCTCTTGAGCCACTTGAGGCTCTGTAAAGTGCTTCAAATCCGTAAATTCTGGAGTTTTTCTATATAAACGCTACTGCTCGCCGGCCGAGAACTTAGTTGCCGTCCAACGGGCACGCGATTGAGTTCGGTATTTAGTTCCTGGATCGTATTTGGATTAGCCGGCGTTTTATTGTTCCTGTTTCTGTTTCTGCGTCAAGTGCAACAAACAAGGGGAACCGCAACAACAACGAAATGGATAAGTGAGTTGCACAAAGGGGCAGACAGAACAAGTTCTCATTGACACTCTTCGATCGTGTTGACCGTGTGTGTTGATCTCTTGCTCTTTTGCTCTGCTTCTGCTGCTACTCTCACGCCTCCTGCTGTGCGGCAGGCGCTCCCAGTCTGCTGCTCCCGGCCAGACGTGCGGCGACCGCTGAAGGCGACAGTTGTGTGTGCTCGTTGTGCTCGTGGTTCTTCTCCCTTTCTGTGTCGCTCTCTCTCCCTCTCTCTCTCGCGCGCGTGTTCTTCGCTCGTCAGCTGATGGCACATGTTGCCGCTGCTCTATCACATTCGACGATTCTGTCATCGTGTTTTTATATAAGAAAGGAAATCAACCAAAAATAATATACCAAAATTCGCGTTTATTTTCGGCAACTTTAGTGCTCAGAAAACTGTGAACTGTGCGTGAGAAGAAGCCGCGTCGCCCGCAACTTGCTGCAAGTGCAACAAGCGTCGTCGTCGAGTGTGTGCTCAGTGAGTGCGTGAGTGTACTCACATTGGCATTCATAACACTTTGTTTGGCTTCCAGTTGTTTGTTTGCTTTCTTGCAACAAAAAAAAAAAAAATAAAACAGAAAAAAATCAACCGCAACCGCAACTTCCTTTTCTTCGGCTTCGACTTCTTCTCCTTCTTCGGCTACGCGGCAAGTTTCAGGTTATTGACTTTCTATTGTGCGACCCGCTTGCCGCATGCCGCATGTCGCATGCACGTATGTATATCTGTTTCTATGTCTGCCTCTGTATCTTCAACTCTAGCTGCATCTGTCAGATACTATGATTGGGCTGCGCTTTGCGCTGCATCTGCGCAGGCGACGAAGAACAACAACAATAAAAAAGAGGAAAACCAAAACAAATGTTCTTTTTGTTGTTGGTGTTGTCGCAGTTGATTGCCGTCGCGGCGCTTCGGCGTCGACTGCGCTGCCCTCGTCTGTTTGGATTCTCCACTTCCCTTTATGCGAGAGAGAAAGATACGCTTTAAATAGCCTTTTCATTTTCTTCCCCCACACACACATGAGTTTCCCATTTGCATTCGACTTGGGTGTTTTGTTTATTTGTTTGTTCTTGAGGGCGTGGCCACACACTCACTCACACACACACACACACACACATACACACTGTTTGTGGCCGGTTAAATGTAAACGCTGCAGCCGCAACTGATTAAGACACTTGCATGCAAAATCGATTAGCGATGCGTCCCGCCCAGCGCCTTAATTACGACAGACAACAAGTGTGCTCTACTTACACACACACATATACATATGTAGACTCTCCCTCTCTCTCCCACTCACATAGCTGCCCCTTGCGAAACTGTTTTTTACGCGTCTCGGTCTGGCGACTGGCCCCTGTTGGGGGTCAGAAGACAGTCGTCTAGAAATGGGTCGATGTCGTCGTCGTCGTCGTCGAAGGGACCCCAATTGCATTTCGCATGCACTTTGATCATTAGCCACAGGCAAACTGGCTTGTCCCGCTCTCGCGATACTCTTTGCAGCCGTTTGGCAATTGCTTTTGCATATTTTCTTCATTCCCGTTACAAAGTCTTTGCAGTTGCGGGGCTTGAGAGGCGACAGTAGAGCTTAGCTTTAGGCGCAAAGCTTTAAGCTCATTTGTTTTTCATGCTCTTTACAGGGTATTAGGCTGCTCAGCTAAGCAATTTGTTCAGCTAATGTCGGATCGTTAAACTTAAATATTATGGGCCAAATGAGCTATAAATAAATAACGAAATGTTGCAACTTTTGTAAATTGTGTCCCGTTTCGACACATGAGTTCTCTTGGTTCGCATATGAATCTTAATTCGAAATAGATTTGATGAAATTCAATTTGTTGTTTTGCATTGTTTGCATTTGGTTTTTATTTGTGTTTTTCTGTTTATGAGCTAATCGCTGTGAGCAGAAGAAAGAAACCCCGAAAACCGAAATTATTTTCACATTTTCGACAATTTTTTTGACGAACACATGTTTTCCTGTGATCTGCATCCGAGGCTGGGGACGGAACTCAAATAAACTATGACAAAATATCTTCGAATGAGTTCACCAGCCTGAAAATGCGCACAAGTTTTCTGCGTCCGGTCAGATCTTGAGTAAATGATATAGTATAGATACTCCGTATTTGAATGCAATCTTAATTCAATTGAATTTGAATTGATAAGGCACTTCGATTGAGTTTTTTTTAGAGTTCCCATGCATGTTTAGTCAATTCATTTGATTGATTCACAAATTATCGAGAATCTATCATACTGTCAAACAATCGAAGCAAACATTACCCCTTCCAATGGTATGTTATTTTCGGTTGATAGCTTATCTGAACAATGTGCGTGGTGTGATCCACTTGGCTCGCTAATCACTTGATTATTATAATGACGATGAGTGTTGATTCAGGCATTCCATGAATATATGTAGCTGTGAAACAATTGAATGCATGCGTGATTGGGGTCGCAATTCAGTTTAAATTTTAAAGTTATTTATATTCTTCTCACTCATTATTCACCCCCACAGCAAAATGAACTCGAAATATGAGAACATGAAGATCATCTACAATCGTAGCAAGATCGGCTGGTACTGGGCACCGCTGTTCCTGGCCTTCTGGTTCCTGCTGTACTATCTGGTTGTGATGCCCAGTTTTCATCGCATGCCGCCGCTGAAGACACTCGAGGACGAGCTGCGGGAGCCTGGTCAGTTTATTGGGGAACGTGCGGAAAATACTTTGCTAAAGCTATCAAAGATTGGACCAAAAGTTGTGGGCAGTGCGGCCAATGAACAAGTTGCGGTGCAGCTACTGCTCAGTGAGATTACAGAGATCATAGATGGCGCTCGCACCGATCTCTACGATATTGAGAAAGATGTGCAGATCGCCTCTGGCAACTATTTACTCTGGTCCATGGTCAATGTCTATCAGAGTGTGCAGAATGTTGTGGTCAGAGTGTCGCCTAGAAATGCAACAACTGAGGCAGCGCTATTGATCAACAGCCACTTTGATTCCGTGCCCGGCAGCTCTGGAGCAGGCGACTCTGGTGTCATGTGTGTCGTCATGTTAGAAGTGCTGCGCGTCATAACTAAATATGAGACGCCTCTAACGAACACGCTAATCTTTCTCTTCAATGGCGCTGAGGAGAATCCACTGCAGGGCTCGCATGCCTTCATAACTCAGCATCCCTGGAAGGATAATGTGCGGTTAGTTCGAGTTATATTTATGAAGCTAACCACCTATATACAACTGTACTTTTATATATTCATATCAGCGCTGTGGTCAACTTGGATTCAGCTGGCAGTGGCGGACGCGAAATTCTATTTCAGTCCGGACCGGATCATCCCTGGCTAATGAAGGTACAGTAGAATACAGCATATACATAAATGATCCTTACTTATTTTAGATTTGATTCCAGTACTATGGCAATCATGTTAGCCACCCGTTCGCCTCGACAATTGGCGAGGAACTTTTTCAGAATGGCTTCATTCCCTCGGAGACAGATTATCGAATTTTCCGCGACTTTGGCAAGATACCTGGTAAGATATCAATAACTTTAATTATCATATGATATTTCAACAATCTGTTTCCTCTATTTACAGGTCTTGATATGGCGCAGGTCTTGAATGGTTATGTCTATCATACCAAGTTCGATCGGTACAATTTAATACCACGACGCACCTATCAACTGACTGGTGACAATCTGCTGAGTCTTATCAAAGCGCTGGGTACTGCACCCGAACTGGAAGATCCTGCGGTGAGATCTTGTTGCTATTTGATCGTAATTAATAATTATATTATTAAATCATGTTTGCACCTCCACAGAAATACGCCGAGGGACATATGATATTCTTTGATGTGTTGGGTTGGTTCTTCGTCTACTATCCAGAGAGCGTTGGCTTGATTATCAACATATGTGTCTGTGTGCTCGTACTTGTTACGATCGTTGCCTATATCTGGAGCATGGCCAGTAACACGGGCATGTTCAGGCGTCGCATCTTTGCCAAGTTTGGAATTTTGGCTGCGATTCAACTGTGCGGAGTTTGTCTAAGTCTTGCCTTGGTCGCTTCCATAGCACTTTTCCTGGATGCCGTTGGACTGTCCATGTCCTGGTTCTCAAATACTTGGATGATCTTCGGCCTGTATTTTTGCCCCATGTTCTTTGGTCTAGGTATACTGCCGGCCATCTACTTCAGTCGCACCAAGGAGGTAAGTTGAGCTTGTTATAGTGTGTGATTGTGTAATAATATTTACTTTAACTCTCTTCATAGCACGGTCTACCCCTTGGCTATGGCATTCAGCTGCTGATGCATTCGCATTGCCTGATTCTGACTGTGTTCACCATTGTGATGATATCGTATAACGTACGCTCGGCTTTCATCCTCATGGTCTGCATTGCCTTCTACACGCTGTCGGTTCTGATAAACATGGCAACATGTGCACACAAATCAAGTGAGTTTTATTGGTTTTCATTTCAATTTCTATAAACTCAATTTTCTTCCCACCTTCTTCTTTAGACTTCTTGTGGCTCATACCTCACTGTATTTGCCAAGTTCTGCCCTTCTTGTTCTACGCCTATTGCTGCTATGCTTTCTATGTGGTCTTTGCACCGATGCAAGGTCGGGAGAGCAGTTCGAATCCGGAATTCCTGATTGGTGGATATACAGCGATATTCTGTCTGTTACTCTCGCCATTCCTGGTGCCCCTCATCTGTCTGTTCCGCAAATCGAAGACCATCATCTCGCTGTTTGGCATCTGCACCGTAGTTTTCATTATTCTGGCTGCGACACCTGTGGGCTTCCCCTATGTGGAGAAGACAGCAGTGCAGCGGTTCTTTGCCGTGGTAAGTTTGCAGAGGATAAAATCCTCTAAATAGTTTATTTACATTATTTATTTTCGCACTTTCAGCACACGACACGAACCTTCCACAACGGAGATGCAGCAAGCTCTATTAACCATACCGACTCCGGCTTTTATGTACTGCCAGTAGATAGGCATCCTGATTCTCTCGATAGCATCCTGTTCGAGAATACAAACTATACGAAGGCCGATCGCAGCGAATGTGAGACAGAAATAATGTGCGGATATCCCATTTATAGCTCGCGCTGGGTGAAGGCAAAGTAAGTGGCTCTCATTATATTCCTACTTCAGCGATACTAATTCTAATCTTTTCTGATTCCACAGAGATAACAGCTATTGGATACCTGGTCCGGAGCCGAATAAAGATTATCTTCCCACACTGAGGATTATCAGCAAAGAGAGCACAACGGCGACAAATGTGATATTCACACTGGAGGTATCCGGGCCAGATCATACGAGTATTTTCATTGATCCTGTTGATGACGCCAAGCTTGTGGATTGGAGCTTTACGAAGGAACCATTGGAAATGTCCCTGCCACCACCCCATTATGTTTACTGGTCATATGCATTAGATCCTACGCCACTGCGTTTCAATTTGGAATTTGAGGTAGGTTCTTGCTGAGATTATCTTGCAGATTATTCCGAAATTAATCATTTGATTAATTCATTTATCAGCGCGACAGTGCCGATTGGTCTGGTGCAACATTCAAGATTGCCATTATGGGCCATAGAATACACGACGACATGTTCATCGAGGAGGACTTCAGGGAGTTTCTCACTAAATTCCCACACTGGGCACATGTGAACGCATGGATTGGTTCCTACAGCAGCTGGCAACTCTAAGTGAAGCTAGAAATGTTTGACTTATGATATTATTATTCGCTACTCATTACTCACAACTTACTACTCAGATGCTTAGAGTGTTTGCCATGACGTTCGAGCTGTTGTTAAGTTTTCGCCTTCATTCAAAACTCGCACAAAATGAAATTACATCGAACGAACAAACATAAATTGTAATTAAATTTAAAGATTTAAAAACCTAGAAATTATTTGAGGAAACCCTAGTTAATTATTAAACACAGTAAACAGTTTAAATTACTGATTGTTCACTGTGTTTTATAATTAAATCAAAGTTATTAATTTAATTAATTTGTATTAAAATATATATTTAAAATAATTTATTAAGTTACTCATTTAAAAGTGTTTCTTCTTTAAAACACCCAACTCTCATATGAAGAAATCCAATCGGTCGTATAGGTCCAATCGGGGAAAGTGCTTAAGAACTCTTTGTACTCGTCCGTATAATATTCTTGGTGATAGAGGAAATGCCCAACTACGGCCATCTTGAAGTAAGGCCCATCAGTATTCGCCTGATCGTGCTCGAACTGCAGCCAAAACTCAAAAGGTTCCGTCACCATCGAAGTCACATGGTAAATGAAGAACGGCGGTTGATGACCATCGTTCAATACAGTTTCGTCTTGTGACCAGTTAGTGATCTTCACATTGTCTTTGGGTTCAATGAATATGACGATGCGATCGCCAGTCTTCACGCTGTATGTGAAACGCTTTGTGGTCGCATTAATCGATTCTCTTGAGACCTCTGTAAGCTCAGTAGTCACTGGGAAAACTGGAGCCGGAGCGTAGATCCAATGAGCATGATCCCTGAAAGAAGAGAAAAAAAAAACTTTTACAGATCTCCGAATACAGACTAGAAAACAGCGCTACACACTTCCAGGTTAGCCAGCGTCCACCGTAGAGCGGCAAGCCACAGTACGGTTCGGCAGCACAGTTGTCCTGGAGCCAAGTGTCGGGCTCGATATTCTTCAATGTCGTGTCGTACAGTTCAGTGTATCTTGGTTCGACGGGTTGTATATAGAAACCACTCTCGTTTGTCGTCGTGTTGTCTTCATTGTGGAGAATGCGTTGAGTGTGCTAGGTATAGATTTAATTATAAGGTATAGATTTAATTGTAGTTTAAACAAGTTTGTAGAGTTTACCAAAACGTAGTACCGCTGCGCAGCGACATCCTTCTTGAAAGGAAAGCCGGCAGGAGTGGCAGCCAAAATAATAAACACTATTATCAGAACACCAAAAATGGAGATAAAGGTCTTTGATTTGTGGAATTTGTGAAGAACGGGTATCTGAAAAATAAGAAATAAATAAATATAAAATAATAGAGAAATACTGTTAGTAAACTCACTATAAAACCAGAGAAGTGCATAGTCATCAAAGCAATGAAGGCAGCCAGCAGCATATCTGGTTTGCTGTCGGGTCCATCGCGTCCTTGCATAGGCACAAAGACCAAGAGGAACTCGAAGATCAGATAAGTGTAAAAGAAGAAGGGTAGCACTTGGCAAAGCAAGTGTATCGTCATGAAGTAGCTTTCTGAAAAAAGAAATAGATATAAGACATATCTTATCCGTAAATTGTCTCAATGAACTCACTCTTTGTTGTAAGCTTCAGTATAATTTGCACCACTATCGATATGGTGTAGAAGAACAGTCCAATCATGGGAAAGAAAGCCGATCGAATGCCCATGCCCATGAGAACGACACAGATCAGGACAATCAGTATGCAGTGGGAATGCATAAAGCAGGCAATTGTCTCGTCCAACTTCATGTTGGTCTTGTTCTTGGTCCAGCTTATGTATAGGGCTGGCAACAGACCAAGGCCAAAGAACATGGGGCAGAAGTATAAGCCGAAAGTCATCCAAATACCGTAGTACCAGGATTCACTGAGTCCCACGGCATGGATAAACAAAGCCACGATTAGAGTAAGTCCCCAACCAATGGCCACCGATACCAACTGCACCAGAAAGATGACACCGAATCGCATCATCACAGCCTTAGGAACATCCGCTCCATTGTCTTTGGTCATAAGGTAAAGTGAAATTCCAATGCAGACCAGGGCAGCAACACATACGACAATATTAATTATCAGACTGGCCGCCTCGGTGTAGACGACAATGAACCATCCGAGGTAGTCAAAGAAGATGGCGTGTCCTTCCTCGTGGTCAGCCATATTGTCCAGTTCTGGTGCATTGGCCAGTCCCCAGGTCAGGGCCAGCACATTCTCTCCTGTCGTTTGATAGGTGCCACGTTCCAGATTCTTGAAGTTGTCATATTTGGTGTGGTAGACATAACCATTGACAGCATGCGCCATATCCAGGCCGGGCACATTGCCAAAGTCACGGAATATGCGGAAGTCCGTGTCAGAGGGTATGAAATTGTTCTGGAACAACTCTTCGCCAAGTGTTATGGAAAACGGATGCGGTGCATACTTCTGGTAGTAGGTCATGAGCCATGGGTGATTGGGACCCGTCTGAAAGAGAACCTCCCGACCGCCAGAGCCAGTCGAATCCAGATTGATAAGTGCTCTAGAAATATTCCATAGTTTAATTCACCATCAACTACAAATTAAATAGGTGCAAACACCTGCAGTTTTGGGCCCATTTGTGGCTCGTAATGAATCCATGTGAGCCCAACATGTTGGCCTCCTCAGCACCGTTGAACAGAAATATCACAGGATGCGAGAGAGCACGCTCCGATTGTGAAATGACGCGCAGAGTTTCCAGCATTATGACCACCATGACGCCATCATCGCCAGCAGCCGGAGTTCCCACCTCCGAATCGTAGTGCGAGTTCACCAGCAAATAGTTCTCGCTGGGGCTGTCCTTGCGCACGATGCGCACCACAATGTTGGACACATTGTGGTAGCTGGTGGCCACATCCCAAAGATAGAAGGCGCCAGAGGCATACTGTACCTCTGCTTCGATGTCATAGAGATCGGTACGCGCATGTTCAATAATTTTCTGAACCTCTCTCATGATAAAGTTCACCGTATGCACCTCATTGTTAACAGATCCTGTCATCTTGTTGCCGATCGAGGAGTATTCTGCGAGCTGAATCATCGCTCGCTCTCCGACAAACTCATCCGGATGTTGTGCCTCGTCTTGTATGTGAATCATCTTGGGATACGAGTAGAAGCTAGGTATGACGGCCGCATAGAAGAGTGCGAACCAGATCGCACAGAAGATCGGTGCACCATACCAGGGCCACTTTCGGTTGCCTCCTGTCGGCTTGAGATTTTTCTCGCCAGTTATGTCTAGACTGGAGAACGTCATCTGAGGGAGGTCAGGTATACAATGAAAAGTGATTTCTTAACCATAACATCATAAATATATTTGGTACAATATCTAAAGCTCTGCGGAAGCTTCTCACAAACAGATAACAATGTCATGTTGGAATGATTGAAATTCTGTTAACACTCTCAGCAGAGAGGGTATAATAACTATATGAACACGCTTTTCTCAGTATGATTTCGATCTTTATGAAGAGTTTACAGCAAAATTTGGAGCATACTAAGAGATAAGACCATAAAATCTGGCAATGTTTGTAAATTAATCGTTTCTCCGAATTTCCATATGGTTCGATGTATGGGAAAAAAGTTACGCAAGAACATGAAAATAACCCACTTCAGAATACAGAGTACCTTCTAGTTTACCACACTCGTCTGGAGATATTGTTATTATTTCACAATCTTATTTCCTACTGTCTGAGTAATAAATCTGTTCCGTCAACTGTTCATTGATAAAGTATGTTTTCACTTTTTTCACCAGAATCTGGGACTTTTTCAAGAGATTTTAGTTCGTCGATGTCTAAGAGAGTTCATAAAATAAAACACGTGTTTCATTGAATGACTAACACTTTTAGAATTTAATTTACAGTGTACTGTATTTAAAAAGGAGCCTGCAGACTTATATAATAGTATGTTTTTTTCTAAGTAATACCTTCACTTGTACACCAATTACGAGTGAAAAACGACCGTCGCGCGACACTTTCGCAGGGGAACTGGCATCAACTGATCGAATTCCGAACGAATAATTAGGCCCAGAGCCCCTAAGTTGCGGCTTATCGACCATAATCAATCGTATCTCTACGCGATTACGGGTCGGCGGCACCTTGGCTTGTTTATGATCTGCCGACCGGTGTTAAGATTAGGCTTTATTTCGGCATATATCTTATTGCCGGGCCCAGGTAAAATAAACATTTACAATGTCCAAAGATACTTCAAGAAAAGAAAAAACCTACTAAATATTACTGGGTAACACAAGTAGCTGAGTATAAATAGTTCAGTTTTATAGCACTTAAATCACATCGAGCTAAAGTTATATTATTAAGCAACTATGAGCGCAGAAGCACAGTCGAACCACGGCAAGGTATTGTACACGACGGAAGACAATACGAGACGGGCCCTTCATCAGGTGTTCATATACTTTACTCATCTACTTTGTCTGTCCGTCATTTGTGACATCGTGAGCAATGATCAAATTTACTTCTTCACACAAGGAGTACGGGATGCCTTTCTACGGCCACAGTATATAACAGAAAATCGTACCATATCATTCAAAGATGTCACCACAATACAAGACTTCTGGAACTACATTGAATTTGGAGCATTGCATCTGCTGTTTGGTGAGACCAGCGAATGGGAAACACACCAGAAACGCTTTCTACAAAATGAAATGTTTCTCAACGAAAGCCTGATGCTGGGGCCGCCACGACTACGACAGGTGCGTGTCCGTAATAATACCTGTGTACTGCACCCGGCTTTCTTGCGATACTATAACACTTGTGTGGCACCCTATTCACCTGATGTGGAATTTACCGAACCCGACTATAAGGGGTATGAAATAATAGAGAGAATATAATTCAATATACATCCATTCTCAATAAACTACAGCACCAAATACAAAACAGCCTCAGAGCTGCGGGCTGTCGAAATTCCCGGATACTTTCATAGTTATAACACCGGAGGCTATGAGCAGATGTTATCATTGCGAAAGGAAGTAAGCCTTAGAACAGTACGACATTTAAAGCAGATCAAGTGGTTGGATCGTGCCTCACGTCTTGTTATATTCGAGTTCAATATTCTTAATTTCAACTTGAATATAATGCAGAGCATTAAGTAAGTCTTCTGTGTTATCAGATCAATATTAACCGATAACCTGATTGCAGAATGACTTTTGAAATAATGCCAACTGGTCTTATTATCCCAATATATAAAGTAGCAAGCGTATGTGCACAGCCATGCTTTACATCCTCGGATCGTATCGTATTTCTTTATACTTTAACATTGTACACAATAAATGTATATTACACTTATGTTGAATACAAGAAAATAAGAATCTGCGGACTTATGAAGTCATTCCGGAAGAAAAGCACAATGGTTAATGTTCCCAGAATAATTGTAAGACATTTCACATGACTCACACTTTATCTATTTAAATGTTAATTAAACGGCCTAGCTGGTTTATCTTTCGCTGTGCTGCGTCATATACATCGAATGCGAGACACTCATTTACGATGAGATCAAAGATAGTAATTATGAAGACTACGTTTCGATTGACTATAGGGTGTTTGTGCATGAATTCAACAGAATCGTATTGGGACTGCTGATTTTCCTGTCCTGGATGAGTCTTCTGAATTATGTGGACTTCATTCCAGTCGTTAGAACAATAGGTCGTACTATAAGCCTGGTAAGTTTCCTTCAAAAAACAAATAACTACATTTAAACATATTATATAATTCTAAATACCCTCAGGCTACAATGGACATATGCGCTTTTCTGGTTATGTTCTTCATTACGTGTACTGCGCTTGGAAGTTTTGGAGTTTTCCTTTTCGGTGAGATAAATCAAAATTTCCGAGATTTTTCCACAGCATTTGTGACTATGGTGCGCATCATCATAAATGATTTCACTTATTTCGATTTGGCAAAGGATTCTCAAGTAATGGGTCCTCTTTTCTACATAAGCTACGTTATTCTTATGTTATACATGCTTTTTGTAAGTCAATTCTTAATCAAATCGCTTTCAAATTGACCACATTGAACAATCTTTAGAGTATGTTTATCTCCATTATCTTATTCTCCTATGCAACGGCACATAAAGTAGAGGATGTCAAGCCGAGCTTCCTTTGGTACTTCATCAAAAAAAAAATATACCGTGTATCCATAGGTTTATTGGCTCCACCAAAGTATCCAGGAACTGACAGAAACTTAGAGCCACCAACTCAGAATGAATTGTAAGAGTATTTCAAAGCATACAAGTCTATGAGTTTAGGTATTAACTTTGATCTCATCTAACAGAAAACGATATCGCACCTACATGGAAGTTGAGGATGATATAAATATGTAAGTAATTAATTTGACAGAATGTAAGTGATATCATTGTTTTATAACGCAGTGTTCTCAAGCGTCTGGAATTAGCTACGAATATCTTCTATAGTCTTACAAACAACATGGAGGATTTATTAGAACGAGCGAAAGCAGAAAATATGCGAGTCGAACCAAGGGATTAAAGACATACAAATCGTATATTGTAGCAACCTAGTTGCACCACAAGTCAACTCTTTTTGTATTATTCACATCAAAGCGCTCAGCCGATTGCAAGTGTGAGTACTACTTGACTATATACTCGATTCTGACATTATCTTTCGCTATGTAATGGCAAACAAGCAAAATTACCCGACTGCTTTAATGAAGGTACTTCACTTTGAATTAATGCAGTCAGACGGAAGAAAGAGAAACCAGCGAGACTGTGACTGACTGCCAGATACTCATTGTTCTCAGTTATAAAAATAATATTACTAACCATCCACTGTACATATTTCAATATCGATTGAAAATCGTTTAATACAAAATAAATATTCACAATACGAAGTAGAAAATCTAGTCTAACTAGAGTGCCCTGTTAACTTAAAACAATCGTGTCTCATAGTAAGCTGGCCATGGTGAAGCGTCTACATAGCTGGGAAAGCTCTTTGTGAACTTTCTAAAATCGGCAGTGTGCAGTTCCGGATGATGTATCCAGAAGGCGCTGATGCCCAGCTCCAGCGCTGGCGTCGTCCAATCTCCATCTTTCTTCTGCAAAGAGCGGGGAAGTCAGTTTGTTTTTTTTTTTAAATGAACTTCAACACCTACCTCAAGTTCTATCCAGAACTTCAGTGCGTGCCCATTGACGCCGTAGGAATAGTAGATATAGTAGGGTGGTTCGTAGCTCAGGCGCAGCGGAGCCTGATGGAAAGACCAGTCTGCCACATGGGCCGTATTGAGTGGCTGAATGTAGAGTCCCTGGTGATCGGGTCCCTTAAGTTCCATTTCGTAGCGCATGCGGTTAGGTGACAGTTGCTTCTTGGAGGTCAGCTTGACGACGGGAAGTGTGCCCAGCACTGGTTCCGATGCGGGTATCCAGAGGCCCTTAGCCCTGCAGAGAGGGAACATAACAAGTGAGTCAGGCAGTAGATCGGAGTTAGAGATCGGAGCTTACCTGGCCTTGTGCCAGCGCATGTTGTAGAGTGGCATGCCACAGAGTGTCTCCGTGCGACAGTCCTCGTCTATATGCTGTGCCAGAGTCATGTTGACCACATCATCTAAGGAAAAGAAGTTTCACTTAAAAGATCTGGCAAATAAGTTGAGCAGCACTTACGCTTCACCGAGTAGGTGCGTCTGTCCTGTGGCATGATGAAGTATCCGGTTTCCTCGCGTCTCACATTGTTGCTGGCATCGTGGAAGACGCGCTTGGCGTGCTGCAGGGATTGAATAGATTACATAAAACCTCACAAAGACTAAGGCTCTGCTGCAACTTACCAAAAAAGAGAAATGCTGCACATTCGTCTCAGCTCTGAAGGGGAAGCCCATTGGAGTGGCTGCCAGGATGATGAACAGCAAGGTGACGCCCAGCAGGGTGCAGATGATGGTCTTCGATTTACGGAACATGTTCAACATGGGCACCAAGAAACCACCACAAGTCAAGGCGATGCCAATAGTGAAGACAGCAATAAGCAGATCGGGATTGACACCCTCACCGAAGCGACTGAACATGGGAATAAAGATCACCAAGGCACCATGGAAGAAGTATGTGTAGAACAGATACGGAGCCACAGCGCAAACAAGGTGAGGAATCACCCAAGCAATATCTGCAAAAAGAAGGCATCACAATCAGGAATTCTAAAGAGGATCCTCTGCAACTTACTGCGCGAGTGCAGGCCCGTGGCCACGTTGAAGACCAGACCCACTGTGTAGAAGAGACATCCCAGCATGAGTATGTAGGCGGAGCGAATGTGGCAGATGGTGAACACAAGGATGAGCAGCGCCAGAAACAGGCAGTGGCAGTGCATCAGCAGCTGCACGCGTTGTCCGATGGGGAAACGAGCCTGACAAAGACAGGGATTAGCATGGATAGAAAGTAGATCCAAATGAACACTTACAGTTGCCGTGTATTGGAAGTACAGGGCCGGCACAATGGCCAAACCAAAGTAGAAGGGACAGAAGTAGAGTCCCAATATCAGCCAGTTGTGTGTGTATACCAGGAGAGCGGCATGTGCAGCAGATCCATCATGATGCCCATGAAGATGCACAGCGAGGCACCCACCAGCACAGACAGGATGAGCACTCCGAATGTGTGCAGCGTGTAGTTGAGGATCTTCCACAGCTTCATGCCCGTGTTGTTGGCCAACAGCTTAATGGCCAGACTGCAGATCACAATGGCGGCAATGGCCACCACCACGTTGAGGATCATGCCCTCAGTTTCGGTGTAGAAGACCAGGAACCAACCCATTACATCGTAGTACACCGTGTGTCCCTCTGCGTGTTTCTGCAATGATAATAATGTATTAAAGATTCAGTTGCTCCTCGGATAAACGCAACACTCACGGAAGTATCCTCCAGTTCAGGTGCATTGGTAATCTCGCGGACAAGTGACAGCAGATTGTCGCCAGTGTTCTGGAAACTGCCGCGTGGAAAGATCTCGGCACGATCATATTTGGTGTGATACACATAACCGTTGTAGGTGTAGGCCATGTCCAGGCCAGGCACATGACCATGGTCACGAAAGACGCGGAAGTCTGTGTCCGATGGAATGAAGTTGTTCTGGAAGAGCTCCTCGGCCACAGTTGAACCGTAGGGATGCTTGATGGCACGACGATAGCTGCGCATTAACCAAGGATGATTCGGCCCAGATTGGAAGAGAATCTCCCGACCGCCGTTGCCTGCCGAATCCAAGTTGACCAGAGCTCTAATGAAGAGGAAAGAAAAGTGGATAGATCAATGAACACTTCTGTTTTTAACTGAGATTCCTCACTTACTTGCAGTTGGGGGCCCACTTGTGCTGCGTGATGAACGCGTGCGATGCCTGCAGTGGATTCTCCTCGGCGCCGTTGAACAGAAAGATCACCGGATGCTTAAGCGGTGTCTTTGACTTGGCCAGCACACGCAGCGTCTCCAGCATAGTGGCCACCATGGAGCCATCGTCGCCGGCACCAGGTCCTGCAGGCACCGAGTCGAAGTGACTGTTGACCAGTAAATAGGTAGTACTATTCGAGCCCTTGGGTGATAGCTTAACCACAATATTCTGAATGGCTTGGTACATGTTGACGGCACCCCAGTGTATGTAGCTGCCGGTGGCCACCTGCACATCCACTTCGATCTCGTGCACTGGGCCCAGCTCCTCTTTGATCTTCTGCACTGCTGTGGTGAGCACCTTCACTGCATCTATTTCATTCTGCCTGCTGCCCGTGACACGTGATCCCACCGCCACCAGTCGTTGCAGATTGATCTCAGCTCGTTCGGCAATGAAGCGTTCTGGATGCTTGGCCTCATCTTTGATGTTCAGTGGGCGTGGCAAGTGATTTGCGGCGGGTATGGAGATGGAAACATATAGAAGTAGCCAGAAACCAATGTAGGCCGGTGCCCAGTACCATTTGATCTTCTTGCGGCTGATGAAGACGCGCTCGCAGCCATTGGGCGCCTGAAAATCGAACGGCAACAATGGGTTAGTCACAGTTCAATTAAAACACATGCGATCGCAAATTGGTTCGACTAGCGTGGTTCGATTCTAATCCATCATAAGTCTTGAGAGCTTTATCTTATCGCAGCTGCAACCCGTTTGTAACCGCTCAAGGTGTGTTCATGTGTTTTTTAGTATTTGGAATTGGGGGAGAACTGCAGCTGTCGTTGTCGTCGGGGGAATTGGCAAATAGCGCCTAATCAGCCAGTCGATACGATTGCTCAGCTATCTAGCCCCGATTCTTGTATTGCACCACCAAAAATTAGTTAATCTTATCTAGAGGGAAGTCTACAGCAGATACACACACGCAGACACAGCTGTCGTCTAACTGGACTGACTTCCTTCTTGGCTCACCTCATCTGCATCTAACTGGAATAGACCTTTGCGCAGCAGTGGATCCGCAGTGCTGGGACCGTCTGTTGTCGGCGTTATAACGCGACGCCGCACATGTTTGTCGCTGCTCATCGCACTCACTGCCCTTTAACCGGTTTCACTTTAGACTCTCTTCTTGTACACACTCACTCTCAATTTTTCTCTCTCTCACTGACACAAACACACAGACGCTCTCTCGGCAGTGAAGAGCGTCACGATCTGCAGCTCACGACGTTTGTATTCTGACTGATCGAAGCGAATGCTCGCGGTGCGCTACGTTATGGGCAATCGGTTGATGTGTCCATATCTTATCTGCACTCGCTTTGGCTTCGGCTTCGTCTGCGCTGCGCTGCGGGTCGGCTAGACCGGCATATGAACCCGATCGCAATGGGATTAAGAATGTTGCTAATCGGAAATTTAATCGGGAAGGTCTTTGATTAACAGGAAATCAGCCTAGGCCTAGGCATAGGCATAATAAGTTAACAGCTATGGTACTCATAATTGGAATTTACGCACCGAAAAGCTAATTAAGTTTTTTTTTTTAAGAATTGGAAATACGCTGAGGCCTACATATGTTATGTTAAGAATTATAATGTTTATATATTGATTACTTTCGATATATAGCCAATTAAATTTAAATCAAAGAACTGTTTGAAAAAATTCACAAAACAAACAAACTGAGTTTGTTTTAATTATTGCAAGCAATTCCCCGTAGTTAGTTTATTTTCAATGAACACATTTCCAGACAGATGCTAATTATAGTGTGTGTGTGTGTGTGTGTGCGTGTGTTTTTACCTCATGTGGTATGTTTGTTAGAATTCACACATTTGCGTGTTGTATTTGTAAACAAAGCAAAGTACACACGATATCTGTGCAACTCTTTTTCACTCACTCTCACTTACTCTCACTCTCTCTCTTTCTTTCCTACTCTCTTCCTTTTTCTCTGCAAATTTAGTGTCTTAAGCTGCTTTCTAGTTGACCCCTTTGAATCATATTAACTGCACAGTGTGTCGTATCATACATATCTCGTGTCAAAGTTGGCAGAAAAGTTTTGCAAAACTGCAGTCGGACAACCTTTGATGCCGCACGTCCTGCACGGAACACACACACACACACACACGGGGGATTACGAGCAAAACTTTTATTGTTCATAATTTGTACCTTTGAAACTTTTTCCTGTGATTCACTGCACATTTTAGAGCTGCTGTTGCCGCTGCTTTCAGTCGGGGTGCGTCGCGTACTGAGCTCGTCTCCATGTTTGAGCCGGCGTTTATAAGTGGTAAACATTGCGTCGCATACAAATGGAACCGCAATGATGACAATGCGGCTTTTTCAGGTGTTTTTGTTGTTGTTGTCTAGTGAATATAAAATATTCGATCACTTAGTGTTTTATTTGCTTGACAAATGCTTAAATAAATAATAAGCTATTTCGGTTATTGAGTGATTGGTTGATGAACACAGCGTTGCCAACTCAGCTTTTAAAACGTCAAATTTAGCTTTCACTCGCCAAATCTAGCCTTTTTGCATGGTGTGATGAAGAGTAACAAAAATTGCGCGGTTTAAAAGTATGCAATACTTTTCATTTGCCGGCTATTTAAGTAGCGCATAAATTGTAGCATACTTTTGTGCCGTACTCAAAGACACGCCTCACACTCGAAAGAGATTGCATACTTTCGGGCGGCCGGCTCAATTGAATACGTCTGCTCGGCTTACGCAAACGAATTGTATTGCATACTTCTAGCTACGCTTATATGACGTATACGTACGCACATGTCTTAGATGCTGATTCCCTTATAAAAATTGCTCTAATTTACTTGCATTCCACACACACGAAACTGTGTCACGCCCTTCTGCCGCCCCGTGCAAATGCGAACTGATGTTGTCGGCGGGCACACACTCCATGGAGGCCTAGGACGCAAGCACACACACACACAGAAGACACACACACAGACATAGTCACAGGGCGCGCTATGCCGAAGGCGTCCCGCTTGGAATTGAGGGCATTAAGCGGCAAATATCTCACAGAGAGGCGGCTGCCAATCCACTTGGCAGTGTCATTCAACCTGAGGGAGAGCGAGCAAGAGAGACAGCAGCAGCACACACACACATACACGCACACACACACACACACACTAGAGTCTGTGTGTAGTTAGTTGTAGCTGTACTATTTGGTGGCAGCACATGCAGCAGCATTCATTCATTCATGCCTCGCGCTCCACCAATTCGTAAACAAAACGTTCATCCGAATATTGGTCAAAAGGAAATCGATAGAATGAATGCCCCAGAGAGAGAGAGAGAGAGTGAGAGAAAGAGAGAGCAATAAGCAAGTCGTAACTCACTCTGCTGCAACCCGCATCCAGCCGCAAGCCAAGTACAATTGCCATTTAGTATCGACGACGTCTCATTTCGAATTTTACGGCATCGAGTCTTGATTGAGGCTTTTTTAGTTAATATTATTGTTATTTATGCGGGACTCTCCCTGCCTTGGTATGGGTGGAAGCACGCACTGCGTGCCTGCATTCGCGCAAGCGTCGACTCTCACGAAGCGAAGGATAGAGAGGGAGAGAGAGAGAGAGGCAGAAAGAGAGCGCAAGCCAAAAACGCCGGCAAGTCGCCGCAGTGTGTCGTCCTGCTTCGCACAGCATGAACACGAGGGAACATAGAAGACCCCTCCCCCTCCTCCCTTACGCCCCTTTGCGACGCCGCCTTTTGCACAACCAAAACAAAGCGAAAATATGTGTCAGCTGCTTTGCTTGTGCTTTCCTATCCTGCTGGGCTTTCCACTCAAATTCGCGCTGTTTTTGCGCTGCCTGCTGTGTGTCGCATGCTTCGCCAGCACTCGTTGTCACACACACACACACATACAGCGACTCACACACACATACACGTACGGGCGCCGCTTGGCTCAGCGTTTTCATTTAATTTTCAGTTCAGTTTCAGTTAGTCGCAGTTGAACGGTCGTTGCTTTTGGTCGTCTCCTCTCGAGCAGCTCAGCAAGTTCTGAACGCAAAAAAATGTGCTACTGAAACGTTACTCAAAACCTTCTCTCCGCCCCGCTAGCAATCAGAAGAGTGTAAGTGCGTGTATTTCACCGAGTGTGTGTGCGTGCGAATGTGTGCTTCTTGTGCTAGTTTCTGTTTACTACCAATGAATGTTATGGCTTGGCCAAAATAAAAAGTTATAAATTATATAATTTTATAAACCATGAATGTGAATTAAACGCCAGATGAATTGTGAGTGAGAGGGACGAAAGCATAAACAAGAAATAAATAAGAAACAGTCCAAAAAACATTGAATACTTGACACGCTCGAAGCATGTGAGTCGTGGTTGTTGTCCTTGCTAAGTCCATGCTCGTTGCCGTCGGGCCTTTGTTTTTGCTATACAATCCGATACGCAGAAATCACAAACAGTTTATAATGTGAGTATATAAGAAGATATATATTAAATATGACTTCCAAACAAATATACTCTGCATATAATACTGAGAATCATTTTGATTTCTCCAATTCGCGTGAAACGCAATTCCATCGAGCACTCGAAAGTATGCTACAAAATAAATGTCGCCAGACTGAAATTGAATTTCGTTTATCCGAAAGGGTATTTACTCTGACAAGGTCTCATTTGTTCGCGTAATACTCCAAATTACCATCCCCCATTCTCACACATTGGCCACCCATTTGCTTTTATATCCAATCACATGCTGTGCATTCTACGATGATATCATTGGCATTCCACCAGTTCGCCAGTTGCCAGTTGCCAGTGCCGGCACGGAGCGGGTTCGTTGACCAAGCGCATTATCATCGCAATATGAATTTGCGAGTATTGGATGTGCTTATGCCCATATGTTATACTATATACTTGTATGGGCGACACACGCACTCGCACACACACACACACACACACACCATACACTGTCGTGAATCCTCCTCGCGAATGCGTCATTCGGAATACGCTGACTGGGTCGAAAAGTACTGGGAATGGGAACAGTTCCTTTTTTTTGGGGGGGAAAGGGAGAAAGGAGAGTCTGGTCCGGCGACTCTTTTGTCGAGTGGTACAACAAAAGCACGGAAATACAAATAGTCGCACAAAGCCACACTCCGACAACGGAGTTTTACAGGCATTATGAGATTCCGGACAATGACACAAAAGCAGCCGCAGAAACCACGGAAAAGGGGCCACATAAGTAATTACAACTTAAAGCTAGATGAGCAAACAGAGAGCAGCCCAAAAATGCTTAGTCAATTTAGAAAATGTTCTTGGTTTCGCTGTTTACTTTCTGGAGGAGTTCATTAAAGCTTTGCTTCGCTGTTTGTCTTTGGGCATTCATTAGCTTGACGCAGCAGCGACACAATTTGAATTTGAACAAAAAGGATACAGCATATGCATAAATCCCCTGCCCCGCCCACAGTCTAGGCGTGACTGCTTTGTTGAAAATCATAAAAATGTTCAAGTATTAGACGCGTCAGTAGGCTGCGCAATGCGTCGCATCGGCGCAGCTGTCGATGCTGTCGAGTGTCTGCCATACGCGATTGTGTTCTGCTACTCCCACTGGCGCAGACAATGCGTATACGCACTGTGACACAGACTCGCTGGTGCGTGCATGTCGAGCTGAAGTGGGTAGAAGCAGGAGAAGGAGAAGGAGCAGGAGGAAGCGGCGCCATTGCCTAGGGATTTCTGCTTTTTAATGAAGTCATGTCAAGCATTTGCCGATTTGCCAGTGATTTATGAGCAGCTGCCTGACGCCTGCCGCCATTTACCTTTCACATTCACACGATTCACACAATTCAGGTGAATCCCCCACTCTCCTCATGGCTGACAACGACAGCATCAATCAGGCCCTACTGCCATGCATCGCTTGCCACGGTAATTGCTGTGAAATTCCTGTCCATAATCCAGTTAACAGGATTAGCCTGATTGGGCGCCAGCTGCAAAAACACACGTTGCCAGTTGTCGTTCTTCATTTTTTGCATTCCTCGCCAGCATTTTCATTCGCTTTAAAGTCTTTGCTCTTTTTTTAATTAAAGCGCAGTAATTGCGTCACGCTCCAAGTTAATGCTATGGTAACTGGCGAAAAATGGGCATCATTTCTAAAAAAAAAAAGAAAAAATTAAAGAAATTATGTAAATAAAATGCACGAAAAAGAAACAAGCGCGAAACGTCGAAGTGACCCATAAACAAAATTTATTCCATTTAAAAATCGATTGATATTGAAGAAACTTTCGTAAACATTAAGGTCCTGAAGGAGAATTTAATAGGTAGCTGCCAAGTTTGCCAGTCAATGAGTAAAGGGTCAAGTTATCGCACTTCCCAGAAGGACGCTGGGAAGTGCAACTGTTGGTGTCCTTCTCAATTAAAATGCTACTTTTTTCCGAGAAAATTAAACACCAAGGCAGACACACACAGAGATATATATTCAGACACACACAGATACACCACAGCGCAACAGACACACCTACACCCCGAACCGAGAACGCATCTCTGCATTTTCTTAATTCTTCTCTGTTGAGCATTTTTCTTGTTTTCGCATCGCTTTGTCTTCTCTGCTTCCACTGTGGCATTTAATTAATTACCAACTTACAACTGCGTGTTCGCAAGGTAATCGGGAATATGAGGGAAGCGAAAAAACGCAGAGAACGCAGTGGAGAATCCAGTGCAAACAGCAGGAGGGGGAGCGAACATTGGCGTGCTGGCGGGAAAGGTCAGCAGAAACGCCCTGTTAATGTTTAATCCTGCGGAATAAAACATTTAATAAGCCGCTTTCAAATGGCAACAAAAATAATATATTATTATTACATCCTTCATAATAGGGTTTTCTATACACCCATTGCGAACGGTAACAATAAAGCAGAGTTTTCAGATAAACACGAAATGCGAGTGTCATAAACGCAAAGAGTGTAATCTGAGAAAAACAGCAGTTGGCGAAGCTTACATGCTCTTCAGGCTATGCTCGCTATATGCGATATGGTATCTATGGTATTTGCTATGCTCTCCATTTATGGTATGTGATATCTTTATGACATGTTCCATAAATCATAATGCCTCTATTGGAGTATGATTTATGCTAGCTTAGTCACGGTTATGAGGCGATTGATGTTTATATTTCATCATAATCAGAAACTCCCGTTTCGGTACCCTGTTAGGCACATGATATAGACTGGCAAACTGACTTATTTCGGCAGAAAAGCTACCTATTACCATGGGCCATATACGCACCAAAATTCAGACAGATAAACCTACACTGAAATACTTTAACAGAGAGAGACATGCAGACAAGTCTTTATTTTTCATTTCTATATTAAAGTTATGCTACTCTCTCTCTCTCTCTCTCTGTAAGAGTATAATGCTTGCACACATCGTTCGCATAAACAGCAGAACAAATAAAAGTAATGCACATCCGTCAAGTGAACCGCAGAGCAAAGTTCAACTTCAGATATCACGGTGGCAGCTCAACCCGCCACGCAATCTGGCAACCTCGCAACCTCGTCGAGTGCATTGCCATCTGCACAGACAGCAGAGAGATGGACAGACAGCAGACAGAAAGGCATAAAGATAGAAAGGCAGACAGACAGACAAACAAAGAGAATGACTTTAATTTCGACCAATTTGGCATTGAAGAGCGCGCTCAGCATAACAATATCCCTTGCCAAGTGCAGCTACTGCTGCATGCTTGGATTAAGCCGGGATTCATGTGCAGCTGCCCCTCTTCACCCTATTTGAGCTTGTGCTATCAATGTTGCTGCTTAATGGCGCTTCGCTTAACCCATAAACTGACCTCCGACCGTGAGCACGAGCACACTTGGAATTGAGACATCCTCGTGCCCATCGCCTTGTCTCATCCTGTCTCCTCAGGGCACAAACATAAGCCGCAAGGTAGCAATGTTTTATATATCCAGCCATGAAAGACCAACAACAACATTGAGACCACATTGATTGACGGGCTCATTCAATTTGTGGGCTGTCCCAGCCACCTCCCACTCTCCAACTCTCTCTCGCTCCCCCTGTTTGAATCTTCTGCTAGTCAGCAAGTCATTCAGTGTATCGTTTAGTGGCCAGCAACAATGACGGGTGTCCAGTCCACACACACGCACAATCACACACCCACACACACACACACACACAGAAGAAGTATTTGTGCAACGTGTCCCAAAGGAAAACTTCCTTTGTAGCCAGTTTTTCTCGTCGTTCTTCGTTTCAGTTGTCATCTGCACAGCCAATGACTTGGCAAACAGGTAACGTGGGAACATGCGAACGTGGGAGCGTGGGAACGTGTGACTATGGTACAGTGGGTCCTCAGTGCTCGGGTGCTCGGGGTCCAGCAGGTGTGCGGACGACGCTAAAAGCTGCACTTACCGTCGCAAAACCTTGAAACATGGCCACATTTAAGTTCTGGCCACAGGCTTAATTAAGTGTCTATTAGGAGGCCAGCTGGGAAATCCGCCAGGCAGCCCCGTGTCTATGCCTGTTTGCATGTATGTGTCTAAGTGCCTCTTAAGTGGAGGGTGAGGGGTCATATTAAGCTCATTTGCGGAACGTTGGCCAGTGCGGTGGCCTGACATCAATTGAACTTCCCCCCTACACAAATCTGGGTTTTCCATACACCTCAAACTGCGTAAGCACTTAGTGTGCGTGTAAAGGCGTGTGTGTGTGTGGGTGTGTGGGTGTGCATGCGGGTGTGCTGCATGGAAGGACGTCTATCTGAAATTGTATTGAAATCCTTTTAACGCCATATCTAAAATTTATGTGCTTGCCAAATTGAATTATTGTGCAAACTCAATTTTGCACGAAATGCGCTTGGGCGGCTTGCTTACAATAAAGCAGAAAGAGAGAGAGAGAGAGAGAGAGAGAGAAAGGGAGAGACAAAGGGATAGAGGTAGAGTGACATTTAGGGTGCACGCCCACCAATTAGATGGGCTTGTGCCGTGCACCATATGCAGCTCACACAGGGTGTGCCGGCCAACGTGAATTTCATTCGATTACATTAAAAGTGTGTCACAAAGGCCTCCAACAAACGGAGTAAGCCCGACTGTCAGTTACCCTTCAGCAACAGCTAAACTAACCCAACTCACTCTGAAGTTTACTCCCACTCAGTCATGCCGCCTAATCCAATTGATTATTTAAAACGCGCCTCAATGCAAATCAAATTAAACTTTCAGTAAATGTTTTTCTGTTTTCAACTTATAATTAGGCAGCATAAGCTGCTCTAATTAGCTCGAATTGAATTCAAAATGTACAAATGGCTTTCACGCGAAATTCTCTCTAATGAGGCTTTAGGTTAACCCAATCGCAACTCATTAAAATTGCATTCAAGTTTCGTAATTAGATCTACACCCGATTTTATCCAATAAAAAATTGCTAAAAAATTTATAAAAGAAAAAAACCCAAATGAAAATGGCAAATGGAAACTGGCAACAGCAACTCGATTTCAATCGGTCTCTAACGAGTTTTTCCACTCGACCAGCTGCTGCACAGAGTGTGGGAAAGAGAGAGAAAGAAAAGAAAACTTTTGCATTTTTTATGCCTTCTTTGCTGTTGCTGTCGCAACTTAATTTTTGATTTATGAGCTCAAGGCGGAACACCTTAACGACAAAATGGAGCGAGAAAGGAAACTCCTTGCCAATCAGCATTCAAATTCCAGCATACCCTGTTGTGAACGGGCTTAAATGGGTTGATTAGTTGAGCATGTAGGGCTAAAGAATGATATATGTAGTTTTCTCCTCTTATTTAATTTTCTTTTTCAATTTTTTACAACTGTATGTTACTGATGAGAATCAGTGTATCATATATATATTGTGGTTCACATCTATCTATCTATCTATACTTCTTACCCTCCTATCTTTCTATCGTTATACATAATTCTCCGTCTGTTTTACCATCTATCTACCCAACTATCTATCTATACATCAATCTATCTTTCTATCTACCCAACTATCTATCTATACATCAATCTATCTTTCTAAAGATCTATCCATCTACAAAATTTCCTTACACAGTTTTCTGTAAATTAATCTTATGATCTCTTTGTCTATCCAGTTATTTTTTAATCTTTATACACCGCTTTACCTATCTATCTTAATACATCTTACACATCTCATCTTTATAATCAGCTACTGTATCGTTTCGTTCATACATCTTACCAGTTGCTCAGCTATCTATCCAACCTATATTCTTTTATCTACTTATATGCATTTGCCTTTCCATTCTTCTGTCCATCAGTCTACTGTTCTGATTGTTTAAGTACTTATCGCTCTATCTTCTTAAACTGTTTATTCACTGTCTATCCACTGCCTGCCTATATCATGTGAATTAATTACACTGCAAATAATTCCCTCTCTCTCTCTCTCTCTCTCTCTATAGAGGATAACTGCCAGTCGAGCTGACTCAACCCAAGCTCAGCTTCGTCTGCTTAATTTCTACTTATATCTCTTGTCACATTTGTTTCCCCACAAATGTCTCCACACTCACACACACACACACGCACACTCTCGCAGAGGAAACAGTAATGAGGCACGCATCAATCAAACGAGCATTGTAGCCTGGCCTGGCCTTGCTGTAACTGTGAATAATAATCATAATATTCACAATATATTCACAACATAATCGATTATCGGCAGAATCTGTGAAACGAATACTAAATTAACAAATGACGCCGTTGCCAGGCCGAAGATAACCTGATGAATATTGTTATTGTTATTGTCACGCTGTTGTAATAATCACTCAGGTGAAGCTGGAGCCAGGTGGGTGTCAGTCGTGGGTGTTGTGCTGTGAGTGAATGCTGTGATTATTATTATAACACACTCGCATAAGTGGAAAATCAACTTCGATTTCAGGGCATGTAATTCTCGATGAAAAATTAATTATATAAATGGAATTAATATTTAACGCGGCTTGTTCTCTCCAAATTGATTTTACAGTTTATAATGAACGAGCAACTTTATGGTATGTTGGCAGAGCGAGGGAGGTGGGGAATTATTTTCCATTCTAATGGAAATAAAAAATTATGCATAATCAGAAAAAAAGGAGGAGGAGAGACGGTGGCAAGTGGGACAATGGC
Organism: Zaprionus indianus; assembly: GCA_018904595.1. Taxonomy (NCBI): domain Eukaryota; kingdom Metazoa; phylum Arthropoda; class Insecta; order Diptera; family Drosophilidae; genus Zaprionus; species Zaprionus indianus. The sequence continues at coordinate 4,667,858 of JAEIHA010000171.1, read as the reverse complement.
CAGTGGAACGGGGCTTTGGTTGCCTTGGGGCCACACAGAGAAAGCAGGGGAAACAACATGAAATTAGATTCAGGAGAAGGAATCGCCAGTCAGGCGTTACAAATTTGCCATCATATCACTCGGGAGTCTGGCCTCAAGTTAATTTGACGCACAGTTTGTTGCAGCAACAAAACAATCTTCAGATTCCCCGTAAGATTCCAAAGCCCAAGAAATAATGATAACATGGTCGGGGCATAGGCTGAGACAGGCAAATTGTGGCCAACGATTTGCGGCCCTGTCTGGCTTCCCTGTCGAGCCCAAAAGACGAGAAGACGAAAAGTCATTCGCCAAAATGTCTAAGAAAAGTTTTTTCTTAATATAAAGTGGATGGAGCTGAGGGCGAAGTAGCTGTGCAGGAGCGAAGCGCTCTCGTAAATCTGTAAACATTGAATTGGGCACGCGCTGCGTATACGTAATATGAGAAAATAATTGCTGCGTAGCAAGCGACGACAACAATGCGAGTAAATTGCTTTTGAAACGAGCAAACACACCCACACCTACAAACACACACACACACACACACACACACCGCGACGCACTCTACACCTCCCCATAATGGGCTTGATGAATTTGCAAAAAGATTTTAGAAAATAACCACAAAATGATTTCATTTAACGTTGTTTCTGCTTTGCCTCCCACTTGGCCTTGTGGCCAAATGAATTGACTGCCAAAGTCTTGACTCAACTCAATGCCAAATCAGCAGCAGCAGCAGAGGCAGCAGCCTAAGCAGTCTTAGGGCCCAATAGCTGCCACTGTCCGCACTCACCTTGGCAATAAATCATGATCAAACAGCGCCAGCCGAGAAGTTTATTGAAAATGTAATTTCCTAAATTTTAAGTTATGGCCCATGAAAGGGTTGCCCATAGAGAAAGAGAGGGACAAAAAGATGAAGAGAGCGAGAGCGAGAAGGAGACTGGCTGTCTGTGCAGGCTGCTGGCGTTCTGTTTAAACAGGCGGTAATAAGAGCATCCTGCTGGCATACAGACAGAACGTGCAACTGTTTTTATAGCTCGCCCTGCCGCAGGCACACAGCAAAGTGTCGTAAAAAACTAGCAAGAGAGGGGGGGGAGCGGGGTGTGTATGTGTGACAGGTGTGCCTTGTATGCATAAGATACATTTGTCAAGCTTGTTTGCCTTCGCCCCCTGTCTGCCTGCGGCTGCATAAGGACAACACAGCTGTCACTTTGCATACCCGTTTCGCACGTCCTGCCGCAGCCAATTCCCAGCCTGCCACACACACACACGCACACATGTGTGTAAATTAGTTGAAATAGTTGCCTGCCTGCCAGTCTGCCTGCTGCGTAAGGGTATTTGTGATGCGAATTGTATTTGTCACGTTCTCCCTTCCACAAATCCTTGAGTCGCAACAAAAATAGCATCGCCAGCAGTGGCAGCCTGGGGCTGCTAGTCGTGTTTTTAATTGCTTGTTGGAAATTATATACCTCTCAGTACAGCTTCCCTTTTGCCTTCGCCCCACACACACTCACCATTCTGTAACTAAAAGTTATTTGCTTTCATAGCTAAAAGTTGCTCCAGCTGCAACCTCAAATCTAATTGGTATGTTTCGGATTGTTTTATGCCAGTTGGCAATTGGGCAATTGTTTAAATCATTTTGTTGTGCGTGTGTGTGTGTGTGTGCAGCTGAGTATTGTTTCATTTGTGGTGTCCATTTCGTGACAGGGTTAAACCAGCCAATAGTAAACCAGGCCATGAAGCACAAAGCTGTTGAAGCCTGCACAAAGTGCACCACACAAAAACTGTTGCCTACTTTCGAGCTTAACATGACAATCAATGGAGTTTAATTCAGTTGTAGAAGCCATAAATATATACAATAAAATTTATATATATTGAAAAGTACAAATAAACAATAATCTCTTTTTAACATATAATTATAGATATATTAGCATATATTATATATTATATTATATATTATATATAGTTCGTTGCAATTCTAATCACAACTTTTCTCATTTGCTTCTTTAATTGCAGCACAAACTTCAATCCCAACACCGAACAAAGTGCTGCTTAAGCTAGTTTAGCTTAAATTCCTGTACCGCAAACACTCACACACACACTTAACTTGTCGAGCTGTCTGTGTGAGTGTGTACTCGCGCTGATTGATGCAAAACTTTGTGGTGTCGCTTCAATTAATGCGCTGAGTAAACGTGTGTGTGTGTGTGTTTGAGCACGCGTATAATTAATATTGTTGAAATTGAAAAAGTTGTAGTTTTAATTGATTGATAGATACACGCGCTAGTACACATAGTAACATTGAGAAGAAACTTTAAAGGGGTCTGAAGGGGACGCCCCCGAGACACGCCCAACACGAACTATATCCGCCTTTTCCGCAGCGTTGCAAAGTGCTCTGCGGATGCATTTCATTTGGAAAGGGGCCCGACAAAGACAATACGGAGGGTTTACGGAGTGCTTTGGCCCGTTTACGCAACAGAACGGGCCCCTCAATTCCACAACCGCCGCAACCCACACCGCCTGCCTCACCATTGCCCTCCAACGCCAACGCCAACGTCCACGCCCACGCCGGCACCAGCAGCGGCAGATATACCGCCCACAGTGCCCAACCACTGCCTTCCACTAACCCGCTCATCGGTCCAGATCCCGCCCAGCAACACCAGCAGCAACAGCAACACCAGCATTATCAACATCCCCACGCAAAACCCGCAGAGGGAGAAGGCGCTGCCACTGCCATCGCTAGAGCTCGCGGCAACGCCCGATGTAGAGAAGCAGCAGCCAGCGATGGCAACCACATCAATGGCCTCGCCCATCATGTGAGTACAATTTAATCATTCATACATATGCAGCTCGTTTTACGGCCTAATGCTAGCGCACCTGCGAGGGCTTCCCAGCAAACGACCCCTTCAAGGCGGGTGGATTGTCGCGCACACATGCTGCAAGTAATACAGATAATACTCTAAGCACCGACGGCACTGTTGGAGTCACATTAACTAAGCCAGCTAGGCAGCTTAAGTGTCGTTCTAAACTAAGTTCCTAACTCTCTCTCTGACGGCGAATTAAAATTCACTTAGCGCCAAACAGTAGACAACGTTTTTTTTGCAAAAAGAAAATTTCCCCTGAACGCGAATTAAATTCCCTTAGGCGCTTAAAAGAAGGCAGTACTTTTTGTTGGAAATAAATTGCTTTCATTAATATTGAAATTTTCCTTATTTATAATTATCATATTCATTATCAAAATCATATTACCTGTCAGTCATATTACCTGTCAGTGTGGTAGAACGCTATTGTACTCATCGTAATTTCCAAACAAAAACTGTTATACGCACCTGTTAACATAAGTTGGGAAAGCTGGCATTGATAGCTGAGCGCACTTTATTGTATTGCTGCCTTCACAGTTTATTTCATAGTGTTTTATGGGGTTGTACAGCACGTTTCACTGATTTTATAGACTGTTGTAATTTGATTTGCGCCAACATTTCACTTTATAGTCGAACAAGTAGGCGGCGAGAAGCGAAGAAACAAAAGCCATTTAATTGCTTAACAACATTTTACCATTAGACTTAATTGAATCGCTGGGCCAAATAATAACGATAAGTGGAAAAAGGACGAAGGTAACCGAAGGGGGGAAACAGCGCCACAGACACTTCAGCTGAAGTATCTGTGTCGCAGCAGGCGGGAGGGGAGCAGGTGGTGATAAAACCAGGAGAATATTAAACGCCAGACATAACATGTTAATGAATTTTAATGAGAAATAATGAGGATTGCTTTCCACGCCACCAAAGCTCATGCATTGCAATAGACAAACCACTTCAAAAGGGCGAGCTAGCAGCACACACAGATAGAGATAGAGTGAGATAAAGAGAGGGAGAGACAGAGGTGGGGCATGTGGGCACTGGGGAGCACTTTGCAATGACAGCTTGGATTTGCGACTTAATTAAGGCGCTGAACTGCCAACCACATTTGCCGCAATGTTTTGCATGCGCCAACTGACAAAATTTTACCAAGGCTGCCATCAATAACAGACAAACAATGAACTGAAGCATGGTTAGGTGTGCGTGTCTGTGTGTGTGTGTGTTTGCACAAGGTATACCGAGATTCGCATTGCCAATGTGCCATTTGCAGAGCTGCCAAGTTGCCAAGGTAGAGATGTTCATGCATGAAATCAACTAAAATATTTTTTTTTTTTTTTTTTTTTTTTTTTTTTTTTTTTTTAAACAAAAATATTAATTTTTTATTTGACTAGTACACTATTACCCAATTGGGCAACTTAACCTAATCTGTATGTATAAATCTGTTATTGAGTTCTGTGGAATTCACAGAGATTATTTGGTAAGTGTATTAGGGAGGTGGAATGTTTATGGACTAATATGTGTATTATATATTTGCAAGGAACTCTGTTATGTCAAGTGCCGTTCAACTAGGTCTTGAGGGTGGTGTCGTTTTAGTCTTCTCTTTCTGTTCCTTTGACTGGCATAACTCTCAGCGGCCATGCTAAGTCGCTTGGCTAGGGTATTTGGATGAGATTGTAGTCGCTCGTTATACTTTTTCGCTATCACCAGAATTTTGTCTCCAATTTTTGGCACCTTCAAGTCACGTTCAATATCTCTTGTCCTCATATACCAAGGGGCACCCGTGATCTTCCTTAAAGTTTTAGCCTGGAGGACTCGAATTTTATTAAGGTGCGTTTTGGCAGCGATTCCATACACTTGTATAGCGTAAAATAGGCCAGGCGCTAAAATACTTTTTATAAATTCTAATCTTGTTAGAGAGAGAGTTTGTTGGAAGCAGCAATTAGCCATGACATCTGAGAAACCTTTTTCTTAAAAAGAGTGCTGTATCGCCGTAACATGCCTTCCGAAGGTTAAGCTTCTATCGAGAATCACTCCAAGGTATTTGTAAGAAGATTTATGATCAAGCACCCTTCCTTTAAGTGAAACAGGAAGGCAACTGCTTATCCGGTTAGTAAATGTAACATTTGCACATTTGTCAGCATTAATACAGACATTCCACATATCTGCCCAGTTCTGAAATGCATCCAGGTACTCCTGCAGAGCTCCTGACGCCTCGCTGATACTGGAGCTTTTTGTAAGAATCGCGGTGTCATCAGCATATGTCGCGATCAGCACATCTTCCCGGACTAAACCAGTGACTGCTGTCTGGGTGGGCATGTCCGCGGTGAAAATAGAGTACAAAGTGGGGCCAAGCACACTTCCTTGAGGAACTCCCGCTTGTATGACTTTAACGGACGATTTAAAACCATCTGTCGTTACACAGAATGTACGTCCTATCAAAAAGCTCTTTACAATCTGGAATAGTTGTGGTGTAAGGATTTGTTTTGCCTTGTATAAAAGTCCCTGATGCCACACTCTGTCAAAAGCTTGTTGGATATCCAAGAAAGCTGCAACCGCATACTCTTTCATTTCAAGGGCTTCTAGCGCAAAATTTACAACTCTGTGGAGTTGCTCAGGCGTGCCATGTTGAGTCCGAAATCCGAATTGGAAGTCAGGGATCGCCCTTTCTGCAGCCTCGACATCCCTCAGTCTGTTGAGGATCAACCTTTCCATAATTTTGCCAAGAGTAGGCAGGAGACTAATTGGCCTATACGAGTCTACCTCTGTGGGCTGCTTTCCAGGTTTCAGTATTAGAATTATATTAGCAGACTTCCAGACTTTAGGGAAGTAACCTTCATGAAGAACGCTGTTAAAAATGATAACTAGAAACCGTAAAGCTTGATCTGGCAAGATTCGTATAGTTCTGTTGTCAAGAAGGTCATGACCCGGAGCTTTTTTTGGCTTCAGCATAGCTACGATTTGTTTAAGTTCGTCTAGGGTTACAGGATCTGCTGGTAGCGCCATTTGAAATGGCGTATCAAGAGATTCCGCAACGTATTGGCAATGATTTGCATCGGCAAATGCGTGCGGCGTAAAACGTTGCTCTAAGTTGCTTGCAAATTCTTCGGCTTTTTCCTGTGAAGTACGACACCAACCACCAGAAGAACGTCTTATAGCAGATTTCTGAGAAGCCTGGAACTTAAACCTTTTTGTGATTCTCCATAGCGAGTATTTGGAGGAGATAGCATCTGGGTCCAAGTTCTCCAATAGGTCGTCTATTTGGTGCTGTTTACTGAGGGTCAGAACTTTGTGAAGACGATTACATAACCTTCTGTAAATCCTCTGGATACGGGCATCTCCAGTTCTGGCGAGTTCCCTTCTGACTCGTCTTTTTAGGCGCAGGAGGTCAACTATCACAGAGGGTAGACGCTGCGTAAAAGCTTGTGGAAAACTCGGAGCAGCATGAGCTGCTGCTTGTTTAAGGTTTTCCATAAATATGTTTATTGCATTGTCAATACCTTCTGGTCCTTGAATTTCCATGCTTAGGTCGATCAGTTCAGACAGGTGATCCTTAAAAGCCACGACATTAGTACCACGGGAAAGTAAACTGGGGCGTTGGGGCTTGTTCACCGGATTAGCATGTAGATCAGCTAGCAAAGGGATGTGATCTGAAGATAGATCGTGCAGAGTACGGATGGTAAATCTCTGAATGGAGTAGCCCTTGGTTACAAAGAAATCCAGAGCGGATGGAGCTATCAGCGTGTTTGAGGAGTAAAATGTTGGCTCTCCTGTTGCCAAAATTTGGTAATGGCCATTTGCGACTACTTCTTGTATGAGTATGCCTCTTGAGCAGGCTCTAGTGTTACCCCACCAGCTGTGTTTGGCATTGTAATCTCCGCCTGCTATAAATTTGTCGCCTAGCGTAGCAAAAAGAGACTCAACATCAGCTTTTATCAAACGCTCACTGGGTGGAAGATACACAGATGCTAATGAAACCGATCCTTCTGAAGTTTGCAGTTGCACACTCGCTATTTGCATGTTGATGGCTGAGATTGGAGGCAGGGGAAAATGAATTAAGGCGGAGCGCACGATGACAGTGGCACCTCCTCTACTGTTTCCACTGGGGTGGACGGCATGGTAGCTTGTGTAACCAGGTAGAAAGATGCGCTGTCCTTCCCTCACATGTGTTTCCGTGGCAAACATGATATCAATTTTTTGCATGCTTAGAAAATATCGAAGTTCCTCAGAGTTCCTAGCTAGTCCACGAGCATTCCACAATCCGATTCTAATTATAGATTGACTCATTTGGAAGACCGTGAAATGAGAACCTGAACCAGTTCACGAAAAGCCTTGTTGGATTCCACAGTCTCTTCAATAAGTTTGAACATTTTGTCCATTCTCGAGTTAATATCCCTAATGGCATTTTCTAGCAATTGGAACTTTTTGCCAAGGCCTAAATCTTCCGGAGATTGCTGGTCTCTCTGCTGCTGTGGACTCGTATATGATCCAAATTGGGGACCATTGGACCGAACAATATCAGCGTAAGAGGTAGTGCTTCTGATAGTCTCATGGGGAATGAACCCACGAGAAAATGTGTCACCTTTTTTAGTACTAACGGAATTTCCACTAGCAACAAAGGTAGGGAGCCTTGGGTTTGGCTTGAGCTTCTTAAACTTTTCCATTCTGACGGGGCAGACTTTCTCCGTAGAAGCATGATCGCCACCGCAGTTGATACACAAATAATTGACGCTCGTGCAGGATATAGTTGCGTGGGGGCCAGCACACTTGCCGCAGACTGGGTCCTGGAGGCAATAGTTTTTGGAGTGCCCGAAAATCTGGCATCTCATGCATTGAAGCACTTCGTTCCTGCGACGCGCACGTTCTATGGTGACTCTGTGTCTACCAAGTTGCGTTACCTTCAAAACTTCCGAAATTTTTGGAGCTTGTTTTAAGTTAACAAAGAAGATATTTTGCCTGGACTTATGATTGAAATTCGTTTCGTCATCAGTATCACAAACATCCTCGTTATGCCAGTCTCCTTTTCTCGGACAATATATATTGAGAACTTTGTAACCAAGGTCAGCAAAAGCATTCTCAATTTGTGCCTTGGGTACACTTGCGTGCATTCCCTTTAGTACAACTCTGAAGGGTTTGTCTTCTTTAAGTTGGTGATGCCAAAACTTGCAATTAAGGGAAGTTAATTTCCTAACCACAGCACGGAAAGCATCAGAGTTGGTTGTGTAAATACGTGACACGCCGAATTTCGAGGTTCTTATGGTGTAATTATTTGCACCTGCAGACGAATTCAATGCCTGTTCCAGTGAGTGGGTGTTGCTGATGTTTGGAACACTAATAGCTGGAGGCTTGTGGACCGTATTTAGAGACAGCCTGCTTCTAAAATCGGCAGCTGGAGTAGTTTCTACTTCATCAGGAGAATTTACAGAAAGGTCTATTTCCATTATTTTATCTTCTTCTTCAGCTAATGCCGCAAATCGGTTATTACTGAGCAAAGACGAGGAGGGTTTTGACTTCTGAGGCTGAGAAGCCTGCTTCTTAGTTTTCTGATCTGCTTGAACAGAATTAAAGATTCCTTTACGTTTTCTGCCTGATTGGAACTGGAACGGACAATTCTTTATACCATCGCCCATTTGATTGATAAGAGGTGCAGTTTCAGGAATCGTTGGTATTCCGAGAGACATTAATGGGGACGAATTAGAACTTGCAGCTACTACATTGTAGGAGTTGGTAGTAGAACAGTTAGCTTGGGTCGTGGAGATTGAGCAGGTGTTACTGCTAGGTGTTGCCATAGAAGTAGAGCACGCTGCTTGTAGCGGTAAGATATCTCTTGATAAAGATGAGTTCTTAGTAATTAATGAACGAATTTCTGCAGGGCTTGCACCAGCAATTTTTCTCATCTCAACTAGTTTTTCGCTAGTGAGGCTTGATGTTTTAGTCTCCATTGTAACAACAAATTCAGCCTCTCGCTTGCGCAAAGCGCAGGGCGAGGGGCGTACAAGCACCGTTGCGGTTGAGCTATCTATGGTAAGTACCGTTACTGCGAGTCACCACCGCTGTGCAGTGGCTAAAAAGAGATATTGTGCAGGTGCACAATTAAAAATAGGCTTGAAAATCGCGAATTACCAAAACCGAGAAAATAAAATAAAAATTTTATTTATCACACGTGACAGCAAAGGCGAGCTCGACGAACACATATGCAACTGAATTTCACAAGCGCATTAAAGTCTGCTACAATAAAATTGAATACACTTTTCCCTTAGGGAATTTTCAATTTAAGAATGATTTCTATATAATTTAGTGTTTGCAAAGCTGCATAAAAATGATTGCAGCAATACGTATCTTGCACTTGTATTTATAGAGCAAACAGTTTGCTGGCAATCTGCCTTTTAACGAAGCACTTTCCTTTGCGGCACGCACAAAAGTATGCTACAATAAAACTAACTTGGCCCCCATTGTATTTTGTGTTTAGTTTCATTTGGCAAAGTTTAAATTCAAGTTGAGTTCAAGCAGAGTTTGCTGAGTTTATTTAGCCACATTGCGCCGCAGTCGAATGCTGCCAGGCTTAGCTCTTCTTCTCGAATCCCCCTTCCCCCTTGTATTTAGCATTGTCCCAGCTGGCGCACATTTTCATCGGACTGCTGAGTGTAATTTCCGTGGATTATTCTGGCAAATTACTTATTAAAACTCTTGAAGCCGCCCCCGATGCGTCGAAAGGACCCCGTTGACTACTCAAATTGAACTCAATTATTTGCGAAACAATGCTGATCAACTGTTTTTGTTTCAAATTGCCAACAGTTTGAAGAGCCTAATGACAATTTAGGCAAACGAAAGTTTGCCCCATGTAAACAAGGTTCTTCATTAAGTTAAGTGTGCCTGAATAATTAAAACAGCAAAACAGGGCTGTCGATTTTAAAGCTGACTTAGTCGTAGACATAACATGAATATATACAAGTATATATTTATTTTTGGGGCAGCATTTTTCGACTTTATTGTTGTTCATGTCACGCGTCACGTTTCGCCTGCAATCGGATGCTTTTCTTTGCTTTTCTTTCTTCTCTTTGCTTTTCCTGTCGTTACCAAGTACTGCAAATGGAATTCGAAATTTCGGAATTTTGGTATTTTATGCTGATTGTCCCTGTGGGGAAGGGGAAGAAGAGGACGAAGAGAGGGGCCGAGTTCTTGCATTGTAATTTCACCTGACCAAGTGGAAATTTGGCATTTGCGGCGCGCGTGGAATGTAATCGGATTAGCTACGAGAGTTTGCTATTGCTATTGATTTATATCTGATAAGCCTCGATTCTAATTAAGCTAATTGAGAAGGCCAGAAGAAAAATGTCAATTCGATTGACTCATAAATCTGTCACGAGCGGCAGCATTCATTCAACTCGATGCGAGCCTCGAAGCTCGACTCGAGTATTTATTTGCTGTGCATAATTTATGAGTGTGCGCAGACTGCCGTCTCAGTCAGCCCTGACAGCCGCAACCGCACCCGGGGCCCCCTCATTTCCCTCTCTGCACCAATCACTGTTGTCTCCGCTTGTCCCCGACGCACACTTTGAACTCGACACGATTTGGAGGAGGAGGAGGACGAGCAACACCCCCGAGGGAATTCACACTAAATCAGTCTCGCTCGAACTGATCAAATAACATAAACAAGTTAGCTTCGGTAATGCACTCCGATTGGAGCGCAAATACAGTTCTTAGCCAACGTTAACGGCTCGCTTTGATCCTTGAGACCCTTTAACCTCTCGCCCTTGCCACGTTGCTGCCCACACTCTGGCAAGTAGCTCCGCTGACAATTGTGCGCCTCTTTGATTTATTTGATTGACGTCTACAGCACAAACTGTCGACAGTTTCTCACACACAGCCCACTCCACTCCCCCTTTCCCCCTCCCCTGCCTCTTCTACTCACACAACACATTCAATTTTGCCTGAGAAAGCATTACGCATTTCCCTGGGAGAGAACTTGAGCAAAGCAAAGGCAAAAGTTTCTCCGTAAACACTGTGGTTGCCCTTTTCAGTAAGTGGAAGCAGGTAAAAATTACAAGCGAAACAAGTAGCGATAGAGGGAAAAAAGTGGGAAAGGGGTAGCTCCATTCGACTCTGGCATATTTTATTCTTGCAATGACAGTGCCAAGATTGACAGCGCGCTTTATAAACAACTTTCAGCTCATTTCAACTGTCGGCGGCAGACGAATGTCGAAAGGTTCAGTTTCATTATTCAGCAAGTAGCTGCTCATAATTAACCCGAGAAAAGAGCAGTTCAGTTTGCTAAAGCGATACTTGGGGAATACTTTATGATAGTAAGGCAATGTGGGTTGGCAAGAGGGCCATGTCTGCCAAGTTTCATGGAAATAACTGCAAAAAGAAAAGAGTTTTGCCTTCAAGAACTTTTAGCCACATTTTCTAGAGATAGTTAAAAGAAAGATATATACAATTATATTTATATATCTATAATACATTTATAATAGGTACATTTACTGGCTAAATAACTTACTTTCTTAGTCCTCATTTAATTATTAATAATTCCAAGAGCTGTTGGCTCGACCTGATTGCTTATTCCCTGCAGAGAACCCAACTGAGCTCGATTTAAAAATGGCTACGACCTGAATTCAATGCATAATCAGAGCTATGACTAAGATAATTGAAGGCACATTAAATTGTAATGCATAAATTGTTTTCTGGCCCCGGCCGCGTAATTTGTTTACGCTCAGTTCGGCCTGGAAAAACGGAAATTGAATTCCATAAACTTTGGCCAGCACCGGGTCCGGGTTCAGGTCTGTGAAGAAGAGCAATTAGTGGGCCACCAATGGGACTGGCCGGTTGGGGTCCCAGAAGGCTTGCGACACTGTCGAATGGAAACGGGGCCGAAGTTGTTCATGGAAATGGGGTCGATAGCGACAACGACAACGACGACGTGGACGTCGATGCGTCAGCTGGAGAAACCCAAAACCAAGAAACTTTCTACATAGGAATGGGGGAGGAGGAAAGGCAGGCGCCTTGTCAAAGCTGATGTTGTGCGAGTTCTGGCTGTTTGTTGTTTTTGTTGTTGCTGTTTGAGTTGAAGCTGCTGCTGCTGATGTTGCTTTACGTTGTCATTCAAGTGTTTTAATCAATTCTGATTTAATTTTATGCCCAATTAAGTGTGAAAAGCGTTTGATGTTGCGCACGAGCGTGGGGACGCACGCCTCGGCCCTGGGTGCTGCGCTTGGCCTCGCCCGGAATAGGCTCCCACTGCCACTGGACTGCCTTCACATTTCCCATTTTCCACTTCCTCTGCTAATGGGACGTGGGGCACGCAAGCGTGAGCATTGAATATGCCACATCTAGAGACCGTAACAAGATGTGGATGCGGATGTGGAGCCAGCGGACTGACTGGCTGCAGTGCGCTTCGCTACCCTCGAGCTGTCTATTACGAAGGAGCACACACGCACCCTCACCCACACACACACACAGTTGGTCACACATGCTAGCACACACACTCACTTGTCAGGCCATAAATAAGTCACACCCAAATACCTTTCGCTAACTGCACCTCACCTTGGCTCAGGCTGTTGCTTTCCTTGTTGTTGCTGTTGCTGTTGTTGTTGTTGGCTTGTACTCTGCCCCACTCTTGCCCTCTCTTTCTTTAACATCTGGTTCAACTCTCTTCCTATGACAGAAACGCCTATTGCCGGCCTAGCATTATTCCCTAAACTTTAGCAGCAACAACAACAACAAGCAGCAACATCTGCAACCGTCCAGTTCACGCCCCACGGTCTGGAAGCATTAGTCTATATGACAGCCGATCCGATCTCGCTTTGTTTTTGGATATGTCTACAGGTAAAGCGTAGCTAAGTAGTAAGTCTATCTCAAAGTTATCTTTTCCTTTTACTCTCGCCATAAAAACACTTCTAATTACACATACGATGCTAGCGGAAAAATGCTATGCCGTGGGGTATAATACCCTCACCCGTTTGTGTCGGCATAAACTTCGCCTTATTGCCGAAACTTTTCCTTTATGCACTGGGAACTGGGAGCAGTCTCAGGGGCGTGGTTGCTCGGCGTGTTTGTTGATAATTTACGACGATGAGTCTCGAGTCTTGGCCACTCGTTTATTGCGCTGCTCAGGGAGGAGAAACAAAAGGGTAAGGGGTACCATAACTGAGCACCTTTGAAAGTTATGGCTTTCATCTCGCAAAACTCATTTGCCGTGAAAAATAAAGGAAAAGGTCCTTGACCAGTTTAAATAAAGCGCACAAAGGGCGAAGTTTTATCTTGCTTTAAACTACCTTTTTTATTAAGCTCATACAATGAAATATATTTCATATTATATGTGATTATCTATAAGGGTTCTTCGATTAGCTTGAAGCATTAAAAATTCACCTTATATTGTCCGCAAATTTATTGGGTTTTCTCAATATTTGTTGGCAATATTTCTATATGAATTCCTATACAAAACTTTTTATCACGTTCGTATATAATTCGACTATAATATCTGCCCTAACATGAACTGTAACATAACAATAACTATGCAAATTCACAACTAATTGGATTAAACCCCTTGAATCCAATCGTAATGATCTAAAGGTTTCTTGAGTTTGTTTTGTATTTTGTTTTATCCTTGTCCTGCACTGAATAGTGTATGTATGATATATAGATTGGTTTATGTTCATGTGTCACACACTAGGCTTTAACTAACTTAATAAACTATAAGTAGATTATTCTCATCGAATCCAGCCGAAGTGCCAGCATTGCGCACTATGAAGTTGGATCCATCGAAGTGCATCCGCTTCTCGTTGCGACTGAAAGAGTAAATAATGATAATACCGGATCTTAAACGAGTTTGGAGTGAATGCTCACCGTAGAAACAGATGGGAAGTCTTGCCCAACGAGGCGGTGCAGTGAATGCCTGAGGTGGTCAAGGTAACTGATCCCTTGCTAGGGCTTATGCGTATAAGGCCCTTGTTCTGCTGGTGCGTCACCTTAACGTGACCGTCGACGCCTTGAACAATACGGCAACCATTGATGTTGTAAATCTCAGTGCCATCCTCGGCACAGCTGTACGTCGAATTGGCAATCACCTCATGTACTTTCGACACGACGTAGGAATCGCGACGGAAATCCCTAATGAAAATGAAGGGTATTCTATAAAGCTCCTTACTTAAACAAGTAGAAAAAGGCAACTTACTCGTAGAACACCGCAAAAGTGCAATCATTACCAAGATCAGCAAAGGTGTCTGTTGTGGTACGTGTTCCAGCGGTGTCCACCAAATACACCAAAGCACAAGACTCGCTAGTAAAGCTCACGCCCTTATACCACATCTTGGCATAGCGGCTAGTCAGAATAAATACTTGATGTCAAAGATAGGGTAACAAATGATTCTACTCACACAAAGTTGTTGTTCATCATGCCGTCATAGGTGACGATCTCTACCTTGGAACCTATTTGTAGAATGCGGCCGTTGGGATGGATAAGGGCAGAGCAGTTGCCATCATGGGACAAGGAGACTGCCACCTTATTGCGTTGATTCAACACACGCAATGCTCCATCGAGAGTCATGTCAATGCTGAGGAGTAGACAACAGGGAAATAATATATTTCTTATAGGTAGTGCAGGCAATCCCTCACCGGACACCTTGACGAAGATGTAGCTGAATGATTCCATTGACCGTTGCCATTGGGCCGTAGCCAGAGGGTGGTGGCGGCGGAGGGGAAGGATTCCGCTGAAATTCATAGTTCCAGTCGTGCACAATAGGCTCCCAATCGTCCAATAGACATTCTCTGCTAAAATCTAGCTCACTAATGTCCTTCGTCCTATCGTCACAAAGATTGAACACGTTCTTTGGATCCTCCCACTTCAGATGTGACTTGTTTCTAGAAACCATTTGTTTTAATTACAGCTAATAGTTTAGTTTATTATTTTATTTTTATTTTTTTTGCTTTTTTGAGAGCTCTTTTCGCTGCAAAAATTGTAATGGAATGATTTACCATGACTGCTGCGCTTAGGCAAGCTGGCTTTACATCTTGTTGGTTCCCCACATGGCCTACTTAGTCCAGAAATTATATTACCAAAATAGTGTTGGAAAACATACAAGAATACTATCTTATGGGACGATTTCATCACAACACTACTCTATATTGATTAAATCGAAATCGAATGTGCAAATCTTATAAATAACACGTTATCCGATGTGAAATCAATTTAATAAATTTTGAAAATTGTCTTTCATCCAAAAAACCCAATAATAATATTATGTTAAGTATTTCCCAAATATGTACAATTATTTAGGTCAAAAATTACGACAAAATAAAACAGCAAACCTTTTAAGTTCAATACTTATTTTTTATTTAGATTCATACATAAATTTCGTTTTACATGCTTGTTAATTTAGGAATATTGGAGTTTGTCGTAAGGCTATTAGAAAACAAACACCTTAAAATACGAGTTCCAAGTTCTAAGAGTCGAACAATAGGAAAACAAATAGGATAGTTTTGTGTTCTTAGTTGCTATCAACCCGATAGGGCTGCGGCTCATAATAGTGAATTTTTTCTTAAATGTCTGACGGTGCGTACGTGTGTGTGTACTGTGTATGATGCATGTGGGAGGTGTGTAAGTGAATGTATTAGTGTGTGTGGGGGAGGGGGTTATTCACGTTGTGTCAGCAGCATATTGAGCACAATATTTACGTACTATATCATTTAATAATTCTCACTTTTCTCGTGTTTCGCATATCTCTTCAACGTGTAGTGGGTACACCTAGAATTTACAATTCAGAATGTACGTGTGTCTGGGACGTGTTGTGTGTATTTTAGATCGTGTGGGTTTGTGTGGATGAACAGTTTGGATTGCAAAAACTTTAAACTAAACTTAACGGTAACTGGTAACTAGAATTATCACGGGCCTGAAGCTGGGTCCAGCAACCAGCGCTCACACGAGAGGGACAGCCACCTCTTAGGACCGCTGCCTACTAATTGTTGCACACACACAAATTGCCAAGTCCGAATTGTGCCCCGTTTAGAAGGGCACGTGGACTGACAAAGGCCGATCGACGAACGTTGTCTCGTTTGTGTTTATAATTTTGGTAGCATGTGAAAAATTTTTTAAGGCTGATTTCTTTATGTTGTATACATTATCTCTACTAATATTCTATTATTTTTTTTTTTTTTTTTTGATTTTTTTACAATTTGATTGGATACGTGTATCTTCATTGGTTAAATAAAACTTTTCGTGGTATATGCAAAAATTTTGGAGTTTTTGAAGAAGAAATCATTAATCTTCTGAAGCCAAAAAAGAAGCCTTAAAAATTAAAACGCTGGCACTCATCAGTATGGCCAAAATTGTCCAGCGTTTTCAATGTAGTAGGCAGGGCAGTGGACACGTGTCCCAATGTTGTAGTTACAGTTATATATATGTATATATATGCATATTTATATATACATATATATGTATTTAAAGAATATTTTTTCACTTATATCAAAAAGTTCGAGTATGAAAAAGATAACTAAAAACGAATTCCTTTTTAGTTGCGTTGCGCTTACGTCGAGCCAACGCTTCGAGACATCCACGAGCTGAGCTGGGCCCAATCGGTTGATGGTGTTAGTTGTGATTGGGAGACTAGGAGGACTAGCCCCATTGTGATCTAAGATGATGCTTCTATGCCTAATTCCCTGATCTGGATGCCTAGAGCGCGTTATTCACGCCTTTTTTGCGAGCCTTATTTTTAGTTTCGTGTTTTTTTTTCTGTGGTTTTTTTTTCCAATTTTAAGTTATTATCCCTCTCCACGCTACGCAAACGTAACGGTCCCTAAAAACTGCATTGGATCTGTCCGTAAGTGTGTGTACAGTGAGTGTGCGGTTGTGTTTTAATGGGTTTCAGCCAACTTAGTAGACAATCAGCAGGTTGTTCTCGTTAAATCCGGCCGAATGTCCAGCGTTCCTCACTATGAAATTGGATCCATCGAAGTGCATGCGCTTCTCGTTGCGACTGCCACGAAAGGAGACAGAGAAAGAGAGAGATGGGGAAAATTAATTGAATGCATCTGAATCTAAATGAGTATTCAGTATCGAGTGTGGAATTTGTGAAGTGGCGAGTGCCGAGCACCCAAACGCGAATGCTCACCGCAAAAACAGATGGGAGGTCTTGCCCAACGAGGCGGTGCAGTGGATGCCAATGGTGGTTAGGGTAACAGATCCATTGCCAGGGCTGGTGCGTATGAGGCCCTTGTTATGCTGACGCGTCACCTTAACAAGACCGTCGGCGGCCTGAATGATGCGAAAGCCATTAATGTCGTACATCTCGGTGCCGTCGTCAGCACAACTGTACGATGATTTGGCAATCACCTCCTGTGCATCCGGCACGAATGAGGGACCGTGGCGCGAGTC
Organism: Zaprionus indianus; assembly: GCA_018904595.1. Taxonomy (NCBI): domain Eukaryota; kingdom Metazoa; phylum Arthropoda; class Insecta; order Diptera; family Drosophilidae; genus Zaprionus; species Zaprionus indianus. The sequence continues at coordinate 4,650,632 of JAEIHA010000171.1, read as the reverse complement.
GCTATTGAATTTGCATTTGAATAGACTGCTCTCTTTGAATGGGACGCCAAGTATACTCACTCATAAAACACTGCCAGAGTATAATCCTTGGTCAGGTCAGTGAAAGTGTCGGTTGTGGTGCGTGTACCAGCGGTGTCCACCAGATAAATCAAAGCACAAGACTCGCTGGTAAAGCTAACGCCCTTGTACCACATCTTAGCATAGCGACTAGATGGAATAAAGATAAATAAATACAAAGTTATATTAATAGAGTTGGTTCTACTGACACGAAGTTGTTGTTCTTCATGCCGTCATAGGTGACGATCTCCACCTTGGAGCCACTCTGCAGGATGCGACCATTCGGGTGGATGAGTGCAGAATTGGTGCCATTCCGCGAAAGAGAGACTGCCACCATGCTGCGTTGATTCAACACACGCACTGCCTTGTCTAGAGTCATGTCAATGCTGCAGTCAATTAGAGATATATAACATTAATAAACTTTGGCGATTAGTGGAGATATTCACCGGACACCTTCGCGCAAGCGTAGCTGAATGGTGCCGTTGGACATGGCAATAGGTCCTGATCCGGGACATGGCGGTGGAGGTGGTGGGCTGTTCTCAAACTCAAAGGTTCGCGAACTGACACGACCCAAGGCATGTGGAGGTGGCGGCATAGGCGAAGGAAACTGCTGTGTGTGGTGCATTGGAGGTTGCGGTTGTGGCTAGAGAAAAAGAGGCAGATAGAGGGAGAAGGATTAGTGAAAGGGGTAATTTGAGCAATCACATATGCAATATTACCGGACAGTAAGCGCTGTTCTCATACCCAAAGGTGCTTGCATAGTGAGCACTCAACGATTTGGGCCCATGAACCAATGGGTCCAAATCAGGGGCAATTGCCGTCACCAGCGGCTGCGAGTGATGGATGCCTAAGCCGACTGCTCGATAGGATGCTGTTGCGCCGCTGGCGTTGGTTTGGCTGGAGCACTCCTTGGCCAGGAGTGCAGTGTTGGTGCCTACGCTGGCACTGCCGCTGTTAAGCGACATGCTGCTCATTCGCGATGACAACGAAGCCGTTCCAGGCAAACGCAACGACGATTGCTGCAAGTTCGATAGAAAAATACTTCATTTCAATTTCAATTCGATATTTTATTGTCCTGATAAAAATACTAGTGTATTCTCAATCGATAACCATAACACACACACATAGTCACACACACACTGACGCATAATGAACATATGTGTCTTGTTTTGATTTGACACTGACAAGAGAAAACTGTGGTGGAACTTACCGGCGATGGGTTGTTGTTGGTGTAAACAGAGCGCTGACGTACGCCATTGGGAGCTTTAGTGGGCGAGCGCAAGATATTGTTGATCTTGTCATTTATCTGGGCACGCGACAAGAAGTCCTCCGCATTGAAGATGCCCACGCGTCCGCTCTTTGGGGTGACAATGACCTCCTGCTGTGGCTTAGTCTCGTCGCACGGGGCGAGCTGGCATTGCACCTCCTTGGTGTTCGGCTTAGTAACTGGAACCATTATCTCTCTCCCTTGTATTCTTGTGGCTAACAATTACACAGTTACACTTGCTAGAAGGAACGAACTAGCGCGCGGGGATGGGAATTGGGGAATGCGAAAAACCAAAGATTGCTCGACACAACGACTCAAAGAGAGGAATTTAATTTTTACTTTTTTTTATTTTCTACTTTCGAGAGCTCTGCTCACTGCGAAAATTTGTGAAAGAATGACTTGCCACTACTGCTGTCCTTGGGTAAGTCAACGTTTTTTGACAATACCGTCGCCTACTGCTTTCTCAAACGGAGCAGTGCCCAAGAGGTGGTGTTGGAAAACGCACCAATGCACCCTGACGCCTCTTTATCGTTTCCCAAACGGTTTTCTTCTTTCTGTGAGAAACGAAAAAAGCTGAAGAAGTTTCCAGAGCGAGCTATACACTTTACAAAACTATTTAGAAATTAGTACACTGTCAAACGAAAAATAAAAGAATAAATCTTTTCTGGTTTCAAATCTAATTGAAAATTAATTTTAGAACTGCTACTGCTTTCCACTAACAGAATTCTGTTAAAACATTACTTGAACTGCTTGCATTTTTGTGTGGTTGATGAGAACTCTGCTCTTTCCAAGATAAAACTAACATAAAATGCTTTTCGTTGAACACTTTTCAATAGTATTCAAAAGGTTAAATTATCATATTTTATTTTATTACATTACAAACAATAAAAAGCACTTTCATTCCCATTGAAAGTTGGCCCCAAATTAAAAAGAGTTGCCTTGCCAACCTTGTGGGGAAACGGAGAAACGGAACGACAGCAGAGTTGCCAGCTTAATTGAATTGAAGATGGGGCTTAGTATATAATAGAAATTTGTTCGAAAAGCATTGGACGAAGCGTAGTAAATTGATTTTTACAGTTGCTATTCGTTTTCTGTTTGCCTTTGCTGGCGCAGTAAAGCTGCTCAGCGAAAAGCATTTCTCAAAGGGCAATTCAATTTCTTTACATTTATTATTATCATTCATAGTTTTGCTAAGGAAAGTACGCCTCGCTGCAGACATTGCGGGTTTAATGTACTTGGCCGTAATGCGTCCTTGTCCGTGGCAGAAGCAGTGGCGACGTTGCCAAAATTTGACAGATCGTTTCAATTGGCCATTCTCATGGCTACGTGGAATTAGCCGAGCACAGTCACAATCACAGTGACAGGGCACAGACGGGCTGCTTCCGTGACAAACGAAAGTGTTATTCGCGACGACGCGTCCGTCAATTAGCGGGCGAATCTCCTTCGATCTGTCTGAACTTCCAAATCGAAACTGCAATTGGTCAATTGACAATCTATTGTCGCTTGATTTATGGTGCTTTCTCGGGTCTAATGAGCGCATTGACTCTTTGCAGCCGATGGCCAAACAACGGAGCCCACGCAACATTCTATTTGTTTTTGCAAACATTTTCAGCATCATCTCATGACAGCATACAAAGTAGCATAGCATATACATAACTAGTATGTATATTTATGCGTATATTTACGATGTGGAATATTTTTAGTGGCGACGCTTATTAAAATGCTGTTGCAATTTAAGTTGTTGCCCCGCCCACGCTATTGCATTGACTCAGTTAAGCACAGCTAAAAATACGGTGAACATGCAGTGCGTGAAATTCTGATTCTTTTTACGAATACCATATCGCAAATAGTCCAATATATATTGCTGTCTATATGTGGCATGTTCATTCAACGAGGCGATCAACATTGCAATACGGAAATTCATTCGTGTAAAAAAAGCAACGTTTTTCATTTTCCCTGAACAAATTGGATAACCTCCTTTTGTGCACATACATACACCAACCCATTCAAATGCATATTGTATGAATGTGTGTGTGTGCAAATTTGTTGACAGCCTTTTCAATGCAACAGTTTGGCTTTGAGTATGAGTTTAGGGGCTTTTAGACTTGTGTTTCGTTTTAGTTTTAATTACGGTGCAACATTGTTTGCTGCTGCCACTGCTGGTGTTGTCGTTGTTGCCAAAAATGTGCATACATTTTAATTAACTCGAACACAACAACACAGCCACAATATGTGCAGAGTCTGCTCTCGGCCACAATGAAAGTATTTTCAATATGCCGCAGTGTCACAAAGTCAACTGCGAAGAGGGAACTCTTGCGCATATGTTCATAAATTGCTATAGTTGCTCTCTTTTATGTGATATACGGGTCATCAGGGTCCAGTAAAAACTGTTCAGCTGGCAGCACAAATACTACTAAAGACTTTCAAGAGTAATGACAAAGTGTGTTCACAATATACATAAAATATGTATACACTGCTTTTAGTATTGAAAAAGTTGCCTACAAATTGCAGGCCAAAACAAAGATCACAATTATGTAAGAATGTACAAATTAATACCAAAAATGCGTGAATCAACTCTGCGATAAGTTATCGACTTATTGAAGTTGCAGAAGTAAACGCGCTTTAATATGCAAATTGCAGTTGCCAGTGTAAATTAAATTTATCTCATTGCGTATACACAGTTATATTTAGTTGCTTACTTTAAACAACGCACAGTTTATTTTCGTCACATTTGCCATCTTCATAACATGGCGGACACATATATAGAAACCACAAAAATTGTGCAACAGCACGGAAAACAGCGGAGTAGGTAGGCGAATGAGAAGGAGAAGCACAAAAACTATTTTCGTGGCGACAAAATTTATAGACATGTCAATGAACTGTGCACTGCATTGCTTCACCGTGCATGGAGAGCTGATGCTAAGCAGAGCGAAGCAGTTCATCGGATCGGAATGCATAGGACATGGCAGTTGTGCTGACGTCAGAGTAACAGAAAGAGAGAGAGGGATTGCCAAGAGGTGAAAGGCACTTACAACTGATGGCGTAGTTGAAAGTGGATGGGCCTGGGCCGATTTAAGCCATTTTGTTAATGCATCGCACTTTATTTATTTTCATGCAAATTTTTGCATTAAAAACAATTAACTGTGAGACGCCACCTCGAGCGACATTCGCTTTTGTGCAATTAATTGATTGTCAACAACATCAACACTCATTCACACACTCATGCGCCCCTCTTTACATTATATCCATTCATTCACTCGTTCGCCTAGGGATCTTGCCTGCGGGCTTGTGTCTGAATAATTGTGCGAATATGAATGCACCCATTGAGAGTATGAGTATGAGTGAGTGTGTGTGCGTGGGGTAGAAGCATTCATTGACATCTTTGTTGACAATATCCGCAATACAGTCCAGTCAGCTCTATAGATTCCCCTCTATTAGCATTGCTTGGTTCTCGTCTGAATTGAATTACAGTTCATAAAACACATCTTTAGTCCGAGATCTTTCAACTTTGGACATTTCGAAATTCCCAGCATATTTCCGAACATTCTACGCGAGATGTCACTCTCTCATGCAATGAAACCGCGTAAAGCTCATGAAATTTGAGTGACTTTTGTTTACACACCGAGTCGCAGTCGCATTGGGGCATGCCGTACAAATCCCCCAACATTAAGGCTTGTCGGTTTGTCGAGTGATTCATTGGGATTTCCTGGAAGTGCCAAGTTCCGCCCAGACCAACGGACGGTGTGTCTAGGGATGGGGACGGGGTTTGGCCAGAGTCTGTGTCTACTTTGTGACCGCTTCACCAAAATAGCGCAAAAGTGTGCCCAAGTGCGATATATACACAGACACACATTATATATGCAAATATAACGATGTATATATAACGTATCCGCGGTGTTCGCCAGTTTTTTTTTGTAGGTTTGACGTCATCGAGTCGCGACGTTTGCCAAATCTTTACAGGGGCGCCCTCATTCGATCACTGACAGCGCTGACCCCCCTGACGGCGCCTCTGCCTGCCAAAGGTGTGCTAAGAGTTGGAGGAGAAGCAGATCTTTCGTAAGATTTAATGTGCTCCGCTGCTGGCCCACTGCCCGTTTGTCAAACAAAATTTTACGCTTAATTTAAGCGGCAAACATCTGAGGTGACGTCGCTTTGATATGAGAAATAGGCCAAAGTATTCATCAATAATTATTACAGTGTGAACATTATGTCTTTTTATAGACGTACTAGCCGATATATACTATATGTCTATCTATCTATAGGCACATTTTGAGCAAATTCTATTTGGTTGCGGGTCTTTGAGCTGTCTAATTATCTTACAAAGGTCGCCAACGATGGATGTGTCTATTCTGGGAGGACAAGCAATCAATTAGACCATATCCTTCAGACTTCACAATCTATATAGTACTTGATTTCTAAAAAGTGCACACAAGGTCTTATCTTTACGACCTTTTGCATGAAATTGAATTGGAAATTCAAATCTGTTTATCTGTATAAAATGTATATATATCACAACTTTTAAAGAGGGTCCAAATTTATGCGCTGCATATCAAATAAATTGATTATGTTGATGTTATTTTAAGTACTTTAATATTTATTGGCCTCACGACTTCCACCTTACTCAACTAACGGAATGCGCTTGCTTTAAGCAAATTTGCAGACGTGCCTCTTGGGACGCTGCTGCACCGCCCACAATCACGCCCATTATATTGTGCGTTCCAGTTCCCTCTTGGGTATGGAGTGAGCGAATGGAGGGAGGAGTGTATGTATGAGTGGGGGACGAAGGAGACGTTCTGTCTGTTCGTTCAGTTCTCTTGGCTGGGCATAAATCACGCGACTTTTAGTCGAATGTTCCGCCTTCTTCGACTTTGCCTTTCTCTTTTGTTGTTGTTCTTGTTATTCTCGCGGTTGTTCTCGTTGTCGCTGACATGGTCGATTTTTAATTTCATATATTATTTTTTTGGCTGATAATTTTTTGTTTCTCTTGAAATTTATAACACATGCATTGCGATTGTGCAATTTCCCGCTTTTCTTTTCCCTTTTTCGCCTTTCTTTTTTGGCAAATGGGCAACAATAAATTGCATTTATTTTTAGCATGAGAGGAAGAAGAAAGGGCAGGGAGGGGGCCTGAGAAACGTCGCCAGACAAGGTGCTGCATGGTGATTGTGTTTATTCAAGTCTGCAGGGTGTGTGCAACAATAATGGCTATGACTTCATACAGCCAGAGAAGTACCCCCCGCCTCCCAAGAGTCCAAGAAATAACTGAGCAAAATGGCTGCATAGTTTCCGGTTCAAGACAGATCAAAGCGAATGGCGGAGACGATGCAGAAACATTCCAATTGTGCCCTCTGGACTTGCTGCCAGCAGGTTCAATGCACTCACTGCAGAGACTGGGGGAGAATTCCAGCGGGAGTGCGGGCAGCCATTGTAATGCCAATTGGACATTAAACAGAGCCAACTATTGTCCGCCGGCGTCTGTCTTCATCACCAACCCCCTCCCGCCCCCTGCTGCATGCCACAGGACCACAAATTGCGGTCGTCAATGTGAATAAGTTTAGAGAGACCACGCAGCGACAACAACTGCGGGCGATGTGGCACAAATGGAAAAATAGAGAAAAATGGGCTAAAGTCGACAAGGCGACGCAGTCATTGAACGCGCCAACTCTCCCACCCGCTGATTCGTAAATGTCTCGCCAGCACTGTCAGCTCCCCGTCATTTGCATATCGTTTATATGTAAGTGTATATGTGTATATTTAGCATCTGGGTAGAGAGTCGGGGGTTCCAGGCAGACGACGAGTCAAGTAAATTATTAATGTGCCGCAGACACCTCAGCAACAAAAAAAAAAAGAAGTTTTTGACTTTATCGCGAGAGTTGGAAACAAATATACTCCTTCTTGGCCCATATCTTTGTATACTTTATGCAGGCACGAAGAGAACGTGTAGAGGGTGTAGCACGTATTAATATACCTCTTCTTTAACCGCAGCTGAGTTGAATCTCTCTTATTCCAACTGACAGGTTCTTCCACCACAGCTGCAGTAGATCTGACATTCCCAATGTAATATACAGCTGTAGTTATCTTGATACAGTCCAGATAGCTAGTGCCACGTGCGAGCCTTGGTGGGTAAACGAACGGCAAGCGGGGGGTGATGATGCCAATCAGCTTGCACGCTTTTTGGGCGTGGCAATGCAGATAACCCGCTAGAGACGAGCACGAGGTCATAGTACACCTGACAAGCGTGCACAGTGATTATGTCAAAGGTGGCGCAGCACTGCAGCACATCCATTTGGTCGAAGTTTCACTGCAACTTGACACGACAGCTGACCGGAGGTGAGCCTGCCCAAGACTGCTGATGATGCCGCTGAAAGCAATCACCGGCGTTTTGATCAGCGGGCGTACTGTGTATACTCCGGATGTTCAATGAACTTCGATTTGTCCACGCGCTGATAGAGTTTGGCAGCTATGCGCGCCATGTAGCCAGTGAAGCCGAGGAAGAGACAAGAGATACGCGAGTTAATTTAGATACAGTTCCACAGTTCGCTGGGTTACTCACTCAGGTGTGTAGTGGTTGGCAGGTAGCAGGGTGGTACTAATGAAGGCGCTGAAAGATAAGTCTTCCTTGGAAGCAACTCGCTGACAACAAAAGAATGATGAAATATCGACGGAGTATTTGAATTATAGAACAATACCTTATACAACTTTTACAGGGTACATCGTAGTCGACTCTCGGACGCTCGTTTACGTGAATTTCGGTTGCTTCAAGTCGATTTGTTAATCTTAAGTGCATTTCGCATTCGCCTGTCAGAAATTTCAACGGCACATCTCCTGCTCTGAAGGTGGGTGGAGAGTCCTCTCTTCTGAATTGGGATCAAGACAATATTTGTTAAGCGTTAATTGCTTCCGCAATGAAATTAATATGATTTTCTTTTGCATGCGCCTCCTTCTTTTTTGTTTTTGCCAGATAATTTGCCAATTAAAATTAATTGTTTGTCTACTTTGTGGGCGCGTGTAAGGCGTACAACAGGCAGCGAGGTGTACTTAAATCAGGTAATGAGGCCACAAAAAGAAGACGGTGAAAAATACACACAAGTTATTGTGTTGAACTTTGTTTTGTTGTTTTCTTCATGTTGTCGGGAAAAAGATGATAAGTAGCTTGTGGCATAAAAGAAAAGCAATTTCCATATACGAAGGCAGGTCTTTATATGACTTGCTATAATTGAATGATGGATTGGGACACTTTCACTCTCATGAATCGTATGAATCGCAACATCGTATGAAATATAATATTTATGTCACATAGTGTATTAATTTCTTTATATGGCAAACAATGCTTTAATGGCGACTTTATTTCCATTATGGCGGCGTTAGTGATCGCAAACAGTGCAATTTTGAACATCGATAAGTGCACTTGAAACTATCGCATAAATTTGAACAAAATACTGCACTTGAACCCTTTGCTGGTGCAATACTTGTTGAATTTATAGTTACACGAAACGTATGTATGTATGTTGTTTACCATCGAAAACTGGGGCAACCTCCAACTGTTGATAGATTTCCGTTGATTGAAATTCGCTAAATGTCACATGACACATCCCACAGTCCAGCGCCATGGCGATTTTCAATCGCAAATGGCAATTGCTGTCCAACTCAAACAGAAAAGAAAGAAAAAAACGTTGCCCAAACAGGAATGGGGCGTGGTGCAAGTGTTGTTGCTTTATTTTCACCATGTCAGCACTGAAAGCGTAGGCAGCGGGAGGCGGGCGACGTCGACGGGTGACAGCGATTTGTTTGCCATGCAAACATTTTTCGTGTTTTTCCAAAGTGCCAAAAAGCATGTCAAGGGAGCAAAAGCAACAACAACAAATGTGTCGGCAAAAACGGCAACTGTCAAGCGCGTTACACACTGTGCTGCTTGTAGCAGTTGTTGTTGTTGTTGTCAATGTTAATTTAATGCGTAAAGTCTACACACGCCAGTTAAGAAAGTGTGATTTATTTTGCATATACTAATGCGTGAACCACCCTACTGGCCTGAATTAGCACTGCGAAACGAGCATTGTTATCGATTTCGGAACCGGAGTCGGAACTAACTCCCAACCAGTGTGCCTCTAATGGGGGCCACACTAACTATAACTGCTTAATCCGCGCCACTTGCGACTCCTTGTTTGCTCAACTCGACAGTGTCTCAAGAGGCGCCGCCTGCAGTCGTAGTTTAACATGTACAAACACGCACAACAACAACAAGAGCCTGGAAGGGTCACGAGTTTGTATCTTAATCAAAAGTGAGTTGGGGTTGCTTAGCGCACAGATTTGGCACAATTAAAAGGATACTCAGAAGAGGTGGAGAAGGGGGAGACGGGATCCCTTGTACTGTGTTTATTTTTATTTTTATTTTGCTTGTGTTTATTTCGAGCACTTTTTACGACACTTTCGTACATGACTTCATTGCAGGCCGTCGTAAGATGTTGTTGCTGTCTCTTTCTGCCTGTTACCTTGTTGGAAATTTACATGTGTCCGACTAGGTGCGCAACACACACACATAAAAACGTCGTCAACGTCGTTAGACAGAGAAAAAGCGAGACAGACAGAGTGTGAAAGAGTAATGCGCCGTTAGGTGGAATTTATGTTTGCTTTTAACGCGCATTTAATTTGTTTTAATTAGCTGGCAATTGAAGGCAGCCCCCCTGACCTACCCCTCCGCCCATACGCCTGTTGACCTTAGAGATCAGACCGCGTCAGCTAACAGCCAAAAGTGGCTAGCTACCGTCTGTCTCCCTCTTTGCCCCTTCCACCTTGGTTATCCTTTTCTTAAAAGCGTTTTAATTGGCAGCTGGCGGCGTTTTATTTGCAAATTTTCATGTTCTTTTTTTTGTTGCAAGTGTAGCCCCGAAAACTGTTCGTCCTTTTCGCTCATATTTCACCGTCTGCATTTGATGCTAATTACAATTAAAGTGGAGCAGACGGAGCGAAGGTAGCAGGAGCAGCGACAGCGGCAGCCACAGGACACCCGTCTTGGCCGCAAGGCAACCACTTTTGCCCGGTATAATGGCATTCAGATGACCCCCTTGCGAAGTACCTCCTGCTGTTCCAGCGCCACCACTGGAGTTGTACACACGTCCGTTGTGGCCATTGCATAGATCCTGCTGGCAGGAACGATAGTAGGTGCGAAAAACGCCATCCGATATGACTCCGTTGAGTTTCTGCAAAATAGGTACAGTTATCTCTCTAGGATTTGGGGCTCAAAGGTGAGTGGAGTGCATACTCACCAAGGGCTTATCCTGGCAGTCACGTAAAAAGGAACTGACTTTGTTCCCCTTAGTCTGCAGGCGACGGAACCGAAGTGGGATTGGGACGAACGAAAGAAATATGTAAAATACATGTACATTCAGCAAATTCGGAAACTCTTGCGACGGATGTGCGTCTGTTTCGCTTTCTGTTCTTATCTTCTTCTACTTCTTCTTGTTTCTGGCAATGCTTGCTTGCATTATTTGAAATTTCTTTACAACTTTCTATCGATTTTTGTAAAACTTTTAAGCTAAAAGACAACCTAAAGTTGAGTATGACAGAACAACAGAATAGACAAGGCAAGTTTACTGATTGAAAGCGCGGAATTTAAATAGAATGTGCGAAAACTGTTCCATTACCCTTAAAGCATAGCAATCATTTGGGAATATATAAAATGTAGTCTTTTAACTCCATTTAAACACCTCTTCTCAAAGAAAAACGTAGTTATATAAGTCTTGAACCTTGATGCCCTTATAAATACTAAACTCATCTAGGTTGAACGAACGCTCTGCTGCATGAGCTTGCTAGATAAATAATCCTCTATCGATTGTATTTATAGCACAGACTGCGGCTTATAGCCGATTGTTTGTGCACAATGTGGCCTTGTTGGCCCTTGTTGGTATTACGAATCAGGCTCTCTTGGCTAGAGGCGTCGTCAGAACATATCATTAACGCAAGCAGGGCGAGAAGATAAAGTTTTAATTGCATTATGCGGAGCCTCAATGGGGTTCACAGTGCAGATGGGCTCTTTGTGCATGAGTAGCAGACATGGCGAAGACGACAGGGGGAAGGAGGCGGAGGGAGACCGAAGATACATGCACACTTTTTGCTCATTTCCTTGGCGGCTTAATGCGGCTTTGATCCGGCAAATTCAATAACAAAGAGTTCAAGGCATTCATGACTAATGAAGCGCCGGGTGAATGTTTACCCTACTCGCTGATGAAGAGAGAGAGATAGAGAGAAGGCACTGTAAATGTGTGTACGTGAAAGAAAGAGATGGAGTGGGAGAACGACAAAGTTAACGTTAGCTTTGACTGCAGGATAAACTGTGCCCTCCTAGGCTGAAGTGGAAGTCACAGTGGAAAAGAGGTGAAAGGGGGGTAGCATGGGGAGCGGGTAGATGGTAAGCAGATTGGTACAGGGGGGCAATGAGTGCGTACGCTGTGTATGTGTGTGTGTGTGTGTGTATCTCTGCGCGCTACAAGCGGCTTTTGTGGCTTTTTATACGCTTTTCTGGCTTTCCATTAAATTATGGTAATGGATTTTTTATGCACTTCACTTTTTTGCAAGGCGTTTGGGCGTGCCAGGCATTGTGGGCGGGGGCGCTGTCTGTTGTTTTTTAGCTTTGTCTGAAATTAAGGCACAAAAGCTTCAATGTCAACAGACATTGGTTTTGTAGCACCAGTGTTGACTTAACCAATTTGCATTTCTGCATACAAAGCAAATGAGAAATACCAAAGGACTTGAGCGGGTCATAGACACAACTCTCTAGCCAGATGAATGGTTGGAAAATGTGCGTGATTTTGGACGGCTAGCCGAGCACTTCATCAGCATTACAGCTGTTGCCAGTCCCCCTTTTCTATATGACTTTACTGAGTGCTCTTTTGTCGACTACCCTACCATATAAAGTGTACTCTCTTCTGACTTCCCTCACCTCTCTTCTCTTCTCGGTACCCTGACTAACCTTACTTCTTCTGGGTAACCTCTTTTGGGTACCTTCTTATGACAATGCTAACCTTCACTGTGTACTCTTTTCTAGGTATCCTTTCCTGAGTACCCTTACCTATTCTGGGTACTCTCCTCTAGGTGCCCTCTCAAGTCTACTCTTCCTTTCCACTGCTAGCTACACTTTTCTGGCTACCCTCTTCTGGGTACTCTCTTCTGACTACCCTCAACTCTTGTGTGTACTCTCTTCTCGGTACCCTGACTAACCTTACTTCTTCTGGGTAACCTCTTTTGGGTACCTTCTCATGACAATGCTAACCTATACTGTGTACTTTTTTCTAGGTATCCTTGCCTGACTACCCTAACCTATTTTGGGTACTCTCCTCTGTATGCCCTCTCAAGACTACTCTTCCTTCCCTCTTCTAGGTACCTTCTTCTGGATACTCTCTTCTGGCTACCCTCTCCTGGGTACCCTCTCCTAGCTACTGCCATATCCCTTGTTTTTTCGGCTACTTCCTCCTAGGCCACCCTCTCTTTCAGTTACCTTCTCCTAGACTACACCCCTCTTGGGCACTTTCTTTTTGGCCACTCCCTCCTTGGCTACCCTCTGCTTAGCAACCCACTTCTAGGCTACCCCGCTGCCACTTGACTTCAACGTTTGTACATCAAGTTTTTATTGCGAATTGCGTACAATTTAAACCGCTTGAAGCTGCGACTCTGCAGTTCGCAAAGAACTTGCCGCATAAATTTGGCATTTAAGTTCCACAGCAAGCACGACTATACACGACTGACAGTTACGCTGGAATAGTCAAAGAAACAGACAAAGTTATTAACTTGTTATATAGAGATTTGTTCAAAGCAAAATCAAGCAACAAAACGTGGGTTCAATTGTTTACTGAAATGCGCTACATACCCTAGAAAGTAGATGCTTGAATGCTGAAACAAGGTTAGCGTCTTGTAGTTCGTTTTTACAGGGAAGTTCAAGCTGAGTCTAGCTAGCTAATATACCTTTGACATACCCTAGACAGAGTCAGCTTGTAGTGGCATATAACTTTCGAATGGCACTCAAAAAAGATACGAGCACTCCCAAGCACTCATTACTCATACGCCACATGCGCCGCATAGCACATCATATATTCAATTACTTTGTGTGCCAGTGTGTGCCCATCTGTGTGTGTGTCTGTGTGTGTTTGCGTCCTCTATGTGTGTGTGTGTGTACGTTTAAGAGTTTAGTTTAATAGCCTCGTTGGCTACGTGTGACTCGCTAATTTGTTTGCAAAAAGCGGAAGTTTGGCAACATAGTTGCCCCTGCCGCAACAGAGCGTATAAAAAAAAAGGTGGTCGAATGCAGCTGCTGCCACTTTGTTGCGCCACAGCTGCGGCTCAGCGCGAGTACGTGCAGAGCTTAGCCGTGGCAGCAAAGTGGAGCAAAAACTGAGTGGGCGAGGCGAGCGTGTGGCAAGATTATGACTCGACTTTGAAGAGGTGCAGCTTACACTTGCCTGCCTGCTCGCTCTGTCTTGCCTCTCCCTTCTTTCGATCTTCGCTCTGCCCTTCTACTCACCATCAACTCCTGTCGCACCGTTAGGCAATACTTCATGCTGCAGTTGAGCGACCTCACCGCGCTCGCATTCGTCACGCAGCTGGCATCGCCCTGAACCAATGATGACCAACTGCAGGCGTAGCACTGCAGCGCTGCAAATAGTCCAAAAACAAAATATATATACACACTATATACACTAGACTGTGGTATATACCAACAAAATACTAGAGATACTAAAAATACGCGTATATCACAATAATTGAACGAGGTCATGACGTTGCCTTTCGCTTTCGGTTGACGATGATGTTGTGCTTTTCTTAGATTTTATTTATAGCCAACACTAACAACAACAACAACATTAGCCAACACTAGCAACAACAACAACAACAGCAACGGGGGGATCTATAAAAACATAGACAATTTTCATAGATTTTTCTATTCAAATTAATTGCATTAAAGTGAGAATTTTGGCAACCGAGACTTTTCGTCTTTCTTGCCAAGTGGCACGACTGGGGTGAGGCGTGGCATCGCGTCCTCGACATGTATCCATCGTGATGTTCTAAACATAAGTTTATGCCATACATATATGTGTGTGTGTGCGCTTTGTGTAATAACAATGACGTCAATAGACAACGGCAGCAGCAGCAGCAGCAACAACACGAGACAAGAATAGAATCGCTCGAAATGTTTGTTGTAAAACAGATTTCATGACACGAGACTCGGCGCAACAGCACGATCATTATATATATATGTGTGTGTGTACCCTTTTGATCGTATTATGGTATTAAAACTGGCAATAAATTTGAAATATTCCATTTAAAGAGCAGCAAGCATAAGAAGATATAAGGCATATAGAAATCGCTTAATTAATCGAGTGCGAAATGATCATTCTTCATTCTTCTAGCCGCGGTCTCAGACCCCAAACGACCCTCGAACGAGTGTCCAACACACACACACTCACACATACACGCACACAGCTGGCTGGCTGGCACAAAAACAATTGACGTAGGTTCTCCCATGCTTCATGCTTCTGCTTCGGGCTTCACAGCAATTGCAATCAAAATAAAAGGGGAACAGTTCTCTGATTTTTAATAGGCCTTTTACAGATCAGAAATTTCATCGTTAAACTGAATGCATAGAAAAAATGATTATTGCCCAAGTTTATTTTTAAACCATTTCTGCACTGGTGATTTCTGCTTAAGACACTGTATAGCGAAACCCATTTTGGCACTGGCACGCTTCGAGTTCGCCGTATTCGAGAATCAGTCAGAGAACGAACACTCGTCATTCATTCGTGCGAAATTATAGCACCCCCAGGCGATCGAAATTAACTCGACGCACAGTGATTCGAGTTGCGATAGGTTAGAGGAGAAATATGGCCATTTTATGGATACAATTCTGTTACAACATCTTAAAGAGATTAATGGATCTAATAGTCAATTTAAAGTTCACAGAAAAGTCATTGAACGAGGACACATTTGATTATACTGTATGTTCTAAATCATATGTCGATTTTATAGATCAATTTCTGTTTCAATGTTTACAGCACATTGATGAATCTCATAATCACATCACAGTTCACAAGAAAAGTCATTGATTGAGTCTAAGTTCATATTTGATTACACCATATAATGCAAAGTCTATATATTTTTATAGTCCATAAGAACTGGAATTCTCGAAAGATCAGGTCATTCTGATTTTTCTTTTCATATCTATTTCAATCAGAGCTCACATAGCCTATGACATAACCTCAACATGCATATACCATACACCTAAGCCCAATGACCACTAATCTATCTTGTTTCACCCAACGTCAGGGGCCCTTTCATTCAATTCGATACATTTCATTTATCTTTTCCGCAACTTGTCCGTACATTCTCGTCTCACGGTCTCTTGGGGCTAAATATATATTGCGTTATGCAGTGGAAATCGGCGGAACTGTGAGAAATGATTTTGTATCATCTTTTGTGTGGCGATCAATAAATTAAATGCGGTCAAAGGAGACGGGCATGAGCAGCTGAACCCCAGATTGAATATTAAACTATACTATATATTTATGGTTAATAGACTCATTAACAGCTGCTTATATATCAAATGAACAGTATATAATATATTCTTGGAATCGTGTGGCCTGGGAACGTGCCCAACGTTGTCTGGTTTTACCTGTCACACAACTTTTTCCGAAATAAAACTCAGCTAATTTAGTTAAGTGGAAACAGAATTTTCCCGAAACGGAAGACAACGGCGTCTGACACATATACTAGACTCTATATCTATATTATGACACAGACACACACTGTGAGTAGCATATACCATTTCCAAGTGCTGCAGATGACGCTAAGACGACAACGAAAGTGACATAAAATAGCAACATTTGCGCTAAAGAAAGAGAAATTTCCACGCACACGACGCAACTTGTTGATTTCGACAGGCGATAGACAGACGATATTGATGGCCAGCAAGTTGCACGATAACTGACAAGACGCACAGCTTGTGTCTTCTACTGGGGAGGTGGGGTCATATCTTATCGGAAGCATCACTCGATAAACTTTATTATTGACAGAGAATGCAACTTTGTTTGATTTGTAATTAATCGAACTGGTTTCACTTATTTTCTCTCTCTCTCTCTCTTTCTCTCTTATTGCAGCCTGAGCGCTATGTACCTGGCTCACCCATTTTTCGCGACAGCAGCCCGACGCCCAATGCCACGCCCACAACGCCTATAACAGTTGCGCCTTCAGGGACGACGACGACGACGACGCCAGCGGGTGATTCTCCAAACTACCGGAGTCGTGGTCAAGGTAAAGTTTGACGTGAGATTTCCCTTTTCCATTTTCCATTTCCGTCTTCCCCAGGCTCCTAAACCCCCCTTCCTCCCTGCAGCGCACACTAGTTGACACAGTTTCTTTGACAGTTGTGTAAATAAAGCGCATAATGCGTTCGCACTACGGGGCGTATGCGCAATATTTGTAAAATGTTTCTTTTTCCCTCATGTTGCGAATATTTTCTTTTATTTTTGGGTCAAAATTGTGTGAGATTTTTGACTCCCAATCCGATAGCAAGGTGGTTATTTTTATAGATTGCCAACTTATTGGGAAATTTCAACGCTGTAAACAGAAACAAAAAACAACAACAACAAGAGAAGTAGAAGAAGAAGAGAAGGTGATAATAAATATAAAGAATCGATTCGTTGCCTTGCCAGACATTCGTTAGACGCAACTTTGGTTCAATTATTTGCGGAATTTGATTATACGATATTTTGCATTATTATTATCTTCTGTTTTGCTCACCTTGTGTTCTTGTTGTTATTGTTGTTGTTGTTATTGTTTCCATTGTTGTTGTTATTGTATTGGCTTCTGCTTTTCCTCGAATCTCAATTCTGTTTACGTGCCAAATTTAGCGAGGAGGCATTTCCGTACGGTAAAGTACCTGGAGAATATCTGGAGAGATTGAGAGGGAGCATCCCCAACCACACTAATCTCTCTAACAATGCTTGAGTCACTTGTGAGTGCTCGAGTGTGTGTGTGTGTGCGGGTGTGTTGGCCAAAGAGGTGCGTGTGTCACGCTAGAGAATTATCGATTTTATTCGCTGATTTCGTACGTGCGATTCGCCTAGCCCCAATTCAGGTGAATGAATTGATCAAAGCGGACTAAAGAACTAGCAGGTGAAGGGAAGTATTGGCCAAGGGTGGGGTGGGGGCACAGTGGGAAAATGTCGCCGTTGTGCAATGCGAGCAATAATAGCACAGTGACATCGACCTAAGTGGGCTTATGATTAATGGGGCAGAGCTGGCAGAACTATGGCAAAGAAATAAACTAGAATTCCTTTTGATAGAAAGAACTGAAGATAAATTAAAAGCAAAGAAATCGTCTTTAGTTTCTATTTACATATATTTATATTTATCTAGGTATAACCATTCTCAATCCTTCACTTAATCCATTGTTTTGTTATTGTGAACTTAAATCTACAACTGCAATCTCAGCTTCATTACCTTATCTCTTCTTTCCTTCACAGCCATGACAGTATCCGTTTCTCATGCAGCGCAGGGCAATGCAACGGTTACCAACAGCACCAGTAGCATTAGCAGTGGCGTCGGCGGCAAGTCGAAGCCCCTGCCCAAACCCAGCTGCTACATGAGCACACGCTCTGCAGCAATGATGGCCCTTGCGCTGGGTCGCGATTCTGGCGAGAAGTCAGCATCGGCGGCCCCAGCACCTGCTCCTGCTCATGCCAGTTCCAGCTCGAATGCCTCGCCACGCACTAACAATAGATCCGGTTCGACGATGCGGACTGCTAACGCCCGCGCCACGCCCACAACTAATATGCCCACGTCCACAACTAGAACCACGTCCACGGCCAGCACGTGCAACTCGAAGCCATCGACGCCCACAGCGGTGCGTGCTGCAGCCGCCCAGTTGAATGGCATGGGCATCTTGTCGGGAGGCAGCAATTCCAGTGGATCGGACAATGATGGCTTCAGTACATCCGGTTCCTCGACAGCGACAGCACTGCGTCGTCTGTACTTCAAGAGCGGACGCAGCATTAAGAACAAACTGAATGCATCCAGCGGCTCGGCAGCTGCCACGCCCCTCAACAGTCTGCCCATGAATCCTGTCTCCAGTGCTGCCTACCATAACTCTGTGAGCGGTGCGACGCCATTGCACTCTATGGGCGTGGGAGGCGTGCCCAAGGTGAGTAGATAGAGGGACGGACAAGGGAAAGTGGGGAATAAGAAAAAAATGGAATAAAGATGTAGATAAAGAAAGGGAGAAAAGAACAGGAGATAAAGGCTGAAGATAAAGATAAGAGTTGAAGGCAAATATAAGAGATAAAGAATAGAGATAAGCATAAGAGATAAAGATAATAGATAAAGATAAATATATTGGAGAAGAGATTGAAGAAAGAGAGAAAAATTACAGATAAAAATGAAAAAGCCAAGGATTATAAAGGTTAAGATCCGAGATAATGATACAGAAAAGAGATAAAGACAAATATAAAAGATAAGAATAGAGATAAGGATAAAAGATAAAGATAATTGATACAGATAATAGGAGATCCAGAGTACAGATAAAAATGTGAGATAACGATTGGATAAAGATTAAGATAGGAGAAAGAGAAAACAGATAAAGATACAGACTACAAATAAAGATAATGACTACAGAGAAAGAGAAAAGAAATACAGATAAAGACAAAGATTATAAAGTTAAAGATTAGATATAGACACATGATAAAATAGATTAAGAAAAAAAAATTGAAGTTAAAGATTAGATGAAGATAAAAGGTTGAGATGAAGATGAAGAAGAAGCTAAAGATGAAATAAAGAAATCTTCCAGAAAATGCCAAAGCACCTAAAAACAAACAGTATTCATTTATGTACTGTATGCTATAAAGCGAGCGAATGTTATAGGTCAGCTAATTCCATTTTATTCTGGAACATATCGTGAAAATAAAGCTCGTTTAATGCTCCAGTTAAACAGTCCCTTACGATTCGATTTGCTTGCAATGGTCGCGGATTTTTCCTTTCATTTGCTACACTCAGCAGTTCATCAATTTTATTGGATACTTTCGTTGCCTCTTTTAATCTTACAGCTGGTGGTGATGGGCGCCTCGTCGGCCTCCATTCCGGACACGACCATCAACACGTCCACCGACTCGGCCTGCACGCTCATCACGAATGTGACGCACACGGACACCTCGGAGACCTGTGACTCCCTCGATCTGGGTGCGTCTAGTCTAGTGATGATTGCATTCATTGATTGATTGATTGATTGATTGATTGATTGATAGATTGAGTGCTTGATTGATTGACTGATGTTTACTTCTAATTGATGGAGTAATCAAACCTTTTTTCAGGCGACAATTCATGTCCCAGTGAGCCGCTGTTCAGCTCACTGGAGGAGCCACTGCTGACGGCCATTCAAATCGATTCGGAGCACGAGGCCGGCGGCACAGAGATGGAGCTGACCAGCTGCTCACGTTATCCCCCACGACCCGATATGAATCTGCAGGATAGCACCGAGGTGAGTAGCGCCTCTGTCTCTCTCTCTTTGCCTGTTCGTCTCTGTCACTCTGCAGTTTCAGAGCCAGGAGTCCTGTTTGTCCATCCTGACCGGAGAACCTTCTTCCACAACGCCTCTGCTGGCCTGCCGTCAGCCCAGCACAGCGCCGCCACCCACACGGGAACGGGAACACTTCACCTTCGATCCGCCGCAGTCGCCCAAGTCGGCGCGCAGCTGCGAGAAGGCTCGCAGCCATTTCAGCTTCAAGGAGGATGCGCTGACGGCAACATCTGCCCAAGCGAGACGTGCCAGCAGCGCTCATTACAATGGTGGTGGAGGAGGAGGCGGAGGGGGAGGCAGTGCCGTGGGCGCTGGTGCAGCTGCTAGCGAGGATGAGGATGCACGCCTTGCGGGTGCACGCAGCAAGAAGTTGCGTGCCCGCGAGCGCGAGACGATCCATCAAGCGAACACAGCAACAGCAACAACAACAGCATCGTCATCGTATCTCGCCCAGCGTCTCACCCTCGTCCAGCAACCGCACCAGCCCCAAGCGTGAACGTAAACGTACCACGCCCTCCGCCTCAACGGGTGCCATAGCGAAAATCAATTCAGCGCCGCCAACACAAAAGGAGGGCAACTTCTTCGGCAGCTGCCACAATCAGAGCCAGAAGCAGCGCCAAGGAGCCCAGCAGCAGCAGCAACAGCTGTCGCCTTCTGGCTCCTCGCAGCAGCAGCAGCGGAAGTATTCCTCCAGCTCGTCGAGTGGCGGCAGCAGTGAACGTCTCCGTCTACGTGAAGCTGTCGCCTCCGGCACCATGTTCCCCTTTGATCGCGAGGCCTTGGACTATGAGCGCATACAGCGTGAATGCTTCGCTCCCAGCTCGGCCACGGCAAGCACCAGCAGCGACTCGGATGAGGCGGAGAACTGTTCCGTGTACGAGCGCAAGCTGAGTGCAGACATCTTCCAGCAATATTCACGGCTCACCCAGCAGGAGCAACTGCAGCAGCAGCAGCAGCAACAGCAACAGCAGCAGCTGGGACATGAAAGGGAAAGGCGCAGTGAACGGCCGCCTTCGCGCAAGAACTCCAAGCGCATTCGACCGGACTCGGTGATCCACACGACGATACGAGAGAATCAGCAGTATGTGCCGCAATCGGATGCCTTCTATCCGCAGGCCAAGTCCTCCTCCTCGCCCAGTGATCACTCCTACGCGGAGCTCAACAAGTTCGAGGACATTGCCAACAAGTTCGAGCAGATTCCCCCCAAACATGGTTCCAATTCCACACTGAATCTGCATCTGCTGCACAGTGGCATGCACAGTCCTGGCAGTGAATCACTGCACTCCGCGTCGCTCAGTCCCACGTGTGATGTGACACGCAAGCGCAGCTTCAAGAGCAAGAAGAAGGGTCAACAGTCGCAGCATCAGGAGAGGCAGCTGGAGCTGGAGCTGCTGTCCAGTGGAGGCGGCGCCATCAATGTCACAGCAAATCCTCTGGAGGCAGCAGCTGTCTGCAAGCAGCCACGAGCAACCATTGTTGTGCAGCAAGTAAGTAGACGAGCCCTTGCACCATCCCCCTTGCCTCATATCTCGTGCAGTACCCTCTCTTCGTACTTCCTCTCTGTCTCTCTTTATCTTCCACCTTTTGCTCTTTGTGGCGCATTTCCGCAACGCGCCTCAAAAGCTGCGCGCGCAGCTTCTCTCTCTTTGCTCTCTCTTGTTCTCTTTTCCTTCCTTCTCTTTGTTTTGCCGCAGTGGCAACTCATAAAAAGCCTCGCGCCGCTGGCGGATCAACTCATTCATTTGTTTACGATCCGCCAGAGCGCAACACTTGCCACAACAAGAACATTAAAAACATTCTGAAAAACAGAAAAAGCTACGCAGAAAATACTGAAAAACAAAATCGTTTTTAACTGGAAAATCTCACACTAAATCTCTTAGCCGATCGAGTATTATAAACAGACTGAAAGTCAATATAAGTAGATTGTGCCGTGTTTCGAATAACGGGCGTCATGTAAACTGTAACTGCAAATTCCAAATTGTGTTACAAAATTAGAGAAAAGTGTTAAGAAAAATTTTAAAAGAATTTTCCAAATTTCTACGAAACATTTTCCAAGTGAAATCAAGTGAAATAAACTTAAGAAATGGCGCCCTTCTACAAGCGCATTTGCCGCAGCCTCTCAAAGCGCTACAAGGAGGTATGTACATCCCTCAATCAATCAGTACTAGCAGTCTATATAGTAAGTCAGATAAGATAATACGCGACACCCTGTGTAGGGCGGCAGTTCATTGTTTGGCAATGAGTTCTGTTCTGTTTTTTTTTGGCCAGTTTTTATGGCCCTCCCTCGAATCTTGTATTGTGTATATATCAATATATTGCGATAGCGTTATGCCGATTTATTCAGTATGACGTCAATTTGACAATCTGCTGCCGCTCACACACAGCTGACAGCCCCCGTTATATGGCCAAGTGGCGATGTCGCTGTCGCTGCCGAGGCTTGTAATCAACGCTGGCCGTGAAACTGAAGTCGAGGTCGAGTGATTGTTTTAATAAGCTGAACGTCATATAGTTTACATGTATAGTATTATCCTGATTAATAGATTTTGTTGCTGCATGAGTGAGATGCGTGGGAAGTACCTGGTAACCATAGATTACATTGGGGAAATTTCTTTGAATATTACACCATACTAATGCTAAACTCTACCATCCTTCCCGAGGTATCTGTGCTGAATATAGTAAACTTCTTAAAGTGTTCAGCCAGGTCCGTACCAATGGTCTTGTGGGGCCTTGTTTAAATTTCCTGGGGCCCCTTTACATCAATTAATTGATTGACTTGCTTTATAATACAATAATCTAATCCACAGATCATTTAACATATTTTAATTGGCAAAACCATCAAATAGTAGTTTTGTACAGTAAAAGGAAGCCCCGTTCAAACGGATGTGCACTGCACATTCTGCACACACCTTGCAACGGGCCTGTGTTTAACTTGCAGTCCTTTCTATCTTCTGTCAACCGTCTTCACTTATTTAAAACTAAATATAAACTTGTTATTGTATCCAACCTCTAAAATTGTATCATTTCAATTTGTTTCCACTTTATTAATTATCTCAAATTTATAATAAATATATACAGACTTCAATTTTTAAACTCATTTCCAATCAAAAGCAAGCAAATTTCATATTATCCTTATTATCATATTATATTTAATTAGTAATTATAATATTTTCCCATTTTAATTTGCCATTTGTGAATTATTTTAAATGAATATTGGACAGAAAACTTTGCAATTTGCCATTAAATTTTCTACTAATTTCCAATTAAAACTTTAGTCATCAATTTTAATAATTCTCTCCTGCAAACTGCAATTGCAACAGTCTCTCCTTCCATTAAAATGTCGAGCTAAAAGTATTATTGAAATATTCCGTTTCCAAATCGGTTTAAAGTGCTCTCCAGCTGCGAGAGCTCTGCCGCAAATCTCTTATGCCACATAGCGCATATATCATATATCATCTTTAATTGAAATGTTGCAACTGGCAGCTGGTCTATGGCATAAGAACATGGACATAAATGTAAATGTTAACGTATTTCTACATGCATTAAATGCCACATCTCATGCCGGGCGATGACAGCTGTCAAAATAAACTACCAACACGATACGAACGAGAGAACAAATGAAAATGAAATCATGCCAAGGCGCAGGTTGCCCCCGTAGGTTCCCCCACACACACCCCCGCAAACACAGCACATACGTATTCATATGTGTATCCATTTTGAGTATTTACATATTTATTTACTTGCGAAAATAAGAAAACATAAAGTAATCCCATTCGAAAGTAAGAAAAACGATACCCCCGCCCACGTCTCCAGACTTGTCGCACGCCTCGACCTGACTCACGTTGCCTTTGATATGATTTATGAAGTTTTTACGGTTTCATTGTAAGACGCAATGAGTAGTTCATGTTCTTTAATTCCATATTCCCCCCCCCAGGGAGGTCCAGAACAACATATACACAGTAATTTACTTAATAACTGAAAGAGGAGATGAGTTCGCTAGACAAACAGACATACAAGTATGTATATATAGGTATATATACGTATGCATAACAACGCCTTGTGAGACATTTCCTTGTGGAAAATTAACAGAAAAAGAAAAACATCATGTCTGGGAGTACATTTTCATTGGCCCTCTTCTCTATATACGACATATGGATAAATAAATATCAAAAATAAAGAGAAATCATTCAGCGACTTATCATTTTAGCTGCTGGCGGTTTCCGCTGAATGAAAAATCCGGAAATATAAATTCCTAGAATTAGCGTCGAATTATTGTAGTTGTTGAAGGGGTAGTTTCATGTGATTTCCTCTTCACTCTTCCTGCCCCTCTCTTTCTCCCTTCCACTTACCCTGCTCACTGTATTGGAATAAATCCTTGCAAATGATTAGGCTGCCAGCAAATCGCTGCACTGCCAGCCTTGATGGTCACTAACTGAACACGCCACCCCCTCGCTAACCCTCCTGCCTGCTCCCCTCGAACCTGCCTCACGTGAATTGTAAACAACAAACGCTTTTCCTGCTGCTGTAACTCGGAAAACACACGTTGGAAATATCAAAAACAGGCATGCAAATAACATTTTGCCTGAATGCAGCTGATGTTGTTGTTGTTGTTGTCTATTGATTTTGCATTGAAACAGCAGCAGGCGGGAGGGGAAGTGAAGTGCAGGGGGTCAGCGGGTGCTGTTCAAAGTGCTAACGTGCAAATGCATTAAGGCCTTGGATGTCAAAAGCAGGCGGCAACGTTTAAGGCTAAAGCGATAAAGTCCCCAACGATTGCATTGCCGACTCTACATTAACCTTGCTGGCACTTCCCCCTACTCCCTCCCCACCCCTCACACTGCTTGGACAACTCTCCCATTTCTCCTTCCTCTAAACTCTCCCCAAGTCATTTGCCTCGCACTTAATTGCATATTTATTGCACGCATCAATTTCCAATCGAAAGTCTTCTTTCCCTTCTCCCTGCTTGGGTTCAACACACCGTGAATGAAGGTCAAACGCACAGTGCGACCCAAACTTGCGCTCGAAATTATATAATTGAAAAACGATTAATAATGTTGAGAAATGTTGCCATATTTATGATAATCGCCTAATGCGGTTATTGACTTGACCTGATCCCCCTGAGGGAGCCGTGGCTTTCCATTCTCTCTTTTTTTTGGTGCCTTCTTATATTGTGCGTTTGTCAAGGCCGCACACGAATTACCGCTAATTATAGAACTAGTGAAGAAAGCAAAAAAAGCAAAGACTATCAAAAGTTCATGGGCCGCGCTCTTGTTTCAATTAGCTCGTTAAACGCGGCGTATGCTTGATGTCGTCGCTCGTTCGCAGCTGTTTGCTCGCATGTTTTTTGTTAGTTTTCTTTATGATTCGCCCACACTCGCACTGGCACTGTGAGGGCACTGTGTTACCATGCAAAAGTGCGATTAATTAACTGATTTATCTACTTTTGTGCGCCACTGTAGGCGCCTGCTGCCTCTGCTTGCCTGCCTTGCCATCCATTGACCCCGTTTGCTGCAGTTCTCCTTTTGCAGCTATAAATACAAGATGAAAGATACAAGTTACGAGCAAAAAGGTGCAGATACATGCAACGTATCTGCAGCTACAGATACATCTACAAGCTACACACGATACGATACGATTCATTGTTCCGCAAGCTCAAAAATAGAAGCCGCACACGGAAATGCAGCAGCTGAAACTGGAGATGCAGAAGGGGGAGCAGTAGCCAATGAGTTGGATTGCATCCAACACACACACACGCACACACACCTCAGTCTGTTTAGTTTTTCGCACAGACTTTGCACCCTTTGGACAGGCAACTGGCGCGTGGCCAGCTGCGCGTCATTCTCCTCCCCCTGCGGTGACGTTGTTAATGTAACCGAAATGTAATCAACTGGAATCCAGACAGCGCAGCGTGAAGCCGAAGGGAAGACAAATAGAAAGAGAATAGAAACAAAAGAGAGAGAGAGAGAGAGAGAAGAATGAAGCGCCACACGCTCGATTGTAATGATAGTTTTTCCCCAATAACAATTAGACTAATTACAAGCTAGGAAGAGGGGAGATAGAAGGGCTAATAAAGCCACTTCAGGGATGCCATAATTAGTTGATAAATGGACACGGCATTTTTGCTGTTTTCATGTGCAAAATGAGCAGTGTTGAAAAACAAACAAATCAATTTGAAGAACAATAAAAGATAAACACACAAAAAAAAGGCAATTTCAATTTGGCTTTCATTGCCATTCTTTGCTGGCTATAAAATATGCCCGCTGCAGCTGCAGCTTTGCAGCTTAGAATACTCAATTAGCTTTGGAGTTTTTCTCCTTTTTTGGCCATTAAAAAAACGCATAAAAATCGATTTGCCACAGCAGCTGGCAACATTTTTTGCAATGACCAGCAACAATTTTGGCTACAAAACTCCTCTCTCCCCTCCTTGGTCTATCGACTACCTGGGCAACTGCAGTCTTTCGCTCGCACAGCAGAAGATTTCTCTGTTTTATTTTTAATGTGCTCGCCTCGCATTTTTCAGGCGATTGAACAATGAAAAACAAGTGATTTTCCCAGCATGGAAGCAAAGTGTGAGATTATTTTTATACGCGCGCAAACTAAATGTATTTTTAAATATCGACACTCGTAATGCATGCAAAAAATATACAATAATCAGGGAGAGGGGGGAGGGAGGAGCGCTGGCTAGGTGTGAACTGAAGGCAGGCAGACACTGGCAGCCAGCTCGATTAGAAAATTTATGCACATATTCGGCAAAATTTGTTGCTGCACAGATTTTCAACAAGATTTTGGCATTTGCATAAAATATTTGCAAGAATTTTGCACAATTTTTTCCAGCTGCCAAAACTGCATAAACAAAAAATTAGTGCAGTCCGCAGACAGTTGTAAATAAGCGAACGATTTAGTATATATAGTATATATATTCATATATTCGCATTGAATTAATTGACAATCAGCGTCGGCAAACAAAATAGAAAGATCAATGAATTTCTCACACCTTCACTCGTTCTTTCTTTCTTTCCAATTCGAGTTTGTCTATTTAAAAAACGCTATACATGTTCTTTCACACCCGGCGTCCCGTTATGCTAATGGCCAATTTCAAAATTGATGGCCAACAGGTTGAGGGAAACAAGCAGCAGCAGCATTTGTTCTTGTGGCTGGGTATGCACTGCTGAGAGTTGCCATTGATGAGTTGAAACTAAGCTAACTTGCTGCCTCGATGATTAATTATATTATTTACATAATATATATACTATTTCCTATGAATTTCAATCCATTAGCTGAATCAAGCTAGCTCACATTTCTGCTTAAATGTGAAACATATTTGCAATAGTTTAGCTTATTTCCAGCTAAACCATTAGCAATGAACTGTGAAATTCTGGTTTAATTTAGTTGATTTATTCATATAATGATTAGTTATATTATTGAAATAATATATATAATAATTTCTAAAGAATTTTCAATAGTTTCTTACGCTTGAGTTGTGAAATTCATTGGTCTCATTTTTTTTTTATTTTTAATGTGATTAATTTAATAATTTTCTAAATAAATGTTCAATTATTATTTCATATTAATTAATTTTTTCTCAGAATTTCAAACATGTTCAAAATACTTCAGCTGATTTCCCGCCAATCCATTGCCATATAATATACCCCAGTCTGTTCTATAATGCCAAATAGATATTCCCGCTGTTCGTCGGCTTTTTAGCTACGTGTCTGCCAGCATGCAAAGCAAAGTCTGTTGCTCGTTTTCTTTTTTTTTTGCGTGTACAACGGAGCGTATGAGTGCTCGAAACGAGGCAATGATGAAATCAAAGAGCAGACAAAATTTGCACATACAAGTCTTATCAGTGCTTAGCAGCTGTCTCTTTTGCTGTCAATTCCCTCAGTCCCCTCCCCCCGCTTGTTGTGTTTTGCTTTTTTACGCCACTTGCTGCAGACACAATATGCGCAATTACGCATACGCCGCGTTGTTAACATTAAATTTGATGTCTTCTTCGACTGATTCACTCTGCAACTTCTTTCTCTCCCTCTCTCTCTCTCTCTCGTCTGTCTGCTCTAAGTCTCTGTGTCCCTCTCTCCTTCACTGCTTAAATTGCTCCCCCTTGTGCATTTGTCCAAAGTTTCATTTGCGGCCACTTAAGGCAGGCATAACTTTTATGCCCCAAGATGTATGGCAACTCATCAAAGGTGTAGCTCACGCACACTCGCACACACACACACACACACACACGTGTGTAATTAATTAGGCTGGTAAAAGTTTCTTTTTTGTCAGGGTGGTCCAATAAAATAGACAAATTAATTCCCCCTATTTGCTGTATAAATACGCGTATATTTACGACGTTTATGTGTGTGTGTTTGCGTGTGTGTGTGCGCCTGTCAGTCCTTCGTCTTTACAGGCAGAGGCCAAACCCAGGCCCGTGTAATTTATGGCAAAACTTTGCACTGTTTGCGTGAAATTTGTTGAAAAATTTCAATTTGCTGCAATTTATGCGCGTCTCACTTGCTTCGCTTGTTTATTCGCATCTATTTACAAGTTGTCGAGGCAAGTGGCGGAGTGGGGGAGGGGGCAACGCCTTTAAGATGCATTTGAAACCACACAAGCGTAAACGGACTTTAATCGGGACGCATTCAAGGGCCTCTTTTTTGCTGCACGGATTTAAATTCCGCATTTGCCTCGACACAATTCGCACCAAGGCGGATTCGGCCTTAAGTTGCAACACGCGATACGTTGCAACACAACTCCAAGGTGTAGATAAGACTGCAAAAAAAAAAAAGGCGAGGTGGGCAAACTTTTTCCGTTGCACTTCGCGAAAGTGGAGCAGAGCCTTGAACCGCAGCACAGCGAGTGAGAGAGGGCGGTGGAAGTGGAAGGATAAGTGTTGGGGAAAACTGTTTGGAAAACCCTGCGACAATCCGCTTAAATCAAACCTCACTTTACCTGTTGTTGTTGTTGTTGTTGTCGTTGCAGCCATCGCTCAGCATGGATGGGAACACGGTGGAGACGCTGCTCATCAAAAACGAAGGCGATTTCATCAGTGTGGAACAGGGCAAGGAGCTGAACGCACACGCACGCAAACGACACTCGCAGCAGCTGCCGCATCCGCCGCACGCGTCACAACTGCATCAACAGCAGCAGCAATTGCACGGCGGCGGCGGCGGCGGAGGCGGTGGTGGCCACGCCTACGCCACGGACAAGCAACACAAACGGGATGAGAACATGCGACAGCTGCTCGACGTGACCAATACCCTGACCATCGAGGAGTTGCGTGACTTTGAGATGCGGTAAGTGAAGAAGGAACAAAGTTACATATATGATTTATGTGAGGGGGGGGCTGGGCTATAAAAGGCCAAAAAGTCAGCCATAAAAAGGCAAACCAATATACGTAATTTATGACATTTTATGCCTCAAACAAAATTACCTTCAAATCAATTTCACACGCTTGAAATACTTTCGCAGACTCCTTAAAATAGGCAACAAAATTTAAGTTTAAACTGTTCTCAATTCCCTTTAAACCTGAAGAAAAGAAAAATATATATGTAAGAAGCAGCGTAGTTAAGACCTTAATTCCCCTCCCCGACTTTGCCAGCTTTTCTTTTCGTAATTGAATCGAAGGTGAAATTGAGAACTGCGACTTTTGCGACTCAACTTGAATTCAATTTTTCAACTTTCAACTTTAACAAGTTCACAACGAATTCATTGTGGGAATTCCCGCGCTATGGAAATAAACGGAAATTGCCTGCTGCATGTTGCATTGTTTGAGTGCTGCCTTGTGGGGCAAGTTGTGTTGTGGCAACTTCGGCAAAAACTTGTGGTCAACTTGATACAGAAGCACCCAAAGTGGACTCCCCAAGTTGGCTAACATGCGTGCAACATGTAGCAAGGACAAGCAAAGTGAGCATGTGTGCGTGTGTGTTTGATTAGGTGTGTGTTTGTCTGTTTGCATATCTGCCCAACTATCGTCTGAATAATGCAGTAGTATTTGCTGTAGCTGGTCACCCTAATTGGGGCAGCTGTCAGCAGTAGTTGGCAAGAAGTGAAAAGTTTAAGAAAATTGGAAAATTTGTTTGGTTGTTTTGGAGCTGAGGAACATTATTGGTCTATAGTATAATATATACTAGATCTAGAATAAAACAACGTTTAAAGTAAGTGGTCACCCTAATTTGAAAGTAGCAAAAACTTTAAAGGTTTTCTTTGTTACTTTTCGAGAAGTAAATGAGTATTTGTTAAAAGTAGTAAGTAAGGTCTCGCAGAAAGCAGTATTTGTCAAAACTGGTCACCCTAATTGAGGTGTTTCTTAGTTGCAACATATAATAGATCTAGGCTACTTTTAAATATATGCATGTACATCATTTGAATACATTACTAACTTACAGCTATGGCTCACCCCATCACAGTCGCTCGCAATCTGTCAAAATGCCCGGTAGCCGCGCCTCCGGACGCCCCAATCAACTGTGTCTGCCCCAGCAAAGATCTCGGTAAGCAACAAATGACTGACACTGCCCAAGCAACATAAATGACTTTAACATTTCTTCATTCTTCTCCTTCCTCAGTGTGGCTTCCATGCCCAACACCGGCGTCGAGGAGGAATACTACAGACTGCGGCACTTTTCGATCACTGGCAAAGGTGTCGTGAATCGTGGGGATTCGCTAAAGAGTCGACGCAGTCGCTCCAACAACAGTGTGGCCAGTTCCAACTCCAGCACGGAGCACTTGACCGCGCAGCAACAACAACAAAGCAGCAGCAGCTGCATGGACAACAACAGCAGTTGCCCGCACCGACCTCGACATCAGCGCGCACATCACTGGCATCCAGCCGTGAGAGCAGCACATCAAATCCCGGCAATGGGCCCTACAGGTAAGCTGGCTCCTCTCTATAAGCTCTTCCGGCAGCTAATCGTGAGCTAATCCCCCTTGCAGAGTTCTGATGCTCGGCGGTCCGGCAGTTGGCAAAAGTTCGCTGGTCTCACAGTTCATGACCTCGGAGTATTTACATGCATATGACACGAGCATTGGTGAGTATTCCTTTGACCCCTGCAAGCACCCCCACTTCCCCCTCTACCCCCCACTGTGAATGCTGCTTAAACTTCGGGTTTAGGTTTTAGTGTCTTGTCATTGTGTGTGTCCGCATTGCTGTACATCCCCCTCCACCCCTCATTTGTATATGTGTGTGTGTGTGTGCGTGTGCTCCTTATGTTGTGTCAGTCTGGTCCTCAACCCTTGACCCCCCTCGATGTGTGTGTGCGTGTGTGTGTCTAGTTATGCTGTGCCCTTTGTCTCGTTCGTGTTTGTTGCCTTGGCATTTGCCTTCACAATTTATTTATTTCTGTCTCTTTTTGTTTTCTGTGTTTTTGTATCGCTTTTTTTTTGTTTTCTGTTTTTGTTATTGTTGCCTTTTGCTTTTGATTTTGTTTGTTTATCTGTTGAATTTGTGTGTCGTTCTCGCTTTGCCCTTGACTACGAGAAAAATTTATGACCATTTCACAAACGTGTTTTTTTACACACACCCCACACAGACACACACACACACACACACACACACACACACACACACACACACACACACACACACACACACAAATACACACCCCACACGCCGCATACATACATGTGTCTGTGTTCAGTATATATCAACTTATTCTGTTTTTATGTTGGTTGACTTTTTACGACCCGCCGCCTTGTACATGCGGGCAGCAATGCGATTTGATCGCAATTGGCATAAACGGACATAAAAGATATATCTAATATATTTGTTTTGGAAAATTCTTACAAAGCGCAGTGGAAAATTGCGTACAGAAATTAAAAAAAATATATCAAATTAATGACCTGCAGATGTACAGTGCGCGGAAAATGTGCTTTCTCACCCACCCACCAACCACAATGGGAATTTCGAGTAGAAATTTCAACTCCAAATTCCCAATTCGCTGTAAACTACAAGCTAAGCCAGCGCACCCCAAAACTGTCGTTAAAAAACCTCAAAATCATTTGCAATATTCTAACACAATAACCAAAAAAAAAAAAAACACATGCCAAAATATAAAAAAATGATATTTTTCTGTTCTCTCTCGTCTCTTGACCATCCGTTGAACCGCATAATAAAAAAATAATAAAACGTTTCTCATTCGACATCCAAACAACAACAATAACAACAACTAAAACTACAATTTGAAAACTACCGTTTAACTTTAACCCTTAACCCGACTCAGATCTAGGCAACTGTGATATACGCATACATATTGAAAAAGCCGCCGACGGTAATAGCAACAACAACTACAAATACTTATACTACAACTACAACTAAAAAACTATCGAATCTAACTATGCTTATCCAATAATATTTATTCCAATACTCCAATACATTAACTTAAATCTAACGTATACCTAAATGCTTTCCAAAATCTTATACAAACTGATCGAAAACCGATTTCCACCAATTATCGATACATTTTATTATTTCACTCACTTATTTAGCGTTTGAGCTGCATTTGCGTTACGTTTCCAATTGAATTCCAATTAACTTCCTAAACTAGCTCTTAAGTTTATCTAATCTTTACACAATGGACACGCCCCACATACACGCCTCCCCTAATTAGGCCACACTGGCTTAGAGCCCCAAAAGTAGTTTACTTTCCACACACACACACATACGGACACTGTGTCACACGCAACACAAACACTCAACACGAACACACACAAGGACACAATTGCGTGTGTCCCAAAACGAGCACGGAGTAAACTTATATACTTATGAACCGATTGTCCCATTATAGCGGCTTTGTTCTGATGTCCTGATTTATATGAATGGGTCAAGCAAGTTATTATATAAAGCACAAAGACAAACAAAAATGTATGGGCACAAACTTTTGTGTAAGCTAATTAATTGCGTTTAATCTAGATCGATAGCCAAATGAGCTGCGTACAAGTTCGAATGAACGAGAGTTAGTCAAGTGAACTACCTTAGTTCACTTAGTTCGCTAATGAAGTTCAGTTGCTATCGAAATTGGCTTATTGAATTTCAGTTAAACGCGCCATTGAAGTAAACTACTAAACTTAAAATACTAAATTGGTTCAATTAAAAAAGTTCAGTTGCTATCGATATTTGAAATCGAACTTTAGTGAATATTAATGTAAAACAAATACACAAAGTGGCAAAAATATATTATGCATATATTGATATTCATAAATCGCCATGAATTCAGCTGCGTAATCAATGCGAGCAATAAATATTCAAAATGCCAATTACAAACGTAATTTATGGGTTACAGCAAATTGAATAAATGTTAAATGGACTCGGTGTCGGTCAGCTTGCAACATCAATTTGCAGTCAGCTCTAAAAGCAATAAATTGAAGCGCAATTAATAAACAGAGTACGAAAAAAAGAAGGATAACTTAAAATATGCAATATGACTGATAAACACTCACAGACGCGCATTCTCGCTGCCATTTACAACTCATTGCATACCTGCGGGCGCAATTTGGGATTTCATTTAAATTCACATTTAAATTACCATCATGCACTACCCCAAGCTCGATGTACAAATATAATATGGCAGATTAAGTTATCCGCGACACTTAGCACAGCACAGACATGCACACAGACAAACCAATCAACCCGCTAATTGTAAATAAACATAAGTATGTTATAAATATCTGAATGAATTCACGTTTTTTGCACCTATCTCTCTCATTTGTAGCTTAAATATTGCCCTAAGTTGTACTTATAATTCAATTTAAATTGTAAACAAACGGCATTTAGTTAACCTTTATTAATTGGATGATATTTGCATTCATAGATGACGAGTCCGGCGAGAAGGCCGTATCAGTATTACTCAGCGGCGAGGAATCAGAGCTAATATTCATAGATCACGGCTACACAGAGATGACGGTAAGTGCTTTTACTCCTCCTCCTCCTGCTCCTGCTCCCTTCTTATTCATACTTAGATTTGCTTTGCTTTGCTTAATGCCATCTCAAGTAAGGTCAATCCATCCATTCACTCAACCACTCAACCTTACAGATACTCTATCTGTGACATTTCATAATGCCATTAACATATACAATCATCGCAGACACCCACACAACGTACAAACTACTCCCGCATACCGCATCCCGCACAGCTTTGCCTCATCTCATCCCTCTTGCTCTCGGGTATCTCTTGAACCTCACTCAATGTCAGTTATTTCTTTCTACTTCCCATCTCGCTCACTCTCACTCATTCACTGACTGTTTTTTATGTCGTTTGCTTTCACAGCCGGATGAATGCTTGACCAACTATGATCCACATGGCTACTGCGTCATCTATTCCGCGGCGGACCGCAGCAGCTTCAGCATTGCCGAGCAGGTGCTTCAGGTTCTGTGGACCAATCAGAATATTGCACAGAAAGCGGTCATATTGGTGTCAAACAAGGCGGACCTGGCCAGGAGTCGACTTGTTACGTCCGAAGGTAAATACAAAAAGAGGAATGTGGACGGGGAGAGGGGAGGGGTGAGGCAGCTGACTAAACGATTCGAGAATTTTCATTAACACTTCAAAATGCGCTCGATTGGATTCCCCTTCTTCTACCTTCTTTTGTAAAAATAGCTACATATGTGTGTGTGTGTGAGTGTGTTTGTTGAGTGTGTCGCTGCAAAGGACACCACAAAAGCGTCCACAGACAGCTGCAGTCGCTTTAATTTCGGTTTTTCAATGAAAGTTGATCAAGCGGAAGTTGATTGGCGGTACGCCCAGCTGACACACACACATATAGACACACACGAGCGCACAGAGATTATGTATGTATATGTGTCTATGCGGGATATAAATACATAAAGAGAGTAGATGAAGCAACGAGCCGTCGTTAAATGTGAAGCAAAGTGAAGGTCACTCAACTGCTGAGCTGGCCGCGCTCGTTGCCTTTTATGTTCTTTCATTCTTTGTCAAGTGCACCCCACTCAAGCATACCCTAGAAAATCATTTAAAAGTGATGAGTGCCCTAAGAGAGAGAGAGAGGGGATTCAAACATGGCGGCTAACAGTCTGTGACCTAGTTTAACAGAGCTGAGCACAGTCTGCTGTTAACTTAACAGCATCGAACTACTCGAACTTAACCAAGAATGAGTTGAGTGTGTCTCTTCACAGGGTATTTCAAGTTGCAACACTCGAATTGTTCTTGCTTTTATGTCAATTTAAATGGCCAACAGATTTGTGCACCGTTGGCAACCCCTATCCGGGCAACCTCTCCCCCCCAGGCTTTCATCTTAGATATTCAATATTTTTTGCTCAAATTACATTTGTCTTTA
The DNA here is from genome assembly GCA_018904595.1 of Zaprionus indianus. Taxonomy (NCBI): domain Eukaryota; kingdom Metazoa; phylum Arthropoda; class Insecta; order Diptera; family Drosophilidae; genus Zaprionus; species Zaprionus indianus. The sequence goes on along the minus strand of JAEIHA010000171.1, from coordinate 4,615,488 downwards.
ATGCCCGACCAGTACGGAAGTAGCGGTACATTTGAGGGAGGGAGAGGGCCTGATGGGGCCGGGAAAATTGTTTAAGCGCAAAAATTGATTACATTTCATTCTTGCGGCTTACGTTATTCTATTGTTGTCAACGTTGTGGATGCCAAGTGGTAGCCGAGTGGATGCCAAGTGGAAGCTATGCCGCTAATTTCATAAAATATTTATAGACAGTCAGCCGCAAAAAAAAAAGCAATTACTGAAAGTAAACTGCGTAATTTCAAATAAAATATCCCTAGCTTATTTTTTAGCCGTACAGTGGCGTACAGAAGTCTGTGTGCGCGTGTGTGGAATGCACTCTCGACGCAGTTGCCATTTTAGCTGCCATTTTGTCGAGTAGTTTTTCCATTGTTTATGTGTTTTGTTTGCTTTTAATTAAACTGACTTTTTGTGCTAAGCATACCCTAGAGACCCAAGTGGAATGAGAGGGGGGGAGGGGTTCTAGAAATTAGCAAATATTTTGCTACAAATTCCTTAAAGCACTTTCAAGTTTTTCTCATCCTCGACCAGCTGCGCATTTAATAAGTTGACGGTGTTTAACCGAGATGAGATGAGAACATCCTATCAAAATCTAATAAAATGACGCAAACTTTTTCGCACATCGTTAATAAAATGTGTGTATGAGGGTGTCATAAAAGCGAACAGTGCCTACCAAAAGTACACACACACACAAGCCATATAAAGAGCTACTTATTGTAGTCATAGCTTCAGATTTTACGACAGCAGGCGCAGGAAACGTGACGAAATCTACACGGGGCAATGAGAAGAGGGGGGCGTGGCATTTGGGGCTGGGCTAGGCGTAGGGCGTAGGTTAATGGGCAACGTGTTTAGATATAAATTGTCCAAGTTTCGCTTTTTATTATCCACCTAAGAGTTTAACTAAGCGACGCAATTTGATTTGATTAACTTGCACACATAATAACCGAGCTGAGATTCAAGAGAGATTACGACTAAAATTCACCACTTGTTTTATCTCTTTCGTCGCAGAGGGCAAAGCCATGGCCACAGCATATGATTGCAAATTCATTGAGACATCGGTGGGCATTAATCACAATGTGGATGAGCTGCTAGTGGGTTTGCTATCGCAGATAAGGCTCAAGCTGGAAAATCCCGAGAAATCTAGGTATGTCATTTTTTTAATGGCTCCATTAGGATTTCCCCCATGTTAAAACTCTTTCTGCAATCTCCAACAGGGATCTATTTCGCAAGCGTTCCATTCGCAAGTCCAAGCGTCGCGCATGTTCGCCCCTCAACGCCGGCTGCCTCAATGCCAACACGCCCCTTGGACCCCAGTTGGGCGATGCTGTCGGCACGCCCCCGGGTAGCGCACACAGCAGGTAAGAATAAGAGAGAGAGAAAGAGCGATTCGCCAGTTAATTACCACATTGAGAGAATCTTTATTTTATTTTATTATTTTGTTGCTTTTCTTATTATCGCAGCCCACGTAAATACCGCGGTTCACGCACCTCGACTAGCTTGAAGGTCAAGGGATTGCTCGGACGTGTCTGGACGCGCGATTCCAAGTCAAAAAGCTGCGAGAATCTGCACGTGCTCTAAGAGATCCCCCTGCGAATTTGACACACGCAGACACAACCACAACGACTGAGCATTGTCAGAGAGAAATCGGAGGGGGATGGGTTCGTGCGATGGAGAAGCATTTCAGTTACCAGTTACCCACTTAGCCTTTTGGTTTCCCAAATTCGGTGCATAAAAAATCCAAAGGATTATTTATATAGTTGATAATGATAAAAACCCCAAACAAAAAAAAAAAAACAAGAGAAGAGCTCCCTAAAATGATTTTCCTAAGTTATTAAACGTACAAGCTACAAATAGACTCGTAATTCTTAGTTATATTTCCCCACTGTACATATGTATCATTTACTCTATATAAATACCATACTACTTTATGCTAGTCACTTTAATATTATTTACGTGTACCGAACTTTTTGTACATATTCAAACCTTCTCCATGATATATTATATAAAATATACTTTACTATAATTTAAATGTGTTTTGAGTTTTATTTTTCATTTTCAGTATTATCCAGCTAAATATATATGTATATAAAAGAAAATTATTTTACAGGGCTTGAAAAGTTAATTATTAAACTTTTATGACGATTAACCAAAAATCCAAAGAGTAAAAGTTTAAAACGCAAACCAAAAATCAAAAGCAATAATTTTTTGTAAATGAAAATATATTTGTAACCCAAAATGATATACATGTATATAACATATATTTATATATTATATGTATGTAAATCAATTGTACTGATTTTTAGAATGTTTGGCAATTGTTCGCCGGATATGATTTACTATTGTTTACATATATTATATAGTACATGATTCCTTATATGTAATTCTAATTCAATTGCATTTTGAATACATTATTATTCATATTGTTCAGATTGATTGTTCGATATATTCTACTAAGAGATTTGTATTATTCAAATTCAATTTGCATTATATAACGTAGTTGTTAAGCGATTTACTAACTAATTTTTGAAAGAACGCAAAGACACAACATTTTTGCTGCAGAAACCACGTGCACAGCATCGGCACCCATTATATAGGTTTCTTACATTTAGTCGGGACCATTTCGAAATTTAACTAGAGCTACCACACACAAAATACATTCAAGAGAGAGAGTTAAGCATTAGTTTTTACATGCGATTTACAGAATTATCACAATTCAAGTGGGAAAAAAAAGAAATTAAAAAAAAGAATTAATCTCGTTATTGAATTAACTTAAGCATGAATGGGGACCGTCTGTATCAGATTTTGAGGGGTCCACCGAGTGCGTCAGAATTTTTAACTATTATCAATGTCACAATTTGAAGTATATCTCTCGTAAATGCATTAGAGAAATTTTTTAATGTTTTGACTTTGCGCTACAATTTTCTAGATGTGAACTAATCATGAAACCAAACTAAAAACAACATTATATATATTGTATATCAAAAACTATTGCAGCACAATGGAATTTAAAATAATATATATAAAAAGATAACTACTTGGCCCAGTCCAATTCTCTTTTTAGTAGCAAACGGAAGGATTATTAAAGTAATGTAAATGAGATAATCGAAACGAGATTAACTTCACTGGGGCTGGCAAACTCATAAATAACTTGTCTATGAATTTATTAGTAACAATATTTAGATGTATTTTTTTGTCCAGCATATAAAGCTACAACCAAACCAAAAAACAAAAAATTGTAAGCCGAAATAAATTCGAGCCGGAAAATGAATGTAAAAAGCTATGTAGAATCGCAAAAGTCAGCCATAATTAGTTGAGAGAGTGTTTAAGCTAGAGAGAGAGACGAATATATTCCATTTACTATTACAAAACTATATGTGTAATGAATGTATAATAAATGTGTAAACTTTCAACTTAAATCTCAGTTGTGTTTGAATTGCTGAACTACCGTTAAAAACGAAATGAACCAGAACTGGTACTTGGTATTTTATACGTGCGCTCAGCTGATGAGCAGTCAGCTGTTTTGCGTAGTTTACACTGTGAATGGCAAACGTCAGCAGTACAGCTGTTCATACGTCCGTAGTTTGTGAATGGCTTAGTTTTTATTTGGCCAGCAGTTAAAATTCACGGTCAGCGTGCGAAATTCGCGGTCGTCCGATTCGGCAACGCGGAAATGCGCCAGTGTTTTATGTAACATGTTAAGTTGACAAGAAGTATTCCTCCCCGACGAAAATCGTGTGATATACATATACATACATAAATAGCCAATAACAACCAAAATGGTGCCCTACCAAGTGGGTGGAGTGCTCCGCTGTGGTCCTCTGCGTGGCCAGGTGAAATTATTGCTACGCATACAGCAACTAGCAGGCGCGGGCTACCAATATCGTTATCTCAGTCCCGTGGCAGAGTATCAGAAACGCGTCGAGAGTGGCCAATTAAGGAGGGATCCCCAGCAACAGGATACTGTAATGGAGCTGGATAAGCTTTACAGTAGAATCAGGGGCTATAGGCCATCTAGTAAGGGGACAGGTGGTGGCGGCTTGATGGGCAAACTCTTTGGCTCTAGCAGTAGTGATGAAGATAACGATAACGACATGAGTGCTGGCAGCCACGCCCCCCAAGGCCTTTACCTCTACGGCAGTGTGGGTGTGGGCAAGACCACCCTCATGGACATGTTTTTCGATTGCTGTGATAATGTACGTATTTATTAATAATAGATGACTTGCTTATATAACACTTCCGATTGGATAATTTCATTAAAAACCAATTGTCATGGCTTAGCTAATTAATTTTTCTCTTTCACGCCGATAAGATCAAGCGCAAGCGACGTGTTCACTTCAATGCCTTCATGACCAATGTCCATGGACAAATTCACGAAGCAAAGGAACGTCAAGGTCCTCAGGATCGAGCCTTTAACTCGGAGAAGCCAGCCCCCTTCGATCCAACGAAACCTGTTGCTGATATGATTGCCCGGGAATCTTGGCTTATCTGCTTCGATGAGTTCCAGGTGACTGATATTGCGGACGCGATGATACTTAAGCGGCTCTTCACCCACCTCTTCAGACACGGCATTGTTGTTTTGGCTACCAGCAATCGGCATCCCGATGATCTGTACAAAAATGGTTTGCAGCGCGTCAACTTCTTGCCGTTCATTGACCTGCTCAAGTTGCGTTGTCAGGTCGCACGGCTGGACTCTGTGGACTATCGACGCATCTCCCAATCGGGTGATACCAATTACTTTGTAAAAGGTCGAACGGATGCCGCGGGCAGTATGGCAAATATGTTCAAAATTCTGTGCTCCGAAGAAAACGACATTGTTAGACCTCGCACTATCACACATTTCGGGCGGGACCTAACCTTTCGACGCACATGTGGTCAGGTTTTAGACTGCACCTTCGATGAGCTGTGTAATCGCGTAAGTAGATGCTCACCTGACGTAAATATAAATCATACTTTTTATACAAATATTTCTTTGTTTTTTGTCTGCAGCCATTGGGAGGCAACGATTACGTGCAGATTGCACAGTTCTTTCATACGGTGTTAATTCATGATGTGCCCACTCTTACACTGGATACCAAATCTCAGATGCGACGATTCATTACACTCATCGATACCCTGTACGACAATCGAGTGCGTGTCGTAATATCAGCAGATCGACCGCTAGACAGTCTGTTCCAACTCAGTGGCTCATCTACAATATCTGACGCGGATCGTGCACTTATGGATGACTTAAAAATGGATGATAATGTGAGTTATACATATAAGATGTTAATATAATTTTTCACAATTTACAAACCTTTTCTTTGCAGAAATCGAGTGTTTTTACCGGCGAGGAGGAAATGTTTGCCACAGAGCGCACAATCTCCAGATTGTATGAGATGCAAAAGCGCGAGTACTGGGAACAATGGTCAAAGCATCGTTAGAGGGTGTCCACCAAATTAATAGCAATACGTACCTAAAAGTCTAGAAAAAGCAATATTGTATTAAGCAAAATTAAAGTTAATTTTAGCACTGCTGGCCGTCACAAATTTTACGACAACCCGTGTTATTATTTAATCTACTCGATAGAGACTGGAATTGATTTAGTTCTAATCTATCTGACTAATTGTAAATATTATGCAAATCATTATCGCACAACGAGAGTGTCTGGGGCGGGTGTGTTCGAAAGGTGTGTCAACAGACAGAAAATATATATATGACATAATGTGTTATCAGCAAAGTACGGTGCTCTACTGAATGAAGAATTATTGTACAAAACTATTATCAATAGAGAAGAGAATTTTATAATATATGTATAAACGATTGAGACAAGCGACACACATTGCTTATCATTATTTGGAGAGAAAAGAAAACATAGAGATGAGTGTAAACGAAAGAAGCTAATAATTTAGGGTATATAAAGCTAATAAGAAAATGAACCATAACTGTTATTATACTACAATAATATTCTATGTTCATTCATGTTCAAATCAAATTATAGCAATACCAAACATATCAAGTTAGTTTTGCTTAAGTTTCGGGTTTTCCAAGTGAGAAATGCCATATGAACTTTCCTAGTTATTCTACTTATTTGTGTCTTTAATTTAGTTTCCAAGTCAAGTGAATAAATTTCTTGAGTGTACCCGATTTGGTTAATCATAATGGATACTAAGACTTTTATTGTGAACAAAACTTTACCTTTTGGTGAGCTCTATAAAGGGATATCATGGATCAAGGATTAAGCTATTTCCTTGCAGATAGCTCATTACTGACGGTGAACATATCGCTGCGTCAGGTGGAGGAGATTGCACGCTCCTTGGCGACTCGCGGTCACGTCTCGGGAGTAAATGAAATTGCATGGGCCCTGCGGGCACTGATGCTAACAGATCTGACCACTCTCTCTGGCGATGATACACGTGCCAATGTGCGTCGCCTATGCGTGCGTGCCTGTTATCCCTTTGAGCCACAGTTCTTTGACAAGTACTTCGAACGCACTCTTCTGCCGGACATCCACTGTGCCGCCGTGTGCGTATATCCGGCAAGAGTAAAGGATGCATACGCATCCATTGAGCAGTATAACTTGCTAGAGAGTGTTGCCATTGCTGCTGTGGCAACTGGGTTTCCCACCGGCCAATATGGACTACAGACGAGATTGCAGGAGATCAGTCATGCTATTAATTCTGGTGCCACCGAGATTGATATTGTAATCAATCGTCAGTTAGCGCTGTTGGGCGACTGGGAGGCCCTGTACAATGAGGTGGTGCTCATGCGTAGTGCTTGTGCAGATCACGCACTGTTGAAGACCATTCTGGCCGTTGGCGAACTTGGCACCATGGAGAATGTATGTGAGAATCTTTGGCGATCACAATCTCTATCTGCTACTTATCTGTTCTCCAGGTTTATAAGGCTGCCATGGTGTGCATGCTGGCGGGTGCCGACTTCATTAAGACTTCCACTGGAAAGGAGGCTGTCAACGCCACATTGTCTGTCGGCCTGGTCATGATCTTTGCCATACAGGAGTTTAAACGACGCACTTGCCAGATTGTTGGCCTAAAACCCTCCGGTGGAGTGCGCACGGTGCGGGAAGCGATTTCATGGATGACGTTGGTCAACGAGACTCTCGGACCACGTTGGCTAACCCCGCAACGTTTCCGATTCGGTGCATCCGAGCTGCTTGATGACATCGAGAGAGTTGTGCGTAATGGAGTGGCCAAGTTGGAGCGGGAGGCGGCTGAGAGAGCTGCACAAAATAAATTGAAATCGGAGAGCAGCGAGGATGCGCTGTGCAAGCAATTGCGTAAAAAACAAAATAAATACTAAAACAACTACACAATAAATATATATAAATTATTCTATTGAATTCAAAAAGCTTTTTGTTATTCTCAAGTGTGACCAGCCATGGCAAATAATTTGTTTAGTACTTCGCAGTATTTAATTGCGGAAAACATTACAGCTGTACCCAGTATTTTTTTAGCAACAGCAATTGGTCACACTGAGTACAAAACTATTGAAAAAATTACTATAATTTAAGAGATTTTTGCATCCTTGCTCCGCCCACTCAAACACCGCTGTAATGGTAAGTGCTCTTCAAACCCAACCGTAATCGCCCCAAGCCGGAAGTCAAGATTTCAACATATACCTGTGCCATAATAAGTACAAGCGAAAATCGAGAGAAAAAAACGCTGACTGCGCCCTCGACCGCCCACTTTGCTAGCGGTAAAACTAGTGCAGATTGTGCTGCAAGCTGCGGGTGCAAGCATAACAGCAGGAGAGTGTGTGTCCACATAACCAAGTACCAAATACCACCAACAAAAACAAACCAAAACCACCAAACATACCCCGTGTGTCCCAGCATGTATCCCTGGAGTTCATCCACGTACAGCGGCCAAACGCCCACTGGTGGCCAAAGCAGGGTAAATACTACGCCAAGCCACGCACAGGCACCGCTAATAAATAATCCACTAATGCCACATGCTACACGCCCCCCTCCGTCTCCTTCTCCATTAACTGTGTGCTACTGCTATTTATCCACCTACTTATCTATCTATCGTTTCCGATTCCACACCAAACAAACTTAATGCACGCCTGAGGGCGCAGTCTTGGCGAATCGTTGTACTCTTATCATGGTTTTACCCATTCCCTTTGCTTCAGAACAAAACAAGCTGGCGACGCTTATCTCTCATCTCATTGTGTGTTCTCTCCCTCTCTCTCTCTCTCGTTCTTTGTATATGTATTGAAATTGTGTTGTCACTTATCCATATTCACATGTGTTCCCCTTACTTCTCGACCACCCGCTCGCCCGACACTGTATGCTATGTCTCGTTTCAGACGATGCCCAATGGTTTGGACGATCAGGAGAAGCTGCTCGCCGAGGCAATCGGCGCAGCGCGCAAACAGGCATTCCAAATGAATCACTTTCTGGACAAGGAGCGCATGCTGGACGCCCTGAAGTGTGCCAGTGCAATGCTAAGCGAGCTGCGCACCTCGATGCTCTCCCCCAAGAGCTACTATGAGTTGTGTGAGTAACAGTGAAGGGATCTGTACATGAAAGGTTACTTATCTTGCTTCTCTCCTGCACAGACATGGCCGTTACGAACGAGCTGTGCCACCTGGAGCTGTACCTCAGCGAGAAGAGCCACAAGGAGACGGATCTGTACGAGCTGGTCCAGTACTCGCACACGATAGTGCCGCGTCTGTATCTGCTCATAACAGTTGGCATTGTGTACATAAAGAATGACTCCACACTGAAGCGCAGCATTCTCAAGGATCTGGTGGAGATGTGTCGTGGTGTTCAGCATCCCTTGCGAGGTCTCTTTCTGCGTAACTATCTGCTGCAGTGCACCCGCAACATACTCCCTGATGTGCTGGTGGCAGAGAATGAACACGAGGGCAATGTCTACGATGCCATTGACTTTGTGCTGACGAATTTCGCCGAAATGAATAAACTGTGGGTGCGAATGCAACATCAGGGGCACTCCAGCGAAAAGACACGGCGCGAGAAGGAGCGTGAGGAGCTGAAAATTCTGGTGGGCACCAATCTGGTTCGTCTATCGCAACTGGAATCAGCCACACTGGAGACATACAAGCGGCTAATACTGCCCGGCATATTGGAGCAGGTGGTCAGCTGTCGGGATGCCATTGCCCAGGAGTATCTGATGGAGTGCATCATTCAAGTATTCCCCGATGAGTTTCATTTGCAAACACTCGATCCGTTCCTAAAGTCCTGCGCCCAGCTGGAGACAGGCGTGAATGTCAAGAATATAATAATATCGTTAATCGAACGACTGGCGGCCTACAACCAGCGCTCTGGCAAGGTGAGTTGAACAAAATGACTTGAAATGAGATAACCTAAACTTGGGGTTTTCTCTTACAGACGAGCGGGAATGCCATTGATGCCATTATACCCGCCGAGGTGGAGCTGTTCGAGGTGTTCAGCGTGCAGGTGGCCAACATTGTACAGACACGCACGGACATGCCGCTGGAGGACACAATATCTCTGCAAGTGGCCCTACTCAGTCTGGCGCAGAAGGTGTATGCGGATCGTGTCGACTATGTGGACAAAGTGCTGGGCACAACGGCACAAATACTCGATCGCATGAACATGAACAAGTGGGTGCCATGTGAATCTCTCATAATTTCTCTCTTTTAATATTAACTTCTACCTCTTGCAGCATTTCGCATCTGTTGTCCGTGAACCAGGAACTGTCCCGCTTACTACGTATCTGCATAGACTTCTACAACAATGCGCTGACCATTATCCAACTGAATAACTTCTGTCCGCTGCTGGAGAAGTTCGACTACACCTCACGCAAATCGTTGGCATTGTATCTGGTAATGAACATCTTGGAGAATGAGACACTGGTGCCCACAGCGGATCAGGCTGACAGCATATTGACGATAATAACGCCACTGATCAAGGATGATGAGACGAATGCGGCGGCTGCAAATAACAGTGCAGATGCTGAGGAGTTTGCAGAGGAACAGGGTGTTGTGGCGCGGTAAAGTAGAACCGATTGCCATCTGAGCTTCAAGTTAATCCTTATTGTACTTCCAGCTTCATTCACCTGTTGCGTGCCGAGGAGCCGGACATGCAATACAAAATGCTGCAGACAGCGCGCAAACACTTGGGCAACGGCGGCGGGCAGCGACTGAAGCATGTGTTGCCACCACTTGTGTTCGCCGCGTATCAGTTGGCGTTTAAATACAAAGCAATTGCCGAGCAGGACGAGAACTGGGACAAGAAATGTCAGAAGATTGTGCAGTATTGCCACAGCACAATAAGTGCACTGGCCAAGGCGGATTTGCCCGATCTCGCGCTGCGTTTGTATCTGCAGGGTGCACTGGTTATTGGAGAGATACGCTATACGAATCACGAGACTGTCGCTTATGAGTTTATGACGCAAGCCTTCTCCCTCTACGAAGATGAAATATCCGACTCGAAGGCCCAATTGGCGGCCATCACACTCATCATGTCCACGTTCGAGCAAATGTCTTGTTTCGGTGAAGAGAACGCTGAACCATTGCGCACCAATTGTGCCTTGGCAGCGTCCAAGCTGCTCAAGAAACCAGATCAGTGTCGCGGTGTTGTGGCATGTGCAGCGCTCTTCTGGAGCGGCAAGTAAGTGGAGACTGAAGCAAATTTATTGATGAATCTTTGACTGATAAGACACTCTTTCTTGCAGACAAAATGGCGAGGAGATGCGTGATGAGAAGCGTACTCTGGATTGCCTTAAGAAGGGCGCACGTATTGCCTCGCAGTGTTTGGATGCGGGTGTGCAAGTGCAACTGTATGTGGAGCTACTGAATCATTATCTATTCTACTTTGAACGTGGCAACTCCTTGATCACGGTGGCCATGCTTAATCAGGTAAGAAGTGAGAAATATAACTCTACATGAATCTGAATAAATGAGTATCTTAATATTGCAGCTGATTGCCAAGGTGAACGAGGAACTGCCCAATCTGGAGCCCAGCGAAGAGACCAAACAGATCGAGAGCCATTATAAGAATACACTGGCGCATTTACGCAGTCGCATGGAGTCAAATGATACGACCCTGGAAGTGTCCTTTGCCGGCATCACACTCAATTAGTTAACAGCAGCACAGCTCCCGTTCCCATCCCCTTCTCCCCTCTCGACCATGCCTATCAGTCTACAGATAGTTGAACCAATCTTCAAAAGGCTGGCTTTGTAGAACAACTATAGAATGCACGATCAAGACATGAAATTCCAATGCTAAATTGTAGATTGTCATTATGTTTTTGGGGCACATCAAGGATGGCCTATAAAGTGCTTATGATTCCGATTCGATTATATATTTTAATGTAAGTGCAAAGTATCAACATTCTTGATGTTTTTCTCTTTATCCCCTTTAGTTTATATTTATATACAAGTAATTAATTATCCTCTACTCTCCCCCAAATTGTATTTAACATATTATTTTATTATCCCATTCATTAACCCCCTTCCCCTTAACTACTCCCTTGCAAAGATTGTGAAATATTGTTAAACAAAAACACGAGAAACGATTGAAACCCTTAAGTGAAATACGAATTATAATACATACCATATATGAATTAATCATTGAACAATTATTGATTTTGAATAAATGTAAGATGAAATTGTTTTTAGAAAAACAAACAGTTGCAAATTGGAAAGGATCTTCGTCATGAATTACACAATTACTTTATTCATTTAAAATAAGCATAACATAAGCATCATCATTATGTTATATATAATAAGCCGAGTTAACTTAACTTGCATATACAATACATCATCATCATCATCTTCAACATGAGTGGATAACTATATGTGGAGCCTATGCCGAGAGCAGAACTGAACAATCTCAGCATACACATCGGGGAATAGATAATAGATAATCACATCCATTCCCGGGAAGAACTCATATATGGCAGTTGTTGTTGTTGTTCAAGGTGGAGGATAAGAAGGACGGTGCAGTTAATGCGGCAGTTTTGTGTTATAATCACTTCGAGTCAGATTAGATTAGTCGATTATAATTGAAGTGGGCATAGAGAGGGGGGATAATAATTAATTAATAATTCGTTGCCTTGGCTGATGTCCTGGAAGGGGCAGTTGCTTCATCGGTGTCGGTGTTGCGTCGTCTCAGCGCGACTTAAAGCTAATCCTTGTTTAGTATGTACCTATTTCTAGCATAAATTTACAATTAGAAGCGCCTAATTCACTTGCAGTGCCATATAGCGAATAATGGAAAATTTTGAAAGATGAGATAAACTTGTTGGACACTGCAAAGCTCGAGAGATTACGCGGTATTCGTTCAGCTTGCGCTACGTCTAACCCGTCTTTGTGTTGAAGTAGTCGTAAACGTGGGCCCACGAGGCGAGTACGTAATCCTCGATGCCGCACTCGTTGCTGCCACGCACAATCTTGAAGTAGCCATTCTCACCCCACCAGGAACCCCACGAGTTGGCCGCTTTCTGCAAGGGAGAAAAGATCAAACAATGAGCGAACTAGAGATCACATCTCTCTTTCTCCCTCTCTCTCTCTGTTTACTTACCCAGTACTTGACGCCGTTGTGATCCTCACCCCAGCCAACCAATTTGACCGAGTGGAAGCCAGTGGGTGCATCCCGATTGGCTGCCGTGTGGCGATAGACACCGCCGGAGTAGGAGAAGAAATCGCGATAGACACGCATGGTAGCCTGCACAGGACCCGATTGATAGATCTCAGCCATGATGTCATTCTCGCCACGCAAGCTGTAAGCAGGTCCGACGGTGTAAAAGTTATCACGGTTCACACCTGGGAATGGATGACAGCCGTTGGCCTTGAGGGAGCGACTGTTATGACGATGGATCTTGCAGGTGTCGCGATGCTGGGTGTAGGGATAGCACTGCTCGTCCAGGACACCCTTCTTGTGCAGATAACGCCAGGCGGCATCCAGATGTCCTCCCTCGCAGCCCTGCTGGCGGCGTGTGCAGGACAGGATGTTCTGTGGCGACAGCTCGACAACCTCCTTGCCCTGGCTCTGGATGGCGAAACGATCGGATGCCACCGAAGTGGTGGACAGCACCCAAGAGCTGCCACACCAACCCTGATCAGGCACCTCAGATATGTAGCTGGACCACTTCTGAACGGCATCGAAACTGCTTGGCAGATCGTTGATGGGATTGGACAAACGGACCATGGCCTTGACACGGTACGTGGGCTCCTTGGTGCCCAGACGCAGGCGCAGACCCTCGTTGTACTTGTGGCCCTTCCAAGTCGGGTATTGTTTTGCTGACCAACCCAAGTGGTGAATGGAATTGACGCTGTGCACCAGATCATCGTCGGAGATGCACAAATCAGTGTCGCAATCGACGCGTCCTCCATCCAGGCAACGGCATTCGTTGCAGTTATCCCAGATGGTGGTGAACTTGTTGAAGGTGGTGTTCTTGTGAACGCAGGCTAAGATCTCATCCGGCACTTGCAGGCAGAACGAGCGATAGTCTGGACAACAGTCACTAGCATCGCTGCGATCACAGAACTCATCGCAGTAGCACAGTGTGTCTAAGTATAGAGTATAACAGTTAGAAGAGAGTTGGGGGGAGGAGAATCTCGAGAGGATTACTCACTTGAAATGGGCAGCGAGCAGCCGTCGACGCGACTCTTGCAACATGTGTTCCTCAGCGCACAATACGGACCCGGAAAGTCAATTCTGAGTGTGGAATCGATCTTGGCGCTCGCCAGGACAACGCCCAGCAGCAGGAGGAGCAGCTCACACTTGAGTTCCATGCTGGTGACGGAAAGAGCAGGAACAAGAGCAGGCGAAATGCAGCTATGCGCTTTCAACTGAAACGAAATAAACAAAAACAAATTTTAAAATCCGCAAACAAATTCCAAACATCTTTATCTAATCTCGTGAATATGTTTTTGGCATTTGCATGAACTCATCGCCGTGATTCTCTCAGAGATTAGATAAACTCTCTTTCTATATGCAATTTGTCAACAAATTAGCATTCTCCACGCTTATCAGCGATTAATGGAAGCTTCTTGAATGCGCATATTACGTATACGCCCCGCAGAACGGGCATAAACAAACCATAATTAACTGAGTATAAATATCAATTATGCATAATAAAGTTTGCCAAAAAATATAAACAAAAACAAGGGAGACAAAAAAAAAACAAACAAATCAATTTTGGGCTGAAACTGGTTCTGGCCTGGCTTACTAATTTCAGCGATTGCGTTGCGTTCCTCATTCGCTTTTATCTCTATTGGTTTGGAAAGTTATTAAACTGGAGCTGGAGCGAGAGATCAGCAAGAATTATACGACAGATCTATACGTTGGGAAAGGGGAAACGAGCGCGTACGCACGCAACCCCAAGTAAAATTTCACGCTCATCAAAAATTCACAGCGTGCATTGGCAAATAAAGTCGGGTAGATCAGAACCAAACGTTGATCAAGCCCAACTACAAGATACTCAGTAAAGGGTTGGCTAGAGTAGGGTAAGGTTTACAAAACAAGATCAATATGTTTTAAAAAAAAAAAACAATTTCTGCTTCATCTTTACTAACGTGCACTTTTTCAATGGGAAACTAAACTCAAATCCCTGTTCTATAATTAAATTATAAATGAACCATAGGTTGTCTATGGAAAAGAAAGGTTCACAAACCATGAACAATATCTTTTAATTAATTCAATTTGTACTATGTCTTAACTTACAAGGACTTTCAATTACTAAATATAATTCAAGAACAAGACTTACATATTCTACATATTCTAAGTTTCAATTAGCACCTGAACAAACGGAAAGATTTCAGCTCCAGTTCCCCTTGCAAACTAATACGCCCTTCAACATATTCACCATGCCATTCCAAACGGCAACAAAACCATAAAAATTTAAAAAATTAAAAAAAAAGAAGCTAGCTCAAAACGCCAGCAATCACATAACAGTAAACTTTTAAATATTCTGATGACGTCAACTATAAAAACGTTTTAAACACGAAAGTTTTTCAGGCTTTGGCAGCGACGACGACGGTGAAGCCAAAAAATTTACGCCGAGACAGCAGAAAAAAGAAAAAAAAAAATAAAAAAAACACAATGAAAAAGGAGGCAGTGAAGTGAGCTCTAGTAGCGCCCCTTTTCACTGGGTTCCGGACCCCCAAAAGACGGAGCATTCAACTCGTTTGATTATCAGCAACAGCGACACCAAGAACAACAAAAGGGGAACGAAATATCGAAATAATAATAAAGATAAAGAAGATTTATCATTTATTTAAATGCAAATTGCAAATAGAATCTTTCCTGTTTTGCTAGAGAGTCTTATATATGTTTTTTAGGTTTGTTTAGTTCTGGTTTTCGGTGCTTATGAAGTGTTTATCATTATTGAGTGATACGAATGGTATAAAATTAACAAATTATAAATATCATCATTCACATGCGGGACCTGTGGGGTCTCTTCAAACATCTGCGAAAGGTTCTTAATCCGCAACAATCGGAGTTGTTGTTGCTGTTTGCTTTGCGCTTCCTTAACCCGTTTATAATTTTGTGCTAATTTATTTGAAAGTTTGATTGGATAACTAATTGGGAAATATTAATTAGCTGGTACTCTATAATGCCTTAATTGATATCGTCATAGCACCCGCTCGAAATCTAATAGTTATCTTTGCTATCTCATTTAATTCTGAGGAATTTCGAGAACTCCTCTACTCTTTTTTCCCCCTTCCGTTGGCGCTGTGCAAACATTTACTACGAGACACTTAAAGCAGAGACGCAGAAACACGACTGAAATTCTATATCAAATATTTTGAAGATCTTCTTCTACTTGCGACGAAGCAAAAACAGCTAGAGGAATTCTACAGTTCATAAAATACTTTACTCTGGATTTAGATAAAGAAAGATTGTGATTGCGAAAATTTGAAATGCAATTTTTACATTGCCATTAACAAAAGGTTTAAAAGGAATGGTATCAATTATTAACAAACATATTAACTGAAATTTGAGTTAATTTTTTTCTATTTTTATAGCATTTCTTCAGGTACGAATTTTCATTCAAATCTTTCGTTTTCTTTCGGTTTAACACACGCGATATTCAGTTGAATTTGTGCAACCATTTGCACAGTTTTAAATTATATTTATACGTTATATCATTGTAAAAATACTAACTTCTTTGTACTTGCACAATTTATGTGATGTATATCAATTCAAACACTTTACAGCCAATATATATTCTTGTTCTTAATCCAATTAAACACAATTTTGCACACTGCTTGCTTTCAGGCACGTTGTTAACGCGATCGCGGCCAGGCGTTGACTGAATTCAATAAAAGTTATTGGCCACCATCAAACCGAAGTCGTCGTCGGCTGCGGTTGCGGACTCTTTGGCAGCTACTGTTATTGTTGTTGTTGCTTCTTCGGCTGCTGTTACTGTTGAGCTGCTGTACACTGAATGCTAGTGTGTGTAGGTGTGGGAGAGTTCGTGCTAACAGTGCTCTCACTGTTAAACGTGCTGGTCAGTGCTGTGAGAGCGCACGCTGTTATGCTAACATAAGACCAGTTCGCTGCTTTCATTTCTCTTTCGCTGTTAATACACAATGATAATTGCTTTATATGGCAATTTTTGAGAAAATGCAGACACTTTTGCAAGGTGTGAATGTGTATATGAGTTTGCGTGTGTGTGTGCACTCCTCGTTAGTATCACGTATGGCCCGACAAGATTCTAACCTGTGATATGTAATACGGACACGAATCTTTTTCTGTGCATAAATTCCTTAAATTGTTTGTCAAGACCTTTGGCCGAGGCCGGGGCAAAGCAAACAATACAACAAAAAAACAAAAAAAAAAAGGCGTGAGCTTTCTTATGCGCAGTTAACGTTACGTATATTTTGGAATGTTTGTCTGTTTGTTTGTATTTATTATCAAACGAGTGTGATATGATATAGACATACATTAATTGCACTCAATTTAAGTTCAAGGTTGTAGCAAACAAATCAAATAATAGACTCATTGTAGACATTGTACCCAAATATGATACACATATATACCTTAAGAAAGTCATCGATCGATCTGTTGATCAGTTTGCCAAAAAAAGAGTGCGAAATTGAACTAAATAAATACCTTGTTGAACCCAATTCAGCGCATCGATCTTCCATACAAACATATACGTATATAGACTCTCAAAAACGTACATTCTTCGGACTCCGTCTTGAAGAGTGTGCGCCTCGATTGATATGATCTTTGTGTGCTTATTATCCGGCTCTTTGGGTCTGTCATTTCGCTTGGCATCGTTCGGCGCTTCTGTTATTCCCATATAGAGACAATGCAGGAATTTGCATATACGATCCATATGCGAAGAATTATTATGGGGTATGCTTCTGCAAAACATATCTACGGCAACTGGAATTTCCTAAAATTCCTTCTCGAAATTTGACTAAGCTTTCGTTGGCATACGAAATGGACTTTGGAAGACACTTGAAAAGCTTTGCCGATTCGATTTGTCATTAACGCGATTTGTAAACATCGTAGACCGTAGACTTCAGAAATTGGCAATCAAATTTTATGCTGTCTCTGCGACAAAGACCCCAGGAATATAAACAAACCACGAAAATAAAGGCGACAAAAAAAAAAAAAAGAAACCGAAGAACAATAAGCCCGACACATTAAGAAAGCTAATTAAAAACAAGTTGCAAGCTCAGGCCAACACATATCGAAGACCATAACCCGCGACAGGCGACATCGCGCGCCCGCGAATGGAGACCCGGAGAGCATATCAAGTCTGAAATAAAGCCATCAGGCGGCGCGACTTCACTAATTCCGAGTGTCGCCATTTGCATGACATTAAACTTAAGTTTTATGAGCGATTTGTGTCGCGCGTAATGCCAAAAAATATATGAAAATCGCTTTTGGGCAAACACAGCAGACAAAGAAAGAGTCCAAGAAGAAACCGGAGATTGACGAGGGCAAACACAAATTGTTGACCCACTCCAGACCGAAGACATTCAATATGAAATAATTGCGCTATTTTTAGACGAGTAACGAAGCACGAAAGTTAACAGTAAATATAATATATATAATTTTCTATATATTTTCTTCTTCCCCATTCAATTTGCAACCGGAAGTGATTTCTATGACTAATAAAAATTGCACTCCTATCGCATCGAAATATTACAAAGATTGCGACACAGATGAGTAATCGTAAGCCTTTTTTTGAGTACATCATGTATGAGTCGTCTGTTGAACAAAAAGTATGGTTAAGAGATCATCAAGTTCAGGTGAGTATAACAAAAATAAATAGCTTATTATTCAGAATAAATGATAACTTATTAATAGGAAGAAGATTCCTTAGATAAGAATAATCAGCTTAGTTCAAATATCAGCCAGGTACCCAACTAGGTACTACTATATTTAGACTTAAACAAACTATCGCTTGTACTCGCAGCTAATGAACTTGAATCCAGTTTCAAGTACAATGGAAAAGCTAAAACAATAATGTGTGTTTTGTCTAACACGAATGCTGATGACAACATGTCGCGTCTATAAACAAAGTAATTGAATCGTCATTTGTCCGTTTTATGAATGGACACCGAATACCAACGAATAGTCGAACGAACAGCTGGCACGCTTACAGCGACAGAGTGGGAAGAATTCAGAGCAAGCCATATACTACGTATGTAGATCCGGCCAGATATCGATAGAGTATCGGGTATTAGCTGGGCCATATGGCCGTCCGAAATTGGTAGTTTAATTGGCACGACAACATGATTAGGCATTCAATTAGCAGATATTTATACACCATTAGCTACTTAGCCGATTATTATTACCGATTCCGTGCACAGCGAACCGAGCGATATTGATATTCCGCCCATAGAGGCGGGCACTACATTCCAAAGTACTTAAGTCATGTGATAAAATATTTATACTCGTATACTGCCTGCCGGACAAACACCTCAAATTACCAGACGCCAAAGTGCGTAAGATTCGAGAATCAAGTTGAGTTTCTACAGTTTCCGCACTGGAAAGAACCCAATCAATACGAAAGAGAAGACAACAAAGCTTCGCAAACAAAGGCTTATCGGGCTAATGCAAGTATGTAGTTCAAGAACAGCAAATACTATTAGTATTGGTATTATCCATGTAGTAAATCGCGTAATATACAAACCTAATCGAAACGTTTTTCGTAATGCACAGCGTGACGTTTCTATACGTCCGATAAGATCACCGTTCTGGAAACCGAGCAATTGTCTCTCTGTCTCTGTGGAATGTCTAAATCGAGTGCTATATAATGGGGCAGATCATCTACGATGATTGCATCAGCGAGAGCAATACAAGTAGAACAGTAACTTGGCTTGTTCGGTTTAAAATAGTACACGCTTTCCTGAATTGGTTGCCTTATCGCAGTTGATACCTTATTTTTGTAGTATTGGGTGGGGTATGACCAATAAGGCAACTCGTTTAAGATAACCTGCTGCGAATGCATTGCAAAAGAGAATAACGTACTGAACATTTGTCGTATATCTGAGCACCCTACTCTCCACTGCGATTTTCTTCTCATCATTGTTTTTGTTTTCTCGATTTTTCGCGATCTTCCGAATTGAAATGTTTTTGTCTCTAAACATCAAATTGCGCATGATCATCACGCACAATAGTGAAATGAAAACAATTCAATTCCAGCGCATATTGTACAATACGCAAATAAGATGTTAACACCTTATACCTTATTGCGGACTAATTAAAATTTCAGATGTTGTTGATAATCAAATTCATGGGCATGTACGATGTTTATTTTGTGTGGCTCTTCTTTATCGTATTTTATCGTAGTATTTATGTTTTCTCCATATTAATGCGATTCCAGCTGTGAACTCGATAAGAAATTCTTTCAATTCGTTAATTAACCTTGGCCATTACACGTTCGTTCATCAGGAGAATGCAGTTCCAAGGAAACGTTTAGTGTGGCCCCAATATTTGGCAAGATTACACGGAAATTTCACATTGGTATGCAAAATATTCATCCACAATTTATTGGATCTCGATTTCAAGGCAAGTGCAAACGTACGTATTGCTTCATGGAATCAATGTGTCTTCAAGGTTGGAACATTTGCACGCGATATTCGCATCAGCACTGAAAGAACTTCCTCCCTTGTTCCCAGCTCACCCGTACAAGTTGAAAATTTCGGGTCTCAGGGACTTGCGGACGCGGCGTCGCATGTCAAGTAATGACGAAATCGAATTGGCTTTTGAACGCTGTCGACGCGTCGGTGGAAGTGGAAGTGTGACCACAAATTCAATTGAATTAAATTCTAGTTAATTTTGACAACGACAATTTAACAATGCTCAGCGAAAACAATGAAGACACAGATGGTCTGAGGAGGTCTAGGCAAGGTGGATACCCTGTAAGTGGGTCTTGGATGATAACAGAGATTATTTGCTATCTAGTTATAATGAGTCTTTATGGTCCATTTTGCAAGAAAGTGATATAGGGCTGTATTTATATTTTCACTGAAAATATTCTTTAGCAAGTGGTTAGCTAATATACCCCTCTGCTGCTAGGGTATATGTCGGCAGCCACAAAGCTGTTTGTCAGCTGCTTAGTCCGTGGCTGAGCAATAAAATACTTTTGGCATATTTGTGTTTAATAATTTACTCAAATTGTCCATTGTCGATTCGTTTCAATTTGAATTTCAATTGTTTCGATCTCAAGTGTAAGTCGGCGCTTCATGGCGCCCCCCACAGGCGTCGCTGATCCCCTTTCAGGTTCATAAACTGTTGTAAGTTGTTTCTCATTTTGCATACCACGCGATTTCTTATGCTATTCAAGTAAAAATTGTTGACAAGTCAACTTTATGAATATTTTCAATTGAAAGCGCCTGGAAATTCCCAAATACTACGATTGAATAATGGCTAAATTGATTTGCAATAATAGAAAAAAAGCAATGCATATTTCCCCCGCAAAATTAACCAATTGATAAGCCAATCTAGTGATAAGCCAAATGTGGGCAAGGCTATTTTTGGGCAATTCCTTCATTATATTAATACGCACGATTGTTTTGGCGGGGCATCTGGTTTAGAATAAGCGTAAATAAACGGATGGGCACGCTATATTTAAAGTATTGGCAAATACCTTTGACGTCATCAATGTTTCTAAAGAGGAGTGGGCTGTGGGTCAATGTGTAGCAGAACTTGGAAACGATTGGCGCTAATTGGAAAATTAGTGTTGTTATTTTCCCACGGAAAATCATGTGGAAATAGTGCAATTTATTCTAGCTCAATGTTTGCTGGCGATCGTTTTGGTGTTGAGAGATTACCCAATCCCTAAATATACGTACATATGTGTTTGGGCATATCGTTATTTGCCTTGATAATGCGCCAATACAATTCGTTTTTGTCCAGTTGATAATGCGGCATTCAGTTGAAATTCCGCATATTTTGCAGCCACAGAATAGAATGAATATTTTTATGGCATTCCTCACGTGTGCACCAAGTACCGCGTCATGTTGTGCTGCCAAAAGGCGAGCACGACTATATAGTTTATTTAAGTTACGGTTTTGAATTTCCTAACCCCAGAGCTTGGTTAAAATAAGTCATTATCTCGTTTTGAATGTCATTTTATAATTATTTTTCAATTTGTTTCGAATAAAAATGAACTCTTCTTTGGATTTTTCATAACGCACATTATTTCATCATTGTCCAAATGTATGTACCTTAACGTTCCAGGGTATTCAAGAGAGAAGTGCGCTCGACTGGTTTTCTGGTCTTGTTTTTGAATGAAAATACCATGTCAGCATTTTGCGTATCTGCTGGAAACGCTTTAATGATTTTTGAATATTTTCTGAAAATATGCTTTCTACAAATTTTTGCACGAGCAAAACACAAAGATCACGGTCTCCCCTTGTCTATTGGTTGTTTGTCTAACATCGTCATAAACACATCTGTGTACATAATGCCATTATGTGATGAAAAATCGTATTAGAGTACCTTCGAGTGGGTAGCAAATAGTTTCAGTGTGTTTGTTCTGCGTTTGTGTGTCTGTCCGTCCGTCCGTCCGTCCAGTTACGATATGATAATTCATAAATTGTTTATTGGAAACAGTTTTTAAATTGCGAACCCATTCGTAAGAGACTATTTTTAGCAACGGCAACCAGGCAGTGCAGGCACCTGGAGACGTCTCTAATGATTATATATGGGATGAGGTAGTCAACCAATATATTCATATATTTTGTGTTTGCAACGAAACGTTTGACGTTTTGAATGCACTCAAACGCCGCCTCCGGCCGCATATAATAGAAAAAACAACCCGTACTTTTTGGCTTGTAGTTAGCCGTAATTATCGCGCCACTTGACGTGGACGTGAACCTACTCAGTGAGAGAGAAACTTACCAAATTAGGTGCGCTGTCAATCAAAATTAATCACAATTCGCAAACAATAACAAAACACGACGATTGACACCCGAACCAAACGAATGAATACCCCCCGCATTCATAACCTGCCACTCAGACAAGTGCAATTGGAAGTACTGAAAAAAACTACCGTATAAATTTAAGATAAACAAAGTGCGAGATCAGACTGTTTCAAGGTTGTTCTGTTAGTCGTAACATATGAGTTGGGCGAACAGCACCGTCAAGCATAGAGCAAGAGTATCCCAATCCTCACCTCTCGCACTTGCTAACAGCACTCTATTAATCTTTCCTACAGGTCGCAGCTAGAACCAATTGGGAATTCTAGTGTTGGCGTATGAGAAGTAAGAGCTGCGCTGCTAACATCAGCTGTTAATGTTAAGTGTCGTAAGAGCTGCTGTTAAACCCAGTGCGAAGGCTGTTAACTTAAGTGATATTGTTAGACCTGCCTCTCTCTCGGTCTGTCTCTCTCTCACACACACGTTCTCACTTTCTTTAACAGGCCGATGGCCTGTTGCAGTTCGTAATTATTTCATGTTTATTGCAATTTTTACGAGTTCGTTTGGCAGATTTTATAAATAATTAATAAATGAAAATATTCATGAATTGTATGGTAAATACAAATGCTATTTAATAATAATAACAACAATAAACGGGCCATTCACCGGACAGCGTTTGAGCTGATTTATGTCGATTCGCATATGGTTAATTATAATGCTCGTTGAGCATGACAAATGTTTTAATTATATTCACAGCGATCTAAACAAAAGCAAGATCTATCCGATTCCGATTGAAATGTAAATGGGCTTTGCTTTGCCGGTTGCGAATGTCCCATTTTGTTACGCCCACTGAAAACGCCTTTATATCGGCCACTGGGGCAGGCAGCAGCCCCGGCTTCATGCCCCCATATACCTGTTGTATTTCACTTTATACGTATATTGTAACATACATGTGTACGTGTATGTGTGTGTGTGTGTGTACCTACATGGGCCTACGTACGTATGTACATACATACATATTATTTTGGAATGTACTCGATCTTGTACTTCGCGCTCGTATTCCGTCTGCCTGGTCGGGTTAATGTCTGTGAAACAAATAACATAGCGTCGCAGTCGGAGTCGTATAAATAGCAACTGCTCCGATTCTTTCATATGTCTGGAAGTTACCTGAGAGGGGGAAGAGGTTATAGGCTTTTACGTTGATGACATGCTTTTATAGCACACTTTGTAGACTGTTTTTGGGAAAGATTTCGCGGGATTAAGAAATTTCTTTTGTTTTCATTAGTTTTGAAAGTATTTTCATTAATTTCAATTCCAGTATGACGAACATTTTTGGTATTTTAAAAGTCATTACCTTGTTTGGAATCAAGTAGATTAATTTTATTGTATCATTTGATTTTTTTGACTTCACACTGATCACATCAAGTTGTTTATTTCGAATAAAAACATACAATGTGTGTACCAGAACACATTTAGTATATAACTTGATTTATAAGAAAGGTAAATATAAACACTTTTGTGTATTTTTAAGAAAAAGACCTATAAATTGTTCCGATTTTGCGCACTACCTCGACATATTCTAATACCCGCACCCGATTTGAAAAACACAGAAAATAACAAGTACCTGATTCTACACCCATATATATCTAACTAATTGACAGTGAATACCGCGAATATTTGAGCTTACAAGCAATTAAAATGATTGAATTACGACGAGTATGTCGAGTATGTCGGGTTGTTCGGTTCGTTTTGATTCAATTCGGTTCGGTACCATCTGCAAACAACTTTTACGATTCTCAAGAATTTTTGTCAATTTTTTTGTGAAAGTTACAACGACAGCAACAAGAACAACAACGGGAATGCTGTAAGACCTTGACAATGCTTACGAAATCGAATTTATTTATAGGAAATATTTACAGAATTAGAACACTTAAGCAAAGAGCACTCGCTTTCATCGGGCGGAATGAGACAAAAACAAAACATTTAAGAATATTTTCCTTTGTTTGTTTTTGGCTTGGCTTTTTTTGGCTCTTTTGCAGCCCGCAGCCTTTTCTAGCTGATTAATTTGAGCATTTCGGTCGAAAGTCATTGTCAATGCCAAATGCGAATCATTTCGGTCTACTCATTTGCCCCAGCCGAGTGTCAGTGACACTCAACACCGTCTCTGCGCTGCATGACAAGCGATTATCATGGCCCCTCTCTAGGTCTATGAATGATGTAGGAAATTCCTGTTAGACAAATGAGAGAGATACTAAAGCTGCGATAATGATACAGGTACGAGCCCCCCTGGGAACCCCTTCCCCTTTTCGATTGCTTTTTGACTGTTTCTTCAAATAATTAGATCATATTTATAATTGATTTCGACTATCATTGGACCGTTTTGTGTACAAAGATTAATTGTCCCGCTTTGTGCACATTCTGCACCCTGTTAATACATGTTTTTGACGAAAAGAGGGTATATTCGGCCAGTGAGTTAGTATGCAGTGTATATCTACCTTAATGTGTAGATCCTAACTATTACAGTAGGTAACAACACAAAAATTGCCAAGTTTATTCTTAAACACTCTACGCAGCTTATGCTTTACTCAAGCATCAAGTGCCACGCCCATATTTCATACGAATCGGTTTAAAATTTATCGTTATAGGGTATCTGATAGTCTGTCTCCTTTCACTTCTTTCCTGTCCAAACTTGATGTGCTATAAACATGTGTCATCATCAATTAATTTCAGCCATAAACTGTCTGAGGGGTTGCTAGAGTTGTTGACATATAAAAAACAAATTATAGGATAGCTAAGCTAATAATCTATATATAAAGTATATAGAGAGGTTAATGCTGACTAATAATTTGAATGAATGTTGTTGTATTTTAGCATATTTTCAAGGTACTCACTGGGAATTCTGCGAAGAATCTTGCAATTATTTACGATATGTGTCCAGTTTTTTTTTCATTTGTTTGCACAGTGTGTGAATACACTCACAGCTGGAGTGAATGATTCAATTGCCTCTGGTTTAGCCACCCACGCGTAGCGAATGCCTTAGACGCGTCTATTTTATCACCTGTTGTTGGCTCGTTCGATTAGCACCTGTTGCCTAATTGCAGAGCCAACTATAGTAAGGTGTCTCGTCCAGCATAAATGTAACGGTTAAAGCGAGGTGCGAACTGTTTGTTTGCCACAATTTCACGTAAACAAGACACGATCGTGCTGCGAATCTTTTTGAGTTTTCGAGTTCAGGTTCAGGTTCAGTAATTAGTGACGTCATGGCGGGGGAGAGAGGTGAGAGGCCTATCTAGAGATCCGTATTTGTCGAGTGTTTAGCGCACTGAATAATGCACTCAGCAAGCAAGGCGAAAAGTGAATACAAAACGAATACAAAACGAATACCTGAGTGTCTAGTCAGCCAGTGGCAGAGGCAAAAAGTGCGAGTCGTCGATGTCTGTTTGCACTTTCAATGGGCCGTGAGACATACTGTGATGACGTCATTTGTCAATTGCCATTACCAGATAAATGGTTAAATGGAAAATGCGATTGCCGCGAGTGCAGTTGCTTCGTGTCGCCAATGCGATCGAGTGCAGTTTGAGTGCGCTTTATCAGACCTCACATGTGACTCCCTCTCGGGTGTGTGTGTGTGTGTGTGTTTGTTTGTGTGGGGGGCGTATTGTATTGAGTGTGACCTGGGGCAAAACATGCTGAGATTCTTCACATTTCGCAATGGTAAAGCATAAGTTAACTCGGTGTACACGACGACAAAATAACCTGTAGTTAGTTGTGATAAGATACGACAAGTAATATATGCACAGTTGACACTTTTTGGGTTGCTTTACCTGTAAACAAGTACGTATATATATTATTTCTATATTTCGTACTGTGTATACCCACCTGCACTCTCCCTACAGGGTATAAATAGCAGCAGCAAAGAAACGAGAGAGATAAAACGAGCAGAAGCCAAGCACGATTTATGCATTAGCGCACAGCTTTAAATTAATTGATTCTCATTTCATGTAGCATATGATATAATCGGGCAGAGTTTAAACTATTGTAGTATATATAACATATAGTATATGATTATGAAATCTATATCCCGCTCGCAACGTTTGACGCCGACATTTCTGGGTGTGATCGCATCGCGTGGCGATGTGATTCGACAGCTTCAAATAGTTTCACATGCAAATCGACGAGATAAGCAACAACAACAACATGCATACATATATAGTTGTACAATATTAATAATCATAATAACCATTCAAATAATAATAAAAATAATAATCATTCGGAATCAATTACGAAAATATGCTAAACTTGAAACGTGTCGATTTCAGCATCGCCAATGAGTTCTTGGCAATAACCTTTAGTCAACGTTGCGTATGCGCAATGCAGTTTACACACTCGAACATAGATCGCATTTTGTGTGAATTTACATTTTAATTGCCACAAACGAGTCTATTGAATATATCCCCCACGATATATGCCAATCGGAATGGCGCTTTGTCTGCGCTTTTGATGTGGATATGGATGTCGTCACGTTGCGCCCGCCTGATGCGGTGCCACCAATCCCCTCTACTTAATTGGGATTCATAAATATGCGCGAGCCATGCTCGACTAATGTAACATGATAGGCCCCCTCCCAGGTAATGCGAGAGATTATGCACAAATCACGCTGACTGTGACTCTGTCAAAGCTAAGCCCAACCCCAAAGCGAACCGAATCAAAGTTTAATTGGTTCACAGACAGTAAAACAGTTCATAAAACGAGAGAGATACATAAATCGACAGAGAGTTGGGGTTCAAAATGGAACTGCTACGCATGGTTTGTTAGATTTACAATATTTCAAATGGAACTACATGAAGTGGAACTAGCACAAGAAACATAGAACTGCAACTTGAACTAAAAAACATTGAAAGAAAAATAGTTTTGGAACTAAAAGAGACACTCAGTAGGCATGTTCTAAATGATTTGGATTTGAAAATAGAACTGGAACAAGAGCTTTAGAATGTTGGACGTAAACATATGATCTGTATGTTATCGGAAAGTGGAACTAGTTCTGAAACTAGATCGATAAGCTTAGAATGTCTAAGTACATTAAAAATTGAAATACCTTTAAGAACTCTATACCTAATCAAATTCAAACTTACTACGATGTTAATCGCTCAACAGTATCTGTAACTAAAAGTGAAAAGTCTTGCGACCAAAGAAGCAACCTCAACCCAGTGGTAACCAACTCAACTGGACAATTAATGACAGATAAAGATGTTAACGCCATCAAAACTGACAGTTGGCACAGCTTGATCGTCGACCGGGCGGGTCTAATCTGCCCATTAACAAGTGTTTGCCTAATTACAAGACTTTGCATAGTGCTTGGACACAGCATGAAGCGCATGCCATGACCATGACGAAAGGTTCCACTTGACTCTCTACCTTTCGCGCAACTCCCCGTCAACCCAACAACCCGTTGACCATTTAGTCAGTTGCGATGACATCAGCGGATCATCGACTGGACAAGAAGGGAGAGCTATAGCAAGACCAGTAGCCAGTTGACTGGAGCCAGCGAGTCACCTTCGGGCAGAAAGGTCTCTGGTCTCTATTGCTATCTCCCTCGCTCTCTCTCTATCTGTCTCTTTGGGATGGTTCATTTTTACCGGAACTGGGCTGTCAACGTAGCTGATTACGTGTTTTGTGTTGAGTTTTTGCTTTTGTTTTTCCCCCCTTTAGCTAAAAACAAGCTAAAACCAGCCACAAAAACAAACACTAATTTATGGCACTCACTCGGCACTCATTTGTGAATATGTTTTGAATATTGTTACAATTTGCTTGGGCAAAAAGATAACATAAATTTGTAGATTTTCAAATTTTGGTTTTCCGGCTTCGATGTAAGCGAAATCTGGTTAACCTTAACCACACAAACCACAGAGAAGACGCGTCTTTGTCTCTCGCTATTTACATTCCGCATTGTTTACCTAGCTCGGATATAAACAGTTTATTGTCGTGTGAATTTTGATTATTGTTCCAAATTGAAAACCATATTTTGCGCAGTGTAAATCGCTCGTCTCCAAATGCATTCGATCACGGGTGAATTCGAAGTCAAAACAAATGCAAACATTTTGAATCAAAGGTGAATTTGAAAGCATAAATACACAAAACTATTTGTGTTCGAATGCCGGAAGAATTGTACCAGCTACAACGTGTATTACGTGGTCTAATGCCATTGTTTGCACGGGACTCTGGCGGGGATTGTGGCGATTGTAAACTTAAGATCTTGACTGGGGGGCAATTGAAATGCGATAGTCGACTTTAAATAACTTTAGCATATGTCTAAAGATACTCGTACTATGGCCAGACATAATGAGAGATAAGATAGTCAGGAGGTGGCTAGAGATGCATTCTATACGCGATGAATGAGTTTAGGGCTACCAAGCTGCCAAGAGGTTAAATTGCATTGCACGATTTCAGTTTACAATATGCAAATGCGTGCAATAGACGTACAAGTTCAGGGTCCGTTGTGTTTGTGTATCTTTGAAATACACAACTGGCTGCAGCTGGCTGTGCAGCTGATGGATTGCAGATACTTTTGCATACAGCGTGCAGATATTAGCCCAGTTTTTGGCGGTGGCTCTCGCTTTATCTCTGCAAATTCATCTACACCCACGAAATGCCAACGGCAACAGCAGTGGCAGCCACAGTAACCGCAGCAGCCTTCAGTCCCGTTCTCATCCAAGCCAGACTCGATCTTTCATCTTCCCAATTGAGGCTGACGCTGTGACCGGGAAGTGGAACAAGCTGCATTGTTACTTTCTAGGCGCACAGATCTCGGGATAAGCCTTCGCAAACGAAAGTAAACTTTCGAAAGCGGAAATCAATTACAGAACTCGAGACACCGAAATAGAAACCGACTCGCTGCTTGCTCCCTGGTTTTATGCTCATCTCAGAGTGGGACGAGAGAGAGAGAGATAGAGAAGAAGAACTACCAGACTACGCTCGTAAAGCAAGCCATAATCCCAGCTAAGCACATCGCTTATGGAGCCCATAAACCACAGACAGATGTGTCTCTCTGAATGGTGTGTGAGCACCTTGCGACTGTGGTTAACTGTACCTGCACCCCCAACACTTATTAGTACCCTAGTCGAGTACAGTCGCAGACCGCAAGTCTTATACAATATTCGCGACATTTGATGCGCTTTATTTCCCGACTCGCATCTTATTTCTGCTCTAGTTCCAGTTCCAATTCCAGTCCGCTTGACCAAAATATGCGCAATTCCGTGTTTGTACAGTTGGTTGTTGTAGGAACGCCTACTGAGTTATTAGAAGTCGCTCAATGAACTGGTTCCGCTGCTAGTTTATTTATTGTTGAGTTGAAAAATGTTGAGGAAGAGCTAGCAAAGTGCTTGAATAAATTATTTAACTAGCTTACAGCAAGGAACTAGTTCACAAACTTGGTAGGCAACTAGCTTCCTGTTTTAGGACAAATTTTGAATGGAACTAGTTTAAAAACATAGTAAGGAACGTGTTAAGTAAAATAAACTATTAAATGCATTAAAGAAGTAGTTAATAATTCACTAGTTCACACTTCTTGTCGAGAACTAATGCTCCCACGTAGACCTAATGTAGTTTCTATACATAAAAAGAAAAGAGTTCGCAAACTTAGTAAATGAACTAGTTAAAGGCATTTAATAAACAGTTCACAGAAATAGTAATGAACCAGAAATAGGTATTGCAAAAAAACTTAAATAAATAAAAGGATATATGTATATAGGGTATTTCTGGAACTTGTTCACAGTAACTAGTTCTACAAACTAAGCTGGTAAATTCTCCCGACTTCACATAGTTCCAACTACCAAATTAGGCCTTCTCTGGCATTACCAAATAGCCAAAAATAAGCCGTCAACAGCAGTTCAATTCACATTTATTAGGCCCATTAACTTCACTCCGCACTGCACTCGTTATGTGAATCGTATTCAAACTGCATGAAATGAATCAATTGAATGTGCAATTGAGCGGCAAATAAAACAAACCGCTTACCTGTTACTCACCTGAGCTGCAATTGAGCTGCCAATTACCGTTTGCGTCCGAAAATGTCTGCGTAGTTGCTGCGCGTTAAAAGCAAACGTGACAAAACTCAAGCGCCGTCGCGCGTGCGCACACACAGTTTCACACACACTCGCACACACACACACAGAGATACACACAGAGAAATAGAGAGACTGATTGCAGTGGAAATTGTGAATTAGCTTTGCCAGCTTAAGACGCACGCGCGTTTGCTCTCGCGACAGATTTATAACTGAAACTCGACAAACGGCAATGCGGCGACTTCAAGCCGCCCGCAGTCGCAGCTTACTGCGACGCAGGCAGCAGGCAGCGCGCAGGCTCAGCTTGCAGTTTGCGCTGAGCCGACGAAATGTTGACAGCAAAACAAACAGCGCAATCGGGGGCGAAGAACAGAGAACAGCGATCAGCGAACAGGGCAAAGCGAAAGCCCAAAAGCGAAGCTGACGCAATGCGACGCGACGCGACGTGGCAAGGACTCAGCCTTCGCAGCGAGCTGCAGCAGCAACAACAACAATCCTTAATTGCCACAGAAGCGAAAACATAAAATTGATGTTTATTGTGTCGCGAGCAAAATAAACAATCAAGCAACAATTGCAAGTCAAAGTCGGAACGCATAACACTTGGCGTGGGTGTCGTCGGGTCAGTGGAAACAGTTACAGCAACAGCTGCAGATACATTTGCATCAACAGATACAGATACAGATACATTTACAGATGCAGCACCCACTGCAGCGACGTTGCTGCGACCGCCACTTGATAGACAGACGCACTGACAATACTTGAACCTGACATTCAGAAAAATTGCACTCACACACACTCACTCACACTCACTCACGCACACACTGACTCACACCCCGTCTGACACACAAAGTGCCAGGCACTCCAAGTCTAACTAATACCAAATCGAAGCCGTTTGTCAAGCGGCAATTGAAACAAATATGAATATATTATAAATTAAACTGAAGCATTGTGACTGTGAGATACCCTATGATCTCTTAAATATATACAAATAATTAGCAGAAGTCTTTAGACTAGACTTATACTCCATAAACTGCCAAAATTTGAAGAAGATAAGGTCTCTTTAGAAGAAAGTATATAGTCACTAGTGAATTCTTGAACCTAACCCACAGGAATCTTGAAATCATAGAACTAGAATATCTTATACATAAGCACACTTAATTTTAACAAGATTTCATAGATATAGACAGTAATATATCATTAACATACCACCATAACTCTTCAGCTCTAGCAGATATTCTAATAAAACTCGGCAGCATATAACCTGAGTACATTCTTAATAAGTGCACCAAATTTCCAAGATTAGTTGGCTATAGAAAGTGATATATCATCAAAATCTCAACATAACTCTTCATGTTTTACAGTCAATCAAGAGCACAGCATATCTTATGCATATTTACACTGAATTTGAATAGGATTAGTTGACTATAACATATAGTACTCGTAATTCAACTTGTTCTTATCGTGATTTTATCAACATCTAATCTGCTGTAATCCCAGCTACTCGCAGACACACCCGATTAATATTTCACACATCACACATACTACATATCATATATACAGCCTCTATATAGAGTGATATACCGATGTGCGAGTGTTTGATGCGTTTTAAATTGACGTCAATTTTCAACGAAAATTTGCATTTCGTGTGAGAAACAGGAATTCTCTCAAATGTATCTGAAACTGTGTGCACATACATATATCGAAGCGGCAATAAATTAAATGGGTAATGTCAATTTAATTATTGATTTCTCAAAAAGCACACACACACTGACACAGAGAGACATATTCATTTATCATTCGTTTAAAGTGAAATATGCACTCGTTGTTAAACGAAGTTGTCAAATCGATATCGCAATGAATAAATTGCAATCGCGAATGTTCTCCCAAAGTGTTAACATCAAGTTTAGCGTTGACATTAAGCTTAACTAGCAGTTAGGTTTAGATTTTTGAGGTTATACACGTTTTATCTGAAAATTATCTTTAGGTTTTTGAGGTTATACACGGTTTGTTAGAGTAGAGAGTAAGTTTTACTTCCTAAAACTTGAGATTAGCTTTAGTTTTCATCGCACAACTTGGGCCCATCGCCAATGCAGGATGCGTAGGCCATCAGATGTGGTATGGTGCTCTGCTGCATGACTCCTGTGAAGAGATGGGCCTGTGGTCCAGTGGCAAAGATGCCCACATCATCGCCAGAGTGCACGCCAATGGTGCCTTTGATGTAGCTGGGATAAGTAAACACTAGAGGGAAGAGAGAGGAGGAGAGAGATAGAGAGAGGTAAATGAATAGGATCAGAAAGAGAGACATCCTTAATCAAACTAAACTGCTCTACTAAGTGAATAATCTGTTCCACTTACATGGCTCCTTGATCTTCTCAGTGAGATCCTCGCGCTGTCCATTCTCATCCAGATACTGATTGGTGCCCACAGCATAGTTCAGTGTAGCGTATTTCACACCATTCACATCGACATCGTGCTGATTGAGACCAAGAATATCAGTGCCACGTCCTGGATAACCAGAGATGGACAGTGGATGCGCATGATCTGAGGTAACCACAATGAGAGTCTCCTCTGGATTGGTTATATCGACAGCTGCCTGCACTGCCTTGGCCATCTCGAGCACCTCATCAAGTCCCAGCTGTGGCCTATTGAAGTGATTGCCATAGTCCACCAAACCACCCTCGATGAACAGGAAGTATCCCTTGTCATTGCGGCTTACCACTTCGATGGCCTTACGTGTCATCTCCTCCAACGTTGGCTTAGTCTCCTCATCGGCCAACTTATGATAGTCCATGACACCCGAGTTGAAGAGACCAATCAGTTTGCCAATCGTTGTGGCATTCACCTTGTTCAACTGCTTCCGGTTGTAGGCCAGGGCACCGTTGGGATGCAGAGATTGCCACTTGGCAAGCAAATTGACACCATCGGAACGTTCGCCCGCCTTGCCAAACTTATCCACAATGCTGCTGGGCAAAAACTTACCCATGCCACCACCCAGCATCACATCGAAATTCTTGCCAGGCTCCTTGGTAATCAGTTGGGTGGCAATGTCTGTGCAGGTGGCAGGATCGTTCTCTCCCTCACCATACTTTACAATATCCGTATCGGACTCGAAGAAACGATTCGTGCTGTGTGCATATGCACCCGATGGACTGGCGTGGGTCAATGTGGTGGTGGTGACAATGCCACTGGCCTTACCCGCCGCTTGTGCCCAGGCTGCAATGGAGGAGACCTGATTGTTGGGGTCCTCGCTGCCGCTGCAGTTGTTGAAGTTCACCGCTGCCGTGATGCCCAGGGCAACAATGTTGGTCTTGACACCGCACAGATAAGCTGTGGCTGTGCACGCAGAGTCAGGCACTTGGGCATTGGAGCAGTAGGTCTGAAGAAGAGATGGGACTAGATTGTCTGGGGAGAAGTCAACCTAAGTGCCTTGCTTACCCTGCTTAGTCCAGTGTAGGGGAACTTCTCGAAGCTCAGTTGGTCCTCCTCGCCGGTGTTGCCCTTGAGCTGACCTTGGAGTATGCGTGCCGCTGCCACTGTGGTGAGGGACATGCCGTCCCCAAGGAACATGATCACATTCTTGGCCTTGCGTGTATCCGGCTGTGGCAGGCTCAAGCGCTTCGCGATCTCCGTATGCGCCAGATCATACCAAAACTGTGCATTCTTCTCCTCCGGCGGGGTGTACTTATTCTTGGCCATCGCATTGGGATCTATTAGATTCGACTCGCGATTCTTGCCGCCCGAAGTCGTTCTGCCCAGCAACTGATCCAGGTTGTGCGCATCGTCGACTGCATGAGAAGAAGGTGCAATGTGAAAATGCTTTAGGATGCTAGAAAGGATCACCCACTGTTAAAGACCGCCGACCAGCTGCTCGTCACCAGCGCCGTCAGCACCAGCACCAGACACGCTACTACTTTAGTCATTCTTGTGAGTTCCTCCCGGGTTACGCGATTCTCGGCGACTGACAGTCGGGCTGGAGCTCCTCCCACGTTTTTATTGAACGAGTCCCAGTCCGAAATGCCTTTCCTAATCTAAATTGGCAAATTATCCAAGTTTAGCCAGCCTCATTTCGGTTATCAAACTCAGCGGCTTTTTGGGACTAGTCACTTTATGGAGCTTGTGATATGTTTGCTCTGCGGTCTGACCTACCACGTTCTCAGCGAGGGGTTGCCCTCGATAAGATAAACCATTCCCCAGTTTAAAGGGATAGAGATCCACATGTAAACGATGCCACAGCACCCTGAGAATGTAACGTAATTCCACATGTTACGTATTACGTGTTACATCAATATTGTTACAGATATCGTATCTCTCCTGTCACGTTTTCAGGACACGTCATAGGTTTAGGCCCCAACGTGCGCCGCAGTTTATGAAAATAAATTAGATAATATGATAAAGATAATAGATGCATAAGAGATAAATATTTTATAATAGGGGTACATCACATGGGGATTACCTGGGTTAAATTGCTCTACTAATAAAATGCCAAATAACTAAGTAATTCAACGACACGTGTGCATAAATATAACCTATATACATATACATACGTATATTGAGCAAAATGGTTTCATTTCTATAAGCTGGAGAAGATCGCCAGCTGTATAACGCATTTGTCTTGTTTGGATAACAATGTTTCGGATCACCTGTATCGCAGGCTCAAGGAGATAGATGAAGAGAAGGACAGGGAGACCAGACAGGCGTCGCATTATAAGCCCGCAGAACTGATCTGGTAGAATTATATTCAAATTAGTAATACTGTTATACTTTGCTTAGATGGATCGTGCATTTGCTAATGGGATCGTGTCGTGGATGGACAAAATTCTGTTCGCGAATAAAACAACCATTTTTCATTTGGAACAACGGCAGTTTTTTTTTTGTTTTTCAATTCGAAATTGCTTCAAAAGTAGAGAAGTTAGCAACTAGCCTGTTTGTTATCCGTTTATTATTAAAACTTTACATGCAGTTTGCACGTTCGTCAAGTGTACAACTAGCCCAGGAGAAGACGAAAATCTTTTGAGCAGTTTTTTCAGTTTCCTAATTGTTATTAGATTTTTTCTGTTCAAAAAACACCCTTGTGGCGCTGGAGGCAACAAATTCCTTTAAAAATTAATTTAATAAACAATGCCCACTAAACTGTACACACTGCAGTGCTACCCATCACACACCAGCACTGCTATCGATAACCATCGCAGCAGTATCGATAGCACGCGCGTGCTCACTTGCGCATGCCTAATCGCGTCGTTTCGCGCGCTTTTCAGCGAAAACCGAATGCCACACAACAATATCATCACTAAATAGTTTCGGGTGTATGCTGTGGCAGTGAATAAAATCATAAATAATACAATATATCAAGTAAATAAACAGGCAAACGACGCAATGGGCATCGACGCAGAAGTGGGTCAGGCGTACCACACGGTGCAGTTGTCGACAAAAGAAATGCTGAAGAACAATCAACGTCAGAAATATTGCAATGTAAGTAAATTTTCTCACTCCCGCTGCACTCAGCACTTTTCACATTGTGCCAATAACAACAATGTATACCTACAAATATTCTCATCATGTTTAGATGATTGATCTGCTGGCGAGCAGCTGCAAAGCATCGGGATTACTTACAACCTCATTCACCAACGAGGAGCTCGTCCAGTTTTGGTTGGGCGATATATTGCCGCTGATGTTCGACTCGGATCGCAATATACAGAACTGCGCCATTGCTGCGGTGGCCGAGGCGTTGGTTGCCCTCGATGTGGCTGTCATCCATGCTGCCAAATGTTGGCCCCAGTTCCGCAGTGAGTTCGTCAACAATTACACAACGCAGATTGGCGCCATGCGCGATGCAAAGAACAACAATTGGCACAAGATCTGGACACTGTTGGTGCAGATCATGGACAACGAACTGCTGCGGGGCTGTACCAATATCAATAAATTCCTCGCTGTCGTTGAGCTCGGCTTCCGCAATCCCGACAACGGTGTGCGCTCCGAGGCGTTCCTCTGCTGGCGCGTGCTCATCAAGATTTTCGCCGCCTACAACGAGTTGGCTGCAGGCAAACGTCTGCGTCTGCTCCTCATCCCGTTGCGCACATCCCAGTCGCGCTCGGCACACGTGAGCAGCATTAAACTGCGCGTCTGGTGGTATCTTATCTCCTGCCTGGACGTGGATATGTACAAATCTTTTGACACTGCCGTAGAGTGCTTTCTCAGCTTCTTATTTGGAGGTGGCTCGCGAAATACAGCCACAGGACTGGCCCACACTTATCAGGCAGCCAGGGAATTGGCGCTGCCATGCCTAGTGGCACTGTGGAATGTGGAATCTAATTCGGATTCACTGCAGCGCATATTGAGAGAACAACGACTGGAACCGCTCTCACAGCCATCGTCCCTAATGACCGCGGAGTTGCTGCAGCAACATTGGCGTCCCATGTTAGCGGCTGCTGTCTCTGGCATGCAGCTGCTTAGCCAGCAAGAGAACAGCACAGAAACAGAGCAGGAGCTGTTGCATCTGCTGCTGCGTAATCTGACGCTTGCCATGCTGCAGCTGCGCGTCGAGCCTTTTATTGTGGCCTGCTGTGCCGAGCTGGAGAAGACTCTCGCCACAGATGGACGTGTTGTGCGTTCCTTCTTCAATACCTATGCAGCTGCTGCACCAGTGACGGCGCCTCAGCCTGTCATTTCTCTCGATGTGCTCGAGGCCTACATGAAGCTTTGCCTGAAGTCGCGCTCTGAGGTGCCACCTGCCATCTTGCAGCGCTGCATCGCGACTATCTACGCCCCAGAGCAACTGGAGGCCCACAGCACTAACGAGTTCCGTTTGCTCAGCAGCTTTGCCGAGCTGCTGATGGCGGCCAATGATGAGGCGGAGGATGATTACGAAGGCTTTGGCGTTAAGCTGAACATCTGGCGACAAGTGTCAACGGCGCTGCTCAGTTATCTACGCGAGAATGCCCTCGAGTATCGCGTGGCACACAACGCAACGCTGCTGGACAAATGGATACTGTGGCCACTGCAGACGTGCTCCGGTTTCGCTGGACGTCGTGCGAATAGCTCTTTCTTTGATGGCACCTTCAGTGAACAGTGGCGCCAACTGATTAGCGCCGGACACAATGCAACGGAGCGCAAGAAGTTTGTGGTGGAACTTAAGCAGGCACTGATGGATCTTCTCAAGAATAGCACCAAAGAGGAACCACTTTTTGCTGAGCTCTTCGATGCCTATGTCAGTGCTATACTCAAGTTGGGCATCTGCAAGGATACTCCACTGTACAGGGATGTCTTTGCACTGCTGCAAGCGCTCTATGAGTGTCCAACGGTCTCTCAGTCCCTGCTCGAGGGTTGCCTGAACACACTGCGTAATCTCTTACTGGAATTGCGCCAGAACGAATTGATGGTCATCTTTGATGCACTGAAACCAACGCTTGTGGGTGCCCTACAATGCTGGAAGAAGCTTAAATGTGAAGGTAGTTTTCTCAAGGAATGGAAACGTACCATACAGGAGAAGTTCCGCAAGTTGTCCAGCAAGAGCATGGCCAATCAGCTGAAGGATCTGTTCAAGGACGACGATCTGTTCGTCATTAT
The DNA here is from genome assembly GCA_018904595.1 of Zaprionus indianus. Taxonomy (NCBI): domain Eukaryota; kingdom Metazoa; phylum Arthropoda; class Insecta; order Diptera; family Drosophilidae; genus Zaprionus; species Zaprionus indianus. The sequence continues at coordinate 4,577,530 of JAEIHA010000171.1, read as the reverse complement.
TCCCTCAGTTTGGAGCCTCAACCCAGAGAAGCTAACCGATCGTCAGAAGGAGCGCTTTGCCGAGAAGTCTGACATTCCAGCGCTGTACAACGACATGAGTCAGTCGCAGGACTCCTCCATTAAACCCTGGACACCAAAGAAGGTAGTGATTGCCAAGGGGAAACAAGTAGAGATAGCAATTGGAGGGGAAAAGAATGCGAACAACGATGATATTATGGTCATTGATGAGTCTCCGCCCAGAGAAGTGTCCACAACTCCGGCAGCTACGCCCACACGCCGACGACAGCTGGCGACAGCAGAGGCAGCAGGTAGCACTGATTCCTCTAGCAATGCAGATAAATACAATTTCCGCAAGACGCGCACACAGACAGAGGCAGAAGAGTCGAAGACATCGCCGGCAACAGCAGGGGAGGATACACCTGCACGACTCACGCGCCAACGTACAGCACAAAAGGAAAGTACGGCAGCTCCTGCGGTGCTGCGCTCACCCAGAAAGCAGACAACAACAACAACAGGAGCTGCAACTGCAACCCCGCAGGCAACAACAGCAGGTAGACACTCTTTTTTAATTACCCTGCGAATTTTACTTTACCTGTTTCTTCTTTTTCTTCAGCCAAACCCGCCGCACCCAAGTTCGAGGAAACTGCAAAACCCACCCCTATGCAGAGTGAGGATCTGTTTCCTGAATTGACAACGCCAAACACAACACCTGCACCTGCTCAGCAGCAGCAACAGCAGCCCGAACCGGTTAAGAAAGCTTTAAGTGTGCCGGAAACACAGTTGAGTGTGACGTCGGAAGTGAATCCTGTTCCAGAGATTCTGATGCAGACAGAGAACACTATGGAACCCCCTGTTAACATAGCAGAATCTTCTCCTAGGAAGGCCCGCGTACGATTATGCAATTTGGTAAGTGAAAGTGGTGATAACTAACTAAACCTTATCTAATCTCTTCAATGTTTCCTTCAGAATTCGCCGCCAGATCGCAAGCAAACCAGCAATGCAACAAGTCCCACACTGCGTCCCAAGCCTTCTTCACATTTGATGGGACGCGGTGCGCAGTTAATCAACATGATACGCAACAAGAAGCTGGATGCTTCCTCAGCATATGCACTCAGCTCATCCCCCGCCCCGTCATCTTCATTAGCTTCTTCAACTGCAGTTGCATCCCGCAGAGAATCAGGCACGCCGGCTCGCACACTCGAACGCCATGAGGTCATGTCCACCCCTACGAATGAGCTGAACGAGCTCGCTGGAGCAGAACATACCTCAACGCCCATACAGAACAAAGAGCTTCTGATCTTCTCCAAACGCTTTGCCATCCCCCTCTGCCAGTCCCTCGGCTTCGATCTTGAAGCGCAAGCTGCGCTGCGAGAGCATCGATGACTTTGAGTCGCCTGCATTTAAAAGGAAACGTGTCAGCTTCCATGATCCTCCGGTGTCTGTGACCAAGGAATATCTACGCGACACAGATGAATCTCGCAGCAACAGCAAACCTAAGCGTTGCCTGATCATGGATAAGGTGGCTCCTATCTCAGATTCACGGCAGGCATTAAGGCGACGTGGACGCTTGGACAGCATCATTGAAATTGAGAAGTTTGCAAACGAACAGACCGCAAGGAGTGCAGAGACAGATAAGTCTGTGGACAAGTCCGCAGATGTGGGTGATGATGAGGCGTTTGTTTCCCTAAAATGGAATGAGAGCACTACGTCGGCATCCACGTCGGCAGCGCAGCTGGAGGATAATCAGCAGTCAGAGGAATTGGAAGCTGCTTCTGCCACTCGCGATCTGACCATCTTGGATACTGACGCTGCTATGGATCTGGTGGTGAAGCAATGCTCTCTGGAGTCCGTGCTGGAGCGTTATTTTGCCAAGATGAGTAATTCTCCACGCAAGGGTGCAATGAATCTGGCAAAGTTTCTATCGAATCAAATGAACTCCAATGACAAACTGAAGACCAGTGTGCTGGAAACGCTCTCCGAAAATCATTCAAAGGACTTTCTGGATCATGCCGTGCGAGAGAATCTCTCGTCGGTGGTCTGCGATCGTCTCAATCCCAACTCGGTACTGGAATACATTTGTGCCAAGTCGAAGATTAACAACAACTGCCGCAGCAACTTATTGGCCCAGGTGCCCAGTATGATACGTCAGGATTCGGAACGCCTTGCTCTAATTCAGCAGCTATTACAGCAGTCCACCCTTGGAGATGATCAGTTGCTAGATCTCATTGCTCAGCTAATGCAAATGCGCGATAAGCGTGGGGAGAACCGCAGCAGCCCAAGCAACGCCAATGACAATGTGGCCGAAACAGCCGCCGACTCGTCCTCCAATCTCTAAGAGACGATCCCAAGTATTTACACAAGATATCGGCAATTGTTTATTTATCCTCCGATTATCCGATTTTGTTCTAGCTTAAGTCAACAGTTTTTTTTTAAGTTTACATTTTTTAATATATTACTTATTTACAAGTTAGCACTACACATACAACTTAAATATATCCCATCATTTTTAATTTCACCCAACATTGGAGAATCTTATTAATTAAATTGAATACCTTGTGGAAGCGTTGGAAAGATCAAGCAATTAGCGAGATATCTCTGCTAAATAAACTACTTTAGGGTAGACTTAGGTCGAGTAGAAATGAAATACTTGGATAAAGACAACCTTTTTCTGTATTATGTTTTGGAAAAGAATCGTCTTAGCTCCAAATCACTTACATATGTTTCTGTCTTCGATAACCTTTATTACCCTATGTGACAATTAATACGATCATATTTCACTGATAAAGTTGTTAACTCTTTACCAAGATGGCACTTAGGATCAAACAACCATTAATTATATCGTAAAACTTAAGCTTCCAAGTTTTATACATACGATATTCGGAACTAGAGGATTAAGTGAAGTTACTGTGATGAAAAATGCAATCTAAAAAGGGTATACTTTGGTGTAGTACCCTTCCAATATAGATCAAATCACTGTAACTGTGTCTTTGATAACCTTCCGCACCACAGACGATACTTAACCCGATTATATTTTTTACTGGAAAGGCTGTTAACTCTTTACTAATCATCACCTTCACTTGCCCAGACCGAAATTCAAAGTCAAATACTTGAGAATAACGTACAACTTTGTTAATTCATTCCTCAGAGAATGCCATTGATAGGGTTCACGTGCAAACAAATCGTATACCGTATCGCGGCAAGCTTTATCAGTACGCGTCGTCGTCCCGATGATGATGATCGTCGCCGGCATCGTCTGCGGCGTCTGTTCGTCGCCATGTGCGAAAGCTCAAAGCTTCCGTGTGGGCGTAAGGCACGCAACAGTTGCGTGTCCCGTGTCGGTCATCACAAAAGGAAGAAGAAGAGGAAAAGAACTGACCGAGCACGTAATGCAAACGGGCCTCGCACGATACTGTACGATACGATACCGTACGATATGATACGAGCACACAATGTAGTATTTTAACACCTTGTAGTAGTATCTTCCCGGCGGAAGGTTATTTGTAGGTCTGCACTCTGAAGGTCTGGGTCTGGGTCTCGAGTCTCCCGGTTCTCTGGGTACAACTATAAAAATAGCGTGGGCTCTTTCCACTATGTCTTTCATGGGCAACCATTAGACACTGACCTAACCCACACCGATGACGTGCATTATATATCTCTGATTGTCTGGTCTCTGTCTAGAAATTGCCGTTTTTTTCCGTCGAACGACAATTAGCACTGGACTAGAATCGGAAATGTTCATTTTTTGCCATATTCAAATTTTGCTCAGCCGTAATTCAATTAGAGAACTGTCTCTCTTCCATTCTATCTCACTCTTTCTCTCTCCTTCGCTCTCACTAATGATTCATTCATGAGAGACGGGACTATTGAAATGCGTAAAGCTCTTGACGAAATCACGCTTATCATTTTGAGATCGTTGAAGGGGACACTGAGCAACTTGAAATTGAAATAGCCGAGGCACTGGAAAAATTTTTACAAACGAATATAAAAAAATTATATTACAATTTTTATGGCACTAAGAACATTAACAAATTCAGAACAGCTTTTTAATTTTCTCGCATCATATAATTTCTTTTATGAGTTTAGTTTGTTTTGTTGCGCAGTGTATGCGGTTTTTTTTTCGCCCTCTCATGATGTCTAGTTTCAATATTACTACGATACGATATACGATAAAATGCTCATCGAGTATACATATACAACCCTACAAATGCGGCATATAATTGAATAATCACAAAGTAATAGCGCGCGAAACGTGAATAGATAATGCAAGTTTTGTCGACATGAATAGGCAGATACCACGTAAGTTTATATCTGCAAGTAACATAATATATATAACATGCATATATTTGGCTGCCATATCAAGCGATTTATCAGTAAATCTACCGATTTTAATCCGTTTTATAGACTTTGTAAACAGCTTACTGATTTTTATAATAAAAATAAACACGTTTTCAGCTTTTTAAAAACTATAAATGATAAATTTTCCAAAAAATGGAATTAGAGATATATATTATTAATGCTTTATGTACTTATATGTATACCTACACGTATATGTATATACCTACAACTTATATCAAAAAGGGTTTTTAATTTAATACAACATTTCAAAATTATTATTGCCAAATTCTTCTCTGATAACAGATGTATATATGTGTATACGTTTATACATATATTTTATAGAGCCTAATCTGGCTCGATATATTATTAGATTGTGGAGTAGCTAGTGGGTTAACCCGCATGCTGCCATAGTCCCGTATAGCAGCCTAAAGTTTCTCCAACAATTTCCCGCATAATCACCCCACACACTGCAGTATTACAGGGTATTTGCGCACTGTTTAAATACATACATATGTGTGTCCGATAGATATGAATATAGAATTCCTCGCCTGTGCTCGCTGTGTCGCTGTCGGCTAGTTACAAAAAAATAATATAAACGACGCCGTGTGCTCAGTTCAGTTCATCCGCAAGGTGAACTCATTCAGCTCGTGAGTTTCATTCCACATTCAGTTCGGTCGTGTGTTTTTGGCAAGCTAATTAGCACGCGAGAGAGTGACAGAGAGAGAGAGAGGGTAAGTGAGTGAGAGAGAGAGGGAGAGAGAGAGGGAGATAGAGGGTGCATCGGCATTTAGTGCTATTTATCAGCTGATTTACAACTTGCACTGGGGCGTGGGCGCCGTAAAGGGGGTGTGTCCCGAAAGTTGCAAGTTCTCTGGGCCAAATGAAAAAGCTGCAGCAACAGCTGCATCCCCCAGAACTGTTGGGGCAGACCGACGACGACTATCAAGCTAAGCGGACGGACAGAGCGCGACAGCAACGGGTAGTAAAATAGAGAGACTTCCAACGATTACGACTTCCAGCATCAGCAGCAGCAGCAGCAACAGCAGCAACATCAACAACAACGGTAAGGCAAGCTCACTACGCGATTTGACCTAGCGGCAAGCGGACGCAGGCAGCACGACGGGCAGTACAACCAACAGCAGCAGCAGCTGCGCAGCACGGGAACGCGCGAACATTTGGTCGTCTCTAAAAAAGTGACTAAACTCTGATGTAATCATTCTGCTGTTACGCCGTCCGCAAAAACGAAAAAATCGAAATCAATCCAAAGAGTTGTCTGCGTTGTGAGTTGAATTGTCTTCTATGCTGTTTTAATAATTTATAATTAATAAAAAATTAAAGTCATACAGTATTTTCGACTGGAATCGTCAAGGTAAACATTTCAAAGTGCGCGTTCCACAATTCGAAATTGTCGCGGATATTCGTAGGTGAATTTCCAAAGCTCTGCCAAGTTACGCGTCCAAGTAACGCTCTGCCGCAGCGCTGCGCCGCGCACCCATATCGATTTAACACTCACACACTCACACACACACACACGCACCCTCGCTCACGCAGCTCTCTCTGCGTCAGTGTTGTCAGGTCAGCTTTTTTCCCGCGAATTCCTTCTAACAGCGAGACTAAATCGTGCAGTATTTTTTATTGCATCTCATTCAGTTCAAATTTCTTTATCTAATCTAGCTTTTTTTTCGCTCAAAAATTCTGTCAACACTGGTGTGTCTGTGTATTCCATTCCCACACACACTTCCAATGCTGCCGGCAGCGACATTAGCAGCAGCGCCAAAGTTCGCAACAAAAAGCTTTTTTCTGTCAGTTCTAGTTCTCTCGCACTCTCTCCCTCTCCCGTGAAAATGTGAATTAATTATCGCAACAACAAACAAAAACAAAAAAAACAATAGTGTGTTTAATAATGGCACAATTAATTGTTTTAAAAATACTTTTCTCATTAGCAGACAGAAGAGAAGGAAAGTGAAGAGAGCGAGGGTTTTTAAGAGAGCATGTCGTCGCGTATGTTTAAATTCGGCGTCACCGCCGCCAGCGCTTGTGTGGGCTCTGTGATCGCCTCATGGAGTCTTGATCGCTGGAATTCCCCACATGTGGTAAGTTGTAAATGGTGTGTTAGGTGTTGTAAAATGCCAAACAATACTAACAGGACGTTTGCATTTGCAGGTCAACAATGCCGTGCAGCGTCCACCAAAACGCAAGCGTACTCTGCCACTGCGCAGCGAACAAATCAAATCTCTGCAGAGCGGCGAAGAGTTCGATGTGCTCATCATTGGAGGCGGTGCAACGGGCGCCGGTTGTGCGCTGGACTCCGTTACGAGAGGTAGAATCGTGGCTCCTTCTGATTTTTGGTATTTTGGGCTTATTTAACACTCTTTTCAAGGTCTTAAGACGGCGCTTGTGGAGCTGGATGACTTTGCCAGTGGCACCTCATCGCGTTCCACCAAACTGATACACGGCGGCGTACGTTATCTGCAAAAGGCCATTTTGGGTGTAAGTACGACTAGCAATTACCCTATCCCCATCCACGTAGAAGTAATGCTTGTATCTCTCGTTTATCGCTACAGCTTGATCTTGAGCAGTATAGAATGGTTAAGGAGGCGCTGCAGGAGCGTGCCACAATGCTCGAGTCAGCGCCCCATTTGACGCATCCTCTGCCCATTATGCTACCCGTTTACACGTAAATACTAGCTGAGATTTGGTTCCCAATGATTCAGAAAGTTATATAATCCACGTTGTTTTCGCTTAGGTGGTGGCAGGTGCCCTACTACTGGGTGGGCATTAAGGCCTACGATCTGGTGGCCGGTGATCGCAATGTGAAGAGCTCGTATTTGCTATCGAAGAAGGATGCTCTGGAACTGTTTCCCATGTTGAAGAAGGACAAGTTGTGCGGCGCCATTGTCTACTACGATGGTCAGCAGGATGATGCACGCATGTGTCTGGCTGTGGCTCTGACAGCTGCACGACATGGCGCCACTGTGTGCAATCACGTCGAGGTCAAGGAATTGCTCAAAAAGGACGATGGTACCGGGAAAAAGGTGCTGTGCGGTGCCAAGGTCAAGGATCATATTTCCGGCAAGGAGTTCACCGTCAAGACCAAGTGCATCATCAATGCCACGGGTCCCTTCACTGACTCCATTCGCAAAATGGATGACCCCACGGTGAAGAGCATCTGCTGCCCCAGTTCGGGTGTGCATATCGTGCTCCCCGGCTACTATAGTCCCGATCAGATGGGTCTGCTGGATCCCTCGACATCCGATGGCCGTGTCATCTTTTTCCTGCCCTGGCAACGGCAAACAATTGCCGGCACCACAGACCTTCCCTGCGATGTGACGCACAGTCCGCGACCCACCGAGGATGAGATTCAGTTCATTCTCAGCGAAATCAAAAACTATCTCAACGCCGACGTTGAGGTACGTCGTGGCGATGTTTTGTCTGCCTGGAGCGGCATTCGCCCGCTGGTCTCCGACCCGAACAAGGAAGACACACAGTCCTTGGCGCGTAATCACATTGTGCACGTCAGCCCCTCGAATCTGATCACCATTGCCGGCGGCAAGTGGACCACTTACAGAGCCATGGCGGAGCATACCGTCGATGCGGCCATCAAGGGTACGTGCTCAATTCATGTTTGCCACATCCATTCTGATCATTCGATCTCTTCTTAGCTTGTAACCTGAAGCCCGAGCGCGCCGAAGCTGTTACATCCTATTTGAAAATTGAGGGTGGACAGGGTTGGACTCCGACCATGTACATTCGTCTGGTGCAAGATTTTGGACTCGAATGCGAAGTGGCACAACATCTGGCCAAATCGTACGGAGATCGTGCTTTTGCTGTCTCCAAGATGGCCTCGCTGACCGGCAAACGTTGGCCCATTATCGGCAATCGCATCCACCCCGAGTTCCCCTACATCGATGCAGAGATCCGCTATGGTGTGCGTGAATATGCATGCACAGCGGTCGATATGATTGCACGTCGTCTGCGTTTGGCCTTCCTCAATGTGCAGGCCGCCCAGGAGGCGTTGCCTGTCATTGTTGACATCATGGGTGAGGAACTGCAGTGGTCCAAGGATGAGAAGGAGCGTCAGATCAAACATGCCACGGAGTTCTTGGCCAACGAAATGGGTCATTCGATCAATCGGACATCCAAGGAAAGAATACCCATCAAGCTGTCCAAGGAGGAGATTCAGACCTATGTGAAACGCTTCCAGATCATCGACAAGGACAAGAAGGGCTATGTGTCCATCAACGATATTCGACGGGCGCTTAAGAGCTTCGGCGACGGCGATGTCTCTGGCGAACAATTGCACGAAATTCTCAAGGAGATCGATACCAACATGAATGGTCAGGTGGAGCTCGATGAGTATCTACAGGTAAAATTGTGACAAATATGTATATATATATTTTTTTGTTTTGAAAAGGGCCGTTTACAAAAGGGGGTGTAATACATATGTATATATAAAATTCTTATTAATATTTATTGCATAGATGATGTCAGCGATCAAGACTGGCGATGTGGCCTATTCGCGTTTCGCCCGTATGGCAGAATTGGAAGAACAGAAGCATGAGGCAGCCAATCTCAAGCAAAAGATCAGTGTCGATCGCTCCGGTGGCGGCTTGTAGGCGACTTAAGGCGATAGCCCCCCACGCTATCCACGTTCATCTAAAGCGAGCACATTTTATAGGATTAAGCACAACGAATTATACAAACTATAACTCTTATTTTCATTTTGCTGTTAATAAAGTCTTGAAACTCACCTCGTTCCTTGGACTGTACTGAGAGTTAGCTTAATAAACAACTATTCACTGGCTGGGCCTCTTTGGGCGCATTCTTTAGCTGGTTCATTTTTAGTCGGTTGGTTCTTAGCTGGTTCATTTTTAGTCGGTTGGTTCTTAGCTGGTTCCTTTTTAGTTGGTTGATTGTTTGCTTGTAGATTCTTCTTCGTTTGATCCCCCTTTGGTTGAGCATTTTTCGCTTGATTCCCATTAGGTTGGTCCTTCTTCATCTGATCGGTTGATGCATTAGGTTTTGGATTTGGTTTGACTTCCTGCTTGTTTGGCGATTTGTTTTCAATGCTCAGTCTTTCCAATTTGTTGCCTGAATGAAAATATCATTGAAATATGTTAGTTTTAAGTCATAGCAACGATCTCTTGTAACGGTTTAATCAGAAAAAATGTTTGAACATAATCAAGCATTTCTTGAATATATCACAGCTTAGATTTAGGCTTCTTACAGAAAGAGGATAACACTCTATCGGGTGTGTCCTTTGAGTAGTTTCCTGCCGATCCCTTCAGGTTGTATATCTCTCCATTCACACACATAAACATTTGCCTTCGCTGATTATCAGTAAAGCCGGCAAACATGTCCAGGTTCGGATCCCAGAAGAATCTTAGCTTTCCATTTCGGCCGGAAGTGACTAAGCATTTCAACAATTCCTCAAACATCTAAGGCGGATTATACAAATTTGTTTATACACTTTCGATTGAGGTAGTTTGTTATACTCACATCAATATAGATTTCACTTAGCGGTTTATTCACCCAGTATGCTAAAGGCCTTTCCTTTATTTGCCACAACAGGAGGGTCTTGATATAATAACTCTTCAGATTGAACATATTCTGTTTGGTGTCACGGAATCTCTTCATTAGTTTAATGACGTTCTTTAACTTTTGCTTATCACGGATCATTATGTTCTCAGCCTCATAGTACGAGGCACGGAATGAAATATTATTCGGTTCGAATGGCTTCAGTGGCTTCGGTATGGCATCCCAGTATTCGACATTCTTAAAGAATTGTAATTGTTCGTAGCCTAATACATTCTGTTTAGCATTAAGTCTTATGGAAGGTACAAAATCAACAGAATATTTCATTCCACCTTCCTTGACGAATATCGTATGGGCAGGACCACATCGCTTGTAGATCAATTTCGTAGAGGTTCCATTGACCACAACCTGATTCTCCATCTTATTTAGGGCCCTAGTGAATGCACCAGACAACATAGCTTGCAATTTGTCCTGCAACAGCATATTCTTTGCATTGACAATCTTCTTCAGACTCGTAAAGGTGGCCTTGTTTTGCTCCTGATTCTGTATAATATTCAGCAGCGCAGTCATATCCAGCGTTACGTTGCCCGGCTTTTGTGGATCCCGTTTGACGATAATTTTATCGTTCTCAGGAAACTTCAAAAAGAATACCAAATCGAATTCATCGGGTTTGGTTATTTTCAATCCATCCCCATAGCTTCCTGTATAATAAATAGATAACAAAAGAGATTAGTTTGTATATATGTTTTTGAAATTTTCAAGAAATCGTAAATATTTATCATTGACAAGATTAGCCGCCGTTTACCGGAAGATATATATGTTTAACAGCGTATATACACTAACTGATGATAAGAAAATATAAAGAGCGTCTCTATTGGATTGCGAGTTTTGATGGACTCTTATCATCAGTTAACATAAGCCCTTTTTTTCAGTCGATTAAGTCATGTCTTTTTTTCGTCTGTCCCGTGTGAGTTAAACAACTTAATCACACCGAAGGATAGTTGAAAGGGAATTCCACTGTCGCATATGCTGCTTTTTGAGTGATAGATCTGCTGAGTAAACCAAAATCCAGTACAATAAGTACCCAATACACATGCTTACATATCTATACATTATATGGTTAAATATATTTTTAAAATAGGTTTAAAAAAAAAGGGTCCTGATCTTGACGAATTTCACTGACTGGGATCCGAGTCCAGACGTTTTGCGCTGTGGACTCGGTCCAAGCACGCCTTACGAGAGAGTGGGCGCCAGCGCTCCAAATGCCACCTTTGAGAGGGTTCTAAGAGCCCGATAAATTTGCAATTACGAATGCATCTCACGTGCAGTACCACTTTAATTTATCTATAACTTCCTCAGATACTTTGTAATTTTAATGGCATAAAATCTCCAATACAGTCTGAGAGAGGAAGTGAAAGAAAGAGCGAGAAAGAAGGCCACGTATGTATATATTTTTGCCGCTGTACGGAACAGCTGGAACAAAAACCAGAATATTTGCCAAAGGTTGCTGCACTTTTGGCTCGAACTACACACACGCAGCCACTCACCGCCCAGTTTATGTCCATTCAGCCATTTGTTTAGTGGCTCCTCCGTTTTCAGCGTGTCATAGATAGTCTTCCGCAGTTTGTCGTAGTGCGTTGTATACGCCTTCCGGTCCTTATCAAATTTAATAAGATCCGCATTGATTATATGCAGTTGTTGTTCCAGGTTAGCCATTTCTCTTTTCTACTTCCTAAAAATTTCTCCCGATCTTAACTCGCACGAGACAAAACTTATACTGAATACAGACGACGCAGACATCAATGAGGAAAACTCACGTAGACATCGTTGCAAGAAATAAGAGAGCGGCAGAGCGAGAGAGTACAAGTAAAACTCCCGAAAGAGGTTGAATTCTCTTCAAGTAACTTCGTGACGTACATTTTGTATTGGCAAACAAATTGAGATTGTTATCGAGATTTTTTTAGTAAAAAGAAAATATTAATTAATTATTAATTTATTTAAATTTATATTAGTTGATATAATTAAAATTTATTTTCAGTTTGTTTCTTTCTCATTTAAATTGTCATGCCGTCTGTGACGTCATATCTTTAGCTTCATTGAAGAAATCTCTTTGCCGTCTATGCAATTGTGTTCGTGATCTACCCTAATCACATACACATACATGTGCATGGCGAGAGAGAAACATTTGTAGGTTCTGTTTATGTTAACTGAATGTTTACTCTCGGGCAAGTCCCACGAAAAAATTAAGGGGAATTCCCAAAAAGAAATGTGGCTATCTGCGACGGAAGTCTAAAATAAAAGACTTAACCATACGATTTCACTTTAAACGTTACCATTTATTAACTGAACTATACATACAAACTTAAATACATAAGCAGTACATATGTTAATGCATATCTTACATATATATATATATCTATTTTGTAAATGCATTATAAAGTCAAGTTTCTGTACTGTATCAAGGATTAAATTTTGATGGCGCTGGTTATATGATTTCTTGGTGATATGCGTGGATCGAAAATTGCTTCAATATCAACCTGACAGCCTGGAAAAGAAAAACTAAATCGTGGCGACACTACTAACTGCAATCAATCAAGAGCATATCTTACCATTTTCCAAAAGAAACATAGCACGATCGTAAAGAATAACGCTCTCCACTTAAGACATAACATAAACAGGATTGAAAATATCATCATATAATAAATAAATGATATAAAATCTAAACAAATGAATCTGCGATTCGTTACATACCCTGTGGAGCGAGCATCAAGCGTAGTGTATAAAAGCAGACGATGCGACGCCAGAGCAATAAATCCTTCTCGGTTTGTTTATTGTTCAACAGTGTCGAGCGTAGCGCCTCAAAGCGAGTTCCCTCAATGGCTCTTCGGAAGTAGCTGGACAAATTGACAAGATATACAAACAAAGATACATACTATATGGGATATACAAATCAATTTGTTGACGTATCTTACTCGTCAAAAGTCATGCCCGGCGCGTGTTTTACATTCCTTAAAGCGCAATGTCTTAGATCGGGAAAATGCTGAACAATTATGCGCTCAGCAGCGGCACGAAGTGAATGAATCTTTAGGTATTCATACTGTCCAGCGCTGAGTCGGTCACAGTACATTTCCATCGCATGACAAGCAATCTCGCGTGCCTCGTAGCTAAGCTGACTATGGGCAAACTTTTTTAGCTCTGCGCTTAGTGGATAACCATGTATCTGCTGCCTGGGATGCGTCTGTTGTGTGGTCATTTTTTGATAACAGCAGCCAACAAAATTGAGAAACTTTGCCTGCTTACAATTGAGAAACATACGCATGAGTGTCGCACCCAAATCCCCACAAGGATGGAGACCAATGATGCCGAAACTAAAATCCTCATCGGGCAATTGAAAAGCTTCGCGAATCCACGAAAGAAACCCCGCTGGCTCTGTGTTGCTGCTGAGGCGCTGGGTAATATGAACGGGTCGCTGAAAATGGTATATTTCACTGGCACTCAAGTGCTTGCCGGCCATGCTCTCCAATTTGGCATCGATGGCCCTGGCTTGCTCATTCAAATCCGATTGCATTTCAAAACAGCAAACCTTGATGCCATAACCGTAGCCCAGAATGCGTGCCAAGTGTCCCACACCGGCTCCGAAGTCCACAATATAGTCAATCGAAGTTTGTCGCGAGCTGCGCGCACAAATTGCGGCCATTTTACGGATTTCATGTGACTTCTTCGGCTTGACACACTTCATGAACATGTGCTTCAGCTTAGGATGGTCCAGAAGCGGACAGGCAGGTAATACAATCTGTGTGGGCAATGCATAATAGTGAGTTTATCGCATGAAGTGGAACTGATTTACCAACATCTTGATGCGTCTTTGGTGTCCGGCTAATGCACAAGGTACGCAACACTTGTCGCAATGCTAACAGCTCCAGGGGCCAAACAACACGTGTTTCCCCCGCCGGCGCAACATCCGCCTCGACCTGCAGGAGTGCACATAGTTGTTCAACGGGCAACTGTTCAAAGTGTTGGCGCCAACTCAAGGGCAGCTTATTCCAATGATCGTCAATATAGAAGTCCTATAAATCGAAATTAAATATATCAAAACACTGAACTTAATCGAGTTGAGTTACTCACGCACCAGAACATATGAATCCAATAGCCATTCGTATTTTTTGACCACATTCAAACAGGTGGAAAGCTTTTTGGAGATTTCGAGCATTGTGTGTGCTGAATTAGATAGGTCAAACAGCTGATTTTGAAGAAGGGCGAATGCAAATTACATTTAAATGGTTTGTTTTGATATTTGCAGTTGCAACAACAGCTGTTGACAAGCGACCAGGGATGCGCAATAACTATCGAACCTAAACAAACAACAAACGTATTACCCAGCACTGTCTGTCGTTGTCGATAACAGCGCAAAGCTTTCGATTGCATTGGTAACTTATTCAACACTAATTAACAGATTGCCCACAAAAATTAATAGCCCGTTCATACGGGTCTGATTGGCCAACAAAAAAAAAGAAACGAACAGAAAACAATTCAACAAGCTAAAAACTGTAAGTGTAGAGTGGAAAAAGTGAATTGTGAAGTGTTACTAAGTAAAGTTTTTACACTATTATAGAGTTTTTTCGCCATCCGCAAAGGGTGGATACAGGTACATACACACAGGGACACACACACACACACACGAATACTCAAAGGAAGTGAAGAAAATGCATCTGCATCCAACAAATGGCAATATTTGCAAGCAGATATGAAAGAAAATTACCACTTGATGATACCGAGGCATTAAGCTGCGAGATTGCAACAGTTGAGGAGGTCAACGGGCATACGGTAAGTGCAGCAGCAGTACAGGAGGTATGCACCTGCTGCATGTTGAAAATTTATTATAGTCCCCACACGAAGGAGAAAAATCAATAATCTGCGACGCCGTTGCCGATTTGTTGATGACGGTGTGTATGTATGTGTGCGTTGGTGCGCTCTATGTGTGTGAGTGTGGGTGTGTTGAGCTTGTACTTGTGTATTCACCAGGGGTGTAGTGACAGTCTCGCGGGGGCCCCTAGTTTAATTAAATTGTTCAATGTATGTATTTGTTTTTACGAAAGGAATTTAATTGTCTAATTGAATTCCCTTTAAAACCCTTTTTATGGTTAGTAGCTTGATAGGCTTGGTAGTTGGGGGCCTTGTGCACCGCACACAGATAGTTACGGGCCTGGTATACACCTACATCTGGTTTCCCCACAGGAATATTTGCTGCGTGTGCAGAGGGGAAATAACTCCTGGAACGTTCTACGACGCTACAATGACTTCGACAAACTGCACAAATGTCTTCGTATCTCTGGCATTGATTTGCCGTTGCCTGGCAAACGCATCTTTGGTAATATGCGCCCGGACTTCATAGCTGAACGAAAAGAAGCATTGCAAGTTTACATAAACAAAATACTAATGAATCCCATTCTGGCATCGTCGCTGCCGGCCAAACGGTTCGTTGATCCGGAAAGCTACTCGCAATCATTCCATGGTGCGTAGAGAACATATCCCCTGTCCCTATTTATCTTTTCATTTACTTATCTCGTTCTTCGCATCCTCCACAGACCATGCCGTGCAAAACTCAATGCTATGTCTGCGCAACGATTCGGTTTGGGCCTTGGGCCCCACCATGGGTGCCATAGGCTGGCGGCTACGTAAACATTACTTTAAGGTAACCACCAAGCCGCCAGAGAAGGGCAGCAACAAGTTGGTCAAGAGCGGCTCACAGAATCAATCGAGCAAACACTTTGCTTCCGGGAGCAATGGTGGCTCTCATCAGGTCTCCATCGATGCGGGCACAGTCGATCCCAATACGGAAATGGTTGCCGAATGGATGGAATATGGACCGGATAAAAATATGGAAGATAAAGAAATTAGCGGCATCCTGAAGAGCTTAATGGGCCTCCAGCACCCGCACATTGAAACCATAGCTCTGGCAGCTAATACCGAACATGGCGTACTGGTTATTAGAAAGTAAGCTGCACTACACATTTCATGTATCTATATTTATAATCTCTTATCTATACAGATTCCACAAGCATGGCAGCTTGAAGGATATGCTCTGCATGTCAACACCCAAGAATCCCTTTCTGAGCAAGTACGGCAACCCGAAGGGGCGTACAGCACTCTCCATGAAGCAGGTGGCAACATATGGCAAGCAAATCCTGGAAACTTTGATATTTTTGCACTCAAAAGGATATGCCTTTGGTGAGTGCTAAGCCTGATTACTAGATAATCCGATTTAAACTAAACACTTTCTCTCCCAGGTCACTTACATTCCGGAAACATTGTCATTGTGGACGATTGCGTGAAACTCCTGGACATTGAGAATCATATTCTTGGTGTACCATCATTTTATCGGCCATTTTTCGTGCAGCACAGCAAGATACATACCAGCGAGAACATTGATGTCTATAGCTTTGGGCATGTTCTCTTCGAAATGACTATGGGTTATCCGTTGCAGGAATCGGTAGTGCGTCAGATCAATGACTGCCCTGAGGCGCTAAGTATGTACTGTGCTTAATTTTGACGGAATATTGTTTAAACTTCATCTTGCCCATACAAACAGAGTCTTTGTTGGAAAGCATTCTCTCCAAGGAGGCATGCAAGACAGGGCTGCCCAGTTTGGATCAGCTGCTTGACCACAGATTTTTTACTCAGTACGCCACAGAGGCTGCTGTCACGTCGGAGAAGCCACACTTCAAGGTATCCTTGGTAAGTAGTGTAGATACCTTTATAAATAAATGAATTAATCTACAACGTGCTTTCATTTATCCCATTGCAGCAAGCAAAGGAGCTGCTACGGCAGGCTGCTTTGAAGAGTGATTCGCGTCTACGGGACGAGCAAAAGTCGGTTAAGAACCAAAAACGTATTGTACGCGTGCAGGAGCTAATGAGCTCTGAGGAAGAGAGAAGGAGCAAATCAAAGCAAAAAGCAGTTAGTATCAACGTTCGTAATTGAGCGCTTTGTATAGTTGCAATTATTTGTTGCTGCTTCAACATCACATTTCGTTTTCTGCTGCCTCTTGTATTATTCGTTTTTGTTTTGTTTCTTTGACTATTTAGAAATTAGAGCACAAACAGTCGAAGCTAAAGCAACAGGGTTCACTCCAAACAAGCAATGGACGCTTGTCGCTGGCAGCTGCGACTGCGACAAGCGCTGCCACAACCTGCAGCAGCAGCAGCACCAGCACAGTTGCTTTCGGCGGAGGTCTAAGCGCAGCAGACTCGTTCAATCGCTCCGACAGCACACCCGAAGAACCAACCACACTGGCTGGCCTCAAATGTAGCTATTTCGTTCATTCCTTATTCGTAGTCTCTCATTGATCGTTCACGCGATAACGGGCATATATCTTTGTACCTTATCTTTACATTCTTTAATTGATGCAATTTGAACTTCCACAGCAGTTGCCACACACCAGGAGTTGCCGGCAAGCGCATTGGCCTCCGTGGAGAGACAGACATCGACACCGAACATTGCATCGGAGGATGTGGAAGATGTTGGAGAGGAGGATGAGCCCACACGCTCCGCTTTGCTCGAGTCAATTTGCAAATTCAATCGCGGCTCATTGCGCAAAGTGCGCTCCAATGATTAGGGGGCGTTCCAATACCTAAACATATTTACAATTTTGGACCAAAACGTGGCGTTATGAAATAACGGTTCCATTAAATTAAAGAATAAACGAAAAGGAGAGTAGGCAAAATTCAAGTGCGAATATCCCAAAGATATGAGCACATATCGAATGCACATTGGTAAAGCAAGAAAGAAGACATCTACATATTGTATTTATTGGCAAGAAAGATCTAAAAAAAACAATCCAGCATATGTACTAAGTAACTATATATTTACTATAACGAAACCCACTGAATCTGTGTCCACAAACAAAAGTCAAATGTTTTACTAACTCAAATAATACGTCTATATACTGGATATACCATATATATATATATCTATATATACACTTTATATGAATGTAGTATATGGATAAGTTACAACAAGAAATCAACACACGTTTGCGTATGTCGTACGAAACTAAAGCTTTACATATACATATACATGACCACTACACGACTGAGAAAAAAAACTTTGGTACGAGAATCTTCAATGAAAATCCCCAGAAACCTATTTAGAACTTTCCCAAAATTTATATGTCTATAAGTCTGCACCAAAATTGGCACACAATGCTGAGCCCCCAATCTAATCTACGTATATGTGTAACTGAACAAACACCATACTATTTACGACTATATACCATGCATACATATGTATATGTAACTAAGTAATTTGTTCCTCGATGTTGTGCCCTACTATCTCTCCAGAATCCACAAAATTAGAGTTTTTGAAACCATCAAGTTTTTTTTTTAAGATAATACGAGCCAAAATTTGTTTTGTTTTCATTTTGAATTTGTTTTTTGTTTTTTTTATTTGTTATAGACAATTTACTATTGAATATGTGTGTAATGGAAATCTCTGTAGAACAATTTATACAAAAAAAAATACAAATATATATTGAATGTTTTAAAAATGCATAAATGCGAAAGATATAAACACAACAACATATGATACATATACGTCTAAATATATATACATATATATATTTATATATACACATAATCGATGCCATAAGGAGCATACATCCAACTTATATAACGCTAAGTGACTCCGTAAACAAATTGTATTTGATATATTTATGTGCATGTTTGTATGTTTTCCATGTCTATATGTGTTTTTTATGTAACTGACTGTGTATATGTGTTAGAGGTGGTAATCAGCATACTATATGGTATATCAAGAACCGATCAAGATTCAACGCGTAACGAAATACATATGCGTAACATATTACAAAACTAAATAAAGTGTAAACTATTTATCGTTGTAAGTTTAGACATAATTTTTATTGGGGGTTGAAGATTAGCCTCACTTTGTGTACCTTTTCCTTTCGCTGAAAGTGAAATGATACCTTCATGTGTCAGGCATTGGCAAGGTCAGTTAACCCAATGCTATTCCACGTCCACATCATAATTTGTGCCATTTATTGATTCAACATTTGCCATGGCGACACACAGCGTGGAACCACTTTGTGGCATAATAAATAGTGTAATAATCATTTGCGGTTTTATGGCAAACCGCGACGCACTCAAAAGGAGGCACAAATGGCTAGCGCAGCAAAGAATTGGTCGGGCCTGGTAACGCTATACCTGGGACAGGAACGCGAGAAGGTAACTGCGATTGATTTTGTGATTACACGGGGGCAAAACATGGATACTTTATGTGTGTTTAATGAACAAATGCTTGTTACGATACGAGCAATTTCCGAAAATTTAGCCAAGTCACGCATATGATTGTTGCTCAGGGGGTTGGGGCAGAACGGGAGCGTGAGAAAGTGAATCCCTCCTGGCGCTGATATGCCGTGTAATGTTATCCGTTTCTCTCTATCAACACTTCCGATTTGTCACCATGCAGAGGCAGATAAGCAGCCAGCGCGCATCCCTGACCAAGTCAAATGGAGGCATGCCGTTTGGGCCGTCTCCAAAGGTGAGTGTCCTTGTTGGGTGGAGCTGTAAATGGAACACCTGTAACATCCAACCAGCTTTTGTTTCCTCCCCCTGCTAGCCTATTATACGCTATATGCCTAGCTATCGTCTGGACCCTAAGAATCCGTTGAATAAGGAACGCTTGGAGCTGCTAATGAAGGACGTTATGGATCGGAATTATAATGAAGAATATTTGTGGCATCCGAAACAATCTTATCAATTGGCTGCTCAGGTTAGCGAAGAGATTAAAAATAGCATCAAGCTAATGAATTTCGATAGGTGAGAGTTGGATGAGTTCTCTAAGTGAAATCGTAGCTATTGTATCTTAAGTATAACCTTCTTTATATAGATACCGTTATATAGTTCTAGTAACTGCCGGAGAGATGCTTATGCAGGGCTTTTGCTCCATGGTGAATTTCCTGTGGGATGCCGATAAAGATGGATTTGTTACTTATGCTATTGAAACACCCAAATTCTTTGCTATCTGTACTATATACTACCTGTACTTAGATTAAGTTACATCCCTGATCTGTGACTAGCTCAAAAATATATTTTTCAAAGGAATGACATTGATGATTGTAAAATGCTTAACGTACTTTTCTTTAATAGCACTTGGTGATCCATTGGAATAAACCTGTAAATAACGAAAATATGTCAAGTGATTTCTCAATTTTCACTTATTCACTTCAGTTACACGATCACTGATGAACCACTTAAGAAACAAGCACAAGACACAACTTTAGTTTCCGATTGTTCAGATTTATTTGAATAGTATCAGTTAAATATATGTATAATAGGTATAATTGGTGAAGCATAACCATTTATTTCTCATTTCTTTCAATCGAACGATTGGCAATAATCAGTATATCTCTTTATAATTCAATTCTTTTTTCGATATATATTGTAATCTGTTGTAGATATATATAGGTATAACTTTCATATATGTATATAGGTTTTCTTTTTATTTAGTTTTTATAATTACTTGGCTACACACACACATACACATGCACACACAAATACACCCACTTGTCAGTATAAGAGAATCAAGATCATATATAATTTATATTATATAGTGTATGCACTTCAACGCACAGTAACAGAATATGATAGGCAGGTATAACTACAGCAGATATATTATCATTATCTTTATGTATGTATATATAATAATACCACACGACACAGAACTTGTTGTTGATTTTTTGGATTCAGTTGTAGTTGTTGTTTTTGTTGTTGAGAGCAACCATAAGAGAACCGATGTAACATTTGCAAAACCCATTTCAAGAATTCGAAAATTTTGTAACAAACGCTACACGATGTTCTCTTTTACGGGTGGAGAAGTTTGTGAAAGAACATGACGGAGAGAAGGAACAAGAGTACCATCTCTGTCTCAGGCACAGCTCACTGCACAGAATTATATAAACACACGACAACCCGGACAACCACCGGACCTGGGGACACCTTGCGGGATTCAATCAAAGCAGAATCAACAAATGGAACGGCTCGGGGGGTGGGGGCAATTATCCCCATTGAACAAAGCACTTTTTGCACTATTTTTTTTCACAGAAACCAAAACTTGAGAACTCTTTCCAAAAGTATTAAATAATAATTCTGCAAAACTGATTAACTTATTGGATAACACAATACAATAATGAAGTAACACAAAACTTATTACATTTTTCTCGTTTTCGATTAATTTCTCTTTTTTTTCTTTTGGAACTTCGGCATTTCTTTTGGTACTTGAACTTTTGATGTTGTTGTTGTTTGATTTTCTTTTTTGCACTAATTGCACAATTAACAGATTTTGGAATAGTTCGTTACAAAGCTTCGATTGAGAGGCAACAAAAAACTTGTAAGAAAATCTTTACACTTTTCTTTTTTAAATATAATTTAAATAAATATGTATAAAAATGAATTGATTTTTTGTTTTTTTTTTTTTTTTTGTTTTGAATACTTTTGGCACAATCGTAATTAAAAAAATTGATATATATGTATAATATATAACTGTATAAAACTTTACACTCTCACTACACAGAGAAATCAGAATGTGAACAGAAACCATAAACAAGGTGGGTCGATCGATTGTTTGACTGATTGACTCGACTTGGTCTGCAAAAAGAACAATAATAATGGGATTAATACGGTGTGGTTTGTGTGGTTGCTTGGCAAAGGCCTCATCAAAAAATCATCGGTACATCATCATCATCATTGGTTTGTCATGATCAGTTCCTCTATATATCTCTTTATCTCTTGGTGCTGCGTATGTTTGATTTATCATCAATTGTAGCATCAATTGTCTATTGAGTTGTTGTTTGGTTGATCGATTTATGCTTCTACCAATATTTATATATATACTTACACATCGATAAATATATATATATGTATATACTTGGATCGTGTGTACGTATGTCTAGGGGAAGGGGTATCTAAGAAATAATTATTACGTGTTCACAGGAGTTCCCTCTATTTTCCCTCCTGCTGCTCCTGCTGCTTCTTCTCCTGCTTTTGCTGTTCCTCCTACTTCTACTTCTTCTGCTGCTGCACTGTGTGTCTACGTCATCATCCACGTCGACAACCACAGTTTGTCCTGCCAGCTTTGAGAACGCCTCTGCTGCCTTCCGATTTCTTTCCTCTCAGGCAGTTCCACCACGCACCACCACGATGACCAGATGGTCCTCCTTGAGTCCCTCCTCCGTTAGGCTGTGGCATGTGCGCTTCAGCAGATCCGTTGAGAAATCGCACGGCGGAAAAGCGTACAAAACTCCCGTGGCCTCCGTCTCCTTGTTCAGCAACGAAATGACACCGGCTGCCTCCTTTTGCTTGAGGTACGAGACGAGATTACGCAGCGGACGTGTCTGTACACTGGCATCATCGCAATCAGTGTCCACTGTGGAGCCAGCCAGTCCCATGAAGATGGCATGCGATGAGGACGAGGCAATACGCTTCTGCACATCCTCCAGCTTGGGTGGATCGAGCCGCAGTCGTTGTGTTATGCGCAAATTGTGTTTGCCCTCTTCGTCGCGCATAAGCGAATCCACAATGTCCGTATCGCCATCTGTCAAATGAAACTTGGCCGGGAATAAGGAACTCTTTAGGATTAGCGCACCTGTCCAGGTTGTACTGCACTTGCGTGCCACTTCGGGCACTGTGGCGGCTGTGCCGAGCGCATCGTTGCGACGCGTCGATGTGTCTGATTCGGAGCCGGGAGAGCGAGCACGCTTCATGGGAGATCGTGATCGCGAACGCTCCACGCCGGGCTCACGAGAACTGGACCGAGCTCGATCGTAAGACTCGCCTGGGGGTCGACGCCATTCGTCATCGGCACCACCGGGTGGCGGCACTGAAGATACACCGCCCAGTGCGCCCGGATGTGGGGGCCTGTGTACATCATTGTGATAGTGATACATGCCACGACCACGACCACGATAGCCACCGCCTCGTCCACGATAACCACCACGTGGAGGATACGGGGAATAGCCGCCGCGTGGCGCATATGTGGCTGTTTCCTCATAGTATGGATCATACTCGGGTCGTCGATATTCCATAGATGTCTCGTCATACGATGGTTTCGAACTCTTGAACGGAGCTGCCGGCGTTGCTCCCGGAAGTTCTGCAAAGTCAGTGCGCAATCTACGCTCAGGACCTCCCAATGGGAAGCCGCGCATTTCCTTTACTGCCGCAGTAGCTGCCTCTACAGTCTCGTACTGGATATAGGCATAGGGTTCACCTTTCATATATTCAATCTTTTTGATGGCACCAAATCGATCGAACTCCCTCTCCAATTGTGTTACCGATGTCCAAGCGCCGAGACCACCAATCCAGATACGTGTTGCCGGCGTCACTTTGCCGTAACCAATTTTGCATTGGAATTTTCCAATATACTGGCCGGATAATTCAATCTTAGCGCGATGTGCCATGTCCAGATTCTGATAGCGTACGAATGCGAACGCATTACCGGTGCCAGGTGGTGGACGCTTGATATCAATATCATCGACTACGCCATATTTACCGAAGATGCGACGCAGCTCATCATCGGCAATTGTGACCTCCAGGTTGCCCGCAAAGAGAGTGCGTGTAGAGAGTGGATCATCCTCTGGTTGCACATGATGCAAATAATTTGGGAACTTATCCTTCTTGCTCTCCGGTTTCTCATACGGTACATGGGGTCGTGGTGCCATTGGACGCATGGGTGCATATTGATGTGGAGGCGGGTGGCCATGCAAATGATGTGGATGACCGCCGTGTGGGTGGCCACGATGCATTGGTGGGCCGCGAGGCGGATATGGATGTTCATGGTGCATAGGCCGGTATTCGCGAGGATGCACTGCATGTGGATGAATTGGTGGACCATAACGATCATACGGATCAACTGGTGGTCGTCGATGGTCCAATGGCATCCCAGGGCCCATTGGAGAGCGCGAATAATGATATCGTTCATAGTCAGGCGGCGACATGGAGTGACGAGGTCTACTTATCAAAGAACAACAATTATTAAACAGTTTATTGTTGAAAGGATTCAAAATAATCTCTTACCTGTACTCCGGCCTTGTTGTCGACTTATAAACTGGCTCCACAATTGCCATCTTGTCATAGATGATCAGGCGAGGCTTATGATGCTTTGCCTCGCGGGCATCCTCAGGCGTTCGGAAACACACGTAGGCAACACGCTCATCCAGATCATGAGCTAGTCTTACACTGAAGTCACCAAATTTCTTGTACTCTCGATACAAAGTTTCCTCGATGAACTCATCAGGGGCTTTGGGAGGCAGTGCGCTAACGCACAGTACTTTATAGCCAGCAGGACGCTCTGCTGGTGGTGGACCACGCATGTATGCCTCCCGATGGGGGGAGCCGTAACGTCCGCGCGGACTTGGGGAGCGTTCCAAACGACGCCTCATACGCTCAGGTGATATACGTTCAGGTGAATCACCCGGCACACCCCCACCATTATCGTAGCCACGACCCATGCTACGGGAATTACGCACGATATTACCTCTGCCTGGCGAGCGGGATGCGCTGCGTTTCATATTGTGGATTTTTACTGTAATTCGATCGAGATCAGCTCCTTCTCTATGACTACTCATGAGCAGGAGCAGAGTCAGTTAATTACGCCGATGGTGCGACAAAGTCTGTGAGGAATAAAACAATAGATATCAATTGCGCGCAGCCAACTCAATTTATATCAATAGATGCAGATACCCACTTTTCACACACACATACATATCCACATGAATACATACGCGGTAGGTGAAATTAAAAAGTGCTCACTGACCGAAAAAAAAATGGCGGCGTTCACATAGCGTCGCAGTATGTAGGTAATGTATAAATTTTTTCTACTTGTACACGTTTATCCATATATGTATTTCAATATTTGAATAATTTTATACACTTACCACTAACTTGATGTATTTATTCTTTAATACGGTTCACTTTTTTCTTAATACTTTAAGCAGTGGCACACTGAATTACGACTTTCTGCGGCTCGCAAATTCTTTCTGTATTCGTTGAAAAAAGAATGTGGTGGTAAGATGATGCAGCAAATATATCGATGTCGCGTATTAGTTGCGATATATCGATGACTGGACAGTGGTTTTGATTGAGCTGCATTGATATATCGCATATTATTATTATTTATAATTTTGTAAATTCCTTCTATTAATGCTGAGGTTGTTTTGGAATTTTAAATCTCATATTTATTAATTGAAGTAGCAAAGGCGGCTATTCAAATATTTTAAGAACTTTTCTAAACGATAGTATCGACATGCAAACGAGTACTTTTTGTGCGACATATCGGTGCAGTTCGAAACAATTAGCGCAGGTAGAAGCCGGGATGCAAGCCGGGTCATTAAATCGCAATTAATGTCAGGTATATAACAAATGTTATTCGGAATGGTGTTCTGGTGAACATATTTTGGAATACTAAGAAACCCTAGTCAAAGTATTTTTACACAATTATTTGGAAACCCTCACTTATAACAGTTATAAAAATGCAGTTAACATGGAGTTATCGCAGT
Organism: Zaprionus indianus; assembly: GCA_018904595.1. Lineage (NCBI taxonomy): Eukaryota > Metazoa > Arthropoda > Insecta > Diptera > Drosophilidae > Zaprionus > Zaprionus indianus. The sequence goes on along the minus strand of JAEIHA010000171.1, from coordinate 4,552,094 downwards.
CTAAGACAAACAGCTGTCAGTATGGACGCACATAATACAAATATGCAGATATATGAATATATAAGTAAACAATTCTATACATAAACATGTACATACATGCATATGTATCTCATACCTGCACTCTCTCCTCTCTCTGTTCTGTATGAGTGTATGTGTGCTAATGTATATTTTTACCAAACAGCCGACGATAACAAAACACACTGCTCTCCCACATGGACAAATACAATGGAATTCGGTATATGGTTAAATGGAATATCTGCCTGCGGTTACTTGTCATTCCACTTTTAACTATGGCAGCGAGCGGTACTACTATCGAGAGTGTCTCCGGTGAGGCTAGTGTGCCAAAAGATCAGGCAAGGTACGATCACTATCGTATCTACAATGTCCAGTTCGACAACGAGGAGCAAATCAAACTGTTCCAAAAACTGGAAGAGGAGAGCGACAGTCTCACTTTCATTGGCCACGCACGTGAAGTTGGCCAAAAACTTTCCATTCTGGTAGCCGCTCATCGTGTGGCTGACTTTGCGGATCTGTTGAAGACTTATAATCTGGTTCACCGTGTCCTGGTAAGTACTTCAACCTTAGGACAAATGTAAGTGTAGTAACAAGTGTTTTTCTGCCTTTTAGACCTACAACTTTCAGGAGAAGATTGATCGCAATATGAAAGAAGTGCTGCCGGAAAATATCGATGCATCCAAATACGACTGGCAGCACTTCTTCCATTTGAAGACCATCTACGATTGGATCGATCACATGGCCAGCAAGTACCCAGAGCAGTTAACCGTACTGGATATGGGCAGCAGTACCCAGGGTAATCCCATCAAGGGCATCAAGGTAGGCAATAATCCCGCAAACAAGGCGATCTTTATTGAGAGTGGAATTCATGCACGAGAATGGATTGCTCCGGCCACAGCGACCTATATAATCAATGAGTTGCTCACATCGAAAGATGAACGCATCCAGAATCTGGCCAAGAACTACAACTGGATAATCTTTCCGTGCATCAATCCCGATGGATACAAATACACATTCGAGCATGATCGCATGTGGCGCAAGAATCGTCAATTGTTTGGCACCTCCCGTGGCGTGGACCTGAATCGTAACTACCCCGATCATTGGAACTCGACCGGGGCCAGCAGTGATCCCACTCGGTACGATTTCGCCGGACCTAGTGCGGGCAGTGAAGTAGAGACGCAGCGACTGATCGAATACATACGGACAAATGTGGAGAAGGAACAGATCAAGACATACATTGCCCTGCACTCGTACTCACAGATGCTTATGTTCCCCTATGGGTACACCAAGGAACATGTATCCAACTACGAAGATCTGCAGGAGTTTGGTAAGAAGGCAGCGGCAGCCATCAAGGCGGAAAGTGGACGTGACTATGTCGCCGGCAATCTCTTTGAGACGATTTATCCCTCAAGTGGCGGCAGCATGGACTGGGCCCATGCTGAGGCTGGTATACCCATTGCTTATACTTTTGAGCTGCGTGGTCCACCCGATAGCCAGGATCTGTTCATTCTCCCTGCTGTGGAGATTCAGCCCACGGCCAGCGAAGCCTTTACTGCCATTCGCACCATTGTCGAGGCTGCTGCTGAGAAGAATTACTTCAAGTGAATTTCCACTATGATACTCTAGAGAAGCCTTTGACGATCAACAGTACATTCTACAATTGTTTTTATGATCCATATAATCTTAGTAATATGAAAATGTTTTACGGTCAGTGGAAAGATAAGAAATAAAAATATGGTTTAATAACTGGGAACTGATTGTGAGGAGCTTGTCTGGTTTTTTTATTACTAAACATTTTTGCATGTTTTACTGCATTAACATTCCGTAAATAACGTAATCTTTCAAAAGTCAACAAACAAAGTACTTAACACGGAAAGTATCGCGGGAAATACGATACATATTCGCAATATCGTAACTAAGGTTTTGGTATTTTTCAATTGAATTCAGTACATTTTCACGTTGACCCATTGCGGTCACACTGTACACATCCCTATAGGTCTCGGCAGAAACATATAGATTTTTTTTATTAAACATTCATAATTAAACAATAAAAAAGACGCCGAATTAGTAACGTTTTTTATTGCTATAACATAGAACATAAGACGCATCTCTTTGTTTTGCAACGTGTACAACGGTGAACGGTGGAAAGGTAAGCACAAGCAAAGCAAGCCAAAAGTGAAAGTCCCCAGAAAAAGTACAAAGAGAGATAGACAGAGAGAAAGAGCGAGAGAGAAACAGGGAGACAGAGAGTGAGAGAGCACGCGAGAACAGTAAAAAAGAGTCAAGAGTCTGGGTGAGAGAAAAACGATTTTTTCAGAGAACAACGCGGATTTTCATCGTAGTCGTCGTGGACACAGGGAAACGTGTGTGAAGAACCTCTGCTGGTGAGTACATTTCGCTGCCGATGCAGCGCTGCCTCTGCCTCAGTTTGCAATTGGAATTTTTACGTGCGTGTGTGTTTGATTGTTGTTGCTGTAATTGTAATTGCATTTCTTTTGTATTTGTTATATTTGCATTTTCAATTGAAGCCGAAAATAATTCGAAAGCAGAACCCAAAAAACCCAAAGCGAGCCCAGCGAGGAATACCAAAAAAAAAGAGAGAGAGAGAAGAGAAGAAGAAGAGCAAGAAAAACGAGGCAAAACTAAAAACAAACGAGGAACAACAAAAGCAACAACAACAGCAACGGGAGAGAAGCATTGCACACCACTACAAATACATTTTTGAAGCCCAAAAGAAAAGACAGCGCGCTGCCGAAGACCGTCAAAATTCTGAGCCACAGCCAGGACAGACCACCTTACAGCACCACCTGCACCCTACTAGCTGCCACCACGCTCCACAAACAGCCAGCGATAATGTTCGTCAATTCAATGACGTTCCGCGGTAATCCGGCTAATTATCATCAGCAGCAGCCGGCGCTAAATCATCATACGCTTGCTGCTGCAGCAGCTCATCATCAGCAGCAGCTGCATCATCATGCCGCTGCTACGGGTCATCTGGGTCATGGTGTTGGTGCTGGTCATGCGGCTAGCAATCATTTGGCTGCTGCCGCCGTCCTTGGCAGACATGGTGGACATAATTCGATTACCACCGCTGCTGCCGCCGCCGCCGCAGCTGCCGCCGGTCATACATCGAGCTCATCGCATTCCAGCGGTGCACTGGCGAGTGGCAGCAGTGCCGGCAGCAGCAACAGCTCACCGGATAGTGGAAAGATTTATATCAAGAATCTGGAGCGTTCGATTGACAACAAGGCGGTGTACGATACGTTTTCGGTATTCGGGAATATACTGAACTGCAATGTGGCCAAGGATGAGGATGGCAATTCACGTGGCTATGGTTTTGTTCATTTCGATTCGGAGGAAGCCGCCAGGGCGGCCATCGAGAAGGTCAATGGAATGCTATGCAATAATCAGAAAGTGCATGTGGTCAAGTTTATACCACGACGGGATCGGGAGCAGGAGAAGGCAACCCATTTCAAGAATTTGTATGTTAAGAATCTCAGCGAGGAGTTCACAGAGCAGCATTTGCGTGAAATGTTCGAGCCCTATGGACGCATCACCAGTCACAAGGTGCGTATAGAATGAACATTAACATTACCAGGGTGGGGTGGGGTGTGTTGGCGTGCGTAACCAGCAACCAGGAGAGTGTGGAGCAACTGCAGATGTGAAACCATGTGGCACAGTTGTGTCATCTCTTAAGACAGGTTCCCTTCTCTCGCGGCACTCTCTCGTGCTCTCTCTCTCTTTGGTTGCTCCGGCTCTGCACACTGCGCATGCCCCCGCAAGAGGCTCCCCGGAGGAGGAGGAGGAGGACGTGGGTTAACCATGTTGCAACTCTGAATGATGTTTATGATTTTTGATTTGCAGCTCATGCTTGACGAGGAGGGTCGTTCACGCCGCTTTGGATTTGTCGCATTTGAAAATCCACAATCGGCGCTGGCCGCCGTCATTGGATTGCATGGCAAGCAGCTGGGCGATAATAAGTTCTTGTATGTGGCAAGGGCACTGAGCAAGGCCGAAAGGCAGCAGGAGATCAATCGCAAATTGGAGGAACGTAAGCGTCAAAAGGCCGGACAAATATTCTACTATTAAATCGAAATGGAAACGGAAACGGAAAAATAAGATGTTTATTTAGAGATCCCCTTCCCTCAACCACACCCCTCCTCCCCACACATTCACACACAATACACATATGCTTGATACAGATATATATGGTATATTGAGCATATATAGATATTTACAAAAAATTATAATGTGCAACAAATAGAAAGTTACAAAATGCAATACACACCCAGGAGGGACAGATAGCAAAGAAGGCAGAACAAAGCACAGAAGAGACAGAACAGTTACAGATACATTTAGGCATAGGTAACACACCAAAATATACACACACCCTTCACACAAAAAAGTTTAAGGAACTAACTAAAGCAAAACAAAAAAAAAAAAAAACAAATTCACTAGTTTTCTTTAACTTCCTTTGATTAGATGTTCTTTGAAAGACAAGGCAGCTTCTAGCTTCTCTTGAGAGAACACACACACACTCAGAGTACTCTATATACTACATAATAATACCTTTATAGAACACACACGCAATTAGAGCAGGAGAGGACTTTTTACTAGGCGAGCTAAGCCTGGTCAGCAAGAGAAGATAATGAATATTTACACGTAACTATATTAAAATGAAAAAAAAAAAAAAAAAAAAAACAAAATAAATTAACAACAGATACACAATTGATGTAAAATTCTATAAACAATTAAAGCACCCACTTTACATATATAAAGGAAACAAAAAATTATAAAAAACAAAAGAAAAATTACAAAAAAAAAAAAACATTACACGCTGTAGTTTAAAGGCGTTTATAATAATACTCACACACGGCAACACTCACTATACTCAAACACACACACACACCCCGAGACACACTTTAATGCTAATTTTTTAACAACAAAGTATGAAAAAGAGAAAAAGAAAACGGAAAACCGCTAACACGAGGGAAACTCTTGTGTCGAGTATTAAATTTTTAACAATTACAAAACATTTTTGTAATTTATTGTAAATTGTTTCAAGTAGCTTAACTTCAACTTTGACACAACTAAAACAAATAAACAGAAGAACCAAAAACAGATGAAAAAGAAAAGAAAGAATAACATAAAGACGGAAGACTTGAGAGAGCTAAAAAGCAGTGAGATCCCTAAAATGATATGTATGTGCAACACAATGAAATGTTTGAATTTTTTTAGAAAAACATAGACACAGACATAGGGATAACAAAGCGAATAAGAGTAAAAAGAGAAGAAACGTGAATAGAAATCAAGCGTGTAAACAAGCTCAGCACATAAACAAAAAAACAACCGGATAAACAAAGCAAATACTACATTAATAATTTAAGATTATTGAGCTTAATTTTTAAACGTGTTTCAAAGAACGTAAAAAAAAAAAAAAAACGAAAGTTAAGAGAACCCTCAATAATAATTAAAACACTCGAACAAATTTGTATAGTTAAAAACAAAAAATGAACAGAAACTGAAACAGAAACCAATTGAAACATATAGTATCGTAATTGAAGAAATATGAGAAAGGTAAACCTTGTGGCAACGGGCATTATTAAATGAAAAAAAAAAAGAATGAAAAACCATTAACAATATTTATTATTTTTATTTTACATCAATTTTATTTCGTAACTTTTGTTTCGATCTTAAGAGCTACTAACAAATTCTAGAGCTACAATAATTATAGTTTACAGGAAATTGGTAGTATTAGAATGTACACAGACTCTCACACACACACGCAATATGAATTTAGAAAAAAGAAAGAAAAACACACAAATAGACGTGAAAACTAATAAAAACAAAAGAGAGAAAACAAAAAATCCGAAAATATTTAAGCAAAATGTACAAAACAAAAAATCTTTTCGTTTGCAAAGCAAATGCGACATATATGTATGTATTTTTATCATTAATTGTAATAAAACCGAAACCTTAATTGCTTTTGCAGAATTTAACTAAAAGAAAGAACAAAAGGAAATGAGAGATGTTAAGAAAATCCGATAAACTATGATTATATATTGATGAATATGAATAGAATGAGAAAACCTTGAAATGTAACCTTTTATAGTACTAAATTTTTAGCCAGTACGATTGAATAACAAAAACGAAAACAAAAGAAAACCAAAAGAAACGTTTGTGAACGTGAATGCAAAATTATTCATGATACATGATGCATATTTACAAGGCGAACCCCCAAGATAAGACGAATGTAAAAGAGAAGAAAACAAATATGCGACAAGGAAATCTCTTAAAACACAATTCAAAATTTAATAATAAATCCTCTATTTTGCACATTTTGCTAAATGAGATATTGGTTATAACCAGAATAACGAGAATTTCTTTTAATTTCTTGACAATTGAGTCCCCCAAAAAATACACACCTACACCACAAACACACACACACACACAGACAGACAGGCACATACAGCATACACATAGTGCAGAGGGCATACAATACATATATTTCTATATATGTAATTCCATTAAAAAAAGAAAACTCCTAATTATAAAAATATTAAAAAGAAAAAAGCAAATAAGAAAAAGAATACCTACTTATTAAACAAAAAAAAAAAAAAAACAAACAAGATATGAAAAATTTAATGATGAAACATCGTCATGATGAAGTAAAATGATAAAACGCAGTAATATGAGAAATTTGAATAAAAATGCTTTTGCAAAAAGTGTTTAAAATTGAGACAAATGCTTAAAACTTTAATATTACTTTATGTTTACAAACTACACAAATGAGAAACAGAAATTTTCAAGAAAAACAGATACACATAAAGTACGAAAACAATATTGAAGTAGTCGTTACTGTTATTATTTCGATACTGCTCATATATCCTTCTCCGTCGACGCCTTCCTCCCCTTCTCCTTCGCCACCTTCTTCCCTTTCTCCTTCGCCGCCTTCCGCCCCCTTCAGCTCATAGATTTCTTCGTTCAGATCTTCTATTTGCTCCTCGTATCTTCGTCTTAACTGTTCCATCCATAATCGGGCGATTTCAAATATATTATATATTGAATGAGAAATTGAGCCTAAAATAGTTTGAAATCGAGCTTCTCCAACCTCAACTTCGAATACACGCTTCTGCATCGCCAGGCGGTTCTCCATGCACTCTTCGCATTGCTTTCGCACCTGTTGCATTTGCTGCGCATGATAAGCACGCAGACTGCAAGATTAATTGAGAGTTAGTTAAGCGAGATGTGCCAAGATATTTAAGAAATAGATTGTGTGATAAAATATGCTCACCTCTCGACCTCCTCCTCGGTGTACTTGAGATCTCTTAACAACTCGGACTCGGCGAAGGCTGAGTACCGTGTGTTGTGCTGTTTGACGAGCGGACGCTTGAACAGAATGTTCTTTGCGATCGACGCAAAGCTAAGCACGTTCAGATTTTCCTCGAAGTATTTATCCAGCGGTGTCACTGTAACAATCATGCCTAATCTCTCTCGGCCCAGAAGTGCGGCTTGAAGTAGCATAGTCAGTTTCGAGTCTCGATAGGGTATTATATCCGCATTGTTTTTCTTTTTTGACGAGCTGGCCGCATCAAGGCAACGACCCAAAACCCTTAGTGAGGTGTTGATGCGTTGATCCCTCAGGCGAAAACCAGTGGTGCCCGTCTTGTCAACTCGCTCTGAACCAGCCAGGTCACAGAATTTGTATGAGTTCTGTGTGGTTATTCCGCAGCGGTGAAACTTTAGCACATCCACAGTGAATACGCAATGGGATCGACTTGAATTGGCATTCACTGCAGTGGAGGCATATGTGATTCGCTGCTGCCCTAGACGTAGCAATTTCAATGCATCCTCGCTGCTCTTCACGAAGATGCTGGTTAATCCCTTCACGAAGACCTGACCTTGATTGCAGACGATTTTCAGATTCTTACGACGTGGTTCACTCATGTTCGAGTGCTTGGGCGATATGGCGAACAGGTCATAGACCATTTCGTTATAAATTTCCACAAATGATACCCAAATCATGACAGACACATCCTCCTTGGGCTTCTCCTCGAAATTATGATCGCCATTGATGATTTGCTGCAAGCGCTGAAAATGAGCTGTAATATCTGGACATAGCGCCAACAGTTGTCTACGTATTTCCATTTCCTTAAGAGTCACATCGTCCTCTAGTATAACCATGCGAGCATTGATCAGTTTCAGCTTGGGTACGCTGCACATCTGATTCTTGTACATGGTAAATATGTTCTCCAGTGCACGTGGTATAACTCCTGCTCTCACATTATCACCTAAAACGAAATACCTCTATATGATTTCTCTCAACAATATTATTATCCATGCATTACTTACCAAGCAGTGTATAGGTTTTACCGGATCCCGAGGTGCCATAGGCCATTATCGTAACACACTCCTCATCCAAAATGCTGGGGCCCACACACTTGTCATAGACATCACGCTGACCAACCTCGCTATCGAATATTGACGTAAAGCTGTAGTGCTTCTCCATGCGGTTCACATTGTTGCTACTATTCTTAGTGGCGGCAGCACTAGTTATGAGTACATTGCCACAGTCAGAGATCATATATAGTTTAGACGGTGATTCGACGGGTCGCAGACGCAGAAACACTTGTGGTCCCGTCTCCGATTCACTGTTGTCGACTGAAGACCCATCATCTTCATAATTTGTTGTATATTCCGACTCGGTGTCCGAACCATCCGTGGATTCGTCGTCCGATTCAAGGATTACCTCGTCGAATAAACGCTTTTTAGTGGGCCGTGGTCGAAAACGACGATCGATGCTAGGATCACGGGGCATCAGAAACGAGCGCATCTCGCGCTTTCTAGCAAGCTGAGCAACATCTTCCATTATTTTATTTGCAAAAGTTCGTTTTAAGGAAATCAAATTAATTTTTCGTTTTTGGCGGACGCTTGTTTGGGGACTGCCAACTGTTTCTTTACGTTTTACGGCGCTGCCAACTTTTTCAAAGGTAGCTATCGATATATGATTTGGTTACATATCGTACTTCCAATTATTATTTTAAAGCATTTATCATTTTGTTTTTTTTTTTTAAATTATTGGCAATAATTTTAGGGAATCGATTTCTTTTTAAATGATTACCGATTTTTAATAACATCAAATGGCGCATCTCAAATACTCAACTAGGTGGCAACTCACTATGCCAAAACAATAATAAAGGCGGGAATTCTGTTTTAATAATTTGTTGATATGAGTAAGAAAACAACACGTTCCGCAAAACCAAAGCCTGATCCAGATGCAGTGCCTCAAAACAATGTTGTATGTGCACAGAAGAAAGTATTTTACATATCGGAGAAATTGTTGCAAGCCCGCAGCAGCGATGAACAGCGGATGCGCTTAGAACGATTCCATCATCCCGGCAAGGGGCAATCGGCTTTGTTTATAACGCTGCAGGATTCGCACATAATGGAAATATTGGAGTTCTCTGAACCGCGGCGTAGCTGGCTACTGAACAGCGAGATCTGCTCAAATGGTCGCACCTACTTAACGACACCAATAGACGCCACGCTGCTGGCGCTGCACCATCTCCGAAAGAATTGCTCACAGCGCGCCATGTCTCTGGACACCATTGGAGTGGATGATGCGGACAGCAGCAACACTCATCGTCTACTGACCAAATTCGTTAGTCCCAACAGTTTGAAGCTTGTAAGCGATGAAAAGGTATCCGGGGATTTGACCTTCTACAAATACAACGCAACGCGAGCACTCTCATGGCTGGCGGTAAAGACACGTCAAGTGATGACTGCTCTCAAGTCAGCAAAGGTACATTGCGGCCTAGGCGCTAAATCACAGAACTATGTGCGCAGCGAGAAGTTAACGACGGCGGAGAACGATGTCAGTGACATGGACTATATGCGCATGGCCTGCGACTATGTGGGACGCTACCTGGATGCGGACTTGCACGAGGAACTGACAAATTATTTGGGAATACCTAGTGAAATCCAGGCGCTGGCCGACGAGAAAGCCAGCGCACAGAAGCGGAAATCTCATCAGGCCCAATCGGGCGGTGCCAATAGCAAGAAGATAAAGCTCAACAATGGCGACAGCGACGCTGCCTCCCAACTGCGGAATAGCAGCCTCCTGGACAGCGATGATGCTAAGGAGAACCCAACCCCGCCTACAACACCTGCCCCTGCAGCCAAGGAACGCACTATGACAGCCAAGGAGAAGTCACTGGCCAAAAGTGCCAAGGGCAGCAAGAGTATTGCATCCTTCTTTAAGGTCAAATAGTGCCCATAAGTAGATCCTCTAGAAACTATTAATAAATTTGCACGTGAATTGTTTATTAGACTGATAAAGTTGCTTCTTCTACAAGTTCACTGACTTCAATGGGATGGGATAGGCTGGGATGTGATGTGATGTTGTGATCGCATTACCAATTGTCAAGCGACATGTTTAATGTTTGGTTAACACGTCTGGCCCGTGGGTAAACAAGACGCCAACAAATTAATTACCGTTGTTTGCTCCTTCTATGAGTGCAACTTTAATGGCGCGTCTGGTCGCTAATCTGGCCCAGCTGTCTGCTACCCTGTAAATAGCTTTTGAAGTAATCAGTTCCGTTCCAAAGCATCTCTGAGTGCAACTGTCAAGTGCCATCACTGTCACTGCATTTTTTCTTGATTCATTCTTGAGTCATGTCCGTGTCCGAAGAGGTAACTAGTGTGGAGCAGAGCAGCTCAGAGGCTCACGAAAAGTCTGCTGTCGATGGGGAACAGGTGCTCTTTAAGATGCCCCTGCCGGCGAAGGAGGGCAATGGTGACGAAAAGATTCAGCCCAAAGCGCTGCTGGTGGAGATGGTGTCGCCTGGTTACGAGTTGAAGCACACGCTGCAGGGTCATTTGCGCTGCTTAAGCTCCGTCAAGTTCAGTCCACGAGGGGATCGTCTGGCCAGCGCATCAGCCGATCGACTGGTCAAGTTGTGGGACGTGGCCACGGCACAGTTTGAAAAAACACTCGAAGGACACGATCAAGGCATCAACGACGTTTGCTGGTCGCCTGACTGCAAATGCTTGATCAGCTGCAGCGACGATAAAACGATCAGACTATGGGATCCACAGAATGGTCAGTGCGTGCGCACGTTGAGGGGACATTGTCACAACGTGTTCGCATGTTGCATCAATCCGCAATCGAATCTGATTGCTTCCACCAGTATGGATTCTACAGTGCGGCTGTGGGATGTGCGCAATGCCAAATTGCTGAAGGTGGTGCCTGCCCACATGGATCCCATCTCGTCGGTCGACTTCAATCGGGACGGTAGTCTCTTTGTCACTGGCAGCTTTGATGGGCTCGTACGCATTTGGGACACCATCAGTGGGCAAGTGCAGAAAACTCTCATCGACGAGGACAATTCCCCGGTGGGCTATGTGAAGTTCGCTCCCAATGGTCGCTATATACTGGCCGCCTATCTGAATAGTCAGATTAAGCTGTGGAACTTTCAGAAACCGAAGTGCCTGCGCACCTACAAGGGGCACACAAATCTCAAGTATTGTATCTCTGTAAAATTTTCCGTTACTGCCGGCATGTGGATCGTGTCGGGCAGTGAGGATAATGCTCTATATATCTGGAGTTTGCAGAGCAAGGAGCTAGTGCAGAAGATCAATGCACATGCGCAGGTTGTCATCACCAGCGATTGCCATCCCAGTCAAAACCTCATCGCATCTGGATCACTGGAAACCGAACAGAATCTCAAGATTTGGCAGAGTAGCGAGCCGCCAGGGGAAACTAAATAAACGAATGAATGAATGAGTTTATTAATTAATTTGTAGTAATTTTTATTGCCTGCTTTAATTGCATTTACTTTTGTTTTTCTTATCGCCTGCACAAACCGTAAACCTGTAAATCGGCGAAGATAACACGATAATCAAAGTTGCAAATCATATGTATATGTTAAGTACACATACTCACACATTACACATGCACGAGTGTGTGCGCCTTGAACGACAAGTCTGTGGCCGATTAGAGCGGCATTCGCGTCTCGAGCGGCGCACTGAGCGGACGTTCTCTTCGTCAATGTGATTGAAACGCGGAAATCGAGGCCCGGCGCGATATATTAAATTGATATTGCAATCAAATACGCATTTAACAATTGCAGAATTCATAATATTGTAACTCACCTTCGTTGTCGTTGTCGGCCCTCATCGCGTTACAATATTATGAATTCTGCAATTGTTAAATGCGTATTTGATTGCAATATCAATTTAATATATCGCGCCGGGCCTCGATTTCCGCGTTTCAATCACATTGACGAAGAGAACGTCCGCTCAGTGCGCCGCTCGAGACGCGAATGCCGCTCTAATCGGCCACAGACTTGTCGTTCAAGGCGCACACACTCGTGCATGTGTTATGTGTGAGTATGTGTGCTTAAAACTTTAATATTACTTTATGTTTACAAACTACACAAATGAGAAACAGAAATTTTCAAGAAAAACAGATACACATAAAGTACGAAAACAATATTGAAGTAGTCGTTACTGTTAACATCATTATTCATTATCATCATCATCAATTATTTCGATACTGCTCATATATCCTTCTCCGTCGACGCCTTCCTCCCCTTCTCCTTCACCACCTTCATCCCTTTCTCCTTCGCCGCCTTCCGCCCCCTTCAGCTCATAGATTTCTTCGTTCAGATCTTCTATTTGCTCCTCGTATCTTCGTCTTAACTGTTCCATCTATAATCGGGCGATTTCAAATGTATATTAAATGAGAAATTGAGCCTAAAATAGTTTGAAATTGAGCTTCTCCTACCTCAACTTCGAATACACGCTTCTGCATCGCCAGGCGGTTCTCCATGCACTCTTCGCATTGCTTTCGCACCTGTTCTATGGTCTTCTGGAAACCATCGGTTAGATCCTTGCGCAGTCGCTGCTCCTGCAGCTGCATTTGCTGCGCATGATAAGCACGCAGACTGCAAGATTAATTGAGAGTTAGTTAAGCGAGATGTGCCAAGATTAAATATCTTGTAGATTGTGTGATAAAATATGCTCACCTCTCGACCTCCTCCTCGGTGTACTTGAGATCTCTTAACAACTCGGACTCGGCGAAGGCTGAGTACCGTGTGTTGTGCTGTTTGACGAGCGGACGCTTGAACATAATGTTCTTTGCGATCGACGCAAAGCTAAGCACGTTCAGATTTTCCTCGAAGTATTTATCCAGCGGTGTCACTGTAACAATCATGCCTAATCTCTCTCGGCCGAGAAGTGCGGCTTGAAGTAGCATAGTCAGTTTCGAGTCTCGATAGGGTATTATATCCGCATTGTTTTTCTTTTTTGACGAGCTGGCCGCATCAAGGCAACGACCCAAAACCATTAGTGAGGTGTTGATGCTCTGTGCCTCCCTCAGGCGAAAACCAGTGGTGCCCGTCTTGTCAACTCGCTCTGAACCAGCCAGGTCACAGAATTTGTATGAGTTCTGTGTGGTTATTCCGCAGCGGTGAAACTTTAGCACATCCACAGTGAATACGCAATGGGATCGACTTGAATTGGCATTCACTGCAGTGGAGGCATATGTGATTCGCTGCTGCCCTAGACGTAGCAATTTCAATGCATCCTCGCTGCTCTTCACGAAGATGCTGGTTAATCCCTTCACGAAGACCTGACCTTGATTGCAGACGATTTTCAGATTCTTACGACGTGGTTCACTCATGTTCGAGTGCTTGGGCGATATGGCGAACAGGTCATAGACCATTTCGTTATAAATTTCCACAAATGATACCCAAATCATGACAGACACATCCTCCTTGGGCTTCTCCTCGAAATTATGATCGCCATTGATGATTTGCTGCAACCGCTGAAAATGAGCTGTAATATCCGGACATAGCGCCAACAGTTGTCTACGTATTTCCATTTCCTTAAGAGTCACATCGTCCTCCAGTATAACCATGCGAGCATTGATCAGTTTCAGCTTGGGTACGCTGCACATCTGATTCTTGTACATGGTAAATATGTTCTCCAGTGCACGTGGTATAACTCCTGCTCTCACATTATCACCTAAAACGAAATACCTCTATATGATTTCTCGCAACAATATTATTATACATGCATTACTTACCAAGCAGTGTATAGGTTTTACCGGATCCCGAGGTGCCATAGGCCATTATCGTAACACACTCCTCATCCAAAATGCTGGGGCCCACACACTTGTCATAGACATCACGCTGACCAACCTCGCTATCGAATATTGACGTAAAGCTGTAGTGCTTTTCCATGCGGTTCACATTGTTGCTACTATTCTCAGTGGCGGCAGCACTAGTTATAAGTACATTGCCACAGTCAGAGATCATATATAGTTTAGACGGTGATTCGACCGGTCGCAGACGCAGAAACACTTGTGGTCCCGTCTCCGATTCACTGTTGTCGACTGAAGACCCATCATCTTCATAATTTGTTGTATATTCCGACTCGGTGTCCGAACCATCCGTGGATTCGTCGTCCGATTCAAGGATTACCTCGTCGAATAGACGCTGTTTTTTAGTGGGCCGTGGTCGAAAACGACGATCGATGCTAGGATCACGGGGCATCAGAAACGAGCGCATCTCGCGCTTTCTAGCAAGCTGAGCAACATCTTCCATTATTTTATTTGCAAAAGTTCGTTTTAAGGAAATCAAATTAATTTTTCGTTTTTGGCGGACGCTTGTTTGGGGACTGCCAACTGTTTCTTTACGTTTTACGGCGCTGCCAACTTTTTCAAAGGTAGCTATCGATATATGATTTGGTTACATATCGTACTTCCAATTATTATTTTAAAGCATTTATCATTTTGTTTTTTTTTTTTTAAATTAGTGGCAATAATTTTAGGGAATCGATTTCTTTTTAAATGATTACCGATTTTTAATAACATCAAATGGCGCATCTCAAATACTCAACTAGGTGGCAACTCACTATGCCAAAACAATAATAAAGGCGGGAATTCTGTTTTAATAATTTGTTGATATGAGTAAGAAAACAACACGTTCCGCAAAACCAAAGCCTGATCCAGATGCAGTGCCTCAAAACAATGTTGTATGTGCACAGAAGAAAGTATTTTACATATCGGAGAAATTGTTGCAAGCCCGCAGCAGCGATGAACAGCGGATGCGCTTAGAACGATTCCATCATCCCGGCAAGGGGCAATCGGCTTTGTTTATAACGCTGCAGGATTCGCACATAATGGAAATATTGGAGTTCTCTGAACCGCGGCGTAGCTGGCTACTGAACAGCGAGATCTGCTCAAATGGTCGCACCTACTTAACGACACCAATAGACGCCACGCTGCTGGCGCTGCACCATCTCCGAAAGAATTGCTCACAGCGCGCCATGTCTCTGGACACCATTGGAGTGGATGATGCGGACAGCAGCAACACTCATCGTCTACTGACCAAATTCGTTAGTCCCAACAGTTTGAAGCTTGTAAGCGATGAAAAGGTATCCGGGGATTTGACCTTCTACAAATACAACGCAACGCGAGCACTCTCATGGCTGGCGGTAAAGACACGTCAAGTGATGACTGCTCTCAAGTCAGCAAAGGTACATTGCGGCCTAGGCGCTAAATCACAGAACTATGTGTGCAGCGAGAAGTTAACGACGGCGGAGAACGATGTCAGTGACATGGACTATATGCGCATGGCCTGCGACTATGTGGGACGCTACCTGGATGCGGACTTGCACGAGGAACTGACAAATTATTTGGGAATACCTAGTGAAATCCAGGCGCTGGCCGACGAGAAAGCCAGCGCACAGAAGCGGAAATCTCAGCAGGCCCAATCGGGCGGTGCCAATAGCAAGAAGATAAAGCTCAACAATGGCGACAGCGACGCTGCCTCCCAACTGCGGAATAGCAGCCTCCTGGACAGCGATGATGCTAAGGAGAACCCAACCCCGCCTACAACACCTGCCCCTGCAGCCAAGGAACGCACTATGACAGCCAAGGAGAAGTCACTGGCCAAAAGTGCCAAGGGCAGCAAGAGTATTGCATCCTTCTTTAAGGTCAAATAGTGCCCATAAGTAGATCCTCTAGAAACTATTAATAAATTTGCACGTGAATTGTTTATTAGACTGATAAAGTTGCTTCTTCTACAAGTTCACTGACTTCAATGGGATGGGATAGGCTGGGATGTGATGTGATGTTGTGATCGCATTACCAATTGTCAAGCGACATGTTTAATGTTTGGTTAACACGTCTGGCCCGTGGGTAAACAAGACGCCAACAAATTAATTACCGTTGTTTGCTCCTTCTATGAGTGCAACTTTAATGGCGCGTCTGGTCGCTAATCTGGCCCAGCTGTCTGCTACCCTGTAAATAGCTTTTGAAGTAATCAGTTCCGTTCCAAAGCATCTCTGAGTGCAACTGTCAAGTGCCATCACTGTCACTGCATTTTTTCTTGATTCATTCTTGAGTCATGTCCGTGTCCGAAGAGGTAACTAGTGTGGAGCAGAGCAGCTCAGAGGCTCACGAAAAGTCTGCTGTCGATGGGGAACAGGTGCTCTTTAAGATGCCCCTGCCGGCGAAGGAGGGCAATGGTGACGAAAAGATTCAGCCCAAAGCGCTGCTGGTGGAGATGGTGTCGCCTGGTTACGAGTTGAAGCACACGCTGCAGGGTCATTTGCGCTGCTTAAGCTCCGTCAAGTTCAGTCCACGAGGGGATCGTCTGGCCAGCGCATCAGCCGATCGACTGGTCAAGTTGTGGGACGTGGCCACGGCACAGTTTGAAAAAACACTCGAAGGACACGATCAAGGCATCAACGACGTTTGCTGGTCGCCTGACTGCAAATGCTTGATCAGCTGCAGCGACGATAAAACGATTAGACTATGGGATCCACAGAATGGTCAGTGCGTGCGCACGTTGAGGGGACATTGTCACAACGTGTTCGCGTGTTGCATCAATCCGCAATCGAATCTGATTGCTTCCACCAGTATGGATTCTACAGTGCGGCTGTGGGATGTGCGCAACGCCAAATTGCTGAAGGTGGTGCCTGCCCACATGGATCCCATCTCGTCGGTCGACTTCAATCGGGACGGTAGTCTCTTTGTCACTGGAAGCTTTGATGGGCTTGTACGCATTTGGGACACCATCAGTGGGCAAGTGCAGAAAACTCTCATCGACGAGGACAATTCCCCGGTGGGCTATGTGAAGTTCGCTCCCAATGGTCGCTATATACTGGCCGCCTATCTGAATAGTCAGATTAAGCTGTGGAACTTTCAGAAACCGAAGTGCCTGCGCACCTACAAGGGGCACACAAATCTCAAGTATTGTATCTCTGTAAAATTTTCCGTTACTGCCGGCATGTGGATCGTGTCGAGCAGTGAGGATAATGCTCTATATATCTGGAGTTTGCAGAGCAAGGAGCTAGTGCAGAAGATCAATGCACATGCGCAGGTTGTCATCACCAGCGATTGCCATCCCAGTCAAAACCTCATCGCATCTGGATCACTGGAAACCGAACAGAATCTCAAGATTTGGCAGAGTAGCGAGCCGCCAGGGGAAACTAAATAAACGAATGAATGAATGAGTTTATTAATTAATTTGTAGTAATTTTTATTGCCTGCTTTAATTGCATTTACTTTTGTTTTTCTTATCGCCTGCACAAACCGTAAACCTGTAAATCGGCGAAGATAACACGATAATCAAAGTTGCAAATCATATGTATATGTTAAGTACACATACTCACACATTACACATGCACGAGTGTGTGCGCCTTGAACGACAAGTCTGTGGCCGATTAGAGCGGCATTCGCGTCTCGAGCGGCGCACTGAGCGGACGTTCTCTTCGTCAATGTGATTGAAACGCGGAAATCGAGGCCCGGCGCGATATATTAAATTGATATTGCAATCAAATACGCATTTAATAATTGCAGAATTCATAATATTGTAACGCGATGAGGGCCGACAACGACAACGAAGGTGAGTTACAATTACAGTTAGACGCGAACTTGCCAGACTGCTCAAAAATGTGTTAGAAAACGATGAAGTTAGAGTGCGGTATTAATGGAGCAAGGTGGGATAACAGATTTGTGGTTACTGTAGTTTTGCAATTAAAGCGCGCGCAGGTCCGTAGCTACGATCTCCCTATGGTGCCCTTAGTTAAATTACTTTACCTAAATTGCAAAGTAATGTTTTGTTTTTGAATTGTCGAAATAAATGCTCTTTAATACCCTTGTTTTGGTTGGTAGTTAAGGGCCCTTAAAAATCAAGGACCCAATGCAAATCGCAGCTTGCACACATTGTGATGCGGGCCTGAATGCGCGTCATATTATCTGATAAAGCAAACATTTCTTCAATCAATATACACATGTATATTGTAGGTATTTTTTTTATTTATTATTTTACACTGCAAACAACTCGAACCGGTTTTCAAAATAACCCGAGTGCACATAAACCCAAATGGGTTTTTCACATAAAATTTGGGGAACGCAAATGTTTTGGAGTTTGCGCAAATAACAGGGATGTCGAGACACAGAAATATCCAAATATTATGAAATGATTTCTAACATTAACAACATTATTTTAAATGTTGTACTTTAATTCGATCAAGTTCAAATATCTTGTGTTTTTCCCACATTTACAGCAGCCTTCTTTGATAGCATGCTACGTGCCGAATCAAACAATTGAGAGCTATATAATGCATATATACGAACTTGTACTTGTAGGAAGCCTTATCTCTAGCTTATAGCGTTTGCCCATATGTTGTCCGAGTCCGTTGCTACCAGGCGCCCGTTCGATTTATGAGCTCATATTGAAAACAAACAAGGAGGCCAATCTGTTTGTTATGAGCTATGAAGAGGGGAAGGGCTAGTAAAGGAGTTATCAGGTTATCATGAGCATCATAAAAACATCATCGTGCACAGCAGTAATAATAATAATGAATTCGTGATTTTGTGGCCTTGCTTCTCAGATAATCTCTACCGAGAACAGCTGCCAAACGTGGGCACGCTTATCAGGGAGAGCGGACGCAAATTCTGCCGCCCATCGACGATCACTAACAAATTTCCTATCCTTACTTGGCTGCCCCGTTACCGTTCGGCGTATCTGGTGCAGGATTTCATAGCGGGCTTTACGGTAGGACTTACCACAATCCCACAGGCGATCGCGTATGGCGTTGTGGCAGGATTGGAACCACAATATGGATTATATTCGGCATTCATGGGCTGCTTCACCTACATTGTATTCGGATCGTGCAAGGATGTGACCATTGGTAAGTGTAGTTTGAAATTTTATTAATGCATATCATAGACTAATGAGATACTCCTTTTTTTACTCCAGCAACTACTGCGATAATGGCGCTTATGGTCAATCAATATGCCACGATCAGTCCGGACTATGCGGTACTTGTCTGCTTCTTGGCTGGCTCCATAATACTTGTGCTCGGCCTGCTCAATATGGGAGTTCTGGTGCGTTTCATCTCCATACCGGTTATAACAGGTTTTACTATGGCTGCGGCGACAACCATTGGAAGTGCCCAGATAAACAATCTCGTTGGCTTGAAGAGTAAGTTTCCGAAATTTCACCTGCATGTCTTATCGGCTTAATTGAGGTTGAATTATCGCATAACAAACTCAGACGATGCGAGGCATGCGTAATCTACCCATCAAAATCACTACTAGTTCGCATAAACCACGGACAATCTGAGTATTAACAAATACTATACAAACCGGTTTGGCATCATTACACGATTAATTGAATAATAGGGGGAAAACCGTATAATTTCACAAGAAATCACGGATTAATTTGATGAGAATACTGAAAATGTCACATAAAGTTTATATATACATGTATAATTCCACAGGCCCCTCAAATGATTTGCTGCCGTCGTGGGAAAACTTCTTCACAAATCTGTCCCACATCAGTCGCTGGGATGCCTTGCTGGGGGTGGTTACCCTGGCCTTTCTGCTGCTCATGAAGGTACTACTTCGATTTAGCCATTATAGTTCCAACTTATTGTATTCAATATGTTATTGCAGAATGTGACGAAAATCAAATGGGGCCACAGATTGTTCTGGAAGTACCTTTCGTTATCGCGGAATGCTTTGGCCGTCATATTCGGCACATTTCTGGCCTATATACTAAGTCGGGATGGAAATCAACCATTCAAGGTGACGGGTAATATAACAGCGGGTCTGCCACCCTTCCGACTGCCGCCGTTCAGCACTACTGTCGATGGGGAATATGTGTCTTTTGGCGACATGATAAGCGAAGTGGGTGCTTCATTGGCATCTATTCCGATGATTGCTATATTGGAAATTGTTGCCATTTCCAAGGCCTTCTGTAAGTGAAATGCACAAAATTTTCCAATGTGAACTCACTTTATCTTGTATCCATAGCTAAGGGCAAAATTGTAGATGCTTCACAGGAAATGATAGCTCTGGGAATGTGCAATATTATGGGAAGTTTTGTGCTCTCAATGCCGGTGACAGGCTCTTTCACTCGCACAGCAGTCAACAATGCGAGTGGAGTGCGTACCCCTCTTGGTGGAGCCGTGACAGGAACTCTGGTACTGATGGCTTTGGCCTTCTTAACGCAAACCTTCTACTTCATACCCAAGACGACACTGGCTGCACTGATTATAGCCGCGATGATATCCCTAGTGGAGTTGGAGAGAATTTCCGATATGTGGAAATCAAAGAGTTAGTGAGAAAAGAGTAATGCAAAGAGAGTTCATTGTTCAACCGTTTTTCACTTCATACAGAGGCGGATCTGTGTCCATTTCTGGTCACGATACTAACCTGCCTGTTCTGGAGTCTGGAGTACGGCATTCTCTGCGGTATTGTCGCCAATCTGATCTATATACTGTATAGCAGTGCACGTCCACAGGTGTACATAACGCTAGAGAAGGTATAAGAAAGACAAGACAAAAGATCATGAAAATTTTTACTATAACAGTGTTAACTTTTCAGATCAATGGCCACGAGATTGCCCTGGTGGATGTCAAACAGAAGCTGGACTATGCCTCCGCCGAGTTCTTGAAGGAGAAGGTTGTGCGATTCCTCAATCAACAGGATATCAAAATACATTTGGCAGTCATTCGTGGAGAAGAGATTAACTCCATTGATTATACGGTGGCTATGGTAAGTAGTGTGAAGTAAACTGAAAAAACCATTTCATATAATTAAACTCTCCTTATATAGAACATTATCTCGCTGCAAGGAGATCTCAAGGCTCTCAACTGTGATTTGATCTGCTGGAATTGGAATGTTGGTTCCGCTGGCGTCGTGTGTCGCCTTAAGGCAGACATGCGGCCCATCTTTAAGTTTGACTATGGTCTCGAGGAGTTGGTTGTATTGCACTTTGATAGAGCATCCAACACTGCGTCGACTGTGACCATTGAGAGTGCCCCCGAGGTTGCCGTTGCTGGCACCAGTAACCTCAACTAATTCCACTTATTAACTTAAGCCAACAGTATTGTTTCATATTCATAAATAAATATGGTTGTACTTATTTCACAAGAAGTTAAGCAGGAGGATGATGGATTACAACAAAAAGAAATGTATTGAACATTTTGAATTTTTAATATCCATAAGATTTTGACGCAGACATTCTTTCATTTAACCCGAAGAATATTAGGCAATGCTCTGAAGCCTAGAAAAGACATTTTCAGAATGAGAAGAATGGGCATTTTTTTACTTTCCCTCTTCGATTGTATTGGATAGACTTGAATGTCTTTTCATGGCGACAGTATGTCTGGTCTGGTTCTCGGTCCGATATTGTATTACGTCTAACGATGAAAGGGTACCCAGCTTCGTAGAACCGGCACATATTATGTCATAACAGTCCACACCATAATTAATTGATCTGTTAACCGCAGATTGCAAGGCAGACACTCGCCTCGCCTCGCCTTGCCTTTCTCCGAACAATTGAGCCTAGTGTGCTGTTATATAATTTATGGCTTTCTCCAGGCACTTGAGCAGGACGACCCGCTGACTAGGGTTTGCGGGTGCTCGAGCAACTGTAAAGAGAGAGCACAGAAGGTGCTACCTTTCACCAGTTGGGCGAGAAATTCGCCTTTCTTAGAATGGTCATACAGGACTTGGGACTTGATATTCTGTGTAGTTATAGAATTATGCTATAGGAATTTAAAAGTTCCATCGAGTCGGGGATTTTATAGGTCTTTTCTGCTTAATCTATAGTACGGTCCTGTCTCCTTTTTCTTCTGCAGCCCCAAAGACAGCATTCGCTGTGGAAACTCAAGACCTTCTTCCGAACAAGGAGATTTAAAGTCTTTAGTTTAAGAGACTTCTGTCAAAAACATCTTATGATTCGAATTATGACTCCATTGAACTTTACGGGCGGGTCAAGTTTATTGCATCTTTGAAAATTTTTTGGTTGGCGCGTGCGCTGTCTCAATCACATCCGGATCGGAGGTGGATTAGGCAACGATATCAAATTTACTACCAGCTGGTGCCAGCTGCCCCCGCACGCTTTGAGCATCCTTCGCGTTTCCTTGGGATACAAATACCGCATATACACACCAATATCTAAATGTGAGAGATTTGGGTTAGCATAAACATGCAGACAAAGGCAACCAGCTGGACCAATCTCGTGCCGCGAAATGTTGAGAGATATCCCAGATCGCACCATGTGTTGCGACGCTTCCACCAATTGTAGCGCTGCCTTCGCCAGAGCGCACGCCCACAAGAGCCAAAAATAGGCAACATTGCGAGAGCAAGAGACAAGAGCAGATTGTGTAAAAAGGAAGATGTTCTCCCACGACAGACTCAGATCTGTTCTATATGTGTGGCACAACGGTCGTAGAGAGCGAGAGACGCAACGTTACGGAATAGAAGTCACAGAATATTACGGCAATTTTTAAAAGATTTTTACCAAGTCAAGTGCGATTAATAAAAGTGCTTAAAATTTAGTGAACAACAACTTTTAGACTATAAAAGTATTTAATTTATAAAACTTAGTCCTCATGCCACGTAAGAAGCGCGCATCCAGTCCGCTGGAATTGTACGACGATGACTTCGATGAGGATGACAGCTCACATAGTTAGTATTAAGACATTTTAAGACATAACAGAGATAGTGCCAGCGACGTCACTCTCTTCAGTTTATGGAGAAACCTTCCGACTACGACTAATCTTCGCGAATCTCTGCAGGTTCCCAGCCGCCGGTACAGCGAAACGCGGCTAATGCACGCGAGCGTATGCGCATGCGGGTGCTGTCCAGTGCCTACGGACGCCTGAAGACCAAGCTGCCCAACATTCCGCCAGACACAAAGCTCTCCAAATTGGATACTTTGCGTTTGGCCACACTTTATATTAAGCAGCTAATTACAGAAGTGGAGACAGGCAATGGCAGTAGCTCATCACATGTTCAGTCACATGGCCCACATCCCAATGGAAATCCTGGTGTGCTGGACAACATGCGTAACCATCCAACAGACTGTAGCAATGCGACGGCCGGCGGCAATGCGACATCTTTCAACTTCCACAATGCTGGACACCTCGGCATGGTAAGTGTCAACTGCGGGAGTCGGGGAAGGCGTATAAGTGATGTCAGTGGCACCACTTAGCGCCACATATAATTGAAGACGGAGCGAATGAATGAATGAACGAATGCATGAATGAATGAGTGATGAATTATTAATAGTCAGCCTGAGACAAGGCATATCCAGCTGGACTTCTTCAATCGGTGGCAGGTGTCGGCGCAGATATGATAGGCCGTGTTGATAGGCTCGAATCCATTCAGTTTGTGTCAGACACGCGACAGACAGAGGGTGGGTAAACCCAATTAAAATATCATTAACTAATTTAAGATTTAAGGGCCATGATTTAATGGCAAATGAGGCTAAATAGTCGAGAAATACATAGATACATGTGGATACCTCTGTTAATTTGGAACTGTCAAAGGTTAACTTCTTCGCTAACATTCTTAGGTCAATTTATTATTGTCATTATATATAAATTTGTCGTCTAATAACCAGTGATTAACTAATAACAGTCTATTCTACCCGAATATATCCAAACAAACCTTCTTGAAAAACCAGTCAAAAATTATAGAAATATAAACAAATATGGAAATAACTTTATCACACTTATAGACACGCCATATTCTCCTATGTTGGGCAACATCTGCTCTTCACTTAATATAGGTGGAGGTGTACATAGTAAAACTAGGGCCCAGGGCCCCCCACTAGTTGAGTACTAAAATCAAATTTTGTGATTTCAGTTTGTCTTGCTTTCCTGTAATCAGATACTTTTGTGAATTTCAAAAAATACTAAATATGAGTGACAGACTCACACGAAGACACAGAGAGGAAGAGTGGGAGATGAATGTAGAAGAATAGTCAGGTTAGTCTTTGCCCGCGTTTCTTGTTATTTTTAAAAGATGCGAAGACTTTGAAGCGAACAAAGTGAATGACATCCCAGGGAAAAATTGTCATTTGGGGTTCTGCAGGCGCTCGTTCATTGCGTATTTCGGAAATGCTCGATTGTAATTATCAAAAAGGAAGAGGGGGACTACTTGTTAAATAAGGATAATAATATAATACGTTGGTTTGTTTTCCTTTTTTATGTAAAAAATCTTGATTAAATTGGAAAACCTAAAATTTGTACAATGTAACTAATACGAATGGAAACAATTGTTTACTCACTCTGAGGAAAAGCGTGAAAAATTCAGCAAATATTATTGCTTGAACGGCGTCTTGCGTCCATATGGCGGCACAGATTTGTTTTGTTTGCATTTGTCAGGCTGGTAGCGAGGCTTCCTAAACAGGGGTCGGGGTAGCGGCACCCTAATTCAACTCGCACGCGCCGCCTGCATTCAAATGAGAGATGAGACTTGATGGGAACCCGTTGGTTTCCCTAGATGGGCACAATCCCAAGATGAGTGTCTCTTGTCTGTTTATGTTTTTATAGATACGTTAATAAGGCTGTTATTGTTAAACTATGCAAACATTTCCCAAGGAGCACCACTAAAAACAATCAAAATTGTATAAACAAACAATGGCGCTGTCGCTGCCGTCGGCTTGTCGTCATATTGTTCCATTTATAGCTGCTTGCGGTTGCTCCCACAATAGAGAGAATACTTAAAAAGTCCTTAAGAGAGTAATTTTTTAATGGTTCCGCTTTTCTCTTCTTCGTCTTGCAGAGTTGGCCCTTTGAGTTTCATCAAAATTTGCAAAACGGACACAATCGAAATCCTCATCACACATTCAGCTCGGTACGCATGGACTGGCAGAGTTCTCATCATAGTGCTGCATCCTATGCGAAAGCACCACAACGTAGTGAACCTCAGTCGACGACAATCGATGCCGGTTACACAAATTTGCAGGATGCACATTGGTATTCGGCCGAGATGGGAATGCAACTTGACCAATCGCGTGGTGCCTCAAACGGTTGTTGCGCCTATGAATCCGCTGGTGTTACACAGCATCAGCGCGGCCTGGCGATAGCCACAAGTCAAGCGCACAGTCTGTAACATCAACAGAAGGGAGATCATGCTGCACTCTTGGCATTTATATAAAAGTATATTAGCTATAACAACCTCAACTAATCGACATTGTATTAAAAACGTGATTTTATGTATTTTATGTAATTTACTAAGCCAAAGACTAGAGATATGTATGTACGTGTAATATGTGTAAACTGAAATAAACTAATAAGTGATAATTTCAAATGTACTCGTTTGTGTGCCTAGGTTAACAACTATCTGGCAACGCCAGTCGTTGTCCCATTCGGAGCTATGCAGCCCTGGCACACAGCTGTGCGCAGACAACGCAAACAAACAAACAGCGCAACAACTACAATAACAACACACAGTGGGACACAATAGATGAAAGTTTTTCAATGTAGGTGCAGCGCGACAAAAGATTGATTAAACGCAATTATTGCAAACATCGGGCAGCAGTTAATTGTGATTGTGTGTATAAATATATTATAAATAAATTCAATCGCTGAACGTGCGTTTAAAGTTCAGTGTGCTGGCAGTTCGGACGGGTAGATAAGATTGGCGCAAGCCCATGATTAAACTGAGGCTAATACAAGTGCGCATAGTTTAATTCAGTTCAGTTAGCACTTGACAGTGGTTGCAGTCGCACGCGATTATTCTGACCCACACAGTACAGTTAAACTCGTTTCTAACCAACCAGTTTTGCTAATTAAAGCACACACAGAATGCCAGCACAAGAGGTAAAGGTCAATCCTGATCTACAGAAGGAACGCAATACTGCAACCTTTGACCCACATGAGTTCTCTGTGTTTTGGGCTGGCGGCGAGGACCGATACAAAGAGAAGAAGTCATTGGGTAAGTCAGTAGAAATAAACTGCTAACTGGTTTTGAAGCTGGGCTCAAAGAGAGTTTCACAATCATTCCGTGCTTCGCGTAACTGCTGCAGTGTAGCGTGATACAGCAATAATTGCTACCAGACATGAGAGGGTTACACATTCCAATA
The DNA here is from genome assembly GCA_018904595.1 of Zaprionus indianus. Classification (NCBI taxonomy): domain Eukaryota; kingdom Metazoa; phylum Arthropoda; class Insecta; order Diptera; family Drosophilidae; genus Zaprionus; species Zaprionus indianus. The sequence goes on along the minus strand of JAEIHA010000171.1, from coordinate 4,525,674 downwards.
AACATGTGTATACGAATATATAATATACATATGTATGTGTATGTTGATAAGTTAGTACTCAGACTTAGCGTTTTGTTTTTGATGAGTTTTCAGCAACTCGATCGTTTTCCGCTTTGTTTTGTTTGCCCCCATTCTGAGAATTCCCATGAAAAATTTTAGTTATGCATAATAATAATTAAATAATCATAATAAAAGCGAACTTGAACTTTGCACATAAAAAGTGTCGCATCCGCAAACCTTTAATTACTCAGCATATATGAACACTGACCTATAGACTTTGATTATGCTTGCTACCTTGCCAAAAATAAATATTTTATAATACCTGGAAATATAATAGCTATTCAATGGTTACTCCAGATAGGCATTATCTTATTCATTGCCCCTAATCGTCTGTGCAAAGTGTAAGGGAAATATAGAAGTCAAACATGTTTGGTAGATAATCAATCGGATTAAGTATTTAGTATTTTTGCTGACGTGTTCTTGTTCTTGCCCCCGGTCACGTAGCTGACTTGATATTTATCACTCATTCGCTTTTTCCCTTCAGAAAAACTGTTCCTTGAGGACCCAGCACTAGAGAGTGATCTGCCTACTTCTTACCTGTCCCACAAGGAACTCTACGAGGAAAGTTTACGCAAGGCGTGTCTGGTTGGTGAAAAGATACGGAAACTGCGTGCCGATGGCGAGGATGGTGTGGATACATACAAGTAAGAGAGGAAATCTATTCAAATTGTACACAAGTAACTTATTCTTCTATTATGTTATCAGCGCTTTGCTGGGAGGTACGTTGGGGGCTGCCATACTGAAGGAGGGAAATCCTCTGACGTTGCACTATGTGATGTTTGTGCCCACAATTATGGGACAGGTAAGCTCTTTAGATGAAAAAAGCGATTCGAATCTAATTAAATGCTTTACAGGGCACCATGGAGCAACAGGTGGAGTGGCTAAGCAAAGCTTGGGACTGTGAAATTATTGGCACCTATGCACAGACAGAACTGGGACATGGCACCTTCCTTCGCGGTCTCGAGACACGTGCCGATTACGATGCTAGCACCAAGGAGTTTGTGATAAACACGCCCACACTTAGCGCCTATAAGTGGTGGCCCGGTGGTTGTGAGTACTCAGTTGCTGTCTAGAGTAAATCTTTAACAGCATTACAATATCATATTCATCTTTAAAGTGGGACATACAGCAAATCATGCAATTGTTGTGGCACAACTATATACCAAGGGACAGTTCCGTGGCTTGGCTCCTTTCGTTGTGCAGTTGCGGCATTCGGATACCCACGAGCCCATGCCCGGCATTGATATCGGAGACATTGGTACCAAACTGGGCATGAAGGGAGTCAACAACGGTTATTTGGGGCTGAAGAACGTTCGCGTTCCATTGAACAATATGCTGATGAAGAACCAGCAGGTGCTGCCGGACGGCACCTATGTGGCGCCCAAAAACAGTGTCCTCACCTACGGCACAATGATGTTTGTGCGCTGTGCTCTCATTCGAGACACTGCTGCCAGCTTGGCCAAGGCGTCGACCATTGCTACGCGCTATGCGGCAGTTCGACGACAAAGTCCCATTGATCCCAATCAGCCGGAACCACAAATTATGGAACACACCACACAGCAACTGAAGCTCTTCCCGCAAATAGCCAAGGCCATAGTATTCAAGCTAACCGGAGATGGCATTTGGAACATGTACAACATTATCTCCGGTGAGATTGAGCAAGGTAATCTGGATCGTTTGCCAGAGATGCATGCATTGTCCTGTTGCCTGAAAGCAATTTGCAGCGCTGATGCGGCTGCCGGCGTGGAAACTTGTCGACTCTCGTGTGGCGGTCACGGTTACATGGACTGTTCTAACTTTCCCACCATCTATGGCATGACGACCGCAGTGTGTACATATGAGGGTGAGAACACGGTGATGCTGCTGCAGACGGCACGTTATCTAGTCAAGGTTTATGGCCAGGCATTGAGCGGTGATCAATTGGTGCCCACTGTGTCCTACATCAATGAAGCCATCAAAGATAAACAGTTTGTCAATTTCGATGGTTCCTTGGAGTCGATTGTCAAAGCATTCCAATTTGTCGCTGCCAAGTGAGTTGCCACATTATTCTCAGTAGAAACCTATTAAAACTATTACTTCACTTGCAGCAAGGTGCGCGTCGCCTATGAACAGATCGAACTGCGACGCAAACAAGGACACGGCACAGAGGTGGCAGCCAATCTTAGTGGAGTCTTCTTAACGGGAGCTGCAGATGTAAGCAAAGATTAATAATTTCCATAGTTTCCATGCAGAAAACTAACATTCTGTTCCTTTAGTTACACGGTCGTGCCTTCTTGGCTCAATCAGCCTACACAGAACTGACAAGTGTTTGTCGTCAAGTGTCACCTGCACTTGCAGATGTGCTGAAGGTGGTGCTGGAGCTGTACCTCATCGATGCCTGCCTTAACCGACTTGGCGATTTCTTACGTGTATGTATACAGACTAACAGCAATTGTAGTTGAGATCTTATCTAATCCGTTTATTAATCGCAGTTTATTGAGCTGTCCGACAAGGATGTCACCCAATTGGAGACACGTTTGGAGAGTTGTCTCAAGCGGTTACGTCCGAATGCTGTTGCTCTCGTGGATAGTTTTGATTTACATGATCGTGTTCTGGACTCTGCTCTGGGCGCATACGATGGTAATGTCTACCAACACATTTTCGAGTCAACCAAAAAGAATCCACTGAACAAGGAGCCAGTCAATGCATCATTCCACAAGTACCTGAAACCGTTCATGAAGGCGCATTTGTAAATTTGCTGCAATTCTTCTTGATATGCCTGTTATATATTCATTTGTATATATATATTTTATAAACGTTGTTCTTTACTTTTTATAAAATTTGTTTGAAATTATTTTTGGTTATGATTGACCATCGATTTCGGCCCGAAATTATAGTTTTAAAACACGCATTTATTTTGTTTAATAGAGCTTACACTAAACGCTTTATTAAAGAGGTTTTTCCTTATGGTTTTTAGTTTTTAGATAAGAGAGAACTGTTACTCGTGCGTTTTATCAGCATAAGCAGCATTCTGAAGATAATCACGGCTAATTGAACTTCAGCCTAAACGGCGCCGAGCACAGCCAAAGCCTTTGGGTGTGGTGCTTATGATGTACCCGCTGGGTTCTTGGCATGACGCTGTGCGTAAAGTCGTCGCAGGACTCGGTTGCCGCACAGGAATGTAAATACTGCGATGGGTATCAGCAAACGCAGAGTTTGGAACATGTTCAGTTGTAGCCAAAATGTAAAGAATAACGCTAGAATGCCACCGAAGCCCACATGGAAACCAATAGTACTGGGCGACAATGACAGGTTGGAAACATTAATGCCCAGCTTGGCCCAGAATACAAAAAGCAGCACCAGCGGCGTTATGCAGAGCCCTGTAAAGATATCGGATACAATGCGGGGCGGGCGCTTATCGGGTACGCGAAACAGATGCTCAATCACTGGCAGCGGACCCTTAACATCTGCCGACTTGGACTCTGTAAGAGATTATACGTTTTGTTATTGAAATTGTTGTCGATATTAAACTTGATAAACTCACCTTTGTCCTGTTGGTTGAACTTCAGTTGCACATCGGCCAAAAGCCATTCGAAGGAATTGGACAAGGAGGCGTCGCCGACAGTTAGGTAAATGTTATACAGACCGCTTTGATAATTGAAGTTCTTTCCTTGATTGCCGACATCCATGTCGAATTTGTAGGCTTTGCTGCTGTCTTGCTCTGCGACAAAGATGGTCTCCTTGTCGGTTTCCTTGTTCTGTAGACGCACGAAAGCCTGGTGAACAGTAATCGGTTTGCTTGTGGCCTCATCGACAAGCACGGCCTTGAGGAGTAGCTTCTGTGTGCTGTCCGCCGACAAAGTATCCTTCAGTTTGCTTGGAAAACTAACAGTTTGTTTGCGTGTGGCTGCGCTAGCATCTGTTTCAGCAATGCCCAACTCCAGACTCTTCACAGTGACACGACCAAGAACCTTAAATTGCAATTTTTGTGTGTAGACTGTGTCAGCAGTTATCTCAGCCTGGTAGATACCACGGGCTGGCTTGAGGCTGCTTAGGTCAGCAACAAAGGTTGTCTTATCGGAACTCTTTGAAATCAGTTGAATCTTTTCGGCCAACACAGAGTTATCCTTTTTTAAGAGAATCTTAGCATTCACACTCTTGACAGCCGGCGACAGAGGCTTGCCGAGCAAATCAACTATGGCAACATTTACAGTGGGCGACTGCGCTTCCAGTTGTCCATTTCCGATAATCTGAATACAAATTGGGGCAATTTTCTCTGCACCACTGATGGTTTTCAACGCCTCGATGAGCACATGAGCGCCCTTGGCGGTCTGTACGGATCGACGACTTAATAAATAGTTGGCAAACTTAACTGCCTGTTCGGCTGTGATTGGCGCTGGCTTGTTGTAAGCCTTGGCCACTCCGAAAGCGCCGTTTAGGATCAGGGCCGTAATGCTGAGTCCACCCTCGAATTGCAGCAGCTTGCCATCGACTTCATCGGCTTGTACAATGGCATCTTCTAAGCGATTCGTAATGAAGCTACCACTGGGTCCCAATTGGACAGCCGTATTGAATCCATATCCAAGTCCACTCAGTGAATCATCGGTCTTGAGTAGTTCCTGCAAGCGTTTCACAACTTTTGACTGAGTGTCCTCGCTTAGCTGCACACCGAGCACCTTGTGGGTGACAATACGGTAGAAAATTTCTTGTGTGGTTCCCAACTGCGACTGGAACGAGTTGTAGACCTTCGAGAGCAGTTCTTCCGACAGTTTTTGAGTGCAACGAAGGTTCTTGTTGGCGCCAATTAAATAATAATCCTTTTCGAAATTCTATAATTTGCAAACACATTGGCAGATTGGACAGATAAGAAAAAATAAGAGTACAAAGCAACAAGGTACTTACATTAAGTTTGGATTCCGCATGCAGTGTCACAATCTTTTTGCACAGTGTCTCCTTTGTTGCCGCATCAGTGGTTTCGATGTTAAGACTGGAGAAGAATATGGCTTGCAGATCGTTGGAACTTAAACCATCGACAAAGACTTTCTGCAGACGGGTGAGATCTTTGGGTCCCAGGTGACTGTCAACGGTACGCGCACCAGAAGATGTTGAGACAGCGCAGAGTGCGCAAAAAAGTGTTAGGCCTATAGTGGATCAAAAATAATAATAAAATAATTTTAATATTTCTATAAAATGCATAAAATGTAGTAGGCAACGGTCGGTCAGCGCCGACGCCGGCAATTGCGGCAAAGAACGAGATAGCGACAGCACCTTGCCGGCGTTTAGCATACAAGTTTTAAGTTGTAATGTGACTTTACTCTGCTCTAATTGTGTTAAATTGACTTACATAATTTTAACATTCTCCTATGTTATGTGGCGTCTTAAAACGCAGCCTAAATGCTATACGATAAATAAATAAAATCCAATTAAATAGCCAGCACCGCCTGTTTTTAGCTTCGATATTTTTTACAGACACGTCAGCGGCAGTGTTGCTCTATGTCTTCAATTCCAGGGCTGCCATTCACCATACACCGTGAACTGAAACAGTGTGTACCAAATTATTCCAATTCTACGGAAAACTTATCGGTTATTAATCAAACGATATAATTTTCAACTTAGTTTTGCTTTTTAATGGTTGTTGAATATTTGTATTTGTTAAATTTTCGATCAACATATCTTTGTAAACTTTGCCACATTTATAACATATAGAATAAATGGCACACTTCAGTTCAGTTCAGTTCAAGCACATGTTAACAGCAAGAGTAAAAAAAAAAATAAAATAAAAATACTAAAAAAAATTTATATTTTATTTAAACAATGTAAACATATGTTTAAGCTATAATACGAAAACAAAAAAATAATAAAAATATGTAAAAGAGAATAGTCTAGAAAATAAGAAAACTTAATAATAAAAAAATAAAGAATAGTTAATGCGTATAAAAATTGTAATTATAAGAAGTATTTGAAAAAAGTGAAACTCAAAGATGGCTTCAATTTTTGCTCCCACGCCACTGCCAACCCAAGGACTGGCAGCAGCGACTGCCCCCTGGGAGAATTTTGACTGGCCCGCAGAGATTCAGAAGAGGATCTATAGAGATTGGGGTAAATTTCACCTCCTCAGGAGAGGGAACACGGCCTTACGATGCTTCAATTCGGCGATGGAGCTTGATAACACTGATTATAAGACCCTTTTCGCTCGAGCTCGACTGCAGCGAAAGACTGCGACCATTGAAAAGGCACTTAATGATGCCAGAAGAGCATCAAGTAAGTTCTGTTGATTCATTAGACCAACCTTAATTGGATATAAATGCTTCAGAAATGGCTAGTGAACAGCTCGGCCCTTCTGCTGCCATTAACACGGAAGTATGCGAATTGCTCTATGAGATGAACAGACTTGAGGATGCTGCTGTTGAATTGACTGACAACCAGCGGTTCTTTGTCGGTCACAAGTCGCGCGGTTTCGAATCACTTAACCATATGGTATGGCAATATTTATGATTTATCCTGTACCCAGGATGGTAAAAGAAACCATTTATTTTGCTTGCAGACGGAAAAGGTTATTAAAAATGTACTCGGCGAATCTCTTAAGGAATTCTTCAAGATCAACCGAGATCTGGTGCTATTAGTTGATCGACTTCATAAGGAGAATTCCATAATCGATGACACTGTACTGTGGAAGAAACTGAGAGATCTGGGTAAATGCGATACCCAAAGTACACTTGAAAGTGAGGTTAGTGTGAACGATTCATTTATTTGAATCTTTCATTCGTTGAATAATCGAGAAACCGTTATTTAAAACAGGAAGAAGAAGTGTCTCCACTGGAAAGGGCACGCAGGACTCGCGCATACAATATCTTCAATCAGACCTACCTCAATAAGAGTGGGATTAATGTATTTTTCCTCAAGGAACTCCGAAAGAATCCCTGCTTGCTTTTAGAACAATGCCATCGTTCGAATGCAGTTCTGAAAGTACTTTCTGAGACTCAGTACGGTATTGTTAAGCGCTTTATGGTAAACCCCAATATGAACTTCGGATTTTCCCATATCATAATTGTGTTTACGTTCGTTTTAACAGAAAATGTTGCACACACGAATGCCACTCTATTATGTTGACCATGTAAAATATACAAACAAGAAAATGCAGGAAAAGTGCAAGCGGGAAGCCCTGTATCGCTGGCAATATCAGACCCATAGAAATATGCTTAATAATTTGAGGCATATTCGAAAATTGCGTGAGGAGAAAAGGCTCACGGAACTGGCCAAATACGTTGAGAGTATTATGGGCGACTATGTTGTATTGAAAACGGATCGTGTTATGTGCTGGAAATTTGAGTTTATGAACGAAGTGTATAATAATCTGGCCTTAGCGCTAATTGGTCAGTATACCGAGAGGAATTTAAAGAATGCCAAAGCGGATTACGATACACTTAACAGTCTCTTGCATCTTCCCAAGGATAAAGTATTGGAAATAAAACAGTTTGTATTCGGTGATCGTTCCACCTATGAAGATAAGAATGATGGCATCACTGTCGAAAAAGGCAAGAGGTAACTAACCACAATGGAATCTGTGAATGTACAGATATTTTAATTACATATGTATGTATGTCCGTAGAAAGTTACTTGCACGTCTGGAAGGACGATTGAAGTTCGCCAAATACCCAATCGAAAGAGCGTATCTCAATCATCAAATTGCTGGCACTCAATTATTGCTTGGGAGTTTTGAAGAGTGCTGCTATAAAGCTCGACAGGCTCTAAAAGGTGGGTGAATGGGGGTGGATAACCTGTGTGATTTCTCGTATATCTATCGGTACAAATCCTTCTGAATATCTCTCTCTATATAACTCTCTTTATATTTATTATAACTCTATTTATTAATATTTTTGTGTACATACTTAGAGAGTAAGGAGTGCAACAACTATGTCTGGCAATTCCTGAGCGTTATGCAAATGCTGAAGGCGTTTGCGACTCAACACAAATTAGAACGCACTACTGAAACTCTGCTTATGGCCCTCCCTATTGCTGAAACACTGAAAAACCCTAAACTTTCACAATTTATTTTGTTTTGTTCGATGTGCATTGAAGACGAGACAATCAGGAAGAACTCGATAAAAGCCGGTAGTCAACTCAGTTCGACGCGATCCAGCAAGACCTCCACAAATTTGCTAGTATCTCCTCTCGCATCCACCATGTTAACGGACTCTAAAACAACCGCTCAAACTCAGTAAATTAAAGATATATTTATTATACAGATCCGAGAACCAGTAAAATAAAAAACAAATTTATTCGAAAACGAATGTTTTATTTAGAGCGAATGAACAACAGAACAGAACTAAAGGCTCGCTTAGAGCGCAAACTTTTCCCTGCACTCGGCGAGGGGTCGAGTGATGACGTACTTGTTACGGAAAGTCTTGGTGATGTCACCGTCGTGATTCCATAGCGAGATAGCCGTGGTGCAGTACAGTGGGTACTTGTTGACGCGAATCACCTTTTGCTCCTCGTCCTCAGCCATCCGATCCTTGCAGTATTGTACAAAATACTCGGTATGATCAGGTGTAAGGGGGACCTTGATATTCAAGTTGCGATGGTATTCATCGTAAATTTCTTGCCACAGAAATTGTTCCATGCGATTGAGTCGAGTGGCTAAGGACAGAGGCAGAGAGGGGGGAGGATAAACCTTAGATGGAATGAACTCTTAACTGGAATTATAAGATGAGCTTACTCAACCGCTTGTTGCGATACGGCTTGCCGAAACTAGCCTGCGTCTCGGTCAGCTCGGTGGTGCAAGGACCTGAGTTAATCACGCTTAACTTCTCTTTGCGACTCATTTTCAGTGTTTTTCCAATACTAACGAAAATAATTTATTATGACGACGATGCGAGTCACAAGACACTTGTGAACTAGCTGGGGTTTTTGGAATACTACAGCTAAGGCCTGGGCCTACTTGGGTGGAATAAACAATTCGATCTGCCTTGGCAACTGCCTGCCTAGGCAACCGACTGTTGCTGTTTCGGCTCATCCTCGACAATGAGGGAGACATCCTTGGGTCGCAGCACCAGGTAGTAGACCACAATGGTAGCCAGAAAGAGTATGCCACTGTAAACAATCCACTCCCAGATGAAACCGAACCACCATGACTCGAACTCCGCATTAGCATACCAAATGCCCGACATGGTGGCATTCTCCACGAGAATTAGCACCAGATAGCACCCATACCAGGCACGAATGCTCTTGAAGCACACTCGAAACTCGAGCAGCACAAAGATGTAGATGTAGGCGAGGAGGAGGAGGAAGAGTGTGCGGCTCCAGCTGCCACGACAACGTGTCTCCAAGGCGAGGGCACTCAGCATTAGGGCGTAGTGCACGCCCACAATAATAAAGAAGGCATGGGGATAGAATACGCAGAAGGTGGCAAGTGAGAGCATGCGCATGCTGATGAACGCTATCCAACCGAAGAAGGCAACTGTAGCACCGGCGAAGTCATCCTGCTGGATGCCATTGACAATGCGAGTGGGTCGCGGAAAGTAGAAGTCCACCACATCTTTGGGAGTAAGTGGCGATGCGCCCTTGGTGGCCAATGGAGTTCGTGGTGTCATCAGCGGCGTCTGCTCCTCGTTGGCCTGTTCATCCACGCGTCCAATAAGCAGCTTGGGTGGATGTGGTACATGCTCCTTTATGTACAACTGTGCGTTCACTAGCAACATGTCCTTGAATGTCTCCAGCTGCGACAGTGGACGGGTAATGCGGCGACTGCGACGCTGTCCATCATTATCAGACATGGTGCGTCGCAGATCGGCTGCATCTGTGCTTGGACGCAGCACCGGCAGCGTTGGCGGTGCTGTTGACGGTGGTGGCGGTGGTGCTGGCGTTTCGGGTACCGTATCCAGCACATCAATGCGATCCAGATTGTGCATCTCCTCGCGATGCAGTCGCAACTTGCTTGGCTTGGCATGCAGATGTAACTTGTCATCGTCGGTCACATTGCCACTTGTTGGATTAGTAGGTGAGGGTGAGTGGAGCAGGGCACGAGTCTCCATTGTTTCCATGCCATCGTTGTCCACCTCATCGTATCCAGTAATGTGCAGCTCATGCTGCGCCACCTCACTTGTTTTCCCTTGTCCCTGGTTGGCATAAAAGTTCTCCATAATCTTGTCAGACTGAGGGAAACTGGTAGCCAGCGTGCGCTCTGATTCGCGCTTGCGGCATTCAGCCTCGTTGCACAATCGCTCGTTCTGTTCCAAGCGGCAGCGCTGTGCCTGCACTTGTTGTGGTGTGGCCCAGGGATAGTTACGTCCCACACGTCGTTGGCTCTCAATGCGGTGGTAGCTGGTGGTGATGCCGGCCAGGTCGATGGCCGAGAATACCAGGCACATGCCCTGCAAGGCAGCTGCAAGAGAGGGGAACATGAGAAAAATGAGTGAGGTGAGTCAAGTTGATACTACAGTGCGGGTTGGGTGCTCTCACTTGTCTCATAGTTGCGAAAGATGTCCTGGGCAAGCATGTAGTACATCTGGAGGATGATCTGTGGTGCTGCCTGGGCATACGCTTGTATGAGCAGATACAACTCGATGCTGGATGTCTGTGTGGCCTTTTCCAAGCATTTCATGCGTTCCACGTCGTCGTTCGCATGGAAGAGCGCCTCAATGGACCAGAAGACACGCAAGCTGAATCTGCAATGGGGGGAGGAGTAAGCAGATTAGATTGGGCTTGGAAGTGACGGCACTTCTACCACTTACCTGTGCATCACCACCAGGGGGAAGAGCAACAGCTGCAACAGTCCCCAGCCACAGCTTGCCAACTTGCCACGCTGCTGTGTCGCTTCGTTGCGCTGCTCCCGTGACGTCAGCACCAGCAAGAAGGTCAGTATTGGAGGAATCAATACCAGCACTAATGTGCCTGCACCATAGGCAGGCTCCTGCTGTCGAAAGTGCTGATAACTCAACGCAATATCGCTAGACATTTGTAGCAGGTACACCAACTGGGCCAGGCACACGGGCAGCACGTAGGACACATAGATTCTCGTCCGACTGCGTATGGTGTAGCCCAATATCTGCGCAGGCGGCTCAGCCGCATGACCCACCTCAACAACCATCGAGAGAACTCACTATATACAAATATATACTACTACAATATACCAATACTACAAATATATATTTATACCATATACTACTGCAACTAATATATTTACAACATATATATTCTATTCTTCAGTTAGAAAAAGATCTTGCTCGCGTGTTTCACTTGCGAAATTTCCGTCGATACTGCGGACTCTATGAGTAAGCGGAGAGCAACTGGGACTTTATCGCTGGGCGTGCTTAGGGCGCAGATTAGATAAACCCCATGCCAATGTCGCCAGAGAGAAAATGCAGAGAGAGAGAGAGAGAGAGACAGGTTTGTTTATGTTTACCTGACTCGGTTGAGGCATTCGGAAGTGCCCAAAGATAACGTTATATTTGGGGGGCTTACGATACGCTATGGGAACGTCTCAGAAGACAGTTAAAAATAGCATTAATATACTATCAAATACAATAAAGATTCTATATAAAGATAGATATATTTAATGGATTTATGTAGTATGTTTAATTTCAGTAAAAAAACCTTAGGGTTAATTTAAAAGAAAATTGAAGTTGCACTTTATTAATCAAAAGTTCCCAGAGATTTTGAAATATTTGCTGGTCTACGAATCGAAAGGGGAGTTAGTAATAACATAAATTTACAATCCAACTATAGGTTTAAATATAATAAAGGCATCTAATATATTTTTTAGTAAGGTTTAATATCAGCAAAGAATCCTTCGAGTTAATTTAAAAGAAAATTGCAAGATTCAGTTTATTATGATATTTATGCTTTCTTTATGCTTAAATCGATGGATCTTCTACTAGGAGTCGTACCAGGTCTTCTTCATCCAATTGGAAGGCTTGCAGGGTTCGTCGAGCACCACAAACGAACCTTGATGATTCTCCGCGTCGCGTCGCTTGTCGCGCCGACAGCCGACGGCATATTTGGGATTCCCCTCGATAATCGAAGACTTATCGCGACAATTGACAGCATTCTGGAGTACGGAAGCACGTCGTCCATAGCGCACAGGTTTCTTGCCTGCACCACCAATGGTAGCATCCTCAAAGTTAGCTGCCATGGGCACTGATGCAACTGGTTGCTCCTTTAGCTGTCGTTGTCGCGAAGGACGACGCTTGGCTTGGGACTGCGCAATGCCAGCGTCAAAAGAGGAGTCCGAGCTCTTGCGCAGATTAGGTGCCGGCGCAGCAAGTGTAGCATCACGTGAACGTGGATCCCGTTCACGTAGCTGATATTGATACTGGGCGCGTCGATACTCGGGAGTGGCAGTCAACTCGGTGGCAGTCATGTCGCTGGCAACTGCAGTGGCACGCGGACTGGACGCAGCAGTAGCGCCAGTTGTCGTCGATGTCGTCGTTGTGGCTGTTGCCGTGGTTTGGCTGCTGGGGAGCCGAAAGGAGGAGACGGGCTTACGGACCACAGGACGTGAGCGTGGAAAGTCCAAATAGTTATTGCGATACTCGGGATTAAATTCGATCTTGCCACGCAGCCGCAGGTAGGGTTCACGCACCTTACCCCGCTCGGGCATCTCGGTGATCTGGGGATCGCGGAAGCTCTCGTAATACTCGGGCACCTCCTTGCTGAACTCGCCTTGGGGCCGCAAATGATCATTGGTCTTCAGGGATTTCTCTTTGGCCACATGCTTGGGTGGGACATTGAACTTGTCGCGATACTCGGGAAGTTCTCCAGACACATCCGTTTGCTGCTCGGCACCGGAGACGCGGAGATTGTCGTGCTTCTTGATGGGCGCACTCTTCGAGTAGTTGGTGTACATCTTGAAGCTGTCCTGGTACTCGGGCACAGCATGGAACTCGCCTTGCATCTTGATGCTGCTCATTTGGGGTATTGAATGTGCCTTCTCGATGGGAAACTGCTCGACAAACTGGCGCTTGTACTCTGAGGGAGTTGCCTCGTATTGTGTGCCCGCTGCTCGCATCTGAAGATGACATCTCATCTGCTCCTGAGCAGCCACATCTCGCTTGAACTTGTCGCTGGCCAAGCGGTTTGAGGGCGGCTGTTGATCCGCTTTGTCATCGCGAAACATCTCACGTGGCAGTATCTGTGCGCTGGCATCGATCATGGGATACGTTAGGAACGAGGAGTTTTTCATCTCGTCACTCCTGCCCACCTGCAGGTTCTCCGGATTGCGCACAGGAAAAGTGCGAGAACTGAAAGAAATGGAAAATATTTGCCATGAGAAAATACCCCTAGTTCCCTCCCTCTCCCTTCTCTTATCTCCCTCACTCACAACTGAAGATCCTCGGGCGTGAACCAGTGATATTGCTCCTGTTGCTCTGACAGCAGCTGCATGAAGCCTTCCAGTCGCAGCGATGTGGCGCGCCGCAACAGAGAACGTGGTCGCGCGTACGTTACGTGACCGTGGCAACAGTATCGCTTGCGATACTCCGACTTCAGTGAGCCGAAGGGTAAAGGCGGTTCCCGCTCGTCGTGCAGGCAGACGTTACTCTGCGTGTGCAGCTGGTGGGGCTGGCGGCGCCGGAAGAACTTGAGATCGTCGACGGCAATATGCTCGTGCGGATGTTTGATGGCGAACCGATCGTTTGCCTGCTGTTGCTTCTGACTGGCACTAAGATCTGGCTCCGACAACGAACGACTCCAGCTGAATTCCGCCTCGGCACTGGACAGAGACAAATGTTGGGAAAATTGTTAGATGGACTTGTTGTTGTTTCTTGGGCAACGTTGTTGCTCAGTTGCCAATGGCGGCAAATAACAGGGAATCGACACGGCGCAAATAATGGCAAAACAAAAACGACAACAAATAGAGTTTGGAGAAAGGGTATGCTCGACTTGTTGATGGGATTGAGTGATCTCTATGGGAAAACTGTGCACTGCAAATTTAAGGTAAGGTGTTTCACATTCTTTAAAGACTACACAGTTCAAAATACTTTATTTGACCAGTGTTGCCTATTCAGCGAAACTTTGAGTGTGTGCTTATTAAATATGTATTTACATAATACAACTAAAACTGATCGATGTTTATAAAAAATTTAATTAGTAACTGAATACTAGGTTATTTTAATGATATGTAAACTACTGTATTACTTTTATATACCCCACTGTGCACTCCTTGTGCAGGATATCGCCTTATGATAGAAAATAAATGGTGCCTTATGAATAATACTAATGCGCCTTAAGTCCTGCCGCCGCTTGGCAGACTGTAAAGGAATTTCCACATAGCGTGCCAGCACGCACACAACAAGCCAATCACACGCACACAAGCACATCCACACACAACACCTCTCGTTGCTAGGCACACACACACAAACACACACACACACACACACAATCCTGGTAAAATTGCAACAAATTGGAAAATTATCTATTTGAATGGCAATTTCAATTGGAATTTTGTATAGGCGCAAAATCGATTGCAACGAATGCAATTATCGAAAGTTGCCTCCATCTCCCACTCTCCTCGTTGCCATCACTAGCTCTAAGTGTTTTGGAAATGAGTTTTGCTGCAGAATTTATTTAAATTTTGCCTTAGCTAGCAATTAAAACGTGATTAATTGCCACAATTTACGTTTTCTGCTGAGTTTCGCATGCAAAGTGTAAAATGAAAAGTGGAGAAGGCAAAGGGCAGGGGGGCAGCTGGTAACACCTGTTGCTGCCTGTCGCCTCCTCCTGACATTGTTTTATGGCTGTCACATTTGCATATTTAATGGTCAAAAGTCGCTTTAGTCCGCCGGACTCTTTGCTATTTCTGAACTTCCTCTCGTGTTTGGTAATCAATCTTAACTGGGTCGCATGTGTACATACATGTGTGTGTGTGTGTGCAAATGCCAGAAGGATTAGTCGTCCAAAAAGAAGGAATAACATGTGTTGAAAAACTGCATATAAGGTATATATTTTTCAGATTAAGCAATTAGCTAAAGTCCGACTAAGCACGGTGTGCTAAGTGGGTCAGCTAACGGCGAAAATAAGAACTGAACTAAATTTAAAATAATCATTGCAGCAATATATTGCAGTTTTCGCGGGATTCCCCCAGTCTACACTCCCACTTGTGTACTATCTACAGCCATAATTCATATTCGTGTTCATGGCGTCAGCTTTCAATCAGTTCGACTGTCAGTTGCAGCTGCAATTGCGTGCGTGACTGTACCTTGGGGCAGTAACGGAAATAGACAGAAGCCCAGTGTGCGGGTGTGCCGGTAGAGAAAGCGCCCAAATCATGTCGAGCTCAAGTTTTAATGGGCAACAGTGCCAAAAGGCTGACCCAATTGCCGCCCACTCACCTTAAGGCAATAAATGAAAGCACAAACAGGAAGGGCTGCACAGGCCGTAGAACAATGAATACTCTTTGAAAGGAGTGAAAAGTGGATTAAGGCAAGGTAAGTCACATATAACAATCCCAAGGAATAACACATGATTACATGATATACATATGTATCAATCAGAAAATCAAATCCTTGCAAGCTAAAACTGGAGAACCTTTAAGTCTTAGGTCTTTTGTATCATTAAATCAAATTGAGTCCATATAGAGCAACCACTATTCGTTCTTTAGTTGCCCTAACTTTTTTTGTGTATTTCTGTTTACTGTCCTTTGCGTTAATCTTGACAATGCCAAATGACCTTTGGACAGTTTAAACTATTTATAAAAGTCGCGGTCAGACGAGGTCGGAATGGGGTATGCTAATCAATTCGCAATTACAAAGAGGGCAGGGAGTTAGTACTTGTAATACATGGACTATTACACATTGGACTAGGCAGGAGTGCTAGTAGTACTACATGGACTATTACACATTCTTTCCCTCTTCCCCGCTACACATAATAATAGCAGATTTATGGGCGGCATTTAAATCACATTTGCATGTCACGCCACAGGGCGTATACGTCATGCGGGACAACGACATGAATGCGCCATTATGCTAACAAAGCAGTCAATGGCCAAGGCCATGGATAACAGCTGTAGCAGCAGCAGCAGCAGCAGACACTTCCCGAGTGTCCCTTCCCTTCTTTAACTTTACCCATTGCCAACTTTCCAGTCGAGCGTGTTCATCATTTTGCATGCACAGTTTAACACATCATCGAGGACTGCTGCTAATGTCTGTTGACTCCATCACTGATGCCACGAACGGACACACTGCGCTCCATATGCCACTGTCCTGCTGTCCTTTATAGCCCTAGCAAGGCACTCTCGCGCCCCATTCAAGCGCACACAACAACTTGACCGCTCAGATCGTAAATCCCAACTGAGCCCAGCGCGAAACACAACTTCAGCAAGGAGCACGAGGCGAACGAAGTGTTGATGTGTGTGTGTGTGTGTGTGTTCCGAGCAGCGTGCGTGTGTGTGCGCTGATGAGTGTGCTTGACTGTGTGTGCGTGGGCTGTCCCTGACTGTGCGCGAATTGAGTTGGAGGTGTCACTTCAGCATTTTGGCATGCGAGAAACACTTTCACTCCAAAAACGCTGACACGCAACTGAAGGCTGCCGGCTGTCAAAATGGAGTAGCTACTAGCAATACCCCTCCTCCACTTGCCACTCCCCCAATCCAAGCAGGTCAGTGCATCCTTTAATGCAGTCACATTTATGGTAGCCACTGTTCGAATTGACTTAAGTGTTTCATTTCGCAACGCACTTTCAATCAGGATAATAATTTCCGCACACCAAACACGCAAACTACTTCTCCCTCCCCTTCCCACGGCTTTTCAATTGTCCCAGGGGGGAGCTGGTGGCCGTTTCCGCTGCGCATGTAGGTCAAGGGCCAATCAATTCAACTGACCGGCCGGAAATGTCGGCTTGCTTAGGGTGAATTGGGCTTTAACAATTGCGTTAGCTGCTTTATTAACTCTAGTTCGGGTTAGTTAACTAGTTAAGTGTGTGTATAGCTATTCAAATCTTCGACAATCCCTCCCAGCGATCGGGCACCGTATAGAAATAGCGATCCATGGCTTCTACAAAGCGTTGTTTGTAACGTTGTGGAGCCACCACTGTAGGCAGCTTGCCCATTCCACCGAGCAGACCCGTTTGCTTGACAAACGACTCGATCTTCTTATCCAACGTGTAGGTGCGTATGTAATCTGAATGGAGGTAGAGATGCAGATGAAGTCAAAGTAGCAACAGAGTAACCAATTGTCTTACCTATAATACCCAGTACAAGCACATTCTGCTTGTTGTCTAGTCCCACCAATAGCGAGTAATCCATGACGCTATTGCTCTCGAGGAATTGAGCATCCCTTAGTATGGCATCACGCAGCACGAGCTTGCTGTGGGAGAGTACATACAGAGGCTTCGACCAGGACACTGTCAAGGATAGAAAGTAGGATATGCCTCCATTAGTAGTGCGAACAAAAGGTAAGGTTAGTTCTGTACTCACTTTGCACCAGATTCTCATCGAGCAACACAATCTCGCCATGTTGATTGCTTGGATCCACCAGGCGATTGCGCTCCGAACCTTTTAGATCGAATTTATTGGAAATTTCACGTCCATAGAACAGATTCTCCATAACCAGCAGCGAAGTCTCCACAAAGAAACTGAAAAGAGAGGCAAAAATAAAGATAGCTATAACCTCACTAGGAGCTGGAGGAGATCAGGCTGTACGTACTCCTTCTTCTTAATGCTGACTTTGAAGACGCCAAAGATCTTAGCAAGCAGCGTGGGCTGTTGCTGTTGCTGCTGGCACTTGTTGATGTACTCAAAGTATTCTGGCGCAAACTCCTCGAATATGGTGATGTCCTTCTTGTCCATTTCCTTGAGCACAAAGCGATCATCTGTAAGATAAAAACATTAGCAAACGAAGCTTTAGGATGTTCCCAACTTCTAGTTTACCCAACGTCTTGCAGAAGCGTGAACCAGATTTGCCTCCCCTCGCCGCCCATTGCACGCTGTGACACAGACTGCGAGCTAGGGCAATCCTTGATTCCTCCTCCGCATCGGGTTGCTCCTCTACATGTGGCTGACTGGCGGAGGACGAGCCCACATCACTTGGCTTACGCACCAGCTCGAATTCGGAGCCATTGCGATTCTGTGAGATTCTCAGCTCTTCGCGCATCTTACTCTTCTCTAGCCTCCGATACAGTTGCCTGTCCAATTGCTTGGGCGGACTGAGGCACTTGGCGCGCATCGAGTCGAACTCGCGGGCAAAGTAAACGGTGCAATGGAACTGGCAGCCATTGCTGCTGAAGGTGAGCGAGACGTGTGCGCTGGGAGGCTGTGGCTGCGGTTGCGTTGTCTCCTTCTTGCTAGCCTTGCTAGTCCGCTCCTCGGACTCGCCAGACGCACTCGTCTCACCTTCAACATCGCTGTCCAGTTGCTGCTTGTGCTTCGGCTGCGGACTGGAGTTGGCCTCATTGCCCGCAGCCTCGCCAGCATTGAGTGCAGCCAACGCACGCTGATACTCCACGGAGGTCAGGGCGTAGGCAATCACCGAACTGGGATCTGTCTCGCGCACAGTCACCGGAATGGAGCCCAGTGGCAGTGTGAGATGATCTTGCGAGGAAAATGGCGACTGCAGCGTATTGGCAGCGGAACTGCTGCCCGTCGTCGTCTGACGCAGCGTAAGCAGGCGTGACTTGATAGACTTCTTGTCCGCATTCACATTCACCGTTGAGGCGAGCATCTGATCCACTGTTAGCTTCTTCTCTGTCTCTGGAGTGTCATCCCCCGAAGCCTCTTGGGTCTCCGCTCTCGACTTGGCAACCTGCTCCTCCTCTGGACGCAGTTCCTCAGTGCAAATGGTGCCTGCGTCTATGTGATGCGACTGCTTCGAATGCTTCTGCGTTAGCTGCTCAATCTCATGCAGACGCGGTGCCCACAGCTCAATGTTTTCGGCCAGCGCACGCTTGGCCATGTAGAGAGCATCCCTGATGTCGTACGAGTTCACGTGGCGCTCTGTCAGCAGCGTGTGCACAATCTCCACCTTCTGCTTGAACAGAAACTGATCCTGGGTCAATGTGGCCTTCAGACTCGAAACCAATGGCGAGTTCTCCTCCTCGCTGGCCAAGTCAGCGATCCTCTCGTGAATGCGCGTGTAAACCTCATGTCCTCGTATAGAGAAGTTCTTAATCTCCTCTTGCACTTTGGTGCTGTTGAACGGTTTGGGCAATTCCAATTGCAGCGTCACCGAAGGCAGATCCGTTTCCCAAACCTCGACAGGAGTATATTGGAACTTGGCACCCACACCACGGAAGCTAAAATGATGCACATAATCGCGATGCAGCGAATGCTCGCAAGGTGCACTGCCCGCCTGATCTGGCCCTGGTCCAGCTCCATCTGCAGTGGGCGACGGCCGCCGTTTGTAGGCGTGGCCATGGAATCGCATCTCCAGATACTTAGCCAGCGAAAGGCACTTTGCGGCATCTGAGAGCGGCACTGTTGGTGTTGTGGCATTGCATATACTGCACCAGGAGGTAAAGTAAATACGCTTGGGATCGGATCGTGTGAGATCCTCAGTGAGATAGACATGTACACAGCCCAGCGAATGAACGTAGCGCCGCACATGACCCAGCATAGGTAAATTGCACGAGGGACACATGGAGTTGAAGAGACAGCAATAGCGCTGCAGGAACTGGTCCAACATGATGTCATGCTGCCCATAGAACTTCATGTCCAGCAGCATGGGAAGCTTACAGAACGACGAGACGCCCTTGGGATTGTAGTGGAAGCTGCAGAAGAGTACTGGCAAACGCTGATGATTCTGTGGATCTAGTGCATCCTTGTACATGATCTCATCCGTCACCGGACGCGGTCGCTGTATCACTTCGCCCGACTTTTTCTTTGGTTTGAGCACTGCAAGCAAGGGAACAATTAGAGAAGGATCTATGGGATTCAGGAGAGGATCAACTCACTTGGTGCTTTTCCTTTCGGAAAGCGACCGCCGAAGGAACGGAACTCGGCCAGCTTGGTTTGTATGTCGCGACTGGTGGCAGCCGAGGTGATTTTCATCTTGACAAAATCATGTGCCGGCAGCAACTGTTGCTGGTCCTTGTTCTCCTTGTTGCTGAGCTCCGCTGTGGATTTGCTTCCATCTAGATCGCAGCTATCGGGACGTTCTAGGGTGTTAGCTGGTGTCTTGGACCACTGTTTGGAGAAGTAAAGCTCGGCGGGGAATAACTTGCGTAGCTTACAGTTGCGTCCCTGCTCCGTCTCCAGATATGGTAAGGGAAACGTTAGGAACGGACTAACCGATAGCAGTGTGGAGCTCAAGGCATTACGGAAGCGATTGTCATAACGCATCTCCACTGCCAGAGCCTCAACTGGTAGATTATCTGGCGAGCTGGATCCGAGTTCAGTCTGTGAGGAGCGCAACGGATCAGTGAAGTCTGAAACATTTTCACTGACTGCTAACATAAATTTATCTTCCGATTTGCGCTCCGACAAAGGCCGCTTCATGCAGATGGAGGAAGAGCGCATCTGGGGTTGTTCATGATCCTCTCCAGCATTCTCTGTATTGGGACTGGATTCCTTGGAATCGAAAATGGGTGGCTTAGGGCTCAACGGCTGAGCAAATTCATCCATGAGGAAGGACATCTCCAGCCGCCAATTGTAGCGGGCAAAGAGCAACGCTAGTGCCACCTTCTTGGCACGTGTCAACTCCGCATTGCTCCCTCCACGAAGCAGGCAGGTGTATCCACGTGGACTGTTGAGCTTTTCGAAGAACATGAGGGTCTTGCCGCACGAATAGTTGCGTATATAGAAGTCGTTGCAGTAACCCAACTTGGGCATTGTTATATTCGATTCAATGGAGCTGACAATGTCGCATTGCAGCGTGCGAGAGAGACGCTCCATCACGGAGAGCTTTACGTCCAGCACCAGAGTGACACCATAAGAGCGTAGCAGCTCTTGCGCAATGCCTGCCACATTCTTGTGCACCAATACCACGTTGGGTTCGAAGTTCATGATGCGAGCACAAACATTTCCGCAGATATTCCTTCTCCTGCAGCAACACTGTCTCAATGGTCACAAACTTTCCCTCAATGCGCTCATAGACAATGGGACACTGCAAGAGGAGGATGCGTGGAAAGGCTACACGAGTTGCCATATCCTTGTGCGCCACATTCTTTGAGAAGGCAACGCCATGTACAATTTTCGAATCCTTTCTTCGACCACCGGGCACTTTCTTGAAGTTCACATAGTTACGTATGTCCATGAGATCATTGGTGCAATACTCTGGCTTGAAATGGTTCGCTGCTGTGGAGCACAGCGTTTGAAGCACCTTGCCCCACTCGGCGTCCAGTTGATTTGCCTGCAACAGTTGTGCCAGCAACTGCTCCTCATGATCACAATACGATTCAAGGAGCTTTGTCGATATCGTAGTGAAACACATATCGTTCTCCAGTTCCAGTTCCTGTGCAGACTGGAAACTCAGTGAAACATCCATTGATTTAGGTGGCTGTGGCTCTGAACTGGCGCCATCAAATTGTGGACTTATTGGATTCGAACTTTCTGCACTGGGTACACTGCTGCTGCTGGGTACTTCAGCGATAGCTGGCACCGCTGTGCTGCGCGAGAGCTCAGCGAATCTGTAGTGCAGCGTGGCATCGAACTCTGTCTGCTCTGCATCCGGCACAATGGGCTCCAGAAAGCCAGCGGCTAACATGGCGTTCAGAATGGCCACCGCTTGCACTTCATTCGCTGACTTGTTGTTCGTATTGAGGAACTCGATAAGGAGCTGGCCACAATTTTGTGCGGGCAACTCTCGTTGCATTTGCTCGTGCAGGGTGATCAGTGAATTAGACTGCTGCAATATATTCTTGCGATCATTCATGGAGAGTATCGTGTAGTTCGGCTGCGAACTGAAGCGCTCCTCCTGGTAGCCCAGCGATGTCTTTCGTGTCAGTTGTAGGCGTTGCTTTTGTGCTGTGCCCGCATTGGGCGCATTCTCCTCCAACTTGTTGCTCAAATGTTGCTGTAATGCCTGCAGATCTTCAGCCATATTGGACCCGGACGACTTTAGTGAGGTCAAAACAATCTTCGAGCAATAGTTGCACACCTTCAGATCTCCCTCGCAGCGTATTATGCTGCCTGGAACAACCTGATTGCAGCATTTGGAACAGAAGATCTGTCCGCAGAGCCGACAATGATGTTTGCGACGAAATGTGGAAAACTTTTGTGCACAATCATAGCACTCCTTGGCCTTGGAGTCGGGCATCCACAAGCGCTGGAGCTCCGTTTCCTTGTAGTTGCGCAAATCCTATAAAGTAATATACAATAAGTATTTGTATAAACCTCTAACAGACTTACTTACATTGTTGTTCTTGGAGGCAACAATATTGCTGATATGTTTGAGAACGTTGGACACAGTGCGGCCTTGCTGCTGATTCGCTTCGCTGGTCGGTAGTTCACCGACACGCTCGTTCGCCTCAGCAGAGTGTTCCACAGCAGTCGATGTCGTGTTGCTATTGCTACTCGTGCTAGATGCATCTGTATTGGTGTTGGTGTTGCTGGTGCGCAGCTGCAATGTGTTAGGTGGCTGTGGGCGACTTAAGCTTAACGAGGACGAGCTGGATGAACTATTCTGTGCGATATCACTGACGGTATCTGGTTGATAGAACATGGATTTGCCCACTTGCACACTGGATATATCGTTGACTGTATTATAGCTTTGGTTATACACATTTTGGATCTTATTGACGACGCGCCCGAAGAGTGTATCTGGTTTATCTTCAAAGTTGCGTGCGAATTCGGTTAGTTTGCTGGGAGAGTGCAGATGTTGGTGTACTGTGTTGTTACTATTACTACTGCTGTTGTTTTTGTTGCTGTTGCTACTGTTGCCGCTGCTACTACTCATGATGTGGAGTTATTAGCAATACTTGTGGTATCAGTAGCGTGGGGGACGTGCTAACGCGTGGGCTGCCCGTCCTTGGTTAGATAGCTGTTATATTAAGCTGGTCGATTAAAGCGGCATCTGGTGCCAGTGATCCAAGCGCCAGATCAGTCCACTTTTGTTCCTGCAAATTTGACACATAACCAGCCATATTAGATCACACATACTTGTGACTAACGTAATCGTCAACGGGGGGCGGCAATTTCTCACCTGTTCGCTTAATGTCAGGTGTGAATCACCACCATCAGCTTCAGGATCGGGTAACTTTTCAATCGGTACTAATATCTGATCAAATGGCAATACTTCCATTCGCCAAGCATTGTCCACAATGTCCAATAAAAGATCATCAATTGGTGCCTGTAGAACCGAAAATAGAAAGCGGAAAAAGAACCGTGGATAAAACAACGCCCCGTACAAGAATTCAACTACGATAACTGGTGGGTGAGCTAGACAATATTTATTACGTCACTGGCCACTCTCACTCCAACTTATGGCTATTGTTATGCCCACAAAATATGTGTGTAAACAGAACGAGATTTATCACAAAGCCACTTTTAGATAACAAAGTGGCGCAACTAATTTGTGTGAAATGATTTTCGCCAACAAACATGGCATGACAGTTACAGCTACTGTTACATTGAGTCGCTATGTACAGACACAATGACTTACTTGGCTGTCCATCACTTGATAAATATGTTTTATATGGCTTATCCAGCTTTACTTAATCTTATTGTACAAATTGTTTACTTATTTTTCCAGCAACAAGACTTATCGGAATGCGACACTCAGTCGATAGGCAGTTTATTGATTTTTGCACAGAAACAGTGCTGCAAAACGGCTATGCAAATTGGCGCAAACTTGAAAAAAGCGCTGCCAACTTGCTTGCGCACTGTGCTGTGCAGTTTGTGCGCAGTGGCGGGCTTTTTAAACTACTTGTGATCAACGGGTGCTTAAGTTTCTGTTTTATGACATATATTAAAACTATTGTTTATGTTTTTAAATAATTACATATATTTTAATAGAATTCAAATAAGCTTAAACATATATTTACATTGATGATCTAGTTGAAAAAGTATTTTAATGCGGTTACGCTTTACCGATGATGATAGAGATAAATAAAAAAGGCGTTCAGCTTTCTTGGTACATTTTACAGAAAAGACGCTTAGGATATCCTTTCCCTTTAGGGTAATGTAATCCTTTTTCCTAACTTATTTCATTAGGTATCCATTTATTCCGTAAAGAATAACCGTCATCCTCTGATCATCCTTAACTGTATCTGCAAAGAATCATAAAGAAACCTACTGTTTTTAAACGTGTTTTCCAATATTTCCCGGTTTTCACTTTATTTCAGAGTTTTTCACTTGATTGATTCGTTGATTGTTCCATTGAATAACTGACTAGATGCAGCATAGCGCTATAAAGTGCGCTCTTAAACGTCAGCTATGCCGACATCTTGCCAATTCACCAACAGATGCGACAGAGAGATAAACAAGACAGAGAGAGAGAGAGAGAGAGGTTGAATATTATCTACGATATACACGACAAAATGTTTAACGGCGAGCTCAGATTGTTATGTGTGCTTTTATCAATGAAAGCCTTGTTGTTTATTTCTTCGTTTCGAGGCACTTAACAAGTTTTTTCTCTTTTCGGGTGCGAGGCAACTGTAGGCAATTGTAATCCGTCAACGATGAAGACTAATTGGCAACTGATTTTGAAGCCGTGACTCGAGCTTAGCACCACACCTCGGCCCAGTCTAAAAACCGAGCAAATAGTGCGATGACAACGACGGAGACGACGACGGCGGCGACAGCGACAGCGACGGACGGTTAGAAGCCCAAAAGCGACAATTGAAGAAGTTTCAATTTACGTGACACTGTCCGAGTGTGTGTGTACGTGTATGAGTGTGTGTGTGTTGTGCAGCTTAAACATTTCGACAAAAAAAGGAAAATAAAACAATAAAATGTTGTCTAAAACGGGGATTGATACCCGTTGCCAGCTCACAGACTGACGCACACACACATATGCAAAGTGCGGGTGCACACAGGTGTGCGTGTGTGCACGAGCATATACAGTACAGACTGCCACTGTCAGGTAGCCGACGCTGACGGCGGCGGCGACGCTGCTGGTGCTGCTGCTGCTGCCGGCGCCTGCTCGGCATATTAATGAACTCCCTTTTGAGTAAAGAAATATGAAATTAAATAAAATTTAGTTGCCAACAAAAGCCGTGTCCACGTCCGATTGGAATTTGTTGCAAAGAAAAATACAAAAAAGAGAAAGATAGAAACAAAAGTAGAAAGAGAGAAACAGAGAAAGACTCAATGCATTTCCAAAACAGGCGTTCCAATCGCGCCATTATAGTGCGGCGCTACTTCCGCTTGGTGGAGCAGGCTCGAATAGATTCAATTCCAGCAAAGCCGACGATGAACCCCGTAGCAAGTCAATTCTTCGGCAGAGCCTTCAAGAAGCCCCCAAAGCGGGCATTACAAGAAGCAACAAGCGATCTCCGATTATACAAAACGGTCACGTGCCGCGGCTGTGTTGCTGCCACATACATAACAACATGTGTATACGTATGTGTATATATTGTATCTATATCTCTGTCTGTATATGTATCTGCATATATGTAGATTCTTCGAGTACATGCCGCGTCTGTCTGCTATATACTCTATGGAGTATAGCCCGATACTTGTCAACTGCAACGATTGCTCGATCGATTCAAGTGTGTGTGTGTGCGTGTGTGTTTGTGTAATAATTTGAATATTATTATTCATATACACACGTCGCACGTTTCGTTAGCCATAAAGTCGTCAGCTCACGCACCGATTTAGTGACCATATAGCCAAAAACAATTTGAATTCCAATGCCCAAGACATCATCATTATTGACGGCCGAAAAGAGTTTCAGTTTCGAATCAAAGCACTTTTTCCATTCGACAATTGGGGATACATATTTTTATTTTCGGCTCTTGCTGAACTAAAGTACCGTTGTTTTGTCATTATTTTTTTCTATTTCCGTCGTTAAGGCGCTTGCGAATCCAAATTGGTGAACTTAATGAGCAGATTAATATGCATTGCTTGATTCTTCGATTTGGCCATAAATGCTTTAACGTCCCATCCAATTGTTTCATAATATCTCTTTCTAACTTGCATATCTATCTATCGCCACCTTATATGACACATACCGTTTTACGACGAAGTGCAGTGTCGAAATTGAATACTTTAATTATTCATTTCATATTTTAATCACATATTCCGAAATGATTTTCTGTCTTTTGTCGCCGCCGCGTCGCCAAGGAAGTTGGCTGCGATTGGGGGAAACAGCGACATTTTCTCACAAACCCAAACGGAAATAAAGAAAAGCGGTACGATCGTAAAATCTCTAGAAGTTGAATGATTTCGAATCTTCTACAAAAATAAACTATATGAATAGCATTGTATACAATGTAAACTCAAAATATTTCATAAATTAGTAGCATAATTGAATCAAGGTGCGTACGTTATTAAATGAGATTTGCGCATAGATGTCATAATATACATAGATTGATCAGATGAATAAGAATACCCTGCAGTGAAATTTCAAAGGTCGCGCCAAAATACGGCACTGCCAGATTGATTTTTTTTCTGGGAGCTGAAATATTATCGATACTGTACACCGCAATCGATACTTTTAAAAACTTAGCGCGGTTAACAGAGTCGATAATAGCGCTTGAAACCTCTGCCAGTCTTTGCGCATCGCTGTTAATAACAGTTTCAGGAAATGTTAAATTCTGTTCTAACTGTTATTGTTTCACTGTTATTCGATTCAACAAAAACAAATGTTTGTTGTTTGTAAAAACAAATAAATAAAAACACCAAGACTGCTTTTTATTATTGATTGTTTTAAAATGCGCCCTAAGCTGAGTATACGAGATGAACTGGAGCAACTGTTCGAGAAAAAGTTTCAGTATCAGAAGCCAACGGACGGCGCCTGGCAGCTGCCGCAGGCGGAGCAGCCACTGTTCAGTGAGTTCTATCAGTACGAGTCGTTGCAGAATCTTAAGGAGCAACTGAATACGGTCAAGAGTAAGCTCAACAATTACGGGGTTCAGGAGTGGAGCACACACACAAACCGAAGGGATCCGTCAGGAGAGATTTCGTGGCGACTCAAGAACGAAACAAAGGCAGAATTTGTGACAGTAGGTTGAGGAAAGAAGGAATTGGATTGGATTATAATAAGAACATTTATATTACAGGTTGCCTGGTGCAAGATCTTCGAGTGCCTGCATCGTTATCCACTGGTTACGAAGCCAGTGCTTAATAGTTTGCATCTTTGCGAGGCGCCGGGTGCCTTCATAGCTGCACTCAATCATTACCTGCACTCTGTTTATGCCAAGGATGAGGTAAGCATAGAGATTAACTAAAGATGGACTATGATGAAATAGGAATCCTTTGCAGATCAAATGGCGTTGGCGTTCGACCACACTGAATCCCTACTACGAGGGCAATGCACTAAACGAGATGATAACAGACGATCGTTTCATCTTTCACACTCTCGACAATTGGCTTTTCCACAAGGATCTCACTGGGAACCTTCTCAGCCTGTCCAACATTGATCACATGACGCAACGTTGTGCGGACGAATTCGAAGGTGGTGTCCAACTTATCACAGCTGATGGATCCATCGATTGCTCTGCGCAGCCAGATTGCCAGGAAGAAATCGTTGCAAGGCTCTTCTTTGCAGAGATCATAAGTGCTCTCAGCATACTCAGTGCGGGTGGAAACTTTGTGATCAAGAAGTTTACCCTCTTTGAGGCGTGCAGTGTATCCGTGATGTATATGCTGAACTGCATCTTCCAGCGTGTGCATATCTACAAGCCGGCGACGTCGAAGCGTGGCAACTCGGAGGTGTATGTGATATGCCTCGATTACCAGCGGGATGCGCCGGGCTTAGCTCGGCTGTTGGACGCCATGCGGGCGAAGCTCGCTCAGCCCAACGATACCATGGTCATGCCCATGTTCAGTAAGTCTCAGATTCCCCATGACTTCCTAATGCAACACGAGATAGGCTGCAGACTCTACCTGAAGCTACAGGTGGATGCCATCGAGAGCAGTATCTATGCGTATGAGTCAAAGGATCGATATTATCTGCGTCATCTTCATCACTTGCGTGGCGTCGTCTCTGCTATGTACTACAATCGCTACAAGGTGCGTCCGCTGGCCGAGGAACTGCACATAGTAAAGCAGCAGGACATCAATAAAGCATTGGGCTTCACAGTGCCTGTCTATGGAGGTTCCTACACAGAGAGGGAACATCTTCGGCAAGGCGATATACTCAAGCAAATTTACTGCCTGCGGCGGGAGTTTAATCAGCTGGAGAAGTGTCCTACAGGCAGCAGAAGCTACAAACATCTTAAGGAAGCAGGGGAATCGTCCCTCAAGTTAGAACTGTCACGCGGTGCACCCGTGAGGCAGCTGAAGAGCAGTTTATTTGCCTCGGAACCAGTGCTCCTACTGCGGCTACGCATACTGGACACACTCGAACTGGATCCCCTTTGGCAAACCACAGCTAAATGTCTGCTGCACAGCAACAACGTAATAAGCCTTAACTACGCAACGTCCCTCGAGGACGATGAGTCACAGTTTTACAAGGTACAAAAACAATTCTTTGTGCGACTCATTGAGTCACTGTTGGAACTGAAGCCAGCTAAAATAGTCTTCCACAAGTTCCTTTTTCTCACACATTATGCCAGCTCTGTGCTGTTGTACCTGGCTGAGATGGCCTATGACCAGACTGAGTTTGAGAACAGCCCTGAGTTGCAGACTATAACACTGAGAAGGCAAGAACAAGGCATGTTCAGGGAGGAGAACTTGAAGCAGTTGCACGAAGCACTAACCAGTGATGTGGAGGAATTCGGAGCTGGCGCTTCATAGTGTGCTGAATGTCAAACAGGTGCAGAAGAACCAGTTTAGCAATGCGCTGATCCTCTACAATAACAGTGTCCTCGTCTCCTGCTATCGCCGCATGCTCGGCGAGGAATCATTTCCCCGAAAGGAGCAAGCGCCACCCCCAGTGCAGCAGATAAAAGAAATTGCAGTCGATGGAGTCGTTTGTTAATATGTATATAATATATTTTCATTTTTTTTGATCCATGATCTTGCGAATTTCGTTTACACATGTATTTTCTCTTTTCGTATTTAAAAACAATTAATGCAAATTAATTTCTACTACAAATATTAATCGTGTTTCATTTTTATACAAAGTTGACCAAGATCAAGGGTATTCCTGATGATTTACAGGGTATGCTAAGCTAAAGACTATTGCTGGATAGGGAAATGGGAAATTTGTCGTCTTTAGTTTAGCAAACTCGCATCGCAGATACCCTAGCTAGTTTCGTCTTGGAACAGATATATCGGGATTTTTTTTTATCTTTTCATCTAAGCAAAATTTATGTTAGTTTTTATTTGTGTGTGAGGATGGAGGTGTAAGTGTGTGTTTGTGTGATTCAATACATTTCATTTCTCATCGGGGGCAACTGGCAAAATGGATTCAGTTTTGGTTTTTATATCAACCGGCTAGGCCGACTCCTTCTCCATGGGCACATGGGACTAATCCGCTGGACGTTTCTCGCTGTGTTTCCTGGTATAATCCTCGGCATTCTTCACGAACTTCTTCTTATCCTTCAAAAACTCCTCGGCCAATTCGGCGCGCAGTGGATGTTCGGGCTCGGGATCGTTGATTAGCGCTATCAGTGCCTGAACCACTTGATCGGTACGCGTTGCCGGCTTCCAGTTCTCGGTGCTGATGATGGGCAGACACACCTGACCCTTCTCATC
The DNA here is from genome assembly GCA_018904595.1 of Zaprionus indianus. Classification (NCBI taxonomy): domain Eukaryota; kingdom Metazoa; phylum Arthropoda; class Insecta; order Diptera; family Drosophilidae; genus Zaprionus; species Zaprionus indianus. The sequence continues at coordinate 4,495,967 of JAEIHA010000171.1, read as the reverse complement.
GATGTTCGGATGATAGATTTTTGTTTTGAAACTAATCTTTGGTGGCTTGAATGGATACTCTGCCGGAAAGTTGATCTCAATTCGAAATGCTCCCTTGTTGTAGGGCGCATTATCCGGTACAATCAGACCCGTCCAACGCAGCAGATTATCATCGTCGGCCTTGATGTCGCGAAATGACTTTAAACTACTTTCCTGCAAATCGACGAGCTCCTTGCGCAGACGTCGCGGTGCAGTCATTTTCCTTTATTTATATTTATCTATATGTCTATATGTAATGCTCCAAATCGATGGACAGATTCACAGCTGGAAGTTTAGTTTTCTAGATGATGCAATAGTTTGCCAAACGATAGCGTTAGATATGGAGGATTATTGTGCTAGTTTAGCACTCTTTTTGCACATTTTATTTTGCCAAGCTCTATTCAATTTTTATACTCATCAGAGTTGTGCAGTTCGCGTATGTTTTTGTTCTTTTTTAGCTAATTATTTAATATTTGTATGGGAAAACGCGTTTTCTATTGTGTGGCAACTCTATTGGAGTCATGTCTATAGTTGTCCCGCTTTTACAAATGAAATTGATTGTACAAAATAAAGTGCAAATGCACCTGTAATTATGGATTCATTTAATTTGTCTTCATTGCTTTTCATTAATTTAAAATATTTAACTTTATTTTTTGCACATAGATTGCTTACTATAATTACTTTGCGTTTCAAAAATATGCTTTGTAATTGAACGCAAAATGGAGCATTTGCCATTCACAGAAAATATGAATCGTTAAACAATTATCGTTTATCGGCATTGCGATCGAAATTTGTGCCGCAACACGTGCGCCGCGCTTGTTCGTTTTGTTTTCTTCAATTAAAAATGACTAAAAAACAGGCAACAAAGCGTAAAGTTAAGGAATCTAAGCCGACAAAAGAGCTGGCTGCCGTTTCCGAACAATCAGAGCAGGAAGAAGATGAGGTAAGTCTGAGCAAACTAAAGAGAACGAAACGTGATGCTTCTTGTATTGTTTTCTGCAGGACTTGCTGCAAGCTGTAAAAGATCTGCAGGCTGGAGAGGACTCGACCGACGACGAGGGCATAGATCAGGAATACCAGACAGACAGTAGTGAGGATCTTGAATTTGAGAGCGACGAAGAAGGTAATTACCTGGGTAGAAAGAAAAACAACGAGGCAAATGATGAAGACGATGAAGAAGAAGATGTTGACGAAGAAGAGGAGGAGGAATCCGAAAGTGATGAGGATGCCAGCAGTGACGATGACGCTGAGTCTCTAGCAAAAGAGGATAAGCCCAGCAGTAGCAACAAGGCAGCAACGACAGCTACGTCGACAGTTCAGATAATTCCACGCGATCCCTCTAAGGTAGAGTACGAGGATTCGGACACCTCAGACGAGGAGGACATAAGGAACACAGTTGGCAACATACCAATGCATTGGTATGATGATTACAAGCACATTGGATACGATTGGGATGCCAAGAAGATTATTAAGCCGCCAAAGGGAGATCAAATCGATGATTTCCTACGAAAGATCGAAGATCCCAACTTCTGGCGCACCGTAAAGGATCCACAAACTGGTCAAGAAGTCCTACTAACCGATGAAGATATTGCACTGATCAAACGTGTCAATTCTGCGCGCATACCCAACCCAGATCACAATGAATATGAGCCATGGATAGAATGGTTCACTTCGGAGGTGGAGAAAATGCCCATCAAGAATGTTCCCGATCACAAGCGTTCGTTTTTGCCCTCCGTGTCGGAGAAGAAGAAGGTCTCGCGTATGGTGCATGCCTTGAAAATGGGCTGGATGAAGACAACAGAGGAAGTGGAACGGGAGAAGCAACAGAAGCGTGGACCCAAGTTCTATATGCTCTGGGAGACGGATACAAGTCGAGAGCAGATGCGACGCATTCACGATCCCGTGTCGGCACCGAAACGTGACCTGCCTGGCCATGCCGAGTCATATAATCCTCCACCCGAGTATTTGTTCGACGAGAAGGAAACCAAGGAATGGCTCAAGCTAAAGGATGAGCCCCACAAACGGAAACTTCACTTTATGCCACAGAAATTCAAATCTCTACGTGAGGTTCCTGCATATTCGCGCTATCTGCGCGAACGTTTCCTACGCTGCCTCGACTTGTACTTGTGTCCACGTGCTAAGCGTGTCAAGCTGAACATCGATGCCGAGTACCTCATACCCAAGCTGCCTTCACCACGTGACCTGCAACCATTCCCCACGGTGGAGAGTCTCGTCTATCGTGGCCACACAGACCTGGTGCGCTCTGTCAGCGTTGAGCCCAAGGGCGAGTACATTGTGTCTGGCTCCGATGACAAGACAGTCAAGAGTAAGTGCTGGAATAGAGGAATCTCTTGCTATGCTAATTCTCTTCTCTCTTTACAGTCTGGGAAATTGCCACAGGTCGTTGCATACGCACCATTGAGACAGACGATGTGGTTCGCTGTGTGGCCTGGTGTCCTAATGCCAAGTTGTCCATTGTTGCAGTGGCCACGGGCAGCCGTTTGCTGCTCATTAATCCCAAGGTGGGCGATAAGTTGTTGATCAAGAAAACAGATGATTTACTAGCGGAGTCACCCAATCTGGATGTGATCGAGAATGAACGCATCAAGGCCGCAGTGCAATGGTCCACCGCTGAGCCTGATGAGCAGGAGAAGGGTGTACGGGTGGTGATCACACATTTCAAGCCCATACGTCAAGTAACCTGGCACGGACGTGGTGATTACCTGGCTACTGTGATGCCCGAGGGTGCCAATCGCTCGGCTCTGATACATCAGCTCTCGAAGCGTCGTTCACAGATACCATTCTCCAAGAGCAAGGGACTCATACAGTGTGTTCTCTTCCATCCTGTGAAGCCTTGCTTCTTTGTAGCAGTAAGTAAACTCAGTGGGAGCACTACAGGGTAAAATTACTAACTCCACTCCTTCACCTCTCCCTTCCAGACCCAGCACAATATACGCATCTACGATCTGGTCAAGCAGGAACTGGTAAAGAAGCTATTGACAAACTCCAAATGGATATCGGGGATGTCCATCCATCCCAAGGGCGACAATTTACTTGTGTCCACCTATGACAAGAAGATGCTGTGGTTCGATCTAGATTTGTCCACCAAACCGTATCAGACAATGCGTCTCCATCGCAACGCAGTGCGCAGTGTTGCCTTCCACTTGCGTTATCCTCTCTTTGCTTCGGGCAGTGATGATCAGGCGGTCATTGTCTCCCACGGCATGGTCTACAAGTGAGTTGAGAGTGCATTCTAGCTTGGATAGTCCCTTAAATCAATCTACTTTCTGCTTTTTTAGTGACTTGCTGCAAAATCCTTTGATTGTGCCGCTCAAGAAACTGCAGACGCATGAGAAGCGTGAAGAGTTTGGTGTCCTGGATGTTAACTGGCATCCCATACAGCCCTGGATCTTCTCAACAGGTGCAGACTGCACCATCAGGCTGTATACGTAGAGCGACGCGAGCATGCTTAGTTTTTGTAATTTGTAACTTGGATATAGTAAAGCACATTGTATCTTATATTGAAGTAATGCCAGTCGTTGTTTCCATCTTGCGTAGTGAAAATACTTTCAGTTAGTGTGGCAACTCTGTCTCGGAACAAACCTAGACAAAGCAGCGCCATCCCCATAGGGCAGAGATTGTTTGAGAGAGCGCACAATATGAGAATGTACATTGACAGAAATTGAATGCACCTGGGGCTTTAATAAGAGGGAACAAGTTAAGGGCGTTTTATACTTGTTCTCTCTTTATCGGGGATTACAATCAGAGATTTCAGATTGCCAAGCTGATTATACAGCTATAAATTGGAAAATTAAGTGTGCTTTAAAGCTTTTAATGATTGCAAGCTCATTTAACTGATGTATTAACTGGTTAAAGGGATTCTCTAAGACCCTGGTAGAAATACCTATTAACATTCTGCATTCTAGATTGAATTTTAGTTAAAAAGGGTATAACTTTTATACGAGATGATTCAAGACTAAACTTACTCATTCTATAAAAAAATATTAAACTCCTCACCAAAAATAAGCGCCTTCAAACCAAAACCACACAAAGCGTTATTTATAAAGAAATTTAAAATTTTCTTCATAATATATTCTGCTGATTATACAGAACAAGAAAAGAAAAAAAGCTTTTGTAATTAAATGTTAAATAAAGGATAAATAATTCATTCATAAAACGCTAGAATCTGAATCATGAAGCTCCTTTATGATCACAAGCACAACTACAACTGCGGCAAAGCTTTCATTTAATGTTTGTTTCGCCTCAAAGCTTTGCCAGGCCAAAGCAATTGAACTCAGATAGGGAGAGATAGAGAGAGAGAGAGAGAGAGAAGCTTTCTCTCTTGTCGTGCGCACATGTCGCAGTAATGTGTACCAGGAATCTAATCAGCTTTTTGTCTTTGGCTCTCATCGCTCTGCTCCCGACTAACTGTATACGGAGTAGCTGTGCTTGTGCCTGTTCCGTGTGCCTGTGTAGCTGTATAGCTATTTTGGTGAGCTTTTGCTTCAATCAGCCGCAGTCGCTCGACAGTCGCCAGTCGGCAGCCTTAGCCCATGCGAAGAGAAGCGTTTGCACTTGTGCTCGTGCCGTCGTCGTCGTCGTTGCCGTCGCTGCCGTCGTCGTCGCCGTCGTCGTCGTCGTTGCTGCCGTCGCCGTAGTCGTTTGTTGTCGTTGTCGAGGATTTTTTGGGTTTTTGGCTATCAGAGCGCGCACCAACACACAAACACACATACGCTACACACACACACACACACACACACACGCTACACACACACACACCGACACCAACACACACCCCAGCACAACACCAACACACACACACTCACAGAACACGAAAAAAACATATAGAAGAAAATCACACACGTATAGAAAAAAGCGCAGCAGCCACAGTGAAAATGAAAATGAAATGGAAAAAGAAAATGGAAATGGAAATGGAAAAATGGCAATAAAGTGGCTTCAAAATAAAATATGGCAAGTGTTTTTTGGCAAAGTGTAAAATTGTGAAAAAGAAAAACCTGCAAGAAAACTCAACGAAAAAGAAGGAGAAAAAAAAAGTGGAAAAGTAAAAGCAGATGATGAACTTTTTAACGAGTGTGTCTAGCTAAATTGCACTACGCACCCCCCCCCCGAACCCCATCCCCCACTCCCTTCCTCCACACCAGCACCCCTCGCGCGCACTCTCTCTCTCTCTCTCTGTCTCTCTTTCGCTTCTCCTCGCTCTTACTCGCTCTCTTTCTCTGTGTAGAAATTGAATCAAAGCAAAAATCATTTAGAGAAAACGAAAAAAAAGCAAAAGGAAAAAAATAACCTAAAATAATTTGTATATATTCGTTGCTCCTAAATACATAGAGAGACACACACACACACGCACACTTGCGCATAGCTAGAACTTTGATTTGTGCTGTACAGTGTATGTGTATGTGTGTGTGTGTGTGTGTGTGCGAGCGGAAGCCCACACAATTGAAAAATGTTCGATATTTAGCGAAATTGTAACGGCAACAGCGTGTTAAATGCCAACTAAGCCAGCCAGCTCTGCAACGGGCAACAGCAACAACAACAACAACATCAACATAAGCATCAACATAAGTAGCAGCAGCAGCAGCATCAGCAGGCAGTCAAAATCACGCATACGCCCCATCAGCCCGTCGCGACCTCGCCACGCTGTGTCTGTGCCCGTGCCCGTGTCTCTGTGTGTGTATTAGTGTGTGTAACGACTAGCACAAGAAATAAATAAAAGAATTTCGTGCAACAACAACAACGAGCAGCTCCAGCTGCCTCGCAACAATCAAAAATTTCACAATCGCAAAACATACCTTAAATGTGTGAACGCGAGTGTATGTGTGTGTGTGTGCTGTAAATACACCATGTAAATGCCCCGCGTGAACCCCCCCCACTTTTCTTACTCCCTTCTTCTCAGTTCCTTACTACCCCCACCTGCCCAAGTGAAAGAGAGAGACTGAGAGACAGCTAGAACAACAACAATACTCCGAAAAAAACTATTTACCGTTATTAATACCGTTAGCTAATTCAATTTCCTTTGCCTACTTTCTGTGCAGTTAAAAGCAAATCAAAGTTTCGCGCAAAGGAACAACAACAACAACAGCAGCAGCAGAGCAAAGCCAAAAATTGCTTTGCATGTAAAAACTAAAAGCAAAAACAATTTCAACACAAGAACAACAACAACAAGAAGAACAGCAAGAACAACGGAGAGGAGCAGCGCAGTCAGCAGCGCAGTCAGCAGCGCAGTCAACAGAAGCAGCAGCAGCGAAAGCACTCGATAAAAAGTTATTAGCAAAAACATAAATACGTAACTTGCGCTCACTCACTCACACACACACACACACACGCACGCACGACTAGTGCGAGCACTCTCTCTCACTGGCGCTCTCTTCCTTCTGCGCCCTACGCCAACGCAGCAGTAGCAGCAGCAGCAGCCACTGAGTGTGGGAGTGTGAGAGTGTGTGGAGAGTGGAGAGTGAGGAGAGGAGAGACAGGCAGGCAGGCAACCGGGCACCCAGGCAGTCAGAACGAGACGGGACGTGTTCGGTAGGTAGGTCAGTGGCAGTGGGCGGCCGCGTTAGCAGCTGTGGCAGCAACGCCAACGCCAACGCTGACGCCGACGCTGACGCCAAACGCCAAGAAGAAAAAAATAACAACAACTTTAACTTGCAAAGGGCAGGTAAGTGGCGCAAATTTCCTATCGGATGAGCGAACTATCGAACTTTCCGCTTCCTCTTCTCTTTCTTGTTCTCTTCGCCTCCCCCCTCCCCCTCTTGTGTTCCACTTTGTTTAGCATGTCCTGCACCGTCTCGGAACTGCCCAGTGGCTGTCGTTTGCGCGGCATGACGAACAATGGCAACGGGAATGGGAATGGCAACGATGCCATCGGCACGGGCTCAACAGCTGGAGGAGGTGGTGGTGGTGGCGTAGGTGGAGGAGGCGGCAGTGGGGTGGGGGTCGGAGGGGTGACTGGAACATCAAGCACAACGCTGGCAATTAGCGGCAGCGCCACATCGAATGTGCTGCAGGAATCAAATGCGCCGCTGCAGCGACCGCAATCGCAGAAGCCATGTTGCTTTTGTTGGTGCTGTTGTTGTTCCTGCTCCTGGTGAGTAGCAGTTACCGTTACCCTTGCATACATACCGTTACTTACGTAGAACCTTTTAAATCGAATCTATTTCATTGCTGCGCTGCGCTGCGTCTTAACCACAACAACACAGGGCTAAGTGGTAAGTTCCCAGGCAAACACACACAAATAAACACAGGCACACGCTAGAGTACTGCATGAATGCATTTAAAAGGGCAAATGAATAATTCAAGTGAAATTGGATTCCCTTATGGATGTTACAGTACTTTATAAAAATTATTGAATGTTGTTTTTTTGTCTGTTTTGACAGGAAGTATTCTCATTTGTTCTAATGAATTGTACACTTAAAATGAGTACAGTGCTTTTGTACAATTCATAAAAAGAGAGTACAGTATTTACAGTATTAAAGTAGTGTACAGTCAAGAATAAAGTACAGTATTTTTGGAATCAGTCAACACTTGTAATGTACCGTCAAGTACAGAATGAACATATTCATGCAGGACTCTATCACTCACACACACACAAAAACATGCTCACTCTGACATTCATACACTCTGACATTCACACACTCACGTGCACACACAGGCTCCCCCCACGCAGTGAGTGAGAGGTGGCAGTGCCTGCCCGCGCTTCATTTGCAGCTGGCAACATCGTCATGCTAGGCGCATAGTAAAAGCTCTCTCTCGCTCGCTCTGTATTGCGCGGCCCGCTCTCCACGTGCGCTGCGCTCTCTTACAGTATGTTTCTTTCTCTCTCTCTCTCTCTCTCACCACACACTGCTGTCAAATCACAGCAAATGTTTCATTCACAATTTCGGTAGCGCCAAAAAGCTTTCTCGCACAATTTGAGACAATTTTCAAATCAAATCACAGAACATGCCACAGAATGTTGCAAGTTTTCGTGAATGAAAGCGAAAGCTGTCCTTGAGCCGCCCCTCGCTGCTGCTGCTGCTGCTGCTGCTGCCACTGCGTGGCCAATGAATCTTCCGCGCCTTTGTGTGCTCAGAGTTGTTGTCCATTTAATCACCCCGAGTACATTTAATTCACAAATAACTCGCACACACACACACACACTCTTACACATGCATGCACAGTGGTACACACATAGACGCACACACACGCACATGTGTGTATTATTGGCAAACAGATAAGGTGCTTTGATGAGCGCTACGTAGCGCTAGCGTAGTCAGCATGTAACGTTTACCTGATATGGGACACTCAGTCAGGCAGGCCAAATCTATTCGCCGATAACGTGTGGACAGTTTAGAGTGAGCCCAAAGCGGGTGCTATGTACACGACAGGGGCACCTGTTTGCGATTAATTCAACTGATTCGTATTTTAATTTGAATTTGATTTGTAATTTATGGGGAAATCTTGTGCGAGGATTTAAAGGGAACTCTTTCCTAATTAAATTATTGCCTTATAAAAAGGAAGCAATATTCGACTTCATAAAACCTTTATAAAACTATTGATAGACTATGCCTTAAAGACTTCAACCGCTCAGAACATCATAAAGTAATCCTTAACTATGTAAAACTCATACAACATCATAATTTGTTGACTTTAAAACACTCTCAGAACACCCTTTCGGAATGTTGTTAGCAATTCTTTTCTACAAAATATAAAAGTCGAGAAATCATTATAAAGACTTCAAAAGGTCACTTTAAAATTAAAAGAACAACTCTACTATATATAAAAACGATGTAACCAAGCTGTAATCATAATATAAACCCCTCATACATCTCTTATAAACCAAAAGAAATCATATCAATTGCATTAATCTCTTTCAAACCACACAAAACTACCTTTCATTACTATATACCCAAAATTAACCTTACTTATTTTGCACTCCTAGTCTTGCCATCAAAAATGCCGATGAAAATGCGCCCACCAAACGTGATCTCGTTAGCGCCGAATTCCTAGACGGCGATCAGTAAGTTCAAATATCTTCTATATATACTATATACTATAAATCATTCCCTTTTGCAGACCCACATTAGAAGAAATACGCAGTTGGGGTAAAAGCTTCGACAAGCTCATGAAGAATTCAAGTAAGTTGAAGAATTTAGTTATAGAAATATCGAATCATTGCTAATATATTTTCTATATAAATCTTCACTAGCTGGTCGCAAGGTGTTTCGTGACTTTCTGCGCAGCGAATTCAGCGAGGAGAACATATTGTTTTGGCTAGCCTGCGAGGATCTGAAGAAGGAGAACAGCCCCGAGGTGGTCGAGGAGAAGGCTCGCCTGATATACGAGGATTATATATCGATACTATCGCCGCGCGAAGTATCGCTCGATTCACGAGTGCGCGAGATTGTCAATCGTAACATGATCGAGCCAACGACTCACACCTTCGACGAAGCTCAAATACAGATCTATACGCTGATGCACAGAGACTCATATCCCAGGTGAGAACAGAGAGATAAACCCCTTTTGAATGTATATATTTATATATATTCTTGTTCCTTTTTCAAATAGATTCCTAAACTCGCAAAAGTTCAAGACACTCGCTCAACTGCAAGACAATTCGAATGCCGGCTCCAAGGCGGATAGCCCCACTTAGATGTTATCTTCTATGTGACGTCACGTGCTGTGCTGTGTTGATTTTTACCGTTGTTCTTCTTAAGTATTTCTCCGGTTGCACCTGCTACTGCCACAGCCACTGCTACTGCTGCTGCTGCTGCTCTTGTTGTAACTGTTGCTGTTGTTGTTGCTGTCGCCAGTTAACAAAGCAATATGTCGTACTAAACTATATAGTAGATCGAATTACCAAAAAAGAGAGACTCCTCGATAGAGAAAAAGAGAGCAACAACAACACAACGACAACATTTAGCGCAGTTTAGTCGAGCAGGCAGGCAGGCAGACCAACCCAACTTTAGACGATATATATAGACGATATATATATCTTTACGATGCATTATGTGAAACAGATTCCTTCTTTACAATGTTCTAGTCGTTAACAAACCAAAAACCAAATACCAAACTAGGCAATTTATATATGAAAAACAAATTAGTTGTTAACAAACCAAAAAAAAAAGAGAAAAACCGAAAAAAATACCAAAAAGTGAAAAAGTCGATAGAAAAACTGAGTGTGAATTCAGATTTTTCGTGACAGGCGGCATTTCTAGGGAGTTTATACTTATACTACTGTGTATCGGGGTCGAAACAATTAGCGTACATTGTAATAATTGTTAAACTAAGACGTATTAATCAAATTGAGAAAACCATAAACAAAATACAAAAAAAAAAAAACAACAACAAAACTTTCAACGCAAATACTTTTTCCAAAAACCAAAAAATACCAAAAAAGAAATAAGCAACATTTTTAAACGTATTAATTACATTTATACTTGTACTTGTATGTAACTTAATTAGTTTCGAAAACGTTTTAGATCATACAATACAATACTATATACAAACTATATATATATACTGAGATATATATGTAAACTATATGGATAGTGACATCGAAGCATTCTGTAAATACAACAAATACAACAAGAAACAAGATGCATAATAATATCGATAGTATATCGATGACAAAATGAAGAAAAGCTTAGCAAATTTAGAGGCGAGTGCGAAATTGAAGAAGAAGCAAAAGCAACAGCATACGAACTCGAAATCAAGACAATTTTGAAACGGAATAATATATTATATATACATTGCATATTTATTGTACATTTGTTTTTCGAATTAATCATTTACACAATAATGAACAAAATATTCTTAAAAACGATTCTTAATGGGATTAACCAGAAGTTGAAGAAGGAGAACGGAGATTAAGCGTACCAGAACTAACTAACTACGTATGCATTAACTAAGTATTTTATTTCGATAACGCATTGATTTCTAAAATCGAAAAAAAAAACTAATACAAATGAAATGATAACAAATAAAATGTAAGAGAGATAGAAAGAAAGAAAGAGAGAGAGAGAGAGAGAGAAAACCAAACAAACGTTTCGCAATATCACTGCCAACTCCGCAAGAGATATATCATATATATCATATATGTATATGTATCGCATACAAAGCAGTTGCGTTTACTATCCGCACACACACACGCACACACACACACATATATACACACACAGATTCCCACACAGACACACTTGCAACTGCGGGCCGGGACTTATCGAGATGATACTCTGTAACCCTGCCCCATACACATTGCCACACCCCCACACCCCAACCCAGTTCACACGCCGCGACGCGCTAGTTTATTTCTATTTCTTTTTTCGGCATTCTCAACAGTATTTAACGGTAAACGACTATGCAAATACCCTTGCAAAGAGAGAGAGAGAGAGGAGAGATTTTTTTCTTATGTTCTATTTTGACTCTGTGTTTATTGCTTTCTTGAAGGTTGTTCAGACTCTTTGACGCTTGTTCCTATAACATAACCTATACAGCTATATGCAAACTAACCTTCAACAATATTGTATCCTAACTAAACCGATTTTATTCACCACAAAGTTGTGCTAAAAGTTCTCCTACAACATTAATATTATATACACTATTTAATTATGCAATTCTTTATTACTATCACATACTCTGTTCAACTCTTCAATCTTCGCACTGCAAGGGTCCCGACCGTTAACAAAAAGATTTCTATATAACATTAACATTGTATTAACAATTTTAGCAAACGTTGTCGAATTAACTTTACTTACAAAAACAAACTAAAACAAACAAAAACAAAAGAAACATAGGCAAAAGTTAACATCAGTTTTATACTATAACAGAAGACGACAAATCGGGTATGCACGACGTACCATATCAACAATATCGATGTAGTTCTCGAGGCACAACATTTTTAGAGCACAAGAAAACATTTTTGGATTTGCAGCGAGATTTGCAGAGAGATGCGTCTTTTATGAGTAGCGTGTTTTAGCTAGCTAGTTGGTGTGCCTAGTTTTAATGCATGTGTACTGTAATACACACACACACGAATACACTTACACATTCACAGACACACAAACACAGAGAGACAAGCGGAGAGGGAGAGTTAACAGTAGTAAAAGCATTGAGTAAAGCGTTGAAAGCGTCTTCCAAAGCTAACCCTACTCGCTCGTCCGCTGACCCAGCAACCCTTGCCCCACCACCTGCCCCTGCTTCAGTTAGTTGAACACCCTGTAGTACCCTCCTTTATCTGCCTACTCCTGCAGAGACCCCAGCAAATCTCCAAAGTTCATTGAATTTACGTCACTCAGGCTGCTACTTGGAATTGAAAATTCGACAACCTTTTAAATTAGCATACAATATATCGATAACAGACAGCATCGATAACTCGTTAACGATCACGATCACGCTCACGAAAAGCCATAAGGCGATAGTCGATCAACAAGTGTCATTTTCCATGGTTTGTTAACTTAATTTTAGGCAACAACAACAACAACAACAACAAAGAAAACCAATAACAAAGTACACAAATGAATTGTTTTTATAATATTTGAACATATACATAATAGGTATATATATTGTATATTTATTCGCATTTCGTTTAGTTTTTTCTACTTTGCAGCGAAATGAAACACACGCAAAACAAATACTTAAGTAAATCTAATAACAAATTTTCTGTTTAAGTTTCTAGGTACACATACAAACAAACAAATTCACACAGACACACATACACACACACTTACTATATAATTGTATATGTAATACATACATGCATAAATGTAAATGTAATCGCAAAAAGTATTAGTGAAAAGTTTCGACCAGTTAAAAACAAATAAATTTATTATAACAAATTTCAAGAAAAAACATAAAAAAACAAAAAACACACAAATTTCAAAATGAATACAAAATCCAAAAAAAAAAAACAACCAAAACCAACAACAACAAACATGTTTAAACTAAGCATACATTTAGTTTTAAAAAATTTAATATATTGCAACAATAAACATGAAAATAAAACTGAAATTATATGACAGAAATGGTAAAGAAAGGGCTGGACGATTTTTAATTGGGGTGTCGATAAGTAGATTTATTGATTTCAGCATATTTTTGTGAGAAAACCTAAACTACTATATGTAGTTGATAATTTTTCTAATATTAGCTTGAGTTGGAGGTTCTAGCTTAAAAAAAAATAAAAAAAAAAAATTAAAAAAAACCAGCTACCCCACATATTAGCTCTATTTTATGTACCACATTTACGTTTCTTTTAATTCAGCTTTCTCTCATATTTCTAAAAAAAACAAAACTTTACTGCACCCTTTATATATTATACACCCTGTATTTAGTATACTAGTATGCCATGTTTAGCATGCCTTTTGAACCTTTCTACAAACAAACTTCCAGAAAACTCAAACACACTGGAGCACCCTGTACGGCGGGCTGGCAGAAAACACGGCAAAAAGCGCGCTGAGCAAACACAGTCGGCACCGTCCACACGACAAAGCGTTGATTTTGCTGCCGCTGTCGCCGTTGCTTAAGCTGCTGCTGCTGCGACGGCTGCGGCTGCTGTTGCTGCTGTCGTTGCTATTGCTGTCGTTGGTGTTGCTGTCGTAAGGCGGCGTCGGAGTCTGTGCCGTCGGCTACATGGCATTCATTTGTGCTACATGCATAACTACGAGGGTCGTTTGATAAGTCCGTGACTTTTTGTATTTGCCGCGCACCTGCTCTAAATACAACACTGCTCCTGTCAGCAGTTATCGATTAACAGCTGACTGTAAAATTTTGAGAAAGCTGCGTTTTTGGTTTGCGTTTTATAGGCATTGAAAGCAGACGATCTCGTGAATTTTAACGAAAATGGAAAAAAGTGAATTTCGTGTCAGCATGGCAAAATTTCATAAATTGGGCTACGAACTGCTACCCCATCCAGCATATTCTCCAGATTTAGCCCCTGTGACTATTTTTTGTTTCCAAACATGAAGAAATGGCTCGGCGGTAAGAGATTCGGGTCATCACAGAAACAAACGACTATTTTGAGGGCCTTGAGAAAACCTATTATTTGGAAGGAATAAAAAATTGGAAAAACGCTGGACTAAATGTATAGAGCTAAAAGGAGATTATGTTGAGAAATAAAACGCTTCTTTGACGAAAAAAATATATTTTATTCAAAAAGTCACGGACTTATCAAACGACCCTCGTATTGTACGTCTCTACATACAGACAAAGTCTCTCTGCATGTGTGTGTGTGTGTGTGTGTGTGTGAGTTTGACTCTCGCAACTCTTAAAGTCGCGCGTCTACCTGGTGTCCAACTGCACTACCACTTTCACAACACGCGCTGGCGCAGCAGCCACAGCAGCCGCGGCAGTCAGCGCAGTCGCCGCAGCAGCCACAACAAGCAAAACAAAAAATCCCCAGACGACGACGTTTTGTTCGAAAGTTCGAAAATGAATGCACACACGCCACAAAATGAACGCGAAAGCTACAAAAGCGCAAAGCAGCAGCAACAGCATGCGCAGCAGCTGAGCCAGGGCCGGTTCAGCTAGGGCGCCACAGTTGCAAACAAATCGATAAATAAGTATTAAATAAATACCAAATAAATAATTAAATGACCATTAAATAGTTATCGATTATCATCGATTAGCTTGGACACTGCAGCACCCTTAGCCAAGTTTCACACCATTTGTTTGTTGCTTAAGTCTTTTGCCTCAGTCGCTGCCAGCGCCGCTTTCATTAAATCGTAATTTATTTGTTTCTCTTCGCCTTTTCCCAAGTTTCAAACCACAGTTCGTTGCCTAAGTCTTTTGTGCAGTTCAATATTCGATGCGTACCTGAACTCTGCCTCTGCTGACTCTGCTGCCTGCCTGCGCTGCTGCTGCTCTGCCGCTGCTGCCTGCACTGCTGCGCACTAGAGTTATGCAGGTGCACGCACACACAGCCCGAAAGGCGCAGGACAGAGAGCTACCTGTCTGTATGCGTGTGTGTCTGTGTGTGTTGCCAGTGTAGAGACAACATCGGCAATTCGATGAATTTCGCTGCGCTGTCGACTGCGCTGCGCTGCTCCCTCTCTCTCTCTCTTTCTCTCTCTCTCGCAATATCAGTTACGAAAGAGATGAAACCATAAAAAGCAATAATAATCGCGCTCTCTCACACACAGTCACCTGTACACACACACACACACACACACACACACACACAAGCGCGCAGCACCTTGCCAGTGAGCGAGAGAGAGGCACGCCGACTGCGACTGCGACTGAGCTGAGCGCTGGCAGCAGCAGCAGCAGCAGCAACAACAGCAGCGCAGCCACATTCAACAGTTGAACAATCTCCAATTGACTCTTTGGGCATTATAGCCGAGCCGAGCTCAACGTTCATCCGCGAGACAAGTTTTTCGTACCTATTCGTGCAGGCGAGTGTTACACTTGGTGTGTGGTAGTTGTAGTTGTTGCTTCTCTCTGGCTTTCGATAGCGAAATAAATGAAAAACATTGGAAAATTCGTTAAAAAAACGCGTAAATTTTGTTAAATCAATGTAAAATAGTTAAAAGCGCACAAGAAGAAGCCGAGAAAAATACATAAACCAAGGAAAAAGAAGAGAAAAAGAAACGAAAAAGAATTCGTTCGCGTTTCGCGTGTGCCAGTCTGTGGCTGTGTGTGTGCAAGTGTGTGTGCAAGTGTGTGCGAGTGAGTGAGCGAGTGTGACTGTGTACATGTATGTGAGTGTCTGTGTGTGTATGCTGGCTGTAGGTGACTGCGAGTGCCAGTGTAAGTGTGTGTGTGAGTGTGTGTCTGTGTGAGCCAAAACGAGACGCCAACAACAGTCGCAGTTGAGCAACAACAACAACAACACCAATAAAATTCAAAATAAAAATAGTGATTAATAACAGAAGCAGAGAGCAAAGCAAAGAACGCAAAAAAGCAAAAGCGAATTAAGCGCGAAGAAGCAGATAAGAGAAAATACTAAATAAATGTTGTAAAAATACCAAACAGAGCAGCGAAAAAAAGGCGGGCTACACAATGAAAAATGTATAAACAGTTAAGCGCAGTGCAACAACAACAACAAGACAAGCAAGAGAAACGACAACAACAACAACAAAAAGAGACGCAAATAAAGCGCGCAAGCAGCAGCAGCAGCAGCGCCGCCGCCCCCGCACGCAGCAGCTACGCAGCCGCGTTCCCCCTCTGTCGCCGTCGCTGTCGTCGCCGTCGTCGTCGTCGTCGTCGTCACTGTGTTCCGTCGTGGCAATTAAAAAGTTTTATGCAAAATACGCAAATCAAATGTTAATGCTGTGAGCAGTTTCTCTCTCTTTCCATCTCTCTCAGTCTGCCTGCGTGCGTGCGTGTGTGTGTGTGTGTGTGTGTATGCGCGGTGCCTGTCTCTGTGTCCAAAATGCACAGACGCCAGCCAGCAACAACAACAACAACAGTAGTAGCAGCAGTAACGCAAGCTCAACGCGGCCAAGGAGTCGCGCATTAGAAGCTTTGCAAAAGCACCCAAAGCACAAGGCCCGCAGCAGCAGCAGCAGCGCAGTCAGCAACAGCAGCAGCAGCAGCACAAAGTGGCGAAAGGTGCACCCACCAACAACAATAGCAACAACATAAAGTCAGTTACGTCGTTGCCAGCCTCCAGTGAGAGAGAGCGTAGTGTGTGCCATACAGAGAGAGAGAGCGAGAGAGTGCAAAGTGAAGACGAAGAGAGCCAAGAGAGGGAGAGAGCATCCTTACGAATTGTAGTGCCAAATTTTTATATACACAAGTTACGTTTTTACCTGGCAACACAAACGTAAGTACAACAAATACAGCAACAAATACCATAAACACAAATACAACAACAAAAATAGCAACAAATGCAATAACAAATTCAACAACAAATAGGACAAAAAACACAGCAACAACTACAGCAACAATTAAAATAACAATCACAACTACAACTACAAAATACATCTACAAATACAAGAACAACTACAATCACAACAACAACAATAGCCAGCAAAGTAATTATAAATGCATAAAATGCAACACTGCGCTCTAAGCCAGGCTCGCAACGTAATAAAAGCCAAATATAAAGCACCCTGTAAGGTGCGCAGCCGCGACGGTCACAGCAGCACTGTCCGTCAGAGCAAGCGAGAGGCAGCGAGGCGAGTGTGTGTGTGTGTGAGGCATTTCGAGAGAGCGCAGGCAAATGCAGAGAGAGAGAGGAGCGTGAGCGAAAAGGGATCAAAAGGTGTACGTCTGTGTGTGTGTGTCGGTGTATGCAGTCGCTGCCGTCTTTGCTCTCTTGCTGCCGACGTCGCAGTCGCTGTCGCAGTCGGCTCGTTCGAAAATCGATGTTGTGTGTTTTTGATTACGTTTTCTCGTGGCTTCTTTGACTTTGGCTTTGCGTCGTTCGATCAATTCTCTTTGTAGTTGTTGGCTGTTGCTGTTGTTGTTGTATTATGTATTATTCTTTGATACTTTTTTGTTAGTGCTGCGCGATCAATTTGGGGCTGCGATTATGGTACAGTAAAATGAACAGCGACGTCGCCGTTGCCACTACGCAGCGCACACACACACACACAGACACATACATAATGCCACTCACATGTGCACGTCAGCTCAGACACACACACACACACACACATACGCGGGCCACACTTAACCCACACAAAAGGCAGCGCGCCAAAGGGGAGACTTGCGCATAGGCAACAAGTGAGCGCGAGAGAAGAGAGAGACAGAGAGAGGGAGAGGGGAGAGGGAGGGGAACAGCGCTCGCTTCGTGAGAGAGTTATTTTATTTTCGTGTTCGTGTTAACGTTTATTGTTTTTCTTTTCTTTTTCTTTGCGTCTTCTTGGCTTACCTTCTTTTGGCTCTCAGTCACTGCGCGGTCTGCCCCCTCTCCCTTCTCCCCTTCTACTCTTTTGGTCGAGTCTCTTGGGTTTCTGTTGTTGTGTTGCTGTTGTTGTTGTTGGGTTATTGATGCCCGGCTCTGACCGATGGCTTAGAGGGTTAGGTTCGTACATTTCTTCTTCGTGCATGCCTGCGTATGTGTTTGTTTGTCTGTGTGTGTGTGCGTGTGTATATCAAATGCCCAACGCTGCCTGGGTTAAATTATGTCAAATCTTGATGGGATTTCAAATGGTTTCCCTGATGGTGATGATGATGATGATGATGATGATCACGTTGATTGTTCTTGTCTATTCTTGGCCCAGTGCGAGGGGAGACGCGTCTGTAGGCGTCAAATTTAAGATTGTCTGCGAGTTCAGAGTTCAGATTTTTATTATACGAAATTCTACAAAAGAATTAGGTACTTTCCAATTTGGGTACACATGTACCTAATGTGAATGGTGTGGGAATTGTTAAGTTCTAAGTGCAAATATTGCAAGAGATGTACGTGATGGATTTTGATGTAGCTAGTATTCAAATAATACTGTGTAACATATTGGAAGAAAAAGAACAAAGATAAGAGAAAGAAATAGGAATGGAAGTGCTATCATTATTAATATATTTTAATGATCTGAATCTAGTAATATAGTATAGTGTATTTAATAGATAGAACAGATTTATCTTGTCAAACTCTGACCTACAATATAAGAC
The DNA here is from genome assembly GCA_018904595.1 of Zaprionus indianus. Taxonomy (NCBI): domain Eukaryota; kingdom Metazoa; phylum Arthropoda; class Insecta; order Diptera; family Drosophilidae; genus Zaprionus; species Zaprionus indianus. Next base: position 4,477,400 of record JAEIHA010000171.1, on the reverse strand, counting down.
CTATTTATTATATCTGCACATAAAAGGTCAAGTTTTTATCATATTTATAGTATATAATATATATATATAATTATCGAAGATATCCATAGAAAATATCATAAACGAAATGATTTACTCAACAAAAGTTTGATCGTTTTGAAAAATTTGTTCAATTTCGTATGAAAATTCTTAGAAAATGTTGAATACTTAGTATATAACATTCAAAGACGAAATTTCAACAAAATATACAGTTTTAGGTTCATAAATGTAATCTTATTATTCATTAATATCTAAAAGAAAATACCTTCATATAATCAATCAAAGAAATGATTGACAACAATTCATAATCAATCAGAACAAACTTATAATCTTTTCTATATTTAAAACCCAATGAACAACTCTTTGGTTTCTAGATTGTAAAATCATTGGGGGCACTCTCTTTAATTGAAGAATTAAGTAAATCCGCTAGAACCTAATTCCAATTTCGCTTCGTTAATCTGCTGATAAATGAACGCAATTTCTTAAGCTTTTGACCAAAGAGATTGATATGATCGGGTTAAGCCCAAGAAGTGATTGCAAAGTCGGCATAATCTGTTCAGTTTGCTCTCGATCTACGGGAGCACAATAAATATAAAAAAAGACTCCATAATCTCTTTTGCTATTTGTAGAACAGTCTACAGTCTGCGGGCACTTTACACTCGCCAGTCTACGGTCTCTGATCTCCACTCTACATCTTTCCCTTCTCTCTACCCCCCACCTCTCTTTGGTCTTCACTGCCCTCGCTCCACTCACCTTTCTACACTCTCCTCCTCGCTCTAGACTCTTCAAGCACTTCTCTTTCTCTGCCTGCTTCTCTTTCGTAGCCTGCGGGTGACTTTCAACCAGTGCGGGCGAGCTAGGCAGAGGCGCGACAGGGGGAGGGGATGGGGGGTAAGCTGTGGCGCCTGCCCAGTCATGTTGACCCCCTTTTTGTTAGTCCAAGTTCCCGCGCTGATGTCATTTTAATTGTTTCCTAATTGCGCGACGAACTTTCTATGCGGCCACATGTCGAAAAGGGGCGTCTAATCTCGTCAAGAATCGAGTTCTGTTTTTGCCACGTGCTGCACTCATCAATATTGACCGGTTTAAGCGCAGGGGCAGGTAGTCTCTCACTCTCCCTTCCCCCCACAGCAGTAGCTGCCCTCCATTTCCTCCCCCTGCCGCAGTGTGTGCCAAAAACTAGTCTACTCGCGCGCGCGCCACATGACACTGACCTCACCTACTAACGGAACCAGGCACGACGATGACGACGAGGAGCAGCAGCAGCAGCAGCAGCAGCCCAGGCAGGGTCAGGGAGGGAGGTGGGTAGGTAGGGGCAGAGGAGAACGGGGAGCGGGGGCAAGACTCGATCTTCAGACTCCGCGAACTCGAGCCGGTTCAACGGCGAGACACAACACAAGAAAACAAGTTTATCCACATCCCCAAACAGCCTCATGAACTTTGCAGCAGCAGCAGCAGCAGCAGCAGAGGCAGCAGCAGAGCCGGCAGCGTCGGGGAGCAACTTGAGCAGGCCGGGGCAGTTTTTGGTGGCTTTTATCAAACAATAACTGGGCAAAGTGGACGTGCCACCTGAGAGCCGAGAGCTGTGAGCTGAACCTGGTCGGGGGCAGCCTGCCAGTCTGGCTGGGCTGCTGCTGACTGGAACCAGAAAGTCAGCATCGGCAACTTCTGGATTAGGTCAAGGATTGGCCGACATGATGTACGGGTTGTTGTTGTTGTGGTTGCTGTGCTGTTTGCCTCTACCGGTACCTGTTCTAAAAAGCAACAGCAGCAAAAACAACAACAACTTGTTGCCTTCGCCTCCGCCCGCTGGCACTTCCACTTCCCCCCCTCTTTGACTAACAAGCTGCTGTTTTGCCCGAAAATCCCTCGTGAAACATGTTTCGTCTGTGTGTGTGTGGAACTGGAATTGAAATTGAAACTGAAATTGAAACTGGACTATTCCATTGAGGCAGGAACATAATGTGCTTACCTCATACCCTTCGATACCCTTTGCGGGGGGTATACGGGTGCATGAGGGCAGTTTGTAACTTATAGAAGAAGATATATACTCTACCTTCCTCTTCTATCTGTCTATACTTGTATATCTACTCTGTCTCATAAAGGAGAGTAAGGTTAGTTAAATAGGAATAGATTTAATTTATATGAAAATGGGAATTGTTTTTCAAATTATCCCAATGAAACTTTAGCAATATAAAAACAATGTAATCTTTCATTTATAATTTACATTTCAACAAAATATATGCACTTTATCCGAGAGTTATCATGGAACCAAACAGTTAAAATTAGAGAACTTCATATGAAATTTAAAATGAATAATTTCTTCAACAATTCGAACTCTTTTGATCTAACAAAATTGTTGGGAAAGGTTCATCAAAACTGTAGAATATTATTTAAGAGAAAACATATGTCTGTTTCGTTTATAAAGAGTACAAATATGTATATATTAAATCTAAGCAAGTATCGGCTTAATCGCTTCAGTCTAGGGTATAAAACCTTTCGGCATATCGTTGCTAATCTTTCTTTCTTGTTTTTTGTTTGTAAACAAAACACAGAAGCGATAAAACAACAACAAAACACACACACATACAAACAGACAGAGACAGCAACGGAGAGCGAGAGAGAGAGAGAGTGGGGGGAGCGACACGTACAAAACACAAATAAGGCACGCCGCAAACAGCAGCGACGCTGGCTGCGCTGCCCAAGCCGAGCTGAGCCGCTTCAGCTGAGCTGCTTCTGCTGCCGCTGCCGCTTCTTTCCACCTGTTGCCGCTGCTGCTGCCGTCGCCGTCGTCGTCGTCGTCGTCGTGATGAGTTATGCAGTTCCACGTTTGACATTTGCGAAGGAGTCAAACTAGTTCGACGGGCACGTGTGCAGCTTTTGTTTGCCCCCGCTACGCTGCTTGGCCCCTGCCTCTACCCCCCTCTTCACTGCTCAACTTGTCCCGGTACCGTTGCCTGCCTGTCTGTCCATCCATCAGCACATCAAGCCAGAGACCCACTCCCCCCCCCGTCCCCTTCCCCCTTCGCTTTGCTTTGTTGTTCTCTCCTTCTGTTTCTCTGTTTGTTTGCATGTTGTTTGTTTCGTCACTTTGCAAATCGTTCAACTCAGCAGCAGCAACAACACCAACAGCAGCAACAACTACAATAACAGCTTCTCATTTGCCTCATCGCAACGCCGACGCAACATCCGATACCGTTTCATATGTATCTTCATGTGCCGTTCTACATTTTGGAGGCGCGTCTTACTTGGTGGAAGAGGGAGGGGTGGGGGGAGTTGTGGCTGTAAATATTGTTAAGTTTTACAGTTTTTAATGTTAGAAATGAGTGCAAGCTTTTGCTTTTGTATAAAAAGCTCATAGTTACTTCTTAATGTTTGTCCAAAAGCACATTAATTATGTTAAACAATTTTTTATTTTTGAAAGCTTTTATTTAATGTATACTTACTTGAGCAAAAGCGCCTTAATTTCTTCAAAAAGTTTTTATACTACAATTTCTATGCTTTTTCTATAAAGCTCTTAATTAATTGGATTACTTATTGCCCTAAATAGTCTATTTAGAAGCTTCAGCAGGGTAGTCCAAAGCTCATTTTAGTTATACTTTTACATATAAATCTAAAAAAAAACTAACAGACAACAGATTTAATAAATAAAGCAAAGCTTGGACGCTTTATGCTTGACATTACAGGTAGTTAAACGAAAAAGCCTATACAAAGTCTAAGAAATGTAATAATCAGAACATAGTAAAATATATAAACTGTGCTTAAGTATTAAAATAACTTTGATTAAAGCTCTTATTAACTAATCTATCCTATGTAATAATTAATGAATTCGTTAGGAACAAGACTTCCTACTTATTTGCTCTCATAGTGAACTTGAAGCCAATTAAAAGCTTTTTACATTATTCCAAAGCTGCTTCCTCAAGAGCTTTGCTGCTGTTCTCTCGTCTGTCTGTGTATCCCCCTTTGCACTTGATTGAATGACGATGATTAACAACGTCAAGTTGGCAGTTAATTTATAGTTTACTGTCTAGATCGGTCGACTAATGCGATTATAATTAATCAATTTGTTTTTGTTTTTCTTTCTATTTTATTGCAGCCAATTACAACGAAACAGAAGGAGCTCATTGATTGTTTACCCAAGTTCCTTAGTGCCATAAAATGCAATATTGAAACGCGACAACGACAACAGCAACAACAACAACAGAAGAAACAACAACTCAAGCAACAACACAAGCTACAACAACAACAACAACGACAACAAGTGCCTTCATTGACAACGTGATAGTGATATTTAATAATTGTTTATATACTCGTAACAACAACAACAACAACAACAACAACAGCAACTGCAGCAATAATACAACAACAATAATAAATCTACAAGAACAAAGCTACAACAACAACAAGATATTTACAATAACAACAAAACTTAATACAAAAACAAATCAAACTGCAATCAAACTAAAACAACAACACCTTTAATAACAACAAAATACTTAAAACAACAACATTAAATCTACAACAACAACAGCATAGCTACAAGTAAACCAACAACAAAACAAACTTCCAATTACAACAACAAAGTTACAACAACAACTCTACAGCAACAACAACTCTTGCCAGTAACAACAACAAGCAGAATAGCAAAGAAAAACTGAGCAACACGCCGCCTCTATCGAAAGCCCTCCATCACTAGTACCATCTCTAGTTGCATATCAAGTTCCATCTCTAGTACCATCGCTAGTGCCATCACTAGCCCCATCTCTAGTGGCAACAAGAACAACCACTGAGCAACGTGCGGAAACTTTCGAATGCCTTCCATCGCTAGCACCATCTCTAGTACCATCACTAGTTGCCTATCGAGTACCAACGAGTGCAGTACCATCACTAGCACCTTCTCCAATTGCCTTCAGTGCTTCCACACACAAAGTCTTCCATTCCATTCCAATTGGAATAAACTAGTTCGCTAGAATCCACACACACACATATAATGTCCACATCCACCGCCACGACTAGCGTCATCACGTCCAACGAGCTGTCCTCGCTATCGTCGCACGGCCACGCCCACACGCACAGCCACTCACAGCACAACACACACAACCATCACGGTGCACTGCATCACACACAGCAGCAACACAATACGCATCGTCTGGGCGTGGTAGGAGGAGTAGGAGTGGGTGTTGTGGGTCACCTAAGTGACGCCTCCCTGTCGCCCATACAGCAAGGTGGTGCCAACATTGTAGCCAGTAGCAATTGTAGTTCCCCACTGGGTCACAACGGTGTGCCACTGCTCACCACCATGCATCGCTCGCCGGACTCGCCACAGCCCGAGCTGGCCACCATGACCAATGTGAATGTGCTCGATCTGCATACAGATTCCTCGAAGCTCTACGAGAAGGAGGCTGTCTTCATCTATGAAACACCCAAGGTTGTCATGCCACCCGATGGGGGTGGGAATGGAGGTGGAGGCGGCAATTCGGGACCAGGTTCAAATGGTGGACACGACGATGGTCAGGTGATCGATGCTCGCATTGCGATGAGCACACAGCATCTGAGTGCACCGCAGCCACAGCAGACAGAGCATCAACCGCTGGCGAAGATCGAATTCGATGAGAATCAGATAATACGCGTCGTCGGTCCCAACGGGGAGCAGCAGCAGATCATTTCGCGTGAGATCATCAATGGGGAGCATCACATTCTGTCCAGAAACGAGGCTGGCGAACACATTCTCACGCGCATCGTTAGTGATCCCTCCAAGCTGATGCCCAACGATAATGCCGTGGCGACAGCCATGTACAATCAGGCACAGAAACTGAACAACGAACAGCATCATCAGGGTGTCTATCAGACCTCGCCACTGCCCCTGGATGCTTCGGTGCTGCACTATGGCAACGATAATGTGATCAAAACGGAGGCAGAGATCTATGAGGATCATGCGAAGAAACATGCAGCAGCCGGTGGAGGAGGCGGCGGTGGAGGAGGGGCAGGTGGCAATGGAGGAGGTGGTTCCATCATTTACACAACCACAGATCCAAATGGTGTTAATGTTAATGTTAAACAGTTGCCTCACCTTGCCTCAGTGCCACAGAAACTCGATCCGGAGCTGTATCAACCCGATAAACATATCGATTTGATCTACAACGATGGCAGCAAAACAGTTATTTACTCCACAAGCGATCAGAAGGGTCTGGAGATCTATTCGGGTGGCGATATTGGCAGTCTCGTCTCCGACGGTCAGGTGGTAGTGCAGGCGGGGCTACCCTATGCGACCACAACCAGCGCTACCGGACAACCCGTCTACATTGTTGCGGACGTTGAGGAGCATCTACAGGGGTGAGTTACGAAAGATTGAAGAAACTATTATAGATAAGGAATATATACAGAGTATTGTAACTTAAGATATGAAATTTCTACAGGTATATAACATACATTGAATACTTTAGGTTAGTTTATGTAACTCATTCACTTTTATTCAAGTGCCTTTAGTTGTTTGTTTTATCTCATTGATTATTATTCAATCTGAATATTGCGATATAATCGTTGAACTTTTACGATTCATTCTTCAAGGTCGCCACGTATGAAAAACAATCATAAATCTGGCTTAAATTGCCTTAAATAGATAAGGCTGACGGTATTGGGTATATAGATTGCTTCATTACAGAGATATGTTAATCGATATCTCACTCGCATAATTAGAAAGAATTAGAGCTGAAATTGAAAGTCTCGAATAATATAATTTAAAGTGCATTTGGCTTTTTAAATTCGAAAGGTTTTTACTCACATTGTATCATTTAATCGATAAGTTTATCAATTCTTATAGAGATATTACATTTGAATGTTGATTACTTTGTAAATCGTATCCAATCGTGTGGATCGATTAATGAGTCAATTAATCGCTCGATATTTTACTTCTATTTTATTCATCTGTTTGATAACCAGTGTTATCGATATATCATACATTTTATCGTTAGCGCTATAGTTAATTTGATTGTTAGTGCACTCCTCCTATCGATATCTGCAATGCTGAATATATTTTTAAATCAATTTATGAAAATTTATATTCGATACAAGATAACTGTATAAATTTCGATGTTTAACTATCGATAACTGTTTTTAGTTAAGTATTTCTATATAAAGTCTATCGATTGGCAATAGATCTGCTCTATCTACACCTATCTATCTATTTGTAACTCCGATAGCTACGATAGTCGAACTGTGTGAGAATTGCTCGATCGTTATCGATCGTTCTTCTTGCCTACCCCAAGTTGCACAACGTCAACGTCGCAACTGATCGTAAATCTTTCGCTAATTGTCGCACAAAGCGACGAAGTTGCCCGCCCAGCACAGGCAGCAGATGTGGACATTGCCAGCGTCATTTGCCCATGGCAACAACATCTGCAACTTCCCCAACTCCTCCCGCCCCCCTCTCTCTCTCTCTCTGTCCGTTCTCGTCTTGTGCATCGTGTCCTTTTGGCCATTTGCATTTCTCATGCATTTGGAATTAACCGCTGCCCCGTTTGCCCGTTTTACTGTTAATTATTGCGATAGAGCGCGCTCTGCGGCAAGCAGGCAACGCTAACAAGAGCAGCATTCAACAACGGCAACAACAACAGCAACAGCGCAACACTGCAACACTGCAACATGTTGCTGCAACGCCAGCGCACATTCGCCTGGCGATCCTCACTCGCTGCAGTCCCCATTCCCATTCCCAGGGGAATGACAGCTTCCGTTGTAACTGTTTCTGCTCTATACGTTATTGCAACAACAACAACAACAACTGCAGCAGCAACAACAGCAACAAGTGAAGCAGCAACAGTCAACAACAACAGCAACAGCAGCGGCAGCAACAACATCTCTGGCATTTGGCGTGCAACGGATCTGCAAGTAGGCGAGTGGCTAATAATACATACAACACACACACACACACACACACACACACACACACACGCAGACACACACACATTCGGCTAGAACCGCGCGCAGCCTCCACGCGGATATTGCTGCTGCTGCAGCCTCGCATCATCCTCCACACTGGGTGAGATCTCCTCTTGCTGTTTCCTCGCCTTGGCTTGGCTTTCCTCTCCTCCTTGTTCTACATTGGCTCTTCTCTCCGTCTCTCCGTCTCTCCCTCTGCCCCTCCTGGTTCTCCTCTCTTTACTTGTCTCCCCTTGCTCTCTACCTTCACCTCTCCCATCACTCCCTCTTCTCCTCCTGCTCATACTCCTCTCTGTTCATACCTCACCTCAGTGTCCTCCTTTCACTCTCCCCTTCTACCTCCTTTTCTCGCTGTGCTCCTTACTCTCCTCTTCATACTCTGCTCCTTTTTTCTCTCCTTATTCCCCTTGCTCCTCCTCCTTCTCTCTGTCTCCCACTCCTTCTCTCTCTCTCTCGTACACCTTCTCTCGCTCTACCTCTCTCTTTCTCCCTCTCCCCCTGTCGGCTTCCTCACGCCACCCCACGCTCTCACTGTACTCATCATTCTACTCCTGCTGCCTCTTCCTCCCTCCTTCTCTCTCGCTCCTCCCCTACTCTCCACCTCCCTCTCACTGTTGGCAATTCATTTTGGAGCAGCCATCATCATCGTCGCCGCCGTCATCAGCCTCCTCTGCCTGCTCAACCTCTCCTCCCTGCTCCTTCTCAGTTTCCTCCATCTCTCCATCCTCCTCCTCCTTCTCATCGTCATCGTCATCGTCGTCGTCTTCTTTCTTTGGTATGCGCGCAGCAAGTAATAAAAATTTGAATATAAATTAATCTAATAGAGAACCGTTAGAATACGCCAATGCAATGTGGCAAGCAAGGTGCCGCCTGCCACATGCCGCATGCCGCATGCCACCGCCTTGCTGCCTGCAACACCAACTAAGTCATCGTCAGCTGAATCTGCATGCCGCACACACAACGAACACACCAGCTGCAACTTGCAACGCGCTGTGGCAGCTTCTTCTAATGCCGCCACGTCGATGGTCATCCTGTTATGCTGTTCGCTGTTGTTGCTGCCCCATGCATGTTGCATGCACGCCAAGGTCCATAAATAACGACAAAATTGCGTTTCCGCATATGGCCGGGACCGGGAACGGGATCGGCATCGAGCCGGGATCGGGATCGGGATCGGGACGCCTCATGACGTTTGGCATGCAGCGCTTGACCAACGCAGCAGAAGGAAAGCTTGCCACACATTAAGGAGAACGAAAGGGGGAGAGGGGGAGGGGCAGAAGACAACGATGCTGCTGCCAATGTCGATGCTGCTTTGGCTGCTGCTTTGGCTGCTGCTGCTGATGGCATTGCCGTTCGTTGTCTCTTGTCTCCTCCGTGTCTTGTGTCTTCGTCTGTCTGCTATCTGCTTTCTTCTTGCCTCTCTCCTCTCTCTCTCTCTCTCTCCTTTTGCGTTGCTTGCGTGTCGCGCTTGCCACACTCGCAGCTTGTACAGTTGGTTTTGGCCTTCTTTGATATATGGCCAAAAGGCAAGCGAAGCGATTGCAGCGGGAGACACATCTTCTTCTTCCTCACTCTTCTCCATCTCTTCTTCTTTTTTGCATTGTGTTTTGCCTAATTTTGTATACCCTGTAGAGTGTGCCTGGTAGTTGTAGGGGTTTAATGTGCGCACAGTGGGCACAAGTCGCTGGTCTTGTGATAAACTGAGAAAGGTTCGAGTGAAGAAATACTGAGTACTTCTTGCTAGCCTTTGACGTCTAAAATACCCTGTAAAATTGCAAAATATAATTTCAAAAATTCAACAAATATTCTCATGTTCTAATAAGTTTCATAAAAAGCTAATTAAATTGATTTTAATGCGTTTCATTTGTAAAATATTGCTTTTTATGGAGAATTTCAGATTATAATTGCCCACAATACTCAATAACTTGACTGAAATTCTTAGAAAACCACAACAAATTTTACCACAAATAACTCATTAGCATAAGCAATGTGCACTGTATCAGCTTATTGTGCTTTGTTGTGTTATGGAGATTATAGGGTATAAATACTCTAAATACCTTATAAAGATTTATAACATAAAAAAAATTTGCAGGAATACTTCCACAATGCACTACTTAAGTTAAAAATAAATGCTAAGTATTTGTTAGACATGCATTGCCAGAGTATTACAAGGTAGTACCGCCATACCCTGTAAAATTCAATAAAAACAAATAAAATACAAAAATTCCAGACAATCCAGCTTTAACACACTTTAATCAGTTACAAACAACTCATTTCGAGGGTATCTGCAAGTGTCATACCCTCAGCAAGCTACTGCACTGCATGCTGCACGTACATATCAAGCTGTCCGTCTGCGTGCATCAGTCAGTGTTGACCTTTACCAGGTGTTGTGGACGTTGTTGTTGTTGCAGTTATTGTTGTTGCTATTGTTGTTGCTGTCTTTGTTGCCGTTGCAGCCTTTGTTGTTGTCGCTTTTAAGGTTAACTGAGCACAGAAAAAATCCTTTCGCCAATCGCCTGTCACATCATATCCCCCACAGTTGCAGCCGCAGATCCCTTTATAAGCAGCTTACACTGTGCAACACAATTAAAGCTGTCACACTCGATCTCTTTCATCCCTCTCTCTCTCTCCCTATCTTTCTCTGTGTAGCTTTGCAAGCTTGGCGAAATGTCAAGGCTTTTGCGCAAATGAAAGCTTCGCGGAAAGCCCAAAGTGCCGATGATTTTAATAGCCATTTATTGCCAACGATTATTTGGTTAAGTGCAATGCAATGTCCAATTACACACACACACACGCTAGTCTATCTCTCTCTTTCTCCCTCGCTCGCTCAATGGCTTTATTTATTGCCTAGGCCCCCATAAAGCGATTTTACTGCTTCAGCTTCGAAAAACATCGACAAAAAACAAATTGTGCAACCGTCAGATTGAAAAATATGTGGGAATCCGTTTTAATGTCCGTCATTAGATCGTTTAACATTTGAAATTGATAAAATATGAGCATAACGCTTGACCAGGCATCCCCCACAAAACTTCAAGTTCCATTTAAAAGGCGCCTCGAGCTTTTTCTGAGAAAATCAGCATAATGAAAAATGTTTTTTTCATAGTTTTTATAGCTGATTTAACTATTTCTACACTTGTTACACAGTTTTCTAAATTTATTGTGTCTCTTTCAATGATTTTATGATTAGTTTAGCTTCGCTCATTAACAACGTATTCCCTGTAATGCTCTCTTTATATGATTAAGCTCTGTAACAAATACCCCTTAAGTACCTTATACGACCTTGTATCAAAGTATATTACATATTTGTTCAACTTCCCTATAAAAAAACAAACTTTAATCTCATTTTTGATCAATCCATTTATTACTTCCCTATAGGCAACTTCTTAACTTACTTACACACTTTTGTAGCGCAGTGTATTTGCATTTACTTAACTTTTGCCTTATAAAACACAAAAGCTTTTATGACAAATTTATTTATTACCATAAAAAGCAACAGCTTCATTAATTTTATATTTACACATGCGTTACGCAGCTTTGTAGCGCAGTGTAGTTTAATTTATTATGCGGAAACCACAAGAAATTGTGTTAAAATGAATTGCATTTCATGAAATTTCCATACACATAACATAAGGATGCCCTTCACGTCAGCCTTCCTTGTGGGGCGTTCGCGGTCACTCACACAGACAAGGAAAGACTGACACAGAGAGAGAGGGAGGGAGGGAGGGAGACAACAGCAACAACGAACGACTGTGCTGGACTGGGCACACCTCATTTATTTAGTTACTTTCACTTTGCTTCGTTCATATTAAATTTCCGAGCTGCAAAACATATTTTTGCTTGGTATTTCGTTTTATTTTCATTCCCCCTTCCTCCTCCTTTCATCTCTTCTCTCCTTCTTATCCCATTTTTTATTCAATTTGTATTTTATTTTTATTTTATTTTAATATGACATTTTAGTCACGATAAAGTGAGGCTGAGGCTGTACAGTGCTGGCCAGCAGATTGCTGACACCTTTAAGTAAACAGTGACTCTTAAATAATTGTTAACACTATTGTTGTTGTTGTTATTTCATTTGGGTTTGTCCCTAACTACGGCGATTGATAATAACTCAGTGGGTTTTATTGCCATAGACTTTACACACCTCAACACATACACAGACACACACACAACATTGTAAATGGAGCATTTTAATTTTCAGTATGCGCACATTGAGCTTATCAGCTGTGTCATCCACTTGGAAGGGGTATATCTCAAAGTTGGAAAGTGTATATAGAGAATAGTAGAAGGAGCTTACTATTTAAGCTTTATATTTATTAAAATGTGCTTTATAGCTTTAATTAGAATAAAGTTTCGTACGCTAGAGACCCAAGTTAAGCATTATATAGAAGGAAATAATATTTAATATTTACTTTAACTGATTAAGAAGCTTTATTAAGTTTAAAGTTCTTGCCCTGATTATTTGTAGTATACAATTTTTGTTCTTCATAATCAATAAAAATCTTTTCACGTGTTTAAATGCTTAAAAATAAGCTTTAAGGAGCTTTAAAGCTCCTGGTCATATGTGATGCAAATTTGTTATATATTTACTACCCTGTAATAGCCCACAAACAAAAGTATTTCATGTCTAACTTTAACTCAATCTTAAAGCATTGCAATATAGAGCTTTCAAAGCTTTTCTTCCCCAACGATTTGGCTTTAAATATGTTGATAGAGCATTCGCAGTGCGACTTGCAGCACTGTTTGTTGTTTCTCTCTTTCTTTTTGTTTTGCTTTGTTTTGTTTTGCTTTTGCCTTTGCCTTCTTTTTTCTCGATTTTTTCTCGTCTCATTTTTATTATTATTAATATTAAAGGTGCAACAGCGTTTGGACATTTTGATACAAAAACAAACCTGTTCACCTGCGCAGTCTACCTGCAGCTACAGCAACAACAACAGTCACAGCAATAACAACAACAACAACAACAACGACGACGACGATGTTGAGTGAGACAAGAAAGAAACATGTTAACACAATTCAACGTCGTTCGCTTTCGACTGTCGTTTGTCGTCAGTTGCCGTTGTTGTTGTTGTTACTGTTTCTGTTGTTGTTGTTGTTGTTGTTGTTGTTGTTGCTGCTGATACTCCACATCTCCACACAGCCATGAATTGGCGCTACAAGTTTATCGAACGCTCAAAGTGGTTTTCAGTTGATATCGAAAAGCCACAAGGTCGACAACAGCATCAAGTTTATATATTTATTCTTTGCCGACTTCTTTCAACCAACAACACAAAATCGTATCAGCTCCACGGTGCGCTTCGGTTCGGTTCGTTTCGGCTTTGCGCGAGAGATCAATATAGAGTGAAAGAGAGAGAAGTACAACATGTGTTTTAAGCAGCGTGCGCAATGAGAGCATCAAACGCAATTTGCAACCAACTGCAACCGCAACCCCCACGCCAACCCGAACTCTATATCGAACTCCAACTCCAACTCGAACTCGAACTGCAACTGTAACGGTAACGGTAAAAGGGCAGTGCAAACCACACATGATGCAGGATGCGACGACGACGACGACGAGCATCTCCTACTACAACGATTGGATTGCTGAGTCACGGTAGCCTTTCGGCTGGAGCTCAGCTGGCCGATATACGACATGTTCCAATTGCCTTCTCTGCATTCTGCGTTCCACATACATTCCAAGCGATCCACCCACATGCATCGTGCATTGTTGTCTTTGCGACTCGTGTGTGTGTGTGTTTGTAACCTAGCATTATTGTTGGTTTTGTCCAAACTTGCACAGTCTCTCTTACAGTGTGTGCTCTCTTTAAATACTTCTCTCTGTTCTACACGTTCCACCCTCTGTCACTGTTCCACCCACTGCAATTGCCTGCATGCGTGTCTGTGTGTGCGTGTTTCTAACCTAACATTGTTATTGTTTTATTCCTAATTTGCACACTCTCTCACACAAGTGTGTGCTCTCTTTACATTCTGCTCTCTATTCTACACGTATCATTCACTGCAACTGCCTGTGCACGTGTGTGTGTGTGTAATTTTGTAACATTGTTTTTACTGTCCACTCTCTCGCGCACACAGCCTCTCCTCTCACACACTTGTGCGCTCTCCCCACTTTGAGCATCGTTTTCAATATGGCCGCTGCGCTATGCGTTCGCTGTCCGCTGTCGCTGCCCTCTGCTGCTGCTACGGCTGCTGCTGTTGTTGTTTTTTTTTTCATTTTATTCGTTTTTATGTTTTGCTGTTGCTGTTGATAATTTTGTAGTAATTAATGCGATACGAATGAGAAATTTATGGCCCCACGCCCGAAAAAAACAAATGAAGAAAAAGAAACAACAACAACAAAAACCAAAGCTGACGGCGCCTTCGCTTTGGCTACGGCGCTGCCCATAACGACAGCGCTGCCTCTTCTTCTCTGTCTCTCTCCTTCTTTTTTTGGGGGTCCATTTGCATAAGAAATGAGCATGTAAAGAGCATTTCCATTTTCCAAATGGAAACAGCAGCTGCCACAATTTCCAATCAGACAGCGGACAGCGCAGGCGCGGCCTTTCTCACGCAGCGACCGAGGCAGCGGCAGCAGCAGTAGCTGCGCGCGCAGCGACAGAGGCAGCGGCAGCGGTAGCAGAGTAACGGAGTCAGCGGGGCTGGTCAGAAAAAGGATGCGCTGCGCATTGTGGACAAATTAATGGACCTTGCGCAACTGTTGTTGTTTTAATGTGCGCGCCGCGCAACGGGAGAAGGCAGAGGAAGGTAGAGGGTAGGGAGGGGGATGGGAGGGAAGGCGGTGGTAGGGTAGAGGGTTGGGTAGCGAGGGTCCAGCAGCGCGCAAAAGCAAAAGGTTTAACAGATTTCACGATGTCTCTTTGGGTTCGCTTTATTAATAGAGAAAGAGAGAGGGAGACACATCAAGAGAGGGGGTGAAAGAGATAGCGATAGTTGGGAGGGGGGTTGAAAAGTTCTACCTGGTGGTATTTATGCAAATTAGACTGCAACTGCCCATCGAAAAGGGGTTGCTAGCCAGAGCCGGACAGAGCCTGAGATGAGATGAGGCTGAGGTTGAGGTTGAGGTGCGATGTCCAACGTTGAGAAACAATGACACACAACAACAACAACACATGAGGCACAATTGTGAAGCGGTTAGCGGGTCTGCGCGTCATTCGACCGTATCAAATGCTTAAGACATTGCCCCGGGAAGAGGCATGTGAACATCCCGTCCGCGACGCGACGCGACGCAAGGCATCCTTCATCCTTCGTAATGCTTTGCTAGCTGAAAGCATTATGCAAATCGCCGCATTGTCTGCTGAGAAAGGACAACAAAAGAAATGAATGGAAAGAAAAGGGTCTGCCCATGGACGCTGTCCGAGTAAGTCCTGGCGAGGCAGAAAGCCCAAGCAGGCGCCTTCTCCTGATTGTGTCTCCTCTCTCTCTCAATCAATTATGATCATCTAACGGTCGTCGCATCCCAAGAGGCGATGCATTGCAAGAGAAGCAGCTGCTGGTTTTACCGGTTTCAACTTGTCTTGGACTCTCGGGGCACTTCCCAGGCTCGGAACCACAGAGTACGGCCCTCTGGCACGGCCCCTGATTCAGGTGTTAATGCGCCACAGGGTTGCCACACACACACTCGTCAAAGGGTTGCAATTGTTTTTGCTTTGTTTGCCACGCACATTTTTCGCAATCTTTGCTACTTGTTGCGCTGCCCCGTCGCTTGCTAATGAAGTAGTACCCCCTTCTATATCATATATAGCTCTACATTTATATATGTTTGTGTATTCGTATAATCACAGGCTCAAGACTCACTCTTCACGCACAATCTGTGCACTTAAATAGCCTCACAGCGCCATGGGAAAGTGCGAAATATAATTAGTAGATTTCATTTATTGCAATTAGAGAACCCTCTGGCTCATGTACAGTTAAAGCTCGATAGGCTGGCAGGGGATAGTGATGCTGATTTCTTATGTTATTCTTCTCTTTTTTTGTTATTTTTCTTTTATTTTGCATTTGTTTTCAGAAGTGAGAAATAAAGGAATCTTAGAATTGAGTTTAGTTTCTGAATAGACACATGCAGTGCAGTAAAAGCTCATTAAAGTGGAGAAAAGGGATTGATATTGTTGATTAATAAAGAACAGTTCAGATTAGATATCGGAAGATGCTTAAAACAGTATTTTGGTATTTACAACTTAATTTCAGAGTAAAAGAATAAGTATAACAGAATTATTTGGGAGGAACTTTTTGGTTCAGTTTGGAAAGTTTCTTAGGATTAATCTTTATTAAATTATATATAAATTATTCTTTTTTTAAGATAACTAAACAAGGCTAAGCTTCATCTTAACATAGTTTCAGAGAGATTTTATTGCATTCAGTAGATTTTTTTTAGAAATTCAATCAAATTAATGAGCTTTATCTTCACTTAAAAGCTTCCGACAGGTGCATGCAGTTATGAAAGCTTTGCAAAACATAAACTGAAGATGTTGCTTTAAAAGCTTTGAAAGGCTTTAACAGCTAACAGCTTTGTAAAGCTTTACAGGCATTAAACAGCTTTATATACTGCTATTAAAGCTTAACAAGGAGTTAAAAAGCTTTAAAAGTTGCTTGTTAAGCTTAACCGATGCAACAGTTGAGCCCCTTTGAACACACCAAAGCTTAGCACTGTTTAAAGCTCACTTAAGCCTGAGCTTAAACTGTTCACTGTACCAAACTCATTTTAGGGAGCTTTCACTGTACTTGAAGTTGGCCAAATTGCGATTCCTGCTAAATGTGTTAACCAACAACAACTTTATGAGCCAGCGTTGTTTAATTTTTTGTGTCTTTTTTTTATTTTTGGTATTGTTGTACTCTTAGCTGTTGTTGTTGTAGCTCCTCTTGTTGTTTCACCCTTTGTGGTTGTTGCCTTTTTTAACAGCTTTCGTCTAATGGCGCTAATAACGCTAAACGAATCAATTCCGATCGCCCGATCGCCGTTCACTGATTGCGCCCCTCGACAAAGCTTTTCAAGCTGCCGCAACAGTTACAGATGCACACACACACACACTCGTACACACACAGATACACGCACACCCAAACAGAGGCTGGGCAAATTTGTTATGTAAATAATGCTAATGGTGATCGCTCGACTGGCAAAATGCAGACGCACCCGAACGACGCTTCGTATAGACGGCTGAGCTCCAACGCGTCCGCTTCGTCTTCTTCTCTTTCTCCTTTCCCTTGTCTTTCTCGCCCTGTCTCTTACTCTCCTCTAACACGCCCCTTGCCCACTGCAGACGCAGCAACAGCTACACCAGCCTGGACAACGAGGAACTTCAGCAAATCCATAACGAACATCTTCAGCACCCGCCGCTGCCCCCTCCGCCTCTTTACGCCTCATCCTTATCCCCATCGCGCTACTATATCACCCACAAGGACGATGATCAGCACTTGCAACAGCTGCCACCTCAGGCGCCTGATCCCAGTGGCAGCAACTCTGCCGCCTCCCCCACAACGGAGGCATTTCCCATTTACAACTTGAGTTATTACCAACGCAGTCAGCATGATGAGCAGCAGCTGCTCTGGAGGTAAGCTGCCCTCTCTCCCCCTCCTTTACCCACTCTTCCTACTCTTCTTGCTCTTTTTTTTTTATTTTTTCCGTCTCTTCCTCCTCCTACTCCTACTCATTCATCTCTTCTTCCTACAAGTTGGCTTGGCAGAATCCGCGCACGCGTGTGTCTCTTATTCATCTTCATCTACCCCTTTCTCTCTGCCTTCCTCTTCACCTGCAGAAAAACTGAACCACATCGTGTCATATTATGAAATACTTAAGGTAGCTTCTGTGCTGCTTTACACATACCGCTTAGGTCGCGCGGTCTTTCGGTCTCTTGGTCGTTTTAGACGTTTCGGCCGCTCTGTTTTCAATATACTCTTCCCAAGTGAGCAGTTTCGACTGCGTAAACACGTTTGTACAATGGGAAGAATTAATGAAGATCAAGTTAAATTCAGAGACAAAATAAATATAATATATTATATCAAAGGAATATCCTTAAAACTTATCAATTTTATGTTTTTCTATTTTATCCAAATATGTTTAATATTTATATATCATGTGTGTCTTTCTTCCTTATTGAAAAGATAAATATTGATATTAATCCTTTATCTAATGACCCCAAATATCGATAACATATAGAATAGTATATCGTATAGATTATATTCTATATATAACGTATATAAGTTGCTCGTATAATAAGATCCTTCATTATTCAACAACCCTTCTCATTCCTTATAATTCACTATGAAATATAGATTATAATAGTTTTTCTTGAATCAAAAATCTCTGCACTAGGTATAAGTTGTATAGTAAATTTACCTATCGTAAGAAATGTTTTATTATACATCTCAATTGAGAATGATATTCAGTTTTCTTTCGCTAACAATTAAGTTGATTGATACGTTCTTTCGACAACCTCATCACACTTGTTTTCATCGCCCTACCCTTATTTCAATACTTTCTCTTCTGCATGAGTTATTCACATTATTGCTCTGATTTTTCTTATCGCCTTCGCGATCATTAATCATTCTTTATCACAATGTCTGTTCTTCTTCTTCTGATTTGCTCTTAATCTCCGAAGAAGAGACTTTTATTTCGATGGACAGCTTTTCTAATATTTTATTTAATATTGTAGCGTAATATTCTTATTCCTTTGTTTCTATGATATACAATTTAAGAATCATATATTTATTTTAATTCTAGCTTTATTTCTCAATATTCTCTAACATTTAAGAGCATTTAGAATTCGTTATTTCTTCCAGAACCTCTTAAACATTTCTTGTTTCTTTTCGTGCTTTGATTTGACGCTGTTTTCGGTTCTTTTTGTGTGTTTTTTTCTTCTTCTTGTTTCTGTTGTTCTCTGTGTGTTTCGTGTTTTATTTCGGCTTGTTGTCTTGATGCCAAGTTCAGGTTGAGGCTGTCGAAACTGTAACGGGAGGCGGCACGGCTTGACCGCTAAGGGGGCATGGAAAAGGTCGCTTGGCACTTGGTTTAGAAACACAATTAAAAAAGACTGAGACAGTTTTAACATTTTCATTTGCTCGGGGAAGTCTTTGTGTGGCAAGTAGACACACACACACACAGTTAATGTGTGTGTCAGTCTGTGTCGCATCTAATAAATGTTTTGTTCTGGCTACGTGATTTACACACACTGACCCTAAAAACGGTCGCTAAGAGCCCAACTAGAAAAGGTACAACAACAATGAAACAACAACAACAGGCACAACAACAACAAGCACAACAACCACTGCAGCAACAACAAGAACAACAAAAACAACAACAACAACACTGCGTGGACATATCGCATTACGAAAATACTTTTTAATAGCGAAAAATTTCGTGTGTTTCAGCGGAACATATAAAAAAAATTGTTCCTCACTGGACATGCCGGCGCAATTCGGGTGAAATCGGGCACGACGGGCGCTCGTATCTCACAGATACAAATGTATCTCGCAATCGAAATCGCCAGAAAAGCTTGGCAAACGGCAGCTGCTCAAAGCCGAAGAAATTGCGACATTTGTTCTCATTTCTGTCTCTGTCTGACTGTCTACGGTTTTCAGTCTTTCTTTCTGTCTGTCGAGAGGGTAGCACACACATACATGTGCACATTAAAAAGCTGTTAGATATGCTATCTATATATGCTCTATATATGTACAATACATTATATACATTACGGCTGTGTTTTGAGTTATGTTTGTCGCTTGTTGCTGCCTTTGCCATATGACAGTTTGCATATTTTGACAAATGCGGGTCGCAGGACCTTGATGACGAGAACTTTGTTGAGTTAGGAACTTATTTTAAGACTGGTATGGCTTAAATTTTGTTTGAGAATGCTTTAGTTCCTTAACTAAGTGGAACTTAAAAGAAATCTTCGAAAAATTAAGAAAGTTGTTAGATTTGATTGATTTAAACCCTGTTTTATCTCTTGGTAGTGCAGAGTAAGGTACTTTGTACCCTCTCAAGCAAATTTGAAGAAAAATTGACTTTTTCTATTGCTTTTAATGTTTTATTATTTTTTTTTTAACTAATTTTTGGGTAGCCAAGATGAATTTGGAATAATTTAACTCATGTAAAACGTTGTGGATTGCATATAAAAAGCCTTCAAGGTGTTGTTTGGCACCCTCTATCTTTAGTTTAGCCCCCCATTAGGTCTCCATTCTACATTCTCTTTTCCCAATTAACACACAATTTAAGCCGCCAAATGAAGCCCTCTTTGAAGAAAGTTTCAGTCAGATTTGGCTACTGTGAGCCATAAAACTCTGTCTCTAAAAAGAACTTAGACTCCACACTTGTCTTGCCATATAAGAGAGCGACGTAACAGTTAAAACTAACTAAGTAGAACAACATAATCTCATATTAAGTTAATCTTAAATGTTCCACTTAGTGAAGTAGCACTGTAGTTAGAGCATTCGAAAGATTTGTCAAGTTCTATTTTTGTCTCGCATTCTTTGGTTTTCCCCACAAAAAAATCTTCGCAATTTATGCGGCCGTTTCGCGCGAAAAAAAGTGACTCAAAAATTGATTCAACCAATTTGGGCAGATGACCTTGAAAATGCTTTGACTTTTCGATGGGTTGCATGAGGTGAAGTGGGGAGGGGGAAGTACCGTAAGTTGTGTTATCGATTGGCGATTTAGAGACAAAACAAATCGAATGTGGATTGTATGTGGATCGTTCGCTGATCCTTTGTGTCTGCTGTGTGTATGGTATGTGGATGGTGTGTGTGGATAGTGTCTGTGAAATGTGTGCGGATTGTGTGTGGACTGTATGTGGATAATGTGTGGATCGTGAATAAATATTTTGTTAATTATTTGTAGTGTATGTGTGGAATCTGTGTGGAATATAAGTGGATTGTGCTTGGAACCTGTGTGGAGTGTATGTGGATCATATGTGGATTGTGTGTGGAATAAATATAGATTAAGCGTGGACGATGTGTGGAATATATGTGGATTGTATGTGGATTCCATGTGGATTCTATGTGAGTCGTATGTATGTACATCGTGGCACATGTGCAAATCGTGTGTATGTTTTGCACATGGTGTGTGGATCGTATATTGATTGTGGGTTATTTTCATTGAATGCAATTTGTTTTTATTGTGCACATCTTACGCTCATTTTGTTGTAGTTGTCGTTGTCTCCTTATCGTTGTTGTTGTTGCTGTTGTCCAGTTATTGTCCCCTGCCTGTTGCTGCTGTTGTTGTTGTTTGGCTGGTTTTGTGACTGCTGCTGCTGCCGCTGCTGTGGCTGCAGCTCAAATCTGGTTTGGTTTCAGTCCGCATGTCTCTCTGCGTGCGTGTGTGTGTGTCTCTGTATGTGTGTGTGTTTGTGCCGAGTCGATTGGCCAGTGCGGCTTGGCAACAGGTCCAGCTTCAGCTGCAGCTACAGGTGTAGTTGTTGCAGATGTTGTTGCTGTTGTTTTGGCTATGGCAAATTAGGCGCAGGCGCAGCGGATTAGCTTGGATTGACTGTAAATTGCATTTGCCGCATATTTTGCGCCACTCGATTGTCAGATACAGATACAGATACGCAATATGCACATTGAGTTGTCACTGGGGGGTGTTAATTAAGCCTAATTAGGCATAATTGAGATGCAGTTTAATTAATTTAAGTTTAAGTTTGCATTTAAGACAACTTTATCGAATGTTTAACTGATTTACTCCTCTCTCTCTCTCTGTCTTTCACAACTAATGTCTTGAATGCTCTCTCTCTTTCTCTCTCTCTCCCTCTCTCTCTCTCTCTTGCTCTCCACAGCGCCGGCAAACTGAATGGACAGACCACACCTATCGATGTCTCTGGCCTATCGCAAAATGAAATCCAAGGCTTTCTGCTTGGCTCGCACCCCTCCTCCTCCTCCTCGTCAGGCCCCACGGGCGTGGTGTCGACAACAACAACAATATCGAATCAGCAGCAACACCAGCAACATCAGCAGCAACAACAACAACAACAGCAACAGCAGCAGCAACATCAACAGCAGCAGCAGCAGCATCCCAGCGACAACATTGTGACCATCAGCACGGCGGGTTCGATTGTCTCCGCTGCCGTGCAGCAGCAGCAGCAGCAGCAACAACAGCAGCAGCTGCTGAGCATCAAACGAGAGCCCGAAGACTTGAGCAAGGATCCCAGCAAGAATGGCAGCCTGGGCGCCGCTGCCAACGGCGGCACAGTGATAACGCAAAAGGTAAGAGCGAGATAGCAAGCAACAAACAGTCTAAGCCCCTTTTACTCCTTAATGGACACGCACGCAAAGCAGAAGAAGAACTAGAAGAAGCAGCAGCAGAAATAGCAGAAAATGCAAAGAAAATGTATAAAAAATGCATAGAAAATGCATAGAAAATGTATAAAATAATTAAACATACACTAAATTCCAACTAGAAATTAGTTTAGGCTTCCCATTCACATTCAAACAGCAGCAGCAGCAGAGCTAGAGGCAGCGACAGCGACGTCGCAGTCAGCGTCGCCGTAGACGCGATAGCACATCCTGCGCTCTACTTTGTCTGCGCAATTAACTCACGTACGTGTGTGTGTGTGTGTGTGTGTGTGCGTTGTTTTTGTTGCTGCTCTAAGACTTGCTGCAATTGGTCTGCCTGCCTGTGTGTGTGTGTGTGCGCAATGAGTGTGCGCGGCTGCAGCCAATACGAAACGTCGTCGTCGGCGCTCGTCGTGGTTCTATTGACGCAAAAGCAATGAGACAACAACAAAAACAAACAAACAACAACAACAACTACAACGACGGCGGCAATCACAACAGTTGAGCAGGCAGGCCGGCAGGCAACAACAACAACGCACACATCTCGGTTTGCATTCGAAAACTGTTATACAGCCGACTTGTTATACACGATCATCGTCGTTCGTTCGTCGTTCGCACGTCGTCGTATGTGCGCGCCTATCTGTGTGTGTGCGTGTGTGTGTGTGTGTGCGTGACTCTGTGACTGCCTGTAAATGATTTGTATATTGCGCTCGCTCTAACGCACGCACTGTTCGCATAAGACTGCCCCACTCTGTCGCGCACTGAGCTTTGCTGCCGGTTCGAACTGCAAGTTGCATGCAAACATGTTCGATGCCAGGCCTTTATCACATTGCAATGCAAAAACAAAGAGACGAAGCCATAATTAAAGTCTTTTTGCGACAGGTAGGAAAAACTGGGAAATTGCGCGAGAGTTGCCAACAGCAGCAGCAACAACAACAACAAGTGGCAATAACCGAAGGCGACAAAAGTTAAGTGCGCACTTCCGGCCGTGTTACGTTCGTTCTTCCTTCAATGAAACTATTTTTTAAACAGCATCAAACATGTCGCGCATGTGTCGTTGTTGTTGTTGTTGCTGTCGTTGTTGTTGTTGTCCGTGTTCGTGTGAGCTTGTTGTAACGCCCTGTCCGGCATGTCCGCGCATGTCAGAATATGCGACAGGCGGGCCGCAGCAGCAGCGCCAGCAGCAGCAGCAGCAGCGACAGCGGCAGAGATTCCAACCATTTTGAACGATCGTACGTGTGTGTGTGTGTGTGCGCTGGTCCAACTGGCCGAGGCACATATGCATGTGTGAGTGTGCCTGTCTCAGGTAGCGCCGCCGCTGTCCGTTGCTGCTGCTGCTGCTGCCGCTGCCTCTGCTGTCGCCTGCGACTGCGCCGCGTCGCGGCGCGCTGTTGTCATACGCGAATCGCTCAGTCAGTCGTATCACGCTGTCGGAGTTGGATCGTTTCGCGATTCGTTGATGCGCTCAAGCTGCGCGTGCGTAAAAACAAAAACAACAACAACAACAAAAAAAAACAAAACTTGTAACGCGACGCGACAACAACAAACAAACAAGAAGAAGAAGAAACAGAATATATAATAAAAGTGTAACAATAATAATACGAGAGATAAGCAGAGCAAACAGTGTTGTACAGTTCAGTGATCAGTGCCAATAACCCAACTAAACTAATACCACGCCCCCCCAACCGCCCCCTCTATGCGACAAAGTCTAAGACAGCATTGTAAGTGTGTGTAAGAGAGTGTTAATGTGTGTGTGTGTGTGTGTCTGCTCGAATTTGATATGCTCAGGCAATTTGCATATTATGCTTCGATTCCACTGATATATGATATAGTATGATATAGTGCGACCCCTCCCCCTTCCCCCAACACCTTCCCTGCACCATGTTCGATTGGAATGTGGGCGCACAGTTGCAACAGCAAGAGAAACAACAACAAAAACACCTGCAAATGCGCGCGCCCAAAAAAAACAAATTGAAACAACACGCGCAGCCGCAGCAGCAGTAACAACAAGAGCAACAACAACAACAACGTTTGCACCTCGGTCAGCTGTGTGTGGGCGTCGCAGCAGCTGAGTTGCCGCAACATGCGCGCAGTCGCAACACCCACGCAGAGCGAACAAGTTTGAGCTCCAAGTCTTTTGTTTGAGCCCAACAAGAACAGCAACACAGCAGCACAGCAACAACAACAAGCGAGAGTAACAGTTACAGTTGTTGTTGCTTTTGCAGATGCCAGTGTGGGCTCCATGTGCGGATGTGTGTGTGCGTGTGTGGAAATGTAGAAAAATTCATTGAGCAAATTTTTAGCTATATTTAATTGCCTTGTTCTCTCGCTGTTGTTGTTGTTGTTGTTTGTCTGCAATTTGCATTGCACTCTAATTTATTGTACATTTATCTGCATATTTATGACTGTGTGTGTTCTGTGTGTATGTGTGTGTGTGTGTGGTTTTTATACTGCTATTCTCGCATTGACAGTTAATTATTCGTAATATTCGTCTTATTCATTTGCATACACGCGGCACATAACTAAGGCTCAAGCTCAGCTCAGCCTTAGCCACAGTCCGAGTCAGCTCGATAGTCACATCCACACACATCAAGTCTAAAGGTATAAAACAAATCGCCTAACTAATTTATGGAACAGAATTCCAAATGGAAAAAAAAACAGAAACGGAGACAGCAACAACAACAAAAAGAATTGTTATTAATAAATGAAAAATTGATATTGCAATTTGTTGCAAGCGTAGACCGGAAAGTGCAATTATTAGAGAACTGCACAGGGGGACAGAGAGCGACAGAGACAGTCAGCTACAGCGCCAGCAAGACAGAGAGAGAGAGAGGGAGACAGAGCCACCTCCTGCTGTTTGACTAATTGAAAAATTAGTCAGCAATCGATAAACGCTTTTTTCTTTTTTTTCTGTGAGAGAGCTCGTTATCGATTACGAGCTTGAACTAAATATTTCAGAAATAAACTGAACAGATCTCGAGTGTTGGACAACTTAGAGAACTGAAATTTGGTAGAACTGCACTATATATCATTCTTCTACTGAAATTCCTATTATCATGTATTAAGAAACGTTAATGAATGAACAAATCGTAATATAAAGATCTTATATGAAGTAAAAATTCAAGAACTTGGTTCAATCTACTTTAATTTAATACTAGCTAACTAAAACCAACTAAAGATACCTTAAGAGTCTTTTGAAATCACAGTTAGCACAAACAACTGCCATATCTTGCTTCTTATCAACTACCGTAAGCTGAAACTCGGCATACACTAAAAGCAACATCCAAACAGTCCAAACAAAACATTAAAATCTCAGCCGATAAAGCAACTTTCGAATTAAGCCCGAAACAAAAGCCCGCTCTTTCGCCTGCTATCGATTCCCGTCACCTGAGACTCTAAGTACCCCGTCTTCATTAAAGCCTAACTTGGCTAAAACAGCACATAAAAGACACAGACAGAAGTAGAAACAGCAGACGAAACAGAAAACAAAACTATTAAAGAATAATATATAATAATAATTTTGTATTCTGTATGTATTATTGTTTTGCCTTGGTTTATTTCCGAGAATTAACGATATGCATAAAAATGCCAGCTAAACAGAAGAATCTTAAAGTAGACACAACAACAACAACAACAACAGCAACTATAAAAAATATACCAAAAAATAATACCAAAAACAAAAACCAAAAACCAAAAAAAAAATCAACAAAAACCGAAAAAAAGTTTCACTTTTTATCATCAAAAGGCATTAAAATAGTTAATTGGCTTTATTTAAATTTTTATTTCTTCCTCATACATAAATATGTGCCAGAGAGAGGGGGATAGGAGAGTGAGAGGGAGACAGAGATCGCTTAGCATAATTCTAGCCCATAGCTCAGTTAGTATAGATAGCATGCGATACAATATCGTATATCGTATATGGCATATGGTTATATGCAAAGCACACTTGGCTAACGATTCCTACAGATTCGTCGCGTTGACACGCACAAAAACCTACAAGAAACAACAACAAATTGTTGAAAAAAAAAAACAACAAAAAACAAAAATATCACAAAAAGATGAAAAAAGCAACAACAACAACAAAAACAACAAAAGCATCCAAAACGTTCGATCGTTGGCTTAGCCAAGGCCTTCTCTGACGTTGCACGAAGCCGCGGCCGAAGCCGAAGTTGATGTCTCGAAGAATACGAAGCTAAAGCCGAGATGCTGAGCTGAAGTTGAGAAGCTGAAAAAAATGCAAATTGATTTTACGAACAAATTTAATTAGCTCGCAGCTAGAATCTTTTTCGGGGGATCGAAGAAGAAACAAAATAACACAAGGCGGCTAAATTATACAACTGACCATTTTGTATAATTCGAGACACACACACACACGCACAACAAAGCACACACACACAATTTTGTGCCTTTGTGTGTCATCTGCAGTAAGATCAAATTTGCTTAGGTCCAAAAAAAAACCCCAAAAATTAAATGACAAAAATATTTAAAAAATTTGAAAATCATAGGTATATGAAATATGAGCTGAAGATATGAAATATGTGCAAGCCTTAGGCGAAGATACTTTTGTGGGAAATGTAAATTTACTTGAGTGCGGAAAATAATGTTTGAAACAGTGAAAAAAATATTTTAAAAATATTAAAAATATATACAAATTATATCTAACATATTAGCTAAAGATACAATATATCAGAAAGATATTGCAAGGCCTTAAAACAGTTTTTCTTTCTGTAGATTGCATTTCTTAGATACAATTCAAGGCGAAATTAAAGAAATACTTTATAAAATAGTAAAAAATAAATTTAAAAATATTTACATATTTAAAAAAATATTAAAATTATATAAAAATCATATATGCAATATCTGCTGATTTAAAAAAATATCTACAAGATTTTCCATAGCCTCAAAGGTACTTTTTCAGCCATTGATTGCATTTCTCAGATACTTTTCAACAGAGTTAACACTTCTAGAGTCTCTTTCTTCTATTCCATATTTACAAAAAATCCATAAAAATCTTATAAATATTACAATACGCTTAAGAACCCATTTTTGGCGCTCATTGTTGCCCCCGCCGACCGGTTCGAGGTGTATCCGTCAGATATGGAGATACATTTGTGGCTGGCGTGACGTCTTTGATTTCACTTTCTTTGGGACGCGTGAAATAGTCATCAACTAAATGTTAATTTAGCGCCTAGACGCTGTGGAGTCCATTATCCATGGGCGTGGCATGGCATATAAAATAGATATGCGTATATAGCTGACTGTATCTTGTGGCTGGCTGTATCTGTATCTGTGTATCTTTTGCTGTATTACCTCATTTAGCGCGCACGTCAACGGCGACGCCGAAAACGTTTGACATTTTGGTGCGATCAATAAAAGAAGCAGAAACAGAAACAAATCAGAAAAAGCACTGCTAATTAACATATGCACATGTATATATATATATATAGTGTATATATAATTATATATGTATACCAGTATATACACATGCTAGTGCTATCTCTCTCGCACGCTGTCGCATTTTAATTGGTTTCTTTCCACGACGACTGTTTCGATTTTTATAGCGTGTTTTTTTATAAACTGTACTTATTGGCCGCAGCTCAGGTGTGTGCGTGTGTGCTTATGAATCAGCTAACGAAAAAGAACTTCGAATTGGACTCGAATTCGGTATCGAATTCGATATCGGCATCTTTTGTCACCTGGCCGCCGTTGGTGACCTTCCGCCTTCCAAATCAGTCATCAATCAACAATCGGACAATTAATGAATACACGTGTTTTGTAGTCGAGTGTATGTGAGTCCAGTGTGTATGTGTATGTGTGTGTGTACTGGGTGTGCGTGTGTGTGATCAATCAATGTAATCGCAGCTGAACCAATTCGATTACTAGCTTTAAGTTCCACAAGATCCAAATCCAAATCGAAATTGAGCAAACGAAACGATTCCACAGATATTGCGCGTGGTGGATGCAGCCAGCACTGAGGCAGCTGCAACAGCTGAAATTAGCATAGAAAGTGCTGCAACAACAACAACAACAACAACAGCAACACCTGCAACAACAACAACAGCAACAACTTCAACTAGTCCCGCAACAACAGAAACAACAACAACAGATCTTGCGATGTATGCGACCACGGGCGGCACACAGATCTATCTACAGGTGAGTGATGTGTGCGAGGGAGAGAGCACGAGTAGGAGCCCGACTGACCTATGTCTGCTGCAGACCTCACACCAGAGCAGCAATGTACCGCCGCCAGGGCCAGGACAGCAGCAGCAGCAGCAACAGCAGGCGGCGCTGCAACAGGCGCAGACACCGAGTCCGGGTCCGTATATAACCAGCGATACCTACGGCATGTACACCACACGGCCCGGCCCCCCGCCCCCCACCACCACGTTCATAACGGAGCCCTATTATCGAGAATATTTCGCACCAGACGGACAGGGGGGTTATGTTACGGCGCGATATGGAGAGGATGTTGCTGCCGTCGCAGCAGCAGCATCACAAGCGCAACCCGTGGCGGGGGTGTATGAGGCGCGCTTCACCAGTAATGGGCCGACAACAACCACAGTGCTTACCAGCAGTCATCACAGCAGTCACCAGCAGCAACAGCAACAGCAGCAGCAGCAGCAACAACACCAACAGCAGCAGCAGCAGGAGACAGTGGTCAAAAATGGCGGCACACCATTGTATGCCAAGGCTATCACGGCGGCGGGACTCACTGTGGATCTGCCCAGTCCGGATTCGGGCATTGGCACCGATGCCATAACGCCGCGGGATCAGAATCACATACAGCAGGTAGAACGAGTATGCCCCATGTATACCCTGTAATCTTTATGTTCACTAGTCTAGTTGCAACCTTAGTTGTGTAGCGTGTTGTAGTTTCATTGTCATAGTGCGTGTCCATTAAGTGTTTTTGTAGCTAGAGCAGGGTATATTGCCTGTCTACATACCCTGCATTATGTATTTTCCATTTAAATATCACTAATATTCATTAATTTCTTCTAAACAGTCTTTCGACTACACGGAACTCTGCCAGCCGGGCACCCTTATCGATGCCAACGGCAGCATACCCGTCTCTGTGAACAGCATCCAGCAGCGCACCGTGGTGCACGGCAGCCAGAACAGTCCCACCACATCGCTGGTGGATACCAGCACAAATGGATCGACGCGTTCACGGCCGTGGCACGATTTCGGGCGACAGAACGATGCCGATAAAATACAAATACCAAAAATGTAAGTAGAAAAAATTATATTTTGTACCACTGTGCGTTATATAGAATATATAGATTGCTGATTTGCTAACTAGTATAAGTTCTTAGGCAGTTTTTGATACTGTGACTGAATTAAATTAAACTCACTTTGTTTAAACCCTTGGCAATGTTTTCTAGATCATTTTTAAACACTGTTTCTATATAAACTATAATATATATTCTACCGATTTCGCTTTTAAACTACTGTTTCTATATAAAATATACTATATAGTCTACCGATTTCGGCTTGACAGCATTCAATATTCAATTGGTAGCATCATTTGTCAGTTTCATTACGTTAACTCTTAAGCTAAGCAACATTTCGTCAAGCTAACTAAAATTTCCATCGATCGTTTTTATGATGATCATAAAATTTATGGATCTCATATGTCTATGGAAATCGCAGAACCAAATTTCATGCAGACCAAGAAACAAGTTTGCCAGAGAGACAGACGGAATCAATAAGCATGCTATATATACATATATAATCTGCTATAATCAAAAACTCCATTCAATTTCCGGAATAAGAACTAATTTTTGTTTGAATATAGGTTTATATGCTGCATAATCTCTTTGCTTTTCTTTCCTTTGTTCTATAGCATTAAATTTTAAGATATATCTTAATAAAACTAACCACATCTCTGTCTCTCTTTCTTCTTTTTCTATCTCTCTCTGTAGCTTCACAAACGTGGGCTTTCGCTACCATCTGGAGAGCCCGATCAGCTCGTCGCAGCGACGTGAGGACGATCGCATCACCTACATCAATAAGGGTCAGTTCTATGGCATTACGCTGGAGTATGTGCACGATGCGGAAAAGCCAATCAAGAATACAACGGTTAAGGTGAGTTTTCCATGCATATCAACACACTAAGTCTATATTGATATGGGATTTACATACGTGTATATGCCGATTGGAGCCATTTCTCCTCGTGACTGTTGTCAGCACCAGGATCAAGAAGAAATAAAAAAAAACACCCTCTCTCCCTCGCCGTACCGAAGCGATTTGTCAGTGCCCGCGAGCATCAGAATGTCAGCTACCCGAGCGCTAATCAAGTTTGTCAGCTCTCGGCACCCTTTGCTCAATTACACAACACACATACACACACACACGCATACCGATACAGGGTGGCAGGGGAAATAGCTATACACATAGAAAAAAGGGGTAGCCTGGTAACGGGGCAACACGATCTGCATATCCTCGAGCTCCTGTAAGGCATCCTTTGCGATGATAAATGATAAATGATACTCTCGAGGCGCTACCTTTATGAGAATTTGAATATGCCGCTGACGACGCTCAATGCAAATTGTGGAACCTTTCAACAGACGTAGAACTTTGTTTGTTCAGGACTTGGGTTTTGAGAACAGGACACAATACACACATCAACATCATCAATCAGATAAGCTTAAATGACGTCTACGTCTCCGTCTTGGGCTACTGAAAATGCAAATCTCTCTCTCGACTGAAAACTGAACCCGTTCTCCAGTTTGAAGAATGACAATCAAAGTAACAGTTGAAAATGGGAAGTGGAAGTGGAGATGGAGATGGAAGTGGAAGTGCCAACTGTGGGCTAAGTAAACAACAATTGTGATTGAGTTCCGTATTGCTATGGGGTGTCTTATTCATAGGGCTGGATAGGAATTTGCATATGCCAACAAAAACTGATGACAAATTGTGGAAAAAACTTGAGTAAATCAAAAGGAATCTTGATGAGCTCAAGTTCTTAAGTTGTTGCCGAAGGAAAAGTGAAAAGAAAAACTGGGAGAATGTTGGGAAAAACACGCTGAAAGATCATATCAATCTGCGAGATCTTAAGAGTTGAAAAAAGAAAGTAATTGTAAGATCTTGGCGATAAGAAAGAACTTGAGATTGGAACTTTAAAAATGTGATAAGGAAATTTAAATTATAAAACAACATTCATTGATCTTCAGTTTAAAGATATGCAATATCGTGAGATCTTGTGATCTGAAGTCAATCAAGCCTAATAAATCTAGTTTGAATAAAATAACTTGGTATATAGGAAAGTAAAAGGGATCTTAATGAGTTCTAACTGTTTCCTTTCGATTCCAATTGTGTTTCCTCAAAGTTATGATAATTTTATAATGTTTCCTTCAAAACGGAAGATCATCTAATTCTCTAGTTCCCAGTTCGGGCTGTTTCTGAGCTAATTGTGCGTTACCAGCTCGTATTACCATAAAACAGCAATAATTTTGGCGCAAGAAGTGTCAGAAGAAAAAGTGTCAAAATTAATTTACGAGTTTATTTGTTTAACCCTCTCGCCCCTTTTTCGGGCCCATAAAACACAATTTAGAACAGAAGAGAGAGAGAGAGTGAGAGAGAAACTTAAGAACCTACGGAATCACAGCACGACAACAATTTGCATTTGCATCGTGTCCATTTCCCATTTGCATTTCCCAGGAAAAACTACCCAAAAAAAAAAAAAAAAAAAACGAACTCGGAGTATAATTTACGAGCTGATTAGCCCATGAATATTTACAAGACGTGTCTATAAGGTCTAAGGGAAAAAGGCGCACAAAATACACAAAAATATTTATGCCAAGTAATCACGGTGCGTTGCAAAAGATCAGTCCGAAGAACTAAGGGATAAAAGATGGAAATGTAAATCATAACCGGGCACAAAAGGGTTGCGATTTGTGGAGGTACCTTGTGTATCTCTCTCGGGTATCTCTTAGGTATCTCTGCGCTTCTGCCTTACGTAATTATTCAAAAGTCTAAGAAAATTTTTAATGTGTAAATGATGCAGAGAGAAAATGCAAATGCGTTGGGAACTGAGACAGACAGGCAGACGGGATGGAGGGGGGGGGGGGTAGAGTGATGCGCAGATAGGACAAATGTGCTAGGATATTTTTCTGCTAAATCGAATACGTCCTTTGTGCGGATGCGCCTAATCCTTTTGACTTTGCTGGGGTGCGAATCGTAAAGAATGAGACAAATGTCACAACTCGCATATGTCAAGAGCAGATAAGGGGTCGGGAATGAAACTAAACGGACTAGGACATACCCTGTAGAGTGGGGGAAGTGTAATAAAAAAATGAATTTAGGTTTAACTTTGATTACATTGAATTTTTATGAAGATTTCAACTAGAAAGTTGGTAAAATAAAGATTGTTACTGCCCAAAGAGCTCGAATAATTATACTAACTAAACACTAACTGTAAATACTATTTATATACAAGCAATATCTACAACTTCAGCAACATAGGATCCTTTTTTTTAGCCCGAATACAAAGATAAACCGACTAACTCAACTTACTCAACCAAAACCGTAAAATTCAATTTCTTTTTCTTCGCTTTTCAAAACTTCAGCAATATACAATCCCTTATAGAGTTTCTTTACAGAGTATCTTAAGACAAACAAAGTGAAACACTAATGAATAACTTTGAATATCATTCTCTCTCTTTCTGCTCCCCTTTACTTACAGAGTGTGATCATGCTGATGTTTCGCGAGGAGAAGAGCCCCGAGGATGAGATCAAGGCCTGGCAATTCTGGCACAGCCGTCAGCATTCCGTGAAGCAAAGAATCTTGGATGCAGGTGCGTAACGAACTCCAGCCGGGCTCCAGTGAAGCCATTGTATAAGATTTCTAGCCGTAAATTCTAGATTTTTATTGGCCAGGGAGGCGGGGAACTGGGGGAAAGGAAGAGCCAACGCACAAGTTATGACATTGATAAACGCGCAATGCGTTCGGGTTTGTTTGATTGCAGATAATCGCATTGCCCGAAGAGTTCTCCCGCTCTCTTGCTCCCCCCTCTGCGCCTTACCTTTTGTTGCATCCTGTTGCGACGCTTGCGCCATGTGGCATAACTCATTAGGCACTTGTCACAGAAGTTTTCCTTAATTGTTAAACACAAACAAGACGAGACACGAGAAAATACACGATGCGAAGCAAGTTGAAAGAAAGAGTCAGATAAACGTTGGAGATCGAGTTAGATAGAGTGATATAATTCAATACAAGATGATCGAAGTGAAAACAGTTCTATATAATTGGAGAGAATACCTTTCAGAATAGGCATACAAATTACGATATTATCTATGACGCGTGTTGCATTAAATGTGATGCAATGGGAGAGTTGAGTAACAATATAATGCGAGAGAATGTAATCTGATAGAAATATAATATAAACTGATGATCTGAAAGCGTTAAATCTGTTGCAGTTTAAGGAAATACGATATATCGTGTGATAAAGTATGATGTGTTGCTCGTATTATAATACGATCAGGCATAAAAGAATTAATTATGAACAGACATAATGAAATAACAGAGATAAGCTCAATAAATAATAGAAACAATCGGAAACTAAACAATATGCATAATTTGACAAAACTTCAATAAACAATATGATAATGTGTCAAAACATACGTTCAAAATTATACGATATTGTATGATATGGAATGATTTCGATTAAGATTAGTTAAAATAATGGGAAATAATTGTATGAAAATTATCAAGATTTGATAATAATCAATATAATATTGCTAGTAATCAATATAACAGGAAATTCTAGTCAAAAAACAATACAAATATTTTTGAAAAAATCCTTTCTACTTTTAAAGAGACAGTAAATATATAATTCAATGGAGAATTCAATAAAAAACAATATAAAACATTCCAACAATTTCACAATAATACATTTAACAATACGATATAACATAAAATTCTGTTCAAATACTATATTTATACAATATTTTATACAGAATTCATTTGAACGATAATGGAGAGTATAGTATAAAATTGAACAATAAGAATACTTCGCCAAAATACGATAAAGACAAATTTAACGATCAGATACGATATTGTCTAATACAGAATTCGTTTCGATTGAAAAGAAACAAAATAATTAAGTGCAATTCAGTGCAATAAAATAGACTAATTTACGATATAATTACGATCTTCCCCGACACTCATTAAGTTTTTTCTCTCCCTCTCTATCTCTCTTTCCCTCCGCAGACACCAAGAACTCAGTGGGACTTGTTGGATGCATTGAGGAAGTGTCGCACAATGCCATCGCCGTCTATTGGAATCCGCTCGAAAGCTCTGCCAAGGTAAGTTCTACACACCCCTCTCCACTCTGTACCCCTTTCCCCCTTTACCACCCTGCCACTGTCGCAGCGGACTCCATTTTGTTTACGACGCGCCGCCTTAAAAACAACACAAACAAAGCGAGACGGCAAATAAATGACCCCACTGTACGTGCGAGAGTGTGCGAGTGTGTGTGCTGTACTGTATGTGTGTTTGTTATGTGTGTGTAAGTGTGTGTGTGTTTGTGTGCAAGAATTAATTTGTGATTTATTTTCAATTGCAAGTACAACGCAAATTATTCAACGCGCGTCGCCGCGTCGCTAGTCAGCTCCCTCTCTCTCTTCTGCTCTCTCCCTCTCTCTCCATCTCTGCCGCCTATTGCCGTCTCGCTCTTTGATTAGCTTTGCTTGTTGCTGTGGCTTTATTCAAAAGAATAATTTATGCATTTATTTATTTATGACACTTGGTTTTAATCACCTGCCTCGACAATTTTCGTCGTCTGTCTCCCTCTTCCTCTCTCCCTCTACCTCTACCTCTCTCTGTCTCTGTCTATGTGTGCGTGTGTGTGTGTGTGAGTGTGTTTTATGACCGAGCTGAGATTGCCACACTGCGTCGCCGACTTCTGTCTGAGCTCCCAGCGCGCGTTTAATTTAGCAATTATCAGCAATTTTAATCGCCTCAAATATTTGCAATTCTATCGAAGCGCCGTCGCATTACGTATACGCCTCAGTG
Source organism: Zaprionus indianus (assembly GCA_018904595.1). Classification (NCBI taxonomy): domain Eukaryota; kingdom Metazoa; phylum Arthropoda; class Insecta; order Diptera; family Drosophilidae; genus Zaprionus; species Zaprionus indianus. The sequence goes on along the minus strand of JAEIHA010000171.1, from coordinate 4,442,185 downwards.
CACCGCGCCGCACCTGATCCTCCGTTGACTGCGCAGTCGCCGTCGCAATTGCATTTGCCATGCAGATATATTTTGTTGAGGGGAGGGGGACCTATTCAAAGGCCCCGCCCCACGAAAAAACAAATTGGTATTGCAATGCAATCAAAAGTCAATGGGTGCAGACGGGTGTAGTCGACTAAAAGATACCCTCTAGATTGAATTGGGGAACTTAGGGGATTCAACTATGATTAATCTGTTATATTTTCACTTTTGACACGTCTGACTGAATCAACACAAGTGTATGATACCCTGTAGAAAGTTCAGTGATACTTTTAAGTAGTTTTTCACATCAAATTCTACCAATCCTCTACTCCTATGCAGCAGTTATATTCAGAGTATGTAGACTCACAAATACCCTGTAGCAACATTAACAAGCTTTAGACTCAGTATTCAAGACAAAACCATTACAAACTGTTGTAAATTTATAACCTTAAACTCCAATATACCCTGTAACATGTGTATATCGCAGTTCATTTAGTCTCTTGCACACTGTATGACAGTTTACCTGTTATAATTGACAAACTACAGACATAACTTTCAACTAAGCGATGCCATCGCTGTCCCCCTCCCTTGTCTTTAGAGGGTATGCAACTTGTATTTGTAATCTAATGGAAATTGCACTGATTTTTTCTTTAATTTCGAATTTCCAATTGATTTCTTTGTCAGTTGTTTTATTTTTCATGTTTTTATTTGTCAATTGCAAACTGCGTCGGCAAGTTCAGTGACTCCCCTCCGAATTGGCAGGCGGCTATTAAATTGGCCAACTGCCTATCGGGACAGTCTGTCTGCCTCGCTGTCCCCTCACCTCCCTCTAAGTCTGTCTGCCTGTCTGTCTCTGGCGCTGCATTTCGATACGCGCTTTTTATTTACAAATTGTTTACGCGCTGAGATGTTAATCCAAAACGAAGAAAGACTACAACAACAACAACCACAACCGAAACAGCAGCAACAACAACTAACTGCAATCGCAGCAGACGCAGATGCAGACGCAGGCGAGAGAGAGTCGCCTTAGTCGCCGCATAATGTCGATTTCGTTTTATGCCGTTAGGCAGTGTCCGAACTGCCTCCCTCTCTCTGTCTCTCTCTCTCCCCCACCGCACTACAGCAGCGCAGCAATGCATTGCCTTTCCCAGTGACAGCAGCCGAAGTCGCAGCCGAAGCAGCAAAAAAAAAAATAACTTTCGTACGCACTGACACGCAGGTGCTGCCAGCCAAAGCCGAAGTCGCAGCTCTCTCCCCGCGCACTCTTTGCTGCGGCCCACTCGTCGTGCTCAGACCCGCGCTCTCTTCGCCTAGCTCCGCTTTGTGCATTGCTCCTCACTCCTTACTGTGTTCGGCCCCGCTCTCTTTCCCGAGCTCCACTCTATTCGTTACTCCTCACTCCTCACTGCGTGCTCCTCACTCCTCACTGTGTGCTCCTCACTCCTCAATGCGTGCTGCTCCTTACTCCTCAGTGCGTGCTGCGCTGCCCCGCTCTGTGCATCCCTCTCGCACTTCTTTCGTTCGCCTGTGCAACTGTAGCTGTATCTCCTCTTATATGGTACGCGCCCGCTAATTATTCACATTAAATACTGCTCCACAGCGACGACTGCCGATGCTGCTGCGTCTGCGCCAACGTCGACTGCGACAGCGACTGCATTGCACTTTTACCATTAAGATTGTTTCCTTTGGCATTTTTGCGCGCTGATGGATTTTCTACTCTTTTTATTTTGTATTTTTTTTTTCATTTCATTTTGCGCTGTTTGTCTTTGGCTCGTCGCATCTGGCTTGGACATGCTTAAAATGCCTTTAAACACACACGCACACACACACAAACACACGCACTCGGGGCTGCGCAACTGAATCGAAGTCGCAACTAAATAAGAAAGAAAGAAAAAATGAATTGGATGCGTTGCAAAGTCAACTGAGGCTGCAGACAGTGCCCCTCTCCCCTCTCTTTCTCCCCTCTCTGTCTGCCCATTTCGGCCTGGTCCTCTGTGTATTGCCTTGTTATTTTGTCTCCAACTTCAGCTGCGATTGGCATTGCCATTGCCATATCCCGCCTTTGTTGTGCCTGTGTGTGTGTGTGTGCATGTGTGTGTGTTGGAATTTTTTAAACTGTCGTGGGCATAAAGAGGACATCGACTTAATAGAGAGAAAACAATTGCTTCTAATAACAGTTGCAGGCGATTTTTTGTTTTGTCTGTTTGTGCGCGTTTTATGCGCGTTTTGTGCGCGTTTTTTCAATTGTGCTCCTGCTTTAATTTCTTTTTTATTTTCGCTATTTATCATTTATTGCTCGCTCTCCTTAATTGTTTACATTTGCTTTTAATTATCGCACTTGTTGCATCTGTCTCTTTCACTTACTCCCTCTCTCTTTCTGTTTCTCTTTCACAGATCAACATCGCCGTACAGTGCCTCAGCACGGACTTCAGCAGTCAGAAGGGTGTCAAGGTGAGTTTTGAACCCAGAGGGGTTTACCTATTGACTATATAGTACTTGTACTAGTCGCGTTTATGGGGTGCAGATTATAGTAATATACTTTAATTGCTTCTGAGTCAAGTTTACTTTGAGAAACATAACATAAAGAACGGTTATTATATAGTTATAATATAAGCCATTAGCTTTATCAGCTTTATTTGGTTCTATAAAAACATATTTAGCTGAAAAATATCTTTTTATCTTTAATATGGAATATAAAAATGGCTTATACGAGTATTGTATATAACTTTAAGGTGTCTATATTATAGAGCTTAATGTATACTTAGGTTGATCTTTTTTAAAATAACATGATATTATCAGGTAATAGGTGTTTAATGGGAATTACATATCTCAATATAGATGTATCTCTTAATCTTTCTTATATATTATTCCATATTCTGCATTTTTTAAAGAAATTAAAGAAAAACCTTAAAAAAAACTCAACATATCATAAAAAGAAGTTTGCTAAATAGATATATAACTTAAAGGAATAATTACTTAGTACCTTAATGCCTTGAAAATTAAAAGTACCAAGAAGACCTTTATCAAAACTCAGTTCTCAATGACATTCTCATCTTTAATATAGTTTTTCAAAGTTTTCCAACTTTTTAATTGCACATAAAGTATGAATTTTATTTATATACTTTAAATATCAAATTCTGTCTTAGCATATTTAACATTTCACATTATAAAGGTGCTCTAAAATTTAGTAGAGCTTTTAGCGGGCTCCTCTCCTCAGACGTTAGCCATAAAACTAGCCAGCTAAAAGGAGAGCAATCTTTGCGTGAATGAAATCGCTGAGTTCCATTTCCGAGGAACCCTTTCAATCTCAGCGAAAAACATAATGAAAAGGCCTGGCCAAGAGGAGTTTCATAATCTAAATGGAAAGCGAAATAAAATTAGCAGAAAACCGAGAGCAAAACAAGCAAATAGAATCTGGAACTGGGGGCAACTCTAGGCAGCTACTCTGGGGATGGGCCTAATCACAGGGCATAAAACTAAAAACCTTCATCAGCACAGGCAAGGAGGGGAAGGTAGGGGAACAGGGAAAGGGGCGTAACTGCGGGGCCTCTTGCCGTGTTACACACTTAATCACATAGTCATGATACCCGCCGTGGCTGTAGCAAGGCCAAGATCATAAAAAGAAAAAGGGGGCAAGTCGCAGATGCAGTTGCAGTTGCAGTTGAAGATGGAGATGGAGTCGGAGATGGAGTTGGGGATTGGCCGCGGGGCGATTGTCATTCGCATCCTACGTAGGCAGCGTGGCAGGTAGATGCGGCAGGTTGAAGCAGTTACAGGTTGTTCTCCAACTTGTTGTTGTTGTTGCAAGTTGCAAGTTGTTCGCAATGCGTACCATTAAGTTGATATTTCATTGACAGAAACACAGCAAAAGCAAAGCAAATGAAGGGGTAAGGTAAGGAACGAAGGGTAGGTAAAGAGGAAAGTGGAATAGAGGCAGGCAGAAGGGGCAGCTAAAGTGACAGTGAAGCCTGACTAAGTCTCCAGCCTCGCTGCAGTTATGCATTATATTATTACTATACACACACACAAATACATATACACCATACTACATATGTTCTCTTGCTGTCTCTTTCACACACACAGGGGCTACCGCTGCATGTACAGATCGATACGTTCGAGGATCCGCGCGATGCGACGGTCTTCCATCGCGGCTACTGTCAGATAAAGGTCTTCTGCGATAAGGTAAGTGATTTCAATTTCGCAACGTGCAACGGGCAACGTGTGTGCAACGCTTGCAACGCGGCTAGCTACCACATACAAGCCAAGCGAGGCACACATAATTACGCACAACATACACACGCCACGTGCAACAGGTTGAATGAGGCACAGGGCAAGTTGCACAGGCTGCGGTGTGCTAACTAAAAGCCACTGCCGACGTGACTGCCTGGCAGCGACGCCAACTGCGCTGTCGACTGCGGCCGAGGGTCGACACTTGTCGCTGCCTCCGTTGCTTTTATCGAATTGAGGGCAAGCTCTGAGCCCTGCTGCAACAAGTTGTGTCCCCTGCTCAGGTGGAAAGTAAATGCGGCATTCGCTCTCCCTTGTGGCACTGATTCCCGTCCACCTTCCCTCCATCTCCCTTCTCTCTTCCTCTTGCCTTCCCCATCTCTCTCTCTGTCTCCACAATCCTTTTGCCTTGTACGTTGCCCTTGTTTCGCGGCAACGTTTCGCCTTGATTTCAGCTCCTCCTGCTCCTGCTTCTCCATCTTTTGCCCCTTCTTCCTCTCCTCCTTTACCTGCGCCTTCTCCTGTGCCTTGTCCGTTCGAACCCTTCACTTTTTTGTACGCCTGATGTGCTTTATTAATAAATCATTTCGTGGATTTCCAATTTAATTTTCTCATATCATTACACACGCTCCTCAGTCTCGCTCTCCCTCTCCCCTCTCTATCCCCCTCTCTTTCTATCTTTGTCTTTCTTTTATTGTATGCACTCTCGCCCGATACATGTATATCGATATCATGCCGTATGTTTATCGTTAAATGTATCAATTAAATTTCGCGTACCAGCTTATTTGGTACCTTCTCCCCTCGCTCCTCCTCCCTCTCCATCCTGCCCATTTCTCTCAGTGATTTCTCTCTCCCTGCCAATTGCCACCTCTTTCTCGCGTTTTTTTTCCCTCTTATTCGCATTCGAAAACGTTTAAAATGCGCTTTCAGCGTAATTTCGCACAAATCAGAAGCTGCGTTTCCATTTGATTACGATCTTTCTCGATATTGATATAGGGTATAAGTGGCAGGGAGGAGTTTCCGTGAAGCAGGCAGACAAAGAAAGAGGAAGAGAGGGGAAGAGAGCCAGAGAGAACGCCTTGAAGCAACACCCATCTCTAATTAATATCATGCGTATACTTTTTAGCACAGAGAAACCAAGAAATTGCATTAAATTATCATATGAAACTTCATATTTTTCGATTTATAACTAACATTTTTCAACTTGCACAGAAAAAGACTGACAGATGGTGTACAGTATTATGTATATACTAAACTTCACAATTGTAGCTACTCTATAGACAGAGAATAGAACAAAATATCGTTTACCTTTCTTGACAATGCACATTTGTCCATTATTTTGTAAGGATCTGACATAAGAAGTTTAGCTTTATGTATATACCAAATTTCATAGCTGTAACTTCACTAGTTCCTGAGTTTCTTGAGACTGTTTTATGATATCAACAGATTTCTTAACTAAACTGATCGAATAAAACATGCATCAGTTGCATATAAACTAAGAGAGAGTGACTTGATTAGCTTATATAGTCAACTTCATCATGCATCGTAAAAATACCAGAAATACTAAGCTTCTGTTCAAAAACTACCAAGAACACTTGCATATTTAGCCATTTTAGCTAACTGTAAAACGCGGCGGGAGAAAGTTTATTGCTATAGGATCCACGCAATGGGAATTTATGGAAATACAGTAAAAATAAAAAGCTGAAAAAAAGGCTAAAAATAAAAACGAAAAATTGCCATATCGAAAATTGCGCTTAGTAATCGATGTGTTGCTGCCTATCGCAGCGCCAAATGTGCTCACAGCTCTCTTAAGAGGCTCCTCCCCTGCCTCCGTGTTCCTCCCCTCTCTCCTACCTTCCCTCTTTCAAGCAGATGCAGGCGAAGAAGAAGAAGAAGCTGAGCAGAAGAAGGCGGCGAGCGTTGACCGCATTGGCGGCTGATTCGAGTCGCCGCTGTCTGCGCAACTTTGGCGATATTTTTGCCAAGATAAAATAAAAGTATGTAATAAAATACAGTTATTTACATGCAGCTCCTCATGCACACACACACACACAAAGAGAGAGAGCGAGAGGTAGACAGAGACAGACGGAGATGATGTACAGCGTATCTGCTCTAGGCTAAATTTGTAGTTGTGATAAGCGTGGCGAGTGCATTGCACGAATGGCAGCGGGAGAGGCGCAGGGGAGGGGCAGCTTTTATGCACATGCACTGAGAGAAAAGGTAGGTAGAAAAGAATATAGACTGTTTGTGCTTAACAAAATGAGCATAATGAGCGATAAAGGGTAAAAATAACTTTAAATTCTAGAGAAAATGTTTAAACTGACGTTGTAATTGTAAAGAAATTATTCAAAAATTTAAAAAGTTATTTTGAAGTAGTATAAAATCGTAAAGGAAACAAGAATGATGCCAAAGAATGTAAAACAAGTCAGAAAATAATATAAAAATATACATAAAACAGTTTAAAACATAGGAATTCAAAAAGAGTTTGCATCAATAGTCTTTAAAATGTAGAAAAGCAATTAAATGTTTTTATCCAAGGAAAAATTCGATAAAAACTTAAACAAACTCCTTTTATAAGCAGAAAAAGCTTAAACATCGTCTGATATTTCCCACCAAAGCATAAAATACTAAGCAAAGTAACATAATGTTGCACTGCTTTATTACTTCAACAACTATTTCGCTCAGTGCACTCGATCTGGCAGTCGACATCCTTGCATAACTCGGGCACAGCCGAAGCTCATAAAAAATGGCTGTCAGAGCAAAAGCAACAACAGCAGCAGCTACAAAAACAACAAGAAGATTGCCGATGCCATCAGTCAAAGGGGCTGGGAGGGGAGTGGCAAGTTGGGGCAGGAGGGTAGGGGGGATATATCACTTCCTGCGCCTCAATTGCTGATTTTTAATTACAAATGCAAAGTGCACAAGCCGCAGCTGAAGCTGAGGCTGGAGGAGAATCTGTTTACACGCAAACTGGCAATCACTCTGCCACTGTATGTGTGTGCCACTATGTGTGTGTGTGCTTGTGGCATTGTGTGTGTGTGTGTGTGTTTGCCGCTCACTCACAGGCAATCAAGCAGCAGAGCTCGCCAGCTCAGCTAGGCAGCTGCTCAGGTGGGCAATTGACCAGCTCCCTCTGCCACTGCCACTGCCTTTGTCTCTGCCACAACAGCAGCCTCGCAATGCCTTGTTGCATGGTTTGAGGCGCCGCCGCCGCCGACGCCGCCGCCGTGGCGCATTATTTATGATGTATGCAAGTTTATGCAGCATCTGCTAACTATTTTATAATCATTTTGCGGCAAATGTCTCTGTCTGCAATATCGCTCTCTCTCTCTCTCTCTCTCGTTGCCACACTGCCTGCCTGCCTCAGCTCAACCCATCTCTGTCTCTCTCCCTCTCTCTGTCTCTGCCTGCCTCCCTCACTGTCTGCTCAGAGAGTCAGAAGAGCTCCCTGTCTCTACTCCTCCCTCTCTCTCTGCCTACTTCACTCGGTCTTCTTCCCTCCCTCTCTCTCCCTCTCTCTCTCTCCCTGTCTCTCTCTCTATCTTTCTCTCTGCCCTCTTCATTGTCTCTACCTCTCTCTGTGTCTGCCCCATAACTCTCTCTCTCTCTGCCTCTCCCTCTGCCTCTCCCTCTCTCCACTCAGTCTTCCCCTTGCCACTCTCTCACTTGCTCTCACTCTCTGTCTGCATCTCTATTGCCATCTCTGTCTCATTTTGGGCTCCTGACCCTAACGGTGCCTATGGTGCACAGCCTGGTGTGCGCCAAGTGGCAAGTGGCAACGGCGTTGGTGGCAGCAAACTTGTTTCTTGAGTCGCCTCGTCTCCTCGCGAGTGCTGTCTGTGCCACAGGCTGTGGCAGGCTTACACGAATTTAATTAATAAAACAACCAGAGACAGAGAAGAGGAGAGACAGAGGGAGAGAGAGACAGACGGGGAGAGAGGGAGAGGCAGCAAAAGACACTGCAACTGCATCCCATGAATTTTGATTGATTGCTAATTACACAGACAGAGACGGAGACGGACAGTGGGACAGACAGCGGCAGCTGGCGCTGCTTGCGCAAGTGCCGAAAAAAGCCAAATTAAAAGCTGAAAACTGTTAGCTAAGCAAGCTATTAAACATCTCTTTCCCCTCCCCCGCCCCCTCTTTGCCCCCTACAGGGTGCGGAACGCAAGACGCGCGATGAGGAGCGACGTGCGGCCAAGCGCAAGATGACCGCCACGGGACGCAAGAAGCTGGACGAGCTCTATCATCCAGTAACAGATCGCTCCGAGTTCTATGGCATGCAGGATCTGCAGAAGCCTCCAGTGCTCTTCTCGCCTGCCGAGGACATGGAGAAGGTAAGTCAGAAGAAACATAATTTGAACTCTCAATTAACAACCTCTCTCTCTCTCTACGTTTGCAGAGCTTCTATGGCCATGAGACTGACTCGCCGGAGCTGAAGGGTGCCTCGCCCTTCCTGCTGCACGGCCAGAAAGTGGCCACGCCCACGCTCAAGTTTCACAATCATTTTCCGCCCGACATGCAGACGTGAGTAAAAATCGTAGCCCAGATCGATAGCGCCCTCTACCCCTACCCTGAGCACTACTAAACATATCTCTCTCTCTCTTCCTCTCCCTTTCTCTCCTTATCTCTTGCTATTCCCCCCTCTAGTGACAAGAAGGATCACATATTGGATCAGAGTATTCTAAGCAGCACGCCCATGTCCGACTTTGGGCCACCGATGAAGCGCGGCCGCATGACGCCGCCCACCACGGAGCGTGTCATGCTCTATGTGCGGCAGGAGAACGAGGAGGTCTACACGCCCCTTCATGTGGTGCCGCCCACCACAATTGGCCTGCTAAATGCGGTAAGTGATAAAGAGCAAAAAGAAAAAGAAAGCAAAAGAAGAAGAAAACTTTTCAAGAAGTTGAAGAAAAACGAAGAAAGAAGAAGAATTCGAAGAAGATTTGAGTGTAAATCTGTTCCTAGCATGTACCCTATCCAAAAAACCGTAATATCCTCAAACAACTCACTCTAAAAAACTCTAATAACGTCTGTAATTTTGTTCATTTTGGTTCAATTGGTATAAAAAACTACGCAAAACTAAATAATACCTAAAAAAAATACTGAAAATATTGAAACTTAACTGAAAACTCGCTCCAAAATGTTCAAATCGCTGGCAAAAACAAGAAATGCGGCGAAACTGACCAAAGTTAATGCATATACTAAAGCATTTAAACCATATCTATCATAAACTCTAAAAAAATACCTAAAAATACCAAAAAAAAGCGAAATAATCCGAATCCGTATACCAAAATTGGAGCAACGTAAATGTAGTTGAAACTAAACCCATAAAATGTCTCTAAACTCATCCAGTTGACAAGCTCTCATCCAATACAAAAGCATATAAATAACTACGATGCATACGATATATAACGTATATGATCATTTCTACACTAAACACGAAACAAAATAGCATGAAGAAAATAGAAGGAATTGCAAAAAAGAAAAGAACGAGAAATGAACAAAATCACAAACAGAACACACAGTAAAAAAGGAAGATAAAGTGAAAGTAAAAGAGAAAGAGTTATAAAAGAAATATTATAGTTTTTGCTAGCTAGTTTCCGATACACGATAACACGATACAGACAAGACAAAACATCATGTTTCTCTCGTTTCTCAATTGCAGATTGAAAACAAATACAAAATCTCAACAACGAGCATAAATAACATATATCGCACAAATAAGAAGGGGTAAGTAAGGCAGTCTATATACACCTACACACACACACATATACTCTATACACTATACACACACTCGCACACACACGATCAGCTGCACCACGCATCATCAATATCTCTTCACACGAATCTCATCCCTAACTAACTAACGCTTAGCCCGGGGGCAAAGGTTGATCTAACTCTGCCGTGTATACCCCCCTCGATATATATCTACTATATATACTATATATATACTGAACTATCTATTCTTTGAACTGCATAACTAATGAGTGTATCTCTTGCAGGATTACGGCGAAAATTGATGATGATATGATATCGTTCTATTGCAACGAGGACATCTTCCTGCTGGAGGTGCAACAAATCGAGGACGACCTGTACGATGTGACGCTCACAGAGCTGCCCAATCAGTAGTGCACACAGACAAACACACACACACACAACAGAACAACACACACACAAATGTGGACACAATTTTGCTAACAAAAAGTTGTTTCAATAAGCCATTTTCCAGTAGAAACTAAGCTAGATCTAAGCTATCGATATATCTATGTATATCGATAATTATTATACTTGTATATGTGCGTAGAATCCCCAAAAGGATTCTTGAGATGAGCATGATTTGTTTTTGTTTAGCTACTTTAGTAACAATGAGATTACATAAAAAAATATGAAAAGAAAAGAATAAATTCTTCTTATCACAGATCAATCAATTAATTCTCGCTATGTTAATATTGCTAATGCTCTCTAATTAAGTGAAATTATCGAATACAGAATACACATACAAATCGTATATATATATATCTAGGATATAGCTACCGTATATACCACATACCATATACTACATAACGAACAAGAATAGAGTGCAAAATGTCTGTCCAGTAAAACATAAGTTCGCTTCACGCTATCAAGATGAATCTATGCTAGACCTTAGGTCGCGCCCCCGACCCCGCCTTCCCTTGCAGGCACCCCTTATACTAATTGAAATTATTCCACTAAATTGTACTCTTAATTTAAGGCATTTTTTATTGTTGAATATACTTAAAATTGTAATATTATTTACAAGAAAAAAAAACACAAAACTTTCCCAATTTGTTTCGTTCTATATATCGTCCCCAATGACCTCGTTAATTGTGGCTATAATGTTAAAAATAAACCCCGAAAATGAACAAAAAAAACAATATACAGAATTAGGATCTCTGCCGATAGAAAAAAAGAAAGAAAAGAAATCGAACAAATCGACGAAGAAAGAAAGAGAGAATGAGAACAAGGATCGAGAGTTAGATCGATCCTTGGCGTAATTATCTTTTACATTCATAAGTCGCTCTGCAATAAAACATGTTGATACAAAACCTAATTAAGTTCAAGTTAAGGCAAAACAAAACAAAACAACAAAAAACAAACAAAAAAACAAAACAAAAACAATTGTGTGCATTTGTTGTTAAACAAGAAAGATCAACGGATTCGGTTGATTCAAAACAAAAAGAAAAGAAAAAAAGAATGAGAAAAGAAGAAAGAAGAAGAAAACTTACAATCGAGACAAGAAATCTGAACAAGAGAACAAGAACAAGAACAATACAATATTATATATCGCATACACAACATATATATCGTATATATCATGCATAATACAAATACAAAACAATAATTTGATTCTTATTGTGCGTTTACAATCTTTGTTTGCCATAATTAACAGCTTACTTAATTTAATTAACAATTACAATTGTTTGTTTAATTTACAAAATAAGAAGAAGAAGTAGAAGAAGAGAGGAAGAAGAAGAAGAGGTAGAGGTAGAAGAAGAGCAGGAAAATCAGGCAGGTGAGCTTTGCTTTTCCCTCCCCCCGACAACGAATACTCCGCATCGATTGCTACAATTCTTGAACTCTCCCATGTTCAATGCTCAATATATCATAATATATATAAATATAAATATATTATCTAATGTAATTTGTTTATTATTTTTAGCACACACACACATACACACACAAACAGAAACAGTCCCCCTCTATAAGTATGCTATATACCCTATCCTAAGCAACATTTCTTTTCAATCTTATCATCTTTCCGGTGTTGTACATCACAATTTGTTTTTAGTTATAGTCTAAATCAGCTCGAATATACAGATATATACATATATATATATACAAACACAAACAGACATAATATATAATCTATTGTAATTGAAAGGAACAACAAAAGATGAGAGAATCGAATGAATCTTGCCGAAATGTTATAAATCTTTACGTTTAGTTGTAGTCCATAAGTTTTATGCTCTTTCTATATAATATATATATACATGCATATATAGTATATATATATATATACATATATTTAATGAAAAAAAGCCAATAATTTATTTTTTGTTACCTGTTGGAAACGATTCCGCGAAAATAGTAAAAGTTAACTCACAACAACAAAATGAGAAAACTCATCGAACATACTCGATATATACACGTACATCGTATGTATGCATGTAACTTGAGAAATTTTCTAAAACAAATTGTACAATATTATATCATAATGAATACACAAAATTTAAATAAAGAAACAAAAAGTAAATTTGCTCCACTGTGTTTTCCTTGCACAACATGTTGTACAGTACAATCAAGTTCGAAGCGACATCAAACACGGCCAGCTACCCTTGGTTTAACATCAAACTGTTAACGTAATGTTAACAGCGACCTCTGTTAGCGAAGCAATGCAGTCGCCTTTTGGGAGAAAGCAGCGCGCTCGCGCAACAGGGCCGCCCACATGCTCGACCGCGCGACCTGCTCAGCCCGTCTCAGTGTTGCCATGACAACCCACTGCACTAGGCGAGCTCTCTTTGCTCTGCCGCTCTCTCTCTCTCTCTCTCTGTCTCGAACATGTTGTGAGGCGGCAACGGTGTTGTCTGTTTTTCTGCTTTTCGTCGTTTTCAGTATTAAGTTTTCTTTTTGGCTGCACTGTTTGGCTGCTGTTGTAACGGGGCCAGCCAGACATTTTGTGTTTGTTCCGTTTGTTTTTGTTTTACAGTTCTACAGTTAATTAGTTGTAGTTTATCCGCAGACACGTAAGAAAATACGCAAATATTTTAGCACTTAGCCACGGTGCTAGGTAAACACAGTTGTTGTGCCCAGGCCTGATTTCTGTGACAGTTATGCGTGCGAGTGTGTGTGCGAGTGAGTGAGATAAGACATTCCCGGTGATCTCTAATGTCAGCCCAGATGACTGAAGTCTGATAATGAGCGCGACTCATGCATAAACACTCTATAGCGAAAAGAAGCCGCATGAATAACCCAACTTGGTATATTTCCACATCTCTCATCTCTCAGTTCTCTTCGCTGCGTCTTTTGCGCCGGTTGTGTCTGCCTGAAGTAGCTGCGCTCTTCCAATTGAAGTGCCTCTCTGTGTGTGTGTGTGTGTGTCTACCTCCCTCTCTCCCACTCTGCAGTGCAGTTCCATTGGAATTTGGAATGCCTTAGAAAGCGACAACATTAGCTGCATACGCAACGCAACGCAACGCAAATACCGTTACCCACAAAGGTCTTTCTCGCTCGTATCGATCCATCATTAGTCGGTGCCAAAGCGATTGTCAGCTAATTGACAGTATTTTCTACAATTGGCAAATACCAAACGACAAGACAGTTAGAAAGGATTCACGTCGGGGCAGGTAAGCATTGCATTCTCTTCTCTTCTTGTTCAATCGGTTGCACCTGCTGCTGTTGCTGTTAACACTTTCATTACGTATACCCTCGACTTATAAGTAATTCCTAATGGGGTACTATGTATTAGCTCATGCATTATGCGGGCTCAGGTGTGCAACTACTTTATGGAGGTTAATAAGGTAGAATAACAATTTTACATTCATTTCTGGTTCTTCAAAAGTTCATTTACAGTTAATGTTGGCAACATTTACTATACGATTTTCTTACCAAAAAATATTCTATAGAAGAAAATGATTTACAAGGTGCTCTTTATTATTCTAATATTTTATAAGTGAGTGTTAAAAACTTCGATAAAATCGTTTTAAGTTTATTTACATTTAGGAATTTCTTTTTGGAGAGCTTATTTCAGAAAAGTTCTTTTATAAAGTTTTCCCTGTAGATTTAATATTTTATGAGTAAATATTACAAATTATTATTTAAAGTTAATCATTCTAAAACTTGCATTTCTCTATGAGCTTAAATTACAATATTAAATTAATTTCCTGATTTCTAAAATTAATTTACTAATTCAAATTAGTCCTAATAAGTTCTCTTTGAAATGTTTCTTATTGTTAATGCAGCAAACGTGTTTTATAAAGTTCCTTCTACAGAATGTCTGCTAGTTGATCTCCCTAGAGAGACTAAACTTTATATTTGTTTTGTGTGGCTTTCCAATATGTTGGTATTTTTAATTTTCCGCCAATTACCGCCAATTGAAAGGGCGCGCGACAGCTGCATAGCAAATAAATAAAATTGTGTCTGGTTCGGAACAGTTCGGAACTGTTTTCCAGATCGCGTTGACATTTGCATTGTCGATGAACGTGTTTCATCTGCACGCGACCGTTGATTAATGCACAATATTGTTGTTATTGTTGTCGTTATTGTTGTTATTATTGTTGATTTTCCAGGTATTGTACTCATCGTATGCGTAATAACTATTATTTCACCAATGTCAGGGTTCCCCTGTATCCCATCTCGTGTGACATATCACATTGGGCTTTCATAACCCTTGTGTGAATCGGAGAGGGAGACTGCAACAATTTAGTTTTATTTGACAATTAGTGGGTGCATTAATTGCTAATCTCAGTAATTCAAGCGATTGTGTTTATTGCGCACGTAAAACTAAAATTCTTATGGCGAAGCTTTATCATTTATCATTCATACATTTCTAATTACCGCTATCCAACGTAACGTACAAGTATCTATAGTAACTACTCCATCAGACAAAGTTCAAGTCATGCTAGGCTCTACACTGGCAGAAAATCTTCATGTTGGGGTTTTGATAAGTTAATACAGTTCTTAACTTATTCCAAATTCATAGAACTTTTCTGCTTTTTAGAATAACCTACTCGTATTTATATATAATTCTTTAAGCTATTCTCTATGATCTTGATAGGTTCCTATAGATCTGATATCATGAAGATCTTGTAGAAGTCTTTAAGATTTTAAGTTGATCTTTTAACTTCCTATGTTATTTCTTACTTCCTTCCTCTTTTCCACTTGGAAATATCTCTTACATAATCCAATTCTTTTCATAAATATACATAAATTTCATAGTGTACTTTCATTTCTCACTCTTTACACTTGGTATTTCCAGTCGGAACTTCGCACTTCAAACTCAATTTGAGTATGAATCGCCAATAAGTTGATTAGTTGGCTTCGCTCTATGCACAATCAGGTATTTCCCCACCCCCTGTGATTGCTAGTAATCGACCTTTGTAGCCATCTTCCGAGTAACTATTCTCAGTTCCCATCATACTCACAGTAGTATTCGCAATCGTAGTAGCAGTCACGGTCACGGTCTGTTTGTGCAACTTGGGTCTGATTTATGCGAGTTTCGATTGTTCACGCCCCCAAAGATTACTCAATACGAATTGGCAGTGAGAAATTAAATGAAATGAAATTAACTCAACGTGATTATGGCACCTGATTCGAGTACGGAATTAAAGATCGCAGTTCATTAATGAGTGGAGAGACAAAGATTAAATCATTTTGGGTGCAGCATCAGATCGGACATATGATAATATTTATGATCGCACACACATAATTTGGTAGACATTGTGTAAATTGGCTTTTTCTTTTATCTTGGCACACATTTCCACAAATGTAATCAATATGAAGGCGTCTGGAAGTCTGTGCTGCTTGCAACATCATTTGACTGAACTGTTAACAAAACCTTTAAACAACGTTACGTATCGTTTGGTTTGGTTCCGTTTGTTGATCTTGTTTTCGTTTTCGATTTCTTTGTTCGAAAATTTGTTGATTTTTCCCCGCTCTCTGTCTCCCTCTCACTTTCGGTGTCTATCTATCCCTCCCTCTCTTGTTGTTAGCAATGACAATATCAATTTACGCTCGGAAAGATGATTAGCTAGAACGTGCCTCGAGAGGAAGCATTCGCAACGCGGCTTTAAGTTGAACTTGCATTCCCCAATGAGTTTGGTATGTGGCGGGGTATGCTAAATTTAGCGAAACTTTTTTTTCATTGATTTAAATAATAATATTTATAACATATTATAAATTAAAGGTATCGGAATTATTCCGATTGCCTCATAAAGTTTATCTATTTCACTGCCCCGCACTGTGTCACCCGTTAGTTCCACCTTCCCTTCCTGTTTACAGGGTATAACCAGTGTCACTCACCTTGCGCACTGCACTTTAAGCTCGCTTTGGCTGCTATCAAAGCTCACGATCAGCTGTGCGAGCCAGAAAGCTTTTGCTAGAAAGCTGTACGCGCACAGTGTGTGGAACACGTTTTGTGTGTGGAATTTCGCGAATGTGGAACTCTTCCGCATGCACTTGCAATACAAACACAATCCACATATCAAAGGATTACATTGTGAACAAACTTAAGTTGTATATTTAAAGTGGGAAGGGGCTTGATCTTATCTCGCTCGTGTTGCACTCTCAGTAACAGTTAATTAGCAACTTTAATGTGTATTTAAAAAGCATAAAATAGGGCGAAATGCAGTAAAATTGTCATAAAAAAGAGACGTGCACAAAATGCAAATAATCGTAAATAAAGACGAGTTCTGTCTGCCCCCTTCCACAAGGCACACTCGTGGGCAACGCAGTAATAAAGAAGAGGGGGCGAAGAAAGAGACAAGTGGAGGGGAAGTCAACGAAGTTAACCGCAAAAGCAAAATTGTTGTGCTTTTAATCAAAAGTTTTATAGATTGGCGTCGTTCAATGCGCGCTAAGTAATTTAAATTGAAGAGAGAGCTCTCTGCACTCCTCACACTCACTCTCTCCTACTTTGGGTTACGCTCTCACTTAACAGCACAACACACATCTCACTCCACTACCTCACACACACACTTCTCTCTTCCACACACACTCCACTGTCTTAACACACACTCCACACTGTCTCACACTCACTCTGCACTTACACGCAGACTAAGAGATCACACGCACTCCACTCATACATGCATCCTCACTCTCACATAGTACACTCTCCCAGCACACTCCACTCGCACACGCACTTCCCACTCATTTGTACTCAAGTGCGCGCGTCGATTCTACTCACTTACACGCGTTCGTTTGTGTGCGCACTCTCGCTCTCTCTCTCTCTCTCTCTGCGTCGAGCTTTAACTGCGGCTTCGCGTGCCTGCAGTTGGGCACAGTTATTTTTTTTTTTTTGCTTGCTGCTTGCTCGTTCGCCTTCTCTGATTTCAGTTTCAGTTTTGAAGATCGCTTTGCGTTGTACGCTTCGTTAGCGCAGCGCACACAGCCTGATAAAAGAGACAAAGAGACAGAGACAGCAACGAGACGAGAGTCTATAATTAATTTGTGTACTTAATGCATAAATAAATAATAATAAATGATTATATAAATAAAGCAGAGCGCGTACAGACAGTGTTGCCACTTCAACGTTCGAACTTCAACTTCAGCTTCAACTTCAGTGCTCGATTGTCAATCAATCGGTCAATCGGCAAACGCCTATCGGCAATCGTCAATCGTCAATATCAATGTCAAGCGCTGCTGGCGGCCATTATTGAATCCGGGGTCAGAAGTGCGCGGCGACTGATTAAAAAAGCGCAAAAAGTACAAAAAAAAAAACACAAAAACAGTAAAATAAAAACAACAACAAAGTAAAGTAACTGAAAAGCGACTAAATAAAGCTGCAAAAACGGCGCGAAACACGTTTGTGATATTAAACTGAAAACCGAAAACAAGTAAAGCAAAAACAACAAAAAAAACCAAAAATAACAAGTAAAGCAAACGCAAAACAGCGACGCACAAATCAAATAACAAAATAGCTGAAATTATTGCCAGAAATTAGAAGCAGACAAACAACGGAACAAAACAAACAAACAACAACAGGTTAGAAACTGTCAGGGACAGCTCACCTCAGTTCCCCCAACTCACCTCAACTCACCTCTCGGCCTAGACTCTACTAGACCAGACCAGATCAGCTCTCGAGCGCACTCAGCTGATCTCGGAAGCGTGTCGCAAGCCAAATATGAGCAATAGCCGCCACCAGGCAGCGTAATCCGAGTAGCCGTGACTTCTATCTATCTCCCTCTCACACAACCAATCTCTCTTCCCCCCCACCATGGAACGCTCGCAGAGCTGCAGCAATTTCGAGGCCGGTCGCGTTGCGCAACTGCAACTGGATGGAGGCGATGCCGCGCAGGAGGTGGCAACGCCGCTGCCCAAACCTCATGCCGGCAGCAGTGATAACTTGTCAAGCAGCTGCCACGCCCACTTTGCGCCCAACAAGCCACTGCGCAGCAAACGTAGCCGCAAGCGGCAACTGCAGCGTCAGAAATCGTTGTTGCTGGACGATGATGCCGATGCGGATGAGGCGTTGGCCAAGGAAAGCGCCTATGCGGCGGATCAGGAGGAGAACGGAGGAGATGAGGAGGAGCTGATGGAGGTGGAGGCGTCTACAGAGCTGCCACGCCTACCCAAGAGTTACCGCCTACAGCCGCAGCGACACATCTCGTGCAGCAGCAATGGCAGCGCGGGCAGCTCACGTTGCCTGCGCCATGAGGAATCCTTTGATTCATGCAGTCCCCCCTTGGAGCTGAGCCCTCAGGCAGTGCGTCAACACCGCTTTAGCAGTCTCCTGCTACGTGATAGCTCCATGTCCATGCAGTCGGACTCATCTAGTCGCTACTCCAGTGTGGACAGTTTGCTGGAGTCGCGCAAACCCGATCCCGAAGCGATACTCATCAATCTGGGCTTTGGTCCCGTCGGCACTGAAGATATGTTGTCCCGCATACCAAGGAGGTTCCTCAAACCCTCCCAGGTGCCTGGCATTGATACAGAGGCGTTTGTAAAGAGACTGCAACAGGCCAGTTCTCTAGCGGATTCCAGTGCCTTGGGCTATAGGGGATTAACCTCCAGCTCTGATCAGCCACCCTCGTCCATTGTGGCCAAGATCATGCAACGTTTCGAGGTGAACAATCAGCGCAAGAAGTCAATGGGAAATATTGAGCATACGATACGTTAAGATTGAATATATCTCCATGTCTATATAATGATTGTAAACCTAACCTAAGTGTAGTCCTAAGTCAGCCAGAGAGCGAGGGAATCCCCTCGCTATCGTGATCGTCATGTGATCTGTTCATCTTGTCCAATTAGCCATAATCGTGCCGCGTACTTAGCTCCATTCTCCGCACATTGTATTGTATACCCTGTTATTAAGTAAGGGGGAGTATTAGGCATATTAAAGTGGAAATATTTTAAGAAAAGAAACTTGTTTTGTTTTTTCATTTCATTTCTGCGGTTTGTTGACACTCGAGACGAGCAAGAAGAAGCAGAAGCAAAATGATCGTAACGTATCTGTTTAAATATTGTTGTAGCACGTTCTAAAAGCGTGTCAACTGAAACTGACGAGCTCTGTAGAGACTTTAGTGCAAATAACAGTCTTCCTCTATTTAGAGATATGGATATTTGTTTGTTTGGCAACCTTTTCAGAGCCTTTTATCGATTAGTTTTACTTTAAATTTAGAAACGCGCGTCATGAGGCCCCCAGACAAATGTTAAACAACAATAACAACAAGAAGACTTGGCATAAGTAACAATAACAACAACAACAACAACAATGGCAAAGAGAACAAACAAATTCATTTGCGATATAAGTACAAAAAACCCATATACACTGTGAGAAAGAAGACCAGCGACGGAAGCTATTGAAATTTTACGTAATTAGATAAGAAAAGAATATTATTGAATTGATTTTCAATTATTATTAATAGGAATTAAACTTGTTTAGGATTTACAACCCTCTTTTAACTATCTTGAATTCTACAACTATCTTAAACTAGGTTTCTTTGCACTATTTTTACGTTATTTTTTTTTAAGCTTTTATTTTTCTTTATTAGATGAATATTTTGGGTCTAATTTGAGATTATTTTGAGAATTGAGAATTTTTTAAATATTGTTACTCTTTTTTAACTATCTAAACTAAGTTCTCCAACGTTTTTAAGCAGTCTTCTCAATTTTGCTCCCTTTTCTTTCACCGTTTTCTATAAGATCAGTTTCTTCTCTCTCTCTTTGCCTTTATTTTAACACTTTCATTCTTTCTTCGCTTTCTTTACTTTATCTGCACATTTTTGTCTCTCCTTTTCCTTTCCTTTTCCTTTTCCTTTCCTTTCTTTAACTTTTTCTTCACGTATTACTTAATTTGTCTTCTTTTTCATTACCTTTTACTTTTACCTCTCTTTTCTTAATCTTTTCCCTTTACTTCTGCTAATTTTCTGCCAGTGCACATTAACATACTACTTTTTTCAAGGGCCCCTAAGTCTCTCGCATGGCATATCTAGCGAGGCACACACTCACACTCATACACACACACACACACACTCGCTCACTCTCTCGTTACTTATGCATATTATTTACTTTATTTTCGTGCTGTTATCGAAAGTTTGATTTTCTCAGAAAATTCCAAACGAGGCAAAGTAAGGTTTATTATTAGCCCCCCCTCGATGACTTGCGCGAATAACAAAATATTGCGGCGCGAGTTCGGCTTCAGTTTGGGCTTCGATTTGCGGCTATATATTTATTGAGTTTAATTGGCTTTAATTGTTTGGGCCCTGTACATGAGAGTGGACTGTTGTCTATTTTTATTGTAGATGATATAGATCGGTCAGATCGGTTAGATCGGCATGTGTGCCCTCTTGTTATTTGCCTGGCTTGTTGTTCCTGCTCCTCATCGCTTTCAATCTTCATCACGATCATTGTGAATGCAATGCAAGGCGCGTAATACCCCCTTAGTGAACCGTGTGACTTTAGGTGTGCAAACAAAGCGTCATATACCACACGCCGATAACGGGGCAATACACACGCACACACACGCTCGCACACACTCGATTGTAACACCTTGGAAGGTGGCGCGTTGTGCGCCAGTAAGGAAACCTATTGAGGCACTCCCAACATGCCGCGACTTCGACCGTAACTGTATCTTTATCTGCATATGTATCTGTATCTATAACAGGTATGGTACCAGGGGGGTATCTGCATATGTATCTGTATCTGTATCTGTATCTGTATCTATTTGCCCAATTAATTCACAAAGCGAAACTCGCCAAACTACATGCGAGAACGTATGCATATATCTACATACATGCGTATACCTACATCTCTCTCTGTCTCCCTTCCTCTAGAGAAATCTGTGTGTAGATCTGCTGTGAATTTGGGCGCTTTGACTTGTTGCAAGTTGTGACAAGTTCAAGGCACGTGTTGCATAGATTTACAAACATACATACACACACAAAAAAACACACATACACTCACCTACACAAACACACCTTGAATATTTAGCCAGCGTGACTTCTTCGTTAAAAATAAAACCGCTGTACGCCCACGCCGGAAGCGGCGGCGAAAGAAAGCAAAGCAGACACAAAAACAACAACAAGCAACAACAACAACAACAATAATAAATGCAAATGAAAATGTATGTCACACAGAAGAATGCATTTCATTTATTTAAAATTGCAAATAGTTTAATTAGTTCACCCGCAATTTGTGGGCGTTTGATTTATGGGCCTAACGCGACACACAATCTATCTTTATCTCTTTCTATTTGCCATTGACATTAAAAACAAACAATTAACTTAATTTATTGCATTTGATTCATTTAATTAGTCACTCGCCAATTCAAAATACTCTACATTGCGCGCCAAACGTGCCAGCGTTGCCACACTAACAGAAATGTTTGCTTTACTGTTAACGGTCTGCTAACTCTTTACAGCGATGTTCGCTGTGTTTGCAGTTCACCTGAGCCAACCGATTACAGTAGCCAACGGAAGCTATCGATATGTGCCTATTTGTCAGTCTGTTTTGGTTGTCTCGCAGTTGCACACCGGGAGCGGGAGTGTACTTAATAATATGTATAATACATAAACAATCTTAATTTATACATATATATATATAATAATTAATATGTAAATTAGCAAGCAGCAGTTGCAACCGTTTTTATTTTATTTTACTGTTTCCTAACGTACTTAATCACCTAAAAAATTGTGTTTTGTCACGCCTATCTCGCGCGTCTGTTTTTTGTTTTGCCTCTGTGTGTGTGTGTGTGTGTGTGTGTGCGTCTGTCTGTCACTTTTTTCCCCCCACTTCTTTTGTATTGGAATTCGTGCAAAATGGGTGAACACTCAAGGAAATTGCAGAGAGTCTGCTCAAGATGTCTGTGTGGACCACAAGCAGCTCAGCAGGTGCTGGCCTAGACTCGCTCAACACCAACACAAACGCAACGACACCCACGACAACAACAAAAGCAATACAACACCGTCAATCTACCGGCGGCAGTCTTAACCTAAGCACGTTCGTCCAGCCCGTGATTGGCAGTGAAATAAACAACACGTCGACCAGTTCGCAGCATTTTCAGCACGTTGTTGCCGCAGCAGTTGCAGCTGCCACATCTATTGCAACAGGCCAACAGCAGCAGCAGCATCAGCAGCAGCATTTCTATCCCAATTTTAACAACAATAACATCAACAACAACAACAGCAGCTCAGGTAGCCTACACGGGAACAACGGCGGCTTCAACTTCAAACGTTCCAGCATCAGCAACTCGGCATCGCAGTTGCCCGTCTCCAGTCAGAATTCCACGAAGGTGAGTTAAAAAACCGAAACTAAAAACAGAAAAAAAAAACAATCAATCTCACCTCGCACACAACTTACCTCCCCCCTTACGTCGCCATACTTGCACTTGCTCTCCACTTGCAAAACTCACCTCCCCTGCATGGCGTCTCTTCATTTGCAAAACTCACCTCCCCCTCATGTCGCTATACTCGCTCACCTTACATCCCTCTGCCGCTCTCTCTCTCTCCGTCTTAAATCTCATGGAAAGTTCAAGCCGCGCTATGACAAGTTGGGAACAACAACAAATCGGCAATAAATAAAGAGAGGAGAGAGGATAGTCTCTCTCCCAGCTCTAGACTTGGCCTCTATTTCAAGTCGAACCAGATTTCACATGTTGCGCGAGTGTCTTTCTCTGTGTGTGTGTGTTCCTGTCTCTGTCTGTGTTTGCACTGTTAAACACCATATGAAGTACTGTTTGGCTCATGACGTCATGGCTCTTTTTCGGCTTTACGTCGTCCCCCTTCCATTCTACGGTACTGGCATGTGCCAGCCTAAACCTTCCCAATTCGATTACACACCTTGCTTCATTTCGTTATTATCAACTTGTTTGCATACGATAACAACATCAGTGGGTCTATATAAACACATTATTCTGTGTACATATTTTATTTTCATTTTGTATTAGGTTTCCCCTTTCACGAAACAATGCAGAGATTGTGCGCTGGGAAAGCAGCGAGAAGCACGTTTGAAATTGAAATCTGAGAATATGAAACTTGATAAATCTGCAATGAAATCAGCTGACCCAATTCTATTTCCTCGATAAAACGATGCTATATTAATAAAGACATTTCGATTCGCCTCTTCATTCCTTTGATTCCACGATTCAATAGTTAATTCTTCGTTAGGTTTGACCTTCACTTTCCGTGATTTACCGATTCTATAATAACAATTCTCTCATATCGTATACAACTTTCAATTATCAATGTCACTTTGAATTCAGTTTAAACAAATTCGATTTCATAAAATATAGAACGATGTGGCAAGTAGGCAAACGATAAGTGCGTGCGATAATTGCGAAATAAGTCGGCGAATTTTCCAGAAGTGCCGTCGTCGTCGTCGTCGTATTTGGGTTATCTAGCAAGTCAAGCCCGACTTTGACAGGGTGTTTTACAGTACATATACCATATACATGTATTTGTTGAACACGCTACCATTCCTATATCTGTTAGTTTCTTTCTTTACCTCGAGTTTTCAATTAGATCCAATTGATAGCCCTAATCAGACTTCCAGCGCAAACTCGAACCCGTTAACTTCAAATCCACTGAAAGCATATATCGTATCGATACGTACGCAGAACTATGTAGCGGATCCTGGCGATAATCTCTTCTGTGGTGGTGTTATAATAAACGCCTTCTGGATATTGACAGCCGCACATTGTGTGACTGTTTCTGCGATCGGTACCGAATTTAGGGTTGTGAATCGTTTCCATATCGTAGTTGTGGTGAGCATTAATGAACGTTACGATAAGGTACCCGAGAAGAATATCTATGATGTGTCTGAAATTAAAGTGCATGAGGATTATAAACGCAATTGGGATAATGATGTTGCCTTGCTGAAACTAGTAAAAGGTCTCCATACAGTGGTCTGGCAAACCTTTCACAGGGGTGTACGACTGCCTGGAGAACCTCTGAAGGTCAACACCACGTGCCAGACATTGACCTGGGGTCGACATAGACGAACGGGCTCACGTGTACTGGAGACTTTGTCCCCCGCAATCGCTCGCTTTTCAGTAGATTACGATGAACATCCTGGACTAGAATTCCCAATAAGACATCTACCCTATACGATGTGCAAGAAGGTTTATCACAATACCAAACGTGATGCACCTCATCATTTGTGCATGAAGAAACTGGAACAACGGGGCACACACAGTCCGGAGGACACGGGGAACCCTCTCTTCTGCGATAACGTTCTGTATGGCATATCGGCAAGCTATAATCGAAATTATATTCACACCAAACCGATGATATACACCGATATCTATATATATGTCAGCTGGATACTCGATGTGCTGAGCAATTTGGGATGCTTCAACTGGGGAGGATCGCAGCAGATGTTACTACTGATCATTCACTTCATTGATTGGGGTCAGTTCTCTAATTGAATCAGAAAACAATCACGACAACCAGAGTTCAGGGTTGCAACCCCAAACAACAAAACAACAATTTGTCGCCGCCAATTTGTTTTCTATCGTTTTATTTCCCCTTCTATTGATGATCAGGTAAAAAAACTATGCACAGATTGCCAAAGATTGCAAGAGTAGGGGATTGGAGGGGGAAGGAGAAGATGGTGTGTGTGTGAGCGAGAGGGGGTTATCTCTGCTCTCCTATTTTCACTTGTTCTGTTCTGTATTTGCTTTCAGTTTAGATTTTCCCATTTCCGTTTTTACTCATCTGAGTTTTTTCGTTTCTTTTTCTCTATGCAATTTAATTCAAATGGCACTTTGTAATTCGATTTTCTATTGTTATATTGTTCTTGTTGTTGTTGTTCTCTTCTCTGTCGTCGCAGGCCGCCCCAGCGTAGTTCGTCGCCGTCGTCGTCGCCGTAGCCGTAGCCGAATTGATTGTCGAATTTGAATATCACGCGCCGCCGCCGTCGTCGTCGTCGACAGTTCAACAAGCAACGCCAACGTCGCCGCATCGGTGCGAGGCATCGTCAATTCGCCACCTTCGCCACTTCGCCGTCGCCGTCGTCGTATCAGTTCAGTTAGTTATTAACTAGACGTGGTCGCGCTTTCGCACCAAATAACCAAACCCACCCACAAGTGTATATGTGTGTGTGAGTGGGACGCGCCCAGGAACGAAACGAGAACGAGAGCGAAAGAGAAGGAAGGCAGGCAGGCGAAAAAGGCGCTGTGAATTCGTTGACTTGTTGCTATTGTTGTTGTTGCTGCAACAGTGCGAAACAAACCGAATTACTATTCAATTTCTATTTTATTTCGATTGTCGCGTCGTCGCCGTGAACTTGTCCCCGTGATGATCGTCGTCGTCGCGTCGTCGTTGTGATTAATGGCTATTTTTATTGAGCTACCAAAACGGGAAACTTAATCGATAAAGCGATAAATCTCTAAAAGAAGAAAGTTAAGAGATCTAAGTGCGCCTAAAACGTGTCTTCACAAGTGCAGCTTGCGTTGAGAGTAATCGTTTATCGATAACTGCCTGTGTATACACATACACACACTCATAAAATACTTGCTAAACTGTGTGTTTATTGACACATTTATTTAACATTTTTATACGCTACATTATATTTATAAATAAAGAATAAATATTTAAATACGGAACGCACACACACAACCAAAGGGAGAAAGAAAGAGAGCGCAACAAGCTGCTGACAATTAAACCCAGCAAAGAAAAAACACATAAATTTTGCCATTGCTTGCACACACTTGCGTGTGTGTTTGTGTGCGTGTGTGCAATTGCTGATCGATTGTTATGTGTGCGCTGAGAAAACAAAAGAAACGGCAAGAAAATAACAAAACGAACTTAACAATAATTAATAAGAATTGCGCTGCTCTCGTTATCAGCATCGTTAGCGACAGTCATCGATAAACGACATCGATAAGCACAGCTCAGCAGCCACAACAAATAGTGCGACTCAGAGCGAGACAGTCACAGTCGAGTCACACTCTCTTGATTTTAATTTTTGATTGTTGCTTTACAAAATTTCCAATAAATATTTTACATGTTCAAGAACACAAAGAAAGCCAGCATAAGACACGAGTGCATGTATCGAACTCAAAGAGAGCCAGCATAAGAAGAGTGCATGCATCAAAGAGATCGCAAAGTAAGAGTGGCAGCTGGTACAGTAATAAAAGGAGAGCAACAGCAAGAGAGTGACAACTGCTGCAATTGCACATGTGTAAGAGAGCTGCCGCTTTAACTTAACAGAGAGCCGTAGTCAGTTAACATAGCAATTTTAAAGAGAGCCAGAGCAAGCGAAGCAACTGCTGCAATTGCACATGCGTTCCCCAGTAAGAGAACTGCCGCTTAGACCGCCGCGACGCGAAAAGCTTCAGTCGCAAGAGCAAGAGCACAAGCAGCCCTCGTTTAAAGAGAGCGACGTGTCAAGGAAGGATAAAGAGAGAGATTATTTGCTGTCGAACATGTATTCGAACCTGCGCTATGCACGCACTGATCTCAGTCACAGCAGTTTGTTGTTGCACCAGCAGAGCTCGTTCGAGAGCACAAGTGCACCCCCTTCCACCACAGAGCGCACTGAGAGCAGCGAGACACTCGATGCACCGTTAACCCGGGAATCGGAGCGCGATTCACAGCACTCACAGACACACTCAGCTCCTGCCTCGGCAACGGCGGCGGCGGCGGCAACGACGTCGTCAACGACGCTGCTGCCAGCCAGTCGCTTTGGGGCGGGCATCGATAGCAGACGCTACGCTTTGGCCAGTGCGCTAGCTGCAACGGCAAAGCTGGCGGCCAGTGTTGATGCCTACACAGCGGCGGCAACTGCTAACGCTGCCTCTGCCACCGCTGGGCAGCAGCAACAGCAACAGCAGCAGCAGCATTGTTATGGCGATTATAGCATGTGTGACGCCGCGTCGTCGTCGTATCGTCCGCTGTTACGACAAACGTCAACATCGACAACGTTTCAAAGCGCATTCACTCGCGGCCCGAGCAGCACAATCGGTTCGACGCGGTATCTCAGCAACAGCAACTACAACAACAACAACAGCAACAGCAACAACAGTGGCAATTTGCATTCGAATTCGCCGCACGCGAGTTCGCAACGCTTCAATGCGCAGCTAGCGTCGCAGTCAACGTCAACGGCGACGCCACCTCCATTCTCATTGTCAGGGACGCCATCACTATCAGCAGCAGCAGCAGCAGCATCGTCAGCAGCGGCAGCATCCGCATCCATTGTACAGTCCTCGTCCAGAGCATTCCCCACTAAATACAAGTTACGCACATATCAAGAGCGTCAATCTTCTCGTTTACAGCCTCGCCGCATCGCCCGCAGCAGCATGTCGAATTCCGGCGAGGATCTACATTCGCCCACATATCTATCCTGGCGCAAGCTGCAGCTGAGCCGTGCCAAGCTGAAGGCATCCAGCAAGACATCGGCACTGCTATCCGGTTTCGCAATGGTGAGTAAAGCTTTCCTTAAATTCCTCTCTCTCTCTCTTTTCTTTCTCTTTCCTGCTTTACCTTCTGTTTCCCGGAAACTTTTTTATTATTTGCAAATATTTTCGCACAAACATAAAATTGTTGGCAATTATGTGAGTTGCCACACATGTCTGCAGAAATCTGCTAGACAAATAGCTACAGTGGGCACTGGCTAAGGTGTATCTTAGAGTATTATATTGTAGTGAGTGTAAACTGAGGGAAGACTAGATTCCAATCTTTAAATTATAACCTTTACTGTATTTTAAATTCTATATATTTTATATACAGTAAATTTCACTCTTCAGTTCTTCACTCTCTAGTGAGTGCCCACTGTATTTCATAGCTTGTGATTTTAATTAACTAATAATATGTTTTCTATGCCCTCGGATAAGGCAAATTAATAAGCGGGTAGATGCGTGACTAAATAGGGAATAAACAGAGAGCTTGATCTAAAGGTTATTTAAGGAAAACGTAGAAGAAAAGAACTAAGCTTTACAATAAGTATAACTTTGTTGCTATCACACTCTTTCTATCCTTTTCTCATTATATACCTCTCTTTTTCCTAAGTTTCTGTATTCCTACACACTGTTTTCTACAATTTTATTATTGTAAATGACAGAAATATGACTCAACTTAAGTATAGCAATAGAAAATGTTTATGACTTGTTGGAAGTGGATATAAACAGATAGTAAATGTGAAATATTAAATTAAATCAGTGGGTGAAGAAATGATATATGTTTTTAAATTATAGTAATTTACTGATATACTTTACAAAGATAGTTCCTGGGTAGTTAAGATTCTAGTGATGAACTGAAAACCTTGAACGTATTTCTAAGCTCTTTTGAGGATCAAATATGATGTTTAAACTTATTAATGAATTTATATATGTTCTTATTTAAAGCTTTAATAGTACAAGATCTAGAAAAGAATTTGGACCTTATTTTATACCAAAGTGTAAAGAAAGTACAGTTTTCAAAATGGTTTCTAATAAACGGAACCTCAAAGAACATATTACAGTGTTATTTCTGGAATAAATTAAATATATTCTACAGACTTCAGCAATATATCGTATTTATAAGGAAGTAAAAAACTAATAAATATTCAGCTCAGTCTAGCTAAGGTTTCCCATTAAGTTCTTGAGCTTTGAGGGCGATTACAGCATATGTATATCGGAACCGCTACGTGCCGACACATCGGACGTGCCTTATCAAGCAATGACTTGGCTAAGGTCAGTTAAGAGAACTCATGCATGATATACCCTATCAAACACAAGCATATTTAATATGTCAAAAATTAAACATCAGAGTATATGTGCAACTCTTTACAGGGTATTTAACGGGTCGACTACCTGCAAGGTGTCACTTAAATACCATAACGAACGATATACAAAATAGAGGGCAACCAGGCTAGGATAATATCGCATAAATTGGCCGCACATAGGCCACACACACATCTAGTATAACAGATTGAACAGATACACGCACATACATACACATATATAGAGAGATATATAGACTGTGCAAGCGTTGCCAAAATGCGAAACAAGAATTGGCTAATAATATAATTATAAATAAAAAGAGCGCAGCAAATAAATAATAAAGGGGCCATTGACAGTGGCAAGAAAGAGTTGCCCTCACAGGGGCAACCTCCCTCTCTATCTCACTCTTTTTCTAACATACACTCTCTCCCTCTCTTTCTAGGTTGCCATGGTGGAGGTGCAACTGGATCAGCACACGGCTGTACCACCAGGCATGCTAGTGGCCTTTGCCATCTGCACCACACTCCTGGTGGCTGTGCACATGTTGGCCCTGATGATCAGCACCTGCATCCTGCCCAATGTGGAGACAGTGTGCAATCTTCATAGCATATCCCTGGTACACGAATCCCCCCATGAGCGTCTGCATTGGTATATCGAGACAGCGTGGGCATTCTCCACCTTGCTGGGGCTGATACTCTTCCTCGTCGAGATTGCCATCTTGTGTTGGGTGAAGTTCTATGATTTGAGTCATACGGCAGCCTGGTCTGCTGTTGTAGTCCTCATACCCGTGATGATTGTCTTTCTGGCCTTCGCCGTGCACTTCTATCGATCGCTGGTGACGCACAAATACGAAGTGACCGTATCGGGTATACGCGAACTGGAGATGCTCAAGGAACAGATGGAACAGGATCATCTTGAGATACACAATAATGCGCGCAATAATGGATACAATTACGGTGCTTCCGGGGATATCGTTTAAGATTCTCCACAAAGAAATCTTCCCAACAACAAAAAAAAAACTAACTTGATTGTAAAGCAAAAAGACATTACACTCTCCTTCTCAGGGGGGGATTATTCTTTAGACTACAATGATGTCGATGATGATGATGAGAAGGAGAAGGAGGGAGAGAAGCAGAAACACGATGTTGAAGTTGTAGCTAATGATTAAATTGTGATACGCATAAGGCAATACATTATATAAATCTTTTTTTGTACGCTAGACGATACTATACGATATGATATGATATGATAACTGTATGAGGCGTTAAGTCCTGATATTTACTATAGCCATTACTTTATACGATACACACACACGATATATACATGTAGTACATCTATATCGATTATATACAGTATATATTATATTATATTTATTGGTAGGCCTCTATGTGTAAGCGAGATACCCCGATGTAATTTATATATACCAATATACTTAATTAAAGGTTTTATTTTTCTAGACATACGACAAAATTGTTGCTAAATCTGTGAAGGCACGATAGAAACGTGTTCCTAAATTACTTACCTAAATCTATATTGGTTATACCTGCCTCTGCCTGCCTTACCCTTATGGGATAGTACCCCACTGTCTTCCCCTAACTCACTTGTATTCATATTCTTTATAGCTGTCTACTCTCTCTTTATTCTTCCTTTTCCTCTTTCACTGCCTTTGCGTGTCGCGGCTAACCCATTGTGGCAAAGACAATACAAGACATGTTAGCAGCTTGATTAGAAACTAAAAGCGCCACCAGGCACCTCCTCCAGCCCCTCAGTAACCATTCCCAGTCCCTGCCAGCACCAACCCCTCAGCTAACATTCCTTTCCCTCGACCCAGGCGCCTGGCACCGCTTTGTATGACAAACGACAATGCCTTGTCCCGCCCCATGCCCGCCCACTTTGTTCCACTTCAAGCTCAGTTGAGTAGAACATGTCGTGTGGCACAGGTGCTGCCAGCGGCGTGCGCACTCTGCGTTATCCCCTGAGAGGAGGCTACTACAGAGGACGCTGGGCGCAGGGGCAGCCACATGGCTATGGGTTAAAGGTTAGCGGCGGCGAACACGACCTAATCTACGAGGGTCAGTGGCAGCACGGTCAGCGACATGGCTACGGCACACTGCGACGTCTGGAGGGAAAGCAGGGCACCTACAGGCGCGTCTATGTGGGCGAGTGGGTGCAAGATCAGCGCTGTGGCGAGGGCAAGCAGTACTACAAGGATGGCAGTGTCTACTTTGGCCAGTGGCAGCACAATAAGCGACATGGACGCGGCATACAGTGGCTGCCAGATGGACGCATCTACATAGGCGAGTGGCATGAGGATGCTTGGCATGGAAAAGGCGTGCTCTATGAGGGTGAGTAAGGGAGGAAGGAAGGTGAGTAGGTGTAGGCCAAGATTAGTCAAGTATGTCCATTATCCTTATTCGCAGCCAATGGCAATCGCTATGTGGGTGAATTCTCACGCGGCTGCAAGAGCGGCACGGGTGTCTACTATCATGGACAACGTCGCCAAGTGGGCCTGTGGCGCGAGAACAATTGCTGCACTTCTGTGCTGCAGGATTAACTGATGAGTTTGCTGTTAACTCTCTATTCATGCATTCATTCAACTCATTACTCATTCATTATTCATTCATTTATTTAATAATGCATTCATTTAAATAAAAGTGTAAAAAGTTTGCCTAATCCTTGTTTGAGTTGCTCCTCTAGTTGCGCTGGCGCCGTCGACTGCTCACTGGCTCGATGCTCGGCACCGGTGACTGCTCCCTGCTTGTGGTCGCCTGTCGCTGTAGGCGTCCACGTGTGCGTGGCACCGTTGTCTCCGCTGGCGTCGTTGTCGTGGCTGACGTGGGTGCAACCACTTTTCTTCTGGCTCTTCCCGTCGTCGCTGGTGTGGTCAACATGGGAGCAGCTACTCCTTCTCCTCCTGAACCACTTCCTTCTGCTCTTGGTCTTCCCGTTGTTGCTGGTGTCGTTGTGGTTAGCATCGGAGCAACTAATCCTTCTCCTCTTGATCTGCCCGTCGTCCCTCCTCTCGCTCTTCCCGTCGTCGCTGGCGTTGGGCTGATTGAAGTGGGAGCAACCAATTCTCCTACTCTAGCTCTGCCTCTTCCCGCTGGCGTTTCCACTGCCACCACCTGCTTCTGTGTGCGCGTTTTAGTGCTCGTTGGCGTCTTTGGACGACGCGCAGATTTAGTGAGCTTCAACTGCGGCGCCGGCACTGGCGGTTCCTCATCGCTCAGATCAATAATCTGTATGATCTGACAGGAATTCAGATCAAGTCGTTTGCCTGCTCCACCCTCCTCCGGGCTGCTACCACTGCCACTGCTGACGCTGAGCACACTGGCATCCTCTGTGTATATGGAGAACTTGGCGGGTTTTCTGGCAGCGACCTTTGTGCTGCTGGTGCTGCCCTTGCTGGCATTGCTGATCTGCACCAGCGTTGACGTTGCTTTCCTTGGCTTATTCATTGGCGACATGTTGAACTTGAGTGCACGGCGCAGCTTCTCCTTCACGGGCTGTGGATGCAGCTCCAGCTTAGCAGTGCGCAACTGCAGCAGCAAGTTGAAACGATAATTTACATCTAGTTGCCGCTGCAGTGGATCACTCCCAGCCAACTGCAGTGCCTGCTCACTCAACTCAATTGCCTTGCGATATTTGCGACGTGCACGCAAATGGTTTGCCTGAAACTGCTGCAGGAGGAGCAGCATGTTTCCCAAAGATCTTGCCACGCTCTGGCTGCTCCTTCAGCCAATCATTTGACAGGACATAGAACTCATCAAGCTGCTCATGCTCGCGATTGAGGAAGTAGAGGCGCGCATGCAGGAGACCCACCACAAAGTAGATGCACTGCAGCTGCAGAGAATCCGAGAGCAAAGGCTGATCCGCTGGCTGCACATAACGCTGCAGCTGCAGAGGAGCCCGAAGGGCACCGAGAGGCTGCAGGAGATACAAAACAGATTAGTGGTTAGATATAGGAGCAGGTGCATCCATTGACACTTACCTCGGCTGGTCGTGGCGAGAGCATCTTCTGTTGCAGGTGCTGCCACTGCTGCTGCTGTTGCTGCTTGCGTATGGGCTCCACACAGGAGCTGATGGCTCCTAACGGCTCCAGCTGCATGCTGAGCATCTTTCCGACCAAGTCACTCATGTGCTTCGACTGTGCATCCATCTTAGGAGCATTTCCAAGCAGACTGGGACTGTTGCTACGACTTACTGCCGGCAACTGCAACTGTTCCACGCACAGAAAGTGCTCGATGAGGCGCAGCTTGGATTGAGCCTTGTCCAAGCATTCCATGCGCAGATTGGTCCACAGCCAGGAGATGAGCACTTCGACGGAACGCAGCACCAGACCGGACTGAAGCAGCACCTGCAGCAGACTGCTGGACAGATTGGGCTGCTTACACAGGCGATTCGCAGTGCACTCCGTGATGTCCTGCACCAGATCACTGAGCAGCAGGATGAGCAGTCCATTGTCCTGTGATGAGATGGGCGCAAATTGCCGCACACTCTCCGTCAGTTTGTCCAGCTGCTGCAAGGCCGTCGTCGGCATGGCCAGCTTGGTGCACTGCTTCTTCTGGTAGCCCAGACGAAAGCGTACGCAGAGCAGTGTCAACTGGATGATGTCCGCCTTGCCTACACGCTCTGGGAACTGCTCACGTAAATGTTCCACATGCAGCAGCAGCAACTGAGCCTGACTCATGCAATCCTGGCGTGCCTTGTACAGAGCCATGTGGCACAAACAAACCAGCAACGTGGTATGCTGGCGCTTGAACATCCACTGTGCACCGCTGACCAACTGTGGCCACAACTCGTCGAGCAGTTGCTCTGCATGTGCACATTCCTTGTCCAGTTCCACGTGGGGATGTTGTGTGTAGCGGCACAGGAAGTGATTCAGGGCACGCAGATAGGTGAATCTATCGCCAAGCCAACGACTCATGCGCAGTAGAAGCAGCCATGCCTGGTCTGCCTGTGCCATGTAGCCCATGGTGGACAGTGCCATGGCGGCGACCATGGCATCATCTATCACCGCCTCCCAATCAATGAGCGCTTCGTCACTGGCCAAGGGCTCATCATCAGCCTATGGGTGGAGAGAGAGAGAGAGGTTATAGATGAGCAAGCAAAGGGCAGTTGAAGAGGAAGATCTGTTGCTTCTGTTGTCTTACCCGCTTGTAGAAGCCCTCAAAAGCATCGATGGCATCTGTGGCCAGCTGCAGCAGTGGCAACTCGCTGGCCAGATTGACATGCAACAAATTGTACTTGACCAGCATCTCCTCCAGTGTCTTCTCACCCATTTCCTTAATGGGTATCTTGATCTTGCGCGCTTCCAGACAATCCACCAGCTTGGTGACACTTGCATGTGCCAACAACAGTTGCTGCAGTCGAGATAATTTGGCACTACTTCCTTTCAGCCGCACGCGCAGCTCCTCGTAATGCTGTAGAACCTCCTTATCGGTGCGCAAGTGACGCCCCAGCAGTGCTAAGTGGTAATCTGTCTGGCGATGCTGCAGTAGAGATTGCAACAACACTGGCGTCTTCTTGTTGCCCAGCACTGCCAGCATATCCCGCTCGTAGAGATGTCGCTGCTGTGCCGCAGTGAGGGGATTACTCATTGGGCTTGCCTCATGCAGCGCATAGATGCACTTGCTGGGGCTGCTCTTGGGATTGCAGTAGAACACACACATCTGCTCGAACTGACGCGCTGAACTTGCTATGGAGACAATGTAGGTGCACTGCAGCTGCGCTGACAGCTCTCGATCTTCGCAGTGGGCACTCGCCTTGTAGAGACGTCGCAACAGTTGACGCATCTCCTGCGCCCCAATCAGAGGACGCAGTTGCTGCAGTGGCTTCAGTAATTGTTGCAACAACAACATCTGCCCCGCATTGCTAACTTTGTCGGCTATGTTGGTCAGATGCCACACAAAGTTAATGACTTCAACGCTGGAGGAACTCATGCACTTAGTCACCCTGAGCACATCCATAGCGTACTGAATGATGCCCACCAGGCAGGCGAGGGAGTTCTGTAAAGGATTGACAGGCAATATAGTAGTTGCCTATGAGCCCTCCCTCTTCTACTCACCTTAGACAGCGTCTCCTTTGCACCCCCCGTCCCCGTCTGCCAATTTCTGTAGGAGATCAGCGCACAGTGGCCTAGCGTAAAGATATAATGCTTTCTCAGGCTCTGACACTGCGGATCATTGGTGCAGCTGGCGGCGAGGGAGCTGCTGCTACTGGTTATCTTCATCGAGTTGGATATGAGGCACTGCAGCAGCTCAAAGTGTGCAGAAAATGGCTCCCAAGTGTCCATTCCTTGCCAGAAGATGTCGAACGCAGGCGACTTATTGTCCACCTGATGCAGTTGCTTCTGCAGACGCACAAACAGATGCAGGAAATCGATAAACCACGGCTCCTGAGCATACGCCGTTGCCTTGTGCTCGAAGAACTGCATAAATTTCTTGACAAGATCAATATAGGGACGCTTCACTTCACAGCTAGGATCAGTGGTGTAAAGCAGCTTAAGGTAGTAGTAGAGCAACTGCATTACATAGTTCTTGCCCTGCTGCTCCTTGTACAGCTCGCGACAGCTGCGCAGCAATTGCCTCGCCAGTGGAGGCGTCTGTGTGGCCATCAGCTGTGGCCAGGCGTAGCTATCGAGCTGCAGCAGCGCATGGAAGGCACTCAGATAATCAGGAAACTGTTTGGTTAGCTCCTCAGCTGTTCCTCCATTCCCAGAGATGAATCTAAAGAGGGGCTCGTACATTTTGTTGTTGTACTCCAGAGGAAGCGTGCCCAGTGTCTTGAGGAAGCTGGCACTGCGCTTGCCCAGCATCAAATTGAGTTCACTGATCAGTTCACTCTGTGGTGCCTGCAGCACTTGGAAGAGTGCGCCCAGAGATTGCAGGACCAGACACAGCTGCTGTTTGGCCCCAGGGGATGAGGGCTGTCGTTGCTGGGCGAAGTAGTAGAGATGCTTGATGTGCATGTTTAGGTAGAATTTGTAGTCTCCCTTGCTCTGCAGCTGCACGCGTTGCGACGTGATCAGTGTGTAGAATCTTTGGCAGCTACCGATCGTTTGCTGGGGAGAGAAGAGAGGGGAAAATAAGAGCAAACTCACTTTATTTAACTCTCTTCTTACCTCTCGACAGAGAGCATGGTGTATGTACTGCAGGCTGTTCAGGTGGCTCACCCAGAACTCGGGCTTGCTTGGGCAGGGTGCCACATGTGGCAGCAATGCTGTGGCAATATCACAATAAAGTTCTGCATGTTTATGGTAATTCTCCTGCAGTGCACAGCACAATTGCCTCAATATGCCAACTTCGTAGTGCAACGCATATGATGCGACGCTCGCTGTGGCGCCTTTTCTTATTTGCTCAAATCTCGTTTGTACTTCCTTTGCTGCATTCTGTACATCGTTTGTGGTGCCGCGCAATTGTTTAGCAATATCATCGCGTGACATTTTAACAATTAAAACTAACCAAGAACTAAAAAAAACTTAAGAAAAACAGAATTGACGCAGCTGCACAGTTATTTTTTTGCTTGAAACAATGATTTGTATATGTCGCCGATAATTTGTGCGACACTTATCGATAGTATCGCCTACTTGCGATGAATGTCAGTAGTGTTGTGCAACAGTTGAGTAGTTCGTGCGTGATGAACGTCAGTGTTGTGCAACACTTGACAAACACTGATGACACTGAACTGTAATAGTGAGCGCTGAAATTCAAGCAACAATTGCAGTAATATGTGTGAAAAGTCAGACAAAAGGTCAAGGGTTCATGTAATTTACGAGTGCAGCAACAGCAGCATTCAAAATGAAAGCGTACAAAATGCAAACAACATGATTTATGCGGCATGCTGCACATTCTGGCCTGCCGAACAGGCAAAGTGGGCAAAGTACCTGCCGCCGAGACAGAGACAGACTATGTGGCTTACATAGATGGAAACATATTGTTGTCATACATCGTCGAACTCGCCAAAGTCGGAAGTCACGTTTAAACGTTTTGGCTAAAAGTTTCACACACACTCACAGACAGACAGACATTGCCTGATGATTGATGACGTGTGTGTGTTGAGGTCATTAAAGTGCCATTGTGTGTATCTTTGAGATACTTTCAGACGCACGCATCGCATTTTACCTTAATGAAGACGAAGTAAATACGGACAATGTGAGATGAGTGAGAGAGAGGAGAAAGAGTCAATTGTGGGTCAAATGTCGATAGGGGGAGGGGGAGTGGGACTTAACAAGATTAACCCGCTACTCCAGTTACAATAAGATACAATATACCGAACAATGAGGCACTTTTAGCCCCGTCATTGTCCCCACTTGACCAGGTTCTCTGAGCGTGTTCCGTCTAAATATTTACAAAAGATACTTTTGCTGGTTCGACTTCTTTCGGGGATTTTGTGCGCCTCCATTCAAAATGTGCAATTTCATTTGAAAATAGAAACCACAGTCAGTGCCAGGTCCGAGTTCGAGTCCAGTAATCAGTTGTCATTCAACTGTCAATATTGAATTGTTTACAGTACGTGCATAATGAAGAGTCGCAGCAGCATCAACAACAACAACAACAACAACAACAGCAACTGCGGGAAAAAACTCTCAAATTCGGAAAATTTCAGACAAAAAGCTGCGAAATTGGCGCCGTTTTGTGCCAAAATCAACAATGATTCCCAAATGCATTTGCGGCCTGACTGTGGGAGGTAGAATGGGAGACAGGGAGAGGGGAGTGTGGAAGAGAGAAGGGAAGTGTGTGTTTGTGAGAGGGTGTGTATGTGCATTTTAATTGCGTGCAAATAGCAGGGGACAGATGGACAGAGAGACAGTACAGGAGACAGAGCGAGAGGAAGACAGACAATTGGAACAGGAGCTGATGGACGAATAGACAGGGAGACTGACAGAAAGAGAGGCAGACAGAGGAACAGACTGGCAGATAGATACACAGAAATAGAGAGAAAGAGAGAGGGAAGAAGTGAGAGAATAGACAGAACAGAGACACAATCAGAGAGAAAGAGAGAGGAAGAAAGAACTGTCAAAGCAACATTCTGACAGACAGAACAGAAGACAGAAAGACAAAAGCGAATAGGAATAGGCGAAAACAGACAGACATTTAGACAGACAGACAAACCGATAGATAGAACGACAAACAGAGAATGAGAGAGTACGGCAGACAAAAAGAGAGAGTGGTAGAGAATGACTGAGAGTCTCACACAGAGAGACTAATAGAGACGACGAGATAGACAGAGACAGAGAAAGAGAATGAACGGGAGATAGAGAGATACTGAGTGAAACTTAGAAAGAGAAGGAGAGAGAGAGAGAGAGAGAGAAAGAAATAGAGAGAGAAGAAAGAGGAGAGAAATAAAGAGTGAGAGGAAGAGGGAGAGAGAAATGAAAGGCTAAAAGACAAACAGACAGGTAGAAAGAGATAGAACGGCAAACATACAAAGAAAGCGAGAGAGAGAGAGGAAAACGTATTGACAAAGACGGGGATAGAGAGAGAAAGACAGGGACAACAATAAAGACAGACAGAGAACGAAAGGCAGACAAAGCATCGTATAATCGTTCATGTGTCCGGTGCATTAAAACGTGAAAGCACGAAAATGAATGTAATTTTTCATTGGTGGTGCAAATGAAATTAGTCTCTCGCTAATTTAAAACGCACTAATTTCTCGCCATGCTCCGGATTACAATGCCAGGCAGAGGCGGATGCGGAGAGAGAGAGAGAAAGGAAGACTGAGGATGTCGGAAATTCCTGTCTGTCGTTTGCGACAGGCAACAAGGATTTATTGGCTTTTGCAAAACAACGTGGGAAAAGGCCTCTTAATTAATTTCGCAGCTCAACGTGAAAAGCTGTCAGCGAGCAACAGCTACGGGAAATGGTGAAAAGCGGAAGCAGAGAAGTGGGGGAAGGAAGGTGCGCAAGAGGAGTGTGTGTGTTACGAAACAGACAACGCAAGCATTTTTCTATTGTGTAGGCGACTCCTTCAGTTAATTCAACTTAATTATGTGAAGGATGTACCAAGAAGCCGCTTGGAAATCTTCTTCTTTGTTTCTCTGTCAGCTTAAGAGAAAAGTTGAGAAATTCTTTAGTGCGTAATTTGCTTAAGTTGCAGAAAGTTTGTTAATATAGCTGGTAATATATAGCATAAATGTGTATATAGAACATTAAATGCTCATCTTAAGTTCCAACAGCCTAAACATTGTTGAAACTTTACCTATTTTCATTTGATATAGCACAATATGTTTTATTATTATCTAAAAAATTCGGTTGCGATCGAATAAGTAACATAGATGTTATTTAGGAAATTATCTTATGAGCTACTGATTTTCAAACAGTTCCCTAAAGTATGCAATAAAAATTAAGCTAGAAATATTAGTTTTTATTTAAGAAATCTCTTTGTTTAGGTGGGTACCATGTATACACGGTCGAGAGTACTCGACTACTTTTCGTGCTTGTTCCATGCTAAGAAATGAATAAACAAAAAAAATAATACTTACTATACACGTAGTTTCCCATCATTGACAGGGTATTCGCCAAGTCAAGTGCTCTCAACTGTAGCTTCCTTTAGTTTTTCACTCATATTTCAGTTATGGAAAACTTAAACCAACCCAAAAAATAAAGAAGTTTGTTTTATGCTTGGAAATCCAATCCGACTTGAGCTCAACATTTTGCCGTCGGTTTTCTTGTGTTTTTCTTGCTCTGCTGCTGTCAATGCTGATGATGGTTTTTCCCGAAATTTTACCATATTTTCCGAGCTGAAAAACCGCTTGACAATGACAATCGAATCCTTTGGGGAAATTTGGGGTCCACTTGGACGCGCCTAACTGGCGCCTGAAGAGCGACGCGCAGTGAAGCCTGAATTTGAGTACGTTTTTGCCACTGTTGCATGCGCCACCCCCGACTACTTCCTCCCCTTCCACTCACCTTCGCCCGCCTCAACTGACAGATTTCATTTCAATTTTCTTCCATTTTCTTTCCTTTTTTTGGGTTGCCTTGACACGAACTTGACCAATGCTAAAGGCGACGCCAAGTTGCAAGAGGCTGCAAGCTGTCAACGTGCCACAACTCTCTCCCCCTCCTGCCCTCTGCCCGCTCAGCTGGCAGCTCGCAACATGTGCGCAAAGTTTACGCTTGAAAAGCATCTGGAAAATGCTGTCGCTTGTAAATTTTTTGGCATGCGACGCAGTGCAGCAGCAGAGTGGCGAAGAAGGGGTTGAGGGAGGAGGTTGCACATTAATTTATGTGCTGCATGCCACGACGCGTTGCACATGACTGCAATTGCAGCGCGACTCTGCATGCTGCATGCTGCAGCTTCAGCTGGGGGACGCTGGCGTTAACGAGTCCATTAGGGAGGGATGCCACATCTAGAGGGAGAGAGGGACAGAGGGACAGGCAAATCCCTCTAGGGGAGTGGGAGAAGGGGGTGCTCGACTCATCCCTCGCTTTGGCGTTTAATTAAAATAGTTTCGCTCTGACTAAGTTCGGTTTTATGGATTCACATTTAACGCTTCGAATGCATTCATAAAACTTTTGCCCCCAAGTGTCAGAATTATGTGGCGAGTTTTGGCCTTTTTTCCCGTCCACTTGTGCGTCACACAGAACTTACGTAACTGTAGTCGCGACATGCCACACAACTCCAGCAGTGGGTGTGGCAGTTGGGGGAGTCATTGTGAGTCAGGCAATAAAAGCGTTTAAGCCCAACGAATGTCAATGGCCAAAAGTTTTTTGGCTGTAAAAGGCGGCAAATCAAGCCGAAAAACATACATTTTCTGTGTGTGTGTGTGTGTGTGTATGCAGATCAACAGCTTGTATACA
The DNA here is from genome assembly GCA_018904595.1 of Zaprionus indianus. Classification (NCBI taxonomy): domain Eukaryota; kingdom Metazoa; phylum Arthropoda; class Insecta; order Diptera; family Drosophilidae; genus Zaprionus; species Zaprionus indianus. The sequence goes on along the minus strand of JAEIHA010000171.1, from coordinate 4,401,259 downwards.
TGTGTATATGTATCTGTATCTGTATCTGTTTATGTTTCTGTATCTTTGGCCGTTTGCATTTCCTGTTTTTCGTTCGCTTTTTCTTGCTGCGGCCGCTTTCGAATTGCATTTTAAACCAATTATCAAATCATGTCGCCGTCGGCTGACAAACTCATTTATTTAGCTTGAAACCCGCACAGACACACACACACACAAACACTGGCACAGTCTCTGACTCCACTACTCAGTCTTTCCAACACACTCACTCATTCCACCAAACTCACTCTCCCCACAACACTCTATTTTTCTCTCTCTGTCACTCTCAAGTGCAAGTCCAAGTGCAAGTCAAGTCCTAATTTTGCTTTCGTTTCACACCATTTTCCAACACCGTTTGCCTCTCCTCACTCTCTTCTCTTGCTCTCTTTACAAGTGCTGTCAAACTGTCAGCAGCGACTGAAAATGTCATTATTCAGTGTCTATTGGGAAGTTTTCCAACTAATTTTAATGTGTGAAAATTAAGTTTGAATTTTGAGTGGCAGTGGGGGCGGGTCAGTGAGAGAGAGAGAGGCCGCAGGGAAGGGGAAGGCAGGGGAACTGGAGCGAGCTGCGCCTACCAATTAGTTCACTGTGGCTGGCAACCTGTCGACTGCCCACACGCACCGTTCTCTTTGCCTGACTCTCCCTCTGCCTGTTCTCTCCTCCTGCTCTTTCTCTCCCTCCCCCCTCTCTTGTTTTTATGCACTCTTTGTAAGCTCTCGCCAATTCATATAAATCATGTGGCAAGCGCCACGCAAAACACGGCGACATATTAAATTTACAAGTTGATTTTGATTTATGTCTGTCCCGCATTAATACACAGATATCTGTATATATGTACATATATTTATGCATACTTACTGCTGTTGTTGTTGTTGTTGTTTGTGTTGTATTGCCGTCAAGTCGTCGTCGTCGCGACGCTAACTTAATTTAACTCTCGTTATACTCGTTACGTTGTCTCAGTCTCAGTCTCCCTCTCGCTCTGCCTCTCTCGCATTGCACCTCCCTCTGGCTAAGTCAACGCAATTTGCGGTGTGCGTTGTGCGGCAACGTCACTTGCAATTAAGGCTGCCAAAAGCTTTTCTTGTGCTTTACCTGCGTGTGTAGGGTATCTCAAGTGCGTCAAGTGGCATGTGACGCGTGCAGGAAAGAAGATGAAGATGCTGCATATGACAAATTGCTAGAACAAGTACAGTGGGCGGTCGATAAAGTAAGTAATTGGTGGGCAATTATAACAGGATTTACATACATACACAGAAAGAAAGAGGCAGATAGAGTGGAATAGTAGGAAAGTGATTGAAATTTATTATTATTATGAGTTGTGAACAAACATAGACTATCTTTTATTTAGTATAGTATTAGTGGCGTTAATTAGCAAATGTTTCATTTAATATATTGCCAAACTTAAACCATTTTATAGCATCTCCATCGACACTACACATCCATTGGAGCACTTCTGCAAATAATCAGCTAGTACAGATTACATCAGCAACTCTCAGTCTCCTCTCTACCTCCTGATTCCCTCTTTTTCACCCATCTCTCCCCTGATGCTACTTCAGTTAACAAACTAACAGGCAGCCATACCCAGCAATAGACAGACAGACCCACAGTCACTTCACAGACAGCTCCATTAATTAAGTTGAAAATTAGCGGTTTCACATTGCACAGGACGACGTCGTGCTCATCTTACCGTTTCCAGGAAACCCATTGAAATGCTGCAATTAGTGGCGAGCTTGTAAATCTCTCGCCTCGCACCAATTTGATAAATCCACCAAAAAACTTGACCCACTTTTAGAGAAATTTCGCTTTTTCAAGTGCTGCCCACCCAGCGTAGTTCTCCAGCCTCCTCTTGACTTCTTTTTCCTTTCTCCTTATCACTCTTGTTCTCCTTCTTTGGGGTAATTTGTGCAAATGTCCATGCATTTAATTTCAAATTTATCATTCGACTGGCTTTAGCACTTTAAATTCCATTTGCGAAGCTCATGGCGAGAGCTTTGGCTAAACTTTTAATACACTTTCAGATTATGCGAGGTTGAGTAGATGAAGGGGGAATAGGAGGGGGACATTGCTCTTCCTTTGCTATGTAGATTTTTGAACTGCATTTTTTAACTTTTAACCGCAACCTGTCCAGAGACGGGGCGTGGTATGGTGGGTGGCAATCAAACGCGTTGCGGTTGCTACGGAAAATTAAAAAAAATACTCGAGAATTCCTGTACAAAAAGTAATGCAGTTTTTTGTTTTGCTTTGCATGTGAATGGCAAAAGTTATGCCTGTTCAACACAAAAAGTGAGGGGGAAAAAGAGGAAACACTGATAGCAAGAGAGCGCGACAAAGTAGAGTCAAAAGGGCATATGCAAATAAATGAATGAATGTTGTATACATGACAGTTGCGCGATTGTATTAATTGAATCAGTCAACATTTTTGCTTGACAAGCGTGGCGCCATAGGCGAATTATTGTTAAATCAATTTGTATGGTAAACAAAATCAATTAAATCAGTTCAATTTAATGCACACACAATCGCTTTAATTTGTCACGTTTATTCAAATTGTGCGATTCCACTGGCGCCAACCAGTGCTGGAAAATGTCAATTTCAAATGTGCTATAGTCGTTAATATTTAAATAATAATTACAAATAAATCAATAAAACTATTATATTTCTTCCATGATAATATAAAACTACATTAATATTGTAAATAATGCTTGTAACAGCCGCTTTTATTGCCTGCACGTCTAATTTGGCGATACCTTCTATCGATATATCGATACAATTGCGAGAGTAACGCTCTCTCTAAATGAGGGTTGATGCATTTGTGACGCTCAATTGCGCTCTCTCGCTCTCCCGCTCAACGGCTGTTCTGCTTCTTTCTCAACACTTTTCGTCAGTTTCTATTCAATTTTGGTCGCGTGAGGTTGGACGCGCGCATGTTGCAGTTCGAATTGTTAAATGAAAAACGCGTTTTATTAACCCTTAACATGGTGGTGATGCATATCTGCATCATACCGTTTGAGTACAATTATTTTTCAATGTGCGTTATAAAATTGTCAAAAATGTATTTGATGCAGATCAACAACATTCGTTTATTATATAAAAAGTGTTGGTAACACTAAATTATTTAAAATACTAAACAGCTGATTACTTTTCCCGCCAATTTTGTGAATGCGCTAAACTCAATTGGTTGATGCAAATCGGAGTTGTTGCCATGTTAAGGGTTAAAGAAAACCACTACGAAATGTACTTAGCGAAAATTTAATTATAATTATACAATATCCTCGAACAAGTGCAACAACTTTAATACATCAAATTATTGTGCAAAACATCTGTAAAGAAAAATATACAATTCGCGACGCCTGTAACGACTGTAACGTTTGTTAGAGCGAGATAACGCTACTGTGTGCGCAATTTGTTGATGTCGTTCTTGTTGTTATTGTAACAGTGCCTGGCGCTTCTGTTCTTGTTGTTGCTGCAGCGCCAAAGCAAAAGTGTTTGGTTCGCAAAAGAACAACAACAAATGCGCCAAAGTAAAAATTATTATCCCCCTCCCTCGATGTTGTTACTGTTGTTGGTGCAGCCGGCAAAACAAATGCATGTGTAACACATCGAAACAAGTTGAGTGAATGAATGAATAAGATTTCCAACGAAAAACAACGACAAGCCAAAATTCGGCGAATACACAACAAAAGTGGAGTGAGATAAATACAAAAAATATAAGAAAATAACGTATAGAATGTGCAGAATGTGTAGAATGTAGAAAGGTAGAGGGAGGATACCGACGAATTGAAATCGAAAACGAAACCAAAGCGAGAAATCAGAAGCCGCTCAAAATGCAGTTAACTGAGAATAATCAAATCTAATACTAGAAAAAATCGTTGCAATTCAAATAAAATTAAATAACAATATCAACCACAACAACGGCATGGCAATGGCGGCAACTAACGGTACTAGCACCTGGCAAGTGTCGAAGATGTCCCTAAGGGCCTGGACCCGCACAGGTTTCCTTTACCTCCTCCTCCTTTTGCTGTCCCAGCTGGCAACAGTTTCGCATGCGAGTCAAGGTAAGTGATGCGAAGGGGGCAACCCTAACGAGGTACCCTAACGATGCCAAGGTACAGTTTCTCCCCCTGCTGATATTGAGCTCTGTCTCTGGTGACACCTTGTCTGGCCGACGTGCAAATTTGCAGGTTACCCGTACCTGGTTGAGTCCCTGGCTTCACTAAATTAGTTTACCTTATGTCAATAAATCTGATAAGCACAATATATGAGTACAAATTTCACCATATTTTCTGACGCAAATTGGAAACGGGTTGCCCGTTGAAATTGCAATCACAAGGCCCCTAACCCATATGTCAGTCCTCCATTTCGAGACCTGTTGTCGATAATTGGTAAAGTAGGTTGGGTTCTACGAGTACAGACGATTTAACTGTTTTTTTTTATAGATAAGACAAGGCCGTTCAGGTGATCGTTAAATGATCGTTCATAAAATAAAAATATACTGCTGATAAAGTCGAGAATCTTTTAGCAAATTGAAAATTTTGAAAATTTTGGCTGCTAGTTTCTATTCGGCTATCCATCACTGTAACGAGTTATCACACATTTTTCTATCTATATTTGACTGTTAAACATTTTTAATGAGTTCCGTTTGAGTCATTCGCCCGCGAGTACCTGAGAACATCATACGATATTTGACTATTTGTAAACGTTAAGAAATTGATTCACTCGCGCAACTCGTTTGAAACTCATTAGGCTGGACTACCCCTAATATAATGACAGTCCTTTATAATCCCTCACAGGCTGAGTTCACTTACAGGGTATATTGCGCTACTCATATTCCACACAGCAACAAACAAAAGCCGCGTGCGGCACAAGTGTGTGTCTACGCAGGTAGAGCCCATCCTTACTCCGATATCAACTATAAAACAGGTAAAATATCGTTTCGAAGGCTGCTGCTGCTGCATTAGCTGATTACTTTTCCTCATTTTCCAACGACAACAACAAACACACGAACAAATCCCGACGAAAATGCGCAAATAATGCAAACAAATTAAATGCCTTTCGTATAGGGGAATATACTGACGTCAAGGCAACCCCCGTCGGGCTGTGTTGCCACCCCACCCCAAAAAAAGAACTCAGGGAGAAAGAGGGGAAAAACTCGCGGGGCGCTTGGAATTTATCACTGCCAGCTCAGGCCCAAAAATGAACATCCCCGGCAAACGAAAAACCGAAAAAATGATAAGCTTTTTCCCGTTTTGGTATGTGCTTTATCATGTGCCACTTTTTCGTGGTCTCCATAGAACGCTTTTCAAACAGGACATATGCAAATTGCGTGAGACATGAACAGAATTGGGGTCAGACACACACAAACACACAATAGAAGCGTGTGTGGTTTAGTTTATGTCAGGATTTAATCAGTATGACAAACTAAACTCGAGGGAGGATATTATAATAGTACGATATTGTATGATAATGTATACCATATTTCATAATCATACGGAGCCTTTAAGTCAATCAAAAACGAAATAAATCAATTCTGGGGCAAGTTCCCGTGCTGACTTTCTCTATGAAAGTCAAATCACTTTCATAAAGTGAAATGAAAAGTTAAGGATACTGGGATTTCAGTTTAAACTGTCTCCAGCGCTTTGGGTAACCCAACTTAGTCACGCATTGCTGCAGAGCTGGCGCCAAGGGAGGAAGGGAGGGAAAGACAGGGAGAGGTAGTTGGGGAGTTTGCCCTTAATTAATGACCAGGCGGTAATTAAAAAATCTTAGTACACACAGAAGGAGAACAAACACAACAACAGCAACGGCAAGAATAATGAACTGGGTGTAACCCGGACAGGAGCAAAGCAGAGTATAAAATTTACGTGCTCTTTGCTCCTGTTTTCTCATTCATTCGCTTGGCTCCCTCAGACCATATAAATAATACCTTTATTTCACTTTTAATGGCCATAATTCTTTTGCCCTCCTGTGAGCTGTGACAATTGCTGCGAATCCTGGCGAGAAACAGAGAAAGAGAGGTAGAGGGAAAGGAGGAGAGTCCAGGGAACCAGCATATTTGGCCGCATTACGTGATATACTACACAACAATAAGCAAGCATATAGAACATGATGATGTTGTGAGCGAGTGACATGTTATTCTAATTTCACACCCCTTTTGTGAAGGGTGCGCACCACGTCATAAACATTTCCATATGGTCACAACTCGCTCGGGGCAAGCGACTCTGTCGCAATGTGTACACAATGTACATAAAGCTGGAGTTCGTTATGGTATTGTATGGTATGAAGTGTAGACCCCGAGAATGAGGTCATCTCTTTCGGTTTCAGTTGCCATTGCCGGCTGTCAACTAATTACTCTGTCTAAAGGATGTGGGAACTTTGCTTTCCTTTAGCGGAAATTGTTGTCCTGAAAAGGGAGAAGAAGGTAGAGGGAAGTGGAAGTGGGAACAGGCAACTGGTAGAATTCCTTACTCGTCTTCGTGCTGTCAATTTTCAATCAGTGCAAACAAAATATCAACGTCAGGCAAGGAGTAAACCCAGTCGGCTCTTCTTGTTTGCGCCAACTTTGCAACGGATGTTGTCATGGTGTGTGTGTGAGTTGGTGTGTGTGTGAGAGTTGTGTGTACTTAGCTTCGTCGATGATGGCTTTGACATTGTTCAAGGTTGCAGTTATTACTAACTTGGCAACTACGCGAAATGAAGTCTCACTGCCAATGTTTACCTGTTGCAAAGGGAAAAGAAAACTTGTAATATCATCTATTTATTTAGCAAGAAAATCTATACGATAGTTGACATAACGATAGTTGTTTCGCACTGCATTTGTAGACAGGTTTACATGAGACTTTTATATTTTCTTTCCATCTTTCTTTGTTTTTACAAATAAATAATAAGTATATTAAGGAACTGTCAAGAAATTTGATAGAGAAATACCTCAAAATTGATCAGTTATATCTGCTTGAACAGCTCCACAATTCCCATCACCAATAATCACTTTATTTTTAATCTGTTTTTCCAAATAATTCACAAGTTATTCCGTCAATTCTTTGAAGCGCTTGGCTATTTGGGGGAATTCCCTTGATTTATCAGTAATGACTTTATAGGTTTTTTTTGTCAGCTGCTTAATTTATTTCTCTGTTAACGCTTACAGGCAAATGTGCCGTTATTGCAGCAGTTGTACTCATTAAATTAAAGAATTTTAACGGTGAAAATTTTAAATTAATTTGTGCGCACATAAATTTTTCGCACGATGATAAAAAAAACAACAACAATGCGCGGCATTTTCGGCATGTCATGTTTTTTATGGTTCAACCACAACAACAAAAACAACAACATGCACAGCCAGAGCAGCAACATGAGCAATAACAACAGCAGCAGCAACAGCAACAACATGAACAGCAACAGCAACAACATGTTTGCTGGCTACAAAACATTTTCAAAACGAAATGAAACACAACTCCCAAGTGTTGCCCCTTTCTCTCTCTCTCTCTCTCTCTCTCTCTCTCTCCCTCCCCTTTTCCTTCTCTCGTTTGCTGCAAATGCAATTTGGGCCGAGTTCTTCTTCCCTTTTTGCCAATTCGTAAAACCAACATGAATAATTCACAACAACAGCAACAACAACAACAACAGCAGTTGAAGCTGGAGAAATCCCAAAACAATTCGAAACTGAGAATGTTGCGGTTGATGCGACTGCAACTGCCCCTGCCGCCTCTGTTACCTCTGCTGCTGCTGCCTTTGCTTTTGATACTTCTGCTGAGTCTGCCTCTGATGCTGCTACCTTTGCTGTTGCTGCCACCTCTGTCTCTGCCACGTCTGTCTCTGCTGCAGTTCAACGCACCCAAAAAACCATAACAACAACAACAACTGCTGTTGGTCAGAGATCTCTCATTGCTCACCGTTTGCTCCCGCTCCCATTGCTGTACTCCTCTCCCTTCCTTCTCTCCCTTCTTAACGATCTCAAGGCGCTGTCCAAAAGGAATAAATGGCAACAGGAAATGGCATAAAATTCACTTTTGCAATTACTTGTGGCATTGGCAATGCAATCTCAAAAATGGGGGCGTGGGCGTGGCTCCTCAGCATGCATGGCCAATTTGCATAGTACGTCGTCGTGTGTGTGTGTGTGTGTGGGAGGGAGGCCAATCAAGTCGCCAGTTGTAGTTGCAGTGTGCAGTTGCAATTGCCTCTACAAATTAGAAGCCTTGTAAATTGTGGCCACAACAATGCGGCCATAAAGTGTTAACTTACCAACAGTAACAAGAAGAAGATGGAGAAGAAGAAGCAGTAGAGATCAACAATAAGAGAGCAGCAATAACAAGTTAACCACAATAACAACAACATTCAGTGAGGCCACTGTACAGCCTTGCCTCAACCATACTGAATGCTCTCTATAAGTAAAGCTAAAGATCTGTGCGAACGAGAGATTGAAGACAAAGAACCTAAGATCAGCTGACTACAGTCTGATGAGAGCTAGCTAATTTAGGTCAAATATATAATATATAATATATATTTATATAAACAGTTCAAATGAGACTACAGATAAGCCTGGGTAAATCCAGTTAGCAAAGTTAGATTTGAGGTACTTAGGGTTATCGACTGTGAACTGCAGACAAAAGCAGACTATTTAGCGGTTTATGGTCTCATTGTAGTGCTATGAAATCTAGCTACGAGGGTCGTTTGATAAGTCCGTGACTTTTTGTATTTGCCGCGCACCTGCTCTAAATACAACACTGCCCGTCAGCAGTTATCGATTAACAGCTGACTGTAAAATTTGAAAACTGCGTTTTTGGTTTGCGTTTTATAGGCATTGAAAGCAGACGATCTCGTGAATTTTAACGAAAATGGAAAAAGTGAATTTCGTGTCAGCATGGCAAAATTTCATAAATTGGGCTACGAACTGCTACCCCATCCAGCATATTCTCCAGATTTAGCCCCGTGACTATTTTTGTTTCCAAACATGAAGAAATGGCTCGGCGGTAAGAGATTCGGGTCATCACAGAAACAAACGACTATTTTGAGGGCCTTGAAAAACCTATTATTTGGAAGGAATAAAAAATTGGAAAAACGCTGGACTAAATGTAAGACAAAAGGAGATTATGTTGAGAAATAAAACGCTTCTTTGACGAAAAAAATATATTTTATTCAAAAAGTCACGGACTTATCAAACGACCCTCGTAATACAAAGCTAAAGTACTGATTGTTGGACTGAGTATATTAGCTGTAAGTTGCACTCCATTCTTGATTTTGTTTAATGAATTGTGTTGATGTTAATCACAAACTTAACTGACTTCTTTGTTAAATATGAGAGATTAACTATATATAGTAATATTCCCCAGAATCAGCTTCAGCTTCCTTTACCTCTGTATTTATAGCTAAATGAAGTTCACTTTTCAGTCACTAGAGCTGAAAGTGGAGCAAAAGGAATCAGGTATATAAACCCATTGACTGCAGACTTTTGTTACTCAATTTGTTGTTTGCTTTTAGCTCTCTTATTTCTTTATATTACTCGAGTATTTATTTGCTTAAATACTCAGCTTGATTTGCATTTCCAGGGTATTATTGCATCAGTATTGCCTCGCTTGTTGTTGTTACTTTCATTTCCATGGCAAGGCGTTTTTATGACTGCGGTTTAACGGCACTTTAAGCACTTGACAACAACAACAACAAAAGCAACAGCAACGAGCAATAACAACCGTAATAAGTGCAAATCCTGCACAGCTTTAAAAACGCCATTCACAGCGAAAGCGAAGCGAGCAATTCGCTCCGCCCCACCACGAATCACTTAGCCTCACCTCGCTACGCCTCTGCTCACCTCTCCTCGTCGCGTCTCAACTCACCTCCTTGCCTCAGCTCTTCTTTCTTTGCCTCAACTCTCCCACCTTCCTCAAGCTAGCTCTTCTCGCCTCAACTCACCTCTCCTTGCCGCAACTCACCTTTTCTCTACTTAACACACCTCTCCTTGCCTTAACTCACCTCTCCTCCCCATAACTCACCTCTTCTCTCCTTGCCTAGTCGAGGTAGCTCCCCAGTCCGGCAGCCTATGCGAATTCACTTAATCACCGCAAAAATGAACGAAACGGAAGTCGGTAGAGCTTCTGCTTCTTCTTCTCCTGCTTCTGCTTCTCCTCCTTAACTCCTCGACAACCTTCAACTGATCGGCGGCTCGCTGCAGCTGCCACGCCTCGCCTGCAGTCGCCCAACGAGTCGAGTCGAGTCGAGGCGAGGCACAAGTTGTGCCCGCAGCTGGACAAAGAACTCAATTAAAACTTGGAGAATGACTCAGAGAAGAGGTAGAAGAGAGATGCAGAGAGGTTGAAGGTGAAGCAGGCAGTGGAGGAGTGGTAGAAGAGAGACAGAGAGAGGGAGAGTGTAAGAGCGAGAGGCAAGCTAAACGCAACTCGTTTCATAATTATTTCAAAGACCCAAAGCAAAGTTTTCTCTCTTTCTGCTGCATTTGCCCTATGGGGGCAGCATTAATTGAAAACGCTGCAGCAAATTGAGTTGGTCATTTAGCTGGTGTGCTGCCCCTTGTCTGCCCCTCCTCCTTCGCTTCCTTCCTCTCTGCATTGTCTCGCTGTCTCGACAAGAGTCTCGACGTCACTTATCTCTCGCGTCTTATCGGTCAAACAGGCAGGCAACTAAACGTTCTTGTGCCCGCTTTAAAATAGATCGATCGATCGAGAGCTCCACTCAGCTCAGGCTCACCTCGCCTCGCCTCGCCTCGTATCTGTATCTTGTGGCAGCTACAGCTCCGCTCGAGCTGTAACAATATCTGCAGCTTTAATCTAACTTCGGCTGCAATTGCCACACAAAGTAGAACATGAAAAACGAGCGACGACAAACGACGCGTCGTGAACAAGAATTGTGGAGGGATAGAGGGAGAGAGAGGAGAGGGAAGGGGTCTAGCTGCAGACATCAACGGGTTACAGGGTGTACGACGGGTGTTGGCAACCAAGTAATTTGTTACAAGCAGCACAAGACAAAAGCAACAGCAGGCACAAGCGTCGCGTCGATCGTCGGGGCTTCGTCTACCCGACTCCGACTCCGAGTCGGACTCCGAGTGGAAGCGAATGCGCAACGATTGCTATTATTTCAATATTATCTACAAAATGCACGTACTTCATACCACTTACCGCGTCTATGCCACTGTGGTTTGTCCTGCTTCAGTAGGCACAGTGGCACTAGGGTGTGAAAGTAAGGAAAGAAGCCATAAATAAGAAGAGTTGGCAACGAGGAGGGGAAAAAGAGGTAGGTAACTTGAAGGTAGTCTAACATAAAGGCAGAGAGGAAGGGAGAGAAAGATCTCATTATAATAAAGGGCATAAATAAAAAGAGTTACCAACTAGGAGTGCATAAATAAGAAGAATTAACAAGAGGGGGAAGAACTAGAGAAAAATACCTAATAAAAGGTGCCACTAACAAAAGTACCCATAGAGCAAAAAGGAAAAGAGGGTCCTCTGAACAAAGATCGAAGTAAGATCGTAGAAAAAACCAAGTCAGGCATAGATTCCAGAAAAGTCCGGAAAGAATAAAAACCATTTGCAGCAAGCAAGCTCTTTATAAATCCATTACAATAATTGTTAAACCTTTTAGATACATAACATAATAAATTTAACTATATCTAAAATTATTTGCATTACAATTACCGAACGAGTTTTAATTGACTATCGACAATTTAAAACCGAATGCAAATAGTTTTACTTTAGCTTTTATCAGCTGCATTTGATATACGACGAGAAGCTGCATACTAAATTAACGTTCTCTTTTTATATCAGACAGATACGAAACCTTTCAGCTTCTTTTTTCAACTCTCGATTAGCATATTTAGCTGTCGCTTTGTTATGTGTCCACTGTTCGTTGCAGTTGGTGCCACTGTGCGCTTCAAGCTGACAGCACGACAAACCGTTCGCGCTTTGGCTTCCAACTCAGGGGCGCGCACAGCCAGCGATCTTTGTTGTTAAACTCACTCCTCCTCCTCTCTCTCTCTCTCTTCTACCTCTTCCTCTTCCTCATTCTTCTCCCTCTCTGTTGTGGCTTTGCTTCCTCCTCTTGTTGCTTCTCCTGCTGCTGTGATCTTATCTCAAAACGTTGTTCGTCGTAGCTTGCGTTCGCGCAACTTAAGTAGGTACTAAGTGCTGCATATATCATACCCATGGTCCGTAGAGAGAGAGGAAGAGAGAGGGGAGATAGAAAGAGAAGGGGTCTTCAATCCAGTCTCTTTGCGATCTGTGCTTGAACCCGATGTTGTTGTGGCATTCGTCGCTATGCGATTGCAGTGCCAAAAGTCGATTAGATGTTGCAGTTTATGACGCGATCCCCCCCTCGATTTCTGATTAATGGCAACTATATATCTAGCCGACAGCACAGTTGTCTGCTCTCTCCTTCTCTCTCTCTCTCTTGCACTCTTTTGAGTGGCAACCCGCAATTGAGCTGTCGAGTTTCTTCTGCTCACACTGCACAACAAAGTCAAGTTTGAGTGTTTTGCACTAATTTAGGTGTTGCATAAAATGCCTAAAAATACGACTTGTTGTTGGCACATGCGATGCCTAAATTTATGTACAGACAAACAGAGAGACAAACAGGGGGAGAGAGAGGGAGAGAGAGGGAGAGATAAACGTGGCACTTGACGCTGATTCTGGCGCTGCCTTTGGCTGACACTTTGTGGGTCTCCAGTTGGACAAACACTCGACTCGACTCGACTCGCCTCAACTCGACTGCGTAACTTTGCAGCCCGCAAAACCACCGCAGCCTGCTGACGACGACGACGACGACGTTGTTAATGTTTTTGGACTAGGCCAACTTTTCAGTCGCACTCGCACTCGCCAGCCCCGTCGCAGCTGCCGTTGACAGCAAGTGTCATGTTTTCTGGTCGACCAAGTGATTATATACTCAACCCGATCTAAGTTTGGGCTTAGTTAAAGTTGAAAATTTCTGTTTCAGCTTCAATTAAGCTGGCTGCCGAAATGCAGTTAGTGATAATTGCAGTGGCATAACGTTTAAGAATGTGACGCAAATCGGAATGTAATGGGTGTCAACTCAGTGCAGGAGAGAGGATTAAGTAAAGAATTTATTGGTGGTAAACTAGAGTGTAACATTGTTGAGGGATGGATGGATAAAGTAAGGTAATTTTGAAAGGAAGTAAAGAAATAGAGAACTTTTATAATGAAGTATGAAACTGAGACCTGCATGCGGTGCTGCGATGATATAACCATATATTTTTATTTAGCATGCGGTGTTTGCGGTGTCTCTAGTAGAAAAGAATGTAACATTCCATCAGGGCCCTGCAGGGTTCAAAGAAGGAGTAGAAAATAGGTTTAAAATATATTAATAACGAAAGGTTCCATATATTGTAACATAGTCCTAAAAAAGAACACTACTTCACTTGAATTTATTCATATAAAACCAATCAATATCTTTCAGAGTATATGTTAATAAATTCCTTGCGACAAGGACTAAAATTACTGCAAAGTTTTAGAGTATTATACAAGTTGTTTTGTATTGTACGTTCAAGTACCGCCTGCATATTCCTTATAAACAGCCTGCTTGTCTTGTCACCAAAAGCCTTTGCCATTGTTTTCGTTGCCCCCCCCTTTGCCTGTCTCGCCCCTCACCCCGTGCTGCAGTTGTCGTCGCGCCGTTATGCAAATCTTGTAATGAGGTGGTAAAATACCAAGACACAAGACCCAAGCAAGACTGCAGTGTTTGGCATTGACACAAATTGCTTTTGTCTTGTTCGAGGGGGGAGGGGAGAACTGAGAGCCTCAGAGTGAGGGCCCCGATGGTCGTAACTAACATAGTATAACTACACGAGGCAGGTAAGCGAGAGCGGGCTCCATTGTTTGCCCCTATCCCAATATGGCACGTGTACACCAACACACACACACACACACAAGTGTAGAGATGTAATTGAATGCCGGGCATCAATTTATGCGAGTTGTCAACGTTACCTTCAGGCAGGTTCATTATACTTGTATTCGCAAATCGGCTGCGATGGTTTCACAGCCAAAATTCGTTCATTTCAGTTTGTCTGTTAATTGCATTCTAATCATGTTTCCAGTTGATAACTTCATCTAATTATTGTAAACAAAACATGGATAATTATAATCCAATTTGTATTTTATTTACTTATATTTTAGTGTTCAGTTTATGTGATTGACAACTGTTTGGTTACTTTGCTTGATCTGTAACTCAGGTGATTAACAGCTAGTTAGCTCACTTTAAAGTTCAGTCTAACAAGACCCTTAAAACATGAAGCTACTCTCAATTTATATATTCTCTCTATATGTGATTCTCTGTTATGGATATACGCGCATTACGAACATAAAGTGTGAATCCTTTAATAAAGAAATATGCACCGTTTCTGTCTGCAAACTAAAGGTACTGGGACGTGGAAGAGTTGGTGCCAATGTGCGAATCACTAATCCGAGTCCCCCATTGAAAGGAGCCACAGTGAATTTTAGCATGTGGCGTAAACTTAACGGATATCATCCTTTTCTCTTCAATACCACCCTGGATTATTGTCGTTTTCTGCAGCATCCAAATCCTTCGAATATCTTTTACTACTTTCATCAGGCCATTTTGCCGTTCTCCAATCTAAATCACAGTTGCCCCTACGATGTGAGTAGAACAAGAAATCAAAAAAGGAAAAAAAAAACGGATTCTTACTTTAATTTATGGTAGCATGACATTATCGTAACGGACTTTGTTATGACGGATGAAATGTACGAACGGGTGCCCTTACCACGTGGAAGTTATATGTTCAATCTGCAGTTTACCAAAAATGGAGTTCGGGCTGCAGGGCTTAGTTTCTATATGGATGTTGATGTGAAACAAACCCTAAGGAGTAGTGCAGACGGCGATTGAACAGGGTCAGCAGTTGATGAATTTTATAGTTGGTGTGTTTAAGTGTAAAAGTGTTACTAAATTTCATCAAATCCATAAAAACTAAATTCTGAATCAGTTGTTGGTGTATGCCAAAAAAAATCGATTTTTGCTGTACACAAAAAGAATCGATTAAATCAATTTATAATCGAATCGCAATCCATTTATCTTGTAATTATATTTTTGCTTCAAAATCTATTTGGACGTCGACGTGAAGCAGACGCTTAGGAGTAGTGCACATGGCGAATAAAGGCTAAATATATTGTAATATATTATTTATTTAATTGTAAATAGAGGTGGATATCGACACAGAAACTTTGATAGAGGTCTCTTACACAAAATTCTATCAACCACAACTAATAGGTCGATCCAGTTGTACTCAATATGGATTTGAAAAAGTTTCCATCATCAATTGCTTTCATGTCTCGATTAATTCGAAACTGACATCGTTTTCAGATGAGTAACCCATCTAATTTTGGCAACAGCCATTTTGGATACTATTGTTTACTATTCAAAATATACTGGAACTACCGTGAGTGGACATATGTTAGTTAAACATCAGAAGTGCGATCGGGCCTCCATTAATTTGGGAGTAAAATTTTTTCCAGATGATTTCTCTACATAATGATTTAAACAATCGCATCATTTTAGAGTTAATTTATAGCTACAAGCATAATTTCTAGGCTCAGTCAAAATTTATCATAGGAACATGCAGTTACGTTCCGTTTATATATTCTCTCTTCATTTGGTCCTTTGCTTTGGCTATACGCGTTTCACGAATATTAAGTGTGAATCCTTAAATAGAGATCTATGTTCGATATCGGTCTGTAAACTTAAGGTACTGGGACGTGGAAGAATCGGTGCCACTGTGCATGTAATTAATCCAAGTCCCCCAGTAAGGGAGTCCAAAGTGAATTTTAGCATTTGGCGTAAACTTAACGGCTACCATCCGTTTCTCTATAATGTGACTACGGACTTTTGTCATTATATGCATCACCCGAATCCTATGAATATTTTTCACTACCTACATCGAGCCATTGCCCCAGTCTCTAATCTCAATCACAGTTGTCCCTACGATGTGAGTAGAAGTACAAAAGAAAGGGAACAAACTTTCTTTGACTATATTTGTAATTAATTTTAGCACGATATTATCGTAAAGGACCTTGTAATGACGGATGCAATGTTTGAACGGATACCTTTTCCTCGAGGAAGCTATAGGTTTATATTACTGGTATCAAAAAATGGAATTTGGGCCGCAGAGGTTCATTTGCATTTGGATCTCGACGTAAAGCAAACGTTAAGGAGTGGCGCAGATGGCGATTGAACAGACTCGTCAAATAAAGGCGAAATGTAGTTGATGTTTTTCACATTTTGTGCGTATAATTCTCAACTGATTATGGGGAAATTTGAACAGTTAACTTGCTTTATTGTCAGTTGGCAAGGAACTTAGAAGTTTCACACGCCGCAGATGAACTTTGAGATGGGAAGTTGCCACACGCTGCTGACGCAACGCTGTTGCTCTGACAAGCATGAAATTGCGCACGGCACACGAGCTTGCCGTCTCGCTTGCACTCTCATGAGAGTGTTCTTCTTCTTGTTAGAATAACAACAAGCAGTGGGAGGCGACACACGCACTTGAACTTTGCCCCAAGTGTCTGACAAGAGAGTAAAGCTGTGGCAAGTTGCAGGAGCTGAGAGCTGAGAGGGGACAGTGAGTGCTGCCAAACTGGGCAACAGCTCTAAATTGCCACAGCGGAAGTCACGTCGCAAGCTAGAGAGAGAGAAGGGAGAGAGAGAGAGAAGGGAAGAGAGAGTGAGGGAGAGAGACAGCACGCTCGTAGATAAGCCTGCACAGCTGCCAAAATGTGATTGATGTGCCGTTAAGCCAAAGCGAATGGAAAATCCATTTGGTAGACCCTACCACGCCCCCTGCTACCCACTCCCCCTGCCATCCTTGCCCCCTTTCGGGTGTCTCTATTCAATTAAAAAGTTCGCGTATGTTTTATGCAAAAGTCGTGCTGCATATCAGTTTGGCATATGTAAATTCCAGCAGCTCCATCTCGATTTGTGGCACTGCCACTGCACGTTGCAACAAGTTCAGGGCCAAGACACACACACACACCAACACACACACACACACATCGTTGCCGTACACGCTTCTCAAATATTTTCACCATTTGGTATTTGAGTTTCGAGTTTTGTGTAAATGTTTTGGTAACAAATATTTGGCTTGACAGCCTAAGCCTCTTTCCAGCTGAATACAGAATGATGAAGACTGAAGACGACTCGCCTCGACTCGCCTATAACCTGTAAATATTTGCCACATTATCATACGACATTGTGCAAACAGAGAAGGCTTTAATAGCTTCGACTAAGCGCACAGTGACTAGCAATTGGATTGAACTACCAATTCGAAGGGGGGCTGCCCCCACTACTCCGTCCGTCTGCCAAGAAGACATTAATCTTTGTTAAGCGTGAGGCAAACACTTGCAACAGAGAGGAAGACGAAGACAGAGAGAGAGAGGTTGCAGAAGGGGCAGCAATAAGAATCCCCCAACGAAACGCACTTAATTGCCTTCTGACCCTTTTTTTGGTTCAATAAACTATGCTATTTGTTTTATTGATTGCCTTATCAGGCCAAGAGACGAGCAGGCCTTGCACATGTTGTGTAGTATACCCTGTAAGTGATGTTGTCGACAGTTTTGTTTTGATTTATGATGTTGTAATCTGCAGCAAATTGATTTATTAGGCAATTATTAACTGCAGAAAACAGTGTTTGCAGCAACAGTGTTGTGAAACAACAAGTATTCTCATAGTTAATGCATTGGCACAACGTCAGACTAGCAAACTACTAAATTAGGCATTTAATATATCTCCAGGGTATTACGCTGCTATGTTAATGCTTTCTTTATAATGTCTTTCACTTTCTTAAGTATGTAGAAAACAGTGTTTACAGCGACAGTGTTGTGAAACACCTGTATTCTCATATTTAATGCTTTACCAAGACTACAGAGTAGCATCTTCCTCAATAAAGTACTTAATATATTTCCAGGGTATTGCGCCGTCTATACTTAAGCTTACTTTATAATGTCATTCACATTCTTCACTTTATTTGATCTTTCACTAATGCTGCACATTGAATTCTGCTAACTTGGCACAGTCTGTCTTAAGTTTCCAGAGTATCTGCCAGCTTAGCATACTCTCTTCTCTTCTGCCTATTTACATTTGTCTCGTATCAATGTACAAACAGAAGACTTGATAACTGACTCCACAGTCCACACACAGTTTGCGTCCGACAATCGATCTATAGATAACTTTTTTGGTGCTCTGCGTCGTGGGTCAATTTTATTTTATAGTTTTCATTTGCTTTTTTGGAAATTTTGAAAATGTTGTGCGTGCCAAGGGGACTGGGGAGCGGGTGGAGGAGGGCACCTCGTGTACTTACGCGTGAGAGAGCCCGGCAATAAATAAAATGCGAGCGGGCATTGAGTGTGGTTTCCTTGTGTGTTAGTGTGAGTGCGAGTGTGTGAGTACACTCATATGCACTCACAATTTATGACCGCAGCTCCGCGCTTAGTGTTGCCTTCCCGTGCATTGCCACTGGGCATTAGGCACATCCATATCCATATCCCCCCGCCACCACATGCCACATGCCACATCCACAACGCATTATGCTGCGCGCGCTTTCTACATTTATGAAAGTCGATGCTGATCAGGTTAGAGTTCAATTCGAACTCCTTATTAGACCGTCGTTACCTCGGTCACGTAACTGTTGTTTATATACTGCATATGATCCATCATAGCGTGTGTGCATTTAATGCATTGTCGGAATTTGAATACCATTTCAGAATTCAAATTGATTTATTTTGTGTTTTGAGCTTCATATGTTGCGTTATGTGAGTGTAAACCTCTTAGAACTCAGGGAGTTCTCTTGGTCGATTGTTGTGAAACTTGGGGGACAGTTAGTTGAACATGTTTACTGTATGAATTTAAAATATGAAGTCTCCAAATTCTTAAATATTCATAATTTTACATTTTTAATATCAATCTAAGAGTATAAGACTGCTGTAACTCGGGATTCTCTAAAGCAATTGTTATGAAACTTTGAGTATACTTCTCTAGGAGAATTAAGTGCAATATCTGAAAAGATCATAGCTCTACTATAAGAAAACCCTTAAATATTTGCCAAATTTCATTTTCATTTCATTTCCTAATGCGCAGTTTGGACACCTTAACCAACTGTCAGCATGAACTTTGTTTATTTTGTTGTCATTTCGTGGTTTCGCATTATACATTGATTTGGCAGCACAAATTTGGGCGGCTCTTTGGTTAACCAACTTGTTGTTGCACTGCAAGTTGCAGTTGTTGTTGTTGCTGTTGGCAGCTAAGCCACAACATATTTTCATGCAACGAGCTGTGCAACATCAACTCAAACTGGACGCATATCTAATGCGGTCACTGTGGCCAGTCACTGTGGGCCGTCAAATGCGTGTGGGCTGCCCATAAAAAATAATACGCCAAAATGGCCAAAAAAAAATCTAGAAAAACTAGAAAAACTAAAGTCAAAACTACAAACAAAACTGACGCAGAAATGCTTGAAAATATTTGATGAGGGGTGAGTTGTGAAGGGTCGCGAGAGGGGGTAAGTGCCACAAGTGAGGGTAGCATTTGAACTTTGGCCAAGCAGCAGGAAGCTGTGCAGTTGTAACTGTGTGTTTTGTGTGTGTGTGTGTGTGTCGTGGCAGACACATAATTCATACTTTCATTCAGCATTTATTGATTTTTCAGTCTCAGCTGTTGGAAGTCGCGTCGTCGAGTCGCGGAGTCGCAATATTTTTACGATTTGCAACAGACGAAGTTCCCTTCTGCTGCCCCCAAAGGCCCTTCTAATGCGTCTTTCAGCAGCTTCACTTTACTACACCAACACAGAGAGAGATGGAAAGAGAGAGAGAGAGAGATGAGATAGATAGATATAGCTACTATATGTATGCAGCAGAGTTCTGCTTGTGGTTCCAGAGCACGACAAATGTTTTGACGCACAAACAGCGCGCACTGTCAAGGCAGAAGGGGGACACGAGGAGGCAGAACGAGGGGAAAAGGAGAGGATAGAATGAGGAGAGAGTCTGTTGGCCATTAAGTACAGTGAAAACGGGAACTTGGCAAACGATTTCAATTTCGAATGATTCAGAAAAACATTCCTCAGCTTCGCTTTCAGTGGCAGATCCTGTTGGGGACACCTTGTGGCAAACCTTTTGTTTTTAATGGCTTTCCAGAGGGAGGGGGTAAATGTGAGTGTGTGGTGTGAGTGTATTCCTGTGTTTTCTGGTGTGTTTGTAGAGCCGCCCGCCCATAAACAATAATGCACGCCAAAATCAGATGATTTACAATGCTTTGATGGCACTTTACGTAGCCCCCTTCATAATTTGTTGCCAACCGCCTGTGTGCACAAATTTTCTCTGCACCTTTATCAGTGTCTCTTTCTCCTCTTCCACTTCTACACTCCCACTTTGCGTAGGCGTGGGGAGGCATCAATAAAAAAAAAATAGGAGAATTTTTGTTAAAACTTTTATGCGCCCATTAAATCAAACTGTAGTTCTATCTGCCCCTCCCCCTCCCTCCCTCTTTATAGCGTTAGCTGTAAATTTATGGAAATATAACAATATTTTTAATTTGATTTCTTTTTCTATCTCTTTGCAGGTGAGTCTATGGAAATCGATACGATTGCGAGGGGTAAAAAATAGATCGACCTTTTTAATTATTTAAAATTTTACAACTTTCTAAAGCGATTGTAAATTTGTTTATTGTTTATACCCTAACAAAAACTATGTAAATAATTAAGCAAAGGGCCTGACTAAAACAGATTTTACACGCCTGACTAAGGCTGAACATGTTTTTTGTGTTTGTGCCTTGTTGATTTATTGTGCATTTGCACAATATGACAAAAATCAAATAGGTTTTTCAATTGTTTATTGGCTTGGCAGCTCGTTATTCATATTACATTTTCAATGGCTATTGAGAGCACAAAGAAGAGAAGGAGGAGAACAAGCGAAAAAGGCTCGTTGAGCGTAAAGCAGCAATTGTAAAAGGGCTTTGATATTATTTTTTCTATGGTGTATGGACTGTGTGTATACCCTTTGGTAGGAGCTGATGATGTAGATAGTGTGTTTGCAGGGTATTTGGTTGTTTTAAAGAGAATTATAACCTTTATAAAATCATGCAGCATTTTATGTATTAAAAGTGCATATTACAGGGTATGTTAGCAAATTTCGAGCGATTGCTGTAACAAAGAGAAACGAACGAATAATATTTCTGGCGTATTTATGCATATAAAGTGCAAATTATGTTTAACAGGGTATTTGGAAGTTCTAAAATGTATTTTACGGGGGCTTTTTATATAGTAGAAGAACCCTTAAATAAAATAAATGCAGCTAAAATTCGACTGAACATGTATCTTATGTTTTACAGGGTATTAACTAGTCTATCTGTAAGGGTTTTTATGCGAAAAAGAAAAGAAAATGTCATGCATAACAAAAAAGCCTTATTGAGTGAGTAAATGTATTTTTAGAGGGTATTTAATAGTATATAGAGTACTTCCAATTCACTTATGCCCTCTCTATCTACCCTTCCGTATCAGCTCTGTTAATGCGCCCTTAAGTTGCCACTTGTCGTTGCCATTGGTGGCGTTGCACGCATCACCTCAACGTCAGGTGCAATCAACAAAGATTTGCACAAATCTGAAATGTGAAAAATATGAAAATATGAAAAGATTATTGACATGAATTTGATAAAATGGCAAAATGCGAACTGGCAACTCGTTTTAATTGCCAACGGCAGTGGCAACATCAGAGGCAGTGGCAGTGGCAGGGGGGCAGCATTGGCAGCTCTTGTTGCACTCGCTGCAGCACTGCGGCTTATCTGTTTTTTAGCACGTTTTACTCGTTTTGTATTGTGCGCGAAATTCAATTAGGTGCATGCAACGTGGGCAGGCGCCACATAGGGGCAACTCGGCGTTGCTGGCTGCGTGGGATGCGACGGCGGCTGCGGCTCGAGTTGCTGCCTGTCGCAAGTTTCGCTTGCGGCGCAGTTGCGTAAGTTGACAGGCTGTCAGGGGAGGCGATGCGGAGAGGGGGGGGGCGTGGCAACAGCCTAGCCCACTTTTTTGTGGCGACACAACTGATAAAAGTTATGAGCGAGGAGAAGGGGGAGGACAAGGGGATAACCCCTCTGCCTCATAGATTTATGTCAAACTGCAAAATTTTAATTGCATAATTACGCGACCAAAGCGAAAGTAAAAGCGACTCTAATTGAGAGCGGGCACTGAAATTGATGACTCAGTGAGACGGAGATAGAGGGAGAGACTAGGGGAAAGAAGGGGGGGAGTGATCACCCACACTTGTCGCCTCATTCACACGCCGGACACGTCGGATGCGTCTGACAAGTTGGCAATATTAAACGCTTCAATGGATTTTATGGAGCATAAACAGGAAATTTGCCAAAGAATGCGCAATTTGCGAGTGGACACAGAGACAGAGAAAGGCACAAGAGAAAGGAAGAGGAAGGTAGAGGGAGATAAAGAGCAAGACTAGTCAGCCAACCCAAAGGGCTAAGGCAAGTGGAGAAGTGGAGAAAAGCAGGCAGGAAGACACAGACAGGATGGGGTCAAGTTGAATGGAAGCGCGTTTCCTGCAAAGACAATTTTCATTTGGAGTTTTCAATTTCAGTCCGAGGAAAATGGCCAAGACACAGCTGACTTTTGTGTGTGTCTGTCTCTGTGTGTGTGTGTGTCTGTGTGTGGTCGCCATGAAACCATAAAACATTAATTTCAATTGAGAAGAATTACAATGAATAGCAGTAGAAAATACTCATGGTTCGATAATGAAGCGAGTCGCGCACGTAGAAAGGGAAGTAAAGAAGAAGCAGAGGAAACAGAGGAATTGAAATAATGCCGACCAAAGAGTCTTCCACACATGCTTTGTTGTGTGTCTATGTGTGTGTGTGTGGGTGTGTAATTAATTTGCTAGGCACAACCCGCTGCCGTCAACAACAACGACCACGAGGAGTTTAGTTGAGTTAGTTGGCAACATTGTTTGGGCCACAAAGTTTTGACTAGACTGTGCAGCAGCTGTTGCCAAAGTAACAACAGCAAAGAGACCGACAACAACAGGAAAAGGAGCAACCACAACAGCAACAGAAAGTGTAACAACAAATGTTAATTAGTCAAGGAGCCTTAGCTTATGGTGCTACAGTCCTTGAGCAACTACTTTCACATTGCTCCCTAAGAGCAACAATGATATATGAGAAACTAAAGATACAATTTTAGTTGGCAAAGATACAAAATAGAAAGGAAATTTTGTAAAATTTAGAGAGAGAAAATAATAAATAAAAAAATAAGTCATGTATAGAAAAAAGAGACGAATAAATCAATTGACTAACTAGAAAAAAGAGCTAAAATTTCATATGATAAAAATAACAAATAAAAAGAAAATTTATGATGGAAAAATCTACGTAAAATAAACTAAAATAAATCAATTAAATCAGTTTGAAGCAAAGATTGATGAAAGTCGAATTTTCTTCAGTAAATCGCATTAGTTTTGACAAAGTTTTAGTACCCCTAATCCCTTTGAGGCATTAAGGAACTTTAAAAAGTGAAGAATTATTTATTAGTTGAAAGACAAAATTAGAAACGACTGCGGAAAGTTAGGAGGGATTACTTATGCTCACTAGCAAACTCTAACGAACTTATTAGACTCTCCAACTGTCTCTCTTTTTCACTCTCTCATTCGATAAACATTCTCTCTGCCTCTCTCTCTTTCCCTTACACTGCATCATGTGTCAAAATCTGTCAGCAGCACTTAACCTTAGGCATAATTCATTGTTCGCTGTCGCAGCCAGAGTTGCCATCAATTCTAATATTTTCGTTTATTTTTAGCGTGACTCCTACACACAATTCCCGTTGCTGTTGTTGTTGTTATTGTTGTTGCTTCTGTGTTGCCTGTGGCAACTTCCGCTTGGGCGCTTTAATTTGTTTTAATGCTGTTAAATTATAATTCCCATCTATAGGCATATATAGAGAAGATGTATGTATATGCACTCTGTGCCCCGCAGCGCACTCTGCCTGTGATAATATTTTGAGTGCTTCTTGAGAGTCACTCCATGTCGCTACCTCTCTCTCCCCCTCTCTCTACCTCAATCACAAACTGCTGCTCTAGCTCCTTCAGTATAGTTTCAATTAGTTACTAATTGAAGTTATAGACAACCTTTTTGACTTGCCACAAACTGTGGCATGTTGTGCGGAAGTTGCCAACGCTTTAAGGTCATAAATTCTTCACAATGTCAGACTATGATTTCTCTCAGGTCTCCCCGAGGACCGATGACTGCTGGACTATTGCAAACAGCTGCGCTGGGAGCAACCAAATGCCAAACTGGGAACAGAACTCGAGCTCAGAGTTGGGAAATGCTATATAGGCTATAGGGAGGCAGACCGAACATCTGTCTTCTTGACGATGCGCTGCGTGTCGGGGGTGTTTTCACTCTCTCCATGTGTGTGTGTGGTTTGTGTTTGTGCGTTCAATGTCATCTGACATTACAAAGAATGGAAACAATTTCTCGAGGCATACAATAAACACTGTTTGGGGGAGCATGAGAGAGAGAAATTGCCGGAATATATCAAGGGATATCAAGAGATAAATGTCAACATTTGCGGGGCATAATAAGGCGACTATAGAGAGAACCTTTCACATGAAATGTTGCCTCAAATTGATTACCTGAGAAGTTTCACTGGAAGTTAAGCAGGATAAATAATAGAATGTATCATAATATAAACAGCAAATGATGAGCACTTGCAGTGAAATCAGTTGACAGAAGTTTCCCCATATTGATTGCACTCTGAAGTGCAGGAAGATTCAGTATATACGATATATATCTCTCCACGCCACACTCCAATTGGAGTGCCAATCGAAGTGCTGCGATTATTTGTTATAGCTGCAATAATAATGGGTAAACTATAAAGGGAAATTCTACGAATGGGAAATTGCACAAATGATGCACTTAGAAAACAACATGCAACAATCAAAACAACAACAACAGGCGAGAGAGTGTAGTAAGCTCCAACTTCCTGTAGTGGGAGAGAGACAGAGAGAGGGAGGAGGGCTCATCGAAAGAGAGGGAGCAGCATATGCTTTCGATAAATCATAAATTTGTTTTCTGGCGCGCTCTTTGACACAGCCCCACAGAGGAAAATCAAATGCGGCGGCGGTTGCATGCAACAAGCTGTTTTGTGTGGAGCACGAAGCGGAAAAGTCTCTCGAAAACATCAAAAGAACAGAATGCTGGGTGGCAGCAAGAATGAAGGAGTGCCAATGAAGGGGGAGAAGGGGAGGGGGAAGGGTGCCCGACTGCATTCACAATGGCAGCCAACTGTAAAATACATAGATCAATTTCGAAAAACTTTAACAACGCACCCATTAGTTCTGGAATTATGATTTTTTTAATAACCAAAAAAAATGAAAACTCCGGAAAATCGTTGGGAAAAACAGCGGACGGCAGAGAAGAACTCGATCCATCCATCTACAATATATTTTTACTGCCTCAACGGATTAGTTTGTCAAAGCGCAGCGATGCATAAGGAAGTAAACCCGAAAACAAACGCACAAGGGGTTGGCATGAAAGGGGCACGCAACCCTGAAACTAATAAATTTATGCAACGCACGACCAGGCACACGACCTGGCCACCACCTGACCCAGTGCACAAATCCATGCAGAGACCCTTAGCCACCCCCTTCTAAGGGGGAGGGTTGCTATCAGTTCAGCACAGATTGGGTTAGGCTAAAATCGCATCAGATCTATAACAAATTCAATAAAATCAATAGAATCTGAAGCTGTTCCCACAACAAGGCAAACCCTAAATGGGCTGCGAATCACCCTCATAAACTGACCTGAGTTCGCCATAACCTCACTTGGTGAGCACTTGCGATTGCTACCTTACCCAGTGCGTACGAGGCAGTTGGATGTATCACTTACTTTAGCTAGGAAGTTATCAAACTTTTGATACGTTTTTGAGAAACGTGTATGTAAAAAAAAAAAAAAAAATTTTAGTTTAGTTAAACTTTAAAATTTTTGAAATTTGGCTGAGGAAAGAACTGAGCAATTTGCTTTATAATACGCTAAGAATCTGATGCTCTTTATAATGCTTAATCCACATATGAATGTCTTAACTATATCCCAATAAGTTTAACTGGCTCAACTTCTGAAACGAATCTAATACTTAATATAATGTCTTAAGTAAAATATATAGTTTATGTTTAAAACATTTCAAAGACTAAGACGAACACTATTTAAATTTCTTTACAATCTCTGTCTCTAATTTGAATTGTTTACTGGAATATTCCCCTCATAAAAATTTCCTTATCTTCTCTATTGAATTTTTTAATTTTAATTGCAATATTCAAAATATTTTAACTGCCTTTTTGCAATTGCTTTGCCATCTCAATGAACTTCAATTGTTCTGCAAGTGTAATCTTTATTTCGGAATTTCTCTCTCGCAAGCTCAAACAGATTAAGCAAATAATTGAGTAAGCGCAAAAATAACAAATAATTGGCGGCAAGTTGAAAGCAAAGTCGAAACACAACGATAAGATAGTCCAAGCCCCCTTCCCCGTCCCCCCTCCTCGTCGTTGTCTGTTGTCAACTGTGAAGCATCTCTATAAACTCGAATTATATATGGAGACTCGAGGAATGTGTCTGCAAGATGGAAAAACGAAAGGAAAACTAAGCAGGAAAAACAAAACTCAAAGTCGCCTTGCGTTGATAAGAATTTAATTCCTCACGCCACATGCCTCCCCCTCTTCTCTTCTTCTTCTTCTCTACTTCCTTCTTCCTCTTCAGCCCGAAATGCAATCGGGAAAAGAAAACAAAAACAAATGGAAACGAAAGTCGAGCGTTAAATTGCTTTGGGGAGAAAAACTTTAGCTTTAGCTGCTTGTCGCTGCGCCATCTAGAGAACCTTTTCACCAACACTAGACAACAAAACAAAGACAAGAAGAAAAAGTTGTGGCAACTGAAATGAAAATACCGCGTTCTCTTTAGTGGCTTGCAAAAGTTTTGCTTTAGATATGACAGGGAAGTGAGTGTGCACTAACACTGTGCAACAAAACAAAAGTTTGAGTGAAGGCGGGGAGTAACTATATAAAAGATTACGACAGCTTGCAAGGGAGTAAGCATAATAAGGGGTGTCTGTGAGATGCCAAAACCTCGGGGAGAGTGACTTACACTAGACAACATAAGTTGGCAGCAGATGTGTAAAGCCAAATTCAAGGAAATTCCGCCCGTAAAAGGCAACAGTTGCAGTCAGTTGCTCCCACTGAAAACCAGTGTGACTTACACTAGACAACATAAGTTGGCAGCAGCTCAAGCTAAATTTATGAAATTTCTATTCTAAACAGGCAACAGTTGTTGGCAATACAGCTAAGCGAAAAATGTCTGACTGAATGACTTACACTAGACAACATAAGTTGGCACCAGTTGTGCGAAACTGAATTTCAAGCATAAATAGGAAGCTTACCCTCCCTACAAAGGCAACCTTGCATCCAATCCCCCTCCGAGTAACTTACACTAAACAACATAAGTTGTTGCAAGTTGAGTTAACCCAGCAGCACGTCTGACAATCTCTTGCCTCACAGCAGCAGCACTTGCCAGTCAATTTGCGCCCCGAGCTTACTTGTGTGCTGCACAGTGTAAGTTAGAGTGGCAACTCCATTGGCCTCCTACTTTTGGCATATCTATGGCAACATTTACAATTTCATAATGCAAAAGTTGCGCTGTGTGCAATGTGTGCAACAAGCGGCGTCACAGGATGCCAAAAGGACAATGCACAGCAGCAGACAGCGGAAAAGAGGAAAAGCTGCGCAGAAGCTTAACCAGCCAAAGCAGCGACAGCAGCTGCAGCTGCAACTGTACTTGGTGCAGGAGTGGGAGTGGCAGCAGCAGTTGCAACTAGAGCTGCCTCAGCATGTGGCCAAAGTCATTTGCAGTGGGCAGCGCGCGTTAAGGAAGCATTGAACCCGAGAAGAGAGTGCGGAGGGGAGTGAGGAAAGGAGAGGGAGGGGAAGCAGGAGAGGCAGGGCAAGCTGGTGAGGAAGAGGCAGGAGTAGTAGCAGAAGGAGAAGGAAGAGACAAGAGGGAAAGGCATTAGGGGAGCAGGAGAAGAGGCAGGAGTAGAGCCAGAAGAAGGGGCAGAGACAGTATAAAATTGTTGAAAGCAGAAGCAGCAGAAGGGAGTAGAAGGGGCGGCAATCGCTGGGCGGGCTCAAATTAAAGCGCAAATTATAGACTACACTGAGCACTGGTGGACAGTGGGCAGTCACAGGTGCCGCGCCTGCTTAGGACACGCCACACCCAGCCCAGGCACCTGCCACACATGTGTGGCACATCCTAACACTGCTCGTCCTGCTGTTCTGCTGCTGTGCTGCTCATGCAAGCGGCTCGTTTGTCTGTCGCGCTTGTGGCAAATGAATAATGAATAATGCAGCATAATCGATGGGGAAATCGAGCAAGTTGCGAGTTGCGGGCACAAGCGTTGCCTAAGCTTATGTTTAGCTAACTAAATGCCACACACATGAACACACACACAAAAACACACATACACACTGTAACACACGTTAAGCACGTGTCTTAACCCCTTCCCCTTTCCATTGCTATGCCATAAGCTATCGACCGATATGGGGCCGTCTATGTCGCGCCGCCTCGACGCCGTCAAACTGACCAGTTGGTCGTCATCGTCGTCGTCGCCGCCGCCAGTTGCTGCCGCCATCAGTTGCCGCCGCCGACGTCGTTTAATTATACCCTGTGCCGCTGGCTTAAAGGTGGGGAAGCTCAGACTCAACTGCAGTGGAGAGGGAGTTAAGTTTACAGGGTATGCGTGGGGTGAGAGCAGAGAGAGAAATACATAATTAATACATCATGCAAGAGGCAGACACAGACACACACAGAGGCAATCACACACACACATGCAGGCACACACACAAATGCAGGCATATAACCAGGTACACACACACACACTCATAATCCGCTTAGTTGCCTTGGAAAAACTTCACTTTGGGGACTTTTCTTTCGTAATTATTTGAAAGCCTCACGAATCCGGAATCTCTTCGTTAAGTTTCGGGGCCTGTAAATTGATTTATAACTGGCGACACACTTTGATAAAGTTATCAACAACAACAACAATAGCAATCAACATGGCGGCCATTACAGTTACATGATTGGGAAGCATATCTTATCGATGTAATCGATAAATTGTCTCGATTTCCATGTAACTTAGAAGGCGGAGAAGGGTAGGCACAAAGGCCTCCATTGCACTGCAGCAATATCATTCGATATCTGAGTAAAGAACATGCCCCGTTCATGCATTCTTTTGTCTTTGGTTCCTCCTCCTTCTGCTTGACGGCGCCGCTTGTGATGCTGATAAATCAACTGGAAAACTGGAATGCGTAAATCGGTCAGCTTTGCAACTCTGTTTAATTGAAACTCGAGACGAAGTCGCGGTGCTGATCGAAGTCTCGTGTGTTAATTGAATGCGCTTCACGTTAGACGAAAGAAGAGAGAAATGAATTCAACAGCGTAGCGAAAAAATAGACAAATCTATTAATATTCAATATATATTCAATCGAGAAATAATATGATCTCTAATGATTTTACATAACAGTCTTTTTAATTTAATCAATATGTATTCTATAAAAGGGAATTGATATGCTCTATTAGAATTTTCTTTAACTATCTATTAAATTTCATTAATATATATTGTATAAAAGGGAAAATTATATGATCAATAATGAAGTTCTAAAACAATCTAACAAATTTCATCAGTATATATTGATAGATTGCACATCTAACTTCCTAACTGCCTTATATTTTATGCAATGAGTTCATATTGACAATCTTTCAAACATCACCAATAAATATGGATGGATCTTCAAACTAGTAGCTCAAGTTTAGTTGAGATATTAAACGCCATTTAACTCTGGCTTTTACCGTTATGCCATCAAGTCTTGAACGCGTATTAAACGTGCTTAGATAATTTTCTAGTGCAACTTTGCCTCATCTCTTTCTCTCTCTCTATCTGGTTGAGCTGCACACACAATTTTCCAAGCAATTTTCCATTTTATCTGCACTCGGCATCAACAGCATCATCATCATCAGCATTCGCATCCTCATCCAAAAGGCTTTTCAAGCACACGCATGGGAAAATTCTCTTTGGATTTCCACAACAGACGCGTCATAAACTGTTGAAGGCTTAACACCATGAAGAGGCAAATAGGAGCTGCTTGCCGGGAGAGGGGGAGGGGGGGGCGTGGCAAACAAAAGAAAAACCAATAAGCTGAAACTCTTTTCTGCATTGATACAAATCGAGCAACCTGAAGAGGAACTAGAAGAAGCAACGAGCTGCAAGGGGATACTGATGACAATGTGCGCTGTGATGATTAACGATGCAAGTAGAACGATTTACTGTAGGGATGCAGTTAGCTTACAAACTTATGCAATCTGTTAGGGGGAGTAGAAACACCAGAGGAAGCAAGGGAAGAAGTGGAGCAGGAAGGCAAGCTAACAAAAAGATGAATAATACATGTCAGGTTGCTGTGCTCTTGTGCAACAATGCAATCAAGTGGGCGTGGCCAATTGTGTCGCCTGCTCACTGCCAGATAAAACTTTAATCATTCCTGCTGCTGTGATTCCAATGCCAGGAAGTTTGTCTTTTAAATTAACCATTAAGAAGAAGCTCCATCTGGTTGGGGCTGCCTCGTCCGGCTTTGGCCAGCTCAGTGTTTGCTCTCGTCGAGAGATTGTCAATGGCGATTACGATTTGGCGACTGGTGACGACGGCAGCTTTTATTGCTTCTAGGAGAACATTGCGCTTTAAGTGGACAGCTTCCGCCCGCTTTAGACGCTCTTCACTCTTCCCTTTCCCCCACTCTCCTGCTGCCTCTGCCACTGCTGCTGCTCTTGTCAGCTTTACTCGCACGTTGTCGTTTCTTCAGAATTGCAACATGGCTCGTTCCATTTGCCAATTTGTATGCAGGCCATGATAACAGCCTCAGCTACCCTGCCTCGGGCTCTGTCTGTCCCGTGTTCAATCCCAGCCTGCAGCTCTCGTTATTTATGTGGCCCGAGACTCGTCTGTGCCTGTCCTGCCTTGCCTTGCGTTGCCTGACTGGCGGCGCTCTGCAGTTGGAGTGTGCTCGCTTTGTGCCTGCTTTATTATAATGCCCAGCTCATATGCGCAGAGATCTCACTATCTGCCACACACACTATATACGATGTACACTATATATATACATACATATACCTTCATGTATTACTCCTCTGCCTTATGTATTCCTCCTCTTTCTCCAGCTTTCTCACACGCAATTGTCGTATCTTTGGCGATAAACTTGTCGCTGCGCATAATAAAATTTGTTTGTTCCTCAAATTATGCGCCATAGATGACTATCGTAGACAACTGCTCCTGCTGCTGCTGCTGCTGCTCTTGTTCTCTCCTCATCCTGCTCGGGCTACTCCTTCTTGGCCTGCGTAATTTGAGCTTACTTTGTATTGTCATTGTCTGCGCACAAAAGGCTTTGACCCGCCTCTGCTACTGCTACTGCCCCGCCCTCTGCTTCTCCTCTCTCTCTCTCTCCTCCTGCTGCTGCTTCTGTTTCTACCCACTTCATTTGCGCCATTTGCTTCAATTTCATGACCCTAGCTCAATATATTCCCACATAAAGGGCGGGTAAAACCAAATTTTCACAGGAAAAAGCCACAAAAACGGCAATAGAAATGCTCGACTAGCAAATGACCTGTAAACGTGCGAGAGAGAGGGAGAGCAAGAGCAGAACACTCCTTGCTTTATGTACTGCACTCAACAGGAACTGTAGCAACAAAAACTGGAATATTTCTTGAGCCTTAGATGAGTGTCTAAGGAATGAAAGGATAGTAGAAGAAAGAAAGCATAGCTGACTATAAAGAGAAGAGAACTACAGGGCGCAGTTTATTTATGCATAGTCAGAAACCAAATCAGTAAAGAAGAAGCAGAGGGAGAACAAGGTAGCAAAGGAGCAGGAAAAGCTGAATGTATAGAAGTAGAAGCAGCAACAGGGGAGCAGGAGTATCAAGTGAAGCAGGCGCAGCAACAGGGGGAGCTCAAGGAAAAGGAGTTACCCCGGGAGCAGTTGAAGTAGCCAAAGAACCCGCAGAGAGTAGCGCAAGTGTGGGAGGAAGCACTTCGCTATTTTGGTGGAGTTGTTTGGCCAGGCTCATAAATTAGCTGCAAACCGCAATTGCTCAATGACAAAACGAAAGGATGGACAAACAGGCAGCAAGACAGACAGATAAACACAGACAGAGAACGAGACAGCTACATGGCAGCGCAGTGGGCGGGGCACGAGGCAGCCCATAAATCCTGGCCCCGAGCCATTAGGTGTTTGATGGCTGGCCGTGTGTAATTAGCATAATTGAAATGTTATAAAAGCCGTCGAAGCTGATTGAAAGCAGCTGCTGTTACACGAGGGGGTGGGAGAGAGAGAGAGAGAGAGAGAGAGAGAAGTAATTGGAGGGGGAGAATTAACAGGGCAACGCATCGATTGTTGGTGTTGTGACTTTAAAGCCAAACTGGCAAATGCCAAAGTGCAATAGGAGAGTGGAGAGGGAAGCAGAGAGTGATGTGGCAGGGAGGCAGCTCATTGGAAAGAGGTCAACCCTTTGGTCAGACGCCTGTTTCCTGCTTCCGGTGTGTGTGTGTGTGTGCTGCGCGTGTGTCCATTCGTGTTTTCACTTGATGCGACAATTTCGCAGCCAAGTGTGTTGCAGAGGGGGGCACAGACGAGGCGTGGCGTCTGGGCCTCTAATGGTAGGCAGACGTTTATAATTATATTTGTGCCTGGACGGGCAGGCGCAGACAGCAAAAGTGGCCAAAAAGCAGAGGGATGGGGCAGGGCAAGATAAACCAAGAGGGGATGACTGGCTGCTGTCTCTAACGTTGTACTTGTTGTTGTTGTTGTTGTTGTTGTTGCTGTTGCTGTTGTGGCTTCGCTTATCCTGTCGCCTTTTAAGTTGAAATCACGGCGAAGGGCGCGCACAGCATCCTAACGTGTTGCTATCTCCCTCCCCCTTTCTCTTTCTCCCTCTCTCGCCCTCCCTCTTTTTAGCTGTTTCTGTCGCCCTGGGCATTTTCAGCGTTTTATTTTCCTGGCTCTCTCTCGGTGACCATTTTGTGGCTTCAACATGGCGCCGCATTAAAGCGACAAGAAGTGTCGCCTGCTAGTGTTAATCAAAGCGACATCTGTCGTCGAAAATGAGCAGCTGTTCAGGCAGCTAAATGGCTCGGAAATTGTATAGAATCGGATAGAAATTAAATTTTCAGCAAGGTTTCTCTTTTGCAACCCTTTCAGCTCTCTATAATCTCTGGCAAATCGCTAATTTTCCATTTCTGCTTTGTGCTGTATCCTTAATCTTTCCACGCCTGCAAAAGAGAGTGCATAGCATGGGTTAGAGATGTTGTCAGCTTATCTCTAACTATCCCTATCTGTCTCTTGTGCTCTTTAAGCCGTTCAAAATCGCTAATTTGCTGTTTCTGCTTTGCGCTTTATCCTTAAACTTTGCTCACTAACTTTTAATTGCAGTAAAGCTGATGAAATCGCACTGAGATGCAATTTAAAAGATGATCTGTTTCCCTTTTGAATAGAAAATGATTTATATTACCTATTTTCCTTTTCTACTTTGTACTCTATCCTTAAATGTTTCTTATTTCAATATCTGTACAACTTAGATGAGACTTTCACACTTTAAGTTGCTTCGCTAGTATTGCACACTTTCCCATCTCTCATGTTCACATTAATTTAAGCAATTCCTCTTTTAGCTGGCATCCTTAAACGTTTGCCTCAAGTCATTTATCGCCTATGCAAAGATTTCCATTAATTTCCATAATATGAAAACGTCCAACTTCATTAAGAGATTGTGCGTGTTCAATGGAGCTGCCCAGACTCTCAGACACGCATTAATTAAGCAACACTGGACACAGAGAGAAGGAGAGAAGAGGAGAGAGAGAGAAGGAATGTGGGAGAGGCAAAGAGGAAGGTAGTCGGCAATTGCTTTTCCGTTGTGCACTTGGCAATGCAATTTGAATTGCAGCTGCCTGCGGATTTGGCTGCATTTCACACGCCGCTGCCCACTGCGGACTCAACCAAACGAATTCACACGCACAAAATGTGCCCAGCAGCAGCAGAAGGAAGTGGTAGAAGGAGTGCAGAGAGGGGGAGAGGGAGAGGAGGTGCAGGGAGGAGAAGGAAGCTGGGCAGCGTTTCCGTCTGCAACAATTTTTTGTGTGCCTCGTCGGGCTTTTTTTTTCGGCTAACCAAATGAACCAAAATCGATCCAAGCTGGAACTGAAGTCTCGGTCTCTGCCTCGGCCTCGGCGTCGGCGCTGGCGACACTGTATAAATATCCGTCTTTGGGCAGCATTTCTTTTCGTCTCTTTGCTACACAGGCCGCCGGCTTTGGGTCGCGACGTGACGCGCGAGCGTGCGATGCATTTTGCGATAGCTGCCGTTGCAGCTGAAGCTGCAGATGGAGTCGCAGTCGCAGTCGCAGTTGGAGCTGGAGCTGTAGCTGGAGCAGGCAATGCAAATGCAATTGAGTGCGGATCTGCTTCGGTGCACTGTCTATGTAGATTTTGGCCTGCATTTTGGCCAGAGTTTGGCTTTGGCTTATTGGCACATTTTGGTTGAACCCTTCTCGGGTTGCTGCGCATAAATTTAGCCCGAGATAAGGCTGCCAGACTGTAGACTGGACTCTATATAGTATTGGTATAGGCAGAAAGTAGGCAGGCCTCATACAGCACCTCGCCACACCCCCTTCATGCCGCCCCCGACTGCCCAATTTAGCCTTAAAAGGTGCTACCATTAGCCTGGCTCTAATGGCCTTTTCTCTCACCGAGATCGACGCGCTGCTGCCGCGATAGGCTTCTTTAAATATTTGCCTAGTTTGCTGTTGTTGTTACTGCTGTTGTTGTTGTTGCACCTATTGTTGTTGCAGTTGTTGTTGTCCCTCCTCATACATACAATTTTGGCTAATTGCGCGCGCCTCTCTTTGCGTGTTTCGAGCCCGCAAAATGCTTTTTGCATTTTCCCGATTTTCTCTGCTGCAAATGCAAATTTGATTGGTTTTTTCTCCCCGCCCCTCCTCGACTGCCTGCGGGGGCGCGGCAGCAGTGAGGCGTGGCTAAGCCTGAACACACTAAGTAATAAGCAATTAGCCAATTGATTTATACTTAGGCCGATTGCGATTTTCCCCTGCTAACTTTTTACGCATCTCTTGCAGTCGTTTTTCCCATCGATTTAGCTGGAAAAACAGCAATTTTTCTTTTTGATTTTCAAGCGAACTGCTAATTTTTTATCGTTTACTCTGCTTCTTCTTCTGTTTCGTCGTCGTTATTGACATTAAAAATTTGCATATTGCTTGAGCAGTGAAGGAAGGAAGTGGAAGTAGGGGGGAAGCAGGTTGGTGGGAATACCAAATACCAAATGCGAATGTGGATCTATTGAAGTTGCTGCTTAGCGTGTGTAGTGTTGTTGTTGTTGTTGTTTGTTTTTATCGCTTGCAAATGAAAAATCGTAAAATATGCAAATTCATTGGAAAATCATAAATATTCATGCTGTTGCTGCAGGAGAACTGGACAGGAGAAGTGGCCTCTGGACTAGCCTTTTATGCTAGTGACTGACTTGCTTGACTGACAGCTTTCAGAGGAGAAAGAGAAGGACCGAATGGAGAGGGGAAGTAGGAGAACTAGAGAGAAAGATCAAGGAGCAGACAACAAATTGAACAAAATACTTGATAAGCTCAGCGGAATTTGTCTGACATTGCGTGCTCAGCTTCGTTTGCGCTTTGAACATATTTTCGTAAACGTTTTACTGGCTGCTGTTAAAGCAAAATAAGCTTAAATATGTATAAATGTAGTAACTTAGAACTTAACGGAGTGCTGGCAATACTTACAGAGTAAAATAGATGGATATATTGTAAATAGAGTATTTTCCTTTTCTCAGTGTCTTTCGTAAACGTTTTACTGGCTGCATATCATAGAAAATAAATCATAAATATGCTAAGTTTTAGTATAAACTGTGTGTAGCTTTTCCAACTCCCTTTCTTCGCCGTATTCTGTCTTATAATGCCCAGAAATGCAGCATTTCCTTGGTTTGTGCTTTTCTTAAACGTTTGACTGGCTGCAAGCAATGAAAAATGCACTCAAAACTCTTGCAGCTACCCTCGCTGCACTACACTTATTTGCTTAACTGTTGCATTCCGTTTGGCACTTCCATTTCGAAGGGAATCAAAAAATTTTTTAATCTTATGTAAATTTCTGGTGAGACTTGTGCGTGACTCGCACATTTCTCTGTTTGTTTGTTGTTTCTCTCCCCCTTTCCCCTTCCCCCTTTTGAGGTTTCCGTTAAGTTTCGACGTTTCCAACAATTAAACTCAATTAAGTCTAACTCAAAATCAACGTTACAGTTTTTTCGTTCGCTTTTCTTTGCGCTCTTTTCAAATTTCAATTCAATTTAAAGTCAACTTTTTTTTTCTGAGTAAAATGAGCGCATAAATCCAACGAAATTATAATTGTTTAATTTGATTCAATGATTCAACTCGCAATTAAAGCAAACTCGTTGGGGGAAGGGGAAAGAGGAATATCAACTCAATTAAGGCACAAGTAAATGGCAGAGAGGGTAGGGCAGCATTATGATTTTTATCATATTTCAGACGTCTACGTCAAAAAATATTTATGCTTTTATTACGTTAATTAAAATAAATATTGCCCTCGGTTTCCCTTGGCGGAGAGTATTGCGAGTTGTGTGAGATGTGAGATACATGAGGGCTCACATAGCTAAATTTGCTGACGTTGGCTCAGACAGGGAACCAGGGAATCGGTAATCGGGAATTGGAGATCTTTTGGGGTTGTTGCTAGACGCGTCAGTTGAATTTGCCTTGCAAATCGCTTGACAACTTTAAGGATTTTCCTTTCGAAAGTAGCTTTAGCATTTGCATTTGCCGAAGAAGGAGGAGGAGAAGGAGAAAGAGAGTGGGTAAGAAAATATGGTGTAGGGTCGGGAACTGGAACTGGTTTCAGAGTCCATTATGTGTTTCTGCATTTGCATATTTCACAAACACAGCCTACGCCGCTTCGATGAATGCACGCGAAAATCTTTTCAAACTCGCAAAAAAATGCAACAAAAACGGGGAAAGAATGAGAGAAAGGAGGACAAAAGGGGGGGGGAGTAGACGCATAATAAAAGTAATGCAACATTCTGTTTTTGTGTTTCCGCTAAAACAAAACCGAACAAGAGTTTTTGATAAAGTGCAGTGAAAATATATAGAAATAACTGCAGGGAGTGTTCCCAGTTGCGGTTTTTTAGCCGAGATTTGGCTTGAACAGCAAGCAAGCTAGCTACCATAACTTCCCTCGCCATTTTGGAGTTTTCGCTATACAGAACACCCCGTATTTTAAATAATAAATCTACAAAAAATTTTACTAAGTTGAGGTTTGCACAGGAAACCGAACAGACAAGTTAGTAAAGGGTAAAGAAGGAGGCTACTGTGGGTACTGTCTATGGCGGAAATCTGCAAAGTTAATAAAAAATTATTTTTATGGCAGATTTTTAGCTGAAAAACAGCTAAGGCAAGTTAAGGCAACGTTTTATTGTCGCATTTGAAATGCGTCACATGCAGAAGAAGGCGCACGATGAGTATTAAATTTAAATGTATTTTATGATTTAACTGCAACTTTTGCTCGGTACTTGGCTAGTGCCACACAGGAAGCCAGACAGACAGACAGAGGGTTAGACAGAGTTGCAGGCAGCTCATCAGCTGCCACACGATGAAGCATGAGGCGTGAGGTAGCAGGGGCAACTTTTGCCTCGTTTAATTGCCAACGACACACGAGTTGTGCAGCCGACAAAGTTTCCATATGCCACGACACAAGGAGAGGTGTCTGTGGCAAAGCCCTGAGGGGGAAAGCGGGTGCTAAGTGGCAAGAGGGGAGGTGTGGAGGCGCCGCCTGTTAATTTACCAAAAATTTACGAAATTTGATTATGATGATGCTGAGCTGCAACTTTCGTAACTTCATCTGTGTTGCAACATGAAAGATGAGAAAAGATGATGAGAAATGAGTGTGTGGAATTGCCCTCAAAGTGAGTGTGATAAGAGACAGAGTGCGGAAAGGGGAGTAGGCGAGGGGGGAGAGAGAGAGACTAATTGCACTTTTTAGGCTGCATTTCATTTTTGGTGTTTTTGATTACCAACCAATTACTTTTTCGGTTGTTTATTTTGACAAATGGAAATGAATTGCCTTGTTTAACCTTTCCCCTCTACCTTCGCAGCCTCCCCCAGCCCCTTTTCCTCACTCACCTAGTTAGATAAGATGACTTTCACGGATCGAACTCGAAGCAATTGACACAATTTCGGGAGCTGAAAGAGATAACCTCAATTTGCCTTTCCAAAATGCAGCCCAGACAGAGACAGAGAGAGTGAGTGAGAGGGAGGCAACAATAAAAATCAATTCGAGCAATAAAAACAATTTTTAATTGAACGACGGCGCCCCGCTACGATTTTTGTGACGATGTCTTCATTTTTAGATTTACAACCTCGAACCATTTAGAGGTTTTTATGCTTTTGGCATATTTTAGAAATTATTCAAAAATGCAGCTGCCCCTGAAGAGAGGGAGAGTGAGGGGTGGGTTAGCTTTGCCACATGCGGGCGTGGCCATAATTGAGACGTGCCACAAATGCTGCAGGTAGGAGAGATATTTGAAATGTGAGTGCAATGCGATTGATGAAATACAATACGAATAAACAGAGGACTGCCAGACGGAGAGACAGAGCAAATGTCAATCAAATTGCAGCTGCCAGCAGACAGTGCAGCAGATAGGGAGAGGGAAGAGTAGAGAGAGAGAGGGATATTCAGAGCGGCAGAGAGAGGGAGAGAGAGTGAGGTAGAGGTAGAGCGAGAGGCAGCAAAGCTGCTTAAATGATATTGACATGAGTTTAGTACTCTGAAACAGGGCCTAAAGGCAGCTGTTAAAGCCAGTTAGAGACGGGTTTCTATAGAGTGATAGACTAGGTGCATACCCTTGAAATATTCTATATACTGCCCAGAAGTTTGCTGTAAGAATAGTAATCTTTAATTTCTTCTTGTAGGTTAGTGCCTTGTAGGATTGTCTCATTGTCAATTGACTCAAAGAGTTCTCGAACTCACCCAACTACCTCCTTGCTCTCAGCTCTTTTCTACAGGGTATACGCTTTTAGCGTCATGTGTCTGCGTAAACTGCGCATAGAATTATTTGCGCCGACGTGAAATGTGACAGGCAACGAGTCGCGGAAACCACGTCGCTCTTCCTCCTCCCTTAGCTCCCTTTCCACATGCCCCTCCTGCAGCACTTCCATTCTTCCGCTTGCCACACGGTCTCATCCTCCATTTGCAGCATGCTGCAAGTGACTCCTGTGACCAGAGCGCGTAATAACCATAAAAACCACACGTCGAGACCTTAAATGCCTCACTGACTTCGCAGCACACACAGCAAACCCGAGACGAGGAGTTGAAACTGAAATTGAAATGGAAATTTGAACAAGGGGCAATCAATGAGTGAGTGAGTGAGTGAGAAAGAGGAGAGTGTGTTGCAAGTCTGAGTCTGCTCAGGTTGCATTAACTGCAGATTTCGCTAAGTAGTTGCCACTGTGTTGCTGCCACTGTTTGTTGCCTGCGTTTGCGAGAGAACATAAATTATGTAGCCTAATGAAGTCAAGTTGCAGGCAGTAAGTGTAAGAGAGAGAGAGAGAGAGTGCCTTGCTGCACGCTTCGTAAACTTTGGCAAACTTCTCTCGGGAGGCTCAAACGAGGCGGAAGCTGAAACAAAGCAAACAAATTGCCAGCATACTTGTACTTGGCGCAAGACTCAACTGGAGTCGAGTTGAGTTCACGTGCGGTCAGGTCAACATACTGACATTCCGTACTCCCGTTTGGCATGCACGGCTGCTAAGTGCACCCACCTGCAACTGCCACGCCCCCACTGCCCCACCCCCATATATTAAATGAGCGTGGGCCACTCAGCTTGCGCAGCTGGATAAATTCTGTAAATTATGAAAACTGACGCATTTACCCAGCAGCAGCACCCTCTCTGATCCCTCTGCCTCTCCCTCGTGTTCTTGAATCCTTGATGCCTAATTAATGCGGCTCGAATATTTAATTTGCAGCAGGATATGGCTGGAGTGCCGCAAAAAGGCTACAAATTAAAGCTAAAACTGAAATGTAGCCAGAAAAGGCACAAAAAAGTGACTGTAAAAGTGACTGTAAAGTGTTTTTAGCGGTTTTCTAGCTGAATCTTGGCAGGAAAAGTCATATCCAATTTGTTTAATGGAATTTTTCCTAAGATCTCTAAAAGTATTCGAGTTATTGAGTAGAAAGTTTGTATACACAAAAAAAAAACTACTGAAGCTCTCGGGTAGCTAGAAATTCGCATTAAAAGGGAAGTCAAAGATATTTTATAGCTAGATCTTAGCAAGCATTTGAAATGGAAAGCTGAAGTTTGCCAAGCATTTGGTTTAAATATACTAAATTGAAGCTTGATTTGCATAACCTATTTATATCTATTACTAAAGATTAAGAGAAGAGAAAAACCTCATATTTTATGAAATAAATTGTTGATATTAGTTATAATTGAGTACAATATAAAGAATGTAGATTATATATAAAGTTTACTATACAGAAATAAAATACATACTAGAAGTTAAATATATATAATATATATATATATATAGATACATAGGCTAATATATGAAATATATGTATATACTCTCCCAAACTTCAGCGCTTTTCCAGCTAAAAGTGTCAGCACTTGCACCTGCGGTGTCAACTCAAAGAGTCGCATTAAGTCGGGTTCAGTTTAGGCCTCGTGTTCGTACTCCCGTTCCAGGATACTTCGATTTCTGAACGGGATGTCGAGCATATTCATTGGCAGCAGGGTCGGCATCAGTTGAGTCATGACGGCAACGTCAAAGTGGAAATGCAAATATTTGTCTGGCCACAGGGCGACTGACGCAGGGGGTGGGAGGGGAAGGCAGACAGGCTTTTGTAGCCTCAATTATTCAGGCATGTTTACAAGTTGACAGAGAATGCTGCAGCCGACTCTGCTGCCTGCTTTCCTGGCTTTGTCAAGTGGAGGCGCGTGCTCCGAGCGGGTCAAAGAGTCCGTCATCACTTGGGGGCGGGTCGACTGCAACAGCAATAACAACAACAAAGCCAACAATAACTTATACACTTTTTCACTCTCTCTTCTCTTCCTGTTTCTCTCCTTGCAGCACTCTCTTTCACTGTGGAGCCGCAGGACTCTGTCGTGCCCGAGGGCCACTCGGTGCTGCTGCAGTGCGCGGGCAAAGCGATGCCCCACACTAAAAGGCAAGGGTACGCCTTCCGCCGCCGCCGCCGCCTCCGCTGTGGTGGCCACAAGCATACGCTGGCGTGGCCCCGATGGTCAGGATCTGGGCATGGTGGGCGACACCTTCCGCACGCAGCTGAAGAATGGCTCGTTGTACATCAGCTCCGTGGAGGAGAATCGTGGCCTCACTGGCGCCTATCAGTGTCTGCTGAGTGCCGACGGCATTGGCAGCGTGCTGAGTCGTCCCGCCCTGGTGGCAATTGCACGTCAGCCCGAGTTAAATCAAGACTTCATCGAGACATATCTGCTGCCCGGTCAGACTGCCTACTTTCGTTGCATGGTGGGTGAGCATGTGTGGCAGCCGGGAGTGAAGCACACGGTGCAGTGGTACAAGGATGATATGCTGCTGCCGCTGGACAAGCTGCGCATGGTGGTGCTGCCTAATGGAGCGTTGGAAATCGATGAGGTTGTGGCCTCAGATCGTGGTGCCTATCAGTGCAATGTCACCTCGGGCAGTGCGTCCAGGCTGAGCAGCAAAACGAATCTGAATATTAAGAAACCAGCTGAAGGTGAACAGACACCAGTGGCACCCTCGTTCCTTGTGGGTCCCTCGCCCAAGACAGTTAGCGAGGGCGACACGGTCACCTTGGATTGTGTGGCCAACGGGGTGCCCAAGCCACAGATCAAATGGCTACGCAATGGTGAAGAACTCGATCTGAATCATCTGGACTCGAGGTTCTCCATCACTGGCACAGGATCACTGCAGATCTCCAGTGCGGAGGACATTGATTCAGGGAATTATCAATGCCGTGCCAGCAACACAGTCGATTCGCTGGATGCACAGGCCACAGTGCAGGTGCAGGTGCCACCGAAGTTCATACAGGCACCTCGCGACAAGGTTGTGCCCGAGAAGGAGGTGCTCAATCTGGAGTGCGCCATTCATGGCAAACCGAAGCCCACAATACGTTGGCTTAAGAACGGAGATCTGATCACACCCAATGAGTACATGCAGTTTGTGAATGGACACAACCTGAGGATACGTGGACTGCTCTACTCCGATGCTGGCATGTTCCAGTGCGTGGGCACAAATCCCGCTGGCAGTGTGCAGGCTGCAGCGCGTCTCAGGGTGGTGGCACCAGGAGGTAAGTGAAGCTATCCAAACTCTACCCAGTAGTCAGTCTCTTGTGCTCTCTCTCTCTCTACCCCCACTGTTGCTGTCTCTGTCTAACTGTAACTAGCTTAACTCCAGCTTATAGCAATTGGCGCCCTCTAGCGGCCTATACTAGCAGCTTACTGTATTATAAAGAAATTCCCCACAAATTTCCCGCCTCCTTTCCTCCTTTTGTAATATATGTTTTCCCTATGTGTGTGTGTGTCTCTGTATATATGTGTTTGTATATATATTTGTCGATATTTGTATTCGTCTATAGTTTATTTGTACAATCAGTTTTACTTTTGCGACGAATTCACAGGGAAATTTACTGAAGAAATGGAAATTTCCCTTTTCATTGAGAAATGTCCCAGTGAATTCTTTGCTTCCTCTTAGTTTAAATGGCTTTTACTTTAATTATTTGATTACTTTATTCAATTCATTAACTTATAATTTATTTCCCTTTATTTTCCTCTTTATTTCCTCCTTCCCTCCTGCTCCCTGTTCCCTTCC
The DNA here is from genome assembly GCA_018904595.1 of Zaprionus indianus. Classification (NCBI taxonomy): domain Eukaryota; kingdom Metazoa; phylum Arthropoda; class Insecta; order Diptera; family Drosophilidae; genus Zaprionus; species Zaprionus indianus. The sequence continues at coordinate 4,358,272 of JAEIHA010000171.1, read as the reverse complement.
CCCATCCCAGCCAAGTACAAACATCGCAAATCACACGGACAGTTGACCAAATCTCTGCATAGCGCAGACACGTCCACAAAACCAAGACGACGCCCCTTCAACTCAGGTGAACTACGCACCAAGGCAGGTGATGATTATGATCAGTACGGGGATCGATCGAGTGCCAGTCAAGAGAAGATGCAACGAAATTTGAGGAAGCTGCCACGCCCTGCCGAGTTGCCACTCAACGATCGTGGCCATGAGGCAAGCGCCTTGCGACAGAACGAGGCAAATGCAGACATGGACGGAGACGAAGACGACGACGATGACAATGACTATGACGATGATGAGGAGGAAGCTGCCTCTGCTGGCAAGCAGGAGTTAAGCACGTGGAACAAGAACAAGAACAAATCCCAACTGCAATTGCCCCCCACATCCAATTTTCCCTTGACAGATGCAGCAGCTAACGAAGATAAACCCGGCACAGGAGCAGATGTGGTGAAACCCTTGAGCAGTGGCCTCTTGGCACGTCTGCCCAGCACACCAAGGAATTTGCTGGCACAGATTGTGAAGCCACGTTTTGTGACACTTAGCTGGCAGGAGCCGCTGCAGAATGCCAACGAGGTGGTCTCCTACACGGTCTACTACAGAGTGAACAACAGTGAACGGTGAGTGAAGGTTTATACCATTATCTAGAGAGGAAGGTTCACTTACTCCATATATTTTCTCCTCCCCTACAGTGAACAGAAGCTAGTCACTCCCTCACATGAGGAGCAACAGGTCAGCATCCAATCGCTGCTGCCTGGACGCACCTACCAATTCCGCGTGGTAGCCAACACCAACTTTGGCAATGGTGAATCCTCGCCGCCGCTGGAGGTTAACACACAACCGGAGGTGAATATTGCTGGGCCACCACGCAATGTGGATGCCACAGCGCGCTCTCACAAGGAGATCTATGTGCACTGGAGTGCGCCGGCGGTAACCAATGGGGAAATACTCAAATATCGTGTCTACTACGCGGAGGTAAGCGGAGCTAACGAGGCAGCTGACCTGCTGGAATCCTTAACTAATCTCCCTTCTTTGCACTTCCCTTCAGGATGATAGCGGCGCAGAGATGTACAACGACAGCATGTCGCTGGATCTGCTGCTCACAGACCTACGCCCCTTCACGGACTATATCATCAGCGTGGTGCCCTTCAATCACAATGGCATGGGTGACTCCTCGGCGGAGATCAAAGTGAAGACTTATAGCTCCACGCCCTCGGAGCCGCCTAACAATGTCACACTGGAGGTGACCAGCTCGAGCGTGAGTAGATGAGACTTTCCCCCTTGCAGTCTGCATACTAACTTCCCCCATTTCTTAGTCCATTACCGTGCACTGGGAGCCACCAGCCGAAGAGGATCGCAATGGACAGATCACTGGCTATAAGATACGTTATCGCAAGTTCAAGGATGCGCCGCAGGTGAAGACCACTCCGGCCAACATACGTTACTTTGAGCTGAACTCGCTGGATCGCAATGCGGAGTATCAAGTGAAGATTGCTGCCATGACAGTGAATGGTTCGGGACCCTTCACCGAATGGTATCGCACCAATACCCTGGAGAATGATCTAGATGAGACGCAGGTGCCTGGCAAGCCTGTGTGGATCAACATACACCCAGGAGCCAACAACATAGGGCTGCATTGGGGTCCACCACAGCAGCCGGAGATCAAAATAAGGAACTATGTGCTTGGCTGGGGACGTGGTATACCCGATGAGAATACCATCGAGCTGAAGGAGACAGAACGTTATCATGTGCTCAAGAATCTGGAGTCCAATACGGAATACGTTGTCTCACTGCGAGCGAGGAATGTCAAGGGTGATGGTCCACCGATCTATGATAATATCAAGACGCGCGATGAGGAGCCACTGGATGTGCCCGTTCCGCTGGAGGTGCCTGTGGGATTACGTGCCATAACCATGTCCAGTTCATCGATTGTGGTCTACTGGATCGACACCATGTTGAATAAGAATCAACATGTCACGGACAATCGTCATTACACTGTCAGCTACGTCATCACGGGATCGAGTCGTTATCGCTATCACAATACAACGGAATTGAACTGCATGATCAATGAACTGCGTCCGAATACGCAATATGAATTCGCCGTGAAGGTAGTGAAGGGACGCCGAGAGTCGGCTTGGTCCATGTCCGTGTTGAATAGCACCTTTCAGAATGTGCCTGTGACGCCACCGCGTGAGGTGACTGCACGACTGGATGAACAGAATCCGAACAATGTGATTGTACAGTGGTTGCCTCCCAAGCATACAGTGGGACAGATCATTGGATACAATGTTTATTATACCACAGATACGGCCAAGTGGGATCGAGAATGGTCTGTTGAAACCTTTACAGGGGAGGAGACCATGTTGATGTTGCCCAACTTGAAGCCACATGCCACATACTACTTCAAGGTCCAGGCCAGGCTCAGTAAGCCCAACAACAACAACGCGCCCTTCTCTGCATTGTGCTCCTTTACCACCAGCCCAGCGGTGATCATGCAGGAACCCGATACCATTGCCAAGGGCATTGAGAACCAGAATCTGTTGTATATCATCATAGCTGGAACTGTGCTGGTGCTGTTGCTTGTGCTGCTCGGTCTGTTGTTGCTGTGCCGCCGAAAGCCGCAATCCTCGCCGGAACACACAAAGAAGAGGTAAAAGGAAGAGTAGTAGTAAAATGAAAAGGAGTAAAAGTAGAAGTCGTGGTAGATAGTAGTAGTAGTAGTAGATAGTAGTAGCTGTAGTAGTAGAAGTTGTAGTAGTAGTAGAAAAAGTAGTGGTAGTAGTAAACTCTACTTCCCTTATACTCTTACTTATACTTCTTTCTCCCTTGCCTCCTTCAGTTATCAGAAGAACAACGTGGGCGTGCCCAAACCCCCAGATCTATGGATACATCACGATCAAATGGAACTGAAGAACATCGACAAGACTGGCATGCACACTGCCACGCCCGTTTGCAGTGACAACGCCTCCAGTAGTGGCGCTCTCACCCTGCCCCGCTCTGTGGTGCACAGTGAATACGAAGTGGAGACACCAGTGCCGGCACATGTGACCAACTCGCTGGACAAGCGTGCCTATGCCGCGGGCTATATGAGTGAGTGCATCAACTGTCCACATGGAATGTAACTCAACTAATTCTCTGTCTTCGTCCCTCTAGCCACCTCAATGAACTCGACCATGGAGCGTCCGCAATATCCCCGTACACAATACAACCATCAGAATCGCTCGCACATGACCATGGAGCAGGGTCTCTCCCAGCAGAGTCTCACACAGCCGCAGAACAATTCGCTGGCCCAGACGCCAGAGCATCCCTACGGCGGCTACGATGCCAACTTCTGGTGAGTATGAGGGATCTCTAGGCAGAGCAGGCAGGCACCTCAGTCAAAGTAAACTTTGTTTTTAATCTCAAAACTTTGGATTGTGCAAAATTTATAAAAAAAAGTTGAAAAAAAAAAATTAAGAAAAAATATCGATAACCACCCCTTTCGAGCAAGTGTAAAATGTGCAGTCGAACACGCTGGGGTCGCATTGATCCTGCGATACATGTGGATCTGGTACAGGGCGCACAGACGGCGCAGCGTGTCATCCAGCTGGACAAGGGCACGCTGCCTCGATTTGTGCAGCAGCAGTTGCTCCTCATGGCTTCCCCCGTGCCGTTTCTCAATTTCCTGAACAAGATACGACTGGACGAGAGTCGCAAGAATCATCACTTCAAGGGTGTCTATCCGATGCGTTGTGCCGCGAAGACCACCGAACTGGCCGCCCTCAAGTGGCGCGTGATGAGCAACAGCGATCGGAAGCCGTATGTGCAATTGGCGCGCCGTGCTCAGGGCATACAGGAGGCGCGCCTGATGCACTTCTTTGGCTGTGATCCCCTGCTGCCATCCACATGTCTTGCGTCGAGAGAATAGAGAGACCCCAGTCTTTCCGACTTCTTCTCCCCCTTCCCACTTATAACTATCAGAATGGAAAACTAAATTGGAAAATTGTCTCTTGTTTATTTTGCTTGCAGCAACGCGGGCTATGCGGGCGGCCCGTCGGGTGCAGCTGGAACTGGAGCTAGCAATGGCGGCTGTGTGTCGACCATTGAGAGCGCCAAACGCGGACATCCGCTTAAGAGTTTCAGCGTGCCGGGTCCGCCGCCCACTGGTGCAGCAGGCACGCCCATTAACAAGCACAGTGAGTATCGAAACTAAATAAACACCTTGAAGAAACCTTAGCTAATCCTCTTTGTACCTATTTGCAGCTCCTGCCGTCACAATACGTCCTCAGAATCAATCGCCCTACAAGAAGCCATCGTTTTCGGCTGCCACGCCCAATCGCCTGCAGGGCGGCAGCTCGGTGGCTCACTCTACCGATGAGATACAAAGACTGGCGCCCAGTACATCCACCGAGGAGCTCAACCAGGAGATGGCCAATCTGGAGGGCCTCATGAAAGATCTGAGCGCCATCACGGCCAATGAGTTTGAGTGTTAACACGGCGCGGCCAGCTGTGAAAAGTATTACATATATAGATTCATTCGCCTAGACATTGCATAAACAAATTGCGTGAATGTTATATTATTTTTCGTTTCGTTTTATTTTTTTTATGATTCTGATTCTGATCATGTCTGCAAATCCGACTACTAAGCATTAATTTAGCCTAAGTTCCATGTGCGATAATATATATATGAGCGAACGAATATAACTGTAAATACGAACGAAGCCATATATAGTACATATACCGATACCGACACATATAGTATATAAATCTAAATTATGATTAGATCCATAACTAGCATAGTTAAACATTAAGTCACTCTCAGACCGTATACATATATCGTAATTCTATAGGCCATCATCGTTCACACACACACACTAAGCTAAGTCTCTCATCGACAACAAGATAATTATCATGATAACTAAACGAAATCAAAAGAGAACACAAACATTCGACATTCGACTTTATATATAGACATTTATAGTAATATAAAACTTATCACATACGTATATCTACTATATAGTTATGACTGTCATTGGTTGCATTTTGAGTTGAGTTTGAAACGTGCCATGTTTTTTTGAATTAGTTCGCAACTCTTAAGCCTATATATAGTACGATATGTCAACATTCTAGACTGTAATCCACATTAGTGAGGAAGCCAGAAAAACGCATTTAAAACACTTAACAACATTTACCATTTAACATTAACTAATCTGTACTACGTATACATACTATATCGTATATATAATACCATCTATCGTGTAAGGATCGTGACTCTTTTATATATGTTTTGATCTGTTCAAAATTCTATGTCTAAAAGTGTGTGGTTTTTATTTAGATATATATCGTATATTATATCGTATTGATTGTGACAGCTCTGAACAAATTTCTTCAACATTTTATGCACTATAATCTCAATTTGGAAACTATTCGAAACTATCCAAAAAATAAGTTATACTATATGCACCAATTAAAGAGGAAGAAATCGCATGAATCAATTTGATTTAATACCATTTTTGTAAGCAAATGTGAAGTTTGCCTAATAAATATGGAAACACTTTGTGTAAAAATTTCACTTGGCTTTGTTTTATATTTTATTGGGATATTTTGGGGTATATTCAAACATTTCATTCGGAAAGTATTGTTCGTTTGGTTCTTAAACTTCCTTCTAGAATCAATACTGAAATCCAAGATTAATAAAACGGAAATAATAATATATTTAATAAACAATTAGGAAATCAAATTCTGAGTCAACAGAAGTTTAAAAACAAAATAAAAATAAAGTACATATTTTTATTGATACAGGAATGTTTTAGAATTTGTTAACAATTAAAATTGTATTAATGCATTGTTCACATTTGTTAATAAACGATTTAACGATAAATCGTAATGGTCGGCTGACTTTAAAGTCTGGCCTAGTCTAGCTGTTATACCATATTGGTTCTATTAATTTAAAGTAAGAAGGTGAATAGATTACATATACAGATGCAAAGATAGAAAACCCCATATTCCTTTATAAATACATATTTCAAATATACATACATAATTGAATATAAAATATAAATCATCTTGAACAACACTTTCATGTATTACGAACATACATTATTCAGATCGTTGAATAAAGATATTCACCCGCAATCGCCATACGCCATCCGATGCGAACTTCAACTCAATCTTGTAATCGCCTTGGGGCAGAGGCAAATTCTTCAGAAATGCATCGGTGAAAACCAAATTTTCCACTATGATATCATGCTGGAAAGGTAAACAATATAATAATGAAAAATATCTAACTGACTCTCCCGTGCTCTCACATCGTAGGGACAGGTATGATTCAGATTGGAACTGGGTATTATCGCATTGATCACCAGACCCTGAAAGGACATCTTTTGCGGATGCTTCATAAGATCACAAAAATCACAGCTAGCATTATATAGAAAGGGTTTATAACCATTATAGCGACGCCAGAAGCTCCAGTTGATCTGAGAACGAGATTAAAGATATATTATATACATTTCGGATTGTATTTTGAAACGAGAAACTTACGGTTACATTATAAATGGGAACTTTCAGTAGACGTATATGCATATTAATGCCAACCACGCCCCTGCCAATTAATTTAAGGCGACAGCTCTTGAATTCTGCAAAGTCCAAACCATAGGATTCACACGCAATATTGGTAAATCGTGATTTGGAAGCGCTAAAACCGCCTGTTGGCAGATTTATAAATAGAGCTAGGATAAAAACTCGAAATATTAACACGTCCATAGCCGAAGTACATATGAACCCTCATCTTACTGTGCTAATATGTTTTTAACTAACGATCCAAACAGATACGCTTAATCAGTTAGGCCCCATTGACTGCGCGCTTATAGACTGAAAATCAATTGTGATTTATAGGTATTTAAAATTCAATCAATCCGGGGGAAACATTTTTGTTTATATATACTTGATGAACTGATAGACTGATATGTTTATATATATTTGATGGAATGTAAATTAGAGGGAACGAAATAATAATCAAAAAGATAGAAAAAGAAATGTCCAAGTCTGCTATAAACTAAATAACTTTAAAGATAAGACATAACCAGTTGATATTTAGTTTTCACTTTTATTCGAATCGAATTTGCCTTTCTGGTTTTTTTGCTGTAGAGAGCTGTGAAATCGGCAAACTATTTAGCATATAAAATTAATGGCTCGGCTGATTCTAGCCAACTAACTTCTTAAATATTTATAGCACAGTTGTTTATTTGCTTATGAATTTAGAGCATTGGAAATGAAGGTCGCAGCATTTAGATTCCATTAGGAATGCGACGCAATCTGTGATATCATATGTGATTTTAGCCTTTTTCTGGCTAAACAGGCTGGCTTGCAATTGCGTAAATGCCGCTAAACAGCATAAATAGATAAAAGACTGAACGAGCGCAAAACGAATGAATGGGCAAACGAAAGAGAAGACGAAGCTCGCGCGTCAACACGTCATTAGAAAGCAGCCCAGCCAGCCCAAGTGAGCCTAAGCCAGCCCCGAAGAGAGCGCTCCGCCAGCAGTCGATCCTCCTTGCCCGCAGTCGCAGTCACAATCGCAGCCAAGCCAACTAAGTTGAGCTGAGCTTTGTGAGCAACCAGTTTACATCTGACGGTCGTCGAATACGCAGCGGAAGACGCAGCAGTTTGCCACGCAGAAGAGATTCTCTTTGTTGTTCTTGAATAGTTCCCCGCGCCTCTGTGTGTGTGTGTGTGTGTTAGTGACATCAAAAAGCAATTGGAAATCGAAACGACGAGTGAAATCTAATTTGAATTTCGTCAAACGTAAATCGTCAACGTTGAAATGAATTTGAAACTGCCTTTGCGCGCCTGGCGTGCCCAAGCTAGAGCAGTCTCCGCAACGACGACCACGTCCAGCTTGAGCAGAGGAGCCGCCTCCAAGGCGAGCACATCACAGCTGGTGCAACAGCGACGTGAGAATTCAGCTACAGCCACAGAGGCAGCAGCAGCCTCAGTAGCTTGTCCCCACTTGGAGTTGCAGCAGCAGGAGGTGTCTGCATCTGCACAGGCTGCAGCTGCGGCGCGCATTCATGCCACAGCGGAATGGCAGAATGCACTGACATACAATGAGATACCTGGACCCAAACCGTTGCCAATACTCGGAAATACCTGGCGGTGTGTAGAAACAAAAGACTTAAGCGACAAACTTGCTTTCACTTTGCCACAATGCAACGCTGTGCAGTGCAGCCAACAAAATCGAGAGTGCAAATGCAAGAGAAAGAGTGAGAGAGAATGAAAGGAAGAGAAATGAAAGACAGAAGAAGAGAGCAGGGGGAGGTATAGTGAGACAGAGACAGAGAGAGAATGGTTTCTTCTTGCATGGCATTTTGCGTGGCTCTCTTGACCCAATTACTGAAGTATGTCCGACTGTTGATCGTTTATTGAATTTGGCTTGTAAGCAATCATTGCACTGACCACAACCAAACTGGTTTGCCAGCTTCCATTCACACACACACCCATTATGCCACACATGAAGAGCTAACAACCGATTGTGAAGAGTTTGCAGATTCTTGTGGATTTCCCCCAACTCAATTTGCACCCAATCCACAAGATGATATGGTATAACTGGGCAGTTGGTTAGCTGGTCATAAACAAATACACAGCATGTCATCGGCTTAACGGCCACACTCTTCCGCCTCCCTCCCCCACTGGGCTACTCTGCTTCTCTTTCGTTAGCGCTCAATTAGCGCCATTTTCAAGGTCGTGCTCAATGTGTGAATTTTTGGTGCAAGCTCGAATAATGCGACTACAACACAAACAATAGACAAATATATAGCATATTCAAACACACACTACTTATCTGTGCGTGTGTGTAAGGGGGTGCACGTGTGTGTTTGCAAAAAAAATAGCAGACTGCATTCGTCATTTCTCATTTATTGAGACGACATTGAAATGAATACCGTAAATTGGCAGCCTGCTTCTGCTTCTGTTTACACTGTATGACAGTCAATGTCAGTTGTTCTACAGCAGAGCGTAAATTGCCAGGCTGTTTGTTTGCAATGTATAACAGCCAATGTCAATTATTGTTCTCTTAATAACAATTTGTACAACTGTCAATAAACAATATCTATGGTAGATGAACAACCAGTATGACAGTCAATGTCGTAATATTTTCAACAGCTAGTTACTTCCATATCGTAAATAACCTGCGTGGATATACCGTATTACTGTCAATTACAACTGTTATACAGAAGCATTAGTAGGCAGCATTAAAAACAAACAAATTAATTCATAAAAAATACGATAAACTATTTAACTAATTATTTTTCAAGACTTGCTAATTGATAGTGAGAAAAAAAAAGCATGATGATAATGATAACTAAACATAAATGAATACAATAAAAAACATAGACAAACAGCCCATGACGTCATATTGTCACATTTTAACATTATTTACGCTATGCACTTAATGCGAACATATGTGAGTCTCTTAAGTGCTTGACACAATTTAACAGCATAATCAATCTTTCGCGTCTGGACAGTTCTAATTGAGACGTAACTGGCGGTAGAAGCAGGCTAGAGATGTGCAAAAGATTAGATCAACTGCAGTTTGCATTTATCGATAAGTTAAAGCGGGAATCGAACTTGAACAACTTAAATCGAATTATACCAAATTTAAATCCATTTTTTTTTATCATTTTAATGTATATTATAATCATTGCAATGCATCTGCCGCCTCCTCAGTCTGATGCCCATCATTGGCCAATATACCATATCGGATGTGGCCAAGATCTCTTCGCTGCTGCACGAGAGATACGGGCGCATTGTGCGCTTCTCCGGGCTCATTGGAAGACCCGATCTGTTGTTTATTTACGATGCCGACGAAATCGAAAAGGTAAGCACGACCGGGCTGGGCACCTGCCGGAACAGCTTTATGGGGCGGCAGCACGCTCGGCTGGGCACGCACGGAGCCCAGCAAAGCATTAAAGCCAAGTACAAGTTGCTGCTAACTCTGGCGCAAATTGTTGGCAAATTGCTTCAAGGTCTTTACACGACTGCAACAACAAATTGCTCTATCCGTATTTACAGTGCTACCGCAGCGAGGGAGCCACCCCCTTCCGGCCATCGATGCCGAGTCTGGTCAAGTACAAAAGTGTTGTGCGCAAGGATTTTTTTGGCGAACTGGGAGGCGTTGTGGGCGTGTAAGTGAACACAAGAGTTTCCTCCAATACCTTCAATTGATTGTGCTTCTATTTCTCTTTGTAGTCACGGCGAGCCTTGGCGACAATTCCGCTCGAGAGTGCAGAAACCCGTGCTGCAGTTGTCCACTATACGTCGCTATCTGCAGCCACTGGAGGTGATTACTGAGGATTTCCTTGAGCGCTGTGAGCGTCTGCTCGATGCCAATGAGGAGCTCCCCGAGGACTTTGACAATGAGATACACAAATGGTCACTAGAGTGTGAGTAGTTGCTGTAAGAGATTGGCTTAGACTTGACTGCTTAAATATTTCTCGAACTATGCAGGCATTGGTCGCGTGGCGCTGGACACACGCTTGGGTTGTCTGGAGGATAATCTGTCGCCAGAGTCGGAGCCACAGCAAATAATCGATGCTGCCAAGTACGCACTGCGCAATGTGGCGACTTTGGAGCTGAAGGCACCATACTGGCGCTACTTTCCCACGCCACTCTGGACGCGCTACGTCAAGAACATGAACTTCTTTGTGGGGTGAGTAGGTGGATTAAGAATATTCTATAAAGTATTATCTTAATTCATTTCTATCTCTTCCTGCAGCGTCTGCATGAAGTACATACAGAGCGCCACGGAGCGCCTGAAGACACAGGATCCCAGCCTGCGTGCTGGCGAACCATCGCTGCTGGAGAAGGTCATCCTGTCGGAGAAGGATGAGAAGATTGCTACGATTATGGCGCTGGATTTGATACTTGTGGGCATTGATACGGTGAGTGAGGGAAAGGGATCTTAAAGAATCTAACTAAAAGCAACCTGCTTTCCCCATAGATTTCCATGGCAGTCTGTTCCATACTCTACCAACTGGCCACACGTCCCGTGGAGCAGCAAAAGGTGCACGAGGAGCTGAAGCGCCTGCTTCCCGATGCCAATACGCCGCTGACCATTCCTCTACTCGACCAAATGCATCATCTGAAAGCCTTCATCAAGGAAGTCTTTCGCATGTACAGCACCGTTATTGGCAACGGACGCACATTGCAGGAGGACAGTGTGATATGCGGCTATCAGGTGCCCAAAGGTGTGCAGGCTGTGTTCCCCACCATAGTAACTGGCAACATGGAGGAATATGTCACAGATGCTGCCACATTCCGGCCAGAGCGCTGGCTGAAGCCACAGCATGGCGGCACACCGGGCAAGCTGCATCCCTTTGCCTCATTGCCTTATGGATATGGAGCACGCATGTGCCTGGGACGTCGTTTTGCAGATCTAGAGATGCAAATACTGCTGGCCAAGCTGCTGCGCAACTACAGACTGGAGTACAATCATGCGCCACTGGACTACGCAGTCACCTTCATGTATGCGCCCGACGGTCCACTGCGCTTCAAGATGACGCGCATTTAGCTGAGTAGTTGTTAAGTTTAGGTTTTCGATTTTGCTAACTGTTAATTACATATACATTTATATATATTATATATATTGTACAATATGAACAACAATATCTATTACTACGACGATGTCTAATTAGCACTCTACTTGGCTTGGCTTCACTTGCGTTTCCACATGCTGTACCAGTTCTTCACTGTCTTGATGCTCTTCTCAGCATCCGCCTTTGTTTCGCCCGATAGCTTGTGAACTATATCGGGCTTATAGGAATCACGCGCCTCCTCCAGTATTGTGCCAAAGATTTCGCACTCAATATTCGATGTGAGTTTCTTTTCATTGTAGTTGCGCTCCTTCAATCTGTCGTAGAGTACATTGTTGGGGCAGGTGACAACGAAGACGGCTTGGAACCAACGCTCTGGGAAGAAATCACAACCATGGTACTCTACAATGTTGCCTCCATCGGCCAGCAACGGTTCGAGGTGGTCCATGAGCTGGAGAACAAATATATAATCAATTAACATAACATAATTAACTGCATAATAAAGTCATCCTCATACCTTATCCTCATCTAGAATAGGACAATCGTACTCCTTGTCATATTCCAAAATGAAATTATTGTCTTTGGCGATTTTCGAGCAGTCGAGCCAATTGAATTTTAATTGTTGGGCCAGACGTTCGCACAAATATGATTTGCCCGCACCGGGTGTGCCTGTTAAGGGAGAGCATTTTTAAATATACCTTAATATATTCACCTTAAATCTATTATTTACCGCAAATTAATATATTTGGTTTGCCTATTTCCGTCATGTCAAGAGAGTCGAGCTGCTGTTTATGTGCTGGAACTCTAAAAACGTGAGTAGACCAGGGCTGCAGTGCAATTATTGCTGAAGTATCGATAGCAATCGAGTACTTTATGAGTACTTTGGCGCGTGCTGCAAGAGCTTTTGAATAAGAACGAGGAATTTCATAATATGAATTGAATTAACATTAAATAACATAAAGAAGAATAATTAAAATGAAGTTGCCACTATGTTACATTGCTTTATTGATTAATTAGATTATATTACTCATGCATTCTTCTCTTCTAACTTGCTGTCAAATTTGCTCGCCCTAATTCATGTGCTCTTCTCCTTCTCCTTCTTCTGTCATTGTTTTGGATTCCTCTTTTTGCAGCAATTTGTACTCACAGATGCATGTGCGTATGTATCTATTCTTCGGCTCCTTTTCTACAACACGTACACATACACACACCTTCGCTAACAAAATCGGGATAGAAAAGTTCAATCGAATCGTGCAGTTTCAAGGCAACGGATCGCTTAGGCAATGCCCAAAGAAGAGGAACAAAATGTTATGATGGATGAAGAGCAGGAACTTTGATGCAGACCTGGCTGACATTAAAACCGATCCGGAACGTCGCCAACATGTTCCGTATATATTGAACGGAGAACTGTATCGTATTGAGAGCCAGAATGGCGATAATGTCACCGTCAAGTGTTGCTACTGTCCGCCGGATCGAATTTATCGTGGCAGCGTGCGCTCAACAGGAAATTTCCATATGCACATTAAGGTAGGCAACACGGTGGGGAAAGGGGAGAAATGCGAGATACAAATTAAAAATTAAAAGTGCTGGAAAACAGCAAAAAGAAAGAGACGAAATATTGCACAATTATTTAACTTTGATTTTTGACAGCGTCGACATGCATCATTGCTGGGCAAGTTGCATGAAATGAAGGTGGCAGCGCTCGTGGAACGTAGGGATCGTATAATGAAGAATCGGCGCATTGCCAAGTGTCGCAAGAAATCAACAACAACACCACCGACCTGCAACGAAGTCGCGTCGGCGTCGGCATCGTCGCCTTTATCAAGTGCAGCAGCATCGGTCATCGAAGTAGAAGTGCCAAAGAGCACAGAAACTCACGAGTTGAAAATAAAAACGGTGTTTCAACGACATAAACAAGAGCACCACGAACAGGAGGAAGCGGCAGCCATTCGAACGGTAAGAAAGACAATAGTGTTGTCTCTGTTTAGCTCGAGGCCACAAATGAGCTGTGTGTGAGTGACAGCGCGATTTTGGCAGTGCATGCAGTGCACCGTTATGTTTGACACACACATACAGAACAAGTCTGCGAATTTAATACGTACAGTTGCATATGTGTATGAAGGTATATGCATATGTATCTGCACAAGAGTTGAATGAAACACGCAGGTTATGTAACGAAATGTGTTTGTATTTCTTTTCTAGTCAATTTCAGTGTGCGAATCTTCGCTCGACAACAACAGTCAAAGTTCAGGTCAATTCTCTACGGCTCCTGCTCAGGACAAGAATATCAACAACAATACAACTACTACTTTTAATAATAGTATACAACTGCAGGATGTGAGTAATGTAAGTGGAACATTTAAATTTTTATAAAATATATTTTCTATTGCATACATCTCTTATTTTTTTCTTTAAAGAATGTCAATCCTGGTTTAGTTCAGACCGTTGCTGTAAGTTTGCCCCTGTCCCCCAAGGAAGCCATCGCTTTGCAACCAACCAATATTGTAAGTTTGCCACGCCTCTTGCCCATATCGGTAATTAAGCCGGAACAGCAGACTGCATTGGTGAGCGAACAACCGGAAGCTATAGATCTCAGCAGAAGCTCATCATTTCAGAGTGATGAATCCGATCAAAGTATGATGAGTCATTCTGTGCAGAACGTACAAATCGAAGTGGCGCGGGTTCAGGAAATAGCCGCATATGTTAATGGAACGGCCCGAGAGGTTCTCATGCGCATTGATAACACCTTGGCCGATATTAAGGATGAACTTCAAACACGCAATCAAGTGGAACGCAAACGTTTACTCTTTGATGTGGCCAAGTTTAAGTTTTTACATCCCAACTTTAACTTTGATCCAACACAATGAAACGGCATTTCTGTGAAATGCGTTTCTTAACCATTATCTTCCAAAAACTACTTAGTAATCAAAACACGTTATTTTCAAAATATAACCAGTAAATTCATCGAATTTCATTATAGATATCTTGTTCACCAATAAATACTTATCGCCTTAACGTATGTTTGGTATTTTTTGTATTCTAAGAAGTATCGAGTACATCGATCACATATCGATACTTAGTTACTCTTCGCTCAACTAGTTGCAACTTGTTTGTTGTTTAATAATGTTTTAATTGTGTGATTGTTCTAATCATTGTTTTTATTATGGATGATAAAAAGAAACTGATTAATCTCGTTGACGACACACCACTGTCCAATGACGAAGACGAAACCTTAAGAAAACCAAAGCCGTCGTTGCCAACTTGTCAGTACGAAGGTGAACCCGAAGCACCGAGAACAAGTCAAAGCCAACCCGTTTTCGAAAATGGGACTTTTGGTAATAGTGAAGATGTAGCACCGTTGCTAGTAAATGTCGAAGAAGAACACCCTTCCACCGAGGCACCAAACGTATGATATAGCATTAAACATGCGTAAAACTATAATATTGTGGTTTTTTGGGGGTGATTCATACTGCAGATGAATTAAAACGCAACTCATTCAATGTTCCTTTATACAGGGCGGCAACAATGGCAACGTCATTAACTCGGAACCAGTATTCCATGTACGGTCGCGTACTGCGGCTGCAGCAAGTGCAACAACTCCTCAGCAGATCCAAAACCAATACGAGGTGAGTGTGTTTAACTAAGTCAAGTATTTATAACTGATAAGAATCTAATCTTTATAGAGTCTAGACTACGATGTGTGCGAAAACACGCTGTTCCAGGAGGAGCAGAAGAAGAGGTTAAGGGACCGCTTCTCGCTGCGCACTCATGTCATACGGTGGATCATCTTCATTCTGATAGGCATCATAACAGCGCTGATTGCCTGCACCATTGACATCATCATTGAGGAGTTGTCCGAGCTTAAGTACAAGTTCCTTAAGGCCTGTAAGTAATCTCTCTAGTGTCTATATTAGATTTCTAATTGAATTATCTTCTTCCGTCAGCTGTGGATAGCAATGTACCCGTGAATGGCAGCGATGGTGATTTGGCGTTGCCCTTTCTCTGGTGGATACTGCTCAGCATTGTGCCAGTGGCCATTGGAGCCAGCATGGTCACCTACATTGAGCCCGTAACCGCAGGCAGTGGCATACCCCAGGTGAAGAGTTACCTAAACGGTGTCAAGGTGCCACGCATTGTGCGCATCAAGACGATGGCAGTGAAGGCAATTGGAGTCATCACCTCTGTTGTGGGAGGCTTAGCTGGTGGCAAGGAAGGACCCATGATACATGCTGGCGCTGTTGTGGCTGCTGGCATATCCCAAGGCAAGAGCACCACATTCGTTAAGGATTTCCGGGTATTCAAAGCCTTTCGAGATGATCACGAGAAGCGCGACTTTGTGTTGGGTGGCGCTGCTGCAGGAGTCTCTGCTGCTTTTGGTGCACCCATTGGCGGCATGTTGTTCTCACTGGAAGAGGCTGCAAGTTTTTGGAATCAGAATCTCATCTGGCGCACTCTTATTGCGTCCATCATAAGTTCATTTACTCTGAATTTTGTGCTGTCCGCCTATCACGGGCTGAACGACTTCACCTTTACGGGTCTCTTCAATTTGGGAAAGTTTGATGCTCCACTGACCTTTGAGTACTTCGAATTGCCGCTCTTCATGCTGCTTGGTGTGACGGGAGGCCTGCTAGGCGCCGCCTGGAACTTCCTTAACACACGCATTAATGGTTTCCGCAAGCGTTACATTCCCTGGAAGGTGGGCAAGGTCTTTGAGGCTGTGCTCATTGCCCTGCTGGGCGTTACACTGGCCAGCACCATGATCTATTTCATCAACGATTGTCGTCCACTGGGCAATGATCCCACCATACATCCCGTGCAGCTCTTCTGCGAGGATAACGAATACAATGCTGTGGCTGCGCTCTGGTTCCAGACCCCTGAGGCAACGGTGCGTGCGCTCTTTCACGATCCACCAGGTACGAGACGGAGGAAAATAATCTTGACTTGATTTGATTTGTTACTCTTTTCCTTAGGTTCCCACAAGATACTGACGCTTGCTTTGTTCACCCTGGTCTACTATTTGCTGTCCTGTGCCACCTTTGGCCTTAATGTCTCTCTGGGCGTGTTTATACCCACTGCGTTAGTGGGCGCTGCTTGGGGCAGACTGGTTGCCATGTTGCTGTTCTACCTATTCCCACAGGCAGTAAGTCATCCCAGTTACTCTCTATATGCCACATCTAATCTTTTCTAATCATTTCTCTCCAGACCTTTTTACATCCTGGCAAATACGCACTCATTGGTGCCGCAGCCAATCTGGGTGGTGTGCTCCGCATGACCATCAGTCTATCGGTCATTCTGATGGAGACGACGGGCATTGAGACTTCGTTCTTCTTTCCATTGATCATTGCTCTGATTAGCGCCAAATGGGTGGGAGATTACTTTAATGACGGCATCTACGACACTGTCATCGAGGTGAATAATGTGCCCATGTTGCCGTGGGAGCCTCTACCGCAGTATAAGGGTCTAACCGCCAATGAAATACTAAGTAAACCCGTAATCTGCATCAAGCTCGTGGACAGCGCGCATTATATCTATGAAATGCTTAGGAAGTGCCAACACAATGGTTTCCCAGTTGTCGATAATGTTGTGGGCGTAAGTTTGCTTGGGTTTTTCTATTCTTATCACACTTCACGTTGCTATGACTAACTGTTGTTTCTGTTTTTAACTGATAGGATCGTCGCTCGGAGGGTCGTGTTTGCGGCATTATATTACGCTCACAGCTGATTGTCATCTTGCTCAAGTCACTGTACGTGGAGAACAAACGTTTCTGGCTGCAAGAAACGAGTATACAGACCTTTAGAGATGTCTATCCCAGATATCCATCCATAGAGGTGAGTAATTGAGTTGAGAAATTGAATCTTTAATTTCATCTCTTTTTCATTTATAGAGCGTCCGACCACTAAGTAAAAAACACAACTTCACAGTGGATCTATCCACCTTTATGAATCCTTCACCTGTGCGCGTGAATACGGTGAGTAATCGTCGGTGCCTACTTTATAAATTCGTTTATATTATAGTTAATCTCCTGCTCCATAAATGCTGATATATTCCTCTTTATAATACCCTATTTACTGCTACTTTCACAGTCCGATTCCGTACCCAGAATCTTCAATATCTTTCGCGCCTTGGGCCTGCGGCATATGCTAGTCATCAACAATGAGAATCGTATTGCCGGTATTATCACGAGACGCGACTTCATCTACAAGTGATAAGCTTTATATTTAAGTATACTTTATCTGTGTATTATTCGAATAATTGATTTTCTAAAATGCTTTTAATGTGTAAAATGTGACAAGTCAAATAATATTTAAAATACAGGAAATCTTTTCTATATAACTTGGAAAATACAGGTCAATTTTTCTTTACTCTAGCCTATACATGTCGGAATATACCTACATATATACCTAGCATATATGTATCGTCTGAAATACAGTAAAACCTTTCTTTCATCTTACATCTTTCCCTTTACAGTAAGTAAACAATGATTTCATTTTTGATACATTTTTGTTGTTTTTTTAATTAGCTCATTTGATTTTTACAACTTAGCTTAGTCTTATATATCTAGTTATATAATCAATAGTATTCACAAGGAATTGTACAAGGTTTGTTTTGTATAAAAATACGTTAAATGTTTTGTTTAGTTTGTAGATTAAATTAAAACTTCTCTGTGTATGCGCGTGTTTTGTTTATGTTCATAAAATCCTTAAAACACTAAACAGACGTTCGATATATACATATATAAATATATATCAACTTAATAATAGCACTAACTTCAGTGTCCTCCTAACTCAGTTTAAAATCGGATGTACATATAGAATGAATATTAAACATGCTCCTCTCTCTCTCTCTCTCTCCTATCTCTTCTCCTCTTTGCTTGGATGTGTGTGTGTTGCTTAAAACTAGAAACGGTGCCACATATCGCATCAGAAACTGACGATCCGTAACTCATCAGTTTTCGCCGCTCTTCTGAGAATACTTTCTCCTTCATATGTGAATGACTTTTGTACAAAGTGAAGATAAGTGAATAATGCCTGCAATCGATCTATCCTAATAGCCAAATATATAGTTATCATCATCCCTATCACATTTGCCTTCTCACAAGAAGGCTCTTGGCCATGTGATGGCAACACCTGTGGGGGCAGCCGCCACTGAGGCAGCTGCAACTGCTGCCGGTTAGCTTTCCATAGGTCGCACCTGCTGCAATCCCGACTCCGCGTTGCCACCAGCTGAGGCAGCTGCCGCCGCTGCTGCTGCACTGTTGCAATGCTGCTGGGGTGCAGCAGCGGGTGAGGCATTCGTTCCTGTTCCTGTTGTCGCATCTACTGACAAGATGTTGCTACTGTTATTGGTCACAACGTTTGCCACATTGCTTGACGAGGCGGCGGCGGCAACAACAGCGGCAGACGCAACTGTTGCGGGCAATGAAGTGGCAAGTGTTGCAACTCCTCCCACGCTGCTGGCCATTGTTACACCAGTTGTCGATAGTCCTCCAGGTCCGCTTGCTCCTGATCCTGCTGCACCACTTCCCATACCACTGTGCAACACTTTGTAGCGCGTGTACACACGATATGGCGTCTTTGTTATATCCTTTTGTTGCAATGATTTCGTTTTGCTGGTTGCGCCCCAACCGCTGGCATTGATCTGCTCTGGAGTCTTGCCCAGCAGCCAGTCCTGGCAATGTTGCTGCAGTTGCTCACTCACATGTTGCTGCAGCCACTTGTTGACAATCCGCTGGAAGCGTCCGTACTTCACCTGCGTGACGCGGCAATGACTCTGCAAGGGAATAAATGATTAGTTAGGGATTCAATATCCTTCTCCTGCTCCCCTCTCTTACCTTCTTGGCACGACGCACTGCATCGTATTTGAGTAGATTGAGATTCTTGCTGGTCACAAAGCAGCGTCCGTTGCTGGCATTGGTGGTGATCTCATCGCGATCATTGAACGCATATTGCTCCGCCAGACCTAGCTGGGGTGCTCCAAGACGTTCTGGTGCTGTTGTTCGCTTGTTCCAGCTGTTGTTGTTGTTATTATTATTGTTGTTATTGTTATTATTGTTGTTGGTTGCGTTGGCTGTTGCCGCTGTTTCTGTTGCTGCTCCCGTTGCATTCTGCTGCGCGTGTTGCTGCTGCTCAACTCCGCCGCCCGGGCAGACTCTCTTCTGGTCAAAGAACTGACGCACTTGCTCCTCGTGCAGCTGCGAGCAACGCTTGTTACGCAGCAGGAAACGTGCCTTTCGTGCACCGCGAACCAGCTGTGAAGATAAAAAGAGATAGAAAAGGGGAATTAATATCAATTAAAGCCACACAAGTTGCAACAAATTAATTAAATGCAATTTTTAACATGCTGAGAAATTAAGCAAACATACAATAAACTGTGTTTATCTGTGTGTGTGTACGATAAACGATAACTAGACACAAGGTGGGGGTGGGGGAGGAATGTCAACAAAAAGGGGGGTAGACAAATAGTTGTTGCTGTGTATTTTGTTGTTTGTTTGTTGTTGTTGTTGTTGTGTTGTACCAGGCCAGCAAGAGCGACATTCAGAGAGAGAACACACACATGGACAACTGTTTAAGAGAAACAAAACCAAACACAATAATAATAATAATCGATATACGATAACATACACATTACACACACAATATACAAAACAGTGTTTACACTTTGAAAACCAAAAAACAAAAACAATAGACGACAAATCGACAAAACGATAAACGAGAGAGAAATTGTGAAATGTCCCTCCTTTTTGGAGAGAGCATTTCCTAAGGACACAAATCAAAAGGGAAATTTATTAGATGAATTATACGTGTTGTTGTTGTATGCATACGTAGAAGAATGTAAGGCATAACTTACCTTGCTGGCAAAACTTAAAATCACTGTACACACACACGAACGTGAATGACTCTATATATACTACAATATGTGTGTACCATACAATATGTATTGCGATATATACATATAACAACGTATGCACATGTGATATATATATAGTATGTGTGTGTATGCCCAAAAACGAAAGAAATGTTTCTCTTCCCCACAACTTCAAAGGAACCTAAACAACTCTCGGTACTTTCATTTTTTATGTAGATTCTTTGTATTTTTCAATTGGGCTTACAATTGATATTTTTTGTTTGTTTGTGTGTGTATGTATGTGTGTGTCTCTCTGTGTATCTGTGTTTGTGTGTGTTGAGGAGTTATAAAAATCTTTAAATATATATATATTTATATTTTATGTATGTATAACACGCCTACGTTCATTTTAAAACTAAATCTCTCTTGCTTAATTGTCTGTCTGTCTGTCTCTCTCTTAATTTGTCTCTTTTGTCTGTTTTGTTGCTCTCACTCTTCTGTTCGTCCCTTTACAAAAATTTGCTACGCTTAAAACGCTTAAACTACACGTTAATAAGAAGTATACAATACATACAAACATTATTTACATTTGTTCTTGCTTGATCAGTGTTGTTTATTTGTTTTGTTATATACGTTTTTTGATTGCTCTAGTTAATTTGTTGTTCGTGGCTTAACCAACACAGTTCTCGATGACACAATGACGGCGCATCGATGCATCGACAGCAATCGATCGCATGCTCACACAAACACACACGCACTCTCAATAACAGTGCAAGTAGCAGCCATTGCAACTGTGCTCTCTTCTCTCCTCTCCCACATTTAAAACTCAAACTCTCTCTCACTAAGTTAAAAGCACTCACTCACTCTCACGCCCTGTCGTCTGTAATAATTTTTCTCTTTCGCTCTCTGGCGTCCCTGCTTTTCACCATTCACTTGTCACTTTGCGCTCTCTCTATGCCTGAGCTTGTGTTTTGTTATTGTACTTGTAATTCTTGCTTGATTTTTTGTTTTTGTAGTTCTTTTAACTTTTAAGACGAACGAACGAACGCAAAGCAAAACGAAATTAGAAATAAATGCAATAAATGCGTGCCTATATGAATATTATTTAGAAACTACTAGTTAACATATTATTATGCATATTACTTGTTTATGCAGCTGCTGTATGTGTGTGTGTTGGTGAGTGCGTGTGTGTGTGTGTATTGCGCATTTGGTTATGTACTAAATTTACATAGGTATGCATGGTAATTAATTACAGTATTTGACTTTTTACATTCAAATGTTGTCTGCGTGTGTGTGTAAAATGAATATGGACGATGTGGGGCTGTATGTGTATGTGTTGGTGTTAGTGTGTTGTGGTGGGTTGTGTTGTGTTTATGTGGTGCAGATATGATGATGGTGGTGGGGTGGCTCTGCATGTTAACTGATTTATTTCTGGTTGTGGTTTTTGTTGTTGTTGCGGGTTTGGTGGTGTTTTTGCGGTTTGATTTGGTTTGGTTTGGTTTCGGTATTTTTTTAGTTTTGTTCGGTTAATCTCAAAAAACAAATTCATTTATTACTATTTCATTTTGCAATACGACTTTTTCTTCTTCTTATTCAATGAAATTATCAAAACTATTTTGTTATTTCAAGCCTTGGAATTGACCTGGTACAAAAAATAAAGTGGAAAAAATGAGAAAAATGCAGAAAAAAGCATTAATTAGTGAACATTTTTCTTTTTTTTTTAGTTTTATTTTTTTTTGTATGTTGATTTTTTATTTGTATCGCATACGGATATGTGGGCGATTGGTAGGCGGCATGTTGAAATGAGAGAGAGACGAAAAACGAAAAGGAAGTAGAGAACGATATCAAATAAAATGAAGTTGTAGAAAACGTAGAAGAATTGGTGCGAGAGCCCGAGCAAAAAAAAATAAACAAATAATAGTACAAAAATATTAAGTTTATCATTAGAGAGAGACAGAGAGAAAGAGAAATTGAGAGAAAATGTGGCAAGTCGATGAGAGAATCGAGAAAAATATAGTAGAACATAATCATAATACAGTATATACAACAAATAAACGCAATATAGAACGATATAGGGCTATACAATATGTATGTATGTACAACACAACAATTGTTAGACAAGTCCGTTTAAGGGGTGGTGAGGAACGTAATTTAAGTATCGATAGTACACTGAACTAAACTAGAGAGTCTTACTCTGAGGAGACCACAGTAACGATGGTCTTGGTGGGATAAATTTATATTTATATGTATATGTTGAGGTAAGAATATTCTCATACCAAATAAAAACTTAAAGTTTATACAGTATGCAAGGCTTGTTTATAAACAATGATATGCAAAGGTTCAGAATTGTTATTCAACTGATTATACTTTTAAAATACTGATATTACAGGTAGAATTGGTTCTTCATTCAGTATGCATGGTATTAATGGAGCTAATCTGGAGTTAAGAGCTGTAATGGTTTACCATAGCATGGAATACTAATGACTATCGTTAGGAGAACATAAGTATCGCCTAAGCGTAACTGGGACCAGGTGTAAGATCATGTTAGATCTGTGTGTTGGGTGAGGTGAGGAGTTCGTCAACTGAGGTGGAAACACAACAACATAACAATCAAAAAATAAAACACAACAGAGAATACACAAACAACATGGTTAACCACTCTTCAAGCACACACAAAGCTTCTGCTGCTGCTCATCTTAATTTCTTTTCTCTTTTCTGTATTTCTTTTTTCAAAAAATTTTGGACTGTCACTCACCTCGGCATTCTCCTCTTCCTCCTCCATTTTGATATCTCCGGTTTCCACCAAACTGTCGTTGCCTCCAGCTGATCCTCCTCCGCCACTGTTGCTATTACTGCTTCCTCCTCCTGTTCCTCCTGCACCCAATGCGGGATTAGACAATCTCTCCACATATTTGCTAAACTTTTGCGCCTTCAGAGCTGCTGGTTTCTCCACTTCCTCTGACTCCGAGTCGAGCAGTTCAATGGTTACACGACAGTCAATCTTGTACTGCAAGACGGAAAGGGGAATGGTTAGTGAATACTTTCGAGCAACAGTCATGGGATTAGCTTCATACAATGTACACTTTGAAACAGTTCTCCTCGTTGAGAATGCTCTCTGCCTTGCGCTGATAGCCCATCTCACGATCGTACACCTTGTGCGCCTCACGGCAATAGCCTCCAGTGGCGCCTCGACGCTGCTCACTGGCAAAGAGTTCCACACAATCCAAGGCAGCACGTTCCGTGACGCAGTACTGCAATTGCCTCACGGCATTCGAGACGACCTAGGAAGGTAGATAAAAGAAGAGATTAGAGGGAGTAAGTTTAGGTAATTTAAGAGGAACCTTACCTTATCCAGCGTAAAGGAGATATAGGCATAGATGCCAAACATTTCGCGCATGGTGTCTTCAAAGGTATTCGAGTCCATGTTGCCATCGAGCACATTCTTCAACATGTCCAGGAACGTGGGATAGTAATCTTCCACTTGTACATCGGGCTTGGGTTTCAATCGCAGTGCTGTCGCAGTGCTCTCCCGTCGATTAACCCGGCAACGCTCCTCTTCGATGGCCAATAGACGCGCACGCTCGTACATCACATGGAGACGATCGCACAAGATCGCGTGCAGGCGCAGGAACAGGTACCAATTGTTGTTGGCAAAGAACAGTGAATAGGATTCATCCTGTGGGAGGAATAGAATCGATATAAGTAAAGGTTGTTCTTTAGATTATCCCCTCAACTCTCTACTCACATCACGTTGTCCTTGTGCATGCGGTGGCAGCAGTGAGGGATTTGCAAAGTCTCCCAGCAACTCCTGCTTGACGGTCAAATCGCTACCTGAGGATGATGCTCCAGTGGAGGCTGCTCCGGTTGTTGCACTTCCTGTTGTTGCACCTCCTGTTGCTGCACCTTCCTCGCTCCTTCTGGGACTGTTGGCAGACACATTGCTGCTGCTATTGTTGCCGCTAGCTGCTGCTGTTGCTCCTGCTCCAGTTGTGGCCTCTTCCGACTCAGCCTTAACCTTACCCGTTGCATCGCTAGCTGCTCCTCCTACAGCAGATGCTGCAGCTGCCGCTGCTGCTGCTGTCGATGTGGATGGCTGCGCATCGTCGCTAGTCTTTGTACCCGCTGTCGACGATGTCGCTGGCCCCGTTGCTGCTGCTGTTGCTGCTCCTGTTGCTACAGATCCTCCTCCCGCTGTCGTCGCTGGCAATGTCGTTGCTTTGCCCGTTGTAGTCGCTTCCTCCGTTGTTTCCTTTTTGATGATGATCGTGCCCGCAGCTGCCGTAGCTGCTCCGACACTTCCGGCATTACTGCTTACGGTTGCTGTTGCTCCTCCTCCTCCTCCTACACTGCCACTGCTGCTGCTGGCAATGCTGCGTGCTGGGGATGCACTCTCGCTGGGCCCGCTGCCTCCTTTGTTGGGCGCTGAGCGACTAGTCGGCGAATCCACTTCCATTTTCGTGTCATCTACCAAAAATTGAAAGGCTATAGAAGGAAAGTGCACAGAGACCAGAGGGGAGAACAGGGGAGGTGTTCATGAACGTGGTCGGTGGTGTTGCGTGTTGTTGTTGTTGATATCCAATTGTTGTTGTTGTGGTTTGTTGTAGTTGTTGTTGGGTTAGTCATAGTTCAATGCAATTCAAGGTTACAAAATTGTTGTTGTTGTTGTTGTTAAAAAACATTACAAAATTAATCAAAAATTGCGCGAGCAAAACGAGAAGAAAAAAGAAAAGAAAACGAAAAAAATATTGATTGACTAAGTTAAAATACGTTTTCAAAATTAAAAAAAAATTTAATTGGGTTTTTAGTTGGTTTTGTTTCTATTTCTTCGTTTTTCGTTTACAATAAATAAATAATAAATAAATAAATACAATAATTGCTTGTTAGTAAAAATCTATCTATATATATATTTTATAGTTGCAGCTAATTTTAATCTACCAAAGTCATTAGTGAAAAAAAAAATGATAAGAAAACAAATGAAAAATAAGTTAAGAAAAAAAAATTGCAAAAGTTTTATAAAGTTCAAAAAATGAAAAATGCAAAGCAAAAAGAATTAAAAAATCGTAGCACGAGTCTTGCAAAAATTGTGTACTATAATAATTAGTATAATAATTACAATAATAAATAGCATATTTATAGACTACAAATCAAAAAGAGTTACAAAAACTCAGAGGCAAACTAGGATAAGTTTGAGTGTTATATATTAATAATTATAATAATAGTTATATCATATTTATATTTATTATAATACTAATATATTAATGCTCTATTTGTGCAGGGCTCTTTACTATATCTAGTTTTCTATTTTGTTAACTAATTCAAAGCTGGAGATGAATGTGTGTACGAAGGCAACTTCATGAATATGTGTGGGGGGAGGGACAGTTTATAAGGGTATCCTCTTTTCTCTGTTCTACTCACCATCATCACGTTCATCATCGCTCAGCGGTTGTCGTGGCGCAAAGAACAAGTCAGGCACAAATTGTCTTATGATCTGTTTGATTTTCTGCTTCTCCTGCTTCTGTATGCCCGTCTGTCTCTTCACATGATGTATAAGCAAATTGGCAGCATCATCCAGGATAGTTTTATCCTTATAGGGCAGCACCAAATGTGGCCCTGCTGGCTCCATGGCATCATCCTCCTGATCGTGTCGCTCATCGTAAAGCGTTTCGATCTCATTGAAGAGACTCTTTGAGCGCAGGGCCTTCATGTCGTTGGGCTTGAAGTTAATAGCCTGATGGTCGAGAGATTTCAGATAATATTTCTCGTTCTGCTCGCGCCAATGCTTGTTGAAGCCCTGTGAGAAGAATAGAGAAATGTAAGTATGAAAAGTACTAACTTTATTTGCAACACTCCACTAACCTTCTGGGCATCCCGCCACTCCTCCTCCTTGACCTTCAGTCGCTTGAGTACTATGGGCACTGCCACGGAGGGATTCTTCTTCATGCCCTGTATAATCTCGGAGGATTTATCACCATAAATGCGATGTATGGCGCGCTGGTGTATCGTTTGTGAGGTACCTCCGAGATGATCATCCAATTGATATTTGGCCAATTCTTCTGGTGACATGCGTGACATCTTCTTTTGTACATTCTCCAGCACACGTATTGTTGCACTGTTCACCTCAATCACCAGATCCAATTCGAAACGCTCGTCTTCCGTTCTGTGAATATTCCTTTTGTTTAGAGCGTTTGTTGATTCGTTAATTCATAAAAATATAAACGAAAGCCAAAGAACAGAAATGGGTAAAGGAAACAACAACAAAAAACAAAAGAATACAAAGTAACAAAAGGAAAGAAGAATGAAGAGAAATGAAATGAAAA
The DNA here is from genome assembly GCA_018904595.1 of Zaprionus indianus. Classification (NCBI taxonomy): domain Eukaryota; kingdom Metazoa; phylum Arthropoda; class Insecta; order Diptera; family Drosophilidae; genus Zaprionus; species Zaprionus indianus. The sequence goes on along the minus strand of JAEIHA010000171.1, from coordinate 4,331,517 downwards.
GCAATAGTGAGAAACATAGGGAAGGAGTAGAAAGAGTATAACGAGTTGAAAGAGAAGGAGAATGACGGAGAATATCGAGGACAATGAGGATAAAGATTGTAAGGAGAAGGCCGATGAGTATGGGGACGACGATGAAGGCAAGGGAGTAGGAAGAGAATGTGAATGATGAGTATAGGATGAGGAGTAGGAAGAGGATGAGGTGGAAGGGTTAGCCATCGTAGCTGTCACTCACCTGTAGATGGTCTCCTCGAATTGCGTCTTGCGGGACGTAACAAAGGTGGAATCTTCGCTAGCCCACGTGGGGAATGAAACCCACTTGTCGTTAAGCACCTCGCGACACAACGCTGTACGTCCACTACACTTCTTTGGCACCGTAGAGAGTGGCAGTGCGCAATAGGAAGCACCCAATCGCTTGCACAATGACAAATCCACATCTTGTACGAAATCCGTGCTTGCTCCTCCATGACTGCTTGCCCGATCGTGTGAGCTGCTGTTGCTGCCCTGACGCTGTGTTGCCGGCAGTGGCATGCCATCAATCAAGGCACCACTTTGTGCACCACCAGAACCCAGTTGACCACCAGATGCCGTGGGACCCAAGAAATCGGTGAACCAACGCAGCAGATCAGGGAATTTACAGAGGAACGGTGAGACAAGGCCCAGCAGTTCCGTCTTCGAGACAATCTCCTGATTGAACAGAGTCAAGCAGCGCAAGAAGTTCTCGTAGACCTCCGGGTTTCTCAACGCCTTGCGCACCTTGTCGAAGAAGGCGGCATCCGAAATGGTGCACTTGCGCGATGCCTCCGAGAAGCTAATATCTCGACAATATGGCTTAGGTCTCTTCGCTGGCGGTGGCCCACCAGTGCCACCAGTCATGCCACCACTTGCTCCTCCAGGCGCTGCTGCACCTCCGCCTCCAATTGTCGACAGCTCATCCACAATTTGCCGTCTGTTCCCGCTGCTACTGCTTCCACTTGAATTGTGTGCATTATGATGAGCAGCTGGAAGATGACCAGGAATTTGTCCCGCTGGCGTCACATAGCTTGCGATATTTGGTGAATTGCGATCCAAGGAGTTCTCACTCAAATGATGATGGTGCGAGTGATGATGTGGCAAGCCACCAGTGGCATTGGACAGGCCACCCGTTCCTGCTCCTCCGTAGCTGGGTGACTTCTTTTGCGACATATTCTGATGCTGATGTTGTGCTCCATATTTCTGTGCATGATGATTGTTGCGCTGATCCATCACGCCTCCTACACTGCCTCTTAATCCCCCTGGCGTTGCACCTGCGCCTGCAAGATGATGATGGGAGAGCAGACCTCCCCTATGTTGTTGTTGCTGCTGCTGATGTTGCTGCTGCTGTTGCAACTGTTGTTGTGCACTCAGTCCGTGGTAATCCTTGTCGAATCCACTGCTGATAATATGATTTGGTGGCACACCACATGATTTAATGCTCACACTGGTGTTCACCGCCGACAAGTTGCCAATGGCAGCGGCATGAGCGTGTGCACTGCTGCTATCGATCTGTGACAACGTTGCCCCACTGCTCAGATGCAATGGGGAACTGCTATTGGCCACCACACTCGAAGGCGATGCTGAGGACATGCTTATGTGTGCGCCACCACTAAGTGTGGCTGTTGTGGTTGTCCGCTGCTGTTGCTGCTTGTTGTGGTGATCATTGTGCAACGCTGACTTGCCACTCATGTATTGTGCTGCGGCAGCTGCAGCTGCTGAGGATTGATGATTCGTTGCATCAGGCAGAAATTGCCCAAATTCACGCAGCAAATCCTCATCCTGACCAAAGAGCTTGGCCACCTGCGTGTAAACCTCCTGCTCTGTTAACATTTTACACTGACTGATACTGCTGCTGCCACTGCTGCCCTCTTTCAGGACCTTCTGCTCCTTCTGATAGGCATGCAGAATCTCTAGGAATTTCTTGTACTTTGCCGGTTGGCTTTGGAAACGATTCTGTGGGGGATAAGGAAGAGATAAAGAGAGATTAGTATTTCTGATTAGATGAGGAGATGTACTTCATTCATTCCTACCTTGATCTTATTCACATAGGTTATGGCGTGATTGAATTCCACCGGCTGATTCTGTTGGCCCGTCGTCTCCCCCAGGAGTATGGACTGATGCGCCTGCTGTATGTGATGCAGATTGTGCTGCTGTTGCTGCTGTGCCGCCGCTCCTGCTGGTCCCGCGTGTGGACTAAGCTCACTCAATGAATTCGGCGTCGGTGGACCACCGCCTACAACAATACTGGCTCCAGCTGGTGGCGCTGGCACTGCCGATGCACCTGCTGCTCCCGGTCCCGTAGGAGTTATGGTGGCACGTTGATCTGCTGCTCCACCTCCTACTCGATCTCTTGAGTAATTTTGTGGTATATTGTGAGCTGAGACAGAAACTCCAACACCGGCTCCTCCTATAACGGGCGGCACTATGGAGCTGCTAGTGACATGCACATGCCCACCAGGTGATTGAGCTGCTCCTGCGGGTTGCAGTGCATGTATTGTGGTTTGGGTTAGAGAAGCACCACCGTGGGTCATCAAATTGACGGCACCAGCCGTTTGTATTTGAGCCACAGCCGCCGCGGCTGCTGCAGCTGCACCACCTCCAGGTCCAACTCCAGCACCACCTGCTCCAGGTACACCAGCCTGCGTTAAAGGTTTCAACGTTGTTGTGGTCGCTCCATGTGCATTTACAACGGCACCACCAGCAGGTGCCAAGGGACTATTCCCAGTAGCGGATATCATGTGCACTGTTCCTGTGCTGCTTGGTGCACCTGGTGGAGATGGCATCGATACTACAGGCACGGAACAGCCATGACCATCGGAATGGATTTCAATCTTATACCCAGGAGGCAGAAACATATTGAAGCCATAGATAAGCTCCGTGTGCCCTTTAAACAGTGTTGAGACACGCTCAATCACTCCAGGTGTATCGATGCAGTGCGACTTGAACTCCTTCATAATGTCCAGGAAATTGTTGTAGATCTGCGGCTGATCCGAATACTGGTATTTCACCTGATCCAGATAACTGAGGGCATCCTCCACTTTTAAACGTGGCGCAGCGCTGCCTGCACCTGCTCCTGCTCCTCCTGCCGCTTGTCCCTGTGGAGGTGTTGTATTCCCAGCACCGCCAGGTGAAGCGCCCACAACAGATGGTACTCCTCCTGGTCCATTTGGTGGCGTTTGTGCCGCCGCCATTTGTGTGGGTGGTTGCGTCTGTTGGGCGGTGCTTGTCAACTGGCCACCGCCGGTGGCATTTGTCTGTGTACCACTTATGGTACGTTGACGCAGTGTGCCCGTCTGGCAACTACTCGATACTGTCTGTGAGCCACCACCACCAGTTCCGGCTGCAGTTCCTCCTACATGGATTTGCACAGCATTTCCATCTGCTGTGTTGGCTTTCAAGGTGCCACCTGCCTGTATGGAGGCAACGCTGTAGGCTGCAGGGATAGGAGACAGAATAAAGAAGTTATCAGTAAAGGATTCGTAGAGGAAAATGCCACAATTACTCACATGTTGTATACTGCAAGGTTTGTGTGCCGGCGCTGCCTGTGGAGACAACAACTCCACCTCCGGCTCCCACAGGATTTGTTTGGGCACCAGTGCTGGCGCTATCGACAATGCTGCTCGTTGTTTTAAGATTCGTTGCCGTCGGCGTTGTGGACGGCAAGTAGGCAATGGTCTGTGCACCGCCATGTTGTGGCGTCAATATGCGATGGTGTATGGAACCAAGATTGCTGATTGTAGCACTGTGTGCATTGGGAACCACTGTGCCAATAGTAACACCACCAGCGGTATTAACACCCACACTGCTTGTGCCACCAACTCCTACACCTACTCCAACTACACCGGCAGCAGCTCCGCCGGCACTGCCGACACCAACACCGACACCGCCACCACCTCCACCTGGGCCTGGTCCGGTGCGTGTGCCAAATTGCACTTCATCAATACGCGTGCGTTTCATCATGCTTGGAATTTTAGATTATTAGATATATCTTCTCGAGAGCTGATCCTCTGTTCCTCTTCTCCTTATACTTCTTTTAATGTTTGTTTTTTTCTCTTCTTCTTATGTTCTACTTAACTTTTGTTGCTTCTCTTTCGGTTGCGGCGGGGAGAAGGATGCACTGCTCCTTCTCTTTGTGGGTGGTGGGATTTGCGCTCTCTTTCCTTCCCTTTATCTTTATTACGATCTCTAGGAGCGTATGTAGTAAGCAACAAACGGTCGTGGCCGTAACTGAGAATTGTAACTGTATCTATAACTCGACTGCAGCACTTGCTCCTCCTCGGTTCGTGTATGCAACATATGTTGATGTTTCTTCTTCTGTTGTTGTTGTTGTTGTTGTTGTCTATGATGCATTTGGGATATGAACGCGGCCAGGCCTGCTTTGAGGCGGCACAGGCAACAACTTAAATACACTTGCAACTTCTTTGAAAACTCTTTGTCTTCCTCTTTCTACTACTGCTGCCGCTACTGCTGTCTGTCTCTGCGTTTCCAGCGCTGCTGCCACGTCGCAGTCGCAGTGGCTTTTTTTTACTGCAAGTGAAGAGAAGAAAAAAACAAATGAAATTAAATAAGCGTGAAATTAGCAGAACAACAATTAAGGTACTCAGAATACTAAATAAAAAAATCAAAAAACAAACATAACAAAGCAAAACAAAAACAAAAGCTACTGCAGCCGATAAGCATCAGCTGTTTAATCGCACACACACAGATCGTTATCGATAAAGCAAGCTTAAAATAATCGTTCCTTTTTTTTTAGAAATCAGCAAGCCTTTTTTTAAGTCTTCTTTTTGCCCGAACTTCTTGCACATTCCTACGAAATTTGAAATTATTTGACGACAAATTCTTCTCGCACACTCACTCGCAGAGAGAACTATGTATATATATATATATATAGTGTGTGTGTGTGTGTGTGTGTGTGAATAGTAGGAAAGTATTGCTTTGTATATACCGCAGCCAATAATAACAACAACTACGTGCAGCAGCAACAACCAAGCTCATTTGTTGGCTGAGAGAAGAGAGGAGAAGAGAGAGCACCGCGTCAGATCAGAGTCAGAGAGTCATCATCCATGGCTGTGTGAGCGTGTGACTTAATGTGCATGTGTGTGTCTGTGTGTGTAAATAAGCGCAACCGGAATTGGGCGCGCGCGCTTTGTTGTTTTTAACGGGTACAGTAAAAACTGGCAAAGGAGCGCAGAGGCAACAACGGGGAGAGCTTTTTTATGACCCATGCACAACGATGACGGCGACTCTAGAACTTGCGTTGCGTCGCATTGCGAGTGCGAGTCTGCGACTTGAGAACGTCACTGAGCTGGCGAACAAGGGGCCAAGAGGGGGAGGCGATGGTGCACAGGGTGTTTGCCAACACACATGAGACAGGCTGTGCAGCAGCAGCAGCAGTCGCCGCACAAAACAATGAGTATATATAGAGAATGAGAGAGAATGTATGTGTGTGAGGTAGTAATAGTGTAGTTGTGTGTGTGTGCGGTGGTGGTGGTGAGGCGGTTGATTTGTACTCTCCTTCTCGTTCGCTTTCCTTCTTTCTTTCATTCTGCTGCAGCAGCAACATGCAAAAGAGCACAAGAGAGAGAGAGAGCGCGCACAGATGAGCGACAAGAGAGTGAGAGGATTGAGGACCGCCGTATATTTGTTTTGTGGCGCAGTTTCAATTCCTTTTTTTTATACATATTAAACGTTTACTCAAGAACAGAAACAACAACTATAAACAAGTATTTGGCGGCAACTACAGCAGTATTGGCTACAAGAGAACCAGGCGAAGAGAGCGCGGCGAGCCAAGCCAAGTGTGCTCCCCAGTAAATGTGTGTGTGTGTGTGAGTGTTCTAGTGTCGTTAAATGTGTAAATATAACTTGAATTTAGAAGCGCGGGTATAAGTATAAGTGCATTTGTATGCGTATAAGTGTGTGTGTTAGTGTTAAGTGTGTTAAGCAGCGGGAGGCAGTCGAACATAGAGAGACCATCGGACTCTTCGCCACCTCCTCGTCGAAAAAAGACACTACACTGCAATAGACACACTCACACACACTCGCATATTTCGTATGCGTAAATGAAGCAAACGTATAAAATATGTGCATTTGTAAACAACAAATTACAGTAATTTGCATTTGAAAACTGTACCGGGGGCCCACACACCACACTCACACACCGTTAACACTACACACCACTTTGGCTCTCAAGAGAGTCTACCTCGCGCGCCTCCCGCAGCAGCGAATAATCCTTCAAGTATTATGGCCAAATGCGAAAACAAGTTGAAACGTTTGTCGCGACGACAACGACGACGGCAACGGTGGCACACGCTCTCCCACCACTCTCTCAATTACTGTGTGTGGCCATTTGTTGTTATTGCTCTGTTGCTGCTCTGCTGCTGTGGCCGTCTGTATTTTGGAGCAGAGCCTTAGCACACACGGTGACGTATACATATAGATTTGTGATTTTCTCTCTCTCTATCTCTTCTCCCGCTCTCTCAGAGAGCGCCATTGCGGAGCTCTGAATAAAATTGGGGCGTTCGTTGTAGTTGTTTCGCGTGCTTTCGAGAGGGTGTATGTGTGCGTGTGTGTGTGTGAAAGGGAGACATGTGGGCAAATTTTCCCTCCATTTTTTTTTTATTCATAGCTTTATTACGTGCACAAGTCTATTATCTTATCTGTTTTGTTATGTATACACTGCAGAGAATAACGTTCAAAGTAGACAAGAAATATGCAAAAAATTTCAACTTCGGCGACGGCAACTTCTTGTTTTTTGTCACACACATTTAGTCATTTTATTTGTATATTAATAGTTTTTTTTTCCTTTTTGCACTCACACGAACATTCACAGTCGAACGGATCGGCGCTAGTACTCTACACACGCTATTAATAAATTTTGCAAATACATAAAACATATGGATGTATAGAGAAATATGTACATACACACATGCATATGTTTATATGCATATAAATATATATTATAGTCAAAGACGTGAGTAAAACAAAATAGAAAAAACAAGAACAATAAAGCAGAAGGCAGACTGGTAGCTTCAAGCTCATAGCCCAAGTAGTAGAAGATGCTCTCATTGAAACAGACAGACACAGTCACACACACACAAATGTACCTATGCATGTACATATATATAAAATGAGAGAGAATGCAAGAGAGAGGTTGGCGCTTGCTCTTGGAGCCGCTGACCAAGCCAGCTGCCAGCGGGTTATTCTGTGTTGGGAGCCCATTTTTATACATATTCAACACACACAGACACACACACATCCAAAAGACCTAGCATACAAACGTACATGCGAATGGCGCATCAAAGCAAAAGTCGAGATAAGCGCACGAACTGAGAACGGACGGACGAGCGAACGAATGAACGAACGAAAATAAAACGACACTACGTTGAAAAAATACAGTCAGTTCACAACGCAAGCCAAAAGCAATGTTAAAAACTTGTGTGTGTGCGTGTATGTATGTGTATACGCGTCTATATGCCTGTGTGCGTGCGCCGCTCTGTGAGTGAGACCGTGTTGAGCATGCCTGCGTATGTGTGTGTGTGTGTGTGCGAGCAGCCCGTCGACGACTTTTTGTCTGTGCGCTTGATGTATGTGTATGCATGTCTTTTGTGCATGTTCATGTGTATGAATGTGTGTGTGTGTGTGTGTTGTGTGCCGTCGTCGTATATAAACCAATTGAAATTGACCTAACCTAAAAATGTTGTATTTTTCACAAGTTTTTGCTGCGATCAAGTAAGCAGATGGTATAAATTATCATATAACTGAACAGCCCTAATGAATTCGAATAATATTTCATTTGATTTTCATATAAATTCTTCACCCTGCAAAAGGGAACTTACATCAGAAATAGTGTACATATGTATGTCTTTGACAAAGTGTATGTATGCACCTATACACAAACATACATACATACATACACATAAGTGTATATTTACTATAAACCGTTGGCTTGTTATTGAAAACTTTCACGTTTTACGCAGTATTTTGCACTAGCATTTATTTTTCACACCAACAACTTTTCACCTTTTTGTTGTTTTTTTTTTCAGTACATGAATTCTTTATTGTATGTATGTATTGGACACAAGCTAAGTTTTTTTCCACAATTTTCTATTGAATTATTTATACTGTTACGCGGCAAACGACGGATGTGGTTTGAAAACGTATACACTTTTTAATTTGTATTCACTTTTTAACAATTTTCCTCCAAGTGAATTTCTACAGATATTCACAAAAATTTGGCGAGGAAACGTTTTCGTACGTCTTAACGCCGCCGCAAACATTTTCGATTAAACGACGGCCAGTGTGAGCAAAGAAACAAAAGAGCGCGAAATTCAGAGAGAGGCAGGCAGAGGCACAGCCAGAGCAGCAGCAACAGCAGCAGCAGCAATATAAACGGAAGGAGAGAGCAATGAGAGGGAGTTTGGGAGAGCGAGAGAGCGCAAAAAGCAGAATCGGGTGGATGAGAGACAGAGAGAAATGCGCGCGCGCAGTGTTGCTTTGGAATTCTTCATTTTCATTTTCGTGTCTGTTGTTGCTATTGCTACAATGGCAACGGACAAGCAGCAGCAGGAGCAGCAACAGCATATCCGACAGGGAGGCAACGCAGCGCAACACCGCGAGCCTCTTCGAGCATAAAAAAAATGGGAAAATGCTGCTATGAAAGTAAATACATGCTTATATACATGTGCGTGCATATATGTATTTGGTGTCGGTCTTGTTGCTGTGCGTTCAAATTGCAATCTCTGTGTGGCAGAAAACATTTCGTGGAAACGTAGCAAAGCAAAAGGGATGATGTTGTGTGTGTGTGTGAGAGAGTGTGGTGGGCACGCTGTATTCGAGAGCCAACGCGACTCACACACAGTGTGCTCACACAGTTCACGTCGAACGTCGTCGATGTGCCGTTGCTGCGTTGCCATTGGAGCACATACAGAGGAAATCTCCGCAGCAGAAAATTCCACAAAAATGAAGTCAGCGAAGCCAAAGATATTAGATATTTATCTGCAAAACTCTCAATATTGCGAAATACTTAAAGAAATTAATCAAAGTGCAAAAAATTTGACTGAAAATGCATATTCGTAAAGATTACGTAAGTGCAAAAGGCAAAGCAGTAGTCACACTCGCATTAGGTGTGACAGAGTAAGAATGAATAACACAGGGTGTTTCATGTGACCAGAGCTAAAGACACGGCAACAACGTGTCCATTGCTACATAAGCACCCTGTACCACAGAGAGTGAGCGACGAGAGAGAGAGAATGAGGTGAGAGCTGAAAACACCCACAAAATGTACGCACACATACATATACAAGCATACGAGTTCACGCCACAGCGATATTGCAGTACATAACGAAATCGACAAAACTGAAAATCAGAAACCAAACAGACGAGTAGCTGGCTACAACACTGCCACGGTTACACTTTGCGGCGGCAGCAGCAGCAGCAGTGTCGACGGCTGCGACAGCGGAAGAGCGGCGCGCGGCATACACCTTGCCTCACCTCACCATACACTTGACTCACGCACACCCACAAGCAGGCACACATATGCATCAATTCACATGTATGCATGGGTGTGTGTGTGTGTACATTCTGTGCAAGTGGTGGTGAAATTGTAGTTTTTGCTGCTGTCAAAACGGAAACGAGAAGACGCACACACAGGCACAGACACACCACAGCAGCAGCAGCAGCGACGGGCATAGAAAGCAATCAGACAAGGTAAAAAAAAAGTGGATGCAAGTTGCGCGACGATGCCAACGCCATCTCACCATGGCAATGGCGGAGACACGTACAAATACATGCATATGTACATACTTACACCACGCCATACATGTATGGCCACCACAGCACTCGCACTGGTCTTGTGCTCTCTGCAATGGTCAAACACATGTTGGAATTTGATCGGCAACAACTACAACACTGAATGGGGCTGCTGCTGCTGCTGCTGCTGCCACCGAGGAGGAGCGTCAATAAAATCTGTATACTTGCGAATTGGTGCTGCTGCTGCCTCTGCTGGTGCTCTGCTCTGGTGGTGGTGAAAATGGAAACCTTGCAATTATCGATTTCTTTTTGGTGCGCTCACTGCATTGCGCATCGGAGGCGAAGGGAGTGTGTCTGAGAGCATACAAATTAGAAGAGAGGGAGAGAGCGAGAGCAAAATTGACGATGGCGCCTTCACCTGCACTGCGAAGGAGAACAACAACAAATACGTAAAGCGATAACTATAGATAATGCAAATCGAGTGAACCAAAACTTGGACACACATATGACGGAGACTGAAAAGTTCAAAGTTCATGCCAGCAGGCGCCTGTGCAGTGCAGTGGAGTGCTGTGTGCATTCGTGGATAATCACCAACGCCTACGTCGCAGCTCCCTCCCACTCACAATAAAACAAGTGCAAAAGGGACAACCACACATACATATTACTCTCTCTATGTATGTGTGTGGTGTTCCCTGTTTATGTGCGTGTGTGTGTGCCAAGTCAAATGCCGCCGCAGCAGGACGGACAAAAGTTTGTTTGCCTTTTCCAGGTACTTCGTCTATGCGTATGCGAATGTATATGTATGAGTGAGTAAGTGTGTGTGTGCTTGTATTCTCAGGTGGTTTTACCTATATACTAATTGATATACACTAATTTCAGATGCCCCTCACACGCCGCCGCCAGTTGCTATTGCGCAACAATAAACAAATGTAGAATATCAAGAATGGATACTGAATATATATGTACATATCTACAACAAGAACAACTACACGCGCAGCAGCTGCTGGCAGCGGAAAGCATCGTGGCCAAACAACAACAAAATGTTATAATTACATTTTATTATTAATTAATGCAGCTCTTGCAATTTCGTTAGTTCTCATATTCGTGATTTAACAAGAGAATTTCACTCTCTGATATCGTTAAATAGTTTTAAATTACGTGCAAAGTCAGCAACAAGATAACACAAAGAGCAGATCAAAATTAAACAGATTACGAAAGGTCTTGAAAGACCCCGCAAAAGGTGCATTGTAATAATAATATATGATATATTGTAGAAGAGGCATATAGAAGAGTTAAGCTATGAAGGTAGTTAATGATAAGGTTATTGTACTTGGTTAGGAAACTATTTTAAAAACAATTAATATGTTAAAATTTAGTTAAGGAAAGTATCTAAACTTTAAACGCTAAATATTGGCACTATTTTGAAACATTTTCCTGTAAAGAAAGATCTACAACAGTATTTTTATAAGATCACGACTCTTATGGGCACGAAATAAAGCATCTTTCTATAAAGAAGGCTCTATAAAAGTATTTTTATAAAGATCTCAAATTGTATGCAAAATGAAAGAAACCAAAACAAGTAAAAGAACATTTTCTTTATGGAACGGAAACTGTTATTATTATGTGCTGATATAGGCTAACATAAATCATAATACAGTAACATGTCGTTAATATATTAAAGTTGTACAAGAAAATTGGGAAACGAAAACATTTCAAAAAAGAATTCTGAAAGCAAACCTTATAGGGCATTTTGAGTGTTATTGTTATCTCATAAGTTTTTTATATAGTTTCCAAAATCTGTGATAAAAGAACTTAAAGAACTTTCCGGTCGGGTTCAAGCCTAATCTGGTTGCCCCTAGAGAGGCATAAAAGAAAAGAATTTGCAAATTACAAAAAGCATTTGTTCAGTTAGGTTGAGTTCTCCTAACGAACCTCTTTGGAGAGAGGTCCCGTCCTCTATTTACATAAAAGGCAAATACAAAATGTGACAACGCGCCAACTTAGCAAAAAAGTAGAAACCTTCAAAGTTAGTCGAAGTGTAGATACGCTCTAGAAAGGCAGAGTATTCTATATTCGAAACAGATATATAATCATATAAGAACTGTTCAATTTAATCCCATCACTTCTTCAATGTAAACTTGTCATATGCAAACTTGTTACATGTTCAGTCACATGTTAAGCTCACCCCACGGCAGACAGACGGGGACAGGGTATCTTGCAAAGAAGTGTGGATCGTATGTAACTCTATAACTCGTTTTTCAAGTTTTCACGTCTTTTTGGTAAATCGAAAAAAAGTCAAAGTAGCAAACCAGACTTGGGTCGATCGAGTGAGCGCGCGTGAAGAGAGAGAGAGAGAGAGGAGACAGGTAGATAGAGAAAAAGAATATTGAGGTCTTATCAACAAAAGAAAATGTATTTATACACGAACTGAATAGAAGAAAACTGTATGTGCTGTGCACAATTATTGTTTACCGGCAAAGTTGAAATTGCACTCATAAATAAATACACATTCAATTTTCATTGCATTCATAAATTAATTGTTATAATTGAGAATTCTCGTTTCGAATAACAATTTTGAATTTGAACTGCTGACAACATGGTATTTTTGTTGTTGTTCTTTTTGGTATTTTCTAAAAGGTAAGAGAGCGGGAGAGCGAGCTGACGTTCTTAACTCTCTCAAACAACTCTCATGCACAAACACACATACATACGCACACATTTACACGTATACTAACACACGCGCTGAGTTGTCGGTGTGTGCGATTGCAACCGTGTGTTTGTGTAAATGATATGCGTCATTGTTGTTGCTCTTTGAAATACCTTTTTACAGCAATTTATTGTGTGGCATTTTTCATATATGTACGTACGTTTATAAAACATACAAATTATATATACATATTTTTTAAATCAAATTATAGCCGCAGGCAATTAAATATGTCTACGTTCACAATTTTCAGGCCAGAGCCAGACAAACACACACACACACGCACACACATAGGGGGAATTGCGGAAACTTCGCTTGGTCTCGTAGTAGACAAAGGCAACCTGAGCACAGTCACCGCTATTTCTACACAGCGACCATGAATAATAAATTATAAATTAAAAAATTAATAATTGAAAACACTTGTAGGAAATTTCATGTTGCTGCCGACGTCATTTCAACAAAAAAAACCCTATCGCAGAGCGTAATCAATTGACGACGAATTGAGGTTATGTACAAATTACTGGCACACACTCACACACACATGCGACACTCACACGTATATGCGCATACGTGAGTATGTGTGTAATAATGGGCGCGCATTTTAAGGCATCATTTAATATTTACACTGAACTTAATTACATATTGCATTTTACATTTTACATACCTTTTCGATTAGGTCGGAGGATTGCGGCTGCTCTCAAAGTCACGAAGTGTCGACCGCATGTTACACAGTAAAAATTATTATTTTTTTTTTTTCAATTTTTTTGTATTGTTTCACTTCTCTCCGGTCACGCTTATTTGCAAAGAATTTTTTTTATTAATAAAGCGAGGGGGAGGCGCAGGCGAAGGGGCATGGGGCTGAAACAAGCGCGTGAGCCTCTGCTTCTTCTACATTTGCAACAAACACAAACACATGCACAGGCACACGCACACACACATGCAGCATTCGTTGTATGCACTTGGAATCGATTTTATGCTTCCTCTGCTGCTGCTCCCGCCGCTCTGCTCCGTGCTCCCGTTGCTGCTGACGAAGCTCCAACGCCTACGAATATTTAGTATGCTCTGCACGTAAAATACGCTTCTTTATAAACTTCACATATGTATGCCATATATACATATGCACACGCACACACTCACACAGGAACACACACACACGCTCTTGAATCACTCGTGCAACGTTGCCTGGTGTGTACGTCGTCGTTGTTGTGCGCCAACAATTAACATTGAAGTGATTTACTTTTTTTGTGTGATTGTGTTGTTTGCCTCCTGTCATATATGCGTTGCACTAGATAAATGTTGGCCTTGTTTTAAATTTAATTAGTCGCACTGCTGAGATGCGACCAGCAAGTTGCAGACGCGCGATGAACACAATCGATAGGAAATTTTCAGCATTGTATCGCTCAGAAATATCGACAACCACCACATTGCGGGGAGTGTAGGAAACTTCCCAAATTTTTTTTTTAGCAAAATAGACGAAAAAAGTGATCAAATTGTTGCGATGGTCACCCTAATTGTGTCTACAGACTTATCGATGAATGGTTTAATGATTTTATTGAGTGCACTACAATAATAGGAAGCTATTTGTATATTTTAGAAAAATTTCCTTTTCATATACGTTCAAAAAAGAGTTACGTATTTAAAATTGCAATGGAAAATATAACAGAATGCTTTCATCTGCAACGTGATGGGTAACACTTTTGGATTAGTGATTCAAAACGATATTTGCGCTGTTTCATGTTTATTGAAAAAATGTCTTAAATAAAATAAACATAAATGCCTGGAATACTGACGTATGTGTTTTGAAATCGGCTGACTGTAATTATGCAATTTATTCGTATAATTGATGGTAAATATAATGTCAGAAAATATCGATAAGAGTTGCTTGCTGTTAAGCTTATGTTATGCATTGCCAGCTAGCAGCTGTTAAATTTAAATAAATTAATTAAAACTCGTATAATATTTGATTGCTGCTTATCAACAGTGCCGTTCTTGGATAAATTGTTTTTATTTGTTTATAATTGACCCTTTGCCAAGTTACATTTGCTATTCATTGCAAACATCAATGCGATGATTCATACGTGATCGCTGCTAATAACATTTCAGCAGACTGTTATCTCAACAGTCCCGTGTTTATTGTGAGTGCGTGATAAATCGGACATTCGTGCTGTTAGCAGCGGACGAGAAAGACGCGTTTGGGTGCGTTTCAAATTTGTATAAGAGTGTGTGTTGGTGTTAAAAATTGTTGAAGTGCAGCTGTCGCTTGAAACAAATAAAAAGCGCATCGTTTTCTAGTTAACAATATAATCCAATTGCAATCAAGCTGCAGACGAGAGTGCGAATACGCGAATAAAAGGGAACACAAAAGCAGCAACAGTAAAACAAAAAAAACAACTGCATGTAAAATTATTTGCTCAACGCCCAAAAAGCCGCCGGCCGTCGCCGACTCCGACGCCGCCGTGGACGCTGCTGTCACTGCGCTGCAGCAGCAAAACAAATGAAATAAAAATGTGTGCATTGAATGCAAATTTCGCTGAATTTGCTGAATTGCAGTGCTGACACAGTGAAACGGGATCATAAATTATATGAAAATATTAACAAATATTCATGTGAAATTGAAAAAAAAGAATCACAAAATGAGAAACGAAAACTGCGCTCTGTCTATATATTTGTGGTGTGTGTGACTGTGTGTGTGTATGGGTGTGTGCGCAAGCTGTGTGTGAATGCGAGCGAACGTGTGTGTGCATGTGAATGTGGATTGGATGTATGTGAATGTGTGCAGAACAAGCAACACAAAAGGAAGGAACGATGGCCGCGACGAGACCACGGCGACAGCAGCAGCAGCCGCCGCAGTCGCAGTCGCAGCCTCTGTCGCAGTCGCCGCATTTTGCTGACGTACCTGCTCCGCAATTAGAGTAACCAAAACCGAAAAATCAAGGCAAATGTTGCGGCTTAACAAAATGCAAACTGGTTACTTTAATTGCCAAACACAGCTACGTAACGCTATTTTCCGCTGAACGTCGCCGTCGCTGCCGCTGCTGCTGCTGCGCTGCTCATCTACGATGTTTGGAATATGTCTGCTGCTGCTGTCGCCGTCGCCGCCTCGAGAGAGCGTACGATAGAGCGAGAGAGAGAGAGAGGGAGAGTGAGAGAACCTCTGGCTTAAGAAAATGTATTGCCATATTTGTTTCTTGTCGGTTCCCTTTTGATACTACGTTCTTTGCTGCCGTTGCCGTTCTCGCCGTCTGCGTTTTGTTGCCGCATTTCTTAGATAAAACGAGAAACGGCGAACGCGTCTTGGAGATAAATACGTGCGGCAAAAAATGTATCTCGACGTTCAAAAATCCCTCTCTCACTGTGTGTTTCTGTATGTCTGTATGTGTGTGTGCGTGTGTGCATTTTTGTTTGTTTACAATAGAGATGAAAAAATAATTTATTAATGTGCATTTAATTTCAACAGAAAATCGTTTAAAATCTGCAACCAAACATCGAAATAAATAAAAAACAAATCAAAACCACAAAAAAAAAATCGTCACGAGATAAACAAAAATATATATATAGAAATATATATAATAAAACGAATCAATAAAAAAAAAAACAAACAAACAAACGAAGCAGTATATTTAAAGAAAACAGCAGCAAAATGTCAGAAGAAGTCGATCGCAACGATCCCGAGCTGAAATATCTCTCGGTTGAGCGTAATCAATTCAATGATCCGGCCACACAGGCCGAATGGACACAGAAGCGTCTGGTTTGGGTGCCCCATGAGAATCAGGTAAGCGCTGCAAGAAGAACCTCCATCCTGGCAGAGCAACCTTTGGGGTTATGCGAACTGCAACTGTTAACCAACACTGTTCATACTACATTCCACATGCCTTCCACACACAAAGACACACGCACACACACACAGAGAGAAGTATTTTTCTCATTTGTTTACGTACTCGCATTCGTCGCATTTGCTCCTTGCACTCTTCGGCTTTCACCGGGCTGCGCAGAAGTCGCCGTCGTGGTCGACCTGAAAAACCTGTAGAGCGCCTTGTTGCGTTGCGCAGGCGTTGGCCGCGGCTACGTTCTACTCGTGTTGTCGCTGTTGTTGTTGTTGTTGGGGTACTTGTTGTTGCTGGGCGCGAGTTTGACCAGTTTTTTTTTATTTTCTACTGAGCTCTTTGCGCCTGTTTCTTGTACGATTTGTGGAGTAAAGTCGGAGTGTAGGAAAAATGTGTAACATGAGAAATATGTTAGAAATATTTTAGGGTGTAATTGGAAATGATTCATGCAGGGAATTAAGAGGAACGTATTTACCAGAATATATCGAATATGTTTCATATTTTAAATATGATGTTCATTGCTCAAACGAAGGATAATTACTTGGCTTAAAACATTTTAAATATAAAGAGGCTTTATTTAGATTGTTTATATAGTTTAAAAGAGCTTCAAATTCTTGATAATATGTGCTGAATATGGAAAGTATTTTTTATAAATTTATTAGGAAGCTTTTTAATCTTTATTTTTGAAAAAATATCGCTATAGAAAAACTCTAAAGTATTTTTCCTTTTTTAGTGTTTAGTATCCCATTTTTATAAACCTTTGAAAGACAGTATTTTAAGCTGAACCCATTCTACTAAAAACAGTTAAAAATATCTAAATAAAAACTCTAAAGTATTTTCCGTTTTTTGATGTTTAGTAGTCCATTTTTATAAACCTTTCATAGACAGTATTTTAAGCTGAAACCTTTCTGCCAAAAACAGTCAACATTCAAATCCAAAATTTCACACTAAATTCCGAAATATAGAAATTACTCATTTAATATGAATGTGTTGATTCATTGGGCCCGAACAGCCCCAGAAACTTGGACTAAATGCATAATTAACCAACTCGCTGCTGCTTCCCCCACCCCTCCATCGCTAGCATTCCCTATCTCCACCTCTCTCGTTTCTTTCGCGTGCATTCATCGACTTCGTCATCGCGTGAATCATCGCGGCAGGGCGAACAACTTCTTTGAAATTCCTCGTTACTTAAGCGATAAAATTAAATAAACATCCGTCGAAGAAATCACACGCGTCTTTCTGCTCTTGTTGTTGTTGTTTTGAATAACACTAAAGTGCGAGAGATAGAGACTCATAAAAAAGATACAAAAGAGCCACAGCCACAGCTACAGATACAGATACATTCATTCATGCGACTCATTTTTGAACTGTTTGAAATTCATTTTGAAATTTGTCAATACAAATTTTTGCAATTTGCATGCACTAAATGAATCATCAGCAGTGGAAGAAGGTGGAGAAAGGAAGGGGAAAGGGAAGAGTGGGGGGGGGGCAGATAGTGCAAAGGGCGTGATAGGCGACGTTGACGACGACAAAACAAGTTTAATCTGTATTAAATAAAATACTCAATAAGTTACAACTGTGTGTGTGTTTGTGTGTGTTGCGCGATAACGATAACGATAGCGATAGGCGCTGACTAGCACAACGGTTTCTCTACTGTGTGTCGCGTCTTTTGTGAATTGTTATGCAAAAATGTCAAACGTTGTTTTTTTTTTCATTTCTTTTGAGAAATGTCATTCAACCTGTGCACAATTTTCATAAGTCCCCAAGCGTGAGAGGGAGACAGCAGGAGAGTTAGCAGCAAAGCTTTATTTATTTATAATATTTTCAGACTACAGACTGTGAGAGAGATAGGCAGAGAGGGAGGGAGCTAGAGAGATAAAAGTGAGATACAATAGGTAGCTAGAAAAAAACAAACTGAACCTGAACCCAAACAAGGTAAACTTATGTTCTAGCCCGTGCTCAGCAGGGCAATACCCTGTAGAGGGAGAAGGGAATGTAGAAAATTAAGAGGGAGATATATTTATAGATTATATTAAACTAAGTATATTACTATTGTTTATAGTATCATTATTTCATTTTGAAATAAATATTATAGAGTTTTATGTTTCGTTAAAGTTCTAAATCAGCTCAGTTGACTAATGCCCTATAAAAAAGGAAAAATAAGAACTAATAAAGTAGATACATATTGTTTTTAGAGCTCTGTGCACTTTGTACTTAAATACCCTGTTGAAAAGGTGTGAAAAAGATAGATAAGTTGGTTAGATAATTTACTAGAGACTTTCTTTATTTACCCTTAAAAGACAGCTAAATTAAGATATGAATCTTTATGGAGCACTCTTCTTTTTGCCATCTCTCTTCCCATTACTTCAGTATACCCCTTGTGCCCCTATGACTCCACAGGGTATGCGCGCACAATAATAAAACTAATAGAACCAACAAGTTGTCGCATTTTTAAGTAATTACGCGTTTACTTACCCCGTCCACAATTTCAGTACATTTTCCCCATTTGTGCCCAAAAGGAATTTCAAGCGCACACACACTGAGTAAGAGAGAGATAAAGCCACAAATAAAGAAAGATATAACAAAAACAAAAGCCAGTGAAGAAAAAAGAAATAGAAGGAAAAAAAACAACGGCACGACTTGCGATTGTCATGAGTTGTCAGGCAGCAAGACAGATAGACAGACAGACAGACGGGCAGAAAGAAAAGAGAGAGAGAAGTGACAGAGAGGGAGAGATAGAGAAAGGGACAGAGAGAGGGGCCCTGAGACAGTTGGCTGGACAGACAGATAATGTAAAGAAATTTGCATATGGCACAAACTGTTGCTGTTGCTGTTGGAATGTCCAACACACACACATACAGTGAGTGACATACACACACCAATACGCTCGCATTCCCGCAGCTGGGCAAAAAAGGGTATTCGAAATTGTGTCAACACATTTTTGTGCACTCGTTTTGCGTTCGACAAACAACATCAGCAACGGCAACAACTGTTCAAACTTTGCGCAATGTAAAAAAAGGCAGAAATATGTACAAGTATCTTGAAGATACATGTGCTGTGTGTGTGTGTGTGTGTGTGTTGTGGCTTGGTGTATCTATGTAAATAAGCGCACAATGGGTGTCGTTGTGCGTGTGCAGCACAGCGCAAGTTGAAGTTGAAAGCTGAAGTCGGTTGGGGTTGGGTTGAGCATATAGCAAGATATGCCAGTTATAGCGTATTATATATATAGAGGTGACGGTGACAGCAGGTTAGGCTTCACTTCTCAGTTGGGCAGAGCAAGGTATGTTTGCTTATAGCTCGAGCTTGAAAAGGAATAAAGATATAAAGAAATGTATTAAAGGTACTTTGTGTATATAGTTTGAAGAGATTATAATTATATATGTATCTTAAAGATATGAAAAGGTACTTTGAATATATTGCGAATATATTTCTTAAGATATTTATAATTTAATTGATACTAAAAAGAGGTATCTACTTATTTGAAGATATGAGAGAGAATATACAAAAAAAATATAAGGAGACATCTAGACTTCTGTTACATATTGAATATATACAGATAAAAAACATGTAGTTGAAGAGATGGTTCATAGAACAGATAACGAAAGAAAGTAAGCAATTTCCTCTAGATATATTTGGCTTTATTTTTAAACATTTGCAATGATATCAAAGAATTCAGTTCGCAGAACTCATTGATAAGAACTGCAGAAGAGCCTTTGGCAATCTGTTCGCTTTCAACTGCCTTGCAGCTGCTAGGTCGCTGCTTGCAACCCTTTCTGAATAAGTCAAAGAACCCCAAGAACAACAAAGATATGTAATACCCACCCACACACACACACTCGGCTACTTCTTGGTCCCACACACGAGCTACTGCTGATAAAGCATTCGAGAGCACGTCGCGTCTTCTACATTTAACGAGCGACCGCAAGAAGAAACCACTGGCAGTGTGTGGGGGAGGCGGGGGCAGGTGAAGCTTGTGGCGGGTTCTTCTTGGGGTTCTCTCTCTCCCGCTCCCTCTTTCTCTCTCGATACGGAATGTGTCGTCTCTGGCTTTAGCGCTAATGACAAACGTAGAGTAAGCAGAGCTTTTTTTTGGGGCTTCGGATTCGTATTCGGATTCGGCTCTCGTCCGGTTTACGGTCAACGAACCTGCAACGAAGATAACTCTCCCCTCTCTCTCGCTCTCTCCCTCTCTCTCGGTGTCTTACTGCTCTTCTCTCGTGGTTATTTATGTGTGTGTAAATATGTATGCATATGCGTTGATCGATTAAACTGAAATGAATAAGAAAGAAACATAAAATACGAATACGAATAAAGGAATACAAAGAGAAGAAGGCAAGTAACAAATTATTATGGTCGGTCAGCGTGAACTTTGTTTTCAAGAGAATCCGAAATCGGAATCGGAATCCGAAACGGTGAGAGAATTTGAGAACCTTAAAGATCTTTGTAACCGATCAGTGAGTGGAACTGAAAGAGTTGAAGAAGGTAGAGATAGAGACAGAGAGTGAGGAAGACAGAGAAATGAGAGCTAAGAATGCTGCCTGAGAACAGAACCTTTCCTCAGTCGGCTGTCTTCTCTTGCTTCCCTTCACTCTCCAGTCTCCTCTCGCTCTTCTCTCTCTCTAATATTCTTCAAAAAGTAAACAAAAGAAATTGTTGTTAGCATTTTTTATAAACGAAACGATAGAAAAGGCAGTAAACAATTATAGAGTTTATTTTGTGCAAGTTCAAGGTTCTTTTATGCCTCTTCTTCTTCCTCTCTCTCTCTCTCACTCTCCCCCTCTGCTTCCCTTATGCGTGCCGTAATTCAATATGCGCGGCTTATGTCGCGCCCTCTTGACCTCTTCAAAGCCGTTTCTCCCACACATATTGATGGAAAATATATTTCCACTCCGATTCATCAATATCTTTTGCTTTGTCTCTCTCTCTTTCTCTTGTACTCTGCTTCTTGCTTGGTTGATTGCCTGGAATGTGTCGTGTGTATGTAGATAAGATCTGAGAAGGGAAGGGCGGCAGGCGAAGGCGGGCAGGCGTGTCTGTTGCGGGGGTACAGCTGATTGATGATCTCATTGGGTTTCTCTACGGGTTTTGTTGTTTTTCTTTTTTTTTTTAATGTTTTTCGAATATTTGCAGACAATTAAAAGAGCTCAAAGTTGTTTTTATTATTATCATTATTATAGACTTTGAGGCTTTGAGTACAATTTGGAATTACACTGAGGGAAATAAGGGAGTGAGAAGCAGGAAAAGAATAAAATTCATTATGTTCAATATATGTAAAGTATCTCTTATATTACATATTCAATAATATAAAATCCATTGATTGACTAATAGTTCATGAATGAGACATAGACAGTTTTATCTGAATACATTCATTTTACACTGTGCACCAGAGTGTGGGATTTAACTTATTAGAATGCAAACTATATTTTCAATAAAATATTCAATAAAATTTTAATCTATTTTCTCAACACTTCCCACTCTGCACTACATGCGCTTGATTCTCACTTAATGAATGAGTTATTCACGCAGTTCTTCATATGAATAGAGTAGAGTCATAAATAATCGCACAAACTGTTGTTGTTGGAAAACTTTGCGGTCTTTCATTCGTGTTTTTCTGTTTATCTTGTACGCCGGAAAAGCGCAAAGATAACAAGATACACACACGCACAGCATGAGATAAACAAGACGAGAATGGAAATGTTGTCTGACTCTCTGTGTGTGTGTGTGTGTGTGTGTCGTTTATACTGAAACTGATCATTGAGGCGTGTTCATGTTTAACTTAATGTGCTGCCGATCTGGGGCTGTACCCCTAATACCCCTTCCCACTTCCCCCCCCCCTCTACCACTATATTTGTTGTTGTTCTTGTTAATGCATTTCTGCTGCACTTGTTGTGGCTGTTGTTGTTGTTGTTGCCCCTGTTTAATGCGACTATAAACTGAATTTAGGAATCCCAACGATGCAGAGCAAGTGAGAGGGAGACAGCAAGTGTGCGTGTTAGCCCTTTTCACTCTATATGGATTAATACGTTTCTCGCCTCATTCCGTTGTTGTTTTTTATTGTTGCTTTAGTTGCACTTGAGTTCTAATTGCAGATTTAATGAAGCGATCGGATTATTATTATTGTTTCTACTTGCTGCTGTTGTTGTTGCATGCCACACAGTTTTCTGCCACATAAATTATTTGCATTCAGAGTGCGAGAAAAATGGGGAAATGTGTTTACAGAGTGTGATGGGGGAGGGGGAGGGGGGAAAATAATCTGCCTTTGTTTGCAGATTGTAAACTGCATTCCATAGATACAAATCATACTAACTGCAGCTGCATAGCTAAAGTATCTCATAGATACATTAGCCATAAAGTTTCCAATTACCCTGACTTCCCCCCTCCCCCCAATTAGCATTAATTAACATGTGTCTTATATCAAACCCAAATTAGGCAACATACCTAGACACAGATAAGCGAAGAAAGGGAAGGGGAGACTGGCGCATAGCGAGAGCCTTGAACTTGTGCAACAGACAGAGAGAGAGAGAGAGAGACAGCTTCTGTCTGCAGTCGCTGCGCTGCTTGCTGCGCCTTCCCATTGCCAACGACTGTCTGCAACGGCACTTGAACGGGCGTCAGTTTTATCGTCTGCATTTCCTCTTGTTTTGTTTCTGTTTCTGTTTCTTTTGCTGCTGCTGCTCCGCTTGGCGCTTGACTCATGCTGCGCTGTGTCAAGAGATGCACTCACTCGCACACAAACACATACAGACACACATGCACATACTCGCGAGCACTTATTCCCCACACTCTCTTAATGAAAGCACAAGAATATGCATAAGAGCGGGAGTGGGAGTGGGAGAGGGAGAGGCAGCAGCATCAGCAGTAACAGAAGAGCGGCAGAGGGAAGCAGCAATAGTAACAGAAGTGCGGGAGTGGTGGATTAGTAGCAGAGGGAGTAGTAGAGGGAGTAGTAGCAGAGGGAGTTGTAGCAGAGGGACTAGTAACAGAGGGAGTAGAAGAGTGAGTAGTAGTGGGAGTAGCAGAGGGAGTATTAGAGGGAGTGGTAACACTGGCAGTAGTAACAGTGGGAGAGTTATAAAGGGAACCCAGCAGATGGAGTAACAGAGATATTAGCAGAGGGGGAATAGTAGATAGGTTAGCACTGGCAACAACACAGGGTCGCACTGGCAGAGGCTGCAGCAGAACAACAACAACAACAACACACACACACAAACACACACATAACAAAGTCGTAACAAGGCATGTGCATTGTTTTTATGAGCAAGCAGGAGCTTCTGTTGTTGCTTTTGTTTCAGCTAATTTGCATTTTTGCCTTCCTGGAATACGTTTTCTCTCTCTTGCGTTTAACGGTGTTAACTGTTAATTGACACTTGCCATGACTCACACAACAACACAATAGCAATACCAATACCAAACATGACTAACTCAAAATGAATTTACAATAAAAGTTTGATATTCGATTACATTTACACTCATCTTCGTCTCTTCTTCTGTTTTGCAGGGCTTCGTTGCCGCCAGTATTAAGCGCGAACATGGCGACGAAGTGGAAGTGGAATTGGCCGAAACGGGCAAGCGTGTGATGATCCTACGCGATGACATACAGAAGATGAATCCGCCAAAGTTCGACAAAGTCGAGGATATGGCCGAGCTGACGTGCCTCAATGAGGCATCTGTGCTGCACAACATCAAAGACAGATATTACTCTGGCTTGATCTATGTAAGTAACACCCCCTCCCCCCATATATGCCCAATACATATTCCCCCTATTATCCCCCTATATCCCATATGAACAAAAGCCATTAGAGAAGTTGCCGCCGCAGCTGTTGGCAATGTGACGCGTTGATGACGCGAACTTTGTATAAACATTTGTGTATGCGCGAGGGCAGTTCCACAAGTTGCCAAATGCAGTATGCTAAAACAACATATAACATATAAGAGCTTTCAAACTACTCTCGCTAGTTCGCTTTAAAGTTTCGTCAGCCATGTTGAAGTCGCTCTCTCATTCGATTCTTTCCATATTTGCTTAAAGCACTGCAAATATTTGACACACACACACACATCATGCATGGACTCTCTTATGTAAATACAAATAGAAAAGAGAGAGAGAGGGAGACGAACAGCGAGTCATCAATCTGTTGTCGCCAGTTTCCAATGCATTTGTCAATGTCTAAACAAAGAATTGCGCCATGAGGGGGAAGAAGGAGGAAGATGAGGTAGAAGACAAATAAATTTAACATATCCGACACGGCTAATTGTTATGCCAAAAACGTTAAGTAATTTTCGGCAAGAGAGCGAATATAAATTGTGTGTGCTTATCTCTTATGTGAAGATAAAAAAATTCCCCATGCCAGAAATATATAAATCAATGAAGCCGCTGCTGCTGCGACGGCTGCTGCGCTGCTGCTTTCAATTGCATTCCTTGCTTAATAGAAATTTATGTTGACACATAAATAACTGTAACGAAATGAGCAGCGCAAGCAACAAATTGAGAATTGATTAGACGTTTGTGCCTCCCTCATTAACCCAATAAAAAACAAGAGAAGTTTCACTGGCAACAATGTTGAGAGCAAACATGTTGCCAACATCTTCTGTTGCTGAGAGAGTTTTAAGCTGCGCTCTCTCCATCTTTCTCTCTTTCTCCAACGTATCTTGCCTACAAATTATGCGTTGCTTTTACATAAATATTTTATGTGCTGCTGGTTTTTCTCCTTCTTCTTTTTCTCCTTCTCTTTTTTGTCGAATCTAATTAAATGCGCAAACTGTTTTCGGGCCTTTTCAAATGCGGCCGCCGTTGGGTTTTTGATGTGGGCGCGCACAGCAATGCTTTGAATTTGTTTATACACATTGCCGTTGTTGTTGCTGCTGGCGCTGACATGCTACGCTTCAGCGCACACGACGCCGACGCACACTATGGCTGCGCTGTTGGCTTTGCACTTATACACGCGCACCACGCACTTTTCACTGACACACACACACAGTCGCTCTCTTTAAGTGAGAGAGAGGGAGAGCAGTACGTGCATTTAACAGCATAATTATTGTAATTTGTTGACATTTAATTTGATTTTTAAATTTCAATTAAATTAATTTGCATGGCAGCTGCTGCTTTTCGACTTGTTCATAATTAATATATGTCGAAAAACTGCGTAAATTGTAAATATACTTGGACTAATAAGTATGTGTAGTTGTGTGTGCGCAATATATGCAAATGAAATGTCAACACTCAGCAACAAATATGGCGACTGGCAATTTGTTTGACATGCATGTCCAACCGATTGGGCGTCAAATGTTGTCCGTCTACCCACCACACAGCACCTCAGAGAGTTACCCACAACCACCTCCCCACACCATTGTTGCCCCCTACACTGGTGTCCATT
The DNA here is from genome assembly GCA_018904595.1 of Zaprionus indianus. Classification (NCBI taxonomy): domain Eukaryota; kingdom Metazoa; phylum Arthropoda; class Insecta; order Diptera; family Drosophilidae; genus Zaprionus; species Zaprionus indianus. The sequence goes on along the minus strand of JAEIHA010000171.1, from coordinate 4,305,859 downwards.
TGGACGCGCCTGCTTGCAAAGCCAATTGGTTGCGACGCGCTTCGATTTTGATGTCTTTATATTCGTTTTTGCCAATTTAATGCAATTGCCCAGCTGAATTAATGGGTAAATAGTGAAAAGAAGACAGCAAAAATTGTTTGTTTAGCTGTTGTTGGCGCTAAAAATAAGCATACACACAACGTCACGCCCTCGACTGACCCCCCCCCCCTCTCTACAGTCGTCTCTAACTATCTTTGCGTTGTGCACTAATTGATATGGCAACGAGTGAAAGGGAGAGGTAGAGAGAAGGTGTGGGGAAAGGGGGAATTTAAGTCATGGGGAAATATGCAGGGGTGTGGGCGAGAGAGGGAGAAAGAGGGAGAAGCGAAGGCAGACAGTTCACAAGCATTTAAGCCATATTAATATGTTCTTAGCCTGCCCCCCTCTCCCTCTGGCCTGCACTGATGACACCTAATTTGCTTTGCCATATTCACAATTTGCCACGAACGAATGCAAGAAAAAGAAATATTAAATAAATTTTTGTTGTTGGCGAATTTTATTTATTTATGATGCATGCGAATTGTGCAGCTATGTAGCGGCATATTAATTATATTACGTATATATTACAACTATTGGCAGCAGAGACGTAGAGAAGAGAGGCAAGATAAGAGGATGAGGAGGAGGTGGGGGGGGGACTGACACTGAGGTTTGTGGCGGGGTCAGTGTGTAATTAACATGAAAAGCGCCGACATTTGCCATTTTGCATATTGCATTTTGCCTTATGCCGCATTTTGTGGCGCGTTTTGCCTTCGTAGCCTGATATAATTGCTTGCAACACGTTCGACAGCGCGTTGCAATGCGCTCTTCTCTTATGCTTTGCGTCACGGGCAACAACAAGTACAACAACAACAAGTTCTCTTTGCCACTTTGACAGGCTAAAAATCAAATAAATTGTGTGCCAAAAGCTCAGCTCAGGCCGAGCTTAATTGAAAAGCGTGACACGTTCATTGAGCAGAGCCGAGAACGCCGTCATGGCGCTCATACAAATCGTGCTTGTTATGCGACCTGTAGATACCCTGTGTGGGGAACAGTAAAGGTTGTGGGGTGTGCCAAGGGATAGAAAAAAATTAAAAAAAAAAATAATAAAATGAAGGTTACAAAGAATTTAAATAAAAAAAGTAAAATAAATTAATTAATAAGTTAATAATAAATAATAAAAGATCAAATAAATTAATTAAAAAAATATGAAAAGAAGTCCCCAAATCTTTTAAATTTATATTATATCTTATGATATTTAACACTGGAAAACCTGTAGAAGCAGCTAAAAATACTTTTAGATTCGGTAAAGTCTTCTCTCCAATAGAATTTTAGATTGTTCTTAGCATCTTAAGGATACTTTAGAACTTTAACAACTTGGTGAACATTTTTAAGATAAGAAAAAAATCTCTTTCAATCAGTTGTTTGTTTCTACACCTCTTCTATAGGATATCTTTGAGCACATACAAAATCTGGTACAGAGGCAGCCCATTTAATTTGAGTTATACGATGTTGCCGTTGCTGTCATCGCATTTACATAAAGTTCATCAAGTTTATTCTTCCAATATTGACTTATTATAATGCGCAAGATTTGTTGTTTTGATTTTTTTGTTGTTGATTGTCGCCACGTTTCACACTTGAACGATCTCTTGACCATATACGGCGAAAAAGCGTTAAATGCCGGCCGGAAGAGCCAGGGGAAGGGGTTAGGGGGAAAGATAAGGAGAGAAATCTGTATAATCTGTTGGGTTTTTAGCGGTTTTTTGGCTACCGCCAGGACAATGACTCAATGTGTGAGCATAAATCAGTTAGCTGTGATTCAGCCAGGCAAAGAGAGCAATGAGAGAAGAAGAGAGGTAGAGAGGGGAAGAAGAACTGCGTCATGGTCGTCAGAGCTAAAACGATTGCCAAAAACAGCAGCAAAATTTCAGATGCCATTTTTGGTTATACGAAATCAGCGCGTTGAGGTTCTTGTTGTTGTCGATGTTGTTGTTGCTTGTCAAGACGTGATTTTCAGTTTCAGTTGAGCACAGTTCTGCCTCATGCTCTGGTCTGCCCCCGCCTTCTCTTTCTCCCTCTCTGTGACTCACTTGAAAATATGAAATACGCCAAAAGTAAAGTTCGAGTTTTGGCCATTTTCAAAGTTTAAAAAAAAAACTTTCCTTTTCTCTTTTTATCTGCGTGTGTGTGGGTTGCATTTTGAATTCAAATTCGATTTGAAATTTCGAACGCCATTAGGCGATTGTCTGTTGTTGTTGTTGTTGTGGAACTGCGCGAAATGCGCGTTTAATGTTTGTTTAATAGCTGAAAAGGCATTCAAGAGTCGCATACTTAGTGCCCACGCAGTCCAGTTATGTGGACTATATAGTAGGTAGATATATGGTGGGCTGTAGAGTCGACTGACTTGCAGATACAGAAACAGATACAGCCATAGATACAGATACAGCTACAGCTATACAGATACTTTACAGATACACATGCTTAGGCTGCTTATGGCACTCGAGTGTGTGTGACTCTGTGTGTGTGTGTTTGTGAGTTTGGGCAACATTAACTAGGCCACTGTGCATCCAAGCGAGTTGTGTTTGCTGCCTAATTTGTTGCACGAGACAAGCCAAAGTTGCTGCTGCCTTTTTGGTCATTTGTTCTGTGCACCCAACATGGAAATGCCCCCAGAGCAGCAGTAGACTGACCTTTAGCACATGTGTGATATGGCATGAGTTAGGATTTTTTATATGCTCAACTTTAACTTGATCAAAGTGAAATTTTATTTTGGTTCCCAAACATCCATTGATGCATATTCTCCTTTATTTTATTTTCTGCATAATGATATTCCTTGTCAATCTTCACTTTCATTTGCAAATATAGCTAATTTCTCCCAACTATCTTTTACCTTTGCTGGGTTTATCATGATACATACTTTCATGGTCTTTTGAATTATCTATTAAAGCACATTCTCTTTTATTTTCCACTTTACATAAGCGAATTTCTTAACTATCCTTACCACTACCTCATTCAGATTGCAACTTTCTCATATTATTTATAATTTCTTCACTCATTTCAGACATATTCCGGTCTTTTCTGCGTTGTGGTCAATCCATACAAGAAATTGCCAATCTATACCGAAAAGATAATGGAACGGTATAAGGGCATAAAGCGACACGAAGTGCCCCCGCATGTATTTGCAATAACGGACAGTGCCTATAGAAACATGTTGGGAGGTAAGCTCAAGATTCACTATACGAGTATCATATGATAAGCTAATAAATATCTTCATTCACTATCATATGATATATTTATAAAGCTGCATAAGCTGCATTTACTTTTGCCTTCTCCATTTTTCGCATTTATCGAATAAAAATTCCAGGCCAAAGCAAATAAACAAAAGAGCAAAAAAAAAAAAGAAGAAAACATGATTAAAATAGCGAGGAAGGAGAAACAAACAACGCAAGCGAAATACCTTGATAAGATATCAGTTTTTAGGGGAACTGAGCATTATACTCGAATTTCCGCGAACTGCGAAACAGCGAAACAAAAAAAAAAAAATGCTGTCACCCACTGTATAAGACCTTGTTTATAAGACCTGACGTCAGGTTGGGCAGAGTGGAAAAGCGCATGAATCATGTAGATAAAAGACTTTTGCATCAGTTTCTAATCAGTTAATGTATGTATGGAGAGCTTGAACACAAAAAAAAAAAAAGAAAAACGAAACAAAAGAAACTGAAAACTGAAACTGGTTTCCTTTTCGGGGTAGTAGAAGGAGGAGGAGCTGGCGGCAGAGTCTGGTCTGTTTGCAAAGCGGAACATTGTGGATGAGTCAGAGCTTCAAACATATGCACAGCTGTACCCCATAGCTTCCCCCCGCCTCACCTCCTCACCTTCTTAACTACCTCTACCTGCTTCCCCCTCTGATATTGCGTATACGTGTCATTGCCGTATTTGGATCGAGTCTGGCAATTTTTATCGTAACTTTAAACACTTTGTCACCATATTTGCCGCTTAATCAATTTCTGTTTATGCACATTTTGTTAAGGGGGGAGTAAGGGGGAGTAGAGCTGGAGGGAAACACGTTTTGGACTTTGACTTTTGGTTAAAATCTTTTGCATGGGGCGCGGCTCGCACAGCCCGCTTTGATTTATTTCTCGCCCTGGCCAAACCCATCTCCAACTCCATCTCCGTTTACCCATTGGCTTCCAACACGCACGCACACACACAGCACACACATATGGACAGTCAGCACACTCCCCTGGTCAGCTCTTGAATGCAACGTTTTTTTTTTTTCGCTGTACTGCGGAATGTGAAGAGCTTCGCATAATGCGCTCTGCGCTACCAATGTCATAAGTTTATGGCTTATGACACAACAGCCACGCCCTCAAGGCGTTGGTCGCTTCAACTCTTTATATAGCTTGACAGCCTGCAACATTAAGGAGTGGCAGTTGGAAGGAGGAAAGAGAGAGAGAGGGAGAAGTCTGTATCTTATGTGCGGATTAAAAAAGGAATTTCTTTTTTGGGAAACTTTTCAAAAGTCCCTTAGATGTTATGCAAATTATAAGAAAGTTCTTAATCTAATTAAAGGCTATTTCTGTATAGAAATATTAACTCAAAGATCTACGTAGGTTATGATAGATTTAAACTGCAAACAGACTTTCTAAATTAACGCACAAAATATCATACATTTGTGAATCATGAATGTTTGATATGTAACTGATCATCGATCTTATGAGTTGTTAAGACAAGTTTAAAAGGAACCCTATGTTAGTCATCTACAGACTTTATGGAATTCCCTGTCAAACAGATGAACATGTGTTTTCATACAATCGTAAGAGCTTAACCATTAATCCCCCCTCGCTATTTATATGCACAACGCAATCGATCGCATTCAAAAGAAGTCAAACAATAATTCAGTTTCTAATCGATCTTTAAACGATTCGCTTTAATCTGTAAATGCTTTTTATAACATTATATCACATTATAATGTAGATATCATCGCAATAGCCAAATATAGTTTCTTAATTAATACAAATGACATCAATCATCGCATTCCTTTGCTTTGTGATCGAATTTGATCACGATGCTGTGAACAAAACTTCTGCTCCAAATTCCACAGAAATTTGTATTAATTGAGAGATAAGAAAAAAGCTGAATATAGAGAGAGAAGAGAGAAATATATGTCATAATACATAATAAATAGGAACAATAAAAACCATTAAAATGTGGCGCCAATATTTAAGTTGCTGTTGTGTTGCTGTTTTCGGTGTTGTTTTTATAGCTGTTTTTTATTGCTATAATCGTTGGAGCTCAGCGCGGCGATTGCTTGAAAAAGATCGTTTGGCCTGCGCATTGATTTGAGATTGGTAGGGGTAGGTGGACAGGGGGGCGGGGATGGTTGCAGGGGGTATATATGTGCCGCCGCCTTGGCGACGTTTCAAATCTGCGTTGCAAGGCACAAGCGCTGCCTGCCTGCCTGCCGAGATCGATCGATGTGAACACACACAGCCGGCATCCATCTATGGGCAATATGCTCTGACAGCCATAATAAGTACGGGGTCGGTCGTTATGTGCCGATTTTTTCGGCTCGACAATCGAGAGTAAAATCGGTGTCAAGCTAAATGGATATGACGATAGGTTACGCCGCATTTACTTGTGGTTAACAATCGATTTATCGAGTGGGTATCGAATAACGGTATTGAAGTTAGAATTTAAGCTGAAGATGGTTTAAAATGGAGGTAGAAAGATTGATAAATAAAAATGTAGGTAGATAAATATAGATATAAATAAATCATAGATAGATGCATAGATACAAATAAATAAATATATAGATAAATAAATAGATAAATATGAAGATAATTATATGAATAAATTGATAGATGCATAGATAAACAGATAGATGAATAAAGCTATGCATGACTAGCCTTCGATAAAGCTTAAACTATAGCTAAATATAGCTACAAATGTTAATATATCTCTAGCTAAACATGAAACTTCAGTTACAGCTAAATATATAGCTAAATAAAAGCAAAATATGTTACAAATATAGCTATAACTACAAACACATTTATCCCACAGTTTGCTAAGTGGCGCCCGCAGAGGTTTCTCCCAGTCACAGTATCTATATCTGTGTATCTGTATCTCTGGCTGTGTGTACAGCGCGTACTTTTAAACGATTTTCAATTGAATCTCATTTTATTTCTCTTTGTTTTTTTTTGCGCTGCGCACACGAATTTGGGTCAACAGCGAATTTCAAGCTGAGCTTTGCTTAAACAAAAAGCACAAAAGAAACCACAAAAAAAAAAGTAAAAAATAAAATAAACGAAATGAATAAACAACAAACTTTGTCAGCCATTTTCGGCTTTAACCCATTTACAATCTGTACATTTCTTTTAAGAAATATTAAATTATTATTTCCCATATTTAACCATTTTTTCTTCATCTTCTTTCTCTCTATCTCTTTCGTAGATCGTGAAGACCAATCGATTTTGTGTACTGGCGAATCTGGAGCTGGCAAAACGGAGAACACCAAGAAGGTCATACAGTTTCTGGCCTATGTGGCGGCCTCCAAGCCCAAGGGCTCTGGTGCGGTAAGTATCTTAAAGATACAAATGTATCTTCATCTCCCTTCCTCTCTTTTCTCTTGAATTTGCTCTATGGCAACGCTGCTGTGTGTGGGAAAACAGTTATGACACATACACCTTCTTCTTATGTGTATTTGTTTATTAACTACTTCGCTTTTAAGTATTTTTAGTATTAGGGGGCGGGGGCGTGGCATAAAGAGACCATATTTATAGCCAGAATATGTGTCGGCAAATTGACTATGGCTTTTATACGCCCGCAAAGTTGTGTACGATTTGTGGGTGTTTAAATACCCTGTACGTTAGTTGCAGTGTGCTGTGGGGTATGCAAAACTGTTGTTAGAAGAAGTATAGATAGTTATGAATGAACTTAACCCCTTACAGGGTATCTTGTCAGTCAGTTTGATTTGTTTTTCGCTTGGTAAAACGTTTTCCCAGCTGTTTTGTGCCCCGTCTCCAGTTACACACAGCTAGTTATGATCTGCCAATGCAGTTGAGTAGTCATAGATACACTAGAAACATACACATACACTCGCACACACGCAGACACCGCACAAATGTTGCACTTAGCATTGATGTAATGACATTAAATCACGTAGCCCCCATGATACACCGTGTATAAGCGGCTTTATTTCTATATATGCACATTGAGCAGCAGCGGAGAAGAGTGCGAACCCCAAGCAAAGCTTCTCCCCTCCCCACACGCACACACACATGCGTGTGTGTGTGCAAAGCTCCCTAAGTTATTTGATGGCTGACTGACAAATTGCTTTATTGCCCGTATACTCTATGGGAAATACAAGGAAAAGGGAATGTGCTGCGATTGGCAAAGGCTAAGCATAGGGTTTTTTTTTCCTCCAACCCTTCCTTATATTAACAGCTCTAAAATTAAAGCCGTTTTTTGCTTAGGCATAAACAACGTCCGTAATTTAACAAAAAAAAAAATCCAGCATGCAAATTCAAAACTGAAGTGAGGCAATGTAGAGTATATTCACTACTTAAGATATGTAACACAGTGTAGATGCATTTTATAGGAGGGGATTCTTTAGTTCGGAGGTATAAGTTAAATGAAAAGATTTGCAGAGTATCTTTAGCTACAGATAGGGGGACTCTGCTGTCTTCCCTCTAAAGGAAAGTTTTCTTTTAAAGTTTAAATTGCCTTCCTAATGTTAAACTTCGAATTCTAGCTAGTCCCCCATCTTTACAGGGTATACAAATGCCAAAGCTACGCAGTTCCCCCTTTTTTTTGTGTCTCTCGTTACTTACAACCATAAAATAAACACCAAAATGAAATTTAATTGCGTTTGTCAATGAATACAAAGAGAAGAGTACTGCAAGTAAGGGTTGACTTGACGCCCCCTTCACACTGCTCCCCTCTGCCCCCGCCTCTGCCCTGTGCTGCCGTTTAACGACAATTGAAAATTAAAGTGAATTGAAAATTAAATCACTTGGAATTGCGGCGGCAGCAGCATGTGGCTGCCAGAGTCTGATCAGGGCCAACCACATGTGGCAGGGTGAGGAAAGAGGGGGGGTTGCTATTGGAAGTGTGTCAGTGTGTGGCTTGTTTCATAATTTTGCAGCCAAATAGCCATAAATGGCGATGAGCTACTGTGCAATCCTTTAAGGCGCTGCGATCTTGAGACAGCAACTTGTTGCAGTTGCTGTTGTTGTTGCTACTGCTGCTGTTTTACTGCCTTATATGTTGGGGTTCACATCATGCTGTTGGACTGGCCAAAGTGTGATAAAAGCCAGCTTCAAATTGAAGTGCAAACAGTTGTTGTTAGCCTTTTTTTGTTGTGCTATTAATTATGATTATATTTGCCATAAATAGACGCTGATATCGTCACACTGAATCATCATCTCTTACCCCTGCACACACACCTGTGTGTAAAAACTTGTCACTGATTAGAGAAATTGGTTCAGTCAAACACAAAACAACAAATTTCTGTTGATAAGCAAAGGAAATGAAACAAGTAGAAGGCAGAGAAAGATTACAAAAGTACACAACAAACAAGATGATTTATCGATTGGAAGGGGGGTAGGGAAGGCGGAAAAACAAACTCACACACACTGCAGCATTGCCTACAGAAATATTTTCCCAGTTTTTTCCAATTTTTATGCTACTTTTTTCTCACCTCTCTCCGTTTTATTTGCCTGTCCCCGATGGTTTTATCACTATATCTCTATAACATTTAATTAGAACTAAGTGCCTTATCTTTTATTTATTTACTATTTATTATTATTAATTATATATCTTTTATTTTCATGTGCAAACGTTACACCTTCTACCACACACACAACAATACACACCTCTACACACACAAACACACACACTTTATTGTTGTTGTACAATTGACTTGGTTGCTGCTTCTACAACTCTTCCCCCTTCTACAATATTTACAATATAATTGTATATTTTGTATAAATATATTTTGTACATACAACAATCACCAAATCAATTCACCGATTACCTGCCAAAAACCCAAACCGATATCTACAAAACACACTCAAACGACAACAAACTGAACCTTAAACAACTAAAGCAGGTACCAAATCCTGCCGTGCTCATTGTAAGTATGAAAAGAAAAAGTCTATTCAAAACTAAATCAAATCGAAATCGAAATAACCAAAGATTAACAACTGTTCTTTTTTGTTTACTCTGTTCTTTAATGTTTCAAAATGAAAAGTATTCATTTGTTTTACCAATTTGCAGTAATATATTTAAATTTTGTATTAATTTTTAAAGTAAATTGTAAAATTGTCTGTACTGTTTTGGAAATAGTCTCTAGACATCAAAATAATGTTGAACAATCTAAAAGAATCAGAAAAAGTATCCTTAAACTACCTCATTATATATCTGCAAGTTGGTAACTGATCTCTGCGGCCTGTCGCAGTTATCGTTCTCGTTTAACCTACTTCAAAATTCATATTTTCGACTTTCGTTTCGTTTGTTATTAACTTTTGTTATCACACTTCATTGTGTCACATTACATTGAACTAAAAGAATCGATAACTTCATTGAATTCTAATCGCAATTGTGTCATGTACTTACTACTACAATTACTACCTCCTATTCCTCCTTGCTCCCTTCTTGAACTCATGCTATCCACATATCATATGCCTCGCGCTCCACTTACGCTACGCATTTTTAGAGTAGTCATCAAGAGACATTTGCGGTAAAGTATGCTCCAAATAACCCTGAATCATTCAGACCTAGTCTTATCATTTGTAGCATTATATCATTGGTTTTAGATGCGTAACTGCTCAACTTTTGTATATGTATTTGTATGTTTCTACTATTAATAACTCACACTTCCCTAATCCTAAACTTCCTAAGCCAAATCATCCCATAATTACAGAACTTTTCGGTGAACACGAATAAGTACATTAAGGTCAAGTGTAATGTGAATAATATATATGGTAATAGTGTGGTGCATTATAAAAAGAATATCATCGAAACATCGCATAATACGGGCACCACAACGATTATGCAATTGACGAATAGAGACAAAGATTGTGACTGTGCGAAGTGTCCATATGAAATGAACGAGGTGGAGGTAAAACACTGGAAAAACGCATAGTAGAAAATCTTCGTCGATCAATCGATGATCAATGTGCAATGCGATCGTAAGATCGTTAGAGATGAAGCTTGAGTTAGATGAGAATCGTGTTAGGGTTGAAAGTTAAACTTAAAATGAAGATCTTAAATAAACTTGAAGATCACCAACGATCTTGTTTAAAATTTCCATATTTATTGCCAGCTTATCGTTATCAAACTCTATGATCACTGACAAACTTGCTTTAAAGTATCATCTAATTACAGCCTGTTCTAACTAAACTTGAAGATCCCTTTTGATTTCCTGTAGATCAGTATAGAAATTGTTTTATCCTCCTTAATGATCTATCCCAGATCAGTGTTTGAATTCATTAGCTCTTTGAATCACCATAAATTGATCATATAATTCTACACGATCATCTCAACTCAGTTTCTCACTGCCACGATCGCATTGCACTTGTCTAGGAAAACAGTCCAGCGTGCCGTCTCTATGTGTTTTGGAACTACATGTGTATATAGACCTTGCCTAGAACTCCTGCTTGCCTTCCATTCCTCTTGTTGTTGCTTGTGATTAATCTTTAATCTTATTTCGTATGCGTGTTTGTAGTTAATCTTTATGTGCCTGTTTTATGTGTGCTCTGCTAACCAAAGTGAATCCATTAAACTTCTTAAAACTTAACTAATTTTGTGATCTCAACTATTCACAGGGTGAACTGGAGCAACAACTGCTGCAGGCCAATCCCATATTAGAAGCCTTTGGTAACGCCAAGACGGTCAAGAACGACAACTCATCACGTTTCGTAAGTAAAGCTCAAATCTAAAGCGATAAACGATTAATATTCATATTCCTTTTACAGGGCAAGTTCATCAGGATTAACTTCGATGCATCGGGTTTCATATCCGGCGCCAATATCGAGACATATCTGCTGGAGAAGTCGCGTGCCATTCGTCAAGCGAAGGACGAACGTACATTCCACATATTCTATCAGCTGCTGGCGGGTGCATCTCCCGAGCAGCGTGAGAAGTTCATACTCGATGACATCAAATCGTATCCATTCCTCTCGAACGGCACATTGCCGGTGCCCGGTGTCGATGATTATGCTGAATTCCAGGCGACAGTTAAATCGATGAATATCATGGGCATGACATCGGAGGATTTCAATTCGATATTCCGCATAGTGAGCGCAGTGTTGCTCTTTGGCAGCATGAAATTCCGTCAGGAGCGTAACAATGATCAGGCCACATTGCCGGATAATACCGTGGCACAGAAGATTGCCCATTTGTTGGGTCTGAGTGTCACGGATATGACACGTGCCTTCCTTACGCCACGTATTAAGGTCGGTCGCGATTTCGTTACCAAGGCACAGACCAAGGAGCAAGTGGAGTTCGCTGTGGAGGCCATTGCCAAGGCGTGCTATGAGCGCATGTTCAAGTGGTTGGTGAATCGTATCAATCGTTCGCTGGATCGTACCAAGCGACAGGGTGCCTCATTCATTGGCATCCTCGATATGGCTGGTTTTGAGATCTTCGAATTAAATTCGTTCGAACAGTTGTGCATCAATTACACCAATGAGAAGCTGCAGCAGCTCTTCAATCACACCATGTTCATTCTGGAGCAGGAGGAATATCAGCGTGAAGGCATCGAATGGAAATTCATTGATTTCGGATTGGATTTGCAGCCTACAATTGATTTGATTGATAAACCTGGTGGCATTATGGCGCTGCTCGATGAGGAATGTTGGTTCCCCAAGGCAACGGACAAGACATTTGTGGATAAACTCGTCTCGGCGCATTCAATGCACCCGAAGTTCATGAAAACCGATTTCCGTGGTGTTGCTGACTTTGCAATTGTTCATTATGCTGGACGTGTGGATTATTCGGCTGCCAAGTGGTTGATGAAGAACATGGATCCTTTGAATGAGAACATTGTCTCGCTGTTGCAAGCATCGCAGGATCCGTTTGTTGTGAACATCTGGAAGGATGCGGAAATTGTCGGCATGGCACAGCAGGCGCTGACCGATACACAATTTGGTGCGCGCACGCGCAAGGGAATGTTCCGCACCGTGTCGCATCTGTATAAGGAACAGCTGGCGAAGCTGATGGACACGCTGCGCAACACAAACCCGAATTTTGTGCGCTGTATCATACCGAATCATGAGAAGCGTGCTGGCAAGATCGACGCGCCCCTGGTGCTGGACCAATTGCGTTGCAATGGTGTCCTCGAGGGTATACGCATCTGTCGCCAAGGCTTCCCCAATCGCATACCCTTCCAGGAGTTCCGACAACGCTACGAACTGCTCACACCGAATGTCATTCCGAAGGGCTTTATGGATGGCAAAAAGGCGTGCGAGAAGATGATTCAGGCACTCGAACTGGATTCGAATCTGTATCGTGTTGGCCAATCGAAGATCTTCTTCCGCGCCGGTGTGCTGGCACATCTCGAGGAGGAGCGTGATTTCAAGATCTCCGATCTGATTGTGAATTTCCAGGCATTCTGTCGAGGATTCTTGGCGCGTCGCAACTATCAGAAGCGACTGCAGCAATTGAATGCCATTCGAATTATTCAGCGCAATTGTGCTGCCTATTTGAAGTTGAGAAACTGGCAATGGTGGCGTCTGTATACCAAGGTGAAGCCACTGCTTGAGGTAACCAAGCAGGAGGAGAAGTTGGTGCAGAAGGAGGATGAGCTGAAGCAGGTGCGCGAGAAGTTGGATACGTTGGCAAAGAATACCCAGGAATATGAGCGAAAGTATCAGCAAGCGCTGGTGGAGAAGACCACGTTGGCTGAGCAGCTGCAGGCCGAGATTGAGCTGTGTGCCGAGGCAGAGGAGTCACGTTCCCGGCTCATGGCACGCAAACAGGAGCTAGAGGATATGATGCAAGAGCTGGAGACACGCATTGAGGAGGAGGAAGAACGTGTACTCGCCTTGGGTGGCGATAAGAAGAAGCTCGAATTGCACATTCAGGATCTGGAGGAGCAGTTGGAGGAAGAGGAGGCTGCCCGACAGAAACTGCAGCTCGAGAAGGTGCAACTGGATGCCAAGATCAAGAAGCATGAGGAAGATTTGGCACTTACCGACGATCAGAACCAGAAGCTTCTCAAGGAGAAGAAACTGCTCGAGGAGCGTGCCAATGATCTATCGCAGACACTCGCCGAGGAGGAGGAGAAGGCCAAGCATCTGGCTAAGCTGAAGGCCAAGCATGAGGCAACAATTGCTGAGCTGGAGGAGCGCCTGCACAAAGATCAACAGCAGCGTCAGGAATCGGATCGCACTAAGCGCAAGATCGAAACTGAGGTGGCTGATCTCAAGGAGCAGCTGAACGAGCGACGTGTGCAGGTGGAGGAGATGCAGGCACAGCTGGCCAAGCGTGAGGAGGAGCTCACCCAAACACTAATGCGCATTGATGAGGAATCTGCCGCCAAAGCCACCGCACAGAAGGCACAGCGTGAGCTGGAGTCGCAACTGGCCGAGATTCAGGAGGATCTTGAGGCTGAGAAGGTGGCGCGTAGCAAGGCAGAGAAACTGCGTCGTGATCTAAGCGAGGAGCTGGAGGCGCTCAAGAACGAGCTGCTCGACTCACTGGATACCACAGCGGGTAAGTAACCAATAAGGCTGTTCTCTGAACAGCTCTTCTGACCTTTCTCTTCCATCCACAGCCCAACAGGAACTGCGCTCCAAGCGTGAACAGGAGCTGGCCATGCTGAAGAAGTCTCTCGAGGAGGAGGGCGTTAACCATGAGGGGGTCCTGGCTGAGATGCGTCACAAGCACGCGCAGGAGCTGAACAGCATCAATGATCAATTGGAGAATCTTCGCAAGGCCAAGTCGGTGCTGGAGAAGGCCAAGGGCACCTTGGAGGCAGAGAATGCTGATCTGGCCACAGAGCTGCGCAGTGTGAACAGTTCGCGACAGGAGAACGATCGTCGTCGCAAGCAGGCCGAGTCTCAGATCTCTGAACTGCAAGTGAAGCTTGCCGAGATTGAACGCGCACGTTCCGAGCTGCAAGAGAAATGTACCAAGTTGCAGCAGGAGGCCGAGAACATTACCAATCAGCTGGAGGAGGCCGAACTGAAGGCATCGGCAGCGGTGAAGTCTGCAAGCAATATGGAATCGCAGCTGACGGAGGCACAACAACTGCTCGAGGAGGAGACACGCCAGAAACTGGGACTCAGCTCGAAGTTGCGTCAAATCGAATCCGAGAAGGAGGCGCTGCAGGAACAGCTCGAGGAGGATGAGGAAGCCAAGCGCAATTTCGAACGCAAACTCGCAGAGGTCACAGCGCAAATGCAGGAGATCAAGAAGAAGGCCGAGGAGGATGCCGATCTGGCCAAGGAGCTGGAGGAAGGCAAGAAGCGTTTGAACAAGGATATTGAAGCATTGGAACGACAGGTGAAGGAACTGATGGCACAGAACGATCGTCTGGACAAGAGCAAAAAGAAGATACAGTCGGAGCTGGAGGATGCAACCATCGAACTGGAGGCGCAACGCACGAAGGTAAGGAAAAGCTTAAGAAGGCTAAAGACCTAACTAATCTTGATCCTCCTCAACAGGTGCTCGAACTGGAGAAGAAGCAGAAGAACTTCGACAAGATACTCGCCGAGGAGAAAGCCATATCAGAGCAGATCGCCCAGGAGCGCGATACAGCAGAGCGTGAGGCACGCGAGAAGGAGACAAAGGTGCTGTCCGTGTCCCGTGAATTGGATGAGGCCTACGACAAGATCGATGATCTGGAAACAAAGCGCAAGCAGCTGCAGAATGAACTCGATGATCTGGCCAACACGCAGGGTACTGCGGATAAGAATGTGCATGAGCTGGAGAAGGCGAAACGTGCCCTGGAATCGCAGCTGGCCGAGCTGAAAGCACAAAACGAAGAGCTCGAGGATGATCTGCAGCTGACGGAGGATGCCAAATTGCGCCTCGAAGTCAACATGCAAGCACTGCGCTCTCAATTCGAACGTGACCTGCAAGCCAAGGAGGAGGGTGCCGAGGAGAAGCGACGTGGTCTGGTCAAGCAGCTACGCGATCTGGAGGCCGAGCTGGATGAGGAGCGTAAACAGCGTACAGCGGCTGTGGCGGCCAAGAAGAAGCTCGAGGGTGATCTGAAGGAGATTGAGACCACCATGGAGATGCATAACAAGGTCAAGGAGGATGCACTGAAGCATGCCAAGAAATTGCAAGCACAAGTTAAGGATGCGCTGCGTGATGCAGAGGAGGCAAAGGCCGCCAAGGAAGAACTGCAGGCGCAGAGCAAAGAAGCCGAACGCAAGGTGAAGGCATTGGAGGCGGAAGTATTACAGCTCACAGAGGATTTGGCCAGCTCGGAGCGTGCTCGACGTGCGGCTGAAACGGAACGTGATGAACTCGCTGAGGAGATTGCCAACAATGCCAGCAAGGGATCGTTGATGATCGATGAGAAGCGACGTCTGGAGGCGCGCATTGCCACGCTGGAGGAGGAGCTCGAAGAGGAACAATCGAATTCGGAGGTGCTGCTCGATCGCAGTCGCAAGGCACAGCTACAGATCGAACAGTTGACCACAGAGTTGGCCAACGAGAAGTCCAATTCGCAGAAGAACGAGAATGCACGCGCCCTGCTCGAACGCCAGAACAAGGAGCTGAAGGCCAAGCTGGCCGAGATTGAGACAGCGCAACGCACCAAGGTGAAGGCCACAATTGCCACGCTCGAAGCGAAGATTGCCAACCTGGAGGAGCAGCTCGAAAACGAGGGCAAGGAGCGTCTGCTGCAACAGAAGGCCAATCGCAAGATGGACAAGAAGATCAAGGAGCTCACGATGAACATCGAGGACGAGCGAAGACACGTCGACCAGCATAAGGAGCAAATGGATAAAGTAAGTGCGGTGAAGCCTTCATCTTTTCTCAGTTGATCTAACCAAATGCCTCTCTTCCTATCCACAGCTCAATAGCCGCATCAAACTGCTCAAGCGCAATCTGGACGAGACCGAAGAGGAGCTGCAGAAGGAGAAGACGCAGAAGCGCAAGTACCAGCGTGAATGCGAGGATATGATCGAATCGCAGGAGGCCATGAATCGTGAGATTAACTCACTCAAAACAAAGCTGCGGTAAGTAGCCAGTCCAATACAGGATGAAGGCTTCACTTTCAAAAGACTCTCTCTAGAAAGGGTTCTACAACTTCTTTATTTTATTATAATTTTTCTTTGGTTCGGTTGGGTTAGCTCCATTCAAGTGGCCGAGACCGAAAAGGCCAAGGCGTATTCGCCCAAAAAGGATGCTGCACTCATTATGAATTGTGAGGGTCTGCATTAGGTTTCGTTTCTGCTTCTCCGCTTCTTCTCCTCGCGCGGTAGGCTGTAAGTGTCCATCATCATCATCATCATCATCATCATACGATCCAGAGAATGAACCAGAACTGTGTCCGAAATTTAGTTCATGCATGTTACAAATAGACTACACTCTAGGTGGAACTATCGATAGTTTTATTGTAGTACTGTACCATCGATAGTATTATTGTTAGAACTGTACTATTGTGGTACTGTAGTATCAACTAGTTGATAGTACTACCGATAGTTCCATATATTGAATACACACACACTCATAGACACCGACACACACACACACACACATAGTCATCTATTCGTGCAATCTAATTGTGTTCAGTGTTTGCGATGATTCCGCCCTCCAGAAACTCCTCTCCCAGAGAAAATAGACACCTTAGTGCATCGTCTATAAACCGTATAATGTTATATAGCGTGTTTGACTACCGATTTCCCCCTGTTTTTCTACTATATGTTCATCTGTTGATGATTCCCAGCCCCTCTGTAAACCGCAACTTTACTGCACGTACACCGAGTAGTAATCCCCTCTTTTTTTATTTTTCATTCTCTTTAATAATTATTTCTCCATTTTCTTTCTTTAAAATTTAAGACGCACCGGCGGCATGGGCCTCAGCAGCAGCCGGCTCACGGGCACACCATCGTCCAAGCGCGGAGGAGGCGGCGGTGGCGGCGGCGGCGACGACAGCTCATCGGTGCAGGATGAATCATTAGATGGCGAGGATTCTGGCAATTGACGCGTTAATTATTAAAGAGAAAGAAAGAAGAAATCAACAACAACAACAACAAAAGAAAATAAACGATTATATTTTAATGTTTCTTTTATATAATTTCTCTGTTATTTTTTATATAAACTATTATACTTAATTAAAAACTTAAAAACAACAAACGCAAAAAAAAAAAAAAACAAATAATAATAATTATACAACATAAAAACAAAAACTACAACAAATACGCGTATTAACTCTCCCAACCTCATTCTTCCTTCTACAACAACAACAACAATAAACACAGCAACGATTAATAAAAATACATGCATTTAATAACTAAAGGTTTATGAAACAATCAAATGTTGAAACAAGCAACTAATATACGAATTTCGTTTTGTTTAGAAACAATAAAATATTTGCTATAACAATTTAAAAATGTAAATCAAATGCGAGTTTGAATTGTGTTTTTCCAGTGTGCCCGTTTACAAAGGACAGATAACATTGCCAATCGATTACAATGCGTGTGATGTCATTTAGCTTTTGTCTGTGTGCTCATCAACAAAGGGCAGCATTTCTTACCGGGAGAAAGCAACTGGAAAGTGTAGCATACCAGCTTTTGTCAGCAAACTGGAGTGTAACGGCAAAAATCGATTTGAATTTTTATCGAAACTTAGTTTATTCTTTCTTTAATTTATTGTTATTAAGGTACTTATTGTTTATTGAACATTGCTTTGAGAGTCTTTATACATATGTACATACATACAATTTGTTAACTACAGTTTGTTCTAGGCTAATAATATCCGTCGTCATATGCGCTAAGTCGTGACAAATTCGAAAATCTCCTCATATTGTGTTTTCAGGCACGTCTGTCTGTCTGTTCGTCCGTTCCCCCCTCTTGTGTCCCGCCCTTTGACCCCTAGTATTAATTTATAATTGTTGGCACCTACGTTTGTTCCCCTTGGTGTGTCAATGTCACATTCACATTCACCACAATTATATTGCCATGTCCAGGCACCGTGGCAGTATTGAGTGCCTCCAGCTCTGCCGAGGATTTGCTGTGTTCCAACTGCTGTTCCTCCCGTTTGTTATTCAAATAGTAAACACCCCCCACAATCAGACTGAATGTGGTAACGGAGACAAGCAGGGTGCCGTATTTCAGGGCCAGCTGTATGGCATCCAGGCCGAATGTGCTCAGGTAGAGCTTGTGCAGCACATCGTCATTGAAGTCATTGGCGGTAATCTCGATCCAAATTAGCGGAAAGATGGTGCCATCTCTCACAAATCGCGCTTTATCTGCAGAAGAGATAGGTAAGTCAGTCAGGCAAGAACTGGAGGAACTGCATCATCATCTCTACTCACCCTTCAACAGCGGCGTTTTGTTCAGCATAATATTGATTTGGACACGCGAAGCACCGCTAATGGGGAAAGCAAATCGTGGATGTATATCCGCATAAGTCTGATGGATCTCGGCATCGGGCTTAATGCCCTCAAAGTCTTTATAGATCACAGGATCGCCGGAGAAGAAATGCGGAAACGAGGGAAAGATTGGTGAATCATCGTAGCACCTAGTGGCATTGATCACCCCACTGGGCAGGCAGCGATCTGTGTTGCGACAGTAGCACTCGTTGGCCGGATTCTCGGAAGGATGCGAGAATACATCCAGTGGGGTGCGATAGCGCAGCACATCGATGTCGTTCAAGATGGTCTCCTCCTTCTCGAAACGCAGCGGCACCTTGCGACACAGCACCTGCAGGAACACATGTACCGTATCCCGTTCCTGCAGCTGACTAGGCGAGAACATGGAGGGTTCACTGCCATCGATACGATTGCACTCGTCACCCTCCCAGAAATCCAATTGGGGCTTCCCATTGAACTGTGTAATGATGCCAAACTTGGAGATATCATCGACGCCCGTGTTCAGTTGCACCGAGTCCACACTGGTTCCATTGCGCTGCAGGGGGAAGAGAGAGATAAGATGAGAGATTGTACCACAGCTCAGTTTGGGGTAATCCCTACTTACTGTTCTCAGTAATCCGAAGTGGGTTTTGCCACGTCCCAGCGACTCCAGGCTGATGATTTTGTCACGGTATCCCCAGAGATATTGATGCACAGTCAGGCGCTTGAAGAGTGGCTCCTCAAGCATGTTAATGGTGAACATAACAGGGAGTCGCTTCAGCAACGCCATCCTCCTGACGTGTACAGCCGCCGAAATAAGCGGCACATTTGGCACCATGATGATATCATCTTCTCGCAGGGAGGATTTCTCCGGCAGCAGTTTATAGGATTTGCGATCCTGTGAGGATGAAGAAAAGAGTTATAGAAGGTTTTCTGGATTGGATCTCCTGCTGGTATCCATTTGGAACTGTTGCTCACCCTAAAGGTAACTGTGTGATTGTCGTTGAAGCTCACTTCATCCTTCACAGTGTGCTCCTGATATGTCAGTGGACCTAGATCCACCACGTGCATCTTGTCCGCTCGTCCTAGCAGATAATCCTCAATGTTGGTGTAGTTAAAGATGTGCGCTTTGAGCAACGTGTCCGTATCATTGTCGGGTTTTAACCAGCTCTCAGTTCGATCTGTGTTTTTGTCGAGTATAAGTCCCTATAGAGAAAGTAACGAGTGGATTATTAGTAGTGAAGAGTTAAAGGAGTAACGTGTAAGGCAGCATGATTAACTAACGAGTAGTGAGAAACGAGTAGAGCAACAATGAGTGTCTAACGGGTAGAATGTAACGAGAAGTATGCAACAAGTAGTATGTAACGAATATTATCTAACGAGTAGTTTGTAACGAGTGGTATGTAACGATTAGTATCTAACGAATATTATCTAACGAGTAGTTTGTAACGAGTGGTATGTAACGATTAGTATCTAACGATTAGTATGTTACGAGTATTGTACAAGAATTCATGTCTAATTAAGTAAGTAATAAAGAGTTAAATCTTAGAAAATTGATATCAGTTAACTGAAAACAAACGAGTAATTGTATATGACGAGTACTAGTCAAATGTAAAAGCCCTCCTTACCTGCAGCATAGTGTTGTTGTAGTACTCCGTGAACCACATCACAAAGAACCCAGTCACGCTTATCACGAACAGCAGAAACGCAATTCCCAGCACTGTTAAGGTCAACGAATGAACGTATCAGCTTAGTGGGTTAACAACGAGAACAAGCTACTCGCGAACGGGCACTCGCGGCCCGTGAATGTACTCACTTATCAGTGTGCCCATATCCTTGGGCGTTAGATTGTGTAAGCTGAGTGCGTCCGACAGCATCGCCATCACCGTCATCTTCTCGGGGCTGCTGGTGTTATGATTGTCATTATGCTGTGAGTTCAACGTGTTGGACTTTGATTTGTTGTTCATTTGCATTGCTCGACGGTCCTCGGAGATGGGCAGCTGCTGCAGAACCTCATTCTTCTCTGTGGGTAGTGTCATTTTGTGGGGGGTTTGATCGGGAGCGATGGTATTACGCTGCAAGTGATAGGAGTACTTTAAAATAACTGGTAAATATGTTTGTTTTCAAATATATTAAATAAAATACACAAATAATGTAGAAAAATACACAAATAATATCGATAAGCCTAATCTGCAGGGAAACCTATTGTAGAATATATATACATACATAAGATTCATGTACATAGAAATCTTGAGTGCGGAACCACGTGTAGCTTTGTATTAAGAGTAACAGTGTTGATAGGTGATAATCTATGCTTGAGAATCATGAAATGAAATTTGATTATTTTATTTTATGTGTTTGTTATTGTACTTTTAATTAAGCTCTCAGTTTAACACGTATTAAGACAAATGTATATGTAATTAAACCCTCAATTCCTCAAGTAAACACATACACTTAAGCCTCAATTAAACACGACATTAGTAAAAACATTTAATAAACCTATTTTAAAATATCAATTAAAGCAATTTTGATAGAACTAAGTTAACTAAGTTTAGAAATTGAATAAAAAAAATGAGAGGTGTTAGCAGAGTACTATAGTTTTATGTTACTTAGAAATTAGAAAAATTATAATAATTTTTGTATAGCTTAAATCAGATCGTAAGACTTTTATAGTTGAACTTATGGGTCTCTAGGTCTCTTATCACTGCGATTAGTACACGTGCACAGTCTTATCGATAGATTTTTAGTGAAAGGTTCAATGAACACATAGAAAGATCACTCGACTCGACTAGAGATACCCGCGGAAGTTATAAAATCAATTTGCCCATTCATAAGGGGGCACTACCTACGCTTTGTAGTTCTATAGTTCTCTTCCCACTATATAGTATTTTCCAGATTGATCTGCGATGCGCTGGAGCTGAAGCCTCTTAACCAGCCGATCGTTAAGTCGAGTGTGGACCAACTAATCTGGGATTATAATATTTTCACAAGCTACGCGTTCTGCCTCGCAACTCAAAGTACAACAATGTATCAAGCCGTATGTATATAGGTTTGTTCGTATGTCTTTGTGCAATATATAGAGCGAATCTCTTATCACTGTTCTCTGTTTTTGAGAGAGGGCTGAGATTTCAAATGAAAATACGAAGTGTTTGTGAATATTAATTCAACAGATACTCAAAGTAATACGTAATTATGAACCTATTATGTACTCTACATAGTTTACATGTACCTAAGTGTTTATCTGTGTGCGTGTGTGTGTGTGAGCTTGGAAGTTTGCGTCGATGATAAGGAATTGCTACTGTAAATTCGAAAATAAAAATTTCCAATAATTTAAACCCGAGAACGCTATACACATACACACACAGAGCCAGACAAACACAGGCGTGCGCTTGGGAAGCTTATCAATCAAAGTGAACGGCGATTAAGGCAATAGATTGAACTACTTGATGGGGTGTCTAAGCAAATACATACATACACGAACACACACACACTCCAATAATCAAGCACTAATAGTTTGAAACATATTTTTCGAATAATTAAGCAGCTGATAAATGCCCACAAACACACACACACAAAGATAAATGTACTTACAATTTAGCAATTCGTTGTTGTTGTTGCTGCTGCCTTTCCGTCTGGCTGCCTGACACAGTCTGGCGTCTATGAAATTAGTTGCAAAAAGTTCACCTCCTTTTTGTGGCTCTCTTCTTCACTCCGAATGGCATTGACTGATAACACAATGACACACACAACACTGGCGGAAGATGTTCCCTTTCCCACCTGCACGCGAGAGAAGAGCATGCGCTGCTGCCGGCAGACGTGAGAGAGAGTGAGAGATCGAGAGAGATCGAGTTGAACTGCGCTGCATACAACAACACTGTCGCGTCGCCAGCTCAGCTGTTTGCACGAAACGAAATGGGAATTGAAACGCGAACACAAGTACACATACACACACACAGCAATTGCACTGCTACTCTCTCGTGTGGTGCTCTCTTTGACTGCACTGCCTCTCTCGCTTGCACTTGCTGCTTGTTGTCAAAACGACACGCGCACACTCACACACACGCACGGAGGCTCTTTCTCTCTGCAGTTTAAAAGATGATGTGAATAGGAGGAGGGGGAGAATGCAAACGTACATTTGGCGTCTTAATTATTAAATTTGTCGCATTTTTACGCTGACTGCGCCGCAGCAGCGCACACAAAAATGTTGTCGAATATTTGTTGTATGCCTATTATTATTGTTGTTTGTTTCGTTTACTACGCACAATGGGAGTTGTTATTGTTGCTGTTGTTGTTGTTGCTGCTCCAGTCTTTGCTTTGCTTTTGCTGTTTCTGTTTCTGTTTTGTTGCCGCGTTCTTTGTTTCCACACACAACACAGTTTTGATTCTTTGTTTTGTCTGCTGCTTCGTTGAAGTCGCAGCCTGCTGATCGCTCTGCTGGCGTCGCTGCCTGCAGTCAGTGTTGTTGTTTTGGGGCTGTTGTTGTTATTGCTTTTTGTATTAGTTCTTGTTGTTTTGTTCTTCTTTCTGTTGTAGTTGTTGTAAATATGGCAGCTGCTGTTGTTGTTGCTGTGATTAGTCTTGTTGTTGCTGCTGTTGTTGTAGTTATTATTAATTATTTTCTCCGTTTTTTCCGTCTGACTTGGAGAGTTTTCTCTCGTCTCGTTTCAGTTTCAGTTTAGTTTGCTCCACAGCCTCCGCCTCAGCTGCTTAGGTGAGCAATAATTATTGTCAAATTAGCCAGCACTTGCACCTTATGGATTGTAAATCAAACACACACAGGCACACACGAGTATTCCGAAATATTTCTGAGGGCAATTCGCGCGGATTACGATACGATTAGAGCGCCGCGAACACGCACTATCAGAACGATGATTAGATTTCGTTTCGTTTCCATTTTCAATTTATTGTTATTGTTGTTGTGGTTGTTTGTTGTTGTTGCTCTGCTTTGATCTGTTTCGCCAGCGACAGCGCTGCGCGTTGTTGCGTTCTGCCCACGAAACAAGTTCTTACTACGACGCGCGCTGAACGCATTCACAGCCTGTCGGCCGCTGCTGTTGCTGTCAGCTGCGCTGTCGCTGCTTCTGTCTCTGCCAGCGTCGCTGTGCTGCATTCGTACTGCGTGTTGTGGTCTACTTCGTTGATAAGGCGTTGCGCAGCTGAGCTATGATTGCTGATTACTGTCTCTGGCGCTCGCGCTGTTGCTGTCGCTGTCGCTGCCGCTCTGCCATGGCCTCTGCCGCTGCCGCTGCCTCTGTCACTGTCGCTGCCTCCCCCGCTGTCGTCATCGTGGCTCTCAGTGTCTTCTACGCTGCCTGCGTTGTCAATGTTGTTTACGTATCGGGATCTCTTGTTTTCTACGTAGCCAGTACACACACACACACACACACACACACACATGTGTCTTATACTCATGCATATTCATGTCGTCGTCGTCGCACAATGGACACAAAGTGCAAAAATGTAATAATCAGTGCAAAAACAAAGAATCCATTTTCTACATATGTATGACGACTTGTCGCTCTCCCTCCCTCTCCCACCCTCTTTACCTCTCTCTCCCCTTCCTTTCTCTCCCTCTCTGCTTATAAGACAAGCATAAAGCAGTTCAAGCTACCTCCCGCACCGCCCTCTGCCGTCCCCCAATCATGATCTATCATCTATCGACTGCGCTGCACAAGATGATACTCGAGACGAGATCTCGTCCAGCTGCTTCCAGTTTCTTCTTCTTCTTGTTCATCCATTCGCTGCTGCAGCACCACTCTCTGCCCATTATTATCTCTCGCCCCATTGTTGTTCGTCTTGTTTGCCGCGTGCGATGAGGCGGACAGAAACTTGCTCTATTTTCCTGTATCATCATCGCTCGAAGTCGAACTCAAAGATGCTGTGCTGCACTGCAAGAAATTTGTGAGATGATGCAAGGGAACTGAGTAAGAGAAAGTAGAAAAAAAGATACATAATCAAAAAATAAACCTTAATATATATATATAAATATAAATATATATTATTTGTACTATAAATATATTTTATATACTATAAATATAATATACTATAAATATATTGTATATAATACGTTTTTATTATATATAATCTACATTATTTGTTTATTAAAGGCAGGTCTATTAATGTACATTTGTATATTATACCTTACTTGAATACTAAATGCGTCTAGTACTTGGAGTCTTAATACAATTCATAGATTATTTGTGTTTTGTTTTAAAACAATTATTTGTAATAATGATCGCTAGCATTCCCAACTTCCTCTCTTTTATATTTTCTACATTTACCTTTCCATTTATCAACTATTGTTTTTAGTATTTATTTAAGCCATTATATATGTGAAATGTTCTTAAAAGCAACCTAAACCTTTTTCAAGTCACAGTTCTAAATTCTCTGTCAATTCTCTCTTTATTTACTGTCCCCAATCAAACTCATTGGGCCTTGAAAATTTTATTTGTCTTTATTTGCCTTTCTATTTATCGATTATTTAGTATTTATTTAATACTTAGTTTTTTAAAAAAAAAAAACGATTTCAAGAAAAACCTAAACCATTTCAAGGCACAACTCTACAATTTATCTCTTATTCTTCTGTAGTTGCACTCCCCAAACCAAACTCATTAAACCTTGCGACTCTACATACGCTCAGATTTGACTTCAGAACTCCGATTATACATCTAATTAACGCTATAAATATAAATAATTGACTGGGGAGAGAAATTGCGCATTAGTCAAAAGAAAGAAAGATAGAAAGAAAGAAAGAAAGAAACAACGAATCGCAGCTTTCCGTAGTAATTAACAGTAGCTGCTATAGAATTTCTCTTTGTGTACCCTAAAGGTGCAGAGCGCTTGACAAACATCCGAGTTTATATGAAAGTACCATATAAAAAATATTGTTGTTGTTGTTGTTACTGTTGTTGCCTTGTTTACGCACTCTTTGTCTTCCAGTTTCCTTATGCTAGATAAAGACTGAGAGAGGGGGAGGGGGGAGACTTGAGATCCGACTTTATATTTAGATGTACTCGCATTATCAGATTGCATACGCATTAAACGTGTTGGTCTTGGAACTGGTCTGGGGCTGGGCCTGGGCACCCTCTCTATCTCTATCTCTCACTCTCCCTCTCTCTTTCCTCTCTCTCTCTCTCTCTCTGTTTGCCGTCCGTGGGGCTTTTCGTGGTATTCATTAACGTATACTCGAGGCCCGTAAAATAGCTGATAAATGGGCGAGCCGAGTTATTGAACCCCACGCTCTCTCGAGTGTATTCCGCATTTATCAGTTTAGTCAAGAGTTTATACAATATATATAGTATATAGCAATATAATATGTATATAAAGAATCAGTGTAAGTATATTTGCGCTGGCTTAGCCCTACCCCGAGAGACCTTCTTAAAAGCGTGCTATTTATTTTGTCACTCAATGTGCGTGCTAAGATTAACGTACGTATACCCTAGTAAACCCTAGCGCAAGTGAAAGGGTAGCTTAGACCGGCTTGGAAATTAGCGCAGTGAAGGCTTTAACTCCTAGTAAATCTTTAAGAATATTTTTATTGATTTGAGTTTGATTTTGTTTGCCTCAATTCGTTTCCTGTTAGGAAAGTTCTCGGAGAGGTGATTCAACAACCTAATCAGTGGTATCTACAGTGTCTTTCCGCCACGATCATTCTGGTATTCTCCTATTTACGTACGATAGCCCCGCTGAACTTTGAAATGATAAAGGCGGAACATTATTATAATGCATGCATAATTCAATGATTCGTTCATTGCATGTGTCTAATAGCTTTTCAATTGCTTTTGAAGTACCTCTCGGTATGGCTATATAACTCCGTGTATAACTCTGTGAAGCTCTGACTAAAAGTGGCACAAGTGTAAAGTGCACTTGGGGCAGAGCTTTAAGCTTGCCTCAAGTGCCCTTTTTTTGTGAGTGTGCCTAAGTGGCTCAAGTCGGGTCCGTTCGATTGGGCACCTGGTCTATTTTTAATGTTATCACAGCTGAGACCTACGTCAATTGTCGCTGCCCACCTTATCGCTCTGCCCTGCGCTGCCCTGAGTATTATTATTTCTACTTCCTACTCTATGTATGTTGTCGGGCTGCCTTATCAATAGACTGACTAGCCGTACTACTAAGCCAGCAAACGGTCCTCGGAAATTACCCAGACAAGGTACTTGACGACAAAGTGAAACCAAGTTACAAGTGGGTGGGGGGACTCTCCGGATATATAAAGTATATATATATATATAAATGTTATATATTACAGTTGGTTAGTAAGTCGTGAGACAAGTGTCAAAAATAGTTTCATATTTGTGTATTTTATTCAAATTCAATTAGAAATTCCAAATTTTAGTAAAGATACCGCAAACCGACTTAGAATGCAGATCACTGAAGATGTTGTGCATCGTAAGTTTAAATCTAATAGCACTGCGGGCAATTGATAGCACGCAAAGCAATCGGCATACCTTATAACTGTTCTACTGGGGGTATTTTCATTCCTTAGCTCTTTTATTTTGATTTCTTTATTGTATTTTCTCTTGTATAGTTTTTTAACTGTCTTCATAAGATAAAATAATATAGTTTTTGGATTTTGCCTACTCTACGGTTGTTATAATGATCTTTTTACATTGTTATACTGTTATACTATATTCCTGTACTGCTTTAACAGTTACTTAATAACTGTTGTACTAGAGGTATATCAGTTTCTTATGACTGTTATAATTAGTTAGCTTCTTGACCTTCTACAGATGTAATATACGAATTATATTGTATGAAAAATAACTTTTCCACTGTTATACTGCTATAATATTATACTGTTATATTGTTATACTTTTATATTATTATAATTTTATATCGTTCTACTGTTATACTACATTCCTGTTGTTTTTAAGTCCACTAAATTAGTATTTAAGTTAACAAACCTTACTACTGCTATACTGTTATACTTGTTAACCTCTTTTTAAGCACTTTTTTTGCCCTCTTAACTAGAGACATTCGTCATGCATGTGTTTTGTTTTTATTTTCTTTATTTTTTTTTTCATATCATTAAACTTAATACGCCATTTTGTGTGTCAGTTAACACAAAACCAACCCGGTTAGCCTTATTGGCATACAAAGTTGTTATACACGACAACAACTTGGACATTTGATGTAACATTAAATTGCTGTCCAAGGTGTCATCGATGTGGTTCAAGGTCGTCATTGTTCGCAGCCCTAAACAGCAGTAAGTAACCTTGGCAATAAGTGACAAAGTGTTGTAAAGTTTCCCAAGTGGGTTTCCAGAAAGAATTAACAACTCGCCAGGGAGAGTACGCAGTTCCACTAAGCTAATCAACAAATTCCCAACTGATTAGTTGGGTAAACTAGTTCTGCATTTAAATATACCTATGTTTAACAAATCATTTCCGATATTTTCCTAGTGCAACCACAACTGGTTTTTGCATGGCAATTTGCAAAGTTATTTCCACAGTTAATTTGCATAGCCGTTTTGCATATTTATGTTGGGTAAATAACGCAGATTTCCGAATATGCTTTCAAGTTTCCGATGTGCTAAAGCTTTCAGAACAACAGCAACAACAACGTGGGCCCAATGCAACCTTGCGCAATGGCAACGCGCTTGTGTCAAGTCAACAACAACAACAACAACAACTGCTGCAACTGCCAAATTTGTGTAATTTGCGGCTGCTGCATAAATTCTTTGCGGTAGTTTCGCAACAACAACAACAGCAGCAACAACAACACGCAGACTGTTAGAGAGTGAATGAGTCATTTACTAGTTTTGGGCATATTCAGTTGCGCCTGTCTGTGGCAATCGAAATAAATCTGTTTAGTTTGTTGCTGTTGTTGTTGGTGTTGTTTGCGTTGCACAGCATAAAAAAACGAAACGATACGAAACGAAAGACTTCAATGCAAGCGACAAACTTGTTTTTATCAGCACATAAAAAGCACAACAACACACAACAGCAGCAACAACACAAACTAGCTAAGCAGCACAACAGCAACAACAACGACAACAACATGCGCAACGGCATTCACAAAAGCTCTGCCGAGGCACGCGTGCATTACAAGGCGCTGAGTAGAAAGCTTGCGCATTGCAGCACGCGAGCATGCTCAGCTGAGGGCGCAGTAAGAGAGTCTATTCAGTGAGAGAGTCAATTCACCTCGCCCTCTCTCCCTCTCTCTGTGCTAGTACATGCGCTCTCTCAGAGTGGCTCGTGTGCGCTCTCACAAAGTGACTCGTGCACTGAGGGCAAGCGCAGCAGCAGCCGCACTCGCAGTCGCAGTAAAGCTCTCTCAGTGCCGTATGCACTAAGCAACAGCAACAACAACAGAGCAGGCGCAGCAGCTGTCGCAGCAGCAGCAGCACTCGCAATCGCAGTAAAGCTTACTCTTTCGGTTTACGTTATGTTATTTACCTGTTTATCTGGTTTTATATTGTCGCAACTCAAGCTGAGCTTGAGCTTCAGTTTGAGCTTTTGCCGCAACCAACAGTGACTGACTGACTGAACACATCTTGCGCTGTGCGCGCATTGACAACTCAACTTCAGTTTCTCAGCGGCTTTGCTGGCGTTCAAGTCGCTGCTTTTGTGTCGTTCTCTCCGTATTGCCGTTTTGCCGTCGCTGCCTTTGCCGGTGCGTTAAAGAATTTCGATTGCATACGAAGCCGAGACTCGTGTTTGTCAGTGTGTGTGTGTGTCTGCATGTGCCTGTGCTTGTGTGTGTGTGTGTGAGCTTGTCTATGTGTTAATTTGACTATTTTGAAATGCCTGCCAAGCTGCTCTGTTGCTCTCTTTCTCTCTCCTGCTCTTCCGCTCTGCCGCTCTCTCTTGGCCAGCCTGTCAGGCAGCCTGGCAACAAGTGTAACACACAGGCAGCCTGGCAACGCCGTCGTGTTGTTGTGCAGTGTAGTCGCATTCCGGGGCCAAGTAAAAGTTTTCAACTGGGCGTTGATAATGTGCCAAGAAAGCCACAAGGCAAATACAAATACAAACACAAAAACAAACAAATCGATGTGCATTGGTCGCTTTATATTTATCTGGCTGTCTGTCTGTCCCTCTGTCTGCCTGTCTGTCTGTCTGCCAGTTTGTCTGTCTCTCCAAACAACCTCTCTGTCTGTTCTGCTGTTTGTCTCTTTGACTGACTGTCCCTTTGTTTTTGTGTCTGTCTGTTTCTGTTCGTTTGTCTCTCTGTTTTTGTGTCTGTCTGTTTGTCCGTCTGTCTGTCTATTACTCTGTCTGTCTGTCCCTCTTGTCTGTCAGTCTCTTTAACTGACTGTCCCTCTGTCTCTGTGTCTGTCTATTTCTGTTCGTCAGTCTGCCTCTCTATCTGTCTGCCTCTCAGTCTGTCTGTCCTTCTGTTTATCTGTCCTTCTGTCTGTCCCTTTAACTGTCTGCCTCTCTGTCTGTCTCTCTGCCTCCCCGTCTGTCCCTGCGTCTCTCTGTCAGTCATTTAGTGAATATATAAGAGGCTGGCGCAAGACCTTGTCAGTCAGCCAAATGAAACCGAATTGAACATGCCTATTGACTGCAAACGGCGCTGCAAAGCGGAAAATCATTAAGATACATTTGTATCTGTATCTGTAACTCCATGTGTGCGTGTATCTGTGTGTGTGTGTGTGTCTGCTTATGTATGATATTTATGTATTTTGCTACCCACAAAGCACGGCTAAAAGCGCATTTGATGAGCGTTCGACTGGGTATGCTCTGCATGTGTGCATGTATGTGTGGCTGCATGTGTGTGTGTGTGTGTGTGTGTGTGTGCTGTGTGTTTCTGTGTGTATGTACGTGCATAGTTTTTATGATTACTTATGTGGAAAAAGTGAAATTTCGCCGCTGACGCCACGAAGAAGACTGAAGAAGACAAAGAAAACAAAACCAAAACAGCAACGAAATCAAAGCTAAACATCAAAATCAAAGTGAAGCGCGCAACAAAATTCGCTTTAAATGAAACGAAATGAAATAAATAAATGAATAAACAGACAAACCACACGAGTGGCCGATGAAGCTGACCACATAACACGAACCACGAACCCCCAAGCGAATCACTTGCAAATAAAGAGAAAGAGAGAGAGAGAGGCAGAGAGAGAGAGGGAGAGGGAGAGCCAAGTTAGCTGGCTGTGCGGCCCTTCAAAGCGTTGAAGATTTGTGAATGTACCGTTAAAATGAATCACTTTGCAATAGCAAAAGAGCAGGAAAACAGGGAAAAAAACGCAATAGCGGCTAAAAATATTTCAAAAATTGCGTGCGACGCGACAATTGTCGCACTTTGTCTACGTTTCCTTCCTCTCTCTCTCTCTTCCCCTTCCCCTCTGAAAACTGACCTAGTCCCCAGCAAAAAGATGGAACTGAAATTTGGCACTGAGACACGCCACGATTGACGCCATTGTTTGGCAGAGAGACAGACAGACAGACCTTAAAATCACTTTATTGTACTTATTATCAAATGCAACAAAAACAATAGCCAAGACAGCAAGCAAACAAAAAAAAAAGAAGCCAAAAACTACAGCGCAAAATTGTCAACAGCTCAGCTCGCTCACTTTTTGGCCCGGCCAGTGTCAGCAACAACAACAACAACGAGTCAGCTTTGAAAAATTGGGTCAGGGTAATTGTTTACACTAAGTAGCTAGCGCAGTAGCTACCTCAGCTACCTGGTGTGGAGCTACCTGCTGCTGCTGCTGCTACTTGTGCAACACACTCAAGCGCAGTGAAATTATGCGGCGTCTCCAACTTGCTGCAAGCCTCAACTCCAACTCCAAGTCAAAGTCGATGGCGAAGTCGAAACTCTTCGATCATTGACGGATGTGGTGTAGTTGCTGTTGTTGCTGTTGCTGTTGTTGTTGCTGCTCCACTGGGCTGCAAGCACTGGTGGCTCCGCTTTCAGTTCGATTCTCACAGTAGCGCTATCGCCGGCAGGTTACTTGGCCACTCAGCACTTCGTTTAGAAAGTAAGTTTCTACTCGGAAATTGAATTCTGTTCAAGCTGAAGTCTGTTTGCGCTAAAACCCGCCAACAGTTGTTAATTAGACAGACACAGACGAGTCGCAAATACAACAACTAAAACAACAGCGCAGATAGCAGGGTGAAAAGTAGCTATAAACAATGTCTTGATTTGTGGCAGAATTAAAAAGTATTTAAAACTAAAATACCAAACAGCACGGGGTACAAAGTGATTACGCCGAAAAAATATGTATTAATTTTGATAATGAATTGCACGAGGAAGTTCATTGCATAGCTTAGGGCGCAAGAGGAAAAAGTAATCCAAGATTGGAATGTGCTAGAAGGTGTGCTTGGAAGATGCTGTAGAGAGATGAAGAGAGTGAGTGAGAGATAGAGTAGAAGGCATTAAAGAAGGAAATATGTTATTATAGAAATATGGGAAAATTATATAGAAAGAGAAGATCAACACGCCTTAAAGAAAGATGCAGAGAAACAACAGCAGAAAAGAAAAACTATAACTAAAATATAAACAATGAAAGCAAATCAAATTGTATAAAAAGAGCTGTAGAAAAGACTATATTAATATGATATTATTATATATATTATATCAAGAAAGATCAGATCAATACAAATATTGTCATAGAATAATGTCTGCAAATAAGACTTCCATAAGGAATACCAAAAATAAATATAAACGAGATATTCTCTATTGAAGATAAACGTAATCTAACAGAAATAAAACCATACCAAGAGTTGACCAATATTCAAACGTGACAAAGCAGTTTCCCATAAATAATCTTCTATCAATCTCTCTATCTTATCTTGAACATCAAGTTAAGCACGATATAAAAGTGGAAAACAACCAACTGAGACAAACGCAATCGATGCGATCTGATAAGCCCAGCAATAACTTGTATCGTCTTACACAACACAGTTGTTTTGCCAATATTCATTAAGAACATTGCAGAGATAATCAGTTGAGCTCTTTGCAAACATTCCAACTATAGTTGCATTGCTATAAAACCGTCTGTTACGCCCGGCTAAATCGCCGTGAAACGGTCAACATTTGTTAGTTTCTAATCAAAGACAAGTTGTAAAGCTATACATACATACATATATATATAGTATATACACATGTCTGTCTTTATTGGTAGTACCCTCGCTTGGGTCGATTTGGCATTCAGTGGCCAAAGTGATTTGTTGCCTGATTTATGGCCCATACAAAGCGGCTCAATGAGGCGGGTCCCAATGACATGATGAGCGGAATGTGTCGCCAAAAAAAGCAGCAAGCGAAGCACAATTGAAATTGAAAATAATAATTATTAGGTGATTACCGATTCAATGCACACACACAATACACACACAAAGCCAAGTTAATGGAAGGGGAACGTGGTCAAAGCCCCGACTTCTGGCGTCACTAACTGTGCATATTTCTCTAGATGAATATCTACATATTTCTATATATATCCATCTATATTTAACTGCTGCGACCTTCGACTCGCACTGAAATGCGTGAAATATGCATGTACTAGAAGCGTACACACAACTCAATCAAAGTACAAGGTTCACTGTGGACTAGAGCGTACTCTGTTGCGAAATTTGTTGAAATTCCTGGGTCTAAAGATCATAGAAGCAAAATAAAACTGCAAGCATTATGCTTGTTTTTAGTATATGCCAAATTTGATAGCACTAACTCGCTTGGTTCTCAAGATCAGATAGTCCAAAGATCGTCATAACATGGCGCTCTACCAGTTTCAGCTACGTGAGTGATCGTTAAACTATTTTAAGACTAGAAGCTGAACTATAACCAAAAATTTGACAGCTTTAGTGTGATTACGAGATTGCGGCGTTGATTTCAAGAGTCTCGATCGTAAAACTTATACAAACTGCCGGGTTTTATCTAGAAGTTACGATATATACCAAACCTTAACATGCGCCTCTGGTCTGGTTGGGCTGTTGAGCATTTCCGCGACATGGTCAAGTGCTGTTTAACCACAACTTTATACAGGGAAACACACCAAACACTTCGCACATGAAGATATGCGTTTTCAAAGCGTAACCGAAACGTGCCAATAAACCGATCGCCACATGCAGTATAGCGTAAACAAAAAAAAAAAAAAAAAAAAAAAAATTATATAGACATGAGACGAGGCTATAAGCTATAGCGTTATCGTGCCGACATTGGATAAGCAAGACAAAGTGCGAGGCAATCAGGAACTCCTCCCCCACAATGGAGCTTGCATAAATCGCAATTCATTGTCCGATCAGGGAATTGATAATGCCATATGACAAACAATTTGACGCACATCGGCAATTAAGGGTTAATCGAGGAACATTCTCTATTGTTTGCGTGCGGCGCCTGCAAATGTTGCGCTAATAGGTCTGATCCATTCAAGTCTTACTTAATGTTTTTTAAACTTTAAGAGATTCCTTCTTTTTTTTTGTGGCTGTTTTAATGGCACCTTTTGGCTGCAATTGTCAATAATAAAGCATTTAAAAACCGGACAGCAGCAGTATCAAACAACGGCCCTGGCCTCGGTCAAGGTGTTTGCCAAAATTAAAATGAAATATTTCTGTTCGGGGTTTTTTTTGTTGTATTTTTTATTTTCAAAATGCGTACGAAAAATGCACGAGGCGAGCCGAGGCATTAAGATCTTCGGCTATGCTTTTTAATTGCCCCAAGCCACAGTCCGAGTCCAAGTCGAAGTCGAGCTCGAAATTGAAGTCGAAGTCGAAGTTGCAGTCGAGTTGAAGTTAAAGTCGCTGTCGGAGGTTAAACGACGATACATACCCTCTCATACACCCTCACTGGCTGCCAGCTAATTGTCAACCATGTAAACAATGCGCAATTAGTTAAAAAATAAAGAAAAAACTATTTTCAAAAAGCAAACAAAACGTTGGAAAACTTTGCAACGCGCGCTCGCGCACTTTGACGCAGTCAAAATTTCCACTGTCAATGCTGACACAGCAAGGTTCTCGAAAAAAACACTAAAAAACAAAAACAACCATAACCTGAACAACCTGTACAACAACAACAACAACAAGAAGCTGAACCGAAACAACCTATACGACAACAACAAGTCGTCGCATAACAAAAGATTATATATCAGTTCGTCTAAATGTCGCCAGCGCGTCTTCGAATAAGCGTCGCTTTATAATCGCTTCTCTCCCTCGCTCTCACTCTAACTGATAAATCAGCTAAAGACATAAAAGAAGAAGATCGCAGAAAGACAAGACGAGAGAAACGAGAAAAGCAAAACAGCCCAAGGCCAACTCACGCCCCGAAACGTGCGGGTTTTTCGGGGGCCTCGGGTCGCACAAGTCGAACAAGTTCCAAACTGTTCGCTTAACCTTACATTAACTCCACAATAATTATCATGATCATTACGATCATTTCGATCATTTCTCTATAAAGTTCTAGAACTTTGACCGGCAATCAAAACTGACTGACAATAAAATGCGATACTTCTCTTTTATCGCATCGCATTCCACACAGAGAGAAAGAACAAGATCTTTAATTGTCGATATACATCTTTTATACTTATAGTTCGCAATCCGAAGGCCTTCTACAACACTGACACATCCCCAACGTCATCATGAACGGACCCAAACACAAACTCTGCACAAAACTATCGAGCACATATCTGCGAAAATGGTGTAAGTATTGCGTGAATAATCGCATCAATTCGATTTAGTTCTTTACTATGATTTGAATAGGTCTTTAAATTGGTTTAAAATAGAGTTTAAGTACCGGAAATTGGCCACGAAGCGCCGCATTCCTTTCAACTCCCCATTCAACCACATAACTTATATACAAGATTCCAGAATATTTCCGTATTGTATTTGAAGTCAATCATTAAATACTTCGACCGTGTCTATGACTGGTTTTACTGGTATTTAATTTTGAATTCTAATTGATGTATAGTAAATAGCTATATATCTATCCATATAGACGACTCTTAGGCACACACACACACAGCTAAAGATGTTGCTGACATTGTCAAGGTCTTTACACAGTACGATATTTGTTTTCTTTTGTTTTGTTTTTCTCTTTACACTTATTTACCCACTCTCAAATTCTCAACATTCTCGAGGCTGATTCATCGAATTGCGTTCTGAAGTTTTGCACGTTTGTCATCAGAAATCGTAAATCGGAATCTCTGCAATGCGAGATGATCAATGTCTGCGATGAGTTATGCTTTGCAACCAGATAATAATTTATCCACACTGATAATGATGTTAAACTTCGGTACAGTTCAATTAGTTAATTAGTTAATTGTTCTAAGGTTTGAAATAGTGCTACTGTTGGAAAAAACACCTTGTCAGCGTCTACTTTTTAGCTAGTTTTCCTTTGTGCCAATAAAGTTTCTTAATTTATGCGATTATTCAATCAGATGATTAATAGCTAATTGCAGGCTGTGCAATTATACCTGCCAATGGGCTGGTTTTCTAGTCTGACTAGAATTAATTAGTCGAGGGCAGCTGGGGATCAGCTCAGCCAAAGGTCGAGAGTTCGAAACGTGTAGAATCTTTTAAACAAATAAACATTTAAATGGATAACCAGATAGGTAGGATTGATGGGATAAATAGAAAGGGAAATCTTAAGGGGAATGGGGAGGAATATAGTGGGGAGATTATTTAAAATATGCGATTTGATTGCTGAAGTGATAAAGTTTAATTAGACCTAAGAAGGTGGCTATGAGTAAATATCATATGTATCTGCACTATATATCTAGAGACTTTTGATAGAAGTTTCAAATTAAACGTAATTGTATAGTCATGTAATTTCCCTTAACTATAGTCTATTTTGGGTTTTATTCAGGATCTAGATCTAATAAAGCTAATCTAAGTTGCATTTAAATTTTTAGTAAAAGTAGAAGATCTTTTGATCTAGTTGTATTGATTGCCTAAGCAAAGTATAGAGATTGAATATGGAAAGAGCTTATTCCTATGAACTAATCTTAAACAGATATATTTATAAAACCTATTAAATTATTTTTAACTAGAAGTTATTTATATTCCCATGTATTTCCCTTATTTGAAGTTTAGATATATTTAAGATGCACCCAATCAAAGTTAATTATCGTTTAGTCACCTATGTGATTAGCAAAGTTCCCCCTAGATTACTTTAAGTAGAGTTAATTTCTAAGCGAATGACTGCTCATTCACTCCATTTACACCATATGTTCGTTGTTATTGTGCTCGCCCTTAAACCCAACTCGATAAGTCGATTGTGCACTCGATTCAATTAGCAGGCCCATTGAATGAGTTCAGTCAATCGTTGAACGTGCGTCGAGTGCATAATTAGCTCACTGAGTGGAGCTTTGAGTTTCCCGACTGACTCACCATGCATATGGTATATATACAATATATATATTGGATATATACAATAGATTGTGTGCTGCAATCGATCCCCCATTCACAAGGCCAATCATTGCTTAGGTATTTTTTAATTGGAAATCTCTGCAATCTGTTTACGCATTTCCAGGGATTACAATTGCGATTGCGTCGATTTTGATAGTCGGCGGCATTTTGGTGGCATGCGAGTTCTCGGTGCTGATCAATGCGATTGTGGATCGCGTTATTGGACTGCGACCCGGCGCGAAGACCTTCAACTGGTGGGCCAAGCCGCCGGTAGAGCCCCGCATTAGTTTGTACGTGTACAATGTGACCAATGCCGATGATTTCCTCAGCAATGGCTCCAAGGCCATTGTCGACGAGGTGGGACCCTATGTGTACAGGTACGTACCACCACTACCCCCCACCCCCTCTCCACCTGTTTTTCGCTTAGGTAAACCGTTTACTATTTTTCTTCCATTTTAGCGAGACGTGGGAAAAGGTAAACATTGTGGAGAACGACAATGGAACACTCAGCTACAACCTGCGCAAGATTTACAAGTTCCGTGAAGATTTGTCGGCGGGACCCGAAGACGATGTCGTCATTGTGCCCAACATTCCCATGCTGAGTGCCACGTCACAGAGTAAACATGCAGCCAGGTAAGTGCGCAATCTTATTACGAATCCAACATGCAAACTTGACCTTGCTCACTGCTCTCCCTTCTTGCAGATTCCTCCGCCTGGCCATGGCCAGTATTATGGACATTCTGAAGATCAAGCCCTTTGTACAGGTCTCTGTGGGTCAACTGCTCTGGGGCTATGAGGATCCTTTGCTCAAGCTGGCCAAGGATGTGGTGCCCAAGGAACAGAAGCTACCCTATGAGGAATTTGGTTTGCTTTACGGCAAAAATGGCACCTCCACGGATCGCATTACCGTCAAGACCGGCGTGGATGATATCACGCAATACGGCATCATTGATAAGTTCAATGGACGCACCCATTTACCGCACTGGACCACAGATGAGTGCAATCGCCTGGACGGCACAGATGGTTCCATTTTCCCACCACACATTGAGAAGACACGCATACTGGAGGTCTATGACAAGGATCTGTGCCGACTGCTGCCTTTGGTCTTCGAAAAGGAGGTGCAGACCAACAACGAGGTGCCCGGCTATCGTTTCACCCCACCCGAGTGGGTTTTCGCTGATGTCGATAGTCGTCCCGAGAACATGTGCTACTGCCCCGCCGGCAAGCCTTCCTGCTCACCCAACGGACTGTTCAATGTGTCACTCTGTCAATATGGTAGGTACAGTAGAACCAACCAAGTGCCCCACTAAAACCTTTCTTTCCTTCTCTTGTCCTGCAGATTCGCCCATCATGCTGAGCTTCCCGCATTTCTATCTGGCCGACGACAGCTTGAGGACTCAAGTTGAGGGCATTTCACCGCCCAACAAGGAGGATCATCAGTTCTTCTTCGATGTGCAGCCCGTAAGATGTTACCTGAAGTTGTCTAAACTGGATCTTTACTTATGCTTCACTTTTTTTCTGCTAGAAAATGGGCACCACTCTGCGTGTACGCGCTCGCATCCAGATCAATCTGGCCGTCAGTCAAGTGTTCGACATCAAGCAGGTGGCCAACTTCCCGGATATCATCTTCCCCATTCTGTGGTTCGAGGAGGGCATCGATGGTCTGCCCGACGAGGTGACCGATCTGATGCGCTTCGCCGAAACGGTTCCACCCAAAATACGCGTCGGACTCATCGCTCTGTTCTTTGCGCTGGGCGTGTTTCTGCTGCTGTTGTCCACCTTCTGTCTGATACGGAATTCGCATCGGCAGAGCACGCTACATTTGGAGGGATCCAATTACCTGGCCACCGCTCAGGTGGATATGAATAAGAAACAGAACAAGGACAACAATCCGGCGGGAAATGGTCGATACTAATCCGGGGCGCTGTATGTGGTTTCTTAGGTCTTCTATATCGCTAACTATATATGTGTGTATCTATATGTATATGTATATATATACGTATATAATGCAAATCGGGCACATCTCGTTTATGTGAATGTGTGTAGTCTAGAAAAAATGGAGCTGGGAAGACTTACGCGTATGTGTACACGTATTGTGCTTATTGTATATTGCTATGCTAGGAATCCTCGTCATCTTAAGTATTTGTGTAATCGTTATTAAAATTCTAAAGTGTTTTAGCTTGTAGTCTCCAACCCCAATTCGCAATGTCTCAAACTCTCAAACCCGAAAAGATAAGTCACAAAATGAAAAATCTCAAAACTCTGTAAAACTCTTCACAAATCAGTTCCGTCCCAATAGTTTTTCCGATGTGACGACAACGAAACTAAAGAACAAAATTCAAGCGATAATCTAATATAATCTAAAAGTAATTCTATATCTATATATATATATATATATCCTAGTATATATATGTGTAACTGTGTGTGTATATCGTATTTGTATAATCTGTACAATGTATATGACTTTAATGTGTACAATAAATTACGCTATTATTTTAATTAGGCACATAAAAATCCAAAGCGCATTCATCAATCGGTAAACGATTAGAATTCTCAATTGGTTTTAATCCTTTTCAGCAACACATTTTTTTGGCAAACAATAAACTAAACAAACAACAAATCTTTTTCAACAGCTTCTCAATTGTCGAAGCATTAATAAATTATTAATGAGTTGCATTCATTGTAGGCGTTCTAGAGGCCATTAGAACTCTGTTTGGCTTAGGTTTATGTGACGCGATTGTTCACGTTATTTCGATTATTGGCAAAGCGGTTTACGCTGATTAATTGACATGTCGTTTGGAGTTCATTATACCCTGTAAAACGTGTGCGCACGAGTATGTTTATTCAATATATTATTTGTGTGCGTATTTAGTATGAACCTAAGGTTATTGATTTCTAACTGAATCAATTAAGATTTTTAATTTAATTCGTTCATTTTAAAACAGTCTCGAGCAATAACCATTTTCTATAAGGTTAAAGGGGTTAATAGTTTAGTCTAGGGAATTTAAATGGCATCTAATCCTATTAGTAAATATAAAAAGTTCGTAGAATTTCTAATCTCTTCCAATCTGCACCGAATTCTAATCAGTTCTTACACTTAGTTCGTTACTATACTGGGTATCTGTTAGTGCAAAATTTGCTCACTTTTGACACCTGGCGACCACTTGATAGGCTTTTAATTCGTATTTAATGTAAGGTTAATTTGCGTTTTGCGCCACACGGTTGCCACACAGCGATTCTCTCGTCCCCAGACCGGATCCAGACAGCGACAGTGCTCGTCATATAAATAACGCCGTATTCTAATTGCAGTGCCAGTGCGCCGTGCCAGACGGTCGAACGGTGGAGGGCAAATGATGAGCCTGCCTCGCAGCCGACGCTGATAAGACGCGCTGTCTGTCGCTGATATGGTCAGCAGAATTGCACAACTACCCCGCTACCCGCCCCTCCTCCAGTCACATCTCTTACGGCATTCCCCCAGGCTTATCAGTCACAGTGACAGGGAGAGTGCAACAAAGTGACAGAGAGAGAGAGAGAGGGGAGTGCAGAGAGTGAGAGGGGGAAAGCTATGAGGATCGCCTGATGCAGGTGCAACGATCGCGTGCCCCTCTTCTTCTTCGAGGGGGGCTGGATTCGCGATCATGAAACAGGCCATAAAATTCTTTAATCTTCAAAAAAAAAAACAATATAAATGAATAATAATATTTGCGTAAATCCTATGTTCGGGTCAGAGTTGCCGCTGGGCGTCGCTATCTGCAGCTGGTAGCGTTGCGCAGTGCGGAGCAGAGCGTGTTTCATTCACTGATAGCCTTTCCGTTATGTGTATACCCTGCAACTGATAGCCTTTCCGTTATTTGTATACCCTGGAAAATGTTGACAGCGAGAGGAATCAGCAATAAAAGAAACAATGTTTGAGCATTTCTTCTACTTTTGCAATTCATAATTTTGATAGGAATTTTAGAGAATTTCTTTTAATTTTTCTGTTCATAATTCCGCCAAATATTTATTAATCTAATTATACATTTACATATCAACTTGCTATGTGAACTTTTAGCTATTCTACAAATTTCATAGGAATCACTCGATTCAATTACGAGTTACGTGGAACCTTATCGGTTTTTCTGAGTATAAACTGAAGCTGTAGCTTGAATATAGGGTACTTCCAAGTGTATACTCTCTCACTACGACCACTTTTACTTGCGTAGTCATCTTTCGTTTCGTTTTCAAACAGAATCAAGAGGAATCAACCTTCGCGATTACGAAAATCTTTGTCGAAAAAATGGAAATTCTCTAAGCTCGATTAATCTGAAGCTAAATGAAATATTGTACTAATCAAACGGATCGCGTGATTTCAACGACACGGTCGCAGGCAGCTCCTTCCTTGGAATACAAAACTAATACAAAGTATTAAACAGCGTCGAGTGCTCAAAATATTGAAAAGAAATGGAGAAATTTTGTTTCTGGTTTAAAATCTTCGCGCTTTCCGCGTTCTGTGTACTTAATGTGTTTCTATTTGTGATATCTTGTCGCATTAACTACCAAGAGCAGTTGGCCAAGGAGCATATACGGTTTCGCGAATCGATGCCCACCATGGACAGCTGGGTAAACTCTCCGTTTGGTAAACTGAAGAGCTACCTCTTCAATGTGACCAATGCTAAGGAATTTATGGCTGGTATCGACAGTCGAGTTAAGGTGGAACAGGTTGGACCCATCACGTACGAGATCATCGGTTACAATGAGGTGCTCAATCGCACTGAGGATAGCATCACGTATAGCAAACATCGCTATCGTACAGTGAAGTTTCTACCCGAGGAGAGCGTCTCGCCAGACATACTCAACGCAACCATCGTTCAATTCAATAATGTTGTACTTGGAGCGACAGCCAAGATTCGGAACATGATGATGTTTCCCGGCTTTGGTTTCGATCCGTTAAGATTCGGCGAAGAGTTGTTCATACCGGGCAGCATCTACTATTTCCTCTGGGAGTTCACGCGACCCTCGCTGAAGATCCTAAGCCACATAATGCCGCTGTCTACCAACTGCGGACCGCTGCACAATGTAAGTAGCTTCCACCACCTTTACCTTTTCCCCAAATTTCACTCTCTCCTCTCTCCCCCTAGGCTCTCACGGAGAAGAAGGAGGTCTTCAAGGTGAACATCGGTCCACGTCACGGCGTGCGTGACTTCTTCCGCATACAGTCACTAAATGATCAGGACCTTATCTCGGAGAGGGCAAGCAAAATGCACTACGACGGGGAGTGTCCGATCAATGTGACCAACACGTTGGACAACTCGCTCTTTCCTCCAATGCTGACAAAGGAGATGCCACTAAACATTGTGGCCAGTGAATCATGTCGCGTTCTGCCGTTGCACTACCAGCGCGAGGAGGAGTTCGATGGCTTGACAGGGTATCGCTACAGTCTGTTGGATGTCAATGAGACTGCGCCCAAGTGCATGGAGAGCACGTATGGCGTAAAGCTACCCCAGGGCATGTTCGATGTCTCCAGTTGTGTGATAAGTGAGTGCAGAAAAAAATCAGCCCACGTTGGGCGCCATAATGATAAATAATCTTCTCTGTAGACGATGCTCCCTCGGCCTTCTCGGCGCCACATTTCTATGGCAGCAGCTACAACTGGAGCGAACACTTTGAGGGCTTTCAACCCAATGCCGAGGAGCATGAACCGTTTATACTGCTGGAACCCACCACAGGCATACCCATCAATGAAAGGTACCGCTTTCAGTCCAACATTCCGCTGCCCAACATGCAAGCATTCGGAGCGAGGCTTGGCAAGATTAGCAACATGATTGTGCCCACCTTCTGGTATGAGTTTGTAAGTAATCCACATTCGCAGATCCCTTTTCTACGCGATACTGAGATCTTTGTACCTTCTAACCACCTCTAGGAAATGGGCCACCTGCCTGGCTTTGTGCTGGCACTACTCAAGGTGCAGGTCTATGTGGTGCCAGTGGCACAGCCAATCCTCATGGCGGCGCAACTAACGCTGGCCGCGTGGTGCCTTCTCTCCGTGCTGCGTCGCTTCAGAGGCGCCCTAACCTATGGCGAACTCTATCGCCAACTTGTGCGCAGCTCCAGCAATGTTGAGCTGCAGACGGTGCTCAATCAGCAGCCGCAACACGTGCCCGCCAATACGGATAACAAATAGCTTTGTATCTCATAGATACTTTATAGTCTAAGTCAATTAGTTCCTAGCTAGATTTAGTACTTCTACTATGTATCATCTATATACACCGTGTATACGTAATCACATCATCACATCTCGTTTCACCTTATCTGTCAAAGCAGGGACAACCCGAACCCGAGTAGTTGCTTCGCAATCCCCAAAACAATCTCAGGCAGCGGCTTGAGGTCGCGGCTTTTTGTTTGATTCCGTAGGCTTCGCTCGTAAATCGTGTGCACAATTATTAGCTGTAAGCCGAGCATACACACACACTAGCACACACACTCGCACACACTGCCGGCAACCTGAGTTGGCAATGAAAACCTGCGCACACGTACCACAGCTTAAGATCTGTCCCCAGATCGCATTTAACTTTATTGAATCTGTTTATTTTTCAGCTTTTTTCTTAGCCTTTTTTTGAATGGTTTTTTTCCCAAGCTCTTTAGCTTTGTTTATTTTCCGTTCCGTTTTGTTTTGACTGAACCTGAATCTCTTTTTTTTTTTTGCCCAGGTTGCCTGCCTTGTCTCAAGGCGAGCAACCCTTTAAAGCGGTTATGCCCCCCTTGGGGCCTGCGCCTCTGCCTCAGTCGCAGTCGCAGTTAGCGCTTCCCGCGTACTTTCCATTTGCACTGGCCATGTAACCTGGTAACAGTTGTCTGGCAATTGGGCAAGCGAAGCCCTATACAATTGTGAATTATATTACGTTATATTCGCATATTTCCGCGGAATATACCTTTAATTAACGCGCAATTACAAAAGAAGTAACTTCAAAGTGTTCCCTGAAATCGTAAAGAGAATAGTTATTGTAGAATTGCGAGACCGTCTAGAGATTGTCTAGGTACTCTTATCTATTGTTACAGGAGAATAACTTTTAGTTTTAATTCACGATTGACTATTCCTGTTAACACTTATCTCAAGATCTTTAGTGTTGTTACAAGAAAATTACTTTTAGTTTTTAATTCGTCATTTAGCCCCTCCATACTTATCGCAAAATCTACTTTAAACTGAAATTCACTTTTGTTTTAACTCGAATTCGGGGCCCATCAATACTTATCCCGAAATCTTTGACCTCTTCCTCCAGGCAAAATGTTGTAACTATCCAATTTGCTTGATATGATAAATCCGACAAGATTTGCATAATTACATACTAATTAAGTCGAGATCTGGGGAAAAAGTTATATCATTGTTTTGTCAGTTGATTTATGAGCTTTCATTAGTGTCCGCTGGGGTCGTCGTCAGAGACTTTGTATATCCAGCAGGTGTCTCATCTACACTTGTCTACTTTTTTAAGTAGAACTGACCCATTGAACTACGGCTAAGTAGTCGCGTCTCAAGAGCTTGTTTTGCCTCATTAAAAAGTGAGACAGCAAAAATAATTAAAAAATTAAAAATATACCAGTATTTTATTTACTTTATATAGTGTATGATAGCTGATTATATATTTGTATATTTGATTTTATGGCCCATAATTCT
Source organism: Zaprionus indianus (assembly GCA_018904595.1). Lineage (NCBI taxonomy): Eukaryota > Metazoa > Arthropoda > Insecta > Diptera > Drosophilidae > Zaprionus > Zaprionus indianus. The sequence goes on along the minus strand of JAEIHA010000171.1, from coordinate 4,261,383 downwards.
TAGACCCCAAGTGGCAAAAACACGACGACAGACAATTATCAGTTCGTCGTCTGTGTTAAAACGAGAGGAGACTGAGAGAGCTCTATGTGTGAGCAGGAGGGGAGACACGCACACACAACAGACAGACGTCATCAAGGGGGGGGTGGGTAAATCCCAGTTTGAATCTGCACACGAACCAAGTCTCAAATGCGGCGACCAGTTCAAGAGCTTTCGAAATCTGCTCGACTTTTCGAGTTTGTTTGTTTTATTTCTCCGTATTTTGATTTTTATTTTTATTTTTATTTGTTTTCTTGTTTTTCTCTCGCAATTCGATGCGATACTCGATAAATGTGGAAGATAATGGAAATTAAAGGGGGAAATGCTTAAAAGTGATTACAGCATAACAAACACGCTCGTAAAAACAAAACAAAAAGCACCTCTCGAGACAACATACGACAGCAACAACAACAACAACGGACAACAAACAACAATAATTTATTTAAATTTTCACGTTAATACGTCAACGTTTTTCCATCGAATTTTGGCGCGACGTGCGAACCACACGAAACAGCAACAACCTAAACAAACAGCTGTGTCATGGGCCAACCAGCTGTAGGAGTAAGGGAGACAAGGATAGAGGTGTGCTAAAGGGCAGCAGGGTGCAGAAGTAGGCAGCGCAGATTTACATTTAAATCTGTCAAGCTAAAAGAGCCTGAGAGAGACAGAGAGAGGGATAGAGGGGGAGTGAGGGCAAACTGAATTCGCTTGCCCGAATTCAGGTGAAATGGTAAAACTTTGAAAATCCGGTTCATTTGGCCACACTGGCGTGTGTGTGAGTAATGGGGTACACTGCACTGCACCACAACCTCCGCTCCCTGCGGCTCGTTAAGAGACCTTTGACTTGCCGGGTAGCCTGACGCAAGTAGCAGCGGCAGCCGCAGCGGCAGCGACGCTGACGTTGACAAGTGGCCAAGCGTATGCAAAAGCTTTTTGGCCGACGCAAAGCTCCTTAGTATAAAAGTCGGTTAAGTCAGGCTAACAGCTCGCAATCAAAGCTGCGCTCTCGTACATAACGCACACTCAACCCGGCAACGGCAGCAATAACAATAACACAAGTGAGTACACACTGTGCAGGAGTGCAAACAAACACACACTTACACAAAAGAGAGTGACACAGACAAAGAGTGAGTAAACTCTGCAGGAGACAAGAGAGACACAAGCTCAATGCTATTTGACTGCACGACAAACACAACACGAAAAACAAAAACGCAGGTCGCGCATGCGCCGCCTAGCGCTTGCAGCTGGAAGTTATTATCGATATGTAATATTGCGTAAACCGATTGGCAACACTTGCGTGTGTGCTTTGGGCAACAGTAAAAAAACGACAACAACGATGACGACGACGACGACGGGTTTTTGACTTTTGGCTTATATAAAATTGTCCGTCTTGGCTGCATTTGCATTGACAAGTTCGGTGTATAGACAAAAATAAATAAATAAAAACCCCACAGCAAGTCAGGCGAGTCAGTGACGTGGACGTGGTCAAAACGTATCGAGAAACGTTTGTGAAATCTCTTTTTGTTAATCTAAAGCAGCAGCATTAATTAGTATGCACATGCCATATAAACCATATACCATATACCATACATGGCGCATTAATAATGCATGAAATGGGCTTAGCCCAGAAATGAGGCGAGAATCGAAAGAGAGAGATCCAATGTCACTTCCAAGACGGTTGCCAAGCAGAAATAAACCGCAACCTAACAGAGATCTTAGACTGGCAGATAGTAGAAAAACAATTTAATTCGGACAACTAACTAATTGTAGTCGACTCGGAGACATCGTCTGTTTGCACCATAAATGGTTTAAACAATATTTAAATATTTACTTAGCCATTACTCATCTTTTTTTGCCGGGGGAATTTTTTAACTGATTTTTGTTTGTTTTTATAGCTCAAGATGAAAGCTTCATTGGCCATTCTCGTGGTTTGCATGTTCGCCGGCCTGGTAGCGGCTGGACCCCAGAAAGAATACACCAACAAATTCGACAACGTTAATGTCGATGATGTGCTGAGCAACAGTCGTATTTTGAACAACTACATCAAATGCTTGATGGAGAAGGGTCCATGCACCCCAGAGGGTCGCGAGCTGAAGCGTCTGCTTCCCGATGCCCTCGAATCGGAGTGCTCCAAGTGTACCGAAGTCCAGCGTCGCAACTCCAACAAGGTGATTAACTACCTGCGCTCCAACAAGCCCGGAGAGTGGAAGCTCCTTCTCGACAAGTACGATTCCAAGGGCATCTACCGCTCAAAGTACGAGAAGCATCATTAAGAAACTTCATCACACTCCATTACTCACTTAATGTATAAAAAAGTTCTATTTAAAAAACAACAAAAACAAATAACACACTTAAACTAACAATAAACAATCGGAAAAGTTTTTCGCTCTCTGATACTTAATTACAAAATGTCAACGCATTGCAATTTTATTCCAAAAGTGGAGGGGGACTACTAACTACAACTAAAAGTGGGAAAACGGGGGCCGATGACTGTTGTAAGCCGCTGCTATTTGGACTCGTTAATCAGATCGATGGCCCTGAAGTGATTGGCAACATTGATGGTCCAATCGGACTGTTGTCCTGCCGTAAACTCCTTCTTGAAGCGATAATTGCAGATGAACACCTTGTCCTGGTACTCGGGCAGAGTGCTAGCAGAAAGGGACGAGAACACAGGTTCATTATTATTTGAGTTTATTGAAGTCTCTCTCTAAACTCACCCCATATTCCAGGGTATCTCCTCGCCTCGCTCACGCATTTCGGACAATCCACGCATGACATGGAAGACCATTGTGATTTCCACCCAACGTTTCTGCAGCTTATCATTGGCATCATCGAACATGATGCCGATCTGATAGGGAAACGTTAGATATATATCGCTCTCCTTGATCTCCAGTTGGCGGCGTTGCGTCATCGACAGCGTCTGTATGACCGGCTTCAGTTCAGCAATGGCATCGGGGCTAACGAGATTCTCCAGTTGATTAAGATCACCGCCTACCAGTTTGGATGATACGACCTACAAACGAGACTCCATTCAGTTTTCAATATACGATCTTTTCTCATCTTATCTCACCTGCAGCGCCTGCTTGGCGCCATAAATAAAATCCTTGATTTGAAATTCACTATCGAAATACGGCCGTATGATGAACTGTACGGTAATCCAATTTTTGATAGTATTCAGTGCCGATGGCCATATGATCTCCGGGAAATCCATCAGTCGCGGCAACTGATTGGGACTCGCCTGCCGTTTATTTGGTTCCGGCGCAGTTGGTAAGGTAGCAAAGCAACGTAACTTGGAGGTGTACGTCCTGGTTGTGGCCACCGCCAGGCAGCGCCTTACTGTGTGTTGCATTTTTACAATTAATTAATTTATCAAAACAATCGCCAAAGTAATTTTTTTTATTATTTTGGTGGAAAATATTTTTATTTTCTTCGTTATCAGCTGTTTGGTTGAACCAGGGATGGCAACAACAACAGCTTGCAATGGTGTGTTATGCAAGGCGCAGAGTTGCATTTTAATGAACGGTCTCATTGTTCGTAGCATTGAGCTTTTTGTCTGAGCACATACTCGAAAATGGCAGTCATTTCCGTCTGTCAAAATTTTCTTTCTTTCCCAGCCACGACTAGCAAGGGTCGACAGCATGAGGTATCGTGTGGAATATTTTACGTGTTTTGTGCGTTATTGTTGTGCTAAAATGTGTGAAAAGTATCGATAAATGCAGGTGTAATTCACATAATAGTGCACAAAATGGGTGCAATATATTTTGGACAAAATAATTGTGAAATAACCTGAACGTGCGCCGCAAGTACACACACACACAGTAGCACGCAAGCCCGCACACACACATGCACAAGCAGATAGCACGCTGTTTCATACTAACTTGGTGTCTCCTCTTTGCAGTTCTCTAAAGCTCCAAAAGAGGCTCGCAGCCTCAGTACTGCGATGCGGTAAGAAGAAGGTTTGGTTGGATCCCAATGAAATCAACGAAATCGCCAACACAAACTCGCGTAAGTAGAAATGAGACACACATTTAGATGTATCGTATATAACCCATAAATATTTCTTAAATCTCTGCAGGTCAGAACATCCGCAAATTGATCAAGGATGGTCTGATCATCAAGAAGCCTGTCGTGGTGCATTCCCGCTATCGTGTGCGCAAGAACACCGAGGCACGTCGCAAGGGTCGCCACTGCGGTTTCGGTAAGCGCAAGGGTACAGCGAACGCTCGTATGCCCACCAAGCTTGTGTGGATGCAGCGCCAGCGTGTGCTCCGCCGTTTGCTGAAGAAGTACCGCGACAGCAAGAAAATCGATCGTCATCTGTACCACGATCTGTACATGAAGTGCAAGGGTAATGTGTTCAAGAACAAGCGTGTCCTCATGGAATACATTCACAAGAAGAAGGCCGAGAAGGCGCGCAGCAAAATGCTGTCCGACCAGGCTGAGGCCAGGCGCCAGAAGGTGCGTGAGGCACGCAAGCGCCGTGAGGAGCGTATCGCCACCAAGAAGGCCGAGCTTGTTGCTCTGCACGCCAAGGAGGATGAGATCGCTGCCAAGGCTGCTGCTACTGCCGGTCATTAGAGGTCAGATCGTGTCGACGCTTTGATTAGTAATTGTTTTTCAAGTGAATAAAATCCCGTCATTTTAATTTGGCCGAAATGATTTTGTACAAACGTGAAAAACAATATTCGTTTCTTTTGTTTCTCTGATTGGGTATGGAGTGGGAGGGGAATCACTTGGTCATTTCAGAGTGTTGTGAAAACGTTGGTAAGGGGTTGCGAACTCGACTACAAAATGAAACAACAACAACAGAACACCTGATGCGCCTAGTACAAAAACCAATTGGAAATGCAATACCACACCAATTTCAAAAGAGGCGCCAGAATTGATAAATCTTCCAGTGTGCTAGCGGTATATCAGTAGCGATAATGTTTAAAACAGCTGCCACTATCGATACTCTTTCCCAAACATATGATATACAATCAACCCGTATCGATATATCGATAACACTCGTGTTCCATTCGTATTTCAGCGCTAATTGGTGTCGGCCACACTATTCTCGCCGCTTGTCTCATTTCAAAATCAAAACTCGTTCGTAGCGGTCGTTTGTCGGTTGAGCAGAGAGAGCGGTGCGCGTTCAAAGTGTTTAGAATATATATTTGATATAAATAAACTAATTAATTGATTTGCCCCTATCAGTCGGTCAGAATCAGAGATATCTAAACACCGTGTGTGCATATGATTGTATATTTTGGCATAAAACGGCAGCGACTTTTCAAAATCAACGCAAATCGCATTCGTGTTCAATTAAAAGCAAACGTGTCCGGCAGCAACTCCCAAGCGCAGCAGCAGTAATTAAGCAAATACAAGCGATTAACTAACTGCCTGTAATACACAAACAAAAGCCTGCAGATTTCGTAATAGCAACAAATATCTCTGGTCGTCACGAAAAGAATACAAAATATACGGCGAGAGAAAAATCAGCTGAAGGCAGCACACGCATACAAACAAACAAACGTACAGCGAATTAGACACACACAAACTGAACACACACGCACACGGACACCGAGTGAAAGTGCGCGTGTATGTGTAAAGAAACAAAAAGTAAAAGAAAATTTGTTGTATTAATTAAATTGCGGCAGATCGTATAAACCTCAAGAGATTGTCATCTAACTCTGTCTGGTAGCACAGACAACCCACACAACAACTACAAATACTACAATACAGCACAATGAGCGGATACACAGACCTCACCAAACTGGAGACTAGTCGGTAAGTGCAAGTGGGATGAGGTCCAGCTGTAGATGAAGGTGGTGCAGGGGAGAGAGAAGGGGACCAGAGTGCGTCCAGTTTTGGGCTGGGCAAGCGCGAGTTTCTAGCTAAATTGAATTTAAAGCAGTTGCTAAATTATAGAAGGCAATTTCGCTCACATCAATTGCATGCGCTCTCTTTCTCTCTCTCTCTCTCTGTGTTTGTGCGTGTGTGCTGTGGAGAACGGGCACACCGCACCCCTTCGGCGGCCACACGGCGGCATTTTCTCTTTCGCCTGCAGCGAAAAAAATACCAAAGATACAAAAAATTTATCGTACGATGCGGACGAACATTCAAAACATGAAAAAAGAAAAAAAAACCAACGCTGCCTAATATGACACAATCGGGCTATAGCTGTACATGCGTGTACGTGTGTGTGTGTGTGCAAGAGTACTCACACAGGCAGGCACGCACGCACACACACACGTACTGCACTCTCAACCTGGGATCGTTTTCGTTTGTTTGCTTAAACTAAACTAATAAAAATCACCGAGTATCGCCTCTTCTTCTCTCTCGCTCTCCCTGTGTCTGTCTGTTGTGCAGTTAATCAGTGCTAGTTTGGCGCTAGCCTGTCATTTATCGATAGCACTTGTAAATGATTACTCATTCCCCACACTTATCGCTTTCTATGCGAAAAGACAAATTCCCTGCAAATGAGCCACACGCCTAGAGTGGCAGTGAAAAATAAAATAATAATCAGAAATAATCAGAAAATTCCGTGATTCACAAGCCCCTTAAACTTGACTGATTGACGTAGGCAGCACCACACATGCATACTTTATGTACTTGCACACACTCGCAATACATGCGCATATAGTAATGAAATATTGTTGACGTTTGTGTGTCAGTGTGTGATTTTAAGTATTACAGCAACAACAAACACACGCAAACATTGTTGGTTTCGCCTTGAAAATGTAAGCTGAAGTAGGGGCACCCATTAAAATGTTCCCCATATTCATAGAATTATTTGATGTGTATTAAATATCGATTTGCGTATTTATCGATTATGCTGCGATGATGGGTTTTGTGTTGGAGGACGAGTTGCAAAAAGTACTACAACAACGAACAAAAAAACAAAACAAATATTGGTCAACACAGCTGAAAAGTGTTGCCCAACTTTGCAAATATTGCTAGCGAACACAAGCAGCAACAGAGCAGCAACAGAGCAGCAACATCAGCGGGGCAGCAGCATGACTGGCGTCTCTTTATCTAACAATCGTACAGTTACAGAGCCCGCTTAGCCAGCCCTCGTTTCTCCTATCCCTCCCTCTCGCGTTCAGCTTTGCAAAACATCACGCCACATATGCGAAGAGTGGCACAGAAGAGAAACGAAAATGAATGAACGTAAGCACAAAGAGAGTAACTCACACTCTCTTACTTGCCACAATTCACACACACACAGCCAGGCACTAATACAGTCTCAAATGACAGAAATCGGCTGATTTCGGCGTTGTATGCCGCACAGCTGCTGCGCATGTCCAACAACAAAACAACAACAACAACCAGCAACTCAAGCTGGACGCGTGTCGCGTGCCTGACTTGGCCCACTTCACACAGCGGGGAGAGGAGGGAATGGGGGAGTGACCACTCAGGTGTCGCCAGGTGTGCTTAGCTTCGCATTTGGCGCCTTAATTGCTAGACAATTGCCGGTCCCAGTTCTCATTCCCACTCCCAGTACTATATACTCCCTCTTACCCTTCCCCCCTCCCGACAAGATAATGAAATATTCGCCGTGCTTCTTTGCAATTGGTCGTTAGAGATGGCGTGTTACGACGCCGACGCCTCAGTCGGTGGCTCTGCCTCTGCCACCGGCAAACATTGACACATTCTTCTGTGGCACAATAAACTGTTTCCTTACACCGAGAAAAGGTCAATAACGTCGTCACTCCCTCTTTCTCCCGCTCAGGAAGGTGTCCCTCCCATTTCCCTCCCTCGTAATCTTGCTTGCGCATCTCTGGCGCGTGGCCAAAATTCAAATCAAATGCGACATTTGTGCTATAAAAAGCAACGCCTGATTTTGCACCATGTATTGTAAATACTGATTTCATTCATTCCCCTCAGGCTGACTGACTGACTGCCTAATTATAGTGATTATTTTATATATTGTTTTTTATTATTATTGTCTGTCTGTGCGCGTGAATCGGTCAGGCGACCCCCGACTAGCCCCAGACCGAGTCAAACCACAAGTCGAGCGTAATTATTGATAAGATAATTGCGCATTTTCACTATATATTTTGCATACTCGCCTCAATCGATACCCTGTACAGGGGTGTGGGGAGGGGGAGAAGGGGCTTGGCCTATTAAAAATTTGCTAGACTAGCAAAAATTGTACAAATATCGTATGACATATTGGAAAATAGTGTTGTATTTCCCCCCTAGTTAATTGGAAATACGTCAGCAGTACCTCTATAAAGAGAGGAGCTCAGTATACATTATTTATAGTGAGCTCAGTTCCCCTATAAAGAGACCTTTCTCTGAAATATAATAATCTAATAATTGCATAGTAAATACACACAACTAGTTTTGGCTAAGATACCTAGCGGTTTTCATAGCTAAAAAATCAAAGTAAGGTGCTTAATGCGAAAGGAATTAAAAGTTGAATTTCAGTGTTTGATTTATAGCCCCCGCTTCGAATTCGAAACCAGTTTTAGCGTGATTTCATAGTTGATAATCCAATGAAATCCAAAACACGCGACACACACAGAACGAACAGTAAATGAGAATATATAATATAAAAGAATTTCAAAATTGATTTACTATTTTACGTTTATTGCCCCTTTCCTTTTACAGGGTATAGCTAAGTCACGTTTAGTAGCTCTGCTGAGCTCTTTTATGACGTCTCTTTTCAGTCAGTAAACGAGCAATTAGTTCAATTAGTCACAGCCTTAAGAATGTCTGGGAAGAAGAGAGGCTGCTTAAAGAACGAGTAGAAGATAAGGGGGCGGAGGAGAAGTGGGTAGGGGCACTCAAGATATATGTATATAAATGTAGGTATGCCATGGGCAGCGGAAAAAAACCTTGACACATGCTACAACAGCAGCAACAACACACGACGCTATCAGGCACTCGGAGCATGAGACTCGTATGTAATGTGTGTAGCCAGTCAGTCGGTCAGAGGCAGCATACATACGATCGAGCGTACGTTCGCCTGATCACGCTTCGCTCGCGTGTCCCTCAGCATTGGGAACTATCAATAGGTCGGCTGCGCTCTACGGGGGTTGCTTGGCTCGTATCTGACGTCGCCTCGTCTTATGCTGGCATGTGGTTGGGGAATCTTTTTCGGGCGCATTCTTGTGCGCAGTGGTTGATTCTATCTATCAGGGCGACCCCGACGCGACGTTGATCACGCGGCAAGCAGGCGAGCTATACGATCATTGCCGCGCTGCGTAATCTGCTTGAGCATTCCCCCGTTACCGTCAGTCTAGACGCGCAACTCCAGTTTCGACTGAGACGCCAGACGGTTAGATAAGACGTCATGATTGTGTGCTGGAGACTTGCCGGCGACTGGGTAGGTGGACAAAGGGGGGAGGAATGTCCGCAAGTGGGAGGTTGCAGCTACTCTAGAGCGCTAATAGGGCGCTTGAATAACTTTCTCAAACAACTGTAGACAGACACGTGGCTTAGCCAGGTAGAAATGGAAACATGCTGAGACACACAAAACTACACTCACACACACACAGAGCTACACACACTGACGACACGCGCACACACCCTCCTTACCCGTTCAGAAATAGAAATCAGCGGACAGGTTTTTTTTGTCGGTCTCTATTTATACACAAATTGAATTTGCGACGAAGACGTCAGACTTATTTGCATAGTTAGAAATCAATGGGTATTTATCAAACCCATAGACAACAGCAACAACAACAACAACAACAAGCAGAAGAACAACAAGAACAATAACCATATAGAGACGATAAAGAACAAGTGGCAGACTTAACGACGACACGTTTTCGTATTGAATAACCCAAACCCGACATAGAGCCAGAGCCAGAGCTACCTCCAATTGGTTTCTATTGTTTCTGCCATGCTGACTGGTTTCTTCAGAGATCTGCAAACTAATGTTTAATATTCTCTTTCTTTCTCTGTTCATTTCAGGAACTGCCTGCGCCGCATTGCTCGTCACGATGAGCAGCAGTTCAGCAAAGACAGCATTGTCAATGTGATGGAGAAGTTTGTCAAAACTGTCAACATAATGGATGATACCATACTGGTGCCATGCAGGCTCATGGATCGTCAGGTAGGTGAAAAGATCGATTGAATGAGAAGTGTAGAGAAGAGCAGAGACTCCGCTTAGTTCCAAACGATTATTAAGAGAATGCAGAGTCTCTGGTAAGCTCAAAGAGAACAGAAGAGACTCAGCTTAGCTCCAACGATCGTGAAAAAAAGAGTAGAGACTCAGCTGTGCCTCATTGAGCTAGCCCCATTCAAGCTAACCTAACTTACCCATCAACTTTGCTTTCTCTCTCCCTCTCGCTCTGTAGATCGGTGATAGTACTGATATAATACCTGCAACGGGCAAGGATACAACCGCCAATCAGCTGACACAAAGCTCCAGCGCACAAGGCAAGCGTGGTGCAGCACAATCGAAGAATGTGCAAGATTTTCTCAGCGCCTCCGAGCTCTTCAATCTCTACAATGTGCTCAATGCACTGAAGAATGATCTGTTGTGGACAACACAGCAGGATGAAGAGGTGGAGGAGCTGGAGAGAGCAACGCAAGCGGAGCAAGCTCAGCAGCAGAGGCAGCTTAGCCAAGTCGAGAGCAAGACTGAGTCCAATTCGAGCAACAGCAACGTAGGTGGTCGCAGCACAACGGGGGTGAAGGGTCATGTGCGTCGCACCTCCACCGCCTCCATGATGTCCACCACATCGGTGAGCAACATGAGTGATTCCGATTCAGATATATCCAATGAGATCGACTCTGGCCTGGAATCCGATGGCAACAAGAGCGACAATGCGCAGAGTACCGATGGCAGCGACATCGTCGATGCGTGTCAGAAGTCCAAGTCGATGAGCGGCGACAAGGCCACAGATCTGGCGAAACGTTGCAAGAGACATTTGAATGGACTGTACCAGTGCCTGGAACAAATGACAGAGGCGGCAAACTATTTGACCGCCAGATACCAAAGTGATATTGGACCCGTCTAGGAATAGAGATGGGAATCCAACCCAACTACCTACATATATATATATATCGATATCTATCTAACTATCCTAAACTAACTAACTATCTGTAGCTAGCTATTGTAACTCGGATGTGTTTTGTATTCCTCCGCACACTACACTAATCTAATCGGAAGCCCCTTTTTGTTTTGTTTCTCCCCTCACCCCTTTTAGTTCTTCTTTCCAATCCTTTCTATCTCTATGTTTCGCGGGCGGGCTATCATCATGTTAAACCAAAAAGTTAAAAGAAAACAAAAAAACGAAAAAAAAACTGGAAAAAAAATGGTAAAAAATCGCAAGGAAAAAGCAACAAAAAGAAAAATATATTAAAAAGTGCAACGGTTTATAATGTGTGAGGTTAATTTTTGCAGCGGGGTGCTATATAAGATACGATAATTTGTATGATATATGAGGATAATGATTGTGTGTATAGATATAGATTGATAACGATAACGATTAAGTCAGTCGAAATTTTGCTATTCGTATTTGTATTTTGGGTTAACGGGTACAACAAACAGAAGAGAAGAGAAAAGAAATCAATGTGTGTGTGTGTGTGTGTGTGTGTGAGTGAGGGCAGCTGCATGATATGATATGATATAATAATAAACGAAGATGATGATGAAGAGCATTCCTTTAATACACGCGCTGCCTCCACCCACACACACACACACGCACGCCCACACACAGAAAGAACTTGGGTGTGGCCTGGCCACACCCCATGCTTATTGTATACTCAACTAGATGACCCCTCCCCTCTGCCCCGCGGTCCCCAGGGGTCAGCACAGTCAAACAAAAATGTTATCCTATTCTCTTTCATTATACTATATATATTCTGCCTCGGTCTGTCGTTTCAATTTATGTACGTCTGTATGTATATGTTATATATGCTATATATTTTAGATTATAGTCTCTTATACGATATATGCTGTTTAGATAAGTGTAAAAAACCCATTCGAAATGTAAATTGAAGATGAAGAGAATGAAAAATTGAAGAAATGAAGAATGTTCAAGTACAAGAAATATAATTTCGAAATCAAAACATTTCACATGATTCCGTTAATGTTATTGTAATTGCCGAGGGCAACAGCACCAACAAAGCAGCAACAATATGCTCCCTGTACATAAACACACACACACACACCTACACCCACACACACACACACACACACACTTTGCTTATGTTGTGTTAACTGTTAACGCGAAATGAGAATTATTTATATATAATAAATAAATAAATTTTATTTAGAAAATATATAAAACAAATGTTTAACGCACATTTCCTGTGTCTCTTTTTCTTTATCTACACGGAATTTGGGGGGAGACTATTGTAATAATTATATTTATTGATCGATCGTTATCGATACACAATCGACGATCGCGTGTTCGGTGCAAATTCCAATTGGGTCACGGTGGCAATGACCATCGTGAATGGTAATGATAACCGCGAATACAGTGAACACCTGCTACGGTGGCAATTAAAGACGGAATTTTACAACTTAATGGGGCCATCATAATCAGTTTACAATCGTGGCAAAGTTCACAGCGAAACACAATATCATTTTTTGTTGTTGCTGAGTGCAATGGACTTTGAGAGACAGAGAGAGAGAGAGAGGCTCGACTGTAGCTGAAGATAATGTTCCAAAACAGCGAGTTTTATAATCCTAACTCAACTTGAGTTAAATTAAAGATAAAACTTAACAGAAATTTAGAGACACGAAGAGCTTTTAGTGCAGTGTCGTGCGATCCCCTACAAGATCTTGCATTACGAACAAGTTTTCCATTACAGATCTCTTTCTTTTAATCGTGTTCCCATTACAGATCTCTCTCTTTCTTTGTCTCTCCCTCATTACACTCGTAAATCTCAAAAATTATATAAAACCTTTCGCTGCGTAAAATATTATTTCTACTATAAAGCGTTATAGCGCGTATTTACTCAAGAGTAAGTTTGCTGATGCAGCGATATATACATAGTAGTAGTACTATAGTCTGTGCCCGACTTTATTGACTCAGCTTAATGCAGTCGTAATTGCATAATTGCTTAGCTTGACAAATACTTATCTAATGAGTGAATTTTAATCTGCGACACTCGAAAGGTTTTCGAAAAAAATAATATGAGGTAACTCTTTCTGTTGTCGGAAATCAGATAACCAAGTTTATACTAAGTAAAAATATAGCATGATGTTGCTAAAATAATTTGTATTGTTTTGGGAAAGGCAACAAAAGCGATTCGCACCCAAACACATTGGCTTAAGCTGAAAATCGAAGTGCGGCGATAAGAATTTCTCGAAAGTTTGGCACCGGAAAAAACCCGATAGGGAAAGGTTTGAGAGAGTTGTACATGAGAGCGAAACGTGCCACTAGCCTCAGCGAACAGATGTTGCACCTAGCAAACTTTTCCATTGCCATTTGTGGAGTGGGGAAAGAACTATAAACAAGTGCCACGCCTACGCCCATACGCCGCAGGCCCACAGACGCTGACGTAGGTCCGGTGTGGCAGCGGCATGGCGCGGCGGCTTATCGAATTCAAGACATCAGGCCATATAGCATACGTACTATCAAATTTTCGGTACTCAAGTTTCGCGTGTCTCGTTTCGCCAATGTAAACAAACGAGTGCCGACTATAAATGTATATGTATTGTATGTATTCGTATCTGTGTCTGAATCTTGGCAAGAATATCGCCCTGAACTTGTTTCGCGTGCTGCGTGATTAATAGAGACATCGTTTATTATTGTACTTGAGTGGTTTCATTGAAATTGGCATATTAACGGTACTTGGACGTGCAACATACGGATTGTGTCTTTGTCTGTGCGTCTGTCTCTTTGCCGGTCTGTTTCTCAGTCTCTTTATTGGTCTCTCCATCTGTATTTCTCTATATATATCCATCTGTCTTGCTTTCTGTACGTCTGTCTTCCCGTCATTCTGCCGGTTCGGTTCTCTCACTACCCATCTTCCTTTCTCTCCCTCACTCTCGTTGCGACTTCAATTCAATTAACGCAATCAATTTCAATTTCAATTTCATTGAAAGGCTTCCGCGTGAAACTAGAATAGATTCTCTATTCATGATATTATTATGGCTTGGGCCCCGCATCGGGGTCGGGGTCGGCGGAGAGGACGTTAGCTAAAGCCATTTGCAAATTGCGACAGTTTCGTTTCGTTTATCATGCATTTGTTTATACTTTATTATCGATAGACAGTCCATAAGTTTGTTATTTTTTTGGTCAGACAAAGCTGCTTGCAAACTAGTTTTGAATACGATTCTAGCTAGGCGGAAATCGAATTGGAAACGCTTCTTTTTTCTGGTTTTTTTTTGTTTCATAGTCGGCCCCAGCCTCCGATCTATGTATCAGCTGATGCTTCTTCTGCTTCTTCTACGTCTTCGTCGTAGTAGACTTGGCAGAGCCGGAAGTAGATGTCTGTGGAGTCACAATGTAAATATGATGATATGCTCGTCGGCTTTTCTGGTCTCTGAAGATGCTTCATTTCCGTTTATTGACCCCATTGGACGCGTCGAACCTTGAGCTGGACATGATTTGGCAGAACGTAAACCAGTCAGAATTGCGTTACAAAGTTCAAACGATCGTCCGAGACAGAAGGCTACAGATTATATATGTAAATACCGCGATCTCTCTTTCTCTTTCTTTTTATTATAATTTATTTTATGGCAACTCCGAATTGCGGCTTCAACAAAAGAAAGTTCACAGTGAGTCAGCAGTATTGACGCTAATGTAAGTATGTAATTGTCATGCCCTTATTTCGACTGGGAATCATCACGATCACGCCAAGGTTAGAGCACAGGTTGGCCAAGGTCCGCGAATTCTTGTGCCACATTCATCATCAGTGCATCTCACTGGGAAAAACGAATTTTATCACGTGTCTGCGTGAATGCAAATCCGAGTACACGGGTGTGAATGTATGTAAATGTGAATGGCAAATCGACGGACTTGTTGACAGAGTGTAATGCCCAAAAATACACTTGATTTTAACTTACATACAAAACACGAAAACCAGTTGATTTGCGTCAGCACAACGCAGAGATACCCTCTGCAGACAAACAGTCAATAAACTGTACATACGTAATTTGTTTGTTTTTCATATATAATTTACATAATAATGTTTAGCATCTTTTCTTTTTGCCAGTGATGAGCACATCGCGCCGATAAACAAATACTCCGATTGTTTTGGTATTTTTTGGTGTTATTCTCGATTTGCGTAAGGAGCTGAGCTTTCGTCAGAGCTGCTGTTAAGACATAACAGCCACTGTGAAGTAAACATAAACAACATACCCTGCCTACTGTGATTCACGTACAGAGTATGGTAAATATATTAAAAATCGTTTATAATTAATTATGGATATATTAATCTCTGCATATTGAAATGACTTCCGTTATATTTGACCCCAGGGCTAAAGAGCGTGACCCCCCCTAACATGACGGAAGTGTGCCACATAGACACAGCAACAACAATAACTGGGTAACAGAACCGACTATCGATAAACCATAATTACTGACTAATAATTTCCGTTAGAGACGCATTAGACACTCGTAAGTGATATGAATATTCTTCCTGGTTTTGCCAAACACAACGCGCACAGCTGCTGTCATTCATTCATCTGAATATGAATATGAGTGTTTCTATGGATATTCATTGATGATCGTTATGGAGCAGCCACAATGATTATTCACAAGTTGTATCGATGTTCCCGACGATGGTTCTGGCCATAAAACGAGATTAGAATTCCGCATTATGCTGTCATGGGTTTGAGCTGGTATGGAGCCCCGCCCATCTCCTCCCCTTGAGCATTTGTTGAATAATTAGAGCCCAAGTGCGCAAGAGAGAGGCAGAGAGTGAGTGTGGGGAGTGCTGACTGAACATAATGCGCATGAGAGGGAGGAGGACTAGTCACACACCCATACACACACACACACACACACACACACAGGCAAGCTGGCATATCTATCGCATAAAATGTTAACGTTAACACAATACGAACTTGGCGCTTGAGCAGCGTCTCGGGCTCAGCTCCGATGGGTTGTTGGCGGCCAAGCGTTGGTTCATGGCTAGCAAGTAGTACAAAGTCCGAAAACTCGAAATTCCACACATAAAGCCAACCTACACATGTGTATACATGTGTGTGTGTGCGTGCATATGTGTTTGTATTGCACGCTCTTACAAATCGCTAAATCATGACGGCGACGGAGATGCCGATATTCATTCACGAACATTCTGCCACAGTACCCAAAACAACAACAAAAACAACAACAATAATAATACAGATACTACTACAACTGCTACTACAACAATACCATCTACAGATTTCCTTATTTATGTGCGCAAGTGCGCGATTCCGGATCGTATCGAACGCATTTCTGAAGTTCACTCTTTCGGCTCAATGTGAAATATCAACGCTAATTGGGCACTCGAATTTAATTAGCTTCAGGTTGTACGAAAAAACAAAGAAACCCCAGCAATAGCAACAAACTATAAAAAAACAATGGCAACTGTGACGTCAGTAATCACAGCTTGTGGTAGGTTGCCGTCTCTGATTCAGCGGCCACCCCACTTGACTGGACACTTCAACTCCGATACATATCGATAAACTTTGCCCCCTTTTTGACAGTAGGCCGACGGTAGCAACAACAACAAGGAGAGCGACTCAGCATGAGATGTCAGAAAAGTTCGCTAATTGACTTCTCGACGGCGGCAAAAGTAACAACTAAGGCGGCTTCTAGTTGTGGGAGAGGGCAAGAATTGACTTTGGACGGCGGCAAAATCGTTGGCTTCTAGGTGTGGGAGGGGGGCATGGACTTTTCGAAGGCGGCTAAAGTGGAAACGACGGCGGCAAAAGTGGCGACGACGGCGGCTTCGGGGAAGAACAGACACAGAAGCCACTTCGGATTTACCAAAGATTTGCCGACTACGGCTACAGTTATTTTGCTGCTGCTGCTTATGTTGCTGTTTTTTATAAAAGCCAGTTTCGCATATGGAGCACTTGCCGGGACACAAAACCGGATTATTTAGCAAGTTAACAGCCAGCAACAACTACCCCTCCGAAGCCGCTTCCACTCCACGACAACGGCGTTGTCATTCTATTCTGTTGTTTTGTTCCTACGCATGACGAGGCGGATTTTTACATGTTGTATACGTTATTGTTTTTTTCGTGGCTTTCAGACGCGCTTAAACTTTTGCTGGCTTAACCCCAATTGGGCAGAATTTCATGACAAATCAGCATACGTTGCAAAATTGATAAAATACAAGCAACAAATAACCGCAAATCGGCCAAGTTGGACAGCGCTAGCCAGTAATGCGTAAATTAATTATTTCTAATGCGTACATTTATTTGGTTTTACCTCGGACAGAAGTGGCTGAGGCTGACGAAATCTTGAGAACTGGTCACACACATGCGCAGCGGACACGTGCACACTCGGCCACAGAAACACACACAGACACACGTATGGGCGGTTGGGGGTCGCGTCAATGCTGACCATTGCATTGGGCATCGAAAAGTTTTTGTTTAATAAACAACAAATTGTCAACGCTGTTGTTGTTGTTGTTGTTGTCGTGGTCTACAAAATGAAGACAAGTTTATGTGCATGCGTGTGTGGCCGTGTAGGTGCATATGCATACATACATTTACAAGTTTACAAGAAGAGGCGTCAAAGCTCGTAAAACAACACAAAACAACGCAGCAGCAGCAGCAGCGGCAACAACAACAACACAGCAAGTCATTGGACTAGTTTCATAACTGCCAAAACAACAACGTTACCAGCACCCCCCTCCCCCTCTCCTCTCGCTACCCCTCTCTCTCTGGCTAGCTGTACATGCCTATCTGGCCGCCGCACCTGACGCGCGCACGACGCAAGCGCAGCGTCGCCTCTCAGCTCAACTCAGCTTGGCTTGGCTTGAATCTGAATGCCAAGCGTTGGGTATGACCTTCATGGCTAAAAAATAGCAGAGCTGGCAGCGACGCGGGCAGCTAAAGTATCAGTTTATGGCCAAAAAACAACAACAACAGGCGCCGCAGCAGCAGCGGCACCAGCAGCAGCAAGACGTTAAAAAGCAACAACAACAAAAGCACAACAGAGAGACAACATGTCGGCGACAGACCGCGAAAGCTTTCGAGCCACACATAATGTATTGGAGCTTGAAATCGAAAGCTGCTGCGGCTACTGCGACGGCGACTGCGACTGCGGCTGCGACTGAGAGGGACTGCGATTGCAGAGCATGCAAAAAATGCGCAGCTGAGCTGGCAATGCTGTGAGTGGGAGGAGAGTCGACAGGAGATTGCGCTGTAAAATGAATTATGTTAAGCAACAGAGCAATGTTAAGGTGTGAAATGTCAGGCATATATCAAAATGTTAAAATGAAAAAGCAGCAATAAAATAAAAATAATTAAATAATAAATTAACTACACTGACATACAAAGTTTATCTACGTATACCTTTATGAACTGCCTTGCCAACAGTCTTATATACCCCACGTTGGCAAAACTTTTGCATGCCAGTCGGATATGCTTGGAATGTGGCAAAGCTTTTATTGTGCCTCGCCCCCCGCGCATGTATTGTTGCATTTTCCCATCAACTTACCACAATTTCAAACCAGTTTCGCATCCTCCACTCGCAGATTGACAGATACGAGACGAGACAAAGAGACGGAGTGCGAGAGTGAGTGAGATAGCAACAACGTAGGTCGGGCCTCCGCATGGGCACTCCAATTCGAGCACTTGTTGTAGTTGTTGTTGTTGTTGCTGTTTTTGCGTGCTGCGATATACTTAATATTCCACTCGGACAGTCTACCTGTCTACAGTCTACGGTCCCCTCCCCCCTTCGCCCTCATTTGCATAATTATCAACAAGAAAATAAATTGCAAAAATAAAAATAAGAAAAAAAAAGAACGAGTTGCGTTCTGTCTGTTAATTTTCCATTTTGCGCTGCTTTTCGGGCAATTCTAGAACATTTTTTATTATTATTTTACTGCCTTCAGGCATAATAATGAACGTGGCGCGGCTCTGCTGACGGTCTGGCGCCGATTCCCATCTGGAATTCCCAACTGTCAATCAGTCAGTGCGTCAATCGGGTGAAGACGGAAAAAACACAGGAAGTCTCCAGAAAACATAAACCGGTTAACAGAAAAATGTAATCCTTTATTGATGAGGCAAAATTCCGCAGTGATCGATTCAGAATGTTATCGACAATATAATAACAGAAAAATTGGTCCTTTATTGATAGTGGGGGGGAAATTACACAAGTCTCGAGGGAGAGTATCGATAAGTATATCATATCGTGGGATATGAATTTCTTGGGGTCACCAAAGTTTGTTTATTTCTCTCTCCATTGCAGTCTTATCTATGCGATAGTTTAGTTATTTTAGTCAGTATCTTTGTACATACAAAGTCTCTCTTCCACTTCCTCTTTCCCTTATCGAAAAGCTCGTTGGATTGTCTTAAGGTCGCTTAGAATTAAACCTTTATATAAGCTATATTAACGTAGGGGCATAAATTAATTAGCATAGCCTGCGTTAGACCGAGAATCTAAATCCCAAAGTATATTGAATTGCGCATCAGTCGATGAACTAAAGTTCAGTTTGTTTTGCCACTTTTCCTTTACTCTTTTTTTTGTGCACTGTACTTTGGTTCTTCACTTTCGCCGGCAGTCAAGAGGCGCACATGCGGGAAGTTCATTAGGTAAATGAGGTAAAAGCCTCGCACGGTGCACTGAGAGAAATAGTAGGTAGTAAAATGAACTGGAAGAAATTCTACTAAGAGTTCTAGAATAAAAATCAATTATAATTATTTCTAAAAAGAAAACCTTTTAGATACTTTAGAGTTAAGAAAATTATTTCTCTAAAAATGAAATGTGTTTAAAAAGTTCTATGATACTTTACAACCAAGAAAAGGTATTCTAAGAGATTTTAGGTCAAAAAAATCTTAACAAACTTAACAATGAAGTAGAATTAATATAGTCTAAAAACTTATATCATCGTAATTAATAAAGAAGTAGAATTAATATAGACTAAATACTTATATCATCGTAATTTTCTCAAGTGTACCAGACGTGTCTTGACGTAAGTCCAGACAAATTGAAATTTCAATGGGTACTACAATGTCGGGTACAGCATGGGTCAACGGGGGGATCAAACAACGTCAATGACTACGAAAACGATTACAATTAATACCGTAATTAAATCATGGAAACGTGTCTTAGGCATAATTTTGATACTTACTCAATGTGTTACATATATATCTCGATTTGTATAGGTCGTGTAGGTGCAAGTCAAGTGGTTTTCATTAAGTTTATTATCACGTTACATTATTCGCTTATTTAGGTAGGTTCTACTGCTAGTAATATAGTATATAAATATAGCTATATAGCTTCTATATGCATACGAAATGAGCGCACAACACAATTACATAATTTAATCAGTTAATTAGTTCATTAATTAGTCAATTAGCTGCCCGTGTTCGGGCACAATAAATTGGGAACTAAGAATTTGTAATTTTCGAAAACTTACTTGATAATAATCCCAATAAACGTAGGAAAAAACAGAACGAACAGTTAAACAATTTGTATTCTACAAACAATTTGGCTAAACAATCTTTATGAGGGGTGTTCTCCGCTTTTGGATGGATGATAATAATACGTGTACGTAATATAATTGTAATAATTGAGTTTACTTAAGTCGCTACGTTCATAATAATTGATGTAAGTGAGATATACGAGCATATGTATGATGTATAGATATCATACGTATACGCATGAATATGTGTGAGATTATGTGAAGTTCTTTACCGAGTTAGCTAGTCAGTTAATAATAGTACTAAGTTGATGAGATATGCTTGGGATAACTGAGGATAATGTTGACTAATCGAACTAAGGACGAGTATATTATGGTCTAGTTTGGTATTTTGACTAGTTAGGGCAGAGTAACATAGAGTTGTGTATGTGTGTATATAGTAGTTATGAGTTATACCATCTAGTTTGACATGTTTTCACAAAACATCGGGAGATTATACTTGTAGATATATAGAAACTGCTTGAGAGTGAGAGAAACTGAATGATAGGCTGTTGATGAATTTGCTATGCTAGTGGTAAATATATAAATGCTATCAAAAACAATTGAGGTTAGGTATACGTGTATATATACGCATATAACCTACTGCAACAGTCCTTCAATTACGCGATCTTATATCTATATTCTCTCCTTCTTTCTTTCTTTTTCCTTCTCTTCTCCTTGCCTTAGTTATTGCACTCAATTTCTGTCTTAGTCTGCGGGTTTGTGTGTGTTCTTCTCTTCTCCTTGCCTTAGTTATTGCACTCAATTTCTGTCTTAGTCTGCGGGTTTGTGTGTGTTCTTGGACTTGTTACCTGTAGTACTTGCGATTTGATTATATGATTACGATTACGATTACGATAACTTTACGTGGGGGGGGTCGCTTGCAACTGTCAGTCAATCGATCCTTAGTCTCCTTACTCCTCTGTCAGGCCACTCAGTTCGTAGCTCTGATGCTCGAGACTTCGTTTCAGATCCACAATGGTGCTAACGATCAGCTGTTGCTTGGCACTGCTAGCGCCCTCTAGCGTCACATCCTGCATTGAGCTTTTGGCCGATACGGACGACACTAACTTCGATTGCTGGCGCTTGCCGCCGACGCCGCCGCCGCCGTTGCTGCAGTTGCCAATCGATTTGGGTCTTTCGTTCATATCTGAGCGGATTGGATTAATTAAAATTGAGAAGTGTGAGTGGGGCAGTATCTACATAACATTTTATATATATAACAATATGTATATAAGGTATGTATATACGTTATGTATTTATGTATGTGACCGCTTTATGAGATAAGGTTTCTTTGTTCGCTTTGCGGCCGCTTTGGCAAATTAGATAAAACTTGGCAAAAAAAGTAGATTGTCTTCTAATTATAGTAGCACAAGAGTTTTTGATTCCGGTTCCGGTATCTATTTTGGGCTTTGAAATGTTAACTTGTTTCTTTTGCTTTATCTTATTTATTTGTTTAATAGTCTTTTGATCTGAAATTTTAGCGATTTTATCTATCATGAAACTGGTAACTAAACTAAACCAGCTTAGGTTGATAGTGCCGTCACCCGATTAACTATTCCTATTCCGTATCTTAGATACTTCAATGATCTGTGGTTGATCTCTTCTACTGATACTTAATCTATTACCTTTTCCTATAACTCTTAATCTGCTGGTCTCCTCAATTATTCAACCTCACTCTGTAAAGGTCCTAGATTACCTAGGTATTGCTGTTACGACCTCGACTCCTTCTTTATATATTATATATTCCATTTCCACATCCCATATATTACTCCAATCCCAACCTTCTTCATTCCTCTTCTACTTTTCTCCCCTGAACTCACCCAATTCCAGATCGAAGGTCTTTTTAATCCGCTCAAAGGAGCTGCTACCCTTGTAGACCTTACGCTTCAGCGGCTCACTGTGTGGACAGTAGAAGTCCTGATTGCCGCCAGGCTGCAGCAATTGTGGCGCTGGCTGTTGTTGCAACTGCTGCTGCTGCTGCTGTGCCGCTTGCTCCTCCAGCTCAGAGTCGCTGCCAAGGGGGAGGCACCTCCTCGGACTTCTGGGAGTACCGGGCAAACGTCGCCCGTTGAGCTGCAGCTGTGGGGAAAGCGGTGCCTTCAGTGGAGGTGGTGCAGCTGTAGGTGGTTGCTTGCGTGGCGGCAACTCTGGTGGTGCATTCTGATTCATGAAGTTGGTCAGATGCGTCTTGCGCGGACTGCAGCAGCGTCCCGGCTTAGGGCTGTTCGGTGGCGAAGCGGAAGTCTCGAATTTGAGCAGCTCAATGCGCTTGTTGATGGCCGCAGCCAGTTCGTGCTCCAACGGTGGAGCTGGTGGTGCTGGTGCCGGCGGCTTCTTGTTGGACTCCACTGTGGCGCCGTGCTTGAGCATCTCCACCCGCTTGTTGGCCAGCGGATTGAGGCGACGTGGACTGGCCACGGGCGTGTCGCGTGGAATGCTGAAGGCGGAGAAAGATAAACATAGAGTGGGTAAGCTGGAGAGGATTGACAAGGTAAAGAGGTTATTCCCACCTCTGCAGACTGTTCTTGAGTGACTCCAGCAACGACTCGGCCTCCATGATGAGCTGCTTGTACTTCATGTCCGCCTCCAGATCGGCCTTGAGCAGCGCCTTCTCGCTCTCCGCGATGGTCATGAACTGCGGCTCCTGCACGCTGCCAAAGATCATCGAATTGGAGCGATTCGAGAGGGGTGAGGTCTTGTAGATTCTGTGAGGAGGTGAACAGGGATTAGCAGCAGATAACTAAAGGTATCAACGAGAGAATCCCTTTCTGACTACCCACCTTTCCTTGGGTCCCAGCAACTGCCTTCGCAGACAGACCGGAGTTCCGCCCACACTACGAGTTCCTCGTGGCTCACGCAATGGAGACGCACTGACGCACTTCTCACGATTCTCGCAGCTCTTCTTGCGCGTCTTGAGGAAGCGCTTGCGACGACGCTGACCACTGTCTGGAGCTGTCACTGGCGGCACTGTAGACTGCTCCTGTTGCTGTGCGCAGCGACGTCGCGTCGAGGAGCGCGTGGAGGCGCGTGTGGAGGCACGTCGCAAGATCATCGGACTGGGATTGGGATAGTATTGGCAGCTGCCCAGGTTGCGCTGCTCCAGCATCACCTCGTGCATGGAAGAGGTGTCTATGAAATCAATGTCCAGCAGTTCATCAGTATCGCATTCATCGCCAGCATCTTGTCCAGTGTCCAACTCTGAGTTGCAGTTCGTGGCATCTGAGTCACTGCTGCTGGAAGATAGAGGAAGATGAATGAGTAAAGAAGGTGCAAAGGAGGAATGAGTGAGGGAAGGAGTAGGAAAGATTAGAATAAAGAAGGTTCAAAGGGGATAAAGAGGAAAAGAATCAGAAGGAGGAGGTGGGAGAAGGTAGGTGGACGTAGGAGGAGGTATGAGGCGGTAGAAGGAGGGAAGAGGAGGTAGGAGGAGGTAGGAGGGAGGTAGGAGGAGGTAGGAGGAGGTAGAAGGAGGTAGAAGGAAGTAGGGGGAGGTAGGTACGAAGGAGGTAGAAGGAAGTAGGAGGAGGTAGAAGGAGGTAGGAGGGAGGTACGAAGGAGGTAGGAGGAGGTAGGAGGAGGTAGGAGGGAGGTACGAAGAGGTAAGAGGAGGGACGAAGAGGTATGAGGAGGTAGAAGGAGGTAGAAGGAAGTAGGAGGAGGTAGGAGGAGGTAGGAGGGAGGTACGTAGGAGGTAGGAGGAGGTAGAAGGAGGTAGGGGGTGGTACGAAGGAGACAAAAGGAGGTAGGAGGAGGGAGGAAGAGGTATGAGGAGGCAGAAGGAAGTAGGAGGAGGTAGAAGGGAGGTACGTAGGAGGTAGGAGGAGGTAGGACGACAAGAAAGGCTAGGGGAATTATACTAGGAAGACTATGAGGAGCAGAAAGAGAAGGTAGGTGTGGATAGAAGGAGGTTGAAGGTAGTAGATGGATGTAGAGGGGACATAGTGACAAGATGGTAGCAGGTGGTAGAGCGAGGGGGTATAGGATGACTATGAAGACAAGGAAAATTAGGAAGACTAGCAGGACAATAGTATGAAGACTAGCAGGATGTAGAAGAACTAGGAGCAGTGCAAGGAGTAAGTAAACTTGAAAGACCCTAAGGAGGACCTTCTCCTTGCATACCTGAGTATATCCGTCTCCTTCTCATAGATGTAGCTCTCATCGAACTTGCCAATCATCTCGTTGAGCGTCGCCTCATCGTCGCTGATCAGCTGCGTCTGCTGTGACTGCTGCGCCTGTTGTTGCTGTGCTGGCTCCTCATGTCGCTCCTCGTGTCGCCTGCGCATGGTATGCGGTGCAGGCAGATTCTCCACTTCTGTGGAGCTTGAAGAAGCCTCCGAGCACTCGGCGCCACCTGCAGGAGTGACAGCGATGGTGGTGGACATGCCACCGTGCACCTCCAACTCGTTGCCCGACTTTATTCCCGAGGATGTGGTCGATGTGGTGCTGGTGGTATCCAGCTCCATGCGGCTGCCTGGCAAGAGCGTGCTGTACCAGGGATTTGTGCGTATGCGTGAGCGCTGACGTGGCGAGGGAGCTAAGAGAGAGAGAAAGAAAAGGAAAGGGGATTAGCTGGATGCAGTGCATCAGCAGTTGATTCCCACTTACACTCAAAGAGCTTAGCGGCACCTGAAACAGAGCGCTGCATGGCCAGCGGGCTGGGACTGGGCTCCAGTGTGTGTCCGAAGTTGCTCTTGGGCAGCGGATCCATTGGAGACATTTCCTCAATGCGATTCAGTCCGAACTTGTAGCGCTGCGCCTCGATGGCCAGCGAGTTGACCGAGCGACTGGGGAAGTAGTGAGTGCCCGAGCGCATGTTGATGTAGTATTCCGGAGCAGCTGCCTGGGGAGGATTGGAGGAAGAGGCCACGACGGCGCAGGGCGAGGTGCCATCGGTGGAGTAACCCGTGGAGTAGGCACTCTCTGGCGATGACAAGCTGTGCGGCCGTGGACCAGGCAAGAAGTTGCCGCGTTGTGGTAGCCCACGTCCAGGTCGCCCCATGCCCCGATTGCCTCCGCCCCATGCCCAGGTTGCCTTGGCTGACCACCACTGGCTCTGGCGCCAGCTTGGAGGGCAACAGTCGCCCGTAGTGCACATGATTGCTGGCACTCTGCCGTGCCTGCTCTGGCTCCGGTTCTGGCTCCGGTTCCGGTTCATAGACCAATTGATAATCCTGCAGTGGAGCGGGTGGACGCACCAGCAACATGCCCACCTCCTCGTAGTCCACCTCATCCTCGACGGGCGCACGATACTCGCAGCTGCTTTCAATGTGCTCCACTTTGGTGTAGCTGCTGCTCACCTTGGCCGCCGCCGACGAAGGTTCCTTGGAGCCAGTGGACCAGGACAATGAGGATATTGAGGAGGAGGAGCAGTTGACACGCAGCGGTGACTTGTCTGTGCTGCAGCTGAGCAGCTGCTGCTGCTGCTGCTGTGGAGGTGGTGGTGTCTGCAGCGGCGGCAACGTCTGATGGCGTTGATAACGATGCGGCGCATAGAGCAAGATTATCCGACTTGGGTGACGTGATGGTCTCCTGATCCGGTGATTGCCAGCCATAGCGACTGGGTGTCTAAAGGGGGGAAGGGGAGAAGAAGAGGGGAGGATTAGTTGGGGAGCAGTTAGAGGTCTCTTTGGGGAACTGTTTGGGGTTCTGTTGAGGCTTTTGTTTAAGGAACTATTTGGGGAGCTCTTAAGGGATCTATTAGGGATCAGTTTAGGAATCTTTTTAGAGATCTCGTTACAGATCTCTTGAGGGGTTTGTTTAGTCTTCTGTTTAGGGTTCTTTTAAAGTACTTTAAGGGTACTGTTTAGGTTTCCTTTTTAGGTGCCTTAAGGCTTTCGTTTGAAGAGTTTCCTACTCACATGACACTGTATGGGCGAGACCTCGCGTCGTCGCACGGGGCTGGCGATGCTGTGGCTGCCACTGCTGGTCAGCACAGGGCTGGTGGTGGACTTCAAATTGTCTCTGGCTGCTGGCAGCGTGCCCGCCTTCTTGCCATGACTGGAGCTGCTGGAGCCTCCCGCTCCTGCTGCCGCTGCCTGCTCCGCCTGCTGCTGCTTGTGCTTGTTATTCTTCTTGCGTGGACGCACAATGTGCGTCTCCATCCAGGAGCGCAGCTTGGAGCCGAACATGTTGACTCTCCCTCTCTCTCTGTCTTTCTCTCTCTCTCTCTCTCAGTATAAATGGACGGATTGTTTCTGCAAATGGAAAGGCGGCAAACAAAAAGGTTTCATTGCAATCTCTTAAATTACGATGGGTGGGAGGGGGCGGAGGAAAAGGGGGAGTGGCAGCTGCAAACTGTCTCCGTTGGGGCCACTTTGCGTTGATAAGAAAATCCATTTATGACAGCGCACAAAAGACTCCAGGCCTCGTCCAGGCCAGGCTCAATGTGCGCCCATATTTATGCTATAGTTTTTGTCACTGTGCGTCTGTGTGTGCGTGCGGAGAGTGTGCTGGTATTTGCTGCGAAATTACCTTATTCGCAAATGTCTGCTGCCTCCTCATAATACGCTTTACGCCTGTTTTTATTGTGCGGCAACGAGATGAAAGGGCAACCCTGCACACACACAAGCACACTTCTACATGGGGGCAACTCTGTGTGGCGTAGACAGCGCGTCGTCTGCCTGTATACACTGTATCTCTTGCTGTGCCTGTGTGTGTGTGTGTGGTTGAGTTTGTTTATTTTTTGTTGACGTTTTTCACGCGTGCGTGTGTTTGTGTGTGTGTGTGTGTGTGGGGGGGTTGTTTGCACGCCTCAATTGCCGCTTCAAGGACTCCACAGCGAACTCGTCAGCAGCTCCCGCTGTGCGCTTAAGTTACTCAACGTTGCCTGCTCGCTGTCTCTGTGTGTGTCCCTGTGTGTGTGTGTGTGTGTGGGGTTGTCTGTGTAACCCTCCCCGTAGGCGGAAATGAACGTAGTTTGGTTGTAAATCCGACGTAACTGTAAATTTTTATGTCAAGCTATTTTCAATTGTTGTTTCGTTTAAATATTTCATTTGATTTGATTTCTTTATGACGCTCTCGCTCTGCATAAACGATTCGTGTAGAGACACATTTACATATACATAGGTGGTATATGTGTGCGTGAGTGCGTAGCTGATTAGTTGAAGTTTTCTTTCGTGTGTGTTTTTTATGCAAATTATTCGAAAACGATGCCCGGCGAAACGTAGAATTTAAAAAGCAGTATTCATTGCCTTGTTTTGGGCAAATCAGCAGCAGATTCTTCCTTCTTTTCTTCACATTTTCAACTGTCTGCGAAGATGATGAAGCTGTGTGTGTGATGATGATGTATTGGTATGTGCATGTGTCGGCCTTTGATTTCTGATTTTATTTCTGTGTTTTCTCTGGTGGTAGCAATAGAAACTGTGCGGTGTAACGGCGGTTTGGATGCTGCGCGCAGCGCGAGAGCAGAGAGAGAGCGCGACTGCCGACGCTGAAGTGAAAAAAGCAACTAACGGAATGCGCAAAACAATCGATTGGCAGGACCTGTGGGCTGTAAGGAAGCTTTAAGTGTCCTTGCTTAGTGTAAGTTAACAGAAAGGGGACTTAAATAAAGTAAAAATGAATATTTTATCTTATTTTTATTTAACAAAAAGAATTAAAAACGAAATTAATAATAAAAGCCCTAAAAAGTATGCTTTATGCGTGTGCCCCTCAACTGCACCGCTGCAAGCAGTGCAGTCCGCACACTGCTTGGCTGTCAGCTGTCATTCGGCACACAAAAGGGGGTCGTGTCATGGGAAACTCGCTCTGTTAGCGCAAAAGAAGCAGTTTTTCCATTTCGAATAACGGCAGTTTTTTCAAAATTTCAATTCAAATTTGCGGAAAAACCGGGCCAGCTGGCGCCAAGCGGTTTTTTGCCGTTTGTTCGTTATTTTTTTGTTTTAACAGTGTGCAAGATGCCGATTTGCTAGAGTGCACAGTCCGCTCTGGAGAGGCATTAAAAGAGTTGGCTACTTTTTCAGCTTCCCTGATTTTTCAAAACGAAAGTCCGTTAGAAAAACCGCCTACGCGTCGCCAGGGGGCGTGGCAGACGAAAAAAACCGTTTTTAACAGTGCAAGCCCAAAAGTGTGCTTTACGGGGATGAGTACCTGCTAACTTAACAGCACTGTGTAGTGAAAATGCTATCGGCACACCGCCACTAACAACATATCGAAACGCACTTGCCATCGCTGTGTCGTGCGATGGTTCTAAACACCATAGCTGGCAGCACCCCATCGATCCTATCGATAGTCCCATCGATGTTTTCACAGCTCTAGCCAGCAGCAACTGTGCAGAAAAAAACAGCAGTCTCGTGAACCATCACAAACTTTAAAAACAATTAAATAAATTAAATAGAAACATGCTGAATATTAATTGCAGTGCGTGCTCGAACAACAGAACAATGTGAAAAGGCAGCGAATCGTCGAACTTACGCACATTGCACTTGTGGTGGTTGTGTGACTACTACAACTGTATATGTATGTATACACATACACAAATACATGCACATGCGTATGCGTAGGAGGTATCAAAATAACAACAGCAGCAGCAGAAGCAGCAGCAGCAAAAAGCAGTAGCAGTAGCAACAAAGAAGAAGCCCTCACCATATGTTCGATGCATCAATGGTGCGTCAGTAGCAAGCGCGTGCACCAGCTCGGTAACGTTCCATGGAAATTCCAGTGCCAATGTCAAGCAGTCAAAGTCAAAGCAAGCTAACGCTGGCTTAGAAAATATAACAAATATATATAGAAATATATCATCATCAACTGTGCGCGCCCCACACCCCAATTCCTCCTCCCCCATTGCAGTAGACACCCACAACTCAAAGGCGCCGATACACCTGCAATCGATACGTAAAGCAATATCCATAGCGATACCGATAACGATACCTCTCGCTGTGTAAATCAGTTAGAAACAAGTGTCAACTTAAAACACACACACACACACACCCAGATATATACAGAAGAAATACATATATATTGTTAACCCCGAGGGACCCCGCTGGAGAGACCGTGCAGCGCACTATGGGCAATTGCCTGAAATGCTTCCAGTCGTCGTCTGCCGCACCAACGTTGCCAACAAACAACTCCACATCCCCGAACAACGCATTGCACATAAACAACGCGAACAACAGCTGCCAATCTGCCACCAGCATTGGCAACTGCTACGACATTGTTGGGGCCAATGCAAACGACCGATGCGCCATATACGACAGGCCACGCGGTAAGTGGCATCCGAAAGAAACAACAACAACATTGTTTCTTACTTCTACACCCTCTCTTCCCCCTTTAGAAACCGATGAGTTGCTCTCTAATCGAACTCCACTCAAGCCAGAAAACAATTGTGATAATAAGCGTAGTAGTTTTAAGTCCCTAGGCTTGCTTAATGGCAGCGCGCCCACCATGAGCGAAATCATAACAACAGGTATGTAAAGACCCTAACACAGGTGTAGACTTCTAGCTAATGTCTTGAATGTCCTTTGCAGCGGTCAAGGAATCGATGGAGGTGTCGCATCAAACGCTGAACAAACTATACGAAGTGTACAAAGATCCTGACGACGAAGATATGATACTCACCGATGGCATTGAGCGTCTGTGCAATGATCTTAACTATCAGCCAGATGAGTTTGCCATCCTAGTGCTTGCCTGGTGCCTGGATGCGTCGCAGATGTGTCGCTTCACCAAGACGGAGTTCATTGATGGGCTGCACAAGATGCGAGCGGATACCATAGCCAGCATTCGCCTGAGACTGGAGCAAACGATTGAGATGCTGCGTGTGGATGCAGAGATGTTCAAGCAGCTCTATCGTTTCACCTTTCGGTAAGTTCGGACAGTCTATAGAAATGATATAGATCTGTATTTATATATTGTATATCTCGTGTCTATTGCAGCTTTGGCCTGGAGCCAGACCAGCGTGTACTGTCGCTGGAGATGGCCATCGATTTATGGAAACTTGTGTTCACTGTACAAACACCTGATCTCTTTTCAAACTGGGTAAACTTCCTCGAAAAGCATCCGAACATACGCCGCATACCCAAGGATACATGGAACATGTACCTCAATTTTACCGAACAATGTGATATAGAAAATTACGATGATACCGAGGCGTGGCCTAGTCTCTTCGATGACTTTGTCGAATACGAAAAGAATCGTGCACTGGACACGGCCATACGCGACGATGATAACAACAATGATGATCCCCTGCAGAGTCATCAATTGAAATCCGGCATCGATCCGGCACGTTATGTGTCATAGTTTAGGATCTCTAGCAGGAGCAGGAGCAGGAACAGGAGCAGGAGTCAGTAGCCAAACAGAAGATAACCAACCGTCTAGGGCCAACAACAAACAACAAGCAACGTTCAACTCGCCAATAGAAATTTAATTATGCTGTAACTTCAACTACGATTTCGATTCAGATTCAGATCTACTCCGATTCCGATTCGATATTCAATTTGCGCTCTCTCTGTTTTAACAAGTATATATATATACATATATAATAACGGTAACATAACGGTCTTGCTGTAGTTAACTAGCATGCGCTTCAATTGTTTATGTTTAACTGAAGAACACCTCTTAGATCTACTACTACGATGCGGTGCTGGCGCTGCTTGGTGATGAATCACACGACGACCACCAACACAACAAATGCACTCTCTAACCCACACACACCCACTTTGAGACAGACACACACACACACCCACACACACGCCTGGATATACACTGAGACAGACAGTCAGCCAGCCAGCTAGATGATAATTAAGCTTGCAAACAAATTTAGCGCGTAGCAAAAAGGGCAACGGACGCATTTGTTTATAAATTAAAGACTTATCAACAAGAATTTCGAAAACGCTCAATCATACGAAACCACATGTGTATATACTAAATGACTTGATCAAGTATAGAGAGAAGGACGCGAATCGTATAATATAGATATACATATTATACATCTATAGAGTACGTACGTATATATACATATAGCAATTAACTGATGTATTATTTTAAAAACAACCAGAGAGAATTGCAACATTTTACCGCACTTAACTATTGAATTGCATATATAATAATTACATACTTAGCTGTAAGTAGTGGATGTGAATTAAATAAACATAAACTAAACTAATGCGAGTACACTGTAATTTGTTTTGTTTTTATTTATCTGGCAATGAATCATTTTATGGTGTTGCCAAATTTCAGCTTCTAATTAAGTTAATGGAACATTACGCACAGGGTATAGAAATATATAATGAGTTACCTAAGTGGAGAATTGTGAGTTATTTCAGGTATTAATTAGCTCAGCTGGTTCCTATACAGTTTGTAGGCACTGTAGTTTATTAAATGAGCTTGACACGAATGCTTCTGTTTGTTTTGGCTTAAGGGAATTCAAAAATAGCTGTTTGTCGCGTTCTTCGTCGGTCTAGTGTCGCTCTAAATAAAGGTTATTAATACAAAACAAAGTGTTTCTAACGAAAAATAAAATCCATGTTTTTAAATAAAAGTGCAACTAATAATTGCAATTTGCAATAAGTTCAAAGTTTATCATTTCAAAATATTTATTTCAGTTGTGTCACCTGCGTGAAACTCACGCTCGTCGTGCCCTCGCACGAGCCATCTCTGCGCAGTGCAATCGATAGCTGTTGTGCCAATCGATTGTTCGTGCAAGTGATGTGCGGATTGTTTTGCCCCACACATACAATGTATGTACACACAACTTAACAAATGTTCATACGCGCTCGCCTTACACTGCTGCATATTGATAAAAATTTCACAAAAATATTTGTTTTTAAGAACTTGATGAGTAAGTAGATTATCTTTAAAATCGAGACCGCACAACTGATTTGTGGAAAATGCGTTCGCTGTGTGCTGCAGATAAGTGAGAAGGCGCTTTTTTTGGGCGAAATTGATTCACGGTTTGACATTGAAAAACAAATGCCATGCCCTGGTGGTTGTGGTGGGCGTAGAGCGAAGGGCAAGGATAGACAAACCGAGACGGTCGATCGAAGAAAGGACATCATCATCATCATCAGTAGCAGCAGCAGCAGCAGCAGCAGCAACGTGCAACATGCCCTGTGAGAGTTGTCGCGTTGAATTTACGGTATTTCGCCGAAAACGCAGCTGCTTCGATTGCAGGTAAGTCCCAATTGGAATTCCATTATGATTCACACACAAACTAATGCATAAATACCTCCCCATACACACACACACACACACACGCATATCTTATCTATCTAGACGATATTATTGCAACAATTGCCTAACCGCGACAACGGCGCGACGCTGCCAGCGCTGTGCGATTTTTGCTCAAAGGCCGCTGCTGCGAACGGATCTGCTGAAACTGAAGCCGAAAGACCTTATATTCTTTTTGCAATCGAAGCATATTTCCACAGAAGGCTGCCTGGGTGAGTCATCGTCTCAGTGGGCGATCGTATGATGCACTTAAAATACATACAGACATCATATGTACATATTTATCAATTCTTGGAATCATTTCATCATTTTGTGTTCTGTCCCCATTGCAGAGAAGGAGGAGCTGGTCGGCCTGGTGCTGACACATGTCGCACAAGCGGATCGCGATGCTGGGCGACCGCCCCACAATAGTCCCGGTCGGGGGCAAGCCAATCCCATGGACAGTCTTAAGCAAACGTGCCAAAACTTTTTCACCAATCTGAGTGACAATATCAGTGATTCCTTTGCGTCCTTTGACACAAAGTCCAGTGCGAAATCCACGACGAACAACAGTCGCGCGAATAGTCGTCATGCATCCCAGGATAATGGAGGACAGCCGTCGCCTTCATCACCGCCTACGAGTATAACCGATCAGCCGCGTGTCTCCACGCGAGAGATTCCCACATATGCCAGTTCGGGTCATGTGCAGAGCCCCTCGAGAAGCGGTGTAAGACACAATTCCACAGAGTTTGCGCATGTGCATGTCAGTCCCACGTCGACGTCATCGACGCACACAACAACAACGCCGACAGCAACGGAGGAGCGCAGACCGACGACGTTGGCCGGCGTGGGATTAACTGCTCAGCTGAGGAACGAGCAGAGATCGTGTGACTCCGAGTGCGAGTGTTCCGATGATGAAATCATTCAGACATTCAGCGAGCGCACATCGCTCAAGAATAGCGAGCGACAGTCTACTGTGGAGACTGATGCAGGAGGAGCAGCGGCAAATGGTGCTGCGGCTCTGACTCCCAGCAATGGCACCACAGCGGCAACGACAGCTACGATAAACACCAGCCCCGGTTACTCCAAGCCGGGTTCGCTGAGCTCCAAGGTGGATGCGTATGGCGCCGACTCCTCGCAGTCAAGCTTTGAGGAGCTGGGTGCCATTGGAGGCATTTCGGATGAGAGCAAAGCAGCAACAGACACGAACAGCAGCAACTTGGATCAGTGGCAAATACTCGACCCGGCAGCCTCAAGCAGCAGTCAAGTGCAACAGTCGCTTGCAACACCTACGTCAGCGGAGGCTGAAGGTGCCAACGCCACCGAGGAGATACTTGAAGTGACGTTGCGCAACGAGCCAGGAGAGATGCCAAATATTGAGCAGCGTACTGTGACAATGTCACAGCAGTTGCCCCAATCGCCACAGTTGCCACAGCCAGCGCAGCGTGTCAAGAAGGTAACACGGCGACGCTCGGAGGGTTACCTCAATCGTCGTCATCATTCCAGCGATGATGAATCGCCAGTGGCAGCTAATGGCCTCGCGTTGAGTACATTGAGTGAACAGCCCGAGCCGGAGCCAGCGCCGTCCTCGAGCAGTTGTCGGCGTTGTGGCAAGAACAAGACAAATATACGCAAACATGTGGAGAAGATGCGCCGACACCTGGAGAACTCGCAAATGTCCGAGGAGGACATCAAGCGGGAGTTGCAAGAGTTTCTCACCTATCTGGAGCAGCGCACCAAGTCATTGGATTGCTCCGAGGCGGGCAGTCATGTGGTATCACCTCTCAGTGTCGGTGATTCAGGTAGCATTGCAGCTGGTGGTGGTGGCAGTGGAGGAATGCCCATAACACCCACAATTGAGTTTTCGCCGACGCAGGACGATGATCACCATTGGGGCGATGACGAGGGCATTCATGTCTATGGAGCGCCGATGGGATTTGAGCCTGGCAATGGCATTGACACATCTCGCTTCATTAATCTGGAAGACTATGAGGATCTGTAAGGGATCTCCAGAGGTTGGCTATTGCCTGAAGAAGATTTCTTATTTGTTTCTTTCTTTCGTTTCCACAGAAAAGACTTGGAAAACTTAACGGTGAAACAGTTGAAGGAGATACTGATGCTGCATCGTGTCGACTACAAAGGATGCTGTGAGAAGCAGGAGCTGCTCGATCGTGTGACCAGGCTGTGGAAGACAATGCGCACTGCGCCAGGTATCCTTCATCCCTCAATCCCTTTATCAAGGCTAAGAAATTACTAAACTCTTTCTCTTCTTGCAGCTGTTGAGAAACTTCCCACAGATGAGCTTTGTAAAATCTGCATGGATGCGCCCATTGAATGCGTATTTCTGGAATGCGGCCACATGGCGACCTGCACCAACTGCGGGAAGGTGCTGCCCGAGTGCCCGATTTGCCGACAATATATTGTACGAGTTGTAAGGTTCTTTAGGGCGTAAGATTGTCTAAGATGAGTGTCAGGCCCTCCCCCGCAAGCTTTGCTTATTCGGTTTAGGACTCTATATATGATATGTAAATGTTCATAGTGATATGTATGACTATATATATACTATATGTACTATGATAACTGGCGGATCTTGAGCCGCCAAGTGATGGAAGTTATTAATTTATGTGCACTTACATATGCAATGTATTTACGCATAGGAATCGTGCTATTTATACTACCGGCTGGTTGATGAGGGATTGCTATCTATCCATAGTATATACTCGGTAACTTCTGCGAAATCAATAACAACATTATCGTTTCCTTATACTCTGTACACTACAATGCAGACCGTATTAGGTTTTAAGTGTGTTTTAAGGTAAATACAACTTGAAAAGTTCGTATTGACTACGCGTTAGTTTATTTAATAATGCTGTTTGTTTTGATCTATTTATTATTTACCCAACCCCCCTCTTGTTGTTTGTTTATGGCTCGAGTAGTTCTCTTAGTTAAGCTAACATTCCTATACTGTAACTGTAAATGATGAAATCTAATATAAACACTGTTGTAAACCTCGTCTAGATACGCATTTACATCCAAATAAACTAAACTTTGAATTTAAAACGGTTACGTTCACTCTGCAGCTTGCGGGCTAGCGATAACTTTGGAGTTGTATCGAGTGTGGAATCGATAGACTTACAAGTTTTTGCATTAGTCGGTTTGTGTGTTTTACAGCACTGTTTTTTCAACATGGCGCCAGGTTTGAGTAGAGAGAGAGAGGAACAGCGGCAAACATTTATTTATAGGGTATTTGAAAGTAAAATGCACTTTAGTTATTTTACAATACTTTTTATTACACATTTATGAAATTGGTTTATTTGTGCTCGACAATTATTCATATAGGGCAATCGACAATTTCAACAATCAATGCGGAGTTCTGTTGCGAGATACAATTTTGGTGCGGCATTTAAAATCATAATGCGAATTTAATTTATCTTAAGCGTAATAACATATAGGTTAGGTTAGATTAGGGCTGAATGAGTACGACTAAAAACAAAGCGATTTTTATTTTTTAACAAATAAAAATTGTACAATTTGCATTGTGCATTTGTTTTGTTTTTTCCCGCTTTTCGCTTGGCTAATCTAGTGGGCGAATGAGACAAACACACAGACACACACAACAACAAGTAGAGTGGGAGTGGGAGGAAGAGGGAGACCGGTGCAGTTGCAGGTGCAGTTGATCATCAGCTTTAGAAGTCATACGAGTTGGACTCATCGTCGCCCTTGCGCACCTTGAAGATGAATCTGTAAATGAGTGCGGCGACAATGCCACCCACCAATGGACCGACCCAGTAGACCCAGTGATTTGTCCAGATGCCCTGGACAACAGCGGGTCCAAAGGAACGTGCTGGGTTCATGCTGGCGCCGGTGAGTTTGATCTATATGGGAGAAGAATAAATTTAATAAAATATTCATTAAATATTTTGAATTAAGCTTCACTCACCGCACACAGATGACCGGCAGCAATGGAAAGACCTATAGCCAATGGGGCAGAGCCCTTGATGTCGGAGCGACCGGGATCGCAGACGCCCTTGACCACGAAAACCAGAATGAAGGTGATCAGCGCTTCGATTAACACCACCTGGCCCACACTCAGTGAGCTTTCATAGGAGGATACACCCAATTCCTTCACATCCAAGCCATTCAATGAGGCATGAATCACAGCTGCTCCGGCAATGGCGCCCACGCACTGCATGATCATGTAGAACGCTGACTTCAGTATGCTCATCTCGCCCACAATGAGGAAGCCGATGGTCACCGCTGGGTTGATGTGCCCGCCGCTGATGTGGCCGAGACCCTGCAAAGAAGAGAAAGGTTAGTTATGCAAGTAAGATTTGTATAAAATTAGAGGGAATGATAGAAAATATATATAGCTATATAGTTACTGGATTTGAACACTTTAGCTAGTTAATTTAACGAGTTACGGCTAAGAGAATAAACTAATTTCCATTTAGGGGACCTAACTTATGAGTGGGTTGGGTTAAATGGCGCACATCCAATTCTGAGATCGGTTGTTATTACCATATGTTTTGTTTTTTCACATTTGACACGCATTCCGAGAACATTAACAAATTGAAATCTGTTAAATTCCATCTGAAAGGGTCATAAAAGTTAATTATTTTGCTTTGGCAATTGCAAATCAAGTTCTGTTCAACTGACAAGCTGAGTTATATAGTCGACAACAACAACAAAATGTTGCTATACATCCTATTTATCAGGCGATAAATCAATTGAGAGATTTTAGCAGTCTTCTCTAAGTGATGTTTGGGGAGGCATTAGACGAAGAATGTGAGCTGTTTGCATGTCTATGGCAGCTATTTGATATAGTGCTTTGATTCGGAAATTTATTATATAAAAAGTATATATTAAGGTGGAGTTTACTTAAGAAGGCTTGTTTGGACTGGTGATGTGGCCATGAAATGAGCCGCAATATGATATCTCATACTGTACATGAATATAGAAGTATATAGAAGCCTCTGCTACTTCATCATTCATGTATATATCGAACAGTGTGTGTCATCATGTCTGTTGAATAGCAAGACAAAGTCTGATAACTTCTCCATATTGTTCATGAATATATATGCATATAGGACATACAACAACTGCCTTCACAACCTCTTCCTCCTTCAACTCACTTCCCATGGATTTATTTGGATATATCTGCCGGTCCCTGCCCGCATATGTCGGACATGTTAAGTCAGCCGACATCGAATGTCAAGTTGGCAACGCAGTCGACGCCACTCGAAGTCTTTGTGTGAGTTGGGCCCCTTCTTTCTTGGATGGGTTGGGTAACAGAGTTTACCCTTTGCCACGGCGTACGCCTGTCTGCGCCGAGTGGCGCGTTGAGCGCGTTGCGCAAGCCTTAAGCTGCCAACGGATGCGAGTAATTTGCGACGGAGACACGAGAAAGAGAAGCATTCAACAATAACAACAACAACATGTACGACAGCAACTACGAGTGCAACTATCTCTAGATCGATGACGATAGCTTTAAAGTTCAAGTCTCGCATGGATCAACGACTGCGACTAAAAGTAAAAGTATCTGCTGAGCTTCTGCTGAGTCATTGTGCTTAGAATCGCATCGAAATCAAACAAATTGCCACTCGAACAGCGAACAACGAGTACTCACAGTCGCACTCAGACTCGAACTCACAATCAAACGCACACACACTCGCATTTGTCTTATGAATGAATATACGCACGCCGGCCGGGCTCGATTCAAGGTCGGCTGCGCAGGCTTCTATGTAGCCCCAGATCATTTGGCGATTCCAATTTGAATTTGAATTTTGATTTCGATTTTCGTGCGGCTCAATGTCGACTCGCCCCGGGGGGAGGAGAGGCAGGCTGCAGCGGCCACTACCACGGGCTAATTACAGCGCAAGTTCAGATCAGGCCCCAAATCACAGTCGGAGTTACGCCCGGCCAACGTCTTGACATTTCGCGTACACACGCACTGCAGTTTTATCGCTCTGCAGTGTGAGAGAGAGAGAAAACCAAACTGCAATGGTTACTCAGCTCAAGTGCAGGGTATATGAGGCAACATTTAACTACTCTTAACTTGTTGAAAATTCAACCTTTTCTCTAGAAAATTGACCTATTCCCTATGAAATTAACCTTTTCTTTATAAAAATAACCTATTCCTATTTGTTTATACTTTCAACAGGCTTTCTCTTAAGTTTTATAACCCAGGAAAACCTTATAGACTTAAAAATTAGCCGATATATTTCATGTTAACCCCTTCTTAAATCCGATAACTATTCCCGTACTTCCAACACTGATAACCCTACCAAAAATCATTAGATTTTCATTTGCTTTGCAAACTTTCGTTCTTTTGCAGGATATTGAACAGTCGAGAGTCTAAGTCTGCTGAGTCTTGTGGTTTTTGTTGCGCGCCTAATCATCAAGATCGACAAATAAAAAAAAAAAATATTATATGAATAAAAATAAAATATGCTCGTAATTCAAGAGATCTTTGCTGCTGTTGTTGTTGTTGTTTGCATCTGACGGTGTCGATCAGATTGTGTTTGGTACGGCTCGAGTTGGGCTTGTTCAGGCACTTTTTAATTGCACACTTGCGCCTGCCTGCCTGCCTGCCTGCATTATGAATATTAATCAAATCGGTTGCATGCCACTCAATGGAGCATGCAAAACCCATCATTAAAGCGGCGTGCAACGTGTGTCAAATGCGTGAGAAAACATTGGGAGTGAGTCATTGAGGCGGTTCTATTGGAGACCATAAAAATGAAAGTGTGGTAGGGTTGGGTAGGGTAGTAAAGTAGCAGATAGAGGCGGTGACTAGAGGGGAGAGAAGAGAAGGTGGGAAAGGCGGCCAAAAAATAAAATTAGAATTGCCAAGGTACGGTGATAAGGTAGCAGATAGAGGCAGTAACTAAAGGGGGTAGGGAAAGAAGAGTGTAGAGTAGATGGGGAAGGGTGCCAAGAAATTAAATCCGAAGTGCCATTAAATGAAAGTGAGGTACGGTTGCGTACGGCGGGGTACGGTAATAAGGTAGCAGATAGAGGCAGTGACTACAGAAGTAGGGTAAGAAGAGTGTAGAGAAGATGGGGAAGGGTGCCAAGAAATCAAATTAGAAGTGCCATAAATGCCAGTGAGGTACGGTTGCGTACGGCGGGGTAGGGTAATAAGGTAGCAGATAGAGGCAGAAGATTGATAAAGATACAGATAAAAGTAGTGCCTAGGGCAGGGAGGTACCCAAGTGAGGGAAGGGTGTGAAGATAGCACTCTAAAGTTGGGTTCTAAAAGAGTAAGGTACCGTGCCAAGCAAGCACCCTATTCTGTTAGTTGTAAAGTTTCCATTAGGTAGTCTGCCCATAAATGAACCAATTCTAATTTTAAACTTTAATTTGTTTCTTTGTTTATCTTCTATCTCTTTGGCGGTTAGCTAGTACCGAGTACCACTCCTAGTTAGTCATCAGGTGCGCTTTAGCGACAGCGTGATGTCAACACTCGCTTTTTTATGAGTCTGTTTTGACTGCTTGGCGGCTGTGACAACCCATGGACTACTCAAAGTCTGCGCTCAGCTCAGACAATCGGGTAGCTTGAGGAGGCACAAATAATGTAATGATAAAAAAATATATATATTTTGTATAAAGGTGTGTTAATGCACAATATCTTCCGTATTTATTCTTAAGATTATCAACATTTGACTGGCAGTTAAATAAATATTGAAATACTTTGGTTATTTTAGGAAAATATAAAGCAACTTCTTGTTGATCTTTTGCACAAAGCTGAAACATTGTTTATATTATATATTCTCAGCATGTACTGAAAATTTGCATTGCAAATTTAACTGGCAGTTAAATCATTGACGGCCACGCAGCATAAAACTTTCGTTTAACGCTGCCATAATTATGCTATAAAACATATGCATATTCGTATGCTATGTGTGTTTTTCTTGACATTTATGGTAGCTTTTTAATTGTGGTGCAGCGGTACAAGTGTTTGCCAGTCGGGTTAGCTAACTAATGGTTTATCTAATCTGTCTGTCTGTCTGTCCCACTGTCCCACTGTGCGTCCCACTGTAGCCGCCTTGTAGTCTTGTGTCTTGTCTTGTCGTGGGGTGCACTGCGTGGATATAGAGATATCGATCGCGTAGATCGAGGCTTACGCATGCGCAGCTCTGGCGCACAAATGTCTGTGAGTTGTTCTGCCAGAGTTGTCGTTGTTGTTGTTGTGCCAGAGTTGTCGTTGTTGTGCGACATTTGCGCTTAAATCATATTTTATAGCTTTTTGTTCGATTGAATGTTAACTTGTTTCGATTTCGTTCTGCTTTTCTGCAACTTTGTTGTTGTTGTTGCTGCTGTTGCTGCTCTTGCTGTTGCTGTTGTTGTTGTCGGTGATTGTTGCCAGTGCGTTTCAAGTTCGCAGAAGTGAACAACAACAACAACTAACCGAATCCAAAGCCGACTTTGCCATTTCGGCGCATTTCGGTGCATTTTTTTAGCGGGTCTTTTGATTTTTAGCTTGCTGCGTCGTGAATGAACGTGAATGCTGCACGCACAATCTTGTTGTTGCCTCGCATAATTAAGGCACTCGCAGACATTTTTAGTATAGATATATATATAGTATATGTAGTGCTGTAGTTGGCTTTTATTGATCTTGCATGTTGCACCTTGATTCAGCGCTGGAGGTTTTTCAGTTCTCGCGATTTTGACTTCGCTCTATCGTCGCATCTTGCCAGCAGTTTGGGGCTACAGATTTGTATATATATACATTATATATACGTTAATAATAGTCATAAATCAGCAAGCCAATCCCCATTGCCGGCAATAGATTTATTTCGCCTGCTTGGCCCGCATAAAAATCGCAACTTGGAATTTTCCCCCTTGAAAGATTCGTCAAAATCGCGATTATCATCATCATCACAAAAGTCGCGTATGCATTTCTATTGCCATTGTTGTTGTTGTTCAGATTGATGTATTTATTTGTATATATTGTTTTTGCTGCTTTGTTATGCATTGTTATTTGCATTTTCTTTGCCCCACTTCCTTTTGGCCAACGTCGTGTCGTGTGCGAAACGTGGAGTGAATACAAAGTTGTTCATTGGTTAACGGGGAATCTGTGACAGCTTTATGATTACTTGTTGTCCGACTTAGATTGGGAAGCAGCAGCTATAGAACTGGAGAAGAGAGAAAAGGCTCCTTAGGCTGATTGTTTGCCCTGATTGAACACCCTGTATTGTGCTGTCAAAAGGAGAATCCAATTAGAAACTGTCTTGAAAGTAAGACGACATTATAAGCAGACTTTACGATCGTACGATCACTTTACTACAATATATAGAAAACAAAGCAGAGACTTTTTTAGTCTCTTGCCCAGTTAATTAACTAGCTAATTAAGTATCTAATTACTTTAAATAAATGGCAAGTTTAAGTGAAGTTTTTAAATGGGAGAAGATCTGCGCGATTAGCTACGCAGTAGCTGAGCCTGTACATATCTTGCAGATACAATTGTATCTGTTCGATACACAGCTTGTTCATTCGTATTCTCCACACTTTCGCCCTGGCTTGGCACCATCATCGGCAAATTAGTCTCGCTTAGCCAACACGAGTCCGCTCCCGGCTGCACAGGTGCAACTCACGTAGCTCGGGTGCATAGCGATAGTCACGAGTCATCGCTGCCGCCTGGCATGGGCCTATTATGTTACGAAAGCCG
The DNA here is from genome assembly GCA_018904595.1 of Zaprionus indianus. Taxonomy (NCBI): domain Eukaryota; kingdom Metazoa; phylum Arthropoda; class Insecta; order Diptera; family Drosophilidae; genus Zaprionus; species Zaprionus indianus. Next base: position 4,219,010 of record JAEIHA010000171.1, on the reverse strand, counting down.
AGCAATATTTGCCACGATTAGTTGCAGTTGCAACGGGGGGAGGAGGGAGGGAAAAGGGGAGTTTCAGTTAGCCACGTGATGCGCCTCGTAATAGTGCCGATAGTTAGCGATATGTGGCGATATATGAGACGACAATGCGCTGAAGCCCGAGCTGCTGAGACAAATGAGGAACGTGCCCACTGGCTGTTGTTTTGTGCTACGGCTATTACGAGGTATTTGAGCGTCGTTTATGACGCGTGTTCAACTTGCAGTGACCCAACGAGAGTGAAAGTTAAGCGCGGCCAGCGGCAGGTAGAATGACGAGGGCAGGTTGAGGTAAGTCAAGCACATAAAACTAAGTAGGAAATGTAGTTGAAAGGGAGTTGGGAGAAGTAGGCAACTGTTAAATACCACGTAGTAGGGTAGAAGATACCCTGGAAAGTAGTTAAAGTAAAGGAAACTTGAATGAAGAATTCTGTTGAGTTAAAATAATAATTTGAGCTGATTTCTTTTGGTTATCGATAACGATAAAGTATTTTTATATAATATTTCTATATTTATATACGTTTTTTTTATTCTTCACACTATAACTGTTCATAATATATTTCTAAATGTGCTTATAGATACCCTAGAAAGCTGGAACAGTAAAAGAACTTCAGTTTACTGAAAATTTTCTCTAATTTGCTTTGTTATCGATAGTTACAGTGTACTCTTTATTACTTATCGATTAATCATGTATACGGTATATATATTTAATCATATATAATCCTTTGCTACCCCTTTCTACTCCCCTTCTCATACCCTTTGCTGCTTACGCACACTCAATGTCAGCCTGAAACATTCGCATTGCATTCGGCACAATTCTGTTTTACGGAGTCATCAAATCGCTTCAAATTGTTTCAAATGCCAAAAATGGCAGCAACAACAACAGCAGCAACAACAACAATACGCACAAACTGGGGAACTACAACAAGCACAACAACAACATGAGAAGCATAACGTAATTAAACGCATAATAATCTAATTGCATATTTTGCGTGTTGATTAATGTTAATTGCCGAAGCTGACGTTGACTGAGACGCTGACTGAGACGCAGTTTGCTTTGACGCATTTATTATTCACATTCGCACTCGCAGTTAGCACTCGTAGTCACAGTTCACACAGCATTCACAATCACATTCGATGCGGGCAAATGTGCGTTGTGCGTTACTCATACGCAGCGTGTGCAGCCAGCGCTAATGACCAACGCACTGTGCATGGCCGGGGGAAGGTGGGCAGACTTGCAGTGTGGTGTATCTGCAGTGGTCAATGTATTTGTATCTCTAGCTGCATTTGTAGTGGCAAAAGTATCTGCAGTTGCAAGTTTGTAGCTGCAGTTAGAGCTGTATCTGAGGTTGTAGCTGCAATTGTATCTGTGGCTTTAGTTTGGAAGTTAGCTAGGACTAGGAGCTTAGGCTTTATAGTGTAAAGTAAATGTATCTACAGTTGCTAATGTATCTGTGACTGCAGTTTAATCCATAGATAAAGCTTTTACTTCAGATATATTTTTGCATTTTATTCTGAAGTACACAAAAGTGTTTCTAGTTAGAAATCTTTCTGTAGCTGCAACTTACATTGTATCTTTAAATGTACTCTTAGTTTGTAAATGTATCTATCTGCATATGTATCTTTAGTTGTTCCTGCTGCAGTATCCTCTGCTCAATCTATATATGTATCTCTCTTCAGCTCTATCTTTTGTGGTGCAAAAGTATCTGCAGCTCTTTCTGTACTTCCATTTGTCTCTGCAGCTCTTTCTGCACTTCTGTCTGCATTTGTATCTGTATCTTGCTCTGCATCTGTGTGTGTTTGGAGTGTGTCTGTAAATCTGTCAATTTTGTAAATTACATTCGCACGCAGCCAACGCGTCGACTGCGCCGCATTCGATTGCCGTTTTTATGCGTTTCTTGTTTGTTTTCATTTTTTGCTTCGCACATTTTCGCTTTTCGGTTTTTCAGTTTGCGGTTTTTCAGTTTCGGTCGTTTTAAATGCCAATGTCTTGCCCAAAATGCGAGTGCCGCGGCGAGTTGTGAATGAGTTTTTGGCTCGGCCGAAAGTGTAACGCGCGCTGCATCTGTGGCGGCGGCGGCGGCGGCGGCGTCGTGTCCTTGAACGCACTGCATTGGCCATTACTATTGACCGGCATTCGCCGCAGCTACGGTTCGGACTCCAGTTAACTCTTACAATTACAGGGTATCTGCACACTCACCTGCACCAGTGTGGCCACTGTCAGGCCAAAGGTGAACGCTATCTGCGGCACTGTGGCACCGCCCAGCGCGGTGCTGCCCACACCGATGAAGACCAAGAAGAATGTGCCCAGCAATTCGCCAAGCAACATCCGCCAGATGTTCTTGTTCTCCGTGATGTCGGCGACTCCAACGAATTTCGACATGGCTGGAAAAGAGACAAACAACAACAAGGAGAATTAGTATGTAATTAAATGCCATAATTAGCAGATTGATTAACTGACTCTGGCTACGCAGTCAGCGCACGCCGCCACTCACTAATTAATTATGAAATTAATCATGCTGCGACAAGCGCAATCGATCGGATCGGATCGGATCGGATCAGATCGTTGTTCGGATCGATCGAAACAACTTTGGCCCAGAGCTCTCGGCGAAGTTGTGAAATTATTGTGGTTTTTTCTATGGGGGTTTTTAATGAGAATTTTTTTGGCTTAAATTAAGGTCTTTTTTTTTTTTTTTTGAATAGAAATCTTTGTAGACATTGCTCAATATTTTATGCAGATTTCTTTGTAGATCTTTGTAGAGGGTTATATATTTTAGAAGCTGAATTGGTGTAGAAGAAGTTGACTTAGATTTCTTATTGCTTAAATTAAATATTATATAATTAGTTAAACAATTAAGAAACCTTCAAAATTAAACTTCTGTTCTTGTTTCTCTAAAGATTTCTAGCTCTGCCTCAGTTAGTTCATTTTTGAACTGCAATTTTGTTCTTTTTTACAGCATTTGGGCAAAGAATCAACCTTGATTATATATAGCATATAGTTTCTTGAACCCAAAGACAATTTAGTCAATTTGCATTAAACGCAAAACATTAAAAAACATTTCATGCAAATTGTAAGAACACTTGAACTGCTATACCCTCTCCCTCCCCCAACATGCCACTCCCCCTCCTCCTCCCCAATCTTCCATCAACCCTTTGTCTTGTTCAAATTCTTATCGTGGCAATTTCGCGGCATTTGATTAATTAATTTGCTTAATCGCTTCCTCATTTGCTTAGTTAGCAGTTAACTGTGAACAGTTATTTGCACAGTGTTACCTGTTGTTACCTGTGTGTGTGTGTGTTTACCTGCTGCACAGCAGGTGTTAATTAATTTGTTTAAACAAATAATAAAGCTATTTTAACACATCATTTACAATTGTTGGCGAAAACTGACAAACTGTCAGTTGGAGGCGAGGAAGAATGACTTAAGAGCGAGCAAACACTGAGATGAGAATATATATAGACGGAAGATATATTAGCTGTGTGCATATAAATCAGCTAGTGAAAGTGTCTTCTAATAATTTCATTGATTTATTGTTTCTCATTAACTGCTAATTGGGAAGGTCATGCTTCCCTTGCCCTTAAACCTCCTCTTTCTTCTGTCAGTTGTTCGTGCTTTTGCATAAATATCTTAATTATTTACAATGGGCGTTTTGCACTTTTTCAATTAGCACCCACCTATGATAATCTGCAACGTTAACTGTGATTTGTACCCTGTATTTCTGTCTGAAGGGGTCGTTTGAATAGGAAGATAAAAGTGAGGTTAATAAGATACTTATTGTTGGTAAACCTATTCAAATTTCTTGATTTTTGACATTGTTATTTAGTTGCAGCTGGTGTCAAGCTTATATACCCATACTCTCTAGGGTATAGGGTATATATATTTCGAGTATTTACTGTATTATATGACTAGGTACCTAATAATTATAAATTTGCATTAATATTGTCAGAGATAGTTATGCATCCAATTAATGTAATCGATATTAAGTTGCACTACTATCGATATTTAAAAGAAATAATATAGTTTCACATGTACAGCATATAAATCAGTTAGTTACTATTTTTTATCTACCAGATTATTATTACAATTTCTCTAAAAGCTTATGTAGATAGTTATAAGTCTCAAAAATACTATCGATAATTCCTTTTATTGAATATCAGCTTCATCTCCTCTCTAGCTCATCAACCTCCTTTACTTTCGCTCTAACCTATTTTCTCCATCACTTCTTCCTTCACTTTCTGCCTAGCCTCTCCTTTTTAGCTCTTCTTCCTCCTTTACTTTCTCTCCTCTCTAGCTCCACTTCTTCCTTAACTTTCTCCCTCACAGCGTATCTTCAAGTCACTTACTACCTCAGCACTTAATTTATAACTTAATGAGCAACTTCGATATCGATGATAGCAATTTACACCCTACTTAAGTCAGGGAGCTTATGGGTATTTGATTTGCGCAATTCGCGAGGAACTTGGAGCGTCATAAAAACCGGTTAAACGATGGCAGGCAAGGGCTTATCGTGCGGGCTGCCACTTTCAGTAGTTAAATACCCATTGCACGCAGGGTCTCTCCTCCCTCCACTTGTTGCCCGGCATTAAGTTGATAAGCGATGCTATCACAGCGCAGGCTTTGCACACTTCACTTAATACGACAATTATCTTGGCCAAGTTGACTCGCTTGTTGTTGTTGCTGTGTGGTCTGGGTCCCATGACCCGATGATAACAAACATGGCAGAGCGCCATTTAAGTGTAGGAAGAAGAGAGGCAGAGGTGGGTTGCAAATTACAGTTAACTGGCTGACTGCAACTGCTTAAGCCACGTCGCAAAACAATTGGCAACGTGCTTGGCACTTGAGCGCGAACAATAACAACAATTACTCGAACAACAAAAACAACAACAACAATAAGAAGTCTTGCTTGACTTGCATTTCAGATTCTGTATTGAGATTCATCGGGCATGCCTGACAACCCTATCGCATTACAGAACCAGAACGGGAATCTCATCGCGCGTGTGCTGGGAATACCAAATGGAAAATGCTCAGGAAAGCTGCGCCCTCCTCATGGAGGCGGCGCAACAAACAAACAACTAACTAACCTATCTGACTGCCTCTTAGACAACCCGAGTGTATAATTAATCAAAGTCAATCATAGTTGCGATAGCGCCGCGAAATTCCTATCATTTTACAGTGGAAATTCAATGCGATGTCAGCGCGATGTTTACTTAGTCTATATATAGATAGTTGGTATATTTAGTATATAGTATTTGTCTAGTATATACTGCTAGACGGAAAAGTGTTGAACAGTTACTTGTTGACAGTTGTAAGTGGCAAAGGGAGTTAAGTGAGTCATGGAGTGCTGACTAGAATGGTATCTGGTAGAATTCCCAAAGGTAGTTAGGTAGGGTATTAGGTGGATCACTTTTACTTGTTGACTTTGTAGGAGGGTGTAAAATGTGAGAAGGGGCAGTTTAAGGTTGTAAATTGGCAATGAGAATGAGAGTAGATTGTTTAAACCTTTAGAAGTAGTTAAGTTAGAATAGTTCTTCAATGTAATTGTGATTAAAATGGTTTTTATTATGTATTAAGAAGGTTAAAGCTGCTTTACCAATTATAAGTTATATTTTCATTGAAAATATAAATTTTTTAGGACAATGAATATAATTCTTGATTAAATTGATAAATTTAATAAAACTTTATATAAATACTATAAAAAAGTTTTCTTTTAGGTTAATTTCTATTTCTACTTCCATTTATTAATTTAATAGAAAAGTAAACTTAGAAAACTGATAAATTTCTTGAAGAATTGAATATTTAATAAAGAATATTGTCTAAGTCCAATAAAAAAGTTATTTTTTATGTAAATTTCTAGTTCTAATTCCACTAATTAATTTGAAAAACTAAACATTGAAAAGTCTGCAATTTGTTTCATATTTCATAGAGCAAATTGTTAAATAAATTGAAGAAAATTAGCAGACCTCAACTGTAGTTCCATTTCCAGGGTACAAATCAATCCAACTTCCTCCCACTTTAAATTCCCACGCTGTAACATGAAATTCTCGTGCCTTTAACAAGTTCGAAGATCAGTTGAGATCAGAAAAAAGCGACAACATTCTGCACGACGGAGACACCCACAGTGCATCCGAGATCGGGCATGGTAGATCAGACTCAGACTCAGCCTCCGACTTGGAGGGGCTAAACGAGATCAGAGCGTTGACAGGCGAGTCTGCAATTAGCATGCGCCGAAAGCCAGAGCCGAAACGGTTATTTATGGTCTATTTGCCTCGCAGATTTGTTCGATTCGCACCCGATCCAAGTCGATCCGATCCGATCGGATCCGAGTTGACTAGCTCATTGTATGCTAAGCGGGGCACGAGCTCAATTTGTTTATGCAAATCGAGTTGCAGTTGCAGGCTGTTGGCTCCAGTCAACAATAACGAATCAGTCGACGAAGTCTGCCTGCCTGCGATTGAATGAATGCTGCAACAAGTGCGCCTAATCTGTGCGACAATCAATCAGTCAATCACTGTGTCTGGCAATCAATCAATATTGCAATGCGACGCATCCATAACGGCGCTAGGCGATGCGAGTCTATTAATCACGCCCCAAGTTCAATGAAACTCTGTCAACCCGTTTGGCTTTCAACTTGAAATCGAAATGGAAATGGAAATTGAAATGGAAACGCAATGAGACTCCAAACTAATCGTACTTAACATATATATACAGATATATCCAGGTGTTAGTTCGATAATTGCCCTTGTCAGTCTTCAGCTTCATCTTCGTGTTCCTCTCTCTCTCTCTCTCTTGCTTTGCCTCTCCCTTTGGCAACTTAGTGCAATGATTACGCAAATCGCGACTGTGTCTATTTTTAGACTTTCTCCATTTGCCCGTTTGGTTGATAGGCTCGGTTGGGGTCTTACCTCGTACTATTACCAGACAACTACCATATGCTATTAGCCCGAATTGCGTCTGAGTCACAGTTCATAATTGATGGGTTTCACCTTGCCCGTGGGCAAGTGCTTAACATACAGACACATATAGCACTCATACGAGTGGCTATATACCCGATAAGTACGCAGCTGTAACCCAACAACAACAACTTGTTGCTCACACCAAGTGGCTATCTAAGCGGCCCATTGATAGTGTATTAGCCATACAAGTGGGCTTAATTAACCGCCTTTAAAGGGGGAGAGAGGGGTAGAGAGGCTTATGCTGCTGGCGAAGAAAGGTCATCAATCTAAATCACTTCATTTGAACTTCAGTCTCGTTGACAACTTTCACTTAACAACTTATCAAAGTATTATGAAATTATTTAGATAAGATAGGGTTTCATTTCGTCAATGACTGTTGGCCTACCCTAATGAATAGGTATTATTATATTACTATTCGTTAGAGAATAACAAGAGAATTGTGCGGTATTTTTTTTTACTAAGAATTTTGCTTAGATAAATGTTGCAAGGTATCAAAGTGTGGCAATTATATTGTGCATTATTATACAAGAATTTCAATATGAGTAACGATTATATCACTTAGTTAGATATATTCCTGCATTGTACTAGAATTTCAGGCTATATTTTGTAGTAGCCAAAAAATTAACAGTTTAAAAAGTGAAGCACCCTTATGACTCTGTAGAAGTTATTGAACTTGCAACCAAACCTAAGATTTTTTAAGATTTTTCTTACATAAATGTAGCATCAAGTGTGATAATTATATTGCATTATTATCAAAGATTTTTAACACGAGTAACGATTATAGCATAAAGTTAGGTATATTCCTGTATCTTAATAAAAATACAAGCTATATTTTGTAGTAGCCAAATATTAAGCAGTTGAAAAGTCAAGGATCCTTATGACTCTATAGAAGTTATTGAAATTTCAATGAATTTGAAATGAGTCATGGTTATTTTTAATTCTTATCTCATATTGAAGAATCCCGAGACTTTTAAAAACAAGTATTGTAGTTTATATCTTTTACTTCTCTTATGTTTTCTAGATCAATCAAAAAACTCTTTACACTCTTTATTCCCTCTTAGTTTCCCCAGCAAACTTACCTGCAAAGTGTTTCTCGAAACTCTTCCTACGAATCGGAAATCAATTGTATTTTAAACTCTCACAAATTGCCTAATCACTCTCAGTGCTCTCACACACACTTTTATGGAACATATAAACTATGTCGCTACTGTACACGTAATACGCGCTGAGATAGGGAACGTCTCGGGGAACTTAGACTTATCACGACGGAGCAGGCAGCTCGACTGAAATCTGAAGTTCATTTTTATTTCTGGTGAAAATCCAAATTTTAATCTAATTTACTTTAGGCAACAACAAACTACAATGAGAACTAACATAATCTTAAAGATATTCCTGGGTTATTTATGAGCGAGAGAGGGAGAGAGAAAGATAGTTAGACTTGTGTTAACCTTCCAGTTAAGGTTTAACATGAGCTTTTGTGCCGTGCGCAGTATTTTTTCGAGTTCCAGTTCGTATCCGAAGCATCGATCTTAAGCCGCGAGCGAAAATAATTAATAATTGTTGCAAAAAACTAAGAGCGTAAACAATCAACATTACGCACTGAGACAACAGCAACAACAACAACAACAACAACAATGCGAGGTGATTATTTAATTTGTGTTGTTTGTTGTTTGCTGTGTGGGGGCGTTACGACAAGACATTGAGTGGACTTAAATGGCCCAAAAAGGCGTCGCAGAAAGCAAACAACAAGGCCAGAGTCGATTCGTATCTGTAAGATACTTTTGTTGTGCGAGTGCGCGAGTGTTTTCGCGAAATCACGACGAGGCCTGCCTTAATGGTTGCCTAATTGATCCAATTAACAAATTAACGAACATGACTTTCCTAGGGTATTTCTACAGTCTTCTATCTTTCACTCTCTTTCCCCCTTGGCAACTCTCTCTGCTTCTGGGAAATTAATTAGTGACTGCGGTGCGACAACAAGTTGTGATCAAATACGTAAGACATCGACTTTTAATTGAGAAATGGTGCTCACAAGAAGTAGTAGAAGTAGCAGGAGAAGAAGGAAGTAAGAAGAGGTGCAAAAAGAGTTGGAAGAAGAGATAGAGAGGGAGAGAGAGAAGCAACTTCAACTGGCGTCAGTTACAGCTTGACATTCCAGCGACATGTGTAAGAACAACTCGTGTAGTAGCTCCGATAACGGCACAATTCTGGAAGCGGGAAAGTGGCACAACCATTCACGAATAACGAGTGTGAGTGGGTACTCGTTTAATGCTCGCATGCGAATTGTGAATGCAAAACAGGTAGCAGCTCAGACGCCACACAAATTATGAATTCTTCCGCATTTGGCGCAGTCGAAGCAAGTAGAAGATTGCCAAGATTGCGATCTCAATGGGGTTTAGGAAATTATAATATATATATGCACGTGTGCCTGTCGGCAAGTAAATTCAACTACTAATGTCAAGGTCAGGCAGGCAACCCCAACTGAGTTCTTTACTCTTTCATAGCTTAGCCTATCTCAATTGGTTCATCACAGTGCCAGACAGTTGCGCGACTATATAATTTACTAACGGTTAAGCTAAGTAGAAGGCAAGCCAAGGAAGGAAACACCAAAGTAGCAGGCGGTAAATTGAACAGACTGAACAAAGGAATATGCGAGGTTTGTTTTAGAAATTAAAGAAGATTGAACTTGCTTTGTACTCTTTAGTTTTACTTCTCTACTTTTACTGCTTCTACCTCTCTTTCTATTTTTAAGTTCTTTATACATATTTAATTAATTCCCTATTATAATTGTGAAATAAACAAGTTACTCAGCGCTCTATAATAACTAAAGATACTCTTCAAAGCAGAAGTCTCCCCATATCGCTTGCGGAATGCGACTACTTTTGATTGACAGCCCGTGAAAGCGCTCAAGCAGTCTGACTAGCTGGCTCTATACTAGGTGAATGCCCCGCTGCTGACAGTGTGAATACTGTGAGTACTCACATGTACGAGTATATTCGCTTTGCAGTCAGATAGCATCTTCGATTTCAGGCGCCCCCAACTCGACTTTCATGTGCGCCGCGATTAGAAATATTTGTGCGGTGCCTGATAAGATAAGCGAGGCGCAATGACAAGGCCACAATGGATACCAGGTGTGAGAGGCAGTGGGTGTGCGAGTGTGAGTGTGAGTGCGAGTGTGAATGTGAATGTGAGTGTGAATGTGTGTACATTCAGATGAGTTCTGGCTGCTTCCGTTTAGTTGGCGCTCGCTTACGCAATCACTTTGTTTGTGGGTCGAGGTTTTTATCTGGCGCGGAAATAACGAGTTGGGGGGGCGAAGCAAAAGGAAGGGGGAGGGGGCAGCAGGGTTGCTTGGTCCGTTGCAGTTGCAGCTTGTACGACTACTTCCGTTCAACCTTCCGCGGCATATCCTGCAAAAGGACGTTGCAAGAAGCCAACTCAAGGTGCAGTTCCAAGGCGAAGGCGCGGCTGACCGCACGTGCCGCAAAAGAGAACGAAAGGCTTGGCTGAGTTGGAGCGTGTGTGTGTGTGGGGGAGTGTGTGTGTGCCTTTGTTGGGGTCACACCCAAATCCTGCAACAAATCACTCGCGTCATTCATTTGCGGGGCGTGGCATTTCAAACCGAACGCACCACATTGCGTATGAGCAATATTTCTAACTCTTGCGTTACGCCCTGCTACGTCTCCCCCTTCCCCCCTCAGCTGCTGCTGCTTCTCCCGCTGACTTCATTATGCCAAAATGGCAAATGGCAAATAATTTCGCAGCCAAAGCAGCGACAGCTTCGTCATTTATGAGCAGAAGACACGCAAGAATCGCATAACTAGCTAATTTACCTATAGCCAGCCTACCTATATAGCCAGCGCGCTCGCACATATGTTTCTCCTAATGCCCCATTACGGCGACAGATGGCGCTGCCATTGTCTGCCTGCCAGGAGGGAGGGGAGGGGAGGGTAGGCGTGCTGTAATTACCCCACCAAACAAAAGGCGCGTAGTCGCTCGACAATTAATCAACTTAAGCCGCTTATTAATCTCGAACCTTACGAACTTCTCCTTTGATTCTGTTGAGGTGATGATTTTATTAAAACATTCTCAGCTAAATTTGATATCGAACATCGACAAAATTCGCAGGTTTTTTCGCGATAAAAGAAAACCTGTTCTCGAATATTTATCAAAGTTGATCGTAAATCTAGTTATAAATTCATTAATTAGTCGGGGAGGGTCTCGCGAATTCGATGTGCGGGAGGTGCGGCTTATGACCCGCTAATTTATGCCTCTAAGCGGCGGACTCGATTACCAAATCGATAAATCAGCTGACAAATCTGCGATGCCTTGGCACGGGTAACCCTGCGAAGGGTTGAGTCATTTCATAGGTCTAAATCTATATCTAAAATAGGTTTGAAATGGCACAATCATGTCTATTTGAATAATGTGATATCATTAGAACATTTAACTATACCAAATTTATGGGGTTACTCTTTGTTATTAGATGATATAATGCGCGATTATAGACATTTGTTCTCAGCTCGAAATAATTTAACTAACAAAATTATCTCAATTTAATCGCAAATTGCGCAAACAAAAGTTTTCCCTGGGAAGATCTTAGCTCTGTCTGAATGCTCTTGGCTGGCGTATTAGCGTAATTATAAGCCGGACTCATTAATAACACGTTGATGCGGCCGCTATATAACTGATACTTTGACTGACTTTGCGCGTAACTCGCGTAAGATTTATGATATTGTAATTCGCAATTTCGCCGTGATGTCATGTGAGATTGTCAACTACTCTGGGCACGATTCTACGATCGGAAAATGCCTCGACTTCCGAGTGAAATTGCAAACATGTTTCGACAAGTCGCACGCTCTGGCGAAGAGCAACGGGTCGATCTTCATTGCCAAGGCCAAGACGGGCCTCGACGCTGACTCTGACTTTGACGGGCTGTGTAAATTGGCTTTTAGCATCGTCGTAAAGCCTCCGATTGGAGCTGCACAAGCTACACACAGTTAGTTCGCAGCTTCGTGGCTTCGATTCAATATTGACACAATGTTGCTCGCTTATGTTTGCACAATTGTTTAAACAATGGAAACTCGAAAACAGTTCAACAATAATTAGACCTGAAAATAAGTATTTTTCTCAGTTAGCTCGTGGGGTAGACAAATTAATTAGACTGGTAAATATTATTTTCGGAACCACTTCGCCACTTCGCCTTATCGCGTCGGCTTGACACTGTTGACTTTGAACTAGCTATAGCTGGCGGCTTTATAATGGTCTCCAAATTGGATATAATAACGAATTTTTATTATTATTATTTGCTGACGACATTCTTGTTATTGCATCTGCGCTTTGTTCTCCCGTTCGTTCGCAGTTCGTTCACTTGGCGGCTCTTAACTGTTTTACTGTCCTCAACTTTCGTCGGGGAAGCCATCAGTCCAAAAGTTGTTGTTATTTCTATCTCATCATCTTCTTTTCAATTGTAAAAAAAAAAACTTTCAACTTTGCACGGAAGCAAAAACACGAAATGAGCGTCTAATTTGCCATCAGGGAAAATATTGAAAAGCTATCAAACTATCATCTTGTTATTGATAAATATATAGTAGAAAAAAACAACAGGAAAAGTAAACAGAGAAGCGATTGAAAAAGCGCAAATCATATGCAAAAGACATGCACATTCGATTCGATTCGATTCGATGACGATGACGATGAGTTTTCGATTTGCAAATGATTAGTTTGCGAGACAAGCTAATGAAGCAACGCTCGGCGAGAAGAGGAACAATTGCGAAAAGAATGAGAAGATTCGAAATGCGTGTTTAAAAATACACCCTTTGGGTTTATTTTTGGACTCGTCTGAAACCCTTCAGGCTGGGTTTATTTTCAGAAATTGTATGCAAATCTGAAGAGAATTAAGTAAATTTATGCGTGCTATCGAGATCATGACGAAGGCAACTTCAAAAGATTTGATTGGATGTTTATAAGAAAACAAAACTCACTCAGATGTTAAACAATTTTCAAGAAAGAGTTTACTTCTCTTGAAAACTTAACTCATTTTTCATTTATCTTACATTTTCCAACTTAATTAAGTTAAGTCAAGCTCAGTTTCCCAAGTTTTCCCTTCAAACATCAATCAATCAATCAAGTTTATATTGCCCCAACTCGATGTTGATTTCAAAAACTTAAAATTTATGGTTTTTAGTTGATTAAAGAAATCAAACAATTTTAGTTTAGTAAGCTGCATTTGTCAAGCTTTTAATTAAAGTTTATAATCGAATTCGCTTTGGTAACAATCGGTTTTAATTTCGATCTACGAATTGAACAGAGTGAACAGTTGGTTTTCAGTTTCGTTTTTAGTTTTCTTTCTTCTTTTTCCACTGTAATTAGTGTTTACAAGGAAAATTGGTTTTATTGCTTAATTATAGATTACAGAAATTTGCATGTGAAGAGGCAGATGAAGAAGGGAGATGCAAGAGAGAGAGAGAGGGAGGGAGAGGAGACGAAATGAGATGAGGTAAATCAATTTAGCACAGTTTTCAGTTTCGTTGACCTTCAAGTTGCAAAATTTTCCCAATTATTCATGAACACACACACTCACACACACACATGCCACAATCCTCCATTCATTCGCTCGTGAATACACTCACCTGCTTTCTCAACCATTTTGCACTATTTCTGTGGCTACTTTTGTTGCTGTCTTGCTTTTGTCTTTCGCCTTCTGCTGTTGCGGCTGCCACTCGAGTTCAGCGCGGCGTGGGTCGTTGAGTTTTCGTTGCTGTTGTTGTTGCTTTTGTTGTTGTTGCTTTCGTTTTTGCGGTAAAAGTTGTTGTTGTTGGGGGCGCACTTGAATCGACTCGATTTGTGCCAAATATCTATTGCCAAATAATGATAATTGTTAAGGTTAAGTGGCCCGACTCGAGTTGCCCAACTCGCAATCGAAATCGACTTCGATTTGAAATTGAAAGCGAAAACGAATTTGAAAAGTCTCCACAAATCAAATTGATAGTTTCGAAGTTTTCGGAATTTCACTTAACGGTCTTTTCTTCAACACTTCTTTCACGCGCGCGCGAAGATCTTTCGCTTCTTTTCTTCTCGAAATTTGAAAAGAAAAACGAAAGTGAAAATTCCAATTGGTTTTTTTTTTTTTTGTTTATTTCGGTTTATTGTTCTACAGTTAGTTGTCTGCAGATATTTGCTGAGTTTTGCACTTGATTTATTTATTGTGTTTGATTTTGAGTTTGATATTGTGTTTGTGTTTGCTTGTTGCCTTTGCGTCTGCTTGCTGCCACGTTCGCTGCTCGAGCGCAAATAAAGCTGGCTGGCGCTGTGGCCGTAACTGATATACTCTCAGTCGGCCAAAACAGCGCTGCCGCTGTCGCGCAGTCGACGTCGCTGCTCGCTGCTCGCGTCAACGTCGTCACTAGCGTCGACTTCGCGTTAGTTTCTTGTCGTCGTCGCGTTGTCTTTTTTTTTTGGGCTTGGCGCGCGACGGTTTCGCGATGGTTGTTAAAGGATTGGGCCAGCGCGGGATTGGGAATGGGAAATGGGAATGGGAATGGGGACTGTAAGTAGTAGTGGGTGTGGAGCCAAAGGGGGTTGCCCTTATGACTTAATTAGCAATTCGCTTGCCATTTGCACAATTTGCATGCCAGCTATTAATACCCTGTAGATGGGTAAGGCCGAAGCAGGGACGCACTGCTGATTTCATTGGGAAAGGCCCGGGGGAAAGTGTGGAAACTATCTTGAATTGGACTGTGTGTGAGTTGGTAGAATATACTTATACTCCAGATACAACTACTGGTACAATACCTACTACTATTTTCACTACTACTTCCTCTACTACAATTACTTGTATTGTTATTACTTGTATACTACGACTCCTACTACTCCTGCTACTTATACTGGCAATACTACTTCTGCTACTTATACTAGCAATACTACTTCTGCTACTTATACTAGCAATACTTATACTACTTCTAGAACTAATACTACTACTACTACTTCTAGAACTACTACTACTACTACTACTACTACTACTACTACTACTTCTAGAACTACTACTACTACTACTACTACTACTACTACTACTACTACTACTACTACTACTACTACTACTACTACTACTACTACTACTACTACTACTACTACTACTACTACTACTACTACTACTACTACTACTACTACTACTACTACTACTACTACTACTACTACTACTACTACTACTACTACTACTACTACTACTACTACTACTACTACTACTACTATTACTACTACTACTACTACTACTACTACTACTACTACTACTACTACTACTACTACTACTACTACTACTTCTACTAGTACAACTACTACTCCTACTACTACTACTACTACTACTTCTACTACTACAACTACTCCTAATTCTACTACTACTACTTTATACTTAAACTTCTACTGCTAATAAAACTAATACTTCTACTACTACTGATACTACTATGACTGGGTACTACTATTATTGTTAAGAGTATAGTTGCTGCAAGTCTTTATACTTGTAGGACTCTATTAAAAGCCATTCTCTTAATTCATCCAACTCCTTCCCAGGATATCTGCCAAGTCCACAGTGCCTTTGTATCTTATGCATTTTACAAGTCACTCTATTGACATTTCGCACTCCAGAAGTGCCACAAAGTATTGCCCGAGCTGATAAACGCACTCCAAACCCAAAACCTTATCACCTTGGGCAACTTAGCTTGCTTAACTGATTACCGTGATAATCCGTGGGGCGACCTCTGAGCGGCTACGCAATGCCCGATGGCTGTGCTGCCAGGGAAAGTTAAATGCCAAATAAATGGGGGAAGTGTTTTCTCACTCCACTCCACACCACTCCACTCACCTCCGCCCCTTTCCGGGCCTAATGGGTTATGCTTGACGGACGCTTATCGCACTTTTCATATTTCACTTTTTCAATTTCCAACAATTTCCCTGACGCTTCTGACGGTTCCGCTTTAATATTGATTATTATTGCACATTAGAGTCAGTATTTCGTTTTTTCGAAACGGTTAATGGGCTGCTTATAAATACGCGCAGGGAGAGTCACCCTAACCTCCGCCCCCTTCCGGCTATCCCAGTGAACCTTGTCATATTTATTTGAGGCCCAAGCAACAGTTGCAGTTTCGGTTTATTGACAAAACAAATGATAGAAAGGCGAACGAACATCAACAATGGCAGCTCGCAAAAAATCGTATCGCGTAGATGGTAGATATATCTCTAATATATATATAGCACACTTATAATACCCGCTCAGACAGATGGGCGGATCCAGTGGATTCAAAGCAAGCGACTCGGCGGGCTCTTCTGCGCAATTATATAGTTAGTACTTGAAGGCAGACGGTCATTAAAGTGGCACGAAAGCAGGGACCAAGGCACACATAGATTGAAGAAGGGAATTACCCCGCAGACCAGACGATGCGATAGCATTATGCGACCAGTTATCATCACGATAATTTCGATAATTCACTTAACTGACCATTACAGTAGGGCGGCAGCTGTTGCTTGTTCTATTCTTAGTACTCGGCGTATCAACTAGTTGAATACCCATTGAGTACCCAAGCAACACTCTACATCGAAAATATTTGAAGGCTTTCATTTTCTAAAGCGTAACTTGGCAGCATTTCTCGAACAATTGTTCTATTTGCGAGTCATTGTTTCTGAAAGTTATTGAGAGTTCTCAATGAAATACTTTGTTGGCTTTGTTCCAGATTTAAATCGATTCGTAGAGGCTTTCTTTCTAGTGATGTAATTTCTATTTGTAGATTTCTAAAGATTATAAACTATTTATTTGGCCTTACAATTTCCTTTGCTACTAAATTAGATTTCCTTTTTGAGTAAAAGTTTGCTGAAAGTAGAAGTTTGTATACTCTGTAAATAGTAAATGGTGTAAAAATTATAAAAAGATTTATTTTTCGACCTAAAGAAACTGTTTATCGATATTTCCATCTTTTTATCAAAATATTCATCCATAATACGTAAATTTTTCGTCATAAGATTATTTATATATACTCCTTTACTCTACTAAAAGTTTCTTCTCTTTAATATACCCTGTTTTATTATACTTTTATAGGGTATCTTAGTTTTCTGCACAATTGGTAGCAAAATATGGTGAACAGATTGTGTTTACTTTGTTCAATTAACCCTTTGTACTGCACACAAAAAGCTAGCAACGAAATTAGGCTTTTCTTAAAATGATCGACTAGCAGTTACCCTAGGTTCAATAGAGAACAATATACATTAGTGCCTATTGTAATATAAAGGGTATTAAATTATATATAAAGCAGCTACATCAACTTTGTTCCTCTTCATTTCTTCCGAACACTCACATACCCTAACCACGCTACTTTACAGGGTACAACTGCGAACGTATCGCGGCGTGTTTATTGTATTATGAAAACAATTTTTCAAAAATCATTCAATAGCCAGCCCCGCCCCATACATGCCACCCGCCCACCATGGCCAGGGGGCGACATTGAAACTGTTTTCAAGCCAAACAACAAAATCTAGCTGTAATTGTGCGCTTCCAGACAAGCCAAGAAATTGTGGCTTGAAAACGAATCCGCCAAACTGTCGATCAGGTCAGGTGTTGTTGCTGTTGCTCTTGTTGTTGTTGTTGGGGCGAAATGATTTACAGTTATTGCCGGTGCTAATCATGAAATGAGTTTTGCCAACTGCCAGCTCGCAATAAACGCACATGAGTCGCTGCAAATCGAGCCATGAAATGGCTAAAAAATCAAGCTAACTTCATCGAAACAATTTAAACGAAATTGGTTCAATTTGAGGCTCGCCCAGTGCGTGAGGGAGGAGCGCAAGTGGCACGTGCAATTCGATTGTTATCGAACAATCGGACGCATGATTAATTTGGACTCTGCACACCCGCACACACACACACACACAATCGCACACACACTCCCGCGAATAAAGGTCAATGTCATCTCGCGTTGGCAACTCAATGCTGCGCTGCAGCTTTGACACTTGGCGCAGCTTCTCAGCATCAACTTGAGCTTCATCCATCAATCTTCGCGCGAGTGTTTTGTTACCTGTCTTTGTGCCTGTACCTGTGTATCTGTATCTGTGCCTGTGTGTGTACCTGTCGCTGCCTGTGACTCAGTTTGTCCAGATGCAAATGCGTTAGCGCCTTTTTATGGCCACGAGACGCCCCCATCAACTTCCATACTTCCCTCTTCCTCTTTCGCCTCTTGCGCATAAGGTCGTCAGCAGCTTGCGGCTATAACTAGCTTGTTTTTGGCTAAAAAGCACTCGTACTACATCGCATCAGTTTCGTATTTTTGCAGCTAACTGTATCGCCCTCGCCTGAGCCGCTTTTGTATTCCATTGGCCCATTGACAAATGCCTGTTCAACTTATCAATCGTTCGCCTGTTCAACATTTCGACTATTGACACACGCAGATCGTGGGAAATTCTGACAAGTACCCGAATCTCTGTGGGGGCGTATGCCTCAACAATGTACTCAACCTCACACACACACACACACACACATGCACAGCACATATGTGAATACATATCACGAAACTGGTATAATCTACGCATTAAAATACTTTGCTCCGCTTTACAAGCTCCACTTTGAAGCTGACATTGAGGGACTATCGATAATCTCAATACCCTTACAAGACTGCCAGAAGATCTGCAAAAATAGACTTGATAACATGTATTTAATAGATTATAGGGGAATTCCATTTGATGAGCTCTTATTTTAGCCTTTTTATTGGACACGTTTCTTATTGTTATCTTATCCCTGACTAACTTTAGTTAAGCTCGTTCTTAACTTGTTACTTGATTTGTTGCATTATAATAGCGCTTTAAATGTTTACAATCTATTAGTAGCTACTTCACATTATCTAATCGCATTGCGCAAATGTAGTTTACCTTTTTTTTTCATCTAGTAAATACTAGTTCAGTGGAAAGGAACCTAACTAGAAACCAAAAAAGGAACCTAATTTTAGAGAAATTCTTGTGAGAATCTAATCTCCAACTCAACTCCCATTTCTACACGGAATTACGCCTCCATTCATCACAACTCTAGCATGGTACTCCTCATAGAGGAGGGTACCCTCAAATCGCATAGGTCTGTCTCTGATCGATGGCTCGTCTCTGCCGTCGTGAGGCACTTCCTGCCATTGCGAGGCGCGTGCGCAGCGAAAATTGCAGGCAATTAACCCATGTTCCCACTTCTAGCCTTTTTGCCGCCAACACACACACACACATACACACGCAGCAGAGCAGAGTAGATCGAGATTTGATTGACACACTCGACTCTCGAGTGCGTGTTCAGATGCGAACTGCGAACTGCGAAATTTGCCATTTGTGTTTGCTTAATTGTTGTACAAAAATACGCGTAATACCGAGAACAGCATTTCGATTTTAGCTCTTTATTTTTTCCCCGCCACCTTTTAGCTGGTCAGCTACTTTAGCTGTGTTTAGCTGTGTGTGTGTGTGTTTGTTTTTCTGCGGTTCACTTGCTTTTTTGTGTGTTTGTAACTTTGGGCACGGTCGTTGTTTGTATCGTACGTGTTCGTCGCCAGAGCCATTAAGAATCAGAATCGGAATCGCAATGAGAATCGCAGCGAGCGAGGAGAATTAGTGAGAACGTTAACCGTAAACCGCAATTGATGGAAATATGTTAGCGGCAGCTGATAAGCGGCCAGATTTCGCAAGTGTTTTTTTTGCCGCAAATGGCCAGAAAACGGCCAAGTGCAGGCAAACTTCCGCGACTTTTTGTGTGTGCGAGTGTTCGCTAACTTTTAGTGCGCACTTTGTGCGGATTCATTTGCTTAATTGATACGTTATATCCGTCCGGCCTTTCATTTGTCATTCCCGTCCAGTCATTCCCAGTGCCCTTCGCACTTCGCCTCGACCTTTGACCCTCATCCTAGGCGTTGTTTGATGAGCTACACTTCACAGTGACCGCCAGCAGTTCCTACTTTCTCCTCAGGGGGGGTGGTTGGTGTAGTGTGTTGCAAATGTTGTGCGTCGTCATGCTGGGCCTCAAAGTTCAAGGACAGCGCACACAACTGGGCGTGGTCCCCCGTGTCAGAGTGAACTACTCCATGTGGGCCACATAAATTTGAATAATGAAAAGTCACCCAGAGGTTGAGGTGGGGCAGGCAAGTGGAATAATAATTGTGAGGGAGAGATTTGCCTGTGGATAAGCCAGGCTTTCTTTGGGCCTTGAGTGCTCCTAAGGTTGTTCGCAATACTTTTCTTTCTAGGCAAGAACAAAGCTAATCTAACTCAAGATTCCATATGTAAGTATCTTATCGAGGGCTGATCATCATCTATTTGCATATCTTTTTCTTATTTCTTGCTAAATACATCGAAGTAATTAAGTAATTATAATTAAATATGCGCACTAACCACACGGTAATTAAGTTTGTAAACAATATCAAAGACACAAACCAGCCGAAATTATATGGCAGCCCCATAAAAGTATGCCGCAGTTGTTTAAACAAACAGTTTAAGTAAATAAAATGTAGGTAAAAAAGAATTAGATTGGTTGTGAGTCGGCGGCTTAAATCAAAAGAAAGTAAAGAAAAGGTGCGCAATAATTAACATAAATTGAACAGAAATACATCTATTCCTCTCTAGGTAACTCCCATTCGATATCAATAAAAATCTGCCACAAATTTAAACAGTTCGCAGTTAAATCGAGAGGCAACTTCATCCACAGCGAAGTTACAGTAATGTGACGCACTTACGGCGGGGGCTTGACAGTCTGAAATTGGATAGTTCGACTGAAGAACGCCCACCTTATAATGTCGACGATGATGTTGCCGGGCCGTAAAGCAAATCGAAAGTGACGGCCAATTCTTGTTTTTTACTATATATCATGTGGGGCATAAATAAATAAACCGTTTGCTGGCGGGGCACAGTGTAAAACTTTGAACTGTAGTAAATTTATTAGAGAATAAAAATCAGAGCGAATTGCACGAATTGTTTGACTTGCCTTGGTGATAAGCGACAATGAAAACTGCACTAAATTAAATGGAAATTTTTGCACAAACGTCACGCGAGTCGAGAAGTTGGCAGAACGCGAGAGAGAGGAGAATATGGAGTGGGGGGGGGAATCGCAGAATTGCGGGCGTTGTACCAATTTCATATTTGCCATCGTAAATGTTTAAATATTTGAACAGATCATAAAAGTATTTCAATTCGTGGCCAATTGGACCTGGCGGAGTGGGAATGAGAACGGGAATGGAACTGAGACTCGTAGGGGCTACAGACGTCACAGTTTGCCATCTCCCTGCGGGCAATTCTGCTGGCATGATCACGAAGCTCTGATAAGATTTACAACATTACAATCGAGTGGTGGAAGTGGAAGAGGGAGAGGAGGAACAACAGCAATCCCAATAGGGTTCGGCATGGTCGCGCGCGCGCTCTTGCTCTTCACGTTATTCTTCCTCTCTCCCTATCTCTTTCGCCCACTCCCCTCTCTATGAGCGTACAAATATTTTTACCGATTGTTTTCAGATCTCTGTTAATTACTTCGTGTGCCGCCGTCGCAGCGCACAGTGGGTCGTCAGGAAACGATCATAAAATTCTCATTGGCTTATTAACATGTCATTTAATAATATTGTATAATATAAGATAATTGGATTAGCGGGAAACATTGTTGTTTACAAAAGTTCTTATGCAATCTTAATGTATTAAGCTATATAATCCCGACATGCCAGGGCATTAAGTATGGATAATACCTTTACAAATATTAAGTATGGATAATACCTTTACAAATATGCCGGGTTGAAGTTTTACAACTGCCATAAAATAGCTCAGGTTTTAAATAAACCGACTGTTGATACTCTTGCTAGCTTTTGTGTGATGTAAATAAAAATTATAGCTTTATAAAATAATAAATATAATACAAAGAGTACTTATACTATATAAATTAAATATTCCAGACAAATTCAAAAATTATTTGTCACATTTTTTCCCAAATTATAGGAATATTCCCAAATAGAGTACTCTCAGTTTACATTTTCTACAAACAATGGATTATCTAACTAGGCTTATTCATAAAGAAAAACGGATAAATCCCAGCCCATTGTTAGAGATTAATAATGGAAACCCTTGCACCCAAATCTAATTGCGAGACAGTCATAAAAAATACTTTGAACTGCAATTATTCAGATATTTCAAAATTAATTAACTTTAATAAGTCATTAAATCTTTTGTACGATCAAAAGTGACACTGAATTTTGCTTTGGCATTTATTATTATGTTTGTTTATTTATTTCACCGTGCGTGATTCACCAGCATTCGCAGCCCACTGTGCGAGGCGTCGCGCGCTTGTCGCTTGTTGCTTTTTTGCACCGTCTTCAAGCTTGGCGCTTTTCGCGTGGCGCGCAGTATTTGTTGTCGAGCCAAAGTGCGCGGATCGCTCAGAAAGAGAGGGGAAACTGAAACAGAAACAGATTCCTCCTGTGTGTGTGCTCCTCGTAATTGTTTTGTATTTTCGTACAGTGTACAGTGTGTTTTACTAAGTATATATAATATAATCCGTTCGAGAGGTGGCACTTATTGCATGTTCCGAGGTCTCTCTAAACTCTGAAAGTCGTCAAGTCGATTACTAAAAAGGTAAATACAATAGCCTAGAACAAGGAGCTAACGAACGTATCGACACATTCCTCATAATCCACACATTCCATCCTCCCTCAGCTTTATCGGGGTGTCTCTTCTTAACTCTCTTTCTCTTTCGCAAGAAGATGATCTCAAGCAAAGAAACACACGTGTCATTTAAATGTATTTTTGTTGAAATTCTGGCGAATCATATATGCTACAAAGAAAAAGATAAAGCGATATGCTTTAATTGGAAATGCTGCAGTGCTGCCAAAATAGAAATTACTGTACACATAGATATATATCATATATGGTATATGGTATATGCTATATGGCTTGTGGTATATTAAAATAAAAACAATTTGTTTTTCCTCGAGAAGCGCCGATGCGTGAAATAATGCGCACAAAGTACTATATAGTTATATAGTTATTTAGTTAGACAAAGTAGAGTTCTATTGTGTGGCTAATTTGGGTAGCTAATCGCAGTTCACATGGGTATCGCTGCTTGTGGTTTTGACTCTAGTTTAATGACACTTTTGTCGCTCCATTTGAGTTCTGCTGCGAGTTTCCCCCTTTCTGTGATGCATACAAATTTCTATTTCAAGTGGGTTTTATGTCTTTTTAAGTGCGATAATATCAAAGCATGTCATCAGCCTCGAGAGATGCCTGTGCAGATGGATGTGGACACTTTTCGCACTCAAATTGAGAGAGTCTTGGAGGTGTGTATTTGTGTGTCTTCTAAATTGATCTAATCCCGCCGACATTACATCAGCTTCGCAATTGAAATGACACCTACGCAATGTCTACGATTATTTTTATTTTTCCTTTCTTCTCTTCTCATTTGAATTTGAGAAAATTGTCATGCTGAGGTTAGTCATCTTATAGCATACTATATATGACATCAGGATTTAATTATAATGCTAAAAAGTTAATTAAAAACGCAAGAGCACAAAACACATTTGGGCACTTGTTGCGATAAGATCTCACAGTAATGAGGGCAGTTCATGAACCTTATGGTTATTGCGAATTTCATTCGAGGAATGCAGTGAGTACCCCCATTCGTCACGTTCTGATCGATACGAATAAGGTGTGAATATTTTGCAATTAGGACAAAGAGCAAAAGTCGCGAACGTGTGCGCGAAACGTCAAAGGGTATTCGCAGGTTTGGCACTGCATATCGTACTATATATATATATTCCTATTCTACAGAGGTGTCAGAATGCATTGTACGATTCGAGTATTGTAATATTTGTTTCGTTATTGGCGGCGTCTTTGGTTGCATTGTGTGCAAGAATTCGCGTAATTTGTGTGTTTTGTTGCGACCGTTTGCGCCAATTTGTTGAACAAACATTTCAATCGCAGCCGATTTTATGGTAAATATCACGCACGAACCTATAGCGAATATACTACGACACCAATCTCGCACACTGGGGGTGGGGGTGTACAGTAGCAATACAATACGAGCGTCATAAAGACGGATCAGTATTGATTTGGTAAATAAAACACGCAGGCTATCAGCAGCGGCAACGATTTCATTATTTGTCCAAACTAATCATTTAACCATATCAGCTTAGTCCCGTGAATTGCTCTATAACTGGTATATAGACTGGCATACAGACTGGTATACTGGTATACCTGGCTTATCGGGCTTGTTATGATTGCCAACACTTGACGGGGGCACACAATGAATGGTTTATGGCTCTAGTTGGTTACAAGTGTTACGCGGGTCTCTCCTTCCTCTCCTCTTCATGGTATCTGCCTAGGAATGTCGTAGTGGGAATACCGTGGGAGAGAGACTCATTCAGTGTTGATAATGATTCAATATAATCTTTTCAATGTAACAAATTTAATGAGCTAATCGACATCTACATTTCCCCCTCGCAATGAATAATAACCGGCACCGATATATATTACAAACGAGAAACTTGTTTGCATCGAACATTAATCGAAT
Source organism: Zaprionus indianus (assembly GCA_018904595.1). NCBI lineage: Eukaryota > Metazoa > Arthropoda > Insecta > Diptera > Drosophilidae > Zaprionus > Zaprionus indianus. The sequence goes on along the minus strand of JAEIHA010000171.1, from coordinate 4,194,493 downwards.
TGTAATCGAGAATTCTCTCTCTTGATTTATGGCGGGTTCGATGACATCACAGTTGAACCTGAAATGCGAACTCGAATTCGAATTTGAAAGTATTTCGTTGTATTTGCTGAACTTGGCCTGCTTTGATAGATCCGCGACATTGCTGTGCGTCTAAGGCGGCTGCGCCTTCTTCACTTTGGGGCAATTAAATTACAATAACAATTTGTCATTATTTATGGCGCGGCTGGCAAGAAAGATGTCACCCCGGGCATATTTATCTATTAAGTGCCCACAATCAATTGAGCGATCGATCACCTTGAATCAGAGCACGGCACTTGAAGTCGCACGATATTGATACCGTAATCGAAAAAATACAGAACAGATATGGGTTGAATGAAGAGTTTTAATAAGTTTTAATGTTACTGCAAATATTTTAAAAATTCCAGAGATGTTTCTTAAGTTATTTAAAAAGTTTACTTACGCAAAGCAAGTGGTCTTCCTTGAGCTCTCATTGCGTAATGCTTGAGTGATATTAATGGATTAGCAAGTCAGACAGAGGTTCTACTGTTGTTGTTGTTGTTGTGGTGGTTATGTGGGGGCATGGTCAACCGCTTGTAACCCATTTTTGGGTTGCCAATCGCACTTGACCGCGTTGCAGTGGCCAAATAAGCTGTTCGTTCTGGCCAAGTGGCAAGATGAGACCTTGCCTGTTACAAGTGGAGGCGCCTCGTTCCCCTCGTCTGTCGCGACTTGAGTTGTTGTTGTTTTTGTTATTTACACTGATTTTATGACTTGTTGCGTATTAAGTGTGTTCCCGCCTGCTGGCGTTAATAGCTTTATGGCAAGCGCCGTTTCGGAGTAGGCTGAACCAACGTCAGCCCCATGATTCTCTATGGACACAGGCCATTAAACTTGGCAACTCTACGAAACGGAACACATGTCGAATCGGTTGAATTTGCCATTTACATAAAGTGGCAAGCCTTAAAATCAATTTCGTAAATAGTTTCTTGAGTGCTTTGCCATTTATCCATGGGAAATATATCTATGCTGTAAATCAGAGCTCAAGTACTTTCTGAATGGGCAATAAAAGTATATAGACAAGTCGAAATTACTTGGATTTAGATTTACAAAGTGGAAATTGATTTTTAAATATTTTTTTAAGTATTTCAATTTATGTATAAAAGAAATGGGAGAAATTTCTGCAAAGCAGTCAACAGTGTTGCTAAATTTTGAAGACCAAATCAAATGAGCTTTCAAAAACCTTTAAATTATTTGCTATGTTATTGAAAAGTGTTTCTGGAATTGTTTTTTTAGTGAATAGGTTTTAATTAATCTTCGAAAAATAGCTAGGAAATGGCTTTAATCTCACGTAATAGTTTTCTAGCCTTTTTAACTTTCTACAAAAAAAACGAATGGGCTGTAAAGGGTTCATGAAAATTCATTAATATGTGAAGTAAATCTAAGAAACTATTGTAGTTCTAAGACGCTCTTAAATTAAAAAAAACCCGAATGAATTATAAAAAATTAATGGAAAAATGTATAAATAATGTAGAAAGTGCTATTCAATTTTTTTTAAATAGTCTCATTACTTTTCTATGGAATTCATTAATAATAATTAATTTGAATAAGAAATACACCGCAATTGGGTTGACTCAGGTCGAATATGGCGCTGTTGAACAAGCAATTGGCTACCTTATAGAGTGAGTCGCCCAACGGAAGTGTCTATTAGCAGTGCGTCTTGTCTGCCATGCAGTCCATGTCCATCTGCATGCGAGACCCGCATTCAAATGCGTCGCCCACTTGGACGACAACGATTCACTCATTTGGGGCAATTGCTCACTTCCAAGTCGAGGCGAGTGCAGTTGATTAACCGAGGCTTCTCTTGTTGCAGTGCATCATTGCTAGGCGGATCGTCAGCTGAAGAAGATGGGCAAATTCGAATACTCTCTGGGACTCAATGAGTTCAAGTCCAAGGATCAGCGTTTCTGGCAGGCACTGATTGGCGAATTTATCGGGAATCTCATATTGAATTTCTTTGCCTGCGGCGCCTGCACACAGCCTGAGGGTGCACTCTTCAAGGCGTTTGCATTCGGACTTGGTGTCTTCATGGCCATCACGGTAAGTGGGAAAGGATGAAGGACAAGCACAGTTGACTAACCCATCCTCTTATAGGTTGTGGGTCATCTGAGTGGCGGCCACGTTAATCCCGCTGTTACCATTGCCATGTTGGTAGCAGGAAGGATTAGCCTTATCCGTGCCGTGTTCTACATTGTCTTCCAGTGCCTGGGCGCCATAGCCGGCACTGCAGCAGTGAAGGTGAGTCTGGGAAGAAGAGTTTCTTCAGATTACATTTAGCTAACTTCGCTTTTACCCTTCTAGACCCTCATTGATGTGGATTACCACAATGGATTGGGTCACACCATGCTCGCCCAGCACATCACCGCGCTGCAGGGCTTGGGCATTGAGTTCTTCCTGGGCCTGGTGCTGGTGCTGACCGTGTTTGGTGCCTGTGATCCCAACAAACCAGACTCACGCTTCACTGCGCCTCTGGCCATCGGCATGTCTGTCACTCTCGGCCACTTGGGCACCATTCGTTATACTGGTGCCAGCATGAATCCTGCCCGCACAGTGGGCACTGCCTTTGCCACCGAGAACTGGAGTGATCATTGGGTCTACTGGGTTGGCCCCATTCTGGGAGGTGTGGCTGCTGCTCTGCTTTACACGCAGGTGCTGGAGGCCAAGGAGTTGCCCAAGCACAACGAGGCTGCCGAGAAGTATCGCACACAGGCCGATGAACGCGAGGTGAGAGCTTTTGCGGCTTGGCATGATAAGAGTTTCTACTGAAACAGAAACCACACACATATGCACCCTCATTCACACACACACTCTCACACTTACATACCGATGCTTGTAAATACCCGTTATATAATTAATTTCCCTGAATTGATTACTCATTACGTTCTTTTTCTTGCCCCCTTGCCACAGCTACGTAAACTGGAAGGATCACGGGATTATGCTTAAGTAACCTGCATATCATCTTTACATATAGCCAGCCACACACCACAGAAGACCTCTCGAAATCTGAGGTTAACTTTAAATGCTCACCCACAAGAATCGCGAGGGAATGTATATTTTCATCCCCCGCCAAGTCCCTCTTCTCGATTCCGTATACGTGTTAATTATTGTTCGTACGAGACTTTATTTGTATTTATTTATGCGCGAGTTCATTTTTTAACTAATACCTGTTAAATTCATAGTCTAAGCTGTGCTTAACACAAACTACTCTACAATTTATTTATGTGTATTCACAAAGAAAAAATAAAACATGAGTTAATAATAAAGATAAATGTCACAAACAGAGATTTTTTATTTATTTATATATTAGTATAAATTAGATATGCATATATAATATACATTTATGTATATATACACTAGTTTAATGTGTGTCAAGATAAACCTAACCTCACAAAGAGAATTAAAATAGACCACTCAAGATAAAATCGTATTCTAAATCGCTTTGATAGGTTCGATTCATAAATCGGTTGATTAAACATTTTTTATTTTATTTTCACTAACACTTTCAGAAAGTTCAACAGATGAATCCAATGATTTTTACTAATTTTCTACTGACGCCAAGTTTTCTGCATTGCTTGAAGTGAGCTGCGCATTAAGCATGACCTCATTAAGTAGGCTGCGCTTGACCTGTTGAATAACAGACTTCTGCAAATTGACAGTAAAATGTAAATAGCATAAGGTGCTAATGATATCGATGGTATTTATTTGCCATTTCAATGGTATTAATTAGTATTTTATCTTCAACATCAGTTTGCATGTTCTTGTAATTACTGGCAATATTCATCTGCTGCTCTGCTCGGCTGCTGCCGACGATACGTCGTTGTCGCTCTCTCGCTTACTTGACCAATCAGCGCGCGCCGATGCGAGAGAGAGCTTGGGGTGGGAGAACTTTAAGGAAAATTGTTGTTGTCTGTCGCAAAACTATCACTCAATGAGAGATGTGCGAAGCTTCGTGCTGCGGTGCGTGATTATCCAATAGACTAGAAATATATGAATAAAAACATTTGAAAACAGTCTATATTTGTTTTAAATATTATTAATGTTTAAGACTAAATAAAATCAATATTAAAAAATAATATTAAATGAATTAAAAAATACTAAAAACAAAAAAATCTTTATTATAATATATTTTTCGGACTTATCACTTCATGTTGCATCGCTTAAATTAAATTAATTTAACTGAATTATTTCTATTTTTATTAATCACTCATTTAAAAAACTGTTGCCCACTTTCAGGCTTACATCGCAAATAAGAAGCAAACCGCAGCAGAAAACCCGATTGAAAGCGCACAAAAGAAGCTTTTTCTTTCACTTACCAACACTGCAATGTCTTGGCGCCAAAAAGCTGCCAAATGACAATCATCTGTTCTGCCGTGTATACCCCAAAACAGTGCTGGAAAACACCCACATGCGACATGCGCCGCACGCAGCAGAAACACAAGGAAAATCGGAAAAGTTCGGCGCACAGCCTCAGTCGATGTCGTTGCGTGCGTGTTGGCTGCCAGCGTAAGAGACACACAACACACGTAACCTTCACGGGTTGACTCTGCCTTCGTCGAGAGAATCGCACATGAAACGAGAAATTAACATAATTTGTGTCAAAATAGAAGGAAAGAAAAAAAAAGGAAAAATTGTGTGTGAAACATAGCAAATTAAATGGATAAAAATATGCACGCAATGCTGGCGGCGACGATGGCGACTGAGCAGAGGCAGTGGAGTCTCTCAGTCCCTCAGTGATGATATATGTATTGTAGTAAGCGCCGTGCGACAAAGAAGAAAATCGTGCAATCAATAGACGGCGACAGCAGTGTCAAGCCAGTGTAGCCCAGTGTTAAATCCCCGAAAAAGCCTTGCAAGAAAAGGCCGAAAAAGAAAAACGCGTGTGTGCGGGTGCAGTGTGTGTGTGTGTGAGTGTGCGAGAGTGTTGTTGTGGCAGCAGCAAGTGTAAATTGCATTAGAGGAGCCCCCACTGGGTTGTCCCACTTTGTAGAGCTGCTAAATCGATTTCCACACTCTTACATATTATGAAACACCTGCGCGACGACGACGACCAGTGTGACCTCTGACCAGGCAGGCGTCGTACCCCACAGCACGGAGCAGCAGCAGCAGCGCACGCGACGCTGTCTGTGCAACTCTCTGTGTGGCAAGTGCAAAGGTGCAAAAGGTAATCAAAGTTGAATTTATCCCCAGAAAATCCCATCAAGTTGCACTGCAACAGAAACAAATAACAACAAAAATGTGTTAAATGCGACGTCGACAGCGACGCCAGCAGCGAAGGAGACGAGCGCAAGTGGAGAGAGAGAGAGAACAGGAGAGAGAGAGCAGGAAAGAGAGAGCAGGAGAGCGGCCAACTGAGAGCGCCCTCAAAATGAGAGCAAACGCATTGCAGCACTGTCACTCAGGCTGTCTGTCTGTGTGTGTGTGTGTGAGAGTGAGTGCCTGCCTGCGTGTGTGTGTGTGTGTTGTTTACATTGTCGCCTGCTCCCGTTTTGGCTGCTGCTGCGTCTCAGTTGGCGCTTTTTTAATAACCGGCAATCAGAAGCAGCAACTAACGGCGATTTAACTGCACACTACGCAGCGACAGGCAAATAAATGACGAGCGCTATTAAAGCAGCTCCTATAACCAGCACTTAAGTGTGCTTATGTTTGTGTGTGTGTAAATGGCACATGGCTGCCACTTGTTGCTATAAATCACACAGTGTCCATGCGGCGAGCAGAAAATGAGCAGAAGACGCAGCAGGCGCAGCTGGAAGAGGCTGTTAAAGCAGCTGCTGTGACTTTCACTTCGACTTCCCTTTCTCAAGCTCAGTTGGGAAGATGTTGTGGGGAATTCTTTAAAAGCTCAGACTTAAATATCATTTAAAAGATTAAGGACACTGTAAAAAGAGAGATTTTTATTAATTTTCTTTTAGATTCAGGAATCTATATGAATATTGCCAGTAATTAGAAGAACATGTAAATGATGTTGTAGATAAATACTAATAATACCATTGAAATGGCAAATAAATACCATTGATATCATTAGCACCTTATGCTATTTACATTTTACTGTCAATTTGCAGAAATCTGTTATTTAACAGGTCAAGCGCAGCCTACTTGTCTGTTAGTTCAACTCAAACTTCAATTCACCACAGATAATTTCAATAAAAAGGTGAATGACTTACGCATGCAAGTACAAAGCATCAACAGACTTTAGTTGTACTATTTATTATCATAATTATAAAAATGAGAGACTTGGCTAACAAATGAAAATATAGTATCTGTTCAGCAGAACTCCCTAGAATCCATAACAGACTTAAGTCAGTTACCTAGTTTTAACATTTACAACACTATACAGTAAACAAAAAAAGGATAGTATGTTTAAGCTTCAGTCCAACTGCGTATATATGAGTATACAAATTCATAAAGAAGAAAGTCTCAAGTCAGTTCTGCATAAACATAGTAACTTAAATTCAACCATAATTAATTCACTCTCAATCAGTTGCCCCTTACTGCAGAATACTCCCCATACTCCCAGCAAAGGGGTATACGGACAGTCCTTCACCCGATACACTCTATCAACAAAGTGTGCGACATTCTTGTGCAGCTTCTTCTTCTTCGTCTTCTCCTTCTTCTACTGTGAGGCACATAAAATGAATACTAAAATTTGTTTATTTCTTTTTGGTTCAAGTATTCGGCGCATGTTTTGACAACTTGCCAAAGTTCATTGCAGACGAATTTCTCAACTTGTAATCAATTTTAGTGCAAGCTGCCACAGCGAAAAGTTTCAACTAAATTAGCAATACAATATTGATGGCATGCAAGTGTACCAAATACTATATAGATTCTTTTACATATGCGCATCTATAATTTAAAAACAGCAACGAGTTCAATGCACACCCACGCAGACACTCACATTCACTCAGCTGCTCATCGATTGGGCACACTCGATTGACAAGCAGCCGTGACTCGCTCTCACACATTGACCTAGAACACGCATTAGAGGTTATGCGCCAGCTATTAATAGTTCACCAATCTATATATTTATATATCTATTTACCAAACGCCTATATAAATAATATTATGACGTACAATGCATAGAGGAAATTTAATAATCATCAGGGAGACTTCTGTTTCACTGCGTGTGCTTTATGATCTATAAAGCTGTCAAGATATCGGTTGGGGGAACTCATCTTGCACAGCGTCTTTGAAGGCCCTTGGGAACTAAAGGGGTGCCAGAGGAACTGCAGAGTTGTGTGAGGAGTCTTCCAAGAAAGAAGAAATTCAAAATGATATCAGAGTCTTTGATAAGCAGACTCTCTGCTTGCAGAAGAATGTTTGAATGGATTCCTATTTCCTGTTATAGATTCTTTATTTATAATATATTGTATGTTAGGTATATTCCCGAGAACATGACAAGTAGAAAATGTGTTAAGCTTGTGTAGATTTGTAGAAGATATGCAAGAAGAATGCAGGAATTTGAAATTATATTAAAGTCTTTGAGCTGGTGTGGATTTGAAGAAAGTATTTCTAGAAAGGGAATTACTTTGAGATTAAGTTATATTATCTACGATAAGAAAAATCTATGCTTAATATTTAATAGTATAATTTTCTTATTATATTATTTTTAGCCTAATCCTTTCACTAACTTCTCTTTCTTTTCCCTTCTCCACAGACGATGGCGCTATAAAGAGGAAGCTATGAAGTTGCGACGTTGCAGCTCTTAGCGCAACAATCCGCCGGAACGGCCTTAACTCTTCCAACGCACAATCTAAGTCATATCCTGTACCAAGTAGGACTAGCCAAACAAGATACCTTCACATCCAACTCACCTTAACACGAAATGTCTTTTGCAGAGAAGAAGTAGAAGAAGAAGAAGAAGAAAAGAAGGAGAGAGGCGTGCAAAGTCTTCGCCAAGATGTGGACGGGGGAAAATGCAGTCGGAAAAAAGCTGCTGGCCTTGGCAGGTAAACACTCAAGATCCACAAACCTCCCTCTTAACACGAACACTGAACTGTAACTCCCTCACGCATAATTGTATTAACATTTGATTTGGAGCCCGTGGGCCAGAGGTAGACGCTGTTTTATGGGTCACATCAGGTTTTATTGGCCCGGCCAGGGCACTTCAAAGCCGGCGGTGGTGGCTGTGTGTTTGTTTACGATGCGTCTAGTAATCAAATCGTATAATTCCCCACAACGACGACGCCCGCGAACCTATACTAGACTCGCTTACAATAATCGTGGACCGATATAGAACGTGTGAAGTATATAAATAGCCCAGCATCGCCGCACTCACATGCATACTCACACACACTCACACTCACACCCATTTACTCGCTGGGGTATTTGCGAGAAGAGAAACAAACAAACTGACTGAGTGAGAATTGAAATTATCATAATATTGATTGGGGGATCTGCTTCTCGATTAGGTGTCTCCCCCCCCCCACTCTCACATTGATTTACGATTTACGACATACAATTTATACCACATACGATTTACATTACGATTTCATTTCACATATTTTCCACGCGCGTGTATTGAAAATTGAAAATTGTTCAAAAGTTATTTTGGCATTGGCAAATTTCGCGACGGCCGATAATTGTTTTCCAAGTAAGTTGCGTTTTTCTGTTCCCAAAATTGCGAGATTTATTAAAGTTTGATTTCGTTATCCTGACCATTTATAAGTTTGTACTAAACTGTTTGTCCTGTTTGTTTATATTTAGTTATGTATTCGTACTAAACAAACTAAAACTACGAACGTATCTGTGGCTCAACGCAGCTCAAGCAAACTAGCAAAGAAAGAAAAGAAATACAATTAAATGATTACAATATATACAAAAATATAATATTATATACATAAATATACTTTCTGTATATGTAGAATAGCTCGAAATTGATGCTATTCTGTTCTCCTGTCAGTTTGCTTCAAGCTAAGTTGGCATGCACTGATACAAATACCCTGTAAAATAATCGTAATACGTAAATGCCACCACAGTTGGTTGTGCGTTCGTTCGTTCGTTCGACTGCGTTTCGTTCGTGCCGTTTCATTCCATTGTGTTTCGTTAAGTTCATTTGATTTTGGTTCGTTGCCACGTGCTGCTGTTCCTATCGATACTCATTGATACAGTCGTCTGTAATCAGTTTGGTCACACTGCATACTAAACTCACTACCACCTACTCGTCCTGCATTGCAAGTGCGATTGGTCACACTGTGTGTCGTGCTCTCTCTCTCTCTATCATGTCTTGCATACACCACACAAACACCCTGTAATGTGAAGAAGGTCCTCGTTGCCAAAATAACACTGTAAAAATGCATCAACAACAACAGCAACAAACAACAGCAACAACTATACATGTGTATAATAACTTTTAAGCGTTACTGTGTAAAGCCCCTTTGCCCTCATCCCCTCCGACAGCTGCTCTACCCAACACTCTCGCTGTAGGTCCTGACCTAACCTAACTTTTGTTGTGTGTGGCGCGCATTCAACCCTAACAGTTTGTAGTATTTCCCTCTGCGAGTCCCCTTTGCATGTGCGTCGTCTCTGTAGAGTGATCAAGTTCTGCAGAAGGAATTAAAAATAAATTATTGAAATCTATATTCCAGATTTAAAACTTAATTTCTCTTTAAAGAAAGATTTCTTATCAATTAAATTAATATCAATATTTACCATATTATTTATTCTGAATCCAAGCGAACTTGATCATTCTCTCGTTCGATTGTTCGTGCTTTTGGGTGCTCTTCATTTCTCTCCCTGTCTCTCTTTCACTCTGTAACTGTGTCTCTCTCTCTCTCTGTCTTCCATCTTGAACTCCATTATCATTTTCCTCTTCTTCTACTTTTGCTCTTCCTTTCATTGTTTATTTGCAGCCATATTCGGATTTCTAACTTTCGTATGGATTCCATCAGCCTCAGCCGAATGCCAAAGTATGAATCCATTGATCCTTTGCCTATAGTACTATACCCAATGCTTACATATTTTATACGTAATAACCTTTTTGCAAAAAACGAAAAACAAAAACAAAAACAATATATAAAACAAAAGTCATGCATAAGTATATATACTCTACTATATGTATTCTGATTGTAACTCGAGTGCAAAGAGTCGAGACTTTTTCCTTATCGGCATTATGCTCAAAACAAAAGGCTCTGTGAATACGCAAGAATTTGATTGTTATGTGTTCTCGATATCGACTTCAAAATCATCACTCTCTCTCTCTGTCTCTCTCTTTGCCTTCTCTTTTGTTTTGTGCCTAGAAAAAAGACTTTTTCAAAATTCACAAAAGATTTCTTGAAAAGAAACCGCTTCGATCTTAACTCTTGAGTGTTCTTTGCAAGCTACAAATTTTGTTTATTTAATCGAACTTAATTCACAACTCCGCATAATAATAAAAGACCCCATAACCCACTTGACTTGACCTGAGTCTCCATAGACCTCATCCATGACGTCATCCTCGTTTTCGTTTACTACTTTGCAATGTCTTATTTATCTCCTACGTGTTTCCTTGATATCTACCAGAATGTCTGTGTGTGTATGTGTATTTTGCTCTACTTTAGGCTATCTATGTGCGTGTGTATGTGTGCATGTCTAACGACAATCCCCAGCAGCATCCTTCATGTCCACACGGTTGCTAATCCGAACTTTGCATGAAACACTTCCGACTACAAAATTTTGAAGAACACTCGGATGTTCTGTACTTTTATCTTAATGTTTTTACTATTTATGGTAGTTAATGCATGTTTAATATGTTTTTTGTATGAATTTTATTTTTAAATGTATTTTTTTTATTTAATTAATTAGTTTTAGTAGAACTAGGAATATTTATCTTAGGAAACAACTTTCCTAGCGCAATTTTATTGATTATCACGTGCTGCGATTGATCAGATCAGAGAAGAGAGCGCTCTGTTGTTCTTTCTGTTTCCATGTGCTGAATAAGATCATAATGAGGTTGACGCCAAGCAGTCTCATTCAACAATGTAAACAAAACAATATTTGTGCTTTTGTATCGCACGTGGTGCTCACTGGAACTGCCTAGGAACAGTTTGTGCTAGAGTTTATACGACTATTTCGCCCCCTTTCACTGTATGCATAGTGTAAACAATGTTTATTCTAATATCATTTCAACAGTATTTCAATTAGAAATATAATTTGTAAATTTCAAAAATATTTTGTGCTAGTAAACAGTTAAACAATATTTTGTTTTGATTTTTTACAAATAAAAACAAATGTTTTGCAAATATTTTTCATTCAAAAAGATTCTTTATTTTTTTTTCATAGTTTTAAGTCTTTGAGTCACGAGTTGTAGTTAGATTTAAATTATTATTTATTGCATTTTATCGCAACCAATTGCACTGTTCCCACTTACTGTAGCTGTGTTTTGTAACTGTTCCCACTTGGCTTGATCTGTCGGTTGCACTGCAGAAAGTGTTGCCTACTTATGCGCGCTTGTGTAAATAGAAGTTGATCCTTGCAAAGAAGAGAAGTGACAGATCGATTAGAGAATGCGATAGTAATCGATATATTGTGTGCTTTATACTGCAGCGCGTTCCATCTACTGCTATGAGTGTGACTCCTGGACGGATGCGCGTTGCAAGGACCCCTTCAACTACACCGCCCTGCCGCGCGATCAGCCACCACTGATGACGTGCAACGGCTGCTGCGTGAAGATGGTGCGGCATCAGAGATCACGTGAGTATACTCCATGAAGTGCAGCAGGGATGCCACGCATCGTTTTTAGATAAGTTCATATTGATATGTCTCCTTCTGGATTGTTCTTCCTTCCCTCTCCTTCTCTTTGTCTTGCAGCCTACGAGGTGGTGCGACGCATGTGTACGTCACAGTTACAAATCAATTTATTTATGGTCGATCACGTGTGCATGATGGAAAGTTCAGGCAATGGACATATGTGCTTTTGTGAGGAAGATATGTGCAATTCTAGTAAAAGTTTACACGGTCACGGTTACCAGCATCTCATCATCCTCATCACAATGCCATGGCTAATACAGCTCGTAGTACAGTTTGTGCACAGATAGATCCGATCACATTCGATGATGATCGAGAACTAAATCAAATCAAAAGCGTTAAAAGTACATTCAACCAAACAGACACCTCAGATACATCAACCAGACACACACACACACACACATCTATCTACTCGTAACTTCAACTTGTTTTGTAGCTAAAACTTCCGATTCATGAGTAGATCACACACACACACACAAACCTTTATAGAGTCGGGAATGTCAATGCAAACGAAGCTTCCACAGACAGAAGTCCGGCATATGGCAAAGTTATCGAAGTTATCGAAATGCGCGCTTGTTGCACTTGCCACACACACACACACACACAGATAGACACTCGTAATTAAGTACTGGGAATGTACGAATACTCTATGAATACTACTCGAATTGCATGTTGTTAATGCTAAAGCATGTAGCGCTTAAGTAGGTACTGGAATCGTATCTGTAGTTACATTTCGTTACATTTTGTTACTTACATATATAGAAGTCACACTGACACACACACACAGACACATTTGTACCATAAGTTAGCTTATTTATTTAGCCGATGGGACAGTCAAGCAAAGCAAAGCAAAGCAAAGCAAAACCAATGTAAGCAAGCGATGTGAACTCGTTCTGTATATATCAGAGTGCAATCGAGAAGGAGAAGGAATCGGAATCGGAATCGATATCGAATCGTAATCGAAATGGGAATCAAAGTATTGTGCAATGTGCAAGTCTGAAAGAAAGCTTGTCAATTGCCGCCTGAACTCAATGAAATGAACAATTGCTCATCACGTTTATATTCCAAAAGTCAAGTACTTCACAATGCATACTATATATCGTAACTATCTCGTAGCTAGCGTTATATCGTATATACCGTATATCGTACTTCCTATATATGCGTAGTCATTAAGCTAAGCGCCTCTCTGTCCAATCATATCACGATTACTTTGAAAAACCGAAAGAGAGAGAACTCCAAATCGAACTGTATAAAGCATCCCCAAGAATCGTTTCCCCCCTTCCCCCCACCCCCTTGGTTTGTCCTTGAACAAGTGATAATTAGCCAGTAAGTAGTATCCCCCCTCCCTGCCTTCCATACACCCCATAGACATTGTATACCCCGTAATGTTATAGCTTGTTAAGTTCACCGATCGGAGAGCCTTATGTTCTTAGTCTTATGTTCTCAAGTGTACAGGGTAGCGGCAAGTCGGGCCAGCCGACTGTAATAATCTTATTTGTTATTCATGCTAGTGATAGTCTTAAAAAAAAAAACATGCGAAAAATGAAACCCAAATCATTTGTGTACGATACATCTCTTGTCTACTTATCTTGAACCTGTAACTGTAGTTTTTCATTTGATCTAGTACTTACTTATTACCGTTATTTTAGGCATAATAAAAAGGAATTTGGCATTTTGATTTGATGTAATTGATTACAATTGAATTATGAATTATGAAAATTGGCTAAACAGAAATAAACATTTTTACCACATACTTCATTCTACGTATCTGTATTTGCTATATACCATATACATATGTATACTATGTGCTATATACATATCTATATATCCATATATATTCTTCTTCCACTCTTACGCTACTCTCTCACTCGACTTTCCTCAACTGCACCTACTTCCATTCGTATTATGTAATACCTTACTGTAATATACTAACTACCTTAGTGCTGGCTTCTTAGTTACACCAACTTACTATGCTAATCACTCTTGTATAAATAACAACAGCAACAACAACTCGAACAGGTCAGGACATGCTTTAACCTCAATCATCTCTCCGTCCAAGCGTGGCGCATGTTGTTTTTGTATACATTTATTATAGCCCAGTTAAACCTTCCGATCTGGGCCTAACCCAAGGTAAGTTCAACGTGTTCCAAGTTCTTCGACGGGATCTCTCTCGGCCTGCCTAGTTGACATTATAGCCACATGCACCGATACTTAATATATATACATGATATACTACTCCACCTCCGGACTTCCCTGGAGTCTTGTCTTCCACTCCACACCTCCCTCTTCCTACACACACTAACACACACTTGGCAACCCCTTTCAGTTCCTGTTTTGATTTGATTTTCGTTCCTAGTTTAGTTGCTCAGTTTTCTGGTATGTTGGTTCATTTGATATGCATACAATACTATCATATACAACTGCATACATATATCTTATCTATCTAACCGATTTGGGTTTGTGAATGTGGACAATATTCTTGTAACCAGTATTTGATTGAAAGTTAATGCGTTACGAAGTTCTTAAAAACAAAAACAAAAACAAAATTCACTTGAGAAATGCAATATCACCCTATAAACTCTATAAACACTCACGGATTGTAGTGCAAAGTGAGAATACAATATCATTTTAGTTTAGTACTTTTTGTAGTTAAACATTTCAACGAATCTATCTTTCTCTTACTTTCTATCTATCTCTCTCTCTCTCTCTTTCTCTATTCTTTATCTGTATACATACATCTTGCTCTTTCAAACTCTCTTTTCTTTAATGATTCTTTTACTCTTCTATACTTCACAACAAGAACAATAACAACAACAAAACAAACATAGAACTCTTCCACACCACGTTCCATTTTTGGGGATATGCACTCGAAGGCAAAAGGGGGATGTACATACATACTATATAGAGCATGAGGGGATCACCCTGTAGAGCCATTCACGAATGTGTATATAACTCTTTACTTCCGTAGGTATTGAGAATGTTCGATCCGCTTCATTAGTTTCAAGTGCATATCCAGAGTTACAACAACAATCAACAATCACAACAACAACAAACTGTTCTACCAGCACAACAACAACAAGTTCAGTTTCCATCAGAGTAATGTAAATTTTTACTAGTTCAGTCAGGCGCGATTCCAAAAAAAAGTACTCAATCAAACAATTTCTCGATCCTTAACGAGATATACAAATAAGATACTATAGTTCGATACATGCCACAGTGGGGCAAATTGAAGAAAAACATGCATAGATTCCTCACAATACAAAAAGCACTAAATTAATATCAAAAACATTACCAATATAGGCAGTTTGATATCCGTAGCATATTGGTATTGGTTGTTGAATATTGCAAAACAAAAACAAAAAAAAAAAAAAAATGAAGAGAAAACCAACTCGAGAAAACCCAAGCCCAACCTCAACATTTCAACATTTCCCTTATTCCGTTTTGAGTTGCCTGAGTTGAGTTCATTCATTCCGTATCCCGAGAACAGCCTGAGCCACTCATGATCTCTTTCGTTCCTTTGATTTGGTCAAGCACAACAGCAACAACAACCACAACAACAAGATCTCTCAATCACACACAAACACACACAGAGACACATACATACTAAGGCCTGTTTACAGTTCTCTCACCATCATTCGTAAGCAACCGTCGCTAGTCAGCGTGGCAGCTGCACAGGCGCCTCCAGCTCTCTCTTTCTCTCTCGCTCTCGCTCGTTCGTACGCTATGGTGCTTTTTCACATACGCCACCACTGTCTGACTTAAATTTTTTCATCATGTACGCCATCGCATACCATGACAGTCGCCGCAATGGCGCGACAGTGGCTCCCGCACTCCCCCTACCACACACACACACACACACACACATGCACATGCAGTTACAAATGCCAGTGTGTGTGTGTGTGTGTGTGCATGTGTGTCCATGTGATTGGGGACAAACTGCGCGCGACCATTTGCGAGCAACTGCAGCCGGACGGCGCGGCCCTGTGCCTGTGTGCGTGTGCCAAGAGGTCAGCGCACTCTGCCACAGGGCCAGCCGCAATTTCAATGTGTAGCAATGTGTACGTCCTTGCGGCAGCAAAAACAACTGCAACACCCAAGCAACAACAACAACAACAACCTCAGCAGCAGCAGCAGCAAGCAAACAACAACAACAGCAGGCAGCAGCAACCAACGATGGAATCGAAACGAGTTCAACACGAGAAGAAAAGCTTTAATGGCTTCCAAACGCTTTTCAGGGCAAATTCAAACACCAACTTAGCTTTTCAATTTTACTGCAATTATACAAACAACATATATTACTATATATATATATTTAAAAATATAATACGCTTCATTTTCAAGTTCAGATTGCTCAGTTTTTCGTTTTTAAGCAAAGCCTTAAAACATCCAAATAAATTTGCGATAACCTTAATTAAGCCTAAATTTAGTATATATATATATTTAGCATTATGAATCAAATACATATTGTTATTCATATTGAGATGATAGCTTTCTAATCCATATTCTATAGACTAGTTAAGACTTTATCCGAAACTGAAACAGCAATTCGATTATTCTATAAGCGTTCCTCAAGGCAAAAGTTTAACAACAAACAAACAACATTTTTATCGGGTTACCTTATAAGCACCTTATACTGATCTTTAAAAATAAAACTCTAGATTCACATCGTTCTTTGGATATATCCAGTTCAATGAATGTACCTTATAACTTTTTAGTAGCATAAATTATATTAAATAAATATTATCTGAAGAAGTCTCAAAGTTATAATAAACCGCAGACATGACAGAAGATCGATTTACCTGCTACAGTTTTTTAATATTATCCAATAAAGCGCATTTAAATTACATTTTAATGTTTCATTTATACTGATTAGTTTGTTTTTAGTACGTTCAAATGAATTAAAAGATTAATGGCAGAATTTAACTGCTTTGCTGTGGCAATTATACTTTATCGATATTTCGCATAATCGACTTGCCGCCACTTTGCAGAATGGTCACACTGTAGAGTATATTTTGGCAGTATGGCAACACTGTAGTGGGCTGACATGCATTGAATGTTTTGGCAACGCTGCTGAGGTAGCATATATAAGCTGACTGATATGGCACTGTAAAATGTGCTAAAATTGTGCTGGCCCTTACGTAGTTTGCGCTGCTACGTAAGCGAATAGTGCCAAGGGAATACGTGGTTTGTCTATGAAGCATCTTTGAATAGAGATACATACATACATTCAGTATATAAGAAACAACAATGCACAGATATCTTCCCTCTTACTTGTACACATGCATATACATTCGACTTATCTCTCGCTTAGAGAACTGACTGTGCACCATTCAAAGCTCACACTTTGCGCGCAATTTACGGTTATTTGAGCCGCAGCTGAGCTGTGCACAGTAAATGAAAACTTTTTAGTATTCATGGTTTTAGCATTAACGACGCCAATTATGGCAGCATTTTATTTCATTTTACTTTATTAGCTCTTAGCAGCGGTGGCGAGGCGACGGCAACGTTAGCAGCATCAGCAGCAGCATCAGCAGCAGCAGCAGCAGCGCCAATGTAAGCAGCAGCAACGCCAACGTCGACGTAGGGCGTGGTGTTGCCATAGCGAAAAATGGAGCGAGCAATGGCTCCAAAGTGAGCAGCCAATCAGAGGGCAGCTGAGTGTGAGTCTGCGCGGGAGAGCAAGGGCGTGAGAGTGGGACTGAGAGTGAAACTGTGAGAGAGCAAGTTGTGCAAGTTGAGAGAGCTTGCATAAAAATGGCCGTCTAAAAGTCACAATTATAGGCACTTATTCATTGCGGTATTTGATGCGAACAACGATGATGCCGACGCTGGCGTCGCAGTCGCTATCAGTCGCTGCTGCTGCTCCTCTCTCTCTCTCTCTCTCTCTTCCTCGCCTTGTTTCAGGTGTTCGCGTTGCGTTTAATCAAAGCGAAGCTAACGGGCAATTTGACGAGTTAACAGCAATTAGACGCTCCGCTTTGACTTTATTGCAAGTTTATCGTGTGGAATGTGACCCCGCACACACAAAGCAACCCACCTACCCCCTTTGACCCGCCACAACCCTGTCCCGACTTGTTGTAATTGTTTCTGCACACACACACACACACAGGGTTGGCCTCGCTCTGATTACTGTTGTTGCTGCCCTTGTTGCCCCCTGCCTTCCACTTCTCCCTCCACTCCCTTTGTTGCTGCTCCTGCGCTGACATTAATTGGCTGTGTACGGTGCCGAGTAAAAGGCGCAAATTGATTGCTTGCGGTTTTAATCGATGCACATTCATTCCAAATCACGAACATTTATCACCATCACCTCCCACGCCGGCTCCCGATGCGCCACATCTGCGCAGTTTATAATTGCCCAAGCAATCGAAGGGCCCGAAGGCAATTAACGTCCGTTTCTGGCCAAAATGGCGAATCCTTCCTTCCTGCCTTCGCTCCTTCTGCGAGTCGAGTCGCGGCATTACCCGTTATATAACCCGCACGGTTGCGTGTTTATTGCGAAACATTGTTTGCTTTTTACCTGCCCCTTTCCACTGCCCCTTTGCCGAATTACGCGGAAGTATCGGCTGTTTTTTAGCCAACGGATTGGCAAGAGGTAAGCAAGGATAAAAAGGATAAATGCTTGAGGAAACGAAGGGAACTGCATTGTGCATCTTCCGCGAATGAGTTGCGAGTTTTAGTCCTCCTGCGTAGGGTTATGAAATTTTACGCAAGCAAGCCTCGTCAAGGTCCTCGCACAAAAGGATTGCTGAAAGGCTTTAGTGGGAAACTGCTGTCAGCGATAATTGTGCGCAATCAACGCATAATCCACGGCATAATCTACGCAATTTGGCTAGAAAAAAAAAAAAACAGCAAAAAAAACTGCTGAAAATCTGTTGACAATTTCCGCGTAAAAAACTTTTGACTTTTGGGCCTTGAAGAAGGATTCTAGCCTGGACTCCGGCTGGTTCTCTGACTGGTGAACAGGTATGGTGCGCATTCGCTGCGCGCACGCCCCCGTCAACGTCTCCGCCCGTGAACTTAATTGCCAGAAATTCTCAAAACAAACGAAAACAAATAAACAAACAGGAGGACGCGCAGGATACGCTGGATACGCTTGATGTGATTGGGAGAGAGAGAGAGAGGGGAATTCGTCTTCTAGCTGTAATTAGGCACTGAAGGGTAGATTGACTTCTGCGGATCATCTGGAGTAATCGCAGTTAATCCCGTTTGCTAGCCAACACACAACCCGTTCACCTCTTTCCCTTGCCTTCGCCCTGCACAGCTCGTCTGCTGCCTGCCTGCGCTGGGCGGATTAGGCGCAGACTTAGTGCAGAAGTCACTCGCAAATGCGAAAGGATTAGCCAAGGTTGGGCGTGCCCTGCTGCCGGTGCAGGTCAGTCTGAGTCTCAGTTGCTACTGCCAGTGTTCTCGGCGGTTTCTGGCTGCGGGTAACGCCCAGCGAAGACGCCCTAATCCGTTTACGCCTCGAAATTAATGCAAACATTTAGAAGGATTATCAGCGTGGGCAGGCAAGGGGTGAAGGAGTGAGCAGGCATGAAGGAAGCCTGTAGGCTGGCCTACTGTATGCAAATCGAAGTTCGCGCGAACTGCGTGTGGTCATAAAAGCATGATAGGATTCATGATTCGCCAGCTACTTGTTCGCCATTCTCTGCGCATTGTCAGGCGAAAGGATTTGGCACTTGGCTGCGGGCAACTCTTCTTCCCAGGCTCTGCCACTGGGCAAACTGGTAACGATGGCGGGAACAGGTCAGCACTGTCATTGCCTGGCACAATTATGCGCTTCGCGGAAGTGATTAGAGGCAGAGATTAAGACGATTAAGGGGCCAAAGAGTTGAAAATATTTGTGGATTTAGCATTGACTTTGCAGCAGAGTTCGCACGGATGTCAAGGACAGCACGAGGAGGAGGAGGAGGACAGAGCAGGCAATGCCAGGCAGGAAGTGCAGCAGGAGCTGGACAACTTCCGTGGCTCAAGTGGAGTACTTGAGGAGCGGAGGCTAGTGGCGCCACAAAAACACGACCACCACCAGAGAGGGCGCAAGAACATGAAACAGATACAGATACAATTTGGACTGCAGATTGAGATACATACATGTGTTGCGTAAGTGTTCGCTGTGGCCGCGAAGTGTCGAGCAATTATGCTGTCGTTGGCTTCGCTTTGATCTGCGGCCACTTAGCGAGCGGGGCATCTGCAAATGTATGTGCCTCTCGAGTTGATTTCCTTGTTTAAGCATCTTTTAATTGTATGCTAATTGATTGCATTGTCAAGCGCATCCATGAGATACTATTTTGGGCAGCACATACTCCTCCCTTCCCTTCCGCTAATGGCAGCTGTCGTCGCATTGGGGAGGATCTGCCTCTCGCTCTCTCTCTCTCTCTCTGTCAATAAAAAATGCATGAGATACATATATAAAGATACATCGACATTTACAGCTACAGATGGGCGGGGAGGGAGATTAGCGCAAAGCGCTTAGCGTTTTATTGGCCAAACATTTGGCTTTGTAGATGACTTTTGGGCTCGAGCCATAAAAACTGGGCCTTAATCCGGCTGCAAATTCACTCGAAGCAGATCTCGCGATTTTTAACGTGCTAAAAAGGATCTGGACGGACACAAACAGACGGCAGCCGAAACCGAACCGAAATTGCCTGTGAAAAAAATGCCGAGCACAACAATAGGTTGCAACGCAGCGCAGGTCGAAGGTCAGCGCGGCCAGGCGGGCAGGCAGGCAAAACAACAGCAGTGGCAGCCAGTGTCCGCACTGAGCTAATGGGCGTGACAGCCGCCGCCGCTGCTGCTGCCGTTGCTCTTGCAGTTGTTGCTGCCTCAATTAATCTGCCTAATTTGCATGCTCCTCTGCCTCTCGCTCTCTCTTCCTCCCTCTCTCTGTTTCTCTGCCGGCGCAGTTCAAAAAAACTGCATCAAATCGCTTTGCATCTTCGAGGGAATTCGCGGCGGCTTGCAACATTTGAAGTTTGGCATTTCCACGTTCACTGCCTGCGGTTTTCCAGAAAAAGGCCAAATGGGGGACAGTTACTACAGTTAATCAACCCGTTTGCACTGTGGTTATCGCTAGAAGAAAACGTGTTTATGTGGTCGGTAAAGTTGTAAGAACGTTATTGGGAATTGTTGGCACTGCAAAGGTAAGAAATTGACAATTATTTTTTTGGGTTGAAGGTGTAGAAGATTTATGGGCGTGGGTAAGGATGGGGAGATGTAAAAGGGAGGTGTACAGTAGAAGGAGTAGAAGTGAATTACATTAGGTGGATGGATTAAAGAGAGACGAAGAAGTGATTTGACTGAAAGTTTTTTTTAGAACTTGGAAGGAATAAGAAAGAATAAATGTTTTTTATAGGATATGAAATATTCAACTAGAAGATTTTGTTGTGTAAACTTATAGATATGTTTAAGGAATTCAATAGCTTTAATTTCTTTCTATATGTTACAGAAGAATGCCTCTGTGATATATCTTTTAGGTTTTTGTGGCGAAAAAGAATAAATAATGAGTGAATGATAAAGAATAATGTGTATTTACTATTAAACTCCTTAGCAAACAGTAACTGAAAGTACAAAAGATCTATTCTAGCCTACAATAATTCTTGTGGATGAATTTCTTTTATTAATAGTAATACAGTAACTTCTATATTTCTTAGCAAATATTTTTTCGTGGATTAATTCAATTTTCTTTTCTGGACTTAATTTTCTGGTCTGCATAGAAACTGCCTGATATTACCTAAGTTGTTTCCTTTTATTATATGTATACTAAGGCATGATAAACGTAGAGAATATCCTCTACTCACTGTCATCATCTTCTTAACAGAGTTCTCAATCAATTCTGCTTCTCTTAACCATTCAAGCTCTCTGTCTTTCTCTCTGCCCTTATCCTCTACCCACTCACTTGATTAAAATGCTCTCCAGACTCTCCATAGAGATCTGCCCAGTAAATTGTACTGTCCTCTCCTGTCCTGCCCTGCCCTGCTCATCTCATTCTGTTCATCTCATCTGCTCAGGTTTCTGACTTTTGTTCTTGACTTCTTCACTTTTTTAGGCCAAATAATAAAAAAATCATTTCCAGCCAAATGCCGTTGATCTTTTTTTTACAATCTCCGATTACAATTGACCGTTTTTTTTCCAAAAGTCATTTGAGAAAAAAACGAAATTTCGCGCACCGCAGCGCAAGTTAATGCGGATTTTGATTGTTCTCGCTGCGCTCCGACAAGGTCAGTTCCATCTCGAGGATCTTCGCACTGGTTCCGCTTCCGAATTCCGCGAAAACTACGCGAAAAAACGCACTGCAAAATGTTAAAATGTGAAAACGTGAAAAAAAAATGTGAAAAACTCTGAAAACCTAAAAATCTGAAACTAGAACTAGAATTCCAATGCAGTTTTTTTATGCCCACCTAATTTTTATGGCCTAAAAAACAGAACCAAAACCTAAACCGAATATAATCGCCGTCGTTTGTTTGGCCCACAAAAAGGTCGACGAGGCAAGCGAAGGAAGGAAGAAGGAAGCGAAAAAACTGAACGAAACAATGGAGGGAAAACGGCCAAGGCAGCGTGGAATTCATAAAAACTGATTTCATTTTTTAGAATCAGTGCGCGAAACTTGGTCGACTCGGGCCCACTGCGGCTTTACGACGGGTCCATTAACGCCCTAAAAAAATAACGCGAAAAAAACGAGCGCTGTAAATCATGAGAGAAAAATGAAGAGAGAGAGAGAGAGGGAGATGAGAAGAAGACGACGCCGAGGAGCATTTTGACTTTGGCTTTTCCGGCTGCAAAGTCAAACCGCAATAAAAGTGACACGTTCAAATGCGCAGGACCTGGACCAGGTCCAGTCTGTGTATATAGAGTGTGCTATATATACACGGCTGAGACTATGTGCAGTCAAGGCATGCGCAGTGCGCGGTGGCGGCCACAGCCCTGTCCCAGGCAGGGAAGGCAGCTAGAGGGGAGGGAAGGAGGAGGAGGGAGCAGGGCAGCAAGCAGAGGCAACTTCGCCACACCAGTGATTGCAGCAATCATTCTAGTTTCATTATCTTGTCTGCAGATTTATTACCACGACCAGCTTCCACTGCTCTCTGCTCCTCCCCTTCCCCACTTCCCTCTCCTTCCCACTGCCTGCCTTGACTGACCCGCAATTGATTTTTATTTCGCTTTATTTTGTTGCCTTTGTTTTTGTTTTGCTGCCAAATGCCAATTGCCCTGCAGCTTATCACGCATCCTTAATGCCCGCAGCCTCCCTCTCCGCACTCCCTTCCCCCTCTCCCACCCCCGCTTTGTCCAGTCTGCCTCTCCCCATCCCTTCTCACTGGCCTGCGCGTGCTCTTCCACTGCCAACCGCAACGAATCGCATATGGAAATGCGAAAATGCGGAAAACTGCAAAATGCTGACATCACTCTGCCCACCCCCCTGCTCTCCAACCCTCTTCATCAGTGTGCTGCCCCCTCCCTTAATGTTTATCGCGATTATCAGTTGTTAATACGCATGAAAATGATGAGACCAACAGAATCGCGAACGCGGGCAAACGGGCACGTTAATGGCCAGCGTGCAAATTGGCCAACTGCCAGAGCTGCTTCCCCCTCTACCTCCCTCCCTCTCCTCTCTGTCTCTCTCTCCTTTCCTCCTATCATAAGTTATATCGATGACCAACGACATGTTTTATGCGCAGAGCGCAGCCAAAGCGACAAGCGACAAACGAGTTTCGCTTCTTGACTAATTGAGCAGCGGCAAATGAAAAGGGGAAAGGCAGAGGGGGAAGGGAGCGCGGGAAAGCATTGACTAACTGACTGACTGATTGACTCAGTGTGTGTGAGTGTGTGTGTGTATCTGATTTGTGTGTGCTGTGTATGCGGCAAATGTGTGAAATTATTTGTGCGACGGCATCATCATTTTACAAAGATCTTTATTCATGGCCTAAACGCAGAGACGTAGGAGCAGACGATTAGGGGGAAAGGGGGGGGTGGTAAGAGGAGTGGTCTCTCTTAGCAGTGTGTAGAAACCGCAAGCAGTTGCAAAAGCCCAAAAAGAAACAAATCATCAGACAATACAAACTACAATACAAAACTGGCAATTGGCATCTGCATAAAGTGTGCTACTTACACTGTGCAACACAACTGAGAACAGGAAGTGGGTGTGAGTAATAACTAGCTAGCATATTTGTTAATAGTATTTAATAAAAAATTCACTTGGATAGACACTCTTAGATAGAGAAGTTTTGCACAGTCAAGTAAAGCCAAATGATTCTTAATATTGCACAAATATCATAGAGAAAGTGTCCGCTTAAGAGGAAACTTTGCTTAAGAAAACTGTCCTTTGTGGGAGTTTATACTGTGTGTACATGTATATATATATATAAATATGAATATTGTTAAGGTCATATAAATATAGCACTGCACAAATAGGTTAATCATGCATCAATTATACATTTTCATATACAAATTTTAACACTTAAATGGAACTGACTGCTAATAAAATATAATATATTATACATAAAATCATGCATTAATTACTTTTTTATAATTTGATAAATTTATAGAGCCATTTTGTTAAAAGCATATTCATTTATGCATACATTTAAATTATATTAAGAGTCCAATAAATAAAAGGGATAAATTGATTGCGAGTTTAGATCGTTGTTAGAAATTTGTTCATTATTTATTCGAAATTTAATGTTCAACAATTTCTATTTTTGTTGATTTCTGATAATTTTATTCGTTGATTAAGGAAGTTTAAGGAAAATTGAATTATAACATTCTTTAGAGGATTTTAAGCAGCCTTTTTAAAATACGAGGTGCCCTAGACTTAGTTTTCTTTATTTTTATATTTTTGAAGCAATTATATTAACTTCAATTATGTTTTATAGTGTAGTGTCTTTAAACTATTCGCATTGCGTAGCAAATATGTTGACAATGAATGAAAAGCTGAGCTGAAGAAAGTTAGGAAAGACAAAGATTGGGAAAGAGAGTGTTAGAAAAGGAGAGAGGAACCTTGGAGAGAAAGAAGAAGATAGAGACGAAAAATAGAGATAAAGAGAGGGAGAGTCACAAAGTGAGTGTGTGAGAGTAAGCAATGGAGAGTGAGTAGAAGAAGGGGGCCTGGGAATGAAGGCAGTTGTATAACACACAAGCGGGGGCTCTTCTGATCTGCGATTTCAAAGCAGTTTCAAAACGATTTCCCGTTCGAGTGTCAGCCTCCAATTTCGAATTCGAAACCGACGTTGACTCAAACCGACTGTCAGTTGTGCCTGCAGTGTGCCGAGTGTGCCATAATCACTTTATATTCATTGACGTTTAGTGTGAAATTCGTACATCATAAAGAGGGGTAAGCCGCGAGCTCTACAGGCAGGGGAGTGAAGGGGAGTGTGGAGGGGTGTGGAGGGGAGTGTGGAGGGGCGTGTGGAGTGGCGACTAAGTGTGGATTGCGTCCAAATTGCGGTCGCCTGGGCACACACAAAAGCAGCCTTTTGTGCAAACGCCGACGGAGCTGCAGAGAGGGAGTAGGAGACGAAGGGCGGGAGGCAAACATTGCTGCTGCTGTTGTTGGGAAAGTGGCTGCGGCTGCAGAGCAAACATAACAACAACAAAAGCAGTTGGATAAACTCACAGTTGGACACTGCAGACAGTTGGCAACTCGCATAGTTGGCCATAAAGACGAGAGTCAAGAGTCAAAGCAGGCCGACAATGCTGGAGGTGCTAATTCACCATTAAAAGAAATCAGAGAGTGAAGACAAAGCACAAATCCTTAGCAGAGAAGAGGGGAGGGGACTTACAAAGGGGAGCAGAGGTAAGCCTGGTCTCAGCTGCGCTCAATTTCCCACTCATCATGTCATCTCTCACGCATCATCGCAGCGGCAGCGATTGCGCACCAATAAAACTTAATTTTGTTTGCACATGGAAGCGAGAAAGGGGGGAGAGAGGTAGAGGGAGTAAAGGAGAGAAGAGAGCAGCAGAGGGGGGGGAATAAAGACTTCATAAATGTATCTTGGGCTCGTCTGTCTAGCTTGGGCCTTGAGCCATTGAATTATGCATTGTTTGTCTGTGAGAATTGTGGGAGAAGATTCTCATGAACCGCGCGCCATTCATTGGCGTCCATCGATTGCCCCCATAAAATGTCCGAAGATCGAATTAGCCATGGCTGCCTAATTGATAATAATACCGCATTTACTTTCGGCAAAGATACATATGTTGGCTCTATTAACTCTTCTTCAACTGTGAACAGGGCGCAGCTGCTGGGGCTGCTAATCTGACGTGCCTCCAACTCCCTCTCCTCCTCATCTGCTGTTGATTTGTGCATTTGCAGTATGCTTAATCCCCGCGTGATTAATTATCAACCTGTTCCCCCATTTACACACCCCAAACGAACGGAATTAATCGAGCTGTTACGCCTGCCCCTCTCGAGTCTCTTTCCTACTGGGTTTGCCTTTTTTAATTTACTCCTCGAGCGCAGCATCCCCAGGGAGGGCAGGGGGCACAGTTGGCAGTTATCGCTATCTGTATTATCAAATCATAAAATAAAATGTTGCCACTTGGCAGAGATTCACAAGGAGTCGAGCACGAACATCCCCGAGGAGTCGAAAGGGGTGTGCGACCATTTTTTATGCCCTGCCAAGTGTCAAAACATGTTTTGATAGAGCGCACAGAGTCAAGTGAGGGTTCAGGCGTGAGCAGGGAGAGGTGGAGAGCGGGGTGAAGTGGAGAGGAAGCTATTGACACCCTTTGAGCCTGTCTATCTGTTCGCTGCCTCGACACATGTTTTGGCACTGGCAATTAAATTCAAATTTGATTTTGGGCACAGTTGTCCCATTATCCTGCTGTTATCCTTGTAATCCTTGCCAGAGTCAGTTTCTCTCTGGCCTCCTCTGGTGCGTCCTTGCGCCTATGATTTCTCAATTATGACAATTGCCGAGCAAGCAAACAAACAAACAAAGCGTGGCAGGAGCAGACAGAAATGGGAGAGGGAACGAGGGAAGGAGGCAACTGTGACAAACTGGCGACAATTAATTAGCAGCGCGCGTGGCAGGAGCCCCAGGAGCACAAGGCCAGCGGCGCAACGGGTGACAACAATCAATGCGAGGCAGTGTGGCAGCCTCCGTCTCGTCCTCGCCTCCTCTTCGATCTGCTTCGATTTGCTTTGATTGCATTAATGCACAATTTGCCAGGCGAGGCAGAGAGAGAGAGAGGAGAGAGAGCGGCCCCCGCTGTTGCCCCTAGTGAGTCCAAGGACACAGGCACAAGCGTGCCACATGCCACACGAGACTGACCTCGAGTGCGCCACACGCAGCTGCCCCTAGAGAGAGGCAGGCAATTGCCACAGGTAGAGGCAGCAGAGAAGGCGAGGCAGCTGCAGAGACTGACAAAAGGTAAAGGCAAAGCGGAGGGAGTGAGAGCGAGACAGGCAGTGGGAGTGAGAGGGAGAGGGAGAGAAAGAGAAGACATTGCATATTTCTTTTAAATGTTCATAGTTTATTTTGATTGAGTTTGACTAAGACTAAACTAGGATTAACTAAGTTCTTAACTAGTTTACACAATTAAATAAAGATTTCTTTTTTCCTTGCTGCGCGTGATTCTACACACTGAGTGGGGGAGTGAGGGGTGCGGGGGGGAGGGAAGGGACAAGGCTTAACGCTAATTTGTACAATCCATTTTGGGAGCACGCGGGATGAGTGAGCAGTACAGGAACAGGAACTCCTCTTACGCCTCAGTCTTGTATGGCTTGAACAGCTTCGGCTTGGGCTCAGCAATCATTGTCGGGCGGCGGCGACATGTCCGAGGCAGGACGCTTAGCACTGGGCATGAGCAGACCAGGAGCAGGCAGTGGACTGCTCGTGGTGGTGGTGGTGGTGGTAACAGGAGCGGCGGGAGCCACTCGCAGCGGACTCAGGCTGCGATCGAAGACCTTGGTGTGATCGGAGCCGACGGGACTGAGCGACAGCGTGGAGGAGTGCGGCGACGAGGAGGATTGCAGATCCAGCGGCGGTGTCTGTGTCTTGGGCACATGCAGCTGTCCAGCATAGGCTGCAGGTGGCATGCTGGCAACATTGGCAGCGGCAGCAGCGCCCAACATGGCCGCCGGGTAACCCATGGGAGCAGCGGCAGCGCTCATGGCAGCCTGCATGGCAGCGGCGGAGTGCGGATGCGCATGTGGATGCGAGTGGGCGTGCGGATGCATGTGCGGTGCTGGTGGCGGTGCTGGACGGGCGGGAATGTGATACGGCGCATAGCGATACTGGGCGGCATAGGGCGAGCCATGTCCCGGCACTGGCATCGTTGGCATGGCTGTGGCCAGCATGGGATTCGCAACGGCAGCGGCGGCGGCAGCAGCGGCTGGTGCATAGGGAGGATACGGCATGCCCACGCTATTGGCGGCCGCTTGCAGTATGGAAGCGGCGAAAGCGGGGTCCGAGTAGACGGCGGCGTACGGCCAGGCGACGGCGATGCGCTGGCGCTTGTCCTTCATGCGGCGGTTCTGGAACCACACCTTGATGGTGCTCTCGGGCAGATTCAGCTGTGCGGCCAGTTCGCAGCGACGTGGCCGGGAGACATAGTTCTCCTTGTAGAACTCCTTCTCGAGACGCGCCAACTGATCACGTGTGAAGGCGGTTCGATAGCGACGAACCGACGGATCAGCGGGAATCTCTGAGTTGCGGCTGCCGTTCAACGAGTTGTCCGGACTGGACAGGCACTCTAAAGAGAGAGAAAAGAAGGGAAAAGAAGACAGTTAGTAAAGTTGTCGGGAGTTGTGTGTGGGGGGGTGTGCGGTAACTTACCATTTGGCGACGGTGGCGGCGTTTGTGGTTTGCCGTAGTGTGTGGAAATGAGATCGACCACGAGCGGCTTCTGATCGACGCTGCTGCTGCTGTTGTCGTGATGATGGTTCTCCATGTTGTAGCTGCGGTATCCGTGCATGTTCGTGTATGCGAATGTATGTGCGAGTGTGTGTGAGTGTGTGTGTACAGTAGGTAAACTCGGGAGTTGTTGCCTCGACGATGCTAACAGCTCAAGTGTGCCGCTCTCAGCCACCACCGCTGGCTTTTATACCAGCCGAGAGCGCAATGGCCGCCGCAGGCAGTCGCTGAGCCAATGAGAGGGCTGCCTGCTGTGCCAGAGCGAGACAGCGCTAGTGCTATGCAGTGCCTTTGCCTGCGCATGCCATCGCTGTCCCGTTCTACCTGCCTGCAATGATGTTTTGCGGTGCTGCTGCGATGTCGCTGCCGACTGCGGACAATTATGCGACGATGAAGGCAATTACGATGCCGGAACAATGAGGCGAAGGCGCATAAAAAGCGAAGGCACAGCGAGAGAGCAGAGCGAGAGCGAGAGGCTGCTAGACATAATCAAGTTATCATGGAGCAACGGCGGGAGAGTGCGCCCTCACTCTCTCTCGCTCTCTCGCTGTGTGGAGTGCAGTGCGTTTTCATATATTCATAGCGTATGAGCGAATCTTTTGTTTCGCTTGTCCGCAGGCGGGCGCACAAGGGGGTGCAAGCGAGACGCGTTGGGCTCCCCATAATAATGGGATTTTATCGTCTTCATCAGGCACAAGCATGATATGGCATAATGCACAGGGCTGGCAAGAGAGCAAGAGAAAGAGAAAGAGAAAGAGCTGCCTGCTGCCTCTCTCCCTCTCTTGGGGCAGAGACTGACTGGGCCCGATCGATACGGCAGCCAAGCCAGGCAAATTATTTGCGCTTTTATGAAGTCTTAATATTATGCCGCACGTTTAACGGCCTCACACTTGCCACAAGGAGAGGGGGAGGGGGAGAGGGGCAGGCAGCCTCGTTGTATTAACAGTAAATGAAGTTTATCTCTGGGCAAATAAAGCAAAAGTTTTTGGACAACGCCCACAGAGCAGTAGCAGCAGCAGTGGAAGCAGACTCCACACACACACACACAGACAGATATTAACATTAGTGGGGTTAGGTTGAGTTAGTAGGGTGAGTGGTAAGGCAGTTTAGGGGCGCAGTTGTTGAAACTTAATTTGAAAAGTTTCAGTTTAGTTGCGGCAAACATTTATTATGATGATATAATCATGCTGTGCTGCCTGTGGCAGAAGCAACTGTACCCGAGGAGCGAGGCCGAGAGAGAGCAGTGAAAAGAAGGCCCAAAGGGAGAAAAAGAAGTAGAAGAAAGAGGTGGAGTTAATGGAGTATACGCAGTAGGAACAGTGGGAGGAATAACAAAAAGAAACAGGGAGAGTAGATGCAGTAAAAGCAATAAGTGACGGAATAGAAGAAGTAAATGAGGCAGGAGCAGGTGAAGAGGCTAGCGAGAGATCTAAAGTATGAGTATAAGAGGAGCAACTGAAGATGGAACAGGCCAAGGTAGCATTGAAGGGGCAGGGGCAGGCAAGCAAATTAATAGGAGAAAAATCAGGAATGGGAGTAGATAAAGGAGTAGAAGGAAGAGGAGCAGGAGGAAGAACAGTAGAGGGAGAAGAAGGAGCAGCTGGATATAGGAGAGGGGCAGCAAAAGAAGCAGGAAAAGGAGCCGAAAAAGCGCTATCAAAGGCAGCAGGAGATGGGCCAAGAAAGTAGAGTAGAATACTTAAGTATCAGCAGGCGAAGAAGTATTGTAGTTAAAGAAACAGTATCAGGAACATCTTGAGGGCACTAGAAGAAATAAAAGAAGTAGATCTGGAAGAGTTGTAGCAGCTCAAAGAGGAAGAACCAAAGAAGGAGCAGCAGCAACCGCAGGAGGAGTAAGAGCTAGACAAGAGTAAAAATTTGCACAGTAAATTTGCAAGCTGTTTGTCGAACTCTTTGCTAGGTAATTTTCTCGTGCACCTCCCAACTGTCGCTGGCCTCACCCACCCACTCTCTCTACCTGCTCTAGGGTTACTCCTTGCGGGCCTGCGGCGGCGGCGGCTTAAGCTAGTGCCGTAAAAAAGCAACGGATTTAATAATCCGTTAATGAGGATATGCGGCTAATCCGTTTGACTTTCTAATGAAAATCAGGGCAACGCGGATCAGCTGCACTCGAGCCCCTTTTAATCCCATTAATCCGCTGCAATACAAACAAATAAACAAACCAAGCAAGCAGGAGGAGGACTGAGCACCGTGTGGAAAGTCCATGGCAGGCGCAGGCAGAGAGGGGATGAGTTGAAGTTGAAGTCGAGGTAAAGTCACAGCAAAGTCGATGCGAAGTCGAGTTTAAAGTTAAAATCGTGGGTTAACGCTAACCCCGCTAGGCTAACCCGATGGCAGCCGAATTCCGCCTAAATCAGGCTGGAAACTAGAGCAAAGGAAAGGGAAAAGGGAAAGGAGATCTCGAGCACAGCATGTGTCCCAAGTCCAGCCAAGTCTAGCAGCCAGCAACGATTGTTCAAGATGCTGCAATAAAATCTAACTCGCCGCAGGCGAAAGTGAATAGCAGGGAAAATGCAGGGAAAACGAAACGAAGCAGGAAAAGTCTTCGAGCGAACACGAAATTGACTAATAATGTCGCTGATGGCAAACGGATTAACGCAAGCGGGATGCGTCCGGTCAATGCCATGCCAGGGAAACCTTCAGACTGCATCTTCTACTTCCCCGTCTCCCTCTCCTTCTCCTGCTAGGTTTGCGCCTTTGTTATGCATTACTAAGTAACTCTGCTAGGCCTGCTCTGGTTTCCGTGAGTTAGTTAAAATTATTGGGTTATATTGCGCGCAATTTGCATTAACTCGCCCGAGAGTCCAGTCCCGCTACCTGGCCTATTCCCAGCCCAAGCCTTGCCCACCGCCGAGGCGAACCCTACCCACAACCTTGCCTATTGTGCATTCATGCGCTTTTGTCCACAACTCGCGGTCCGCTCTCCTGCAGAATGAGCCAAAGGCAACGACAACGGCAACGACAACGCGACACTGCGGCAGCGACAGTAAATACCCTTTATGGCACCTTCGCTTCTCCCTTCTCCCTTCCCTTTCGACCTTTCACCCGTCAACTCTCTTGCCTACCTGCCCAGCCTGAGCGACCCTACCCGATCACTTGGCATTGTCATACGCGAACACTTTCGCCATCATCGCGCAGTACAGTGGGAGAGAGAGAAAGAGCTCCGAGCTGCGCCGGAATACGTGGAACGGCCTTTGTGCCCCGCTCCGTTGTTGCCCTTTTGCTCTTTTATTGCCATTTTGCACGCACAAAGCGCCGATCTCGCTGATTATGCTGATTATGGGAAGTACACACAGACACAGACAAGCACACACACACACACGCACACACACCTACTCATTCTCTATAGAGACACAACACTCTGCTGAACATGTCCATGCAATCCCTTTGGCAGTTACAACACATTTCTTTGGTAATATTACCCTGTCATTATTTGCAAAATTGGATCAGCTTTAGTCTCGTTAGGTATGCGAAAAAGTTCTATGTGCAAAACTTTGTAGGAAAGATCATAATGAACTCATGAAGAAGGCGTTTATTTTCGTTTTTATCTCTATTCTCTCGTAGAAATGGTTTTACAATCGATTTTTATGCTTTGCTTGAGTTGCATTATCGATTTTTGGTAAAAACAAACAAGAGTAAAAAAATTACAATTAAAATTAAATTTGCAATATTTTGACAAGGGAAAAAGTTAACAATAATATGGATTTATGAATAAATAATTATATAATTCACATAGGCTCAGTCACCAATAAAATGATAAAACAAATATAAATAGAATAAGTTTGTAAGTTCAGAAAGAATTAAAAAAGTGATTGGTGGAAGCTGAAGAATAAAAAATATATGATAAAAAAATTAAAAATACATGCCAAATCAATCTACATATTCTAGAATCATATACAAAACGATATTGCAAATGAAGTTTGCATAGTTTATTAACATATAATGAGTCAAAAAAGTTAAACAATAATCTGTAAACTTTATGAAGGGAACTTCACTTAAAACACTACTTAAAACAAAAAATGTATACTATGAATACTAAAGCTCTTTCAAAAAAATACCCAAATATTTTTAAAGAAGCAAATCAATTAAGAAAGAATCACACTGCCCAAAAAAAACCAGTAACTCGCATTCTATCAAAATCTTTTTAAGTACATGAAAAAACCTCAAAAAAATCAAACTATGTTTGGAAGTGTTTTCATTTCCATTTCGTTGCATTCACAGTTGCAAAGATTTACGATGTTAGCCATATATAGAGCACGCCCTAATAAAAATATGAAACAAGAACGAACTCTCAGTGAACTGTTAAAAACGAAGCCAAAGACTGGGACGGGGACTGAGACGGAGGCGAAGTCCGAGTTTGCCCTGAATTATGGCCACAATTAACAGGTAAGTAGGGCCTGTGGGCGATGAATAGTGCTGAGTAACCTTGTGGAAAACGCGCTTTTTTGCCCTGTTTTTCCACTGTTTTTCCGACGGTGGCCATAAAAACCCGTGAAGAATTAAAAAATTAGAGCAGTCGTTGTTGTTTTCGGGAACGCAAGCGCGTTCGAGGAAAAAAACTAGCGCAGTCGAAGAAAAAATGCACAATGGAAACAAAAAAGTTTGATCTACTTTCCTAAATATCGCTGGGTCCTCGGAACCTCGCGACAGGAGACGCGCTGTTTTTCTGCGAAGGAAACTCAGCGGCATTCCATAAAAATCTGCATACACCATATACCATAATTTTTGAGACAATTTCTTTGCCACAAACAATGAAAAACGGGACCAAAACGAACGAACAAACCATAAAATGTTTCAGCAAACAATGCGGAACCAGAGCGAGGCGAAAGAAACCAAGTATTTTTATCTTTTTATTGTAAAACGTATATTTTTTAATTGCTCCTAATAAATGCCTATTTAGAGCGAGCTGCGTGGCATTGGTGGAGGAAAGAGAGAGAGAATATAGACTAGAGTTGCTTACAGTTTCGATAAATCGATTTTATTCTAGAACATTTAAAACACTTAAAATTCTCCACTTAGTTTATAGCATTTTATAGCAAATCTCTAGAGTTTTTCCAATCAAGTTCAATTTTTTATTATTATCCAATTCCAGATAGCCTGAGCAGAGTCCAACGAGGTCACCATTCCCGCGAGGACACGCTGCAGGACTGCGGTC
This sequence comes from Zaprionus indianus, assembly GCA_018904595.1. Lineage (NCBI taxonomy): Eukaryota > Metazoa > Arthropoda > Insecta > Diptera > Drosophilidae > Zaprionus > Zaprionus indianus. The sequence continues at coordinate 4,160,698 of JAEIHA010000171.1, read as the reverse complement.
GCGACGCGCAATATTTCGCCGAAGGTGCACCAATAAAAAGGCGCGTCTACCTAAAGCCAAAGAACGTGGCCGCTCGTATACGGGCCTGAGCTGGAAAAAGGAAAAAACTGGCACAATTTTTAGTGGAAATGCGAGCGCGCAATAAAAATGAGCCGCAGGACGCTCGGGACAAGGACTAACAACAACTAACTGCCGTAATTAGGACGTTTGTAGAGCATTGGACAGTGGAAAAAATGCGTACAATGGAAAAAACTCATAAAAAGAGAAACAAATCGTTTAAAAATTGGCTCGCTTTTTGTCGAGTGTCGGGAGGAAGAACAAAAAAACAGCGAGAAAAGAGAGCACGAGCCGCTTACAATTGAGGCAAATAATTAGGTGAGCCATTGTCGTGGATTGTGTGGCCGCATGATTAGCGGTTTCTTTTTTACGGCCAAGAACAGAGAGGAAACTTGCACTGTTTTTTGAATGAGGCCACACAGAGACGCACGTTTGTAAATTTGCAGTAGTTTTTAAGAGAGTTGACACTGTATGTTAAGTTGTCATATAATGTATTAATTATGTTGCAGTGACAGTAATTAATTTGTTTTTAAACAGAGTTATCTTATTCATGGTATAAAACGTATTTAAATATATTAATTAGCATGAAACACATATTTAGTCCATGTATTTAGATAAAACCCACTTAATCGATCGTCTGTTATGTAATTTAACATGTAAACAAATGTTACACATCGTTGCCACTTAGCTTTTGACAGCGTTGCCTTTTGCCATTGAGCTTATGTAGAAACAAGTAATTAAGCACAAGTATCGATTATTTATATGGGTTACAGCAGTATCGATTTGTTTGCTAAGCTGCACTTACTGCTAATAAAACAGAGTTGACTTAAGAGGATATGCATTTATTTAAATTTTTACTGCAATACAAATTTCAAATGTTTCTAAAAATAAAAATAAAGCAGTTCTCCTGCTCGCAGCGAGAAACTTAAAGCGTAGATGGCTTTGGTTAACCACGTAGAGTCCTTGGGAGAAGCAGAACCACAAATGGTTGGCAATCGATCGGCTACGTTTACTATAAATACAGCGTATTGCGGTATGCGAATCTCCGGGGGGTCAACGCTGGCAGCCATGCCGAGCCTGACGAATGGCTCTCCAGCAAAACAGCAACAGCAGAGGACAACAAACAAGGCGACTACGCCAAACAAACGCTGTTGGGAATCCGTAGAAAAATGCCAGAGAAGAGATGCAAAAGTGTCCCGTAGTCGTCGGGAGTCCAGCAAAGAGCGGAGTCGGTAGCCGGTAGTCCACCACACTGACGAATCACATCAAAGTGGAACACAAACTCAGGGTCAAGCGCCCTGCTAACAAACATGTCAAATCAAAGCGACGACAGAGCCGCCAAAGAGGCCTGAAGAAGAGACCCAAAAACAGCATCGACTTACCGCAGCAAATTCGCGCTGACTGTGCACGAACAGCGGGGAACACCATAATATTTTGGTTGAAGAAGCAGCCGAGACGAGACGAGGCAAGCCGAGCAAGGAAGACTGCAACTGTGACTCGGAGCTGAGCCTGGGCCTGGGCCTGTGTTTCGATGGAATTCTTTACACTGCAATTTATTCATGAGCAATTAGCCACGGTGAGTGGCGGTTTGAGTGCGAGTCGGAGTCTTCGAGTCCGAGGATCCTGTGCGCCGCAGGACCAGCGCTGCAACGGTGGCGGCAACGCTGCCTTTTTCTCTTGTGCCTTCGTAAATTTGTGAAAATTAAGTCGTTCCGGTTAGGCCTCTCTATCTCTCCCTCACTGGCTGGGGCGAGCTGCGATGCTGCTACGTTTTAGGTGGTACTTCTGTAGCAATTTTATTTGTATCGTAGGTGTTGTATTTGTCAACATTTAGCCGGGTCCGGGCTCGTCCTGTTCCAGTCCCAGTGGCAGCGGATTAGACGATTTGTGGGCACGCATTCGAAATGCCTCCTGCAGCACTAATTGGCCGAGGGAGAGGGAGATAGTGGCAGAGGGAGATAGCGCGAGAGAGCATGGAATTATCATTCTAAGGATGTGCGCTGCTTGTGTTAAGGATGTGTTAATTTTTTACTAAGCAGAGAGAGCTTGCTGCGACCCGAATAGGACGATGAGCTCGTAAAATGAACTCATTATTTGGGCCGAGAAGGGAAATGGGTGTAATAATATGAGAATTGTTGGAGAAAGGAATTGGCAAATGGCTAAGAATGGAATTATAGGATAATAATAAATAGCAGAGTTCTTTTATACTCTTTATAGAGTAACGTTCATAGGAGAATATTTATAATACTTTGAAACACTTAAAATAAAAGCTTTTAGTAATAGAAAATAAATAAGACAATTAATTTCTAGTCACTTCAGAGAAAGAATTCTCAGTTCATTCACCCAAACATAAAATACAAACAATCTCAAGCATGTTCTCTTCATCGATTTTTTTAAGATTCCAAAAAAGTCTCACCCATTTCTTTTATTATCTTTGGGCAACCACCCCAAACCAGCTGCCTACGTGATTACGTTGCTACTGCTAACGTAACGTAACATATTTTTAGTACATTGTACACAGAGCTCGTAGGAAGCAGAGTTTGTCAGTGAGCCCATTTATTTTAGGCAGGTGGCAACATTAATTACTCAGTAAGTAGCTACAATTTGAACTGTAGTCTGGCAGCACCATACAAACTGGCGCCAACTTTAAAACAAGAAAAAGAAACGACTTCAATTTAATATTAAGTAAACAGTAAACAAATTGTCTTTATTTGTATAGTCATTAATAGGGATTTTTCTTGTGTGACTTTGCTGCCTTAGATTTACTCTTCAGCTTGGCACTGCTGCCAGTGTTGTTGTTGTTCACAGCATCGGGTGTCCAGACTGTGATAATGCCGCTCTCGCCTCCAGTGATGAGCAAATTGCGTTTGGCATCGTACAAACTGTCCCGCACGATTTGTTTGTTGCCCACAAAGTTGGTCAACGGCTTGAGCGTATCCTTGGCAGGGGCACTCACCGATCGCAGGAATCTCACTGGAAGGGAAGGGGAGAGAATTAGAGAAGATTCACCCCAGCAGTAGACACCAAACATACCCGCGATTGAAATTTGTGCCGGCAAGGAGGAACACCCCGTCATCCTCCAAATTGTGAGCATTGATCAGGTTGAAATTGCCTGCGTTCTTGCGACGAATACCAGCTACAATAGCGGAGCGATCAAACGAGATCACTTCGTCGCCCTCCTCGCATTCGTAACTCTTGAAATCGTTGGTGTGCGTGATGCACGAGATGATGTCCTGCTCGTTCACATTGCGATGCCAGTTGAGCCGATGCACACTGCTCTCCGTGTTGATGGTGTTGAGCAGTGCCTCATCTTCATCAGTCTCTTTGATGTCGAACACATTGATGAGGCCATCGGTGCCGCCTGTGCAGAGGAGATCGGGATTGGTTGCATGGAAACGCACTGAGGTCACATCGTCCTCGTGACTGTCGTGATAAACACCGAGCTGCTTACGCTCGCGCACATCGAAAGAAGAGCAGATACACATTGCCCATGTGCTGCTCCGTGCCACAGCAGATGATGCGACTGTTAGCGTTGCGATCGAACGCTGTGATGGTCTTGGGCACTGGAGGCAAACCCGCCTCGGCATCGGATGAACTTTTGTATTGAAAACGCGCTTGTTCTCCCTCGGCACGCAGATCGAACAGACGCACCAGGCCATTGGTGGTGCCCACCAGCAGAGAGTCTCCTCCCTCGTCAAGGAAGCGCACACCACAGATGGTAGCATCCTCTGACGCATTGCTCACAAGGGGCACGCGCTCTTGGTGAATGGCTGTGAGTGATCCCGCTGCATTGAGATCGTATATCTTCACTCCTGTGTTGGACAGACCCGCTGCCAGTCGCGTGTAACCACTGTCCGCACACAGACCCAGCACATAGTCACGCTTCAGCGACAGCGAAGATTCATCTTTGGGAAACTGAGAACGAAACCCGGCAGAAAGTTCCGAAGCGCTACAAGTGTCTGCATCCTCGATTTCTGCCTCATCCTCAGAGCTTGGCAGCGCTGTGGCCTCTGCTTCTGCAAATTGAACTAATTAATTTATTTATATTAACGATTCAATCACAATTAATACCGGCAAAATAATTATTTAAATTGTCCGTCATGTTTTTGTTTGGCAAAACAACAAAAAATCACAACACGTGCTACTAGTTGCAGGCGTTGCCACCTTGTCCCAGAGTTGCGTTTCAGGGCTAACGAAACAAGGTTGCATTGTGTACTGACGTCACAGCTGCAGTCGAATGAATGACGAATTCCTTTTACTACAGGAAAATAAATAGAAAAAGGCAAATATTCCTTGAGCTTGTTTTACAGTTTAATATCTCTTTATAGTATTATACAAAATTGAATTTACAAGAAGCCTTCTCCATGTACATAATTTCTGGATTCTCTTCTGTGTACTGACAAAATGTTCGTTGAGGTTTCGTGTGATTGCTTGCTTGACTTGACTTTAGTTACTTCTATTTAAATATATATATATTATATATTCTTTACATGTATGTATTTGTTATGGTGTGTGTGTGTGCTCTCATACAAATATATATATAAATACGTATACACATTTATATACATATATCATTATATATATTAATATGGCGCCTATAATCAGCTCTCATAATCAACAAAAGGATTCAATTTCCTGCGGTTTCCTTAACAAGATAAACTATCTTTCTCTCCTCCATCTCTCTATCTCTCATTACTACTTTCACTTTATGTCCACATATCTTTGACTCTTCCAACAAGCAACTATATATAATCAATATAATATATGCGTGTCTATGTGTGTGTAACTATATATGCTCTTCACATAAAATCATCGTAATCGTCGGTAAAATCATTTCCATACTTCTGATAACCGTCAATATCCTGAAAAGGGAAGGAAAATAAAGAAGATAAAACATATGTTAACTGGTTTTGTTGGACTTCTTACATCGTTTTCTGTGCGCAATGAGACTTTTCCCTTGTTCTTGGGTGCTGGTTTCTTGGCATTCTTCTCCATCTTTAGCTTTTCCGAGTGTAAACTCTCGACGCTCATCTTGACCTTCTTAATGTCAGCGGCGCTCACTTGATAAGGAAAAACATAGATTAGTATATGTGTTATCTCTCTGTCTATAATCCTATCTGATCTCTGATCACTTACAATTCACGCACAGGCTGCGCACCAGATCCTCAATGAACTGGGGAAAGTGAGGGGACTCCCGGTACTGTGCAACCTTCCAGCTGAGTGTGGCACCAAACTCTTTGAACTCCTCTTTACTCTGCGGATTGAAGGCGTCGAGGCCTCCGCCTATACTCGTCACGCCGAATGTGTCCAGGGCGCTCTTCAGATCGGATTCCTCCTGTATTTTCTGCAGACGCAGCTTCTCTGCCAACTTCTCCTCTGCAGTCATGTTGGCCAGACGTTTCTTCTCCTCCTCCTCATTGATACGCTAAAAGGATTATGAATTAATTAATTATTTATTTATTACTTTGTTTATTTAGACCCACCTCCTGCTCGGCTAGTTTAGCTTTGAGCGCCTTGTTGGGTTTAGTTTTGGCTGGCGCATCTGTTTTTTGTGTGGGTTTCTCCTCGTCCTTCTTCTCCTCCTCATCCTCCCAGCTCTCCTGCAAAACAGCAACAACAACAAACAATGCATTAGGTGAGTCATTCACAGTGTCACTTACAAAGTGACCACGTGTACAGTGTGAAATGAAAGTGAAAATTGTTATGCACAAAACGAAATCGAAAACGAGTTTCGACAATGTGGCAACAAACAACAACTACAACAACGGCAGCAACAATTGTCTACATATGCAGTAATGCCAAAGTTCATAGTGCGATCCTTACCTTAACATCCTCGTCATCGTCCTCGCCCTCCCACTTGTTTATATTGTTGGCTACATTCGGACGTAATTCCAGTTCACTGTCGGCGGCGGATTCTATTGAATTTTATAATAGAGGAAAGCAAAACAAAGTTTACAATTAATAACGGGACACTCTTTCTCGACGCGGAGCTAAAAATAATACAATTTATCAAGGTTGGTGCACGCGTCTCGCTGCCTCCTTTCTTGTCTCATATGGTAGGTAGCAGGAATGATGGCGGGAGTGAAGTGAGGGGGTGGGGTACAAACGGGTGCTCGCAACGACCGCCACATGCGCAGCGCCCACGTTACTTTTTTTCTTTCGTTTTTGTTGCTAAAATGACGCATCCATCTGCACTTACCCCAGTCGTCGGCCATTTTTACAGATTTATTTAGTTGCTTTCTTAATAATTTGTGTTCAGACGAGGAAATTTGTGTAGATTTTACGCGACTTTAAGCAACAATTTCGTGTGGTTGACTATATAAAAAAACATCGAAACTAGTGATGTATTAACGTCGACTCATCGAATGTTCCACAGCTACGTTTGCAAATTTATGAATCGATAACTATATTGAATGTATCGATGTACTCACTGATATAACTAAATATATCAGTTATATAAAAATTAAATACTCCGATTTTTTTATTGTATTTAAAATATAATATGTAATTTATTTACAAAAATAAACAATGTATTTATATTGAAGCCTAGTACTTAGATCACTAAATAGGTATACTCGTCTCTATTGCATTTTTGAAGGTGTGACCTTACGGCCACTTTTCGTTGATCTAAGTACTAGGCTTTAAAAATTTGAAGGGGGATTTAAGTTCAGTGCCACCCAGTAGGAAGGTAACACCTCCGAATCATTGACTTCTTCTAACAGTTCATCAATTAGTGACTCTTCCTCTTCTGCCTCTATCGTATCCGAATCCAAGAGCACTTGCTCATCTTGCTTTTCCTTGGATACAGCTTCCTCAACTTCTAAACTGATGGGTTCAATTAGCACTGTCTCTGTGTCGGAATCCCAACGAAGATTCTGTACGAGATTTTCGAAAATCAGTTTAGCGGAATTGGGTTGATCCTCTTCACGGGCCTTTCGTCTGTGTTGCTCCATGTGACGTCTTATATTACGTTTCCACTTCGTTACAAACGGGCATTCGGGACATTTAACTGCAGTGCCGTCCAGTACTCTCACTTTTGTATGTCTCCGCTGATGACGTCGCAGATCGAATCCCCTCTTTGTTACATATTTACATTTGTCGCATTTGAAGAGTTTTTGCTCAGGTGTTTTAATTTCATATACGAGACCGGGACTTGGACTCGCGGGAGGATCTGACTCTGCAGTTGGTTCAGGCTCAGGCTCAAGTTCAGGCCCCGTTTCTGGTTCAATCTGCGGCTCTATCTCCAGCTCATGTTCAGTTTCAGTCCGTAGTTCCTCAGAATTTATCATTTCCACAATAACCTCTTCGCTTGTAAGATCATCTTCGTTGGAAATCTCGAATTGCTGGGTAAGCTGAACGTGCCTTGCCACATGCCTCTTAATGTTGCGCTTATGCTTTGTTGTGTAGCTGCATTTGTTGCACTGAAATGCGATGCCCTCGATGGGTTTAGCCCTTGCATGTGATTCTTCGTGGCGACGCAGATCGAAGGCGCGGGAACAGGAATAGTGACATTGTCCACACACAAATACTTTCAGTCGGTTCTCTTTCCTGGGGGTGTAGACCTGTTCGATGGGAGATGCACGTTCTAACGTTGTATCTCCATCGTGTTCGGTTTCTGTATCCTCTACAGATCTTGATTCCGATCCTCCTATGAGCTCTACGATGATCTCTTCACATGCTTGCTCCTCCTCGCCGTCCTCATCAGCGGTACTTTCTACGTGGGTTCGCATGTGTCGTCCTAGATTTGATTTAAACTTCGTGGTGAACGAGCACTCGCTGCACTTGTAGGCATCTTTGATGAGCTTTACTTTGGTGTGACGCTGTTCGTGGCGTCGCAGATCGAAGGCACGATTTGTAGCGTATTTGCATTGGTCACACTTGAAGGGCTTGTTTTCCGGATTTTGATGCATCGTATAAAGTTAACCGACTATTAGAAGTATTCTATGGTAAACAATCCTTGATAACATTTACAGCGTGTTCGCAAGTATCCCAATTCAGCTCGAATACTTGGCCTCAGTTGTAATGGCATAGCGCGGTTGAACGTTTGGAACGCCCTCTCTTTCTAAATTATTATTGAAGTCCTCAAATGGTTCTAACTTTCTCTAATTTACAACATTAATAAGCAATAAATATAAAATGCTTGATTTTGTTGCAATATTTTTACTGCATATCGATAGAATACTCGATTAGCTATGCACGAGCTGCAAAACATCGATGCTTCCATCCATATTCTATACATCGATACCTATTGTAAGAATTTCACAAGTAAAAATATCGAAGTTTTCCCATCTCTCTTTTTGGAATCTATTGCAGGCACCGCGTGGTGTTTTTCTGCTGATTCCCATTTATTTTCCTTTTTTGCGTGGAAAATAAATATATAAACTGCCAAAATGAGTTTGTACAACTTCAAGAAGATAATGGTGGTTCCGCCAGCAAAGGTAATTATGAGAAAACATTAAATATTTTGTTTACGTCCAGCGGAGCACCCACCCGCATGGACATAACCTCGTGGCACTGTTTACAATTGCGCAGTATGTAAATAATAATTGTTATTTACCTTTTCCCAGGACTTCATCGACATTATGCTGTCGAAGACACAGCGTAAGACGCCCACAGTGGTTCACAAGGGATACAAAATCTCGCGTATTCGTGCATTCTACACGCGCAAGGTGAAGTACACTCAACAGAACTTCCACGATCGTCTGTCGCAGATCATTCAGGATTTCCCCAAGCTGGACGATGTGCATCCATTCTATGCAGATTTGATGAATGTCCTCTACGATAAGGACCATTACAAACTGGCGTTGGGTCAGCTTAACACAGCCAGGCATTTGGTGGACAAGTAAGTTAATTGTTAATTTATTAACAAATGGAAGATTATTAAACATTTTCCTCTTTCCACAGCGTTGCCAAGGATTATGTGCGTCTGCTGAAGTACGGTGACTCCTTGTACCGTTGCAAGCAGCTGAAGAAGGCTGCACTTGGTCGCATGGCCACAATAATGAAGCGTCAAGCTTCGAACTTGACCTACCTCGAACAGGTGCGTCAGCATCTGTCGCGTCTGCCCACAATCGATCCCTATTCGCGCACCATCATCATCTGCGGTTTCCCCAATGTGGGCAAATCGTCGTTCATCAACAAAATCACTCGTGCCGATGTTGAGGTTCAGCCTTATGCCTTCACCACGAAATCACTGTACGTGGGACACACAGACTACAAATATCTGCGCTGGCAGGTGATCGACACACCCGGAATTCTGGATCATCCGCTGGAGGAGCGCAACGTCATTGAAATGCAGGCAATCACAGCTCTGGCACATTTACGTGCGTGTGTCCTGTATTTCATGGACATTTCAGAACAGTGCGGTCACTCGTTGGAGGAGCAAGTGAAACTGTTTGAAAGCATTAAGCCACTGTTCACCAACAAACCATTGATATTGGCCATCAACAAAATCGACATTCTGACGCTGGAAGATATGCCCCCAGAGCGCCAGGCCATCATTACCAAGCTGCAGGAGGACAAACAGATCCCCGTTATGTTCATGTCCACAGTGCAGGAGACTGGCGTCATGGAGGTTAAGACAGAGGCTTGCGAGCGTCTTCTCTCATACCGTGTGGACCAGAAGATGCGCACCAAGAAGGTGGACAACATACTGAATCGTCTGCATGTGGCAATGCCAGCACCTCGTGATGATAAGGTCAGGGCTCCATGTATTCCGGAAGGAGCTTTGGCTCGTCTCGAACAGAACGCTGCCAAGGCTGAGCGTAAGCGCAAGCTGGAGAAGGAGATCGAGGAGGAGATGGGTGATGATTACACATTGGACCTGAAGAAGAACTACGAGGAGATACCTGAGGATGAGCGCTACGATGTGATACCCGAATTCTGGGAGGGACGCAACATTGCGGACTATATCGATGCCGATATCTTTGAGAAACTGGAGGAACTCGAGCGCGAAGAGGGTCTGCGTGAGGCAGGAGGTGTCTACACTGTGCCCGACATGTCCATGGACGAGACACTCAAGGAGATTCGTGAAATGGCCAAACAGATACGCGACAAACGTTTCGAGTTGCGCGACGAGAAGCGTTTGTCACATCGCAAAAACAAACCGACCATTCCGCGTCACAAGCAGCCCAAGGTGCGTGATCGTTCGGTCAGCAAACTGGTCTCCACCATGGAAGGTCTGGGTGTGGATATGTCTGGTAATGAGAATGCCAACTTCACCAAATCTGTTGTGGATATACGTCGTAGCATTGTTCCTGTGGGCAGCAAGGTCACTCCCAAGAAGCCACTTCTGGACAAAGAGGAATCTGCTGTGGTCAAGAAGACCGGCCAGCCCCTCAAGCGCGCTCCCACACGCGATACACTGGGCATCAAGGATCTGGCCATTCGCAAGAAGGCACAACAGATGGCCAAGCGCGATATTGCCAAGAAGGTCACCCGCATGGGTCTCAAGGGCGAGGCGGATCGTTTCATTGGTACCAAAATGCCCAGGCATTTGTATTCCGGCAAGCGAGGCACGGGCAAGACCGATCGACGTTAAGAAGTGCCTTAGCTTTACGAATATAGTTTTATCTTCTAATTATGAAATTGCTGTAAAAATCGAACCACAACTTTATAAACATAAATACAATTTGTATTTAACAAACTCACTTGAGACGTGCGAAGTTTATTGAGGGAAATCGTTTGGGGATATTATATATTAAGTAAATGGAAATTAAAAGAATATTCTATGGGGAATTAAATGTAAATAAAAAGAAAATTCGATGGAAAGCTTTTTCGTTTCAAAATCTGCATACAATCTGCCCCGTCCACTTGCCTTGTACTGGGCGTGCAATATACTGCCCTTTTGCGTTTACATTTATCTCTGCATCATAAATATTGTTAATTTATTATGCTGGCAAAGAGCTGTCTGCAGACGGTTTCAGCCTGCCTGTGTGTGCGTAAGTGTCTGTGTATGTGCGTGAGTCTCAGCATGCGTGCGTGAGTGTCTGTGTGTGTGAGTGAGTGTCTGTATGAGTGCATTTAATACACCTCTACGCACTCTGGCTTAACTCTTTTTTTTTTATTATTTATTTAGATTATTTATATTAATATATATATTTTTAGAATCAAAATATAAACAGAAAGAATAAATAAAAAAGAATTTTTAAAGGTTTATAATAAAATATATTTAGAATTGAAAATTTTAACATTAAAATCAATACTATTTTGGTATTATAATATAGCTTACTTTATTTACCATTTATTTTAGTCATTATTTTTATATTGTACAAATTTTTGTGATGCTTTAAACATATTTTCAACATTTATTTATTCGAATTTCCATTCAAAATTAACAATTTAATGAACTCTAAATGTCTCAATGCTAATTTTTCCCTCAACATTTACAGTTTACGGTTTGCACTTACTGTCTAATTTTTCTCAGTGTCTGTTAATGAAAATTAATTTTTAACATTAAGATTCCTGCGCTGCGGCAAAGCACTGCAGCTGCATAGTGTAACTGACCTATTGGCCAACTTTCTGCCACGCTGTTAGTTTAACAGTGCTCTCAAGTTAACAGTCAAGGCTCTCTTTCGCTGTTAAAACCCTCTGTGCCCCTTTCGTATTTGTCGCATTCTGTGTGCGTGCGTGCGTGGGATGCGAAAACAGTTGATGCCGAGTACTCGACACGTTCGCAGGTGGCTCGAGTGCGACGCGGACACAATTCGATAGAGTATACTCATCCCCCTTCCCCTCATTCTCACTCTCTTGAACGAATCCCAGCCAATCAGTTGGGCATATACAATACTATGAAACGATCGAATCAAATGAAAATAAAGAAAGAGCGTGGCGAATGCGCCTTGAAGTAGGCTAATGAATTGGCGCGCGTGTTTAGCAGCAACAGCTCATAATGCGTACGTGAGGAGTGTGGGCGTGTGTGGTGAGTGTGTGTGATTGTGTGTGGCAACATGTGTATTCCCTTTGTGGCAGAGTGGCAACAACATCAATGTAAGCACACAGCTCCATTAGCAAAGTGAAGTCTCGCTCGCTACGCGTGTAATTGTGTTTGTGTGCGTTTTACGCACGCCGCCGCCGCTTACGACGCGTTACAATAACGACAACAAGAACAAGAACACGAACAACAACAACAAGAGGAAAAGAATAACAGAAGTGCCGTTAGTGGAGGCCCCAGTGAAGCTGTGCACGTCTGTCTTGCCCAGGCAAGGATATTTTTTTGGGTTCTGTTGCTGACTTGGCTCATTTCTTTTGGCTTACTTGGCTAAGACAGCGCGACAGCTTGCCATAGTGTCCCTTCTCCCCACTCTTACCTCTATTTCATCTCTCTCTCTCTCTCTTCTTCTATGTATAAAACGCAGCTCAAACTTGCGCTTTTTACGCTTTCTTTAAACAAAACGCATAAAAAATGCTTCGCATTAGTGAGAAGCGCATGCACGAGTGACGACTATCATCACTACGAGATTACAGCAACAACAACGAGAAGAACACAAGCACAGCAAGAACACACAAAAGCCATTTTGCATATTACGCTGTGTCTGTGTGTGTGTGTGTGTGTGAGTGCATAGAAATACCCTTTTCCAAAATTAATATCTCACAACGGGTGAGATATTCAACTTCGGTTTTCATAGTTAACAAACACTACCAATTTTACTAAAAAATGGTGGGCCCCCCCATTTTGTAAACTCCTCAATGTTTAATCATTTTAACAGTTCACTTTTAACATCAAACAAAACATTTTGTTATGATATTTTGACAAATGTTTTACAAAGTGGGCGTGCCTTTTCTGAAAAAAAACAGAATGAAGTGAATTTTGGCATGCCGAAGGATTAATATCCTTACAGGTGTTGGCGTCATTTCTTTCCGATTGTTCCTATATAAGTATATATAGGCAAAGAATATTATATTGTTTCTGTATTTCTTATCAACCAAAATAACGCACTTCCTCACAAAACAATATTCATTAAAACTTAATTGATACTGTTTAACTGATTGTTCTACAATGCTTAGGATATAGCTATCCGATTGCAAAAATAGAACATAAACGAGGGTTGCTATATGGCTTTAATTCATTGAAAAATATAGCTATTTCAATGAACAGTCAAGTTTTCATACAAAAACCCCATTCGCCATAATTCCTATGACAGCTATATTTATAGTGGTCCAATTTCGATGAAATTTGGTAACACATTAGTAATTATAAAAACTTATATCGTAAGTTTGGTTCAAAATCGGAAACTAACACATTTTTGCCAGCGATACTGCCGTTGGCATAGTTGAGGTTACATTCTTAAATTTTAAATTTATGCAAAGTGGTTAAAAGTGGCATTTTAATAACACCCATTTGAATAAGAATTAAACGCCCTAATTTATAGAATATATTTCATGGATGGACTCACTGGACCACTTTAAATCTCTATTTAAAAATGAAATTTGGCCAAAAAAGCACCTTCAGTATTTACTCTATTAAGAATAACAGAAATTATATCGAAATCGGATATTTGGCATCACAAAATATACACCACACTAATTAAAACTCAATTTAAAAATTTAAAAAGCTGCTTTTTTTTTTTTTTATTCAAATTTGAAAATTGCATTCAGTCTTCTTATATCAATAGTACGTGCTGTGCAATTACAACAGCTGCATTTAACAGCGATTTCTTCAAACCACCTACAAAATCTGGTACGCAGCATTAAGACTATCTATGTAATCTTTCACCTAAAATTGTTTAAATTTCAGACTTTCAAAAATGGTTTTGGCCAGAAAAGGTCAAATTCCCAAGTGGAGTGTGTGGGGGGTTTTTGTAGTGAACATTTTTCCGCTCGGCTAACGGAAGCAGTGCCATAAAACGCTTCCAAATCCAACGTGTTCATAAGCGTAGACACACACACACACACAGAGACACATAGGCACAGGCTAAGGCAAACACACAGACACACCCACACATGCACACCTACAGCGGCAGCTAGTCGTAAAACGTTCACAACAAAGTTTTTGATAGAAAACAGATGCTCAGGCTAAAACATGCAACAGCATCGCATAAATAACAGACTAAGGCTAGCCGGACTGCTAAGGTGAGAGAGAGAGAGAGAGAGAGAGAGGGGCAGCAAGAGAGGTAAAAACGAAGCAAAAAGCAATTTTGTCGCAGTTAACAGGCGTCTGCCCCCGCTGAACAGTAACTACGTTAACAGTAACAGTGGCAGTAACAGCAACAGGAGCTACAGCAACAGTAACAGCTAGAACAACAAGAGCAGCAGCAGTAACCGTAACAGTTACAGCAACAGGAGCTGTAGCAACAAAGGCAGTAACAGTAACAGTAACAGCAGCAGCAGGTGCACGTGCTAGAGAAGCAGCAACTTTAACAGCAAGAGCAACCTGAGAGAAGCAGTAGCAGCAGCAGCAGCAGGTGTAGATGTAACAGTAACAGTGGTAGCCGCAGCAACAGTCGCTGTTAACACTGACCTATTGCCCGCATTTGCCAGTGCTGTGAGGTAGCCATCTCACTGTAAGCGAGAGTTAACAGCGTACTGTTAAGCTGTTCTGGCTCTGCTAGGCAGCCTCAGTGTTGGGCGAGATTCGGATCTGTGAGCATCGCATCGGCACGGCGCGTTCTCTCACTCACACACATCGCGACAGGCGAGCGAGCGTATAATACACACGTATACGAATACGAATACACGCACACACACACATACGCAGGCGAAATCGACAGAAGCAGCGACAGCGACAGTCGAAAACTGCGCGTGGTCGCCCCACGGGCTCACTGAGTGAGTGTGCGAGTGAGTGTGTGTGTGTGTGTGGTTGTGCCAGTGAGTGTGTGTTAGTGTCAGTGTCAGTGTGTGTGTGTTTGTGTCGTTGTCGACTTCATAAAAAATTCAACAGCCTACGAAAAGAAAAACAACAACAACAACAACAACCTAAATTCCTAGAGGAGAAATATATATACAACAAAAGAGAAGAAGAAGAAGAAGAAGAGGAATATAAATAAATGTGCATAAACAAAAGTGCGATTAAAACACAATATTTTAACGGTAATTTAAACAACACAGCATCTTCTTTTAGTTAGTGTTTTGAAGAGAAAACTAACAAAAGGTGCAAAAATAAAAAAAAGAAAATATCAAACGGAAATTTGTTTAAAAATGCGATAAAACGAACGGTAAAACGGCACGAGGAGTATAACGGTGTGTTTAGCTTTTTGCCAGAGGCCCAAACACACACACACACACATACTGTCACACTCACACACACACACACACAGTTGGAA
The DNA here is from genome assembly GCA_018904595.1 of Zaprionus indianus. Classification (NCBI taxonomy): domain Eukaryota; kingdom Metazoa; phylum Arthropoda; class Insecta; order Diptera; family Drosophilidae; genus Zaprionus; species Zaprionus indianus. The sequence continues at coordinate 4,145,381 of JAEIHA010000171.1, read as the reverse complement.
CTGTTACTGTTCACGTACTTAAAACTGAAGTTTGGCAGATTTTGAAGCACTTGTGACTGCGCTGCCACTGCGCTGCCACTGCGCTGCTGCTGCGCTGCCTAACGCTTAACTTCGCTCTGCCTCTCCTGTCTGTCCGTCTATCTGTCTCTGCTGCTGTGTGTGTTTGTGGTGTGTGTGTTTTGCTTCATCTTCAGCATTTTTTGTTTGTCTCGTGCCATTTATTTGCTCTTTAACGTTTCATCACTGGCCCATTCGCTCCGCTTTGCCCCACTGTGCACTCCCAGGCGCTCCACTGTGCCTCTGTCTGTGTGTGTGTGCGAGTCTCAGCCGTGCTCCATTTTGGAGCCTTGTCGTTCCGGCTCGCACACACACACACACACACACAGGCAAAGGGCACGCCGCAAACGGTTTGCCCAGCACTCGACAGGCACGTTCATGCACGCCTCCTTGTGTGTGTTTCGTTTTTACATAAAGCGAAAAAAGTCCGACACACACACACACACATTGATAGATTTTTATTTGTATATGCACGCACACACAGACAGCGCTGTTACTGTTACTGTGTGTGTGTGTGTGTATGTACATTCAACAAATTGTTGAATCCAGCAGCGCCTTGTGATTTTTTTCCCTTCCTTTCGCCGCTGCCTGCGACCCTTGACGCTGCCCCAGCCTCTGCCCGCTTCCCGCTGCCTCTGCCCACAGCCTCCGACGCCCCCCCTCCGCCCCCTGGCACTACGCCTACGTGCTGCCTCTGCCGCTGCCCTCTTGCCAGTCAGTCTCTGCCCTTCTGCCTCAAGTTGCCTTGCTCATTGCTACAACGTGCTGCCTCTGCTTACTGCCTCTGCCTCTGCCTCTGCTCATTGCCTTTGCCCTTCTTCTCTTACTCCCTCTGCTTGCCCACTCTTTCTGGCCCCCTCCCCCCCCCCCTTCTTCTCACCCTCTGCCCAGCCTTTTGCCGCCCACTACTTGCGGCTGCTTCCGTCGTCGTCAACAAGTTGAAGCTGTTGCCGCTGCCAGAATTTCAATTCAGCTGTCCCCGCATGCATGTGTATGAGTGTGCGCCTCTCTCTGTGTGTGTGTGTGTGCTCCTCTCTGTGTGTGTGTGCTCCTCTGTGTGTGTGTGTGTGTGTGTGTGTGTGTGTGAGTGGCGCCTTGAAGTATGTCAAAATTCGTGTTGGTTTCCCTCCTCGCACAGATAAATTATGAGTGTAAATTGCCGTTGTTGCTTCTTGTCTGCGTATTGGCAGCTGGCACACACTCACACACACACACACACACATACTCAATAGTCATACACACACTAACACATGCATACAACACTCACGTACACTACTCTATAGTATTTGCTTTTCGGTCTGCTTGGCAACTTGATTTCTTTCACATTCCACCGCAATTTGGCCAATTGCAAGCGCTGCGCCGGAACCAAAGCCAAAGCCAAAGCTAAAGTCGTCTATTAGTCTGCAAGTGGTCACACGTACACACAAGCACACACACATACACATGCATACACTATATGTATATATGTATAAAGCTGTAGCTCTAACGTGTCTAAAATGTTTTGAAATGAAAAACTTTTGCAACTTTCTCAAAATTCAAGGCGACTTTTGGTGAATAAAACTATGATTCCAACTAGAGATCAGTTATATACCTATTAACTGTATAGTATGTAGAGTATATATCTGTATAGTATGTATATTTATTTACGATATATCTCTAAATCTCCGTCTATATAAGACCTTCCGCATCACTTGCTAATTGAAATGTTTTGTGCTCCATTGTGCCTCGTCTTTGTTTAGTTTCTTTTGCTGCTGCTGCTGAGCTCAGCACAAAATTTTTGTGCTTCCTTTTTTCTGTAATTAGCCCCGCCCCCTGCCCGGTGTGGGCGTGGCTTGTGGCTAAAAAAAGAAATATTGACCTAATTAAAATTAATGCACAATTAATTGTCAGCAAAATGCTGCGCCTGAACCTTTGCAGCCCCTTTGGGTCGAGATAAATAAACAATACGCACGTTACGTATACGCACAGTATGTGTGCTTGGCCACACATGTGTCTGGCGAGGCGTACACTCTATACTTTGTATACTATATAGTGTATATATGCCTGCTTAGTTAGTGTTTACAATGAAAATCGAAGCAAGTTCGACGCAGAATTCCCAAGGGACCGAGAGAATATGTGTGCACACAAGTTTTATTGGGGGGCCATGAACTGTTCACAGCACTGTGAACACAGTGAGTGAGTTTGTGCGTTCGGGTTAGTTGAGCTGGAAAATGGACGAAGAAGTGGCGAAAGGTTGTTTGGGGCCAGCAGAGGAAGCAGTTGAATGGAAATGGGAGGCAGGAAGGCTTTTGATTTTCTAAGGTGGCAAAAGGAAGTTCTAGGAAGTCCTTATAGATAGTTAGATAAGGGCATAAAGTAACTGTAAAGTGAAGCTGTATATGAAATGTAGCTGAAGTCAAGGGATTATAGGATTCTCTAGGCTTAAGCTGCAGTTGATTTCAGCTCTTAGGAGCTTTATAGTTGTTCAACTTCATCTTCCGATTCAGAATTGACTTTGTTTATTTGCTGGCAATGTAGTTCCCTCTCTGTGGCCTCTCTCTCCCCCTCTCTTCCCTCTCTCTCCCATCTGCCTTCTGTTTCTCTTCTGCACTTCATTGATAACAGTAAATTCCAGCTCTTCTGCTTCCTCTTCTGCGGCTTAGCTTCGAATCAAAATTTAACTTTTTGAAATCAACTTAGCAAGTTCAAATTGAGGCTTTGCTTCGGCTTCCTTGGTCGACAATCTTAACTGTTTTTCAACTTGTGCAGCTGTTGCTCAAATCTTCTGGCCAAGTGTGTGTGACTTTGTGTGTGTGTGTGACTCTGTTTGTGTTTGTGTGTGGCTCAGTGCGTGGCTATGAAGGTGTCTCTCTCGCTCTGCGTGTGTGCTAAACCTCTGCCACAGTCTGCAAGCTGTTGTATTAGCCACAGCTTAGGCTGCACACGCACACACAGCTACAAATACACACTCACATACAAACACAGGCACACATACATATACACACGCACACACACACACACAGCAGCGCATGCATTGAAGACAACATGACGTATGAGTAACGTGAAAAAAGAACTTTAAAACTTCTTCAACTGGCGCAAAGTTTCAGCCACGCTTGCCATTGTTGCTGACAGGCACACACACAGATACATAAACACACACATACATATTAATACACCAAGCAGACACCCACACAATCGCAGCTTTGTAGATAATTGTATGTGACATGCCTGACGTCTCATTTTCTGCCCAACAAACTTGCGACTGAATTCGCCGAATCTCCACAGCCTTCACTCTCTCTTTGTCTCTCTTTCTTCTCTTCTTTTTGTGCTTTATTATTGCAAGCGTATTTTAAAGTTTGTCTGATTTATTCTGCATCCATATTGAATTCCATATCCCTATCTGGAGTAACCGAAACCGAAACTGAAACCGAAACAGGCGAATTGTTTATTGTGACTCTGCCTCCGCCTCCGCCTCCGGTTCTGCCTCTGCCCCAGTGTGTATTTTGGTCGCTCGTTTTGTGGGAACGCGGCATGTGCCACGCACAAGCACACGCATGCCACACTGTGGCAGGTAGCAGGCAGCAGCCATACGAGTGTACGATGTGCTGTGGCAGCATATTGTGTTAGCAGCATAAATAAAACAAATCTGCCTGGCATTGGCATGCGAATTTGGCGACAGAGATACCAATAAATACATAAATACAACACACATATAACTGAATATATATGCACACTAAATATATACAGACTATATATATAAACTCGCATCAAGGATATCGACAATTTGGTCGAGCAGCAAATCATAATTTATAATTATTGGCCACAGTTTATTGGCCGTTTCTGTTAACGGTTTTATTGCAGCCATTTAAAAGGGCAAGATTTAAGGCAGACAGAGAGAGAGAGAGAGGGAGAGAGAGAGAGTGAGATTTATGGTTCAAAGGTCAATTGTAGTGGATGGTCATTAAATGCAAATGTAATTTGAAACTGCCAGTTATGCCCTTTTCACTCTGGCTAATCGTGTGCGAATCAATTACAATGGAGTTTTAATGCGCTCAGCTTGGCATTTCATTTGCAATAAGCTGCACATTAGGCAATTAAAGAAGGTATTTAAGACTGTGATTACAGGTGTGACTAGTAGCTATGACTAGTTGATTAAAGCCTCAAGTTAAGGTTATTCGCTAGAACTGTCTTGGGTAAATAGAAATTGGTGGAGTAGAGCCTAGCTGTGTGCATTCTAAGAGCTTCTTTCAAGCAAGCCTGGTTGAAACATTTGTTGTTGCTATGTACGTTACTTAAAAGCTGCTCGTTAAGCTCCTTTAAAGCTCACAAGACGTCTACCTCAATGTAGCTTCATTTTTTTTTGACTGCTTCATCTTTGCTCTAAGTTGCTTATGTCCTTACTTATGTTCTTTATTACTGAAAGTTTCTTCCACACACACAGCTGAGGCGTTTCGTACATGAACTGTCTCTGTTTCTTTGTGTAAAAAGCTTTTTGAAAATTGTTTATAAAGCTTGTTAGAAAGTTTACACTTCTATCATATATTCTAGCTCATTTTGTGCCTTTCTGTTGCTTTGTTTTCAGTCTCAAGAGGAAAGTCGTTTATTGAAAGTTGATTTGAATTCCTTTCATAAAGCTCTTTAAAAGTGCTGCCAGAGCTTTCACATTTTCTATTTAATACAGCTCCTTTTTAGCTTACTAAGTTAACAGTCTCTATTTCTATATACTTATTGTAAAAAGCTCTTTAAAAAGCTGCCTTAAAGCTCCTTCACTCTCTTTCACTCTCACTCTGCAACTAACTCATCTCTTCTTAGTTATCTTCGACTAACTGCTTTTCTTGCAGTGCAGCAACGTCTGCTACTTTGTTATAAAGCACAAGGACACTCTCACGCACACACTGACACACACACACACGCATACAGATGCCAGTGCAGGCAGCAGCTGAGGCAGAGGCAGAGGCAGCGGCAGCCGCACAAAGGAGAAGACAAGCCATTGTTGTGTTTGTTCGCATTGTTGCGTGGGCGGCAGATGACAACTCCTTAATCATCGATATATGTCGCGGCATATTTATGGCATAGACACACACAAACACACACATGCAGGCACACACACATACAGTGCCAACTTGGGACATATAACAGCAAATTTTGTTGCTGACTTTGACGGGGTTTCATTTTTTTCTCAAATTATCAAAGAGAGAGAGAGAAGGAAAGGAAAGAGAGAGAGGGAGTAGGGCAGCAGGCAGACATAGGTACTACATATACAGAGGCACAGGTCACACACAGGCACACACTTACACACACACAGGGGCTTTGCCGTGCAGTGCCTGAGGGGTGCCAGGGCAGCATTAAATGGCAATTTCCCGTTTTTCGGTCATGTTGCGGATGCTGCACGGCCAATAGCCCCCTCTCTTTCTCTTCACCCCACTCTTCCCCCCTGTCTTTCCCCACTCTTCCCTCTCTCTCTTCTTCTGCGCTTTCTTTTACGTGTATTTGTGTCCCGTCGCCGTTTGTTGTGCGTAATTGATGAGCTTGTTAATAAATTACAAACGCGCCAATCGCAAAATGCAAGTCATAAATTCAGCTTGATCTCCTCCTACTGCTACCCCTCTGCTTCTCTTCTCCCCCTCCTGGCAATTACCCCAAAATATGCATGTGCTGCAATTGGTAAACGTTGCTGAAATTTCTACAATTTTGTGAAATTTCCATCTAATTAAATCAGTTGCAAAACCAAGCTGAAGGCACAATTGGCATAGCGTCTGGACAGGATGCGACCACAACAGTTGAAGGAAGAGAGGCAGTGGGGGGTGCAGGGGAAAGTAGGAGGAGCAGCTGCTCGTCTCTGCTCGTCCTTCAATGCAATTCAAGTTTTCTTCAACTGTAAAATGCCTCAGAAGGCGTGGGGGAGGGAGAAGAGGCAGTGCCGAGGCTGAGGCAGAGGTAGAGGCAGAGGCTCATAAAATGCAATTAGCAGACAGTTGAGGGGGCGTGGAGTAGGTAGGGAGGCGTGGCCACTTAAGTATTTTGTCGAATTTCCTTGGGCAAACACTCATTATGCGCGGGGTGAAGGGAAAGGGTTGAATGCTGTAAAGGGAGGTAGAGGAAGGAGAGAGAGAAAAGGGAGTAGTAGAGTAAAAGATTAGATAAAGTTTATATGCCCTGGGAAAGTTCTAAAGTTGGCTCTAGAATAGATCTATGTTGAATAGGTCTACGATAGGTCTAGGTTGTCTATGTAAGTAAGATTCTGCGATAGGTCTTGACTGGTGCTGGGTTAACAAGGTACTGGGTCATTAAAACTAAGTCTTCCTATATAGAAGATCTTTTTAATTGTGTCTAATTGCTTTAAGAAGGCTCTAAAGTTGCTCTACGAGAAAGCTACAGAAGGTCTTAATGGCTGAAGCACGATTTGAGTGATTGGTTCTTGAATAACCTAAGGTTAGCACTGTTATAGTGCCGGAATGAAACTAGGATGCTTCTGCAGGTGCTTTGGGAAGGTTGTGCAACACTTTAGGTTGGGTTAGGGTAGTTGAGAGTTGGTTCTAGAGTCGCTCTTGGTTGTAGGGTAGCTGTGGAGTAGGCTTCAAATGGGAAACTCAAGAAGAGCCACGACCTCTAGGATGATTATATATTAGTCCTAGAACACCACAAAGTTGGCTCTACCATTGCTCATGGTCAACTCTGGAGTAACTCTTGGTTAGTTCTAACATAACTCAGGGTAGCCAGAGATATGTTACCTCTACCATAAAGTCGCATATTGTCTATATTGTCTATAGGTGGTCTCTCTATATATATCGGCATTTATTAAATATCAAATATATTTTATTTAACTCATGACTTTGCTGCCTCTGGGATTTACTTAAGACACTTCTAGCTAATCTCTAAGCTCCTGACAAGCGTTTATTATATCCTTCTCCCTTGCAGTCTTCCTTCATCCATTGCCAGTTCCACCACAACTAACCAACTAATTGAAAATGCCACTACAATTCAAACAAAACCTCCTCTCGAAGGCGATTATCGTGAATGGCAAATGAAAATTGCAATTAAACTAAACCAACAAATTCAGCGCTGACAAAGTGACACAGTGAAAAGTGAAAATTGTGAGTGGCTGTGTGTGTGTGTGAGTGTGGAAAAGCCAAAACGAATGGAAAAGTCAATTTGCAAAGAGGCGAAATAGAAGAAGGAAGGAATATAAAACACAGCACGGAACATCGAAATATAAAATAAATCTCTCGCTTCGGAAATTAATCGAATGTCATCCGTCGCTTAGGTAAGAGAGAGAAAGACTCTAATAAATATTACGATATAACACCATAATATATAATATATATGCCCCTATATAAGCCAAAGATAACAGTGGGCAGCTCAGCTAATGCGGCTCGTTAAGCCTTTATTGTGCCATATAATTTTAATAGTTGCCCCCGATTTATGCATCCTGTTTCCAGTTGCACTTGGGGAGGTTTGTTTGGGTTTTATTAAAAAACTTTTGAGGGGGGAAAAAACAAAGTGCAAAGCGTAGCAAACATTTGCCAAATCGAGCTACGCCTAAGCGAATCATTCTGCTTGGGTAAACTTGAAGGGGAATGTTTCGGAATACTTTGGTGCCTAAAACGGATTGAGAAACAGTTTAAAGGGAAATTAGGGCAGGGAGATTAGCCAAGCTAATTAAAAGTTGAGCGTTTGTTTGCTGTTTCATGAGTAGCTGAGATATGAAGGCTTATACATTTGCATACTGTAAGTATAAGACGATAGTTGGCAATACTATTGGAAGGTTGAGTTTATCTGGTTATGAGTGCCTGTGTGAAAAACAGATTTATGTAGAAGTGATAACAGTTAATCAAAAGAATAACGATTTCTTGCGTCAATTTCAAAAACAGAATGGATGCTAAATTTCTTTCATGCATATTTTGCAGCTAAAAGATAGTTTAGCGATACTATTTATAGTTACAAATTACAAAAAGAGTTTTTATTCGTGTATCTGTTTAGTGCTTATATAAAAAATAGGGTTGACATGCCATCGAATACTATCGATACTTTGACCTTTATGTATAGCAGCACGAAAATACTTCTGTAGTTTCTTTTTCACGCGTTACCATCGATTACAGAATGAAAATACTTAGTTTAATTCATGCATATTTTACAACAATGCGATAGTTTTGCGATAGTATTGATAATAATTTTCCTGCAATTCATTCTTGTAAATAAGATAACAAACTATAAAATACTATCGATACCTTTAATTTAATGTTAAGCAGTCGTGATAAACTTTTATTTTTTTATTGTTTGCGATATTATTGAAAACAGCTTGGATTTATTTAGATTTATAAGGAGAGGCTATTCTGTAGAAAGTTTATTTACAAGCAGGCCCAATATATTATCGATTTTGTTATCGATACATTATCGATGTGCACTATTTCTACATTTACAATTCTTATTCCATCTTTATACTTCACTTTGAAGTTTGAAATGATATACCAAAATTCTTACTCTATAAACAAGTCGTAAGTGACTCTGTATCCGTTTTTCAACTCACAACTAACTTTGTAACTCAATATAGTTTATAAAAATGTCTGCTCTGACCTTGCTGCACTCCCTCCCCCTTTCCCTACGCTAATTTACAGCATCATCAATAACAATTGAAATCTTTTGCCCTTCAAGCAACTCTTGCTCAGCACGTGCCACATTTCTAATCATTAAATGCAGAACTTTAACACGAGAGCAGAAGAAGAAGAAAAAGAATAAACATATATATGTCTGTATATAGCACATGATTGTTTTTACGACCTCTAAAGAGAGAGAGAGAGTGGGAGAGAGGAGAGAGGGAGGAAGCGAACAGTGAGTGTCGCCGTCTCCCCACTAATTTGTTACGAGTACTGTCCTGGCGAGCTGCGCCTGAGCCCGAGAGAGTAATTACAGCAGCACATAAATTGCTGTCCGTGAGCTGCAAACTTCATGACAAAGTTATAAGTACCCCGTGTTGAGAGAGGGGAGAGACACGGGTAGAGAGAGAGAGAGAGGGGAGATGTGGCGAGTGAGTGAGAGAACGAAAGCAAAAGTGACAAAAAAAAGCGAATGTCAAAAAAGCAAAATGCCAAGAGCGCAGCGAACAAATACTTCATATCTGCCACACTCGCACACTCGCACACACACACACACGTACACAAAAGCCACAACATGTTTGCATGCTTATATATGTGTGTGTGTGTGTGCAACAACATGACATTGACTAACGTGCAACGTGCTGCGAAGTGCTGCGTGCTGTGACACACACATGCCACAACAGACCGCAGGCAGAGGCACACAGACAGCACAATCACACACACATACATGTATGCATAGCACACACACATATGCATAGTACACACACACACACACATGTGGACTGCACACACACATGCATACAGTCACATATTTTGCAATACACTTGCAATTTAGTGCAACACGAACAATTTAATTCAATTTCAATAGCAACACGCAACAAACTGTGCCTGCCTTCCCCCTCCCTCTCTCTCCTGCTCTCTCCCTGCCCCTCTCACTTTCTGTTTCTGCCCCTCCAACACCTGGCGTGGCAAGTGGCCATAAAAATGCGCCCATGTTTACATGCCGCACGCCGCAATGGCCGCGGCGATCTCATCTCATTTAATCGCGCAACTTTTATTTTAGTTGCCTCCGCTGCTGCTGCTGCTGTTGCTGCTAATCTGTGGCACATAACGTGCCACGAAATGAAATGCAAATACAGTTTGCGATAGTCTGCGGCAATCTAAATAGTTTTCGTTGCGTTTCCGTGCAGGGGGTGGGGGGAAGGGAGGAGAGGCAGCTGACTGCGTGCAACACTTTTTTGCCGCGCTACTCAATTGCATTGAATGAGGCACAGGAAAGGAGGGGGGAGGAGGCTAAAAGGGGTAAAGAGTGGCAGAAAGAGGGGCTAGAGGAATAAGGAACTGATATGCAAAGGGGGGGGGTGCAGTGAGAAAGGGAGGTAGCATGCATAGAGGGAGGCAGCTGCTGCCTGCAGTCGTGGCCCGTGCTACACAAGGGCAAACACAGCTGTGTTTACTTTTGCGTGTGCACTGTGCCACGCCCCCCCCCCACTATAGTCTGCGCGCACTAACCTTCTCTCTACGCCTTCTTTACCCCTTCCCCCCTTGCAGCTCTTTCTCGCCTGCCTGAGTTGCTTAAATGTCAGTTTATATCTCAAGGATAAGTCGCTTTGCCTTTCACCTTCCCCCCCGCCACGCACAGTGCGGCAACTTTTCTTTTGGTGCCTCATGCAGGGAGCATATATACACGCTGCATGTGGCATATATATAGTTTGGATATGCAGTTGATATAGCCAAGCTTAGCTAGGCCACTTTGGCTGCTGCTGCCAGATTTGCATTTGGAGGCGACGCCTCTAATTGAGATTAACGAGCGGCAGATTTGGCATCGATTGTGACTAATGCCACGCCCACTAGGGCAATTAGGGAGTAGAGAAGCAGGGGGAAGGGAAGAAGGTGGAGGGTAGAGGTAAAGAAGAGTATGCGGAGCAAAGGAAAATCAGGGAAGACAAAGAAAGAAGCAGAAGAAGGGATCTATGGAAGAAAATGAGAGAGAGAGAGAGAAGAAGGTGAGAGATGAAGAAGAGATGATAGAAAAGAATAATGGAGAATTCGATATTCTACAGAAAAGGACAAAAAGTAAGAACTAGAGGGAAGAGGGTGAGTGAACAAGGAGATAATAGAAGGACGGATAAGAAGTTCAGGGAAAGATGAGCAGGAAGATTGAAAATGAAATGAAGAGAGAAGGATCGAGAACAAAGACATTACGGTAAGAAAGTGTAAAAAGAGGAAGGGAGAGTAAGCAAAAACAGAGAATGAAAGAAGAGGAAAAGAAGCGATTAATGACAAGGTAAAAAATGGAGGACGACAAACCAAAGAGACATTTGAGATAAAGAAAGTGAATGCTAGAGGGAAAAAGGAAAGAAAGGTGCAAAGTAGGCGATATTAAGAGGTGAGTAAAGGGAAAAACAAAAGCTAGAAGGAGATAGGGAAATATGGTCAGAAGCCAACGAAAGGCAGTCGAAGAAAACAAGAATTAGCCGAGAAACAGACAAAAGAAAAGTGAAAATCAGATGCAAATGAGAAGCAAGGCAGAAAAGAGGGAAGAGGCCCAAAGCAATGGCAAGAGGGGGGGAAGACGAAGCTAAAGAGAGGGTAATGAGTGCGATTGGCTAGAGCAGGAGCAGCAGAGGGAGCGAGGGACATTACAGCGAGGGGCAGAAGGCGTGTCGGCATCCGACTTTATTGCCACATTAAGTTTTAATGCTGCCAGAGTCGGCAAAATCGCAGCTAGATATATTCTGATTACTCATACGCCACGTTGTTTACACGCACACACACAAATCGCACAGTCAGCCAGAGTGCCAGCAGCAGCAGTGGCAGCTACAGCAGTGGCAGCAGATGTGGCAGCAGCAGCGCGTCGTAATGAGCGCCAGTTAGCGGGAACACGAGATAAACTTGTTGCAGCGATAAAAAGCAATAAATTTGCCATTCACTTTGTGCGAACGCGCCCTCGTGTGCGTGTGACTGTCTGTCTGTCTATCTGTGTGTGTGTGTGTGAGTGACAGTGCGTCGTTGAAGTCTCTGTCTAATTAATAGCTTAACGCATTTGGGCACGCCCCCCATGACGCCCATTTTCGGCTAAATGTTTTGCAATTAAAATGCACTAAAATTGCGTGTGAACACGATGGGGAATCAAATGCCATCGATAGGGGAGTGTGTGTGAGGGGGGAGGGGGAGGTTTATGTGTCAGGGAGAGTGTGTCAATGTGTGTCAGTATGTGTGTGTGTGTGAGTGTGTGCGTGTGTGCTGCTGTGCGTGAGCTGACAAGCACTTTAAGTGCAGTGCGACATTTCAATTTTCTCGCTGACTTTTGCAATCTTTTGCCGGCAGTAAAATTTTTATTTGCGGTTAAGCGACGATTTCGCACTTGGCCAGAGATGACAGACAGTAGGAGAAAATATATATAAATATATGTACAGCATGCAGAAAAGAAGGTAAAGCAATTTAAATGCACTTTAAAGTCGAGTTCTTCAGCAGATAAAGGAAAGAGGAAACCCTTTCGAAATTAGCAGCTCAAATTTCTAATTTCCGTAAGAATTAGCTGTACTTTTTGTATGGCAAGTCACTGTGCATGTGTGCGTGTGTGTGTGTGTGTGTGAGTTAATTTAAAACGTATACAAAGGGAATGAGAAGAGAAAGGATAAGGTAGAAGGGAGGAAGAAGGAGAAAGGCTAAAAGCTCTTGCAAATTGAAATTAACTCGACGAGAGCGAAAGACAATAAAAGCGGCTTGCTTTGCCAGCTTGAGTTGGGGATTTTTAGCTTTTTCTGTGTGTGTGTGTGAGTGTATGCAGGGTATGTGTGTGTGGGGGTGCAGGGAATGCTTGACAGTGTGTACAGGTTTTAACTAGGCTAGTTGAGGTGCTTACTTTTATATTTAAAGCAAGTTCGTTGTTAAGTTCGTAATGACAAAGCGCATAAAAAGAAGAGTTAAACTTGTGTTTGGGGGGAGATTTAGCTAAGTGATGATACCCTGTAAGTAAGGTTCATGGTGGGAGGTGTAAGTTGTGATTGACTATAAGGTACCCTGTGAACAAATTAGCTAAACAAACAAGGCCAAAAACAACTCTGAAGGATTGTAGATGTTCTGCTTGAGTCGTCTAGAAGTTTCCTTGAGGTCAACTGAGAGCCTTCATTTTATTGAATATACTATATAAAATAGCTACCATATCTGCTATAAAGAATAATCTTCTTATATAGCTATTTATTCCTTACTTATTTTCTCATTTTACATCAATTCTTTATTTCTTCTTCACTCTTTTTTTACAGTTTTACTTCATTTACTTTTCACATACTTCTCAATCGCCTTTTCACTCCCGTTTCCCCTCTCTTTCCTCTTCTATTCCCCTCTCTTTTCACCTCCCTCACACTCCCTTCAACACTCCCCTTTGTCTCCCACTCCCCACTACAGGGTATCTAACGACCTATTGATTTCATTGATAACATTGGCAATTCAATTTCATTGCATTAAAATGTAAAAACAAAACCAAATTAATGAGTTTTCTTTTTTGTGGCCGATTTCATTTTCCCATTTCCCATTTCCCTCATTGCATTTGGCAAATTGATAAATTGTTTTTCGACATTTGCGGCTGACCAGCTCCCCTCCCCCCTCCCTCGTAAGGGAACCCGTGTTTATGGCATATATCACTTGCATATATCACAAACATTTATCGTGTCATATGAACTTTTCAATTTATAATCTGCCAAATAAATTCATCGATAATTGTTAATTGACGATAATTTGTTGTTGTTGTTGTTGCGGTTGCTTTTGTTATTGTTAATATTCATTGGTTTTTATTAATGCGCGATATTATTGTTATTTTTTGTTATTATTTGTTGAAGGTTGACTGATTGATGAAGGCAAGTAAGGAAGGGATAGAAAGTGGGGGAGAAAGGGAATGCCTTGAGGGGCAATAAAGCAGTGCAGAAAGGGGTTTATTAGACAGGGGAAAAAGGTGAAAAAAGAAAATATCTGATTTTTCAGTTTGTTATATGTTTCTTTAAGGTTCGATGAGGTTTAGAGAAGAATTTGGAAGGTTTTATAAAACTAAAGAATGCAAATTCAATGAAACTTTTGACAAAATTAAGACGTGTATGTAAAGCAAAGTGAGAGGCTCTTGAGACACTCACAATCAAAGAAAAGTGTGAAAAATTTAGAGAAATTATATATTTTTAAAATTGTTATAAAGTTATTAAGGAATAAGTAATGTTTTTGGAGGCAGTGTAAAGGGTTTTTTAAGCAAAAAAGTTCAATTGAGCTCTTGTTAAACTTTGATTTTATTTAATTTGCAGATTAAGCTTGCTACAAACTTTCTACAAAACTAACCTAATTCATTTACAAACTCTGCTGCAAACTATCTACCAATTATATATAATATACAGACATATATATCTATATATATATTTGCATATATATAAACATTCTATGTTTCTATTTCCATATAAAAGTTACAATCTCTTTGTGCTCTGTTCACTAACTTCTTTCGCTTTCCCAGCTGAGACTTTGCATTTGCCTCACTCAACTTACTTGCTTGAGCTGTCATGTAGCATAGTGTAAAACTTGTTAGCTGCCTTTGGCTGCCTTCGCAAGCTTCTTCTAGCAGTTGCAGCCTGTCTTCAGCTTCAGCTTAGTTCCCCTTTTCCCCCTTGTGCCTTTGTCTCTGCCCTTAGGTTCTCATGTGGCTCGAAGAAGTTTCGAGTTCCAGCTGTGGTAATGACTACACAGGCCTCTGTTTGGGTGTGTGTACGTGGGTTTGCATATTTATATGTGTGTGTGTGTGGTGTGTGAGTGTTTGTGAGACTGTGAGTGGGTGTATTTGAGTTGGGCAACTTTAACAACGGCAGCAGCTGTGCAAGACCTTCGTGAAGTGATCTGGAAGCGAACGCGCCATTAAAATTACAAGTGTTTGTGCCGGGAAAATGCCGAGAAAAACAGCAGCAACAGCAACAGCAACACAAGTTTGCCAGGCACTAAAGAGATGAAGGAGGGTGTAGGCGAAGGGGCGGGGAGCAGAGTGACCTGGACGGGGGTCAAGGCCTGGGCAAAGCCAGAGCCTGGACAGGCCAATTGTAATGCATATTTGATTTGTATTTACGTGCAGGAAGGGAAAGTAGAGAGGGGGAGGGGGGGGTGGTAAGAGAGGGGAAGGGAAAGAGGGTGGAGGGGGCACGCAAATCGATTGTCATTCGAGTGTTGGCTGGGAGCGTGAACAAATGTTTTCCCATTTGCCAGCAACAACAATAATTGCAATGAGCGAGCGAGGGAAAAACTTTAAACAACAACAACTAAAGCAACAACAACAGCAACAACAACAACAACAACAATTAAAAGCACAACAACAACAACACAGTGCAGCACTTTCGTACATGATTTTCACACACAGAGCTCGGGCAAATTAATGAAACTAATGGACGAGCTTGGCTGTGGCGGCGGCAGCGTTCAAGGGCGACACGTTGCGTATACGCAATGTGGCATGGAGCAGATAGCGAGGCAAATTAAACAGTTAATTAAGCGGAAAGGAATTAAATGTGTTGCCATTGTAAGCACTGGTAATGTTGTTGTTGTACACGATGTTGTTATTGTTGTTGTGGCTGTGATCGTTTCCCATTCATAAAAATGCCAAACACAGCGGAGGCAGCAGCGGCCAAAATGCCCCAAAAGCCAAATGCCAAAAGTCAAATTCGATAGCCCCAGTGGCACTGACACGCTCACACACACACACACATACACACACGCACTCAATATAGCGTATTCAGCAGCGTGTTCACACTCGCCACATTGGTATTCACAAACGTATTCGAAACCGAATCAAAACAATACCTTGTAAACATTAAACTGCCCCGTCTGGCTCTTCTTCTCCTCCTCTTCGTGTGTTTATGCCAGTCTGAAAGGGGCGTGAGGAAGGGTTAGCGGGGGGCGGGCATTCCCTCGAGCTAATGATGATTGGCTAACTGACTGTATGTGACTGCAAAAAAGGTCTATAAATAAGCAGCACACAAACAAACAGCAGCAGCAGCACGCAGCGCAGAACAACAAAACTCGTGCCTAATCCCCTCATTCCCTCCCCCACCCCCTGTCCATACACCTCCTCTCTTTATATCTCTTTTCATTGCCAATACACTTCCCCTTTGTCTGCTTCCCATTTTGCATCTTTCTTGTTTCATTTTTATCGTTGCAATTTAATTGAAATCTCTTCTCTTATCAAATTTGACAGCTCAGTTTGCAGTTTTGCTGCTGCTTCTCTTTCTCTGCTTCCTCCTCCCACTCATCTCGTTCTACTCAGCTCTTCTCTCCTCTTCTGCCTTGCACAAAGTGGAATAAATAATTTTCAATTGGCTTGCTTGCTTGTTCGCAATTTGTTTGGTAGGTGAACAAAAAGTTAAGCTACATGTGCAATTTGCATGGGTGTTGGCACTAGCAAAGCCAGCCAATTTGTATACCCTGTGCGGGTGTGGAATAGGTGGGGTAGTTTGATTTCATGAGTGGAATAAACGAATTTATTGTGAAGTAAGTTGAAGGCATGTTTAGATGGATCTATTAACAGATCCATAGATTAATTCAGACAATTATGTAAAAAATTATCGATAAACATTTGATAACTTTCGATAATTAAATATATAAGTATCAAAAACTTAATTTATAATTATCGAAAAATATTTTAAATGCTATCGATATCCAATTTGATCTTAATGGATAATTCATTTCGATAATTTACACAAAGTTATCGATAATACTTAGCAACAATCATTTGTTAGCAATCGTGATATTTTCTTATATGTAATCTGGGGAGGAAAATAAAAACGATAATTATCGATAATTTAATTGAGAACTATCGATTATTATAGTTGAATAGAAAATTCAATTTGTATCTGTCGACATTTAAATCGATAAATATGCCCAAAAAGTCGATAACCATTGATGAACGATTCAATGTATCGATAATTTCACGCAATTCCGATAATTATTTGTGACAATCATTGGTTGTCAATTCTGGAAATTCATTAGCCATGTTCTGGATAGAAATATTTTCCCAATGATATAATCGGCAAAATAGTCTAAGGTATAAACAATACATATCGCATTGTATATCAGGTGAGAACTATTTTTAGACATTGATTTAAATGTTGTGGAAAGATGCTTTGGGAGATACATGGGAATTACCACATTAAGCGAACTATACAAATAAACTAAGAGTGTTGATGATGTTGGAAATCGAACATAATAAAAGGTGTTGTCTGCTCAAAGGCAAAGAGATTTATGTGGATCTAGACTGTTTCCGCTTTTGTATTTTAACGGTAACAAGTTCCGTTTTGGCAATAGTTTTTATGGTTACACAGAAATTGGGAATGTATTTATAGATGCGTGTGGGGTATAGAAGATGTTAGTAGAGTATTTATAGCTGTGCAGTAGATACAAACAACACATAGAAGATAGAGAATAAATGAAGACATATATTTATGAAAATATAATTTAAAATATTGAAGTTATAACTTTTATTTACTTAATTTAGTAAATTAAAATTAAAATCCTAGGAATATTTAATTTATCTAGAACAACTTTAAATATTCATATTTCTTCTGCCTTCCCCATGACTTCTCTGTCATATAGTATACCATCATTCCACACCAATTTCACTGAGTATTTTCTGCGCATAGTTTCTCTAAAATTTTTTCGCCCAAAACTATGCTACAAATATTTACAAATTCTGAGAAATTCAACCGTAAGTGGCTCACAGCATGTAGAATGTTTCCAGTGCTCCCCCAGAAAAGCAAGAAGCAGCATGAAAATCTTTTGGGGATTTTTAATAAATTTGCAACAAGCTGACGCTGAAGTAGAGCGTGAGAGAGGAGGAGTGAGAGAGGGGTAGAAAGAGAAGGAAATACTTTAAGTTATTCTTCACTCGCAATCGTTTTCAGTTTGGCATTCAACTAATTCGCATCTGCAGCTGCTCGAACTGCTCGTGTTGTATTCACATGCATTGCGCATCGATACACTGCGAGAAATGAATGCCATGACCATTCGTGCCTCCTCCTACCCCCTCCCCCTTCATCGCTCACTGCAAAATGATGATGAGCCTGCTCGTTCGTCGTCGTCGTCGCATTCCTGTGAGACGAGAGGCGGCAACAACAAAAGCAACGACACAAATGGCTGTCAGCTGAGCTGTAAATGTTACAACACACTCACACACACACACACACACACTCTCACATACAGACATTCTCATTCTCACGTGTGTTTGCATTTGTGTGTGTCAGAAAACTGTCAGGCCGCATTTCATATGGCTCATCTGGACGAAGGCTGTCAGTAGGCGTGGCCAGAGGGGAAGAGGAGAGAGTGATGGGGGAGAGGGGTGTGGGGGCATCGGGGTCGTCGGTGACATTGCCGTGGACGTGAACGTGTTGCCTCGCACTCTCGGACACGGACAGACAGACTCTTCTTCACAGACAGTTTTCACTAATTATCTGACACGCTGTTGGGCCCCGACAAGGCAGGGGAGAGAGGAGCGGAACGAGAAGAGAGAGGGGGAAGGGGAAGGGGAAGAGAGACAGAGGCTCGTATGTAACTTGGGGACCGTGGACACATTCTGATGCCGCCGTGTTGCTGCTGCTGCTGCTGCTGCAGTTGCTCGTTGCGGCCAAGGACTCATTTTGAATGTGCCGCGCTGTACACACAAACACACACACACACACACAAAACAGACACATGCAGAGACAGCCCGCACACACAGTGGACCTTTCCGTGCGCATCTCAGAACTCTAATTTCAAAGGTCGCCTCAGTGCGGGGCCAGAAAGAAAAAACTGAAAGCGTTTTGTAACTTTTTTTTGTGTTCTTGTTTTCCCATGGCCTGCAATCGAGAGGCGCAATAAAGAAAGGGCAAGATAGACAGAGAGAGAGAGAGAGAAAATAAATAGAGAGGCAGCAAAACAAAACACAGACACACACACACACACACACAGACACAGACACATCGCTGCAATGCAATTAAAAATTTGTATACGAAAAGGCAAAAGAAATTTTCAGTTTCAGCCTACGACAAATTTGTTTATCTTTTGCGGCGAACATTTTGATTGTAAATGAGAGAAGGAGAGAGTGAAAGAGAGAGATAGACATATGCAGATAAAGCTAGATATTGTGTAGGAACGATACTTACCATACTTTTTATACATACTTTAAATTTCAGTTTGTTAATCAGTTGAAAGTTTTATATTGTGGAAGGTTTGATTGCAGTTGGGTAGAAGATAGAAACGGATATTGATAGAGATGGGGATACAACTAGAGATCATATAGGATTTAAACTATATCATATATATCATATCTGAATTTTATTTTATCTGCTATACTTCAAATTTTAACTTGAAAAGAGTTACAAAGTTTTGACTTCTTTCAAAATATGTTTGCAGATGGGTAGATGAGAGAAAGACAGAGTTGATCATAGAGATGTGTATTATTATAGAGAGCAAATTAATTATATATATTAAATATTAATCAATTTATTTTATATATTAAATGTTTAGCATATCCTTCAGCAATTGAGCCCTATAGTTGCAGCTCTGAAGTTGTGGAGAAAAGTTGCTTCATTACAGTAAAAACCCCCACAGTGTTTCCCCCCTGTAGAGCAATTTTTGGTCAGCTAAGTGCACTTAAGCATTACTTCACTGTCCCCTCTACTCTTCCCTACTCTTCTCTCTCATCTGCCCCTCACTTTTGTCTCCCCCTCTCTCTCTACCCTTCACTCTTACTCACTTGTTTTGGTGTCATGTGTTTTAAGCCATGTGCATGTTTTATTTTGGCATTCGCCTTTTGTGTGTGCGCTGCATTTGATTCCGCGAGCCCTTCACGCCTTCCCCCACTCTCTCCACCTCCCCTTCGCACCCGCTGCGAATTGTGTGAAGGCCGTCGCGGCAAACAGCGGCGTCAATAATTGAAGAGCCAGAGCTGAGTGCTTCAGCCGGCGCCGCGGAGTTGATTAAATTTAAGCAGATTCCACGAATGCTTTCCCTCTTTGCCACGCCTCTTTCTCTTTCTCTTTCCCTTCCATTGCCCTTCTTTTCGATTTCTCTTGTGTTTGCCTTGTAGAACTGCCGACAATTGAATGGGATCGCAAATTAAAATACACATTATGTATTAGCACAGCAGGCCGCATTGTAATGCTTTCCCTCTCTTCTTTCCTACCTTCCTTTCTCTCTCTCTCTTCTCTCTGCTCTCACTGTTAATTAAGTTTGGTTAATGCTGCCATTGACATCTGAAACTGAAAGTTACTCGAGAACAACAACAAAAAACTGTCAAGTGCTTGGTCCGAAAAGTTCTGTTGACAAAAACAGTCGAGACACACACACGCACACACACACGCAGACATGCTAGCCTGCTCCCTTTCACTCCCACACACACACGTTTAGCAAGAAGCAACAGTCGGCCGCTAACAGCAACTACCTTAACAGGCACAACGTTAACAGTCACCTGCGACAATTAACATGGGCTCTCCTTGGCCTAAGTAACAGCGTCCCAGCAAGCGAACATTAACAGTGCACCTTAACAGCAACTGAGAGAGCCACAGTTAACAGCGCACGAGGTAGCTTGGCTTCGCTCTCTATCTCGTTCAACTGTTGAGCTAGCTCAGCCGCTCTGTTATTTACATAGGCAGCAACAACAACAGCAACAGCGACGCCAACAGCGGCAGCAACAGTTATAATTTTCGCTTGCCTTCTCTTTATGTCCTCGAATGATTTATTTTTGGCGTGGCAGCGACGCCAGCAGAGGCTGCCGAGTTAAGGCATGTGGTTTTGTTTGGATTTATGCGTGCTGCTTCTGCCACTGCTCCTCTGTCTCGCTCGCTCTCTCTCTCTGCCGCGCTACTGCTGCTCTGTTGCTTCTGTTTGCACGCGTCGCTTGCTTGATATTGCCTGTTTGTGTGTGTGTGTGTGTGAGGGAGATAAGATGCTTAGGCAGCGAAGTATTCTCTATGGTAAACGGTAAATGGTAACGGTAAATGGAATGGTAACTTTGCTTAACTCTGCCCGTAAATTTATGCAACTTTCTTTGGCTCCCTTTCCCTCTCTCTCTCTCTCTCCCTCAGTTTATTTTCTATTAGCCCGTCGTCATATTGTTTAATTAGCGCTGCGGCACGCTGGCAACTCTGCCAGGGTTGCCAGGCAGGCGGCGCCGCCTTTTGCATGTTTCTGCATTTAATCATTTTTTGTTATTACTTTTATGCTTTGTGCTTCGCATTGTTGTTGCTGCCGCGTCGCGTGGCTGCTGCAGTTGATGGCGCCATTGTTGTGACCCTTATTGTGTGCGCCATTTGCATCGCTGCCAGCAACAGAGCAGGCCTATAAACACCACTCTCCCCCTCTCTCTATTTTCCGCTCTCCCCCTCTCTATCTCTTCTTTCCCTCTCTGTGCATATTTCAAATGTCGCCGTCGACATGCACATGACTGCGACTGCGGAAATGAAAACAATATCCATTTCCATTGTATATTTTTATTTGCTGCAAACGACGACAGCGACGACGACGACGACGACGACTACGGTGACGGTGACGTTGGCAGCGACGTTGTCAGCGACAGCGACAGCAACAGAAAGCGCAACGCGGCCATCGGGGGAAACCTGTCGCAGTTGCAGTTGCTCACGCTGGCACACGCCCGATGGGTTCCAGTGTGCACAGTGTCCCCATGCCCATTGTGCCACAGTGCGCCCAGCTGGGTCTGCAGGGACTGAGCAGCTCACTTTGTACACATGGGAAGGAGGCGGGAGAGTTTAACTGAGGTCCATTTAGTGCAGATTGATACAGTATTTTTTGTTTCGCACAGAAATCGAAGTGTTTTTTGCTGGATTTTCATAATAGATTTGGGAGATTGAAGGTGATAGTAGTTAAGGGAACAGAAGAAGAGTTCTTTGATGGACAAAAGTATTAATTAATAAATAATATTACTACTAACAGTAATATTGGTATTGATATTGATATGCGCTGCTTTGGCTCTTGAATAAAGTAACTAGGCTAAAATTTTCCAATGTGATAAGGCCGCCTAGACCAGAGAAAATGATAGAATGATAGAATCTTAGAATAACTGGACTGGAGAGAGAGTTACAAAGTCATCAGGCTGTTTAAGGGATTAAATAGTATATAATGCAAATCATTAAATTGATTTTCCGTCATAATACCATATATAGATATAATATATAATCCTAATGTAAGTTCTTCAAAATGATAACAGTGAAAAAATTTCTCATTTCAGAAATAAGTTAACCAGTTTTAATATGCATTTCCCATAAGGTTTATCTCTTATAACTGAGGCTCTACTGGTTTATAGCAATTTATAAACAATAATGCAGTATCTGAAATACTTTTAATAATATATAGAAAATCAATTCCTGAATTCTAAGAATATATACTCTTCACTGTTTACTTCATTTGCAATAGTGAGAATGAAGAGAAAGAAGTTTTTGCCAACAATATTTAGTCAAGCAATGTGGCCTCAGAAAACCCACTCTCCAAACTGAGCTAAAATAGTGTATATGTATATTGTATATTTCTGTGCCACCTTCAATAAAAATAACCATAAGAATTCCAGAAATCTGTAGCTCAATATAAACCTCATTCGCAATGCGAAGAGTAAACCAAAGAAACCTGACCTAAAAATTGAATTTCCTTAGACTATAATATTTTATTTTTGTTTATTTTGCCCGTGTACATACACAAATACCTACAATACTTTGCACAATAATAACAGTGCCAATTCCATATATTACCTACCTCAATATACACATTACCACTTCAACTATTCCTGCACGACAAATGCCTTTTGAAATCACTGTGAAAGTTGGCAAAGTTTTGTCCCCATTCTGCCTCTCTCCTTCTCCCACTCTGTCTCGGCTTACCTGTTGTAAAGTACACCTGTGCTAAGCTGCAGCTGTGTTGGTGTGCGTGTGCCTCGTGTGTGTGCAACAAGTAGGAAGCTGCAACTCATGAATAATAGGGAGGGAGGCGTGAGAAAATGAGAATGTGAATTGGAATCAGAATCCGAATCTGAATTTGAATTTGAATTTGAATTTCAAGCTGAATCTGAATAAAAATGTGCAAAACTATTGGCAAACTGTTGTGGCAGCTGCTACAGCTGTTGTGCTCACGGATAGCAAGGAGGGAGGGGGGAAGATGAGGAGGCAAGGCAGCCAGCTCGTGTGACTGCGTCGCGTCCTTGTCTATTGGCTGTGGGGGGCTATTGAACTGCCGCCACTAATGTCTGCTCTTCTCTGTCTTTGAAGGTGTTGCAGCTGTTGCACGCGTAGCAGGCACGAAGGTGCAAGCAGGTGTAGCTGCGCCATTTGCCCGTAAGCGGCACTTGGAGCCACTCAGGCAGCCACTTCAGCAACATCGAGAACGGTGCAGCAGAAAGCAAAGCAGCAGAAGAAGAGGAGAAGGAAGCAAGAAGGTGCAAGAAGAAGGAGGCAAAAACAAGGCGAGAGCAGAGGATGCGACGCGGCGACTTTGGCAACGCGTTGCTGCTGCCAGCCAGGGGCGTGGCATGCACATGACAAGCGTGTGGCATCGATCAACGTGCCACCACAAAGGATGCAAATAGACCACGACGACGACGCAGACAACAGCGAGAGCAAGCAGCACAACAACAACGAAGACAATTCGCACAGGCAGAGGCAGAGGCAAAGGCAACTGTGGAGCAACTGCCTCAAGGAGCAGCACTTTGAGAAGAGCCTGAGCAGCAGCAGCAGCAGCTGGAGAAGAAGGTGGCAACATGGCGGATGCGGAGGATAGCAACAGTGGAAGTGGCTCGCTGCAGCTGCTGACCAAGACGCAGCTGGACAAGGCGGTGTCCACCAGTGACGTCATGCTCGATCTGCAGCGGGCACTGACCTATGAGGCAGTCTTCAGTTCGCTGGTGGAGCACAAGATGCAGGCGCTGAAGCGGGACTATGAGGAGCACAAGCGAGCGAAGCGCAAGAAGCGCAAGAAATCCTTTGGGCGCATTCTATTGCCAAAGAAGCTCTTCGGCACGCGACGCTTCAGCAGCAAGGAGGAGGAGGAAGAAGAGGAATCTCCAGAGGAGGCGGAAGCACAAGCCAAGACTGTCCACACGGAGCCTGCGTCCAGTTCGAAGCCTTTGGAGGCGCAGCTGGAGGACAGCGTCGCTAGCACGTTGAGCAACTCGTCGGGGCGTCAGGGTGCCCACGTTGGGCGCCACAGCCACAGTCTGCTGGTGCAGGCACAGACGCACACGCCCGCACAGCTGCCAACACAACGCAGCAGCTCATCCAGCTCGGCAGAGGAGTTGCAAGCGGTTGCGGCGCATTCTCCTCCTGCCAGGCCTCCACCCGAGTCGACACAACATTCCAGCATGCGCAGCACCGCCACGACCACGCCCCTCGCCTCCTGCTACGACAATACCTCGCTGGCCACCGCCACCGCCACTGCCACTGCCACAGCCAGCGCCACCGTGGTGCGCGGCACTGGCCAGCACAGCTCCACCATGGCCGACGACAGCCTGACGGCCTCGCTGCGCGGCAGCCTCGAGAGCCTTTCCTACTCCAGCTCCCGCTGCACCGTCAGCTTTGGCGGCGCCGAGATCATCGCTGTGGGACACAGTGACGCCGACACTAGGGAAAGAGCGCGCCTTGCGAAGAGGCTACGCATCCTGGAAGCGAAGTCCATCAGTGCCCAGTGCAGCCCCATCTTCCCGCGCAGCCTGGTGCGATTGATTCCGCTGCCCGTGCCGCAGCAGGCGGTGAGTGAAGCTCGTAATGAGAGTAATTTTAAGTTCCGCAAGGCAAGTAAGTCTCCAAATTAGGTCTCCAGAGGGTGTAGGTCTTCAGAGCTATTGGATTTTCAAAAGTCACCTAAATTAAAAAGAAATATGGCTATAAAATGAAAACTCTCCAAATTTAAAAGTCTCCAAAGTTGAAAAAGTCTCCAAAACATGCGTTAGCAAACTTATACAAAGATATGTACCTTGTTAAGGTTCCAAGAATGGGAATCTTTATAATAATTTAAAGTCTCCACAAATTAAAAAGTCTCCAAAGAAGTAAAAGCCTCTTAAATAATATTTTCAAATATTCTAGATTATTAATTTTGCTGTCTCCAAAAATAAAAGTCTAAAAATTTAAGTCTCCAAAATTTTAAGTTTTTAAAATTATAAATTTCCAAATGAGAGCTCTTGAAAATAGTAAAAGTAATTAAAACATAAGTTTCCAGAGCTTAAATTCTACAAAATGTTAACTCTCCAATGACTTGAAAAGTCTACAAAGTTCTTATAGCAAACAAAAATTGTATATCTTAAATATTTTTAGTTAAATAGCTGCAAGAACGAAATTTATCAAGATTTTTAGTCTCCAAATATAAGAAAACTCTACAAAGCCTTCAAAGACTCTCAAATCTCTCAGGGCTCTTAACTATCTGAGGTCATAAGAGTTTCTTTAATATTTATAGATTGAAGTGACCAAAAACTACCGAAAGTATACCCTGATGAACTGTTCATCTTTCCCTTTCCGCCCACAGCGCCTCCACATGAACGTTCCCTCCAGCCTGGCCAAGCCACCAGCGCTGCCATCGCATCCTCCTCACGTGGCGCTGGAAATCGAGTCGCTGCCACTGCCCACACCCCCCTATGCGGCGCAGTCACTGCAGCCGGAGGCGATGCCGCTGCCACAGCGCAAGCGTCTGCTGCCCAAGCAGATCTCCTGCACCGAGAGCTACTCGGGTGGTGGCAGCGATTTCGAGGGTGCCGCCGCCTACGCGCGCTACTTCTCCAGGCAGAACACGTCGGAGGACAGTGCCAACGTGACGGTGAGCACGGTGCTGGCCCAGAGCGATTCACAGTCGCTGCACGCGCTGCCCAGCTATGCCAACACGCCGACAGCCTCGGCAGCTGGACGCCTCAAGTCACGCAGCACTAGCCTGCTGGCACCGCATCCCACACACACGCCGGAGGCAGTGGCCATTCCTATGGAGGCGGAGGATGACGATGAGGAAGACGACGACGAGGATGATGATGATGATGCTCCTGGGCCACCTTTACCTGCACAGCTGGTGGAGAAACTGCATCGCATGACCTCCACATCGACGGGTTCCAGTGTGGCCCCTTTGGGTTGCTGCAGTGCCGCCAAATCGACGCTCAAACCGAGAATCCAACAGAGCTTTAAGCCAGCGCTGCCCACGCCGAGCACCGGCAGCGATGACGAGTACCGACGACGCAAACGGAAGTACAGTAAGTCCACTTTGAGTAGTTAGCCCCACTCTCCCTCTCTCTATCTCACTCTCGCCCTAATCCGGTAATCCTCTCCGGTTTCGTTTGCAGAACGCCATCATCGCTGCTCGGATCCGGCACTTGTTTACCCCACGCCCAACGGACTGCAGCACTGTGTGCATGTTCTGGGTCTGCCTGGCCACGTTCAGTCCATGTAAGTGGTGAAGCACCTCCTTCCCCTACCCCTTCTCCTTCCCCGTCTCCCTGTCAATCCTGACCTGGCTAATGCCACAAAGGCTCCGTCAAGCGGCGACTAATGTCATTTATTACCCACAGACAATGCCCCTACGCGGAGGACTCGCCCTGCGACCTGCAGCTGGACATGGACATGGACACGGACGCGGATAAAATCGACGACCTTGAGCACATTGTGCCTGCTGGCAGTGGCAGCCTTGCTGGTGCCGGACTCGGTGGTGGTGGCGGCGTCGCCGGTCATCAGCGACATCGCAGAAAGCATCGGTAAGTCGCTTAGGCTATCTTGACGTGTCCATCGGAGCGAAGAACCTTCAATGCCCTAACCAATTCTAGGCTGTAGTTGAGCACAGTGGGGCGGGAGGCGTGTGCACAGTGGGAGCTTGTGATGATAAGGGAAAAGTGTTGATCTGAGCTTTCATATGAAACTTAATGATGTTTGCATGATGATAAATGTTGGTTCAATGATCATGATCATAATTCGTTAATTGAGATTTTAATATAGACCTTATAGGGAAACATTTGTTGTAAATCTGCATTTAGTTTCCCTTTAAGATTCAATTTTCTTATACGATATGTTAACATGCAATTACTATCGTAATACTATCGTTATTTTATTAAAAGTCATTCGATTGAGGCAATTTGATGACCTTTTCGACTCAAAAATATAATATATTCTTTATAAAATTGAAATATAGGAAAAAATAGATCCAAAAAAAATGATAATAATAATAAAAATACAAAATATTATAGAATTCAACGGTAATGATAAAACTGTTTTAATATTTTAATCAAACCTAAAATTTAATCAACTTTACTGTGTGGAACTATTTGTTAGTAAGAAAAAGGAGTAGAAAAAGTAGTAAATATGAAATTTAAATTAAGAGAGTAATTTTCTTATATAATAAACCAATTTTTATATGATATTAAATTTATTGTCTAAGTCTTACACAAATTTTAAAAGAAAAAATATAGATTTCCCTCAAATATTTATACAATATAAAGGAGATTAATTTAGTTCTTCACTTTAATTAAAAAAACTTTTTAATGAATTTTCCATTTTTAAATCTTTTTTATTGGTTTCAGGTTGTAATTTCATAAATAAGACACACACATTAACATAGATATATATTTAAAATATATAATAAATTTTACCACATTATATTTAAAGCACTTCAAACCCCTTTAGAGCCCACTGTAGCTGCCTTTGTCCATTGCTACTTGTAAGAAATGATTAGGAAACATATAAATGATGTCGCATTAGTTGCCATAGAGGGAACAACGAAATGCTTGGCTAGTTGCGTCCAGTTGCAGTCACAATAGGTAGTTCGCCATTCCCTCCTCCATTGCCAGGCTTATCTATTCTGCCACCCCTGGCTAGGGTTGTCCTTGAGCTGCACTAATAAATGTTGTCCAGCTGCAAAGCGATTGTCAAACATTGCCTAATGCGTTTCTCGCTCTCTCGCTCTGGCGCAAAACCGAAAAACGCAGACAAAAATTGATTGACAAGCTTTGTGTGAGCTGCAGGGGAGAAGGGGGGACGGGCAGGGGGAGAATGAGAGTGGAACAAAAGTAACGGCATGGCGCTGTCAGCAGGTGGCCGAGAGGTAAACCCCCCACAACGACAACCAGTCCGGAGACTGCCTGAGTACCTGAAACTGCTGTTGCCATCGCAGTTACCTCCGTTCTGCGTTTGTTTTTTTTTTTTTATGTAGCTCCACCAGGAGGCACTTCCGCTGCGAAACGAGCAACGGCAACAGGAGATGCCAGCGGGGAAGGGAAGGCAAAATTGTGGCAGCTTTGTAATGCGGAAGTTTTGCAAAACCCAAACGGAAATAGAGCAAATATGTTTAAGCTGCTGCTGCCTGCCGTTGCTGCTGCCGTTGTTCTTGTTGTTGCCTCGAGATATGCTTGCTTTACATATGTGTGAATGTGTGTGGGTACGAGTGAGTGTGTGTGTGTGTGCATGTGTGCTGGCCTTCGGTTAAAGAGTAATTGATTAAGCAGCATATTGATATAATCGCACAGTTGAAATGTATCCACATATGTGATACGGCTGCTTATCGAGCGAGCTGTTGTTAAGGCCAAATGAGTGGAAAGCTCTAGTAGAAGTTTGTTTTGAAATCTTTTGAGGTTAAGGGACTAAACTATATATATTTTGGAAAAGTTTTAGGTTTAAAATTCAATTTGGGTACCTTATTAAAAGAGTTATTTAAAGAGTTTACTGCATAAAAACGTTGACTGACTTTTCTTTCTCATTTTAAAAATTCTAAAAAGTTTATTATAAATCTCTTCGAACCCAATTTCCACCCAAATCCCCTGCTTCTTCTTTCTACTTAGGTTTTTCATACCGTATATAAGTATATTATTCATAATTCTTTAATCTATAACTCGCTTTCCATATCCCCTTTCAGGCATCGTCACAAAAAACGACATCGTCATAAAAAACCCAAAATTCTGGTGCAGGATTTGGATAACGATGTTGTTAAGGTGCGTCTGCGAACTATTCCACATATTATATACCTAACATATATATTTTTTTACATTTTTATATAATTCTATACTCTTTACTCCTCGTAGGTAATGGATCCCCATGATCTCTCGCAGCGCGCTCGCTGGACAATCATTGCAACTGCCTGCCTTCTGTTGCTGATGTGCCTCATGTTGATTGGGGTCACACTGCGGATGGCCCCCATTATAGACGATATGGGTGAGTGCAAAGAAAGTCTTATATAGATAATTACCAACTGCTCATATTGGACTGTGCAAGCCTTTAATACACTTCTGTTGAGTCCCTTTGCCTGCTCAAGCAGTCTCCTTTAATCTTAAGTCAATATGCAACTCTAGTGGAACAAGTTCTGTGTGGATCTTATTAAGGATCTGCATATATATATAAATATATACAATATATGTTACATATGATTATATATTATGCCCGCGCTTTTATCCTTTGTTGTGTGCAGCTCTATAAGGAACTGTCCTTATATGAATATATATATAAGTATATATAATACAAACACATACATAACATTGTGTTTGCGCTTTTATCCTTGTAAATAAACCAAAGCAAACATGATTGTGAAGTTACAGAGTTTTATATAAAGCTTTATACCATATGTTAAGTTGTGGTTTAATGTGCTAAATAAGTTTTCTTATTTTCAGAAGCTTTTCTTGTTAATAATATATGGCAAAAATATATATTTGTTAGCTTTATACTATATATTCCTATACCTTTATATTCTATATCAAATTACACCCAAATTGTGTTCAATACAAAAGCTTTTATCAATTTACCGTTATGCCTAAAGAATATGATTATCCATAATATAATTACCGTTAATGCTTAATTAGTGAAAGCTTTTATAGTGCCAAAAGCTACCGTTGCGACTGCAAAGCTTTCACTGTTATTATCCTGCAAATGGAACTTGTTGTTAAGCTTTCATTCCACAATTTACATTACACACTGGAGCTTTAAAGCTCGCCAACAGGCAACTTGAGCCCCTTGCAAGCTTTCACTCCAGCTTGAGCTTTGGCTCACAGTCTCTGACTCCAACTCAAGGCGCCCGCGTGGCCCCAAAACACACACAGACACACACACGAACACAGATAGAGAGTCACTCACCCATACACACACACACACACTGTTGCAGGTTTATGTGTGCCATTGTGTTGCATAACAGGGCCGTAATAGCCGCGGAACTAGGACAGCGTATCACATGTTGCATTTCGCACAGACTGCACGCTGTCCCTCTCCCTGTCTGTGTGTGTGTGTGTGTGAGTGAGAGAGTGTGTGTGTGTGTGTTTTTGGCATAGATTTGCCTGCTATTCGATACCATTTTTGCAGTTTTATTGTTGTTGAAAGCGAAGCTGCAAAACGGCAAAGTTAGTGAGGAAGTTTCGAAGGGGATGAAGAGGGAGAGGAAGTGGGAGAGGGAGTGTGGGCGTGTTTAGCAAGGCAGCCGCGATAAGCATGTTTTATTTTGACATGGAACTCGGCTTACACAGACTTTGACATATTTTGTCTACATATTTTTTGAGTATATACTTAAAGTTTATGATGATTAAATAAAGTTCGAAAGGGAACTATAAATCTTGGGTGGGAAAATTGAAGATTTTTATATTGAGACTAAATACATATATTATGATTGTTTCTCATTGCATAGAGTTATAATTTATTTATTTATTTATATAATGACAACTATGGTCAGTCGACTGTTTAAAGAAAAACATTTAATTGAATTTTATAAAATAAGAATTAATTAATGGTAAAAACTTACATAAGAATAAAAGAATTAAATTATAAATTTTTTGGCTTCAAAAAATAGAAAGAGGTTTCGTTTGTTTTTGGGAAGTTAATCATAAGAAGGACTTTTTAAAAAGGTTTCTGACTAATAAAAATATAAAATATTGATTTATTCTTCTAAGTCCTTTTCCCTTATTCTTTTTCTTGTTCTTAGTCTCTTAGAATAAATCTCTAGAAATAAATGGAATTTGTTTCTATTAACTTCTAAGAATATTAAAAAAAGATTTTCATTATTTTTCTTTATGTTAGGTTAGAAGATTCTTCTAAAATCTTTTTCTTAAATTTTTTTACACCGTTTACCAAGAGAAAAACTTATAAAAAAGGTTTCTTACCTAAGATCGTTGCACAAATGAATGGTTTTTGATTTCTTGAACCTCTACTGATAATTTCAAAGAGATTTCACATTCCCCTTTCTAGTTTACTCTTTGAAGGTTCTACTAATCAAGTTTCCAGATCTCAACAATGCAAATTTGAAATTTATTCATTTTCATTTCTGTTGATAATATGGAATATACGATTTCTACTAAGTTTATCACATGAAGAACTTATTTATAAAGTTCCTTAATTAAAAACTCTAGAGATATTTATTTCTTTTCATTTATCATTCATTTATCATCATAATCAAGTAGAAGAATTCATAAATTCCCAATAGTTTACCAAAATTTGAATTCATAATAAACTTCAAACCATAAGATCCTTGAAAAGACATTATAAACAAAGTTTACACTATGCTGCCAAGCCAATTTCGTGTCAAAATTTGTTACTGTTGCCAATTTGGAACCCTAACGAAGCCACTTAGTGTTCCCTCTAATAAAGTCTGCGAGTTTCTTTCAGTTTTAGTAGCCTGCCTGCCCTTCCACTTTCCCTATTCTTTCTTTTCTCCTTCTTCTCTTTGTTCCCTTCTCTCTCTCTTCCTTTCTCCCTTGTTTCACATCAATTGTCGAAGCTAGTCCAAAATTAATTAGAAACTGATTAGAAATGGGATGAGACCTGGTTGCAGCTGTGCTGCCTTGCTGGGGCGACTCCTGTCGCGGTGTGCCCTCAGTGTCAACAGTGGCGTCTCCAGGGGGAGTGGGAGGGGGTTGGTACTAGCATGAGCTAGTGGGAGCACAGCTGGAGCCGCCACTTAATCGGCAACGAGCAAACCAGTCGGGGGCGCCACAATGGGGTGCACCACGGCGTGACAATGCCTGGTTAAAACTAATTTGTGTGTTGGCCTTAGGGCGGCACTACAGACGAGGCACACTCGCACACACACACACACACACACACAGGGGCACGCTGCTGGTGCATTGTGGAGAAAGGAGAAAGGCGAAATGCAGTTTTGCCATTGCTCGAGACAAAGCGACAAAAGCGGCACAAAGAACGAGAGCGTGTGCGTGTGCGAGTGTGTGCGGGTGTAGTATGTGCCTGTGTGTGTGTGTGTGTGTGTGTGTGTGTGTGGGGGGGCACTCAAAAATGCAAAGAACCCAGCTGCGAAAATGTTGAGCTGATGACGTCGCTCTTGACTTTCCACGCGACTCTGGACAAGGCAAGCAGAGGCAGCTACCAAAGATGAGAGCGCGAGAGAGGAGGGGAAGGGGAAGGGGGGGGGGATCGCCTGGCAGCTCAACTGTTTTTTGAACACAGTGCACACAATTTCCGTCCGCCATATTTTTGCGCCGCTGCTCGCCCGCGGCTGCTGCGGGTTCGCTGCGTTGAGTGCGTTGTCATTTTGGTTGGCAGCTTTTGCTTTTGTGTTGTTGTTTCATTACTCGCTGCGGCGCGGGCATAAAACAAATGCGCATAGTTCCGCTAGTTATTATCCACTTGCTGACAAGGCAAAGGGAGGAGGAGGAAGAAGAAGGGGGGGAGGTTTAAGGGGAGAGAACCACAGGGAGGAGAAATAGAAGGAAGCGGAGCTGGGAAGGCAAAAGGGAACTTGAGGTGCACGAAATGCAAGTGAAAAGGAGGAGAAGGGGGAAGAGAAGGAGGAAAGGAGAGGGAAGAGGAGAAGAAAAAGAAGCAGAAAGAGGGGGAAGGGGAGGAGATGAAGAGAAAGGAGGAGGAACATTAAGAGTAGGAGCCGAAAAAAGCAGAAGAGAAGAGAGAGCAGGGAAGTCAAAGGGAACTTGAGGTGCAGGAGATGCTAGAGAAAGAAGGAGAAGAGGGGAGAGTAGGAGGAAGAGCAGGAGGAAGATGAGTAGGAAGAGGAGGTTGAAGAGAAAGAGGAGAAGAAGGATAGAGAAGGGGAAGATGAAGGGAAGAAAAAGAAGCAAGACTTCGACTAGAAGTCGAGAGAGGCAAACGAGGAAGCGGAGCAGGGAAATCAAAGGGAACTCCAGTTAAAGGAGGTATATGAAGAGAAAAGAAGAAGGAGGTGAAAGAGAAGAGGGAGAAAGAGGAAAAAGAAGGAGGAAGACTAGGAGTAAAGGAAGAAAGCGAAGGGAAAGCAAAGGGAACATGAGGAGCTAAGGGTGCAGAAGGTACAGAGCAAGGAGAAGGTGAAGGATGAAGTAATAGTTAGAAGGAAAAGGTGTAGCAGATACAGCAAGAGCTAGAGGTGTGCAAGGATAAGGAGGTCTAGAAGAAGAAGGATGTGAAGAAGGGAGTAATATAGAAGATAGAGAAGGGCCAACAATAGGTCTGCAATGTCTTAACTTGGAGAAACAGCAGAAAGAGGATCAGTTACAGCAGCAGAAGGAGGCGCAACAGTGGAGGGGTAGCAGTGGAAATAGGCAAGGAGCAGCAGACCAGAGGCAGCAGGAGGAGGAGGAATAACAGCAGCAGCAGGAGAGTAGAGAAGAAGAGTAGGTACAGGCCAAGAGCAGC
Source organism: Zaprionus indianus (assembly GCA_018904595.1). Taxonomy (NCBI): domain Eukaryota; kingdom Metazoa; phylum Arthropoda; class Insecta; order Diptera; family Drosophilidae; genus Zaprionus; species Zaprionus indianus. The sequence continues at coordinate 4,112,191 of JAEIHA010000171.1, read as the reverse complement.
ATCAGTAGCAGCAGCAGCAGACCAGAGGCAGTAGCAGTAACGGCAGCCAGAGGAGGAACAACTGCAGCAGCAGGAGATGAGCAGCAGCAGCAGCAGAAGGAGAAGATGAAGCAGCAGGAACAGAGCAGCATGGGCAGCAGGAAAAGACTCACCCAGGAGCCGAGTAAGGGCCTCCAGTAGCAGCTCAACAATGTGCCCTGTTAGCCCCTGTGCCTGCTTTCCTTCTATGCGCTGCACTGCTTTGCTTTTTTCTCCAGCTTAATCAACACGCTATCGTCAACGTTGTCGTCTGTCGTGTAGCTGCGCCAAGTTGTTGTTTGCTGCCATGTTGCTGCTGTTCAACAACTCTTGTTGTTGTGCTACTCTTGTTGTTGTTGTTGCTGTGCTTCTCACCGGTTGTGGACCACAAAAAGCATTCCGATTGCCCAGCAAAGCCGCAAGTATTTCAGGACCAAATTATTTTCATAGCTTTAGCTTAAAAGCTGAAATGCTCTCGCCGAGAAAGCAGAGTTCCACCCCAGCTCCAGACCCCCCCCTTTCCCCCTTCTCCCCCTGCCTGCTGCATTGCCATTGCCATTGGCCGCTGGCGCTGGCAAAGAATTAAAAATATTTACAGCATTCTGCGAGCAAAGCCAAAACAGACGAGCGCCAACTGGGCGCAATCTGCATGACTTGAGCGAAGTCGTAGCTGGAGACGGACCAGGGAGCAGTCAAAGGGAATGTCCTATGCTCTGTGCTCTGGGTGTGTGTGTGTGTGTCCTGTGCTGTGGTTAGCAGGCAGCAGAGGGGGGCAGGGCAGGAGAAGCAGAGACACATGCCCAAAGCATTCCCAAACAAATATGAGAAACATAATTTTATGCCACACAAACATACGGACACTCCTCTACACACACACACAAACACTCCTCTCCCCCCTCTCACACACACACGCTCCTCACATGCACACATTCTCCCCACACACACACACACTCCTACACTCACAAAAAATAAATATAAATGTCTACTTAGTTTTTTCTCAACTTCTTAATTTGAGCAACCCGAGAAAACAAATATCGACAGCAAGCTGCAAGGCTTGCCACGCCCACTCATCGACAGCCCCAAGGCAGCATCGACATCGACATCTTGCCCTCTCGACTTCGTCGTCATCTTCATCTTCGTGTTCATCTTCTCGACTCTTCGCAGCCACAGCTGCTGGCTTAGCTCTAAGGCTGTCATGGATTAAGTCCTTGGTGAACTTGTCCATGATTAATGATGCTTTGAAAACTTGTCATTACTTGCCCCACTTCCACGCTACTTTTCTCCCCTTTCTTCCCCTTCTTCCCCTCTACTCAATCTCCTCTCCTTGCCTTTGCTAAGTTGGGATTTGCTTGTTGTGGCGTTGTTTGTCCCTTCGGTCGGGAGTTCATCATTTCAACTCAACTCATCTGGCTCTGATCTCTTGCCGTGCACACTGTAATTAAATAATCCTTTGGCAACTAATGCAACTGCATGCGAAAGTTAATCGAACCAAATGATGCTAAGATGCAGCAGGATTTAGCTGAGAGTTGTGCGGAAGAGTTGATCATGTGAGAACTATCGATAGTTTTGTTGGAAAGACTTTACTTTGCTTGTAATACTTTGTCTTTGTTTTACTGTTACAACTCTGCTGCAAATGTTCACTAAAGTTACTAATTTTAGAGGTGATAGACTATCGATAGCTTCACAATTGTGGTTTATAGTCATAAAAACCAATACTATCGATAAATAAATAAATAAGTATCGACACTACAGTAAATTATTGATAATTTAAGTCCCCGCATAAGCAATTTTCTGATTCCATTGAGTTATTTCACTTGTATACTATTCTTCAAACCATTTTAGTATTCACACTATCGATAAATTTGTTAAAATATCGATAGCTAAGTGACTTTACTTTTGATATAAAACGTTTTCTTTTATTAAATCAGTTTTTAGGACTACTATTATTATTAAACAAGTGCCTACTATCGATAAATGTATGTTACTATCGATTAAAGTCAGGTTATCGTTTTAGGTATTGACCTTCTCTATTTATTTCCTTCATTTCTATATAAATCTCTATACCATTCTTAAATATACTTGTACAATCTGTCATTCGTACTATCGATAATACTATCGATTACTCCATGCTCTTCAAATACTACAATTTTAAACACTTAACTATCGTTAGAGCTGTCGATTACCCTCATCTTTACTTCACTAATTGTACAATCTGTCACTCTTACTATCGATGATACTATCGATTACTCCATGCTCTACAAATACTTCAATACAAACACCCTACTATCGTCCGAAATGTCGATTACCCTCCTCTCCAATCCACTTCAAGTTGCACTCTCTATAATAAACAGCCCCCTTCCACTCTTAATGAGTTGACATTCGCTTTTCATTGCCCCTAAAAAGCCATTTATGTGTCCGCTAAGGAAAACTCTATGGTTTTATTATTCGAATAGTTTTCACAATGTTTGCTGTGAAACTATTTAATGCTCATCTCTATGAAAGAGTCTTGCAAGTTCCTTGACTTTCCGCCTCGCAGCATACAAAATGGCTTCGTGCATCGGTTTCATTCTCATTTTGCAGCGCTTTTAATTGCGAAGGATGAAGGCGAAGGCGAAGCCGAGGGGCAAAGAGGAGACCAGGACTGCCCGATGCGGTGTCTGGCGCGGACAGCGGGCAGCTCTAAGTGCGGAAAAAGCAAATTAAATTAGGCATATTTAAGTAGCAACGTTTTGGGTGAGTTTCCTTTTAAATGGCAAACGAAAACGTTGAGAGAAAGCTCTGAAATAGACTGACAGCATCGGTCTCTCTCCCTCTCTTTCTCCCTCTCTCTTTCTCTCTTGCTGAGCAGGTGAGGATTTATTTAAATGAAGCCGGGGCCAAAAACCTAAACCGAAAACCCCCAAGCCGAACCTCAAAACCCAAAACCGAACTGAGGCGCAGCAACCTCAGTCAAAGGGCGACTATGAATACAAAACGATTGAGGTTCGTGTCAGTGTGAAACCATAATGAGATGAAAAACTCTCGGCAAATATTTGGCAATTATTTAGTTTCGGTTTTTTCCGCACTATGTTGGACAGTGTTGGGTTGCCATAATGAATAACGCGAGTTGGAGAACGAGAACAATGATGAAGCGACGAAAAAAAAAAAAACTTTGCTGTCCGCACGTTCTGCGGGCTGACTGCTGTTTACGACTGGGCGGGGCAGTCAGAGGGGGAGTTGAGGGGGGGGGGGGCGTGGCCAGCAGCTGGGGAGTCGGCAAGTTTCAGTGTCTTTTTAAATACTCATTACAAAATGGCATCGGCGCAACGGAGGCAGAGCAAAAAGTTTTGATAAAAATCCTATTATAAACATAAATAAATAGACTGGCAGGCAGAGCTGAGCTGAGCTGAGCAGGGCAGGCAAATGCCATGCCCGCACACACACACACACACACACACACACAGGAGAGAGAGAGAGAGGACTGTGCAAACATTATGAGCAGCTCTCGACTTGTAGGCTCAGCGAGGCGAAGCGTGAATGCGGCAAAGTCAAACAATGAGGCAGCCAAGCCAGCTGTAAAAGGACGAACCGAAACTTCATTAGTGCTTGCCCCCGCTACTCCCCTGCACCTGCCCCTCCCTCCTATCTCTACCTCTTGCCTCCACTATCCCCTGCTCTTTGCGAGTCATCCCATCTCATCTCGGGAATATGTACATGTATAAGTTGATGCTGGCTGCAGGCCACACAACGTACACGGAGCTCACATATGTACGCGTGCACTGAGAGAAATGGGGAGCTGAGCTCAGTTTGCATTTAAAGTCAGCTTAGGGTAGGCTCTTTGTATTAATCCTTAGCTTAATTGATAACAACAGTGTCAGTTTGAAGGCGTAACACGCAATTTAAAAGGCTTTATTTTACGATGAGATAAATTAAAGTCATAAAGTGCTCTTAAAACGCATGTCATCAATAAATTTTATATATACCATAACACATAAATTGTCAGAGGGATTTTTGCTTATTTTATGTGCCAGATTTGAGTAAAGAGTGAATTTATATATAGTTTTAAATATGCCTTTAGAGTTGTGAGTCTTAGTGAATGGGTTAGAACCAATAGAGAAAAAGTTTTCTAGCCATAACTAATAACAGTTTATAAAATTAGACCATGCAGCCTCAATTTTTCTTCTTAATGAAAATTTAAGGCTTTTGTATATCTCATAAGGCTATTAGTGCTTTAAACTGGAGTAAAGAGTGATTATTATCAAACATAATGTTTTCAACGTCTGTCCACAATTAATTTGTAAATCTTTAATGGTCACTTGCATTCGTTTAACTTCATGATTTCTCTCATTTCAATTTTGTAGATTACATAAAACAGTTGGGATTATTAATGATGCTTTTGCAATAGTCTTTCGTAAAGGTATCAAAGTTATTCTTAATCAAATTCATTGTTTTCGCTTTCTAAGCAAGTTTAGTAATAGTAAACGTGTTCGAAATTTTAAAATATAGGTTATTTTAACCTCAACTAGTAAAAGCTAGGTTATGTAGAGTATAATGCAGTTGTTTACTTATCCAATATCTATATTTAGGAGTTTAATGCTTAGGTGAAGTAATTAGAATCATGCAAAATATAGTTTACTACCCTCAACTAGTACTTAGTGGTTTTTAAAGGATATCTCAAAGTCGCATACTTGACAATCTATAGATAAATAAACTCACTTGTCTCTCTTGTCTCTCATTACAATCATTATCCCTCTTTAAGCACCCATTAAAAACTTTGCTTAAAAACTAAGCTTAAATCTGCAACTGCCTTGTGATTTCTCTCACTGCACGCACCTTTCTGCACTCTTTTCATTGGAAATTTAAATAAAGTAGTCTTTTCGCTCAGTAGTTTTCCGCTCACTGCTAGTCACGCCCCCAACACCGCCCCTCCCCTCTGGTGGTTCATTCAGCATGTGGCTTCGTCTTGCGGTTTATTATGAAAGCCGCCGCACTGTGGGCATATTCAATATTCATATTTCGCAGCGAAAGGAATATTTATTGCCTAAGAATACTCGCACACACACACAACACACACACACGTGGACATGCACAAACATGAGCACACCTGCTTATGCATGTATGAGCGTGTCTTTACACGTGTGTGTGTGTGTGTGTGTGGAGCTTCTTGTTTGCATGTGAATACAACGATTGGAAAGTAGGCATAGAGACAAAGAGTGAAGGAGAGCAGAAGGGAGAGGGAGAGGGAGGGAGAGGACGATAGAAAGGGGTGTAGTGGGAACCTTTTGTTGCGCTCACTCCGTTCTCAAACTAGAAATTGTTTGTTTGGCAAACCGCTGGCGAAAAATTTAATCTCAAACTGAAGACATTTTTGCCAGTCTGTCGCCGTGTCGCACTGTCGCTTTGTCGCTCTGCCGCATCGTCGTGGCGGCACTAAGCGAAATTGCTTTGCCTGCTGCCGGAGGTGACATTTTCAGGGCGTAGCAGAAGGAAAAAAGTTTGGGATAAGCTGGGGGAGGAGGGAGAGCTGGGAGAGAGCGGGGGAGGGAGACTGTGGGAGGGTTGTGAAATCAAGTGACCGTAAATGGCGCAGACTTTGCGCTTTAAAAAGTCAATTTCCACGCCAAAAGCAACACAATTTCGAACTAATATTTGTATTCGCACAATTTATGACTCATAAATTGAGTCTTCTATGCGCGTGTGTGTGTGTGTGTGTGTGTGACTGTGTCAGTGTGTTTGCCGCTATGTCTGGCTTGTTTTTTACTTTCACTGTTTGTCGAGAGAGAGAGCATTAGACTAAAAGCTAGAAATTTATGTAGAGCAGGCACATAAATTATTCCCAGAATTATTCACGAAAGAAATAACGGACAATATTCCGTTACTTTTGGTTGCTGCATTTTTCATCAGGTCTGTGAAAGGTTTTTAGCAAGTATTTATCTTTTTTTCTAGCTATTTAACTTTTGTTTGTTTTGCGAATATTTTGGAGAGATTCAAAGAAATATTGCGGCAATTTGTTCTTGGAAATTGAACATATTTTTGCACAAATTGGTTGCAAATAATTAAATTAAATAAATTAATAATTTTACTGAATTTTTTTAAACATATTTTAAGATATTTTAAAAATATATTTGATGTGAAAACTATTGTGGAAGTTGCTAAAAATATTGCAACAGTTTGTGTTTCAAAACGAAATCGAATTGAAAATCTTAAACAAATTATTCTTTGTTGTGTTCCATTTATTTGGCAATATATGATTTAAGATTAGTTCAAAATAATACTAAAATGCGCAATAAATCATGTAAAAAAAACTTCAATAATTCAGATTTTATTACAATCAAAGTAAAGCTTGAATAATTGCAACCAATTTAGCATTTCAAGTTCGACTCTTTTAATATTTCAAACTCAATGTGAAAATCGTTTGTTTTATTTATATCAACAAATCTCACAAATAATACAAAATCTTGCCAGCTTATCAAGATGACAATTATACAACATGCCAAACCATAATTAAGAGCCCTCATATCATATACATATATCGTACAAACCCAACTTAATTACACTAGTTCAACTAATTTGTTGACACCAAAGATCATCTGTAACATTCGTTCGCTTTGTTACCTCGTTGATTGCATGTGAATTGCTGCGATTGTTCCGATAGTTCCTCTCCTCTCAATATATAAGTGCAACCACAGTGCACTCAGTTGCAGTCAGTTACAATCGCAGTTGCAACAATGAAACAGTTCGCATTCTTTGGAGTTCTCTTCTTCATGTTGGCCGTTGCCCTGGTGAGTCTCTGCTTAACTCCTTCGTAGTACTCATGAATACATTTGTGCGACTCATCGTAGGCCATTCAAGTGCCGCAAATGCCGCAACAGGCTGCTGGCGGCAGTCAGATACTGAGCTCCTCGGGCTTCCTCATGCAGCGCGCCGCAGGACAACAGAATAGCCAGCACGGTGGTCCACCTCCACCCCATGGACAAGGACAGAGCGGACAAGGCCAGAGTGGCGGACAGAGTGGCGGACAGAGCGGCGGACAGAGCGGCGGACAGAACTAAAGAACTTGGCAGAATACTGAAAGAACACTGAGCGGGCGAGAGGAATTTGTCGGAAACTTTCTTTGAAATTCTACTGTATGATAGTTCACAATAGTAGTTACAATAGTGCACATGAGTTTGATTAAATCTTGAGCAAAATTGCAAGGGGTGTTTCCAAAGGTTATTTGGCATGTGATAATGGGAATCTTTACATACTTTACTTTGCTTGTTTCTTTAATGAGAAGCTTAGTTGCGAGACTTGAGAAGTTTTTGCGAAGAATTGAAGTCAGTTTTAAGGCTTTCTTTATTATTCTTAACTTTATAAACAATTATGATATGTGATGAGAGAGTTTATTCGATAAGAAAGTGTATAATGAAGCACTTTCTATAATTTTAACTTTGAATCGTGAGTCTTTATATGGTTTCTTCATGCCGTAAGTTCCTCTTAACGCTTCCCCAAGATTTCAGTATAAATAAACTATAAAAAAATCTATTCTAACATTCTAGTACAAATGAAAGCTCCTTCTTGAATTCTCACTGACTTTTAGATTTTTTTAAATACGCCAAACTGAACTGAATTCTCTTAAATGAAATGAAATTAAAATGCAATGAAAATTAAGTCCAATTTCAAATGAATTGAAGCGAAGTCAAATTTCATATGAAAATAAAATAAAATTCTGTGAAATTTCAAAAGTTCCTTACGAAATGAAGCTGTTTTCCACAACTTCAGCTCAGTTGCGAGTTTCTAAAACTTCTGTCCGATAAAGTGCGTTCCCTTCTGAGAGCAACCTAAGCTCTTCTAACTACTGAGCAGCTCTCTGGCCCCCAATAGATCATTTCTCCTAATGATAAGCTCCAAACTGCTTAAGACCCCACGACCTTCTGCCCAAACTGACAACTTCTTCAACAACTTCCGCTGAGGTCTCTCCACAAAAATAATCAATTATTGCCATGAGTATTTGTATTCGTAAAAACAGAGATCCTACAAGTTTCCCCCCCCTCCCTCCCTCCTTCTTTCTCTCTTTGTTCAAGTTTGAGTGATTTTTTTATGGGAAGGCAGAGGAAAAGTTTCCGGCTAAAGTTTTGTTTCACGAACCTCAGTTTAAAAGTATACAAAACTTTACATAGTTGCCTGTTTCCGTTTAAAGACCAATCGGCATATGCAGCACGCACACACACACGCACACACACAAACACACACAGGACCATACACTGATGTATGCATATGTATGCACATATGTATGTAGTTGTATGGGGCATAAAAAAGGAGGCAAGCGCACTGGCACTCGCCGCACATGATGCCACAGACAACGCTGGCAAGTCCGAGTTGTGGGCTGCAGGGAAAGGGGGCGTGGCAGCTGTAAAACTTTATTAATAAAGTGCACAAAGTGAACGAATTACGGGCATCAAATTCATAAATAGTCATGGTACATTGCCGGCGGTTCATTGTTCACTCAACTCAATGAGGAAGGGGGTAGAACTAGGAGGAGGAGGGGGGGGGGTAGAAGAGGAAGAGAAGAGGGAGAGAAGGGGGAAGTGAAGGAGGGGGAATGATGTGTAGGTGATATAAAACTAGCAACTGCAACTTCTTCTTTGTGTGACTTTACTTCATTTCGTAAATTGCAAGTGCTTATTGCCAAAGAAATAGAGAGAGAGAGAGGGATGGGGAAGGTGAAGAGGTAGGCAAAAGAATAGAAAGAGAGAGGGGCAGATGCAAAGAGGAGGAAGTGCTTTGCCTAGCAGCGCTTTATAATTGCGTTATGACGACTCACAGGTCTGTCTGTCTGTCTGTCTGACTATCTATCTCTCTGCCTGCCTCTCTCTCTCTCCTTCTGCCTATGCCTGTGTGCTAGTAACTGTCTGCCTCTCTTTTCCCCTCTATCTCTCTCACTCTTTTTCTCTTCTTCATTTCTGCATTATTCTAATTTCTGCAGCACGACGCGCTCATGTGTGAATGCACCTGTGAGAATATCCAAAAAGTTCGCTATCAGTTGCCTAGAGATATGCTACAAGAAAGAGGCAAAGGGAGCAAGGCAAGGGAGGCAGAAGAGAGGGGAATAAAGAGAAGGATAAAGAGGGGTATAAAGAGGGGATATAGAGAAGGGGGGGGACTGTCTTCAATTACCAAATGTCGATGAAAAACAGTAGCGCAGCAAAGAAAGGCCAAGAAGTTCAACTGACTTAAGCAGGCATAGTCAGTTAGTCAAGCCAGTTCGATATCCCATAGCCATATCCACTACACTACACTCCATTCGACTCCATCTACATTCATATCCACATCCACATCCAGCTTGCACCATAACCATGTTGCGTGTATCATCAACATACATAATTTCCGTTGTAAGATTGCGCCACGGGGACAATGAGATGTGTGAGGGGGAAGGAGAGGCAGGTGTGGGAAGAGAGGAGAGTGTAGTGAGAAGAGAGGAGAGGGGAGAGGGAAGGGCAGGCCAGCGCAGCTTACACTCTGCTAGGATGTGCACGCCCTGCGCTACATTAACCAAAAAAAATGCAATGTGCCACGCCACAGTTGAGTCGAGTGAAAAAGGCATAGCGGCAGAGAGCCAGGCAGAGGCAGAGGGAGAGAGCAAAGCAGAGGCAGAGGGAGAGAGCAAAGCAGAGGCAGAGCAAAGCAGAGGCAGAGGACAGAGCCAGGCAGATTGAGTGCACTAGGCAGAGGCAGCGGCAGAGGCAGAGCAACAGAGGCAGAGGGCCAGAGCCAGGCAGAGTGAGTGCACTAGGCAAAGGCAGAGGGAGAGCGCAAGGCAGAGGCAGCGGCAGAGAGCCAGGCAGAGGCAGAGGCAGAGGCAGAGCACAGGCAACGGCACATGCAAAGGCCGAAGCAACGGCAGAGGGCGTGAGTGACTGAGCTTTCACTCGAACAGTGCAAGCAACACGTGACGCTACGAGTTGAGCGCATTTAACAGCGCGTCAAGGATGCTGCGCTGCCAACTGCGCTGCCAACTGCGCTATCGACTGCGCTGCCCAACTGAGTCCAACATGTTGCTTCGCTCGGCTCGACGCTGTCACAACTTCGTGACTGAGTGAAATGAACTGAAACGAAGCTCAAGGCAGAACACGAGCGACGCACGAAGCGCAGCAAGGCTCGGCACGGCTCAGCTTCGCTGGCACTGCGAGCCGAAGTGCAACGAACCATCGTCGGCAGCCGAAGCCAAAGCCAAACGAAGTGATAAAGCCAACAGAGCTGAGGCTGACTGAGGCTGAGCGTGGCAGACTGGCGCTAGCTGCGCTCAGTTGAACATTTTCCATGCTGTGATCAAGTTGTCTTTTCCTCTGAGCGCCGAGCGCCGCCGCCTGTGCACGCCTTGCCTGTCTGTGTGACTTGGACGCCTTCGAGCCACGTATCCAAGAACGAGAGAGAGCGACAGCAAGACGAGCTGAAATTCTACCAAAGCAAAGAAATTCGAAGCAACAACAACAAAAAAAATCAAAAGAAAATACAACAAAAATATTAAATTAATGGCCGAGCATCAAGTGCAGTGCGTGCAGCAGTATGTGTGACAGTATGACAGTATGTGTGTGCCAGTATGTGTGTGTGTGTGTGTGTGGGTGAGGCGTGCTTAATGGACAGAGAAATTGCTGAGTAGGCGTGGCAAGCTGCTGCAGTTGCAGCTGTGTGTGGCAAAAGTCGCCAGGAAATGGGCAATAAGCAATACAAATGGCGCCAGCAGAGCAGACTGCGTGCTCGTATGTGTGTGTGTGTGTGAGAGGGTGTGCCTGTGTGTGTGTGTGGTGTTGTGCATTTGTTAATGCAACTTGGCGCAAAGTGCAACAATCCAGTTGCGAATTTGTTTTTAATTGCCTGTGTGAGAGACAGAGAGAGAAAGAGTGTGAGTGTGCGTGTGTGTGTGTGTGTGCCTGTGTTTTACAGTTATTGCGCTCATTGCAGTTGCAGCTCAACGGCAAACAATTTGTGAAACGACGGACTGACTTACATGCATTTTATTAGTACATAATATCAACAACAACAACAACAACAACAACAAAAATCAATTCAATTGAAAAACAACAAAAAAAACGAAACGAAACGAAACAAGCAACCAACAACAACAACAACAAGCAAAGCAAACAACTCAAAGCAACAACAACAACAAGTAGAAGAATTTTTTGTAACTTAATTACAAATTCAGCGAGCGAGCGAGACAGCAAGAGAAAGAGACAGAGGCAGAGACAGCGCTACAAATAATGCGAAAACAATTAGCGAGCGAACGAGCGAGAAAAAAAGAAAACAATTAAAACGGTTTCCGCATCAACAAAAAACGCACAAAAAAAAAAAACGAGAGAAAATTAAAAACGTAAGAAGCAAAAAGCGTAAAGTAAACACTCGACGCAAACTAGTGAAATGAAGTGCTGAAAATCGCCAATAAATAAATAAATAAATAAAGAACTCGAGAACGGAAATTTCAATTGGCCGAGCAAACAACAAAGGGAAGTCAAGTTATCGTTATCGTTATCGTTACCGTGTGTAATTAAGACGGACAGTTGAGCCGAACAAAAGAAGCACAAGCAGAAGACGAGGCGAGCCAAGACGAAATTGAAAATCAGCAGAGGCAGAGAAGAAGCAGAAGCAGCAGCAGAAGGAGAAGGAGCAGAAGAAGAAAGAACTCAGGACGCAGCCTAATGAAATCGACGAAGACGACGCACAAATCGAGCATGGAACCAAAAATTGTAATGTACAACAACAGCAATTGTCAAATAATAAATACACACACACACACACACACAATTGCACGCACTCACACACACACACACGCACTTGCACACACACACAAACGAACACAGTTATTTATATTGAAGAATTTGCACACAGAAAGTCATGCGTCACTTTTCTCTCGCTTTTCACTTAAATATTGAACAATATAAATAGCATTTCATGCTCATTGTCATTCACACACTCACACACACACACACATACACAGTTATACTGTTATTGTACACAGTCATTTTTCAACATTCGCCAAGTGAAAACGCTTTTTTTCTGGCTTTGTTTTTTTTGCTCCTTTTTAGACGCAATTTCTGCGCCATTTCACAATGACTTTCTCTTTGTTTTGCCACACACAATGCAATTTGTTTAATACCCTATATAGTAATCTCAATATCTTTATAAGTATCAGACCACGAAGTAAGTAAAAATCGCATTTATTTATTTAAAATTCTCGCAAAATGTCGCAAATCGAGGGGAAATACAATCAGACTTATTTGCTTTCGATTACATTTCGAGTGTGTATGTGCTCTGCGGTAATTATGCAAATCTAATGCATATCTATACATACACATACATATCTACACATGTATCAATAACGGGGGGGGAGGTGTGTAAAGGTAAATACAAATAATGCACTCGAAGCGACGTAAGCCAAGCGCCAAATTGATTTACACCTATTTCGATGGGGTTGATTAATCGCATGCAGGGCAGCCTGCACACAGCAGATATACCCTGCAGATAGCCTGTATGTCCTGCATGCACAACAGCATGTTTAGAGTATTGAAAACTAAGCTGCTCTCATGGCAAAAGTATCTTAAAGCTGTTTGCTATCTGCTGCTTATCAGTTACACAAAGTATAGCATACTTTGCAGCGCTGGCTGCAGTTTGCATTTAGATTGGGGAATTTTTTTTCCTTTTTTAAGTTGCTATTCCTCTTTGCTGTTACGGTACGCAAAGCATTTTGCCAGAGCTATAAAATATCATCGTATTTTTTTCGAATTTTCAACAACAAAAGAAAAGCATTTTGCAGTTAGAAAGCCATTGACTTCTGCGCTTATTCAGCTTGTGAGTCACAGTCAGGTTTTTTATAGAAAATATAGCATATTTTTAAGCGCAGGGACATTTGTGCTTTTAATAAGGACTCTTTAAAGTAGACATCTTTAAACCCAAGTTATTTCTATGGCAATGTAGAAAATACAGTAAAATATCTGCCAATTATTTTACAGATGAAATAACAAACATATGCTGTCTCTCTTTTGAGTAATGCTTTGCTGTTTTCTCACTCATAATTAATTGCCTACAAGAAACCATTGCATCATTTTACTGCAATTAGAATGGAATTTCGTTTATTCCTTCATATTATTAAAATACCAGAGTATTTCCAATGCATTCACCTGGGTCTACCCTTTCACTCACACCTCCTGCCCACAGGGTATTGCATTCACACTACAAATTGGGCACATTTTGGGCGCATTTCGCTTAGTTGTTTAATAATCAATTGCAAAATAATGAACTTCATTCGCAACCCGGGGTGCCTCAAATGAAACGATATTTAATTATGCATAGATTACCAGGCATAATTACGGCTGTCGACGCGACCGCGTGGCCGCAGGGGCGTGGCCGGAAAAGCAATTAGAAATCAACACACAGTCAGGAATAAAAAAAAAAATTGTTAGGTGTGTTTAATAATTCAACATGCAGCGCAGACATCCAACAACAGCAACACAGTGCAAACTATGTTAAATCTCATGCAAATGATTTGAATAATTATTCGGCTTCACAGAGTTTTTTCGTATGCCCCGCCCTAAATGGGCTAATGAATTGCATTGTGCAACGGGAAAAAATTAAAAACCAAAAATACAAAAATCGAATTCAATTGAAATTCCAAAAATATTTTTTATTCTCGTTACTTGGAAAAAGATGCAAATATTTTTCGAACATGAACCGGAAAATTATTCAAAATTAGCATACAGCACCAAAGTAAAAAAGAAAAAACTATTTGTTGTGCGAAACTATGAAAAATGGAAAAGTATTTGCGACAACAAAGTTTTGCCTGCTCTTCTGCTGTTTTTCGCCTCGTCAGTGCCCACAGAAAGAAATTTGCGCACACAGTTCACAAAGCAAACAGCGTTTTCCATAAGAAGAACTTAGTTGGCAATGTGCATAAACTATTTCTGAATTCTTAACATGTTTTCAGCAGCTACACAAGAATTAAAGCTAGCGAGGGAGTTGCATATATTTTAACTACGAGGGTCGTTTGATAAGTCCGTGACTTTTTGTATTTGCCGCGCACCTGCTCTAAATACAACACTGCTCCTGTCAGCAGTTATCGATTAACAACTGACTGTAAAATTTTGAGAAAGCTGCGTTTTTTGGTTTGCGTTTTATAGGCATTGAAAGCAGACGATCTCGTGAATTTTAACGAAAATGGAAAAAAGTGAATTTCGTGTGCTAATTAAGCATTATTTTTTGCGTAAAAAATCCATCACCGAAACCAAGGAAAGACTTGATAAATATTATGGGGACTCTGCACCATCAATTTCAATGGATTGGATTGGAAATGGTTTACTGAGTTCCGTTGTGGTCGTACCAGTACAAGTGATGCCGAACGTTCAGGTCGCCCAAAAGAGGTCGTCATGCCAGAAATCGTCGACAAAATCCATGGAATGATATTGGATGATCGGAGAATGAAAGTGCGTGAGGTAGCTGAGGCTGTAGGCATCTCAACTGAACGGGTACATCACATTTTACATGAATATTTGGACATGAAAAAGCTTTCCGCGCGATGGGTGCCGCGATTGCTCACACACGACCATAAGCGCAACCGTGTGACCATTTCAAAGGAGTGTTTGGCGATGTTCAACCGCAATCCAAACGAATTTTTGCGCCGTTTCGTTACCGTAGACGAAACATGGATCCACCACACCACACCAGAGACCAAAGAACAATCAAGACAGTGGGTTTCTCCGGGTGAACGTGCACCAAAGAAGGCCAAGGTGGGTCTGTCGGCCAACAAGGTCATGGCCACAGTTTTTTGGGATGCACAAGGTATCATTCACATCGATTACCTTGAAAAGGGTAAAACGATCACCGGCGAATATTATTCAGAGCTTTTGGACAGATTCGATATTGATTTGAAGCAGAAACGACCGCATTTGGCGAAAAAAAGTGCTGTTCCATCAGGACAATGCACGGGTGCACACGTGTGTAGTCAGCATGGCAAAATTTCATAAATTGGGCTACGAACTGCTACCCCATCCAGCATATTCTCCAGATTTAGCCCCCTGTGACTATTTTTTGTTTCCAAACATGAAGAAATGGCTCGGCGGTAAGAGATTCGGGTCAAATGAAGAGGTCATCACAGAAACAAACGACTATTTTGAGGGTCTTGAGAAAACCTATTATTTGGAAGGAATAAAAAAATTGGAAAAACGCTGGACTAAATGTATAGAGCTAAAAGGAGATTATGTTGAGAAATAAAACGCTTCTTTGACGAAAAAAATATATTTTATTCAAAAAGTCACGGACTTATCAAACGACCCTCGTATTTTGTAGACAAACAATAGTTGCAATTTTCAATTGATTTTTATAATATTTAATGAGTATATTAGACAGATAATAGTGTTATTTATTATTAGTTTTGTGTTATAACTTGTTTTTTTTTAAGAAAGACTGATTAGAAAATGCTGGTTTTGCTGAGTCACTGTATTGATTACAGAACTAATTACAGATTATGTTAAAGAACATAATCAAATTGAAGTAACATTACATTAGCATAACTTCAATTTAACATGAGAAAGATAGCATATCGATAACTTTGGCTTGATCACATAACATACCCTTAACATAACCAAACTGAGTTAACAGAGATTTTGAATTCGAACATAACAGCAAAGGCAATTGCACTTCTCCAGCGATCACAAGCAGAACAAACATATGAAATGCGTGATTTAATTCGTTTATGTTTTATGATATAAAAAATTATATACTACTGCTATTAAAGCCTATATCTCATGCCTCTACAACACATAAATGCAACTCAAAACATTAATATTGAGATAGCTTCCTTAACAAACATATAATATGCATAGATAGATATGCATCCAACTAGATGTCTGTTGCAGCAGCTGCAGCTGCCTTCATGCAACATGCTTATTCAAAGTGCATGGCTAAGCAGGTCAGCAGAAATGCAAACATGTCTATCTGTGTGTATGTGTGTGTGTGTGTGTGTGTGCTGAGCATAGTAATACATCTGATTTGCTTTGCTCATTTGCATATCTCATCGGCAAATTGGAAGATTGCATTACTTGCGAGGCGAATCGCTACGCCAATGGGGTCAGCTCTGAGCAGCTCATTGATCAAAATTAACATATTAGATAAGGCGAAGAAGGAGTGGGCGGAAGTAAAGAGGTATAGACTTGGTTATAGTGTGGGAAAGTGCCCAAATTTAAGCAGCAAGTCGTAGCAGTTGCTCACATGCGGCGAGGGCAGCATAAATCAAGCTGCCGCCGGCAATTAAGTTGACTATTTGGCGGGAAAACAACGCAATTTGGCGGGCAGCCAAATAGCTGCAATTATGCTAAGTTCGAGGAGGGGCAGGGAAGGGGGGGAGTGTGGAGAGAAGAGTGAGAAATGAGGGGATTAAAGAGAGGGGAAGTGAGGAGAGCAGGCAGTCCATCAACTTTGCGTTTCGATTCGCCATTGGCGGCTTTTCAATTAGCCAACTTAACGTCAAGGCAGACAGACAGACAGACAGACACAGACAGAGACAGGCACATATACAGGCGCACATATAGGCACACATACAGGCACATAGAAACACACACATAGGCACACACACAGCCAGTCCCTGCCCGCCTGCCCTGTGTATCTTGAGCTTTACGCTGCTCTCGGCACGTTCTGCTGTTTGCCTAGTGAACTGTGTGTGTGTGTGTTGTGTGTGTTTAATTTATGCATAGAAATTATTTAAAAATTAATTAATGTAATTTCTATTAGCAAGAGTTAGTCGAAAATGTAGCTGAAGCCCTTAGCAGCCTGGCATACAATTTTAATTAGAAAAGTTTGGGGCATGCCGCCTATTGCTGCCACGTGCTGCCTTGGCAGCAAGTAACACGCTAAGTGAGTGTATAAGGCAGCATGTGTGCGAGTCTGAGTGTATGTGTGTGTGTGTCGCCAAACATTAATTGTTGCCAGGTGAAAATGTGCATGAAATTTAAATTTTTTATTTAAATTTTCCATTCGCAAATCAACGAGGCGTGGCTGGCGCGCAACACACACACACAAGCTGCGCCATTACTCATACGCCCTGTCGTCCACTATACAATGCAGCTATAGAGATAGTTGGGGGCTGCGGGGGCGTGGCAGCTGGGGTCAGAAGTGCCGACGGCATTGCGCGCTATCTCTGCCAGTGCCAGCGATGCCAGCGCTAAACGTTTTTGGTCAAATGTTTTGTTGTTGTTGTTGCTCATTGTTGTTGCTATTGTAGCTGTAGGGAGTGTTGTTGTTGTTGCTGCTGCTGCTGCCTGTGCTCGTTTGCCGCTGCTGCTGCTGTTGATGGAATTATTATGTGCCCAACGAAGCGCAAGAGGAAAGAATCTGTGCGCTGCGCACTTTTTCATTTGCCACAGCTTTTTAATGCACACACAGGCGGCACACGCCCCCCCCCCCCCACACTCCACTCTCTACACTCACTTTGCTATCCTCTGCTCCCCCTCCTGCCTGCCCCTGCACACCTTGAGCAATATAACTAGCGCCATTTGTTGTGCACACTTTTATCTCTTGGCCAAACAAAAAGCAAAGCACACTAAATGTTCGATAACATTATGGCCAGAAGAGAGGGGGGGGGGGAAGTGAGGCCGAAGGGGGGATCAATATTAATCAGCTGCCATTTATTTCAGCTAGCACACATACATATATACATAAATATACATTTATGCCAGCGTTGACCAGCGCGTAGTCAGTCGTAAATCAACTTGTGGCCGCGGGCCCAGAAACAACAACAAAAGCTGTTTGTAATTTGTTATATAATCCATTTCTGAGCTACCTGCTGATGTCCATACAGTACTCTCCCTGTGTGTGTGTGTGTGTGTGTTTGCAAATTTGAGCAATTTAATAATAAAATTCCAGCCGGAGTTCGAGTTCGTTTGACACTCTGTTGCTTGTGCCGTAGCTAAATCTCGGCAGTTGGTTACGGAAATTCCGCAACACGTAAAATTCCAGCAAGCCCCTCAGCAAAGGGAGCAGTGTGAGGGGGGGTAAGGGCCACATTCCAGGCCGCATGCCATAAACGTAACGGTGTACAGTTACTCCACCTGGCTGCCATTCTTATCCCGCATAAGCCAAGTCATCTGCAGCCGGAAGCTAATGGCTGCAGCAGCAGCGGCAGCAGTGCCAGTCCCGGCAGACGGCATCGCACATAGCTCTGTCCATGTTATTTTGCCAGCTTGTTGTCTTACTGCTGCCCCCTCCCTTGTGCCTCCTGCTTGTTGCATACTTTCAGTTTACAAAATTCCAGCGTTGCATGAGCACGTTCGCCTATTTTATGGAATACCTCATGAATTTCAATTTCGCGCTGCCTCTCTCTCTCTCTCTCTGTCCAAGTTGGTGGGATAAAACCTATGCGATTCCAGCAAATTAGTGCATAATTTAACTAAACCTAATCCGAACGTGCTGCCTAATTAGCGCTCCAAGGTGCGCAGCATGGCCAGAAACGAGCCCGTTGTCCTCAGCACCTGCAAAGGCAGAGAGAAAGAGAGAGAGATAGTTAGAGTTCAGATATGGTAAATATATATTCATATATATGCACACTTATAGTAGGGTACGACATGCCCAATCGTATTGTGTGGCGCATAAAAATGCTTGTTTGCATGCACAGACATGTCAAGAGTTGTGCCCGCCTAGCAACTGACAAAACAATTCGCTGCCCAAGCTGCTCGAGGAATTCCAATTTTGGCCAATGGAAATTGCTTGCTGAGAGAGAATTTTCTTTTGCTTTATCTTTGAATAATTTTGGAATTTCTTCATGTCGATTTGGTTTTTGCCAGCAAAAGTAAAAGGAATTTCATGTGAGGCGAGGTATGATTTTTTGTTGTGCAGATTTATATGCTTATGCAGTGCAATAGGATTATCGATTGAATAAGAATATGTAGGGAAGTATATACAGAATATGGTTATTTAATAATTTATAGTGAGTTTAGCTACAATAGTTATGCAATGCTAAGGTGATAAAGGAAGTGAATAGTGCTAGAGGAAAGTCAATGATTTCGCACTGCGCTGAAATGTACGAGTATGCTAAGTTTTCTTGTTGTTAGCGCAAGGTAATGTTCGTGGGCAAATTAATGCATGTAAGAAGTATTGATTCACTTAAGTTGTGTTTAAAAGCAATAGGGAAATTATTTAAAATTACAGATTTATGCAAATTATAGTAAAAAATAGTCTTTATAACGAAGGCTGTCTCACTTCCTTGTCCAATTATCTAATGTAGTTAAGCGCTGAAAAGCAGGCTATCATTTTTAGAGAAAAATTGATTTGGCCACATTATTGAGTTGTTGATTACTTTAAACTTATTGGAACTATTAAGCAATGCAGTTAATTCAGTATAGCAGATTCCCTATGTTTTCCCCTCTTGCTCCCCTCTCCATTCATTCACTCACCCACAACAACAGCGGCCTATCAACGCTGAACATCAATCCTGACACCTTAGTTGGTCGCTGTGCACGCGCAACATCATCAGTTGCAGCGTTCGCCTGCTTTTTGGTGGCACTGTCTGCCATGCGTAGCTCGCATAGATCTTATCTGCAACGCGCATGCTCTGCTGCTTGATGTGCTCGCCGCCAAAGCAATAAGCACTCAGCTGGGAAAGCACAACAAGAAGAAAGGCAGCACGAAAGGGAATCTGTGGATTCCAGCCGCCGCGACTGAAGCGATAGGTGAGCGTGCAGAGCTGCAGATAACTCAGTGTGTACTGCACGAAGCCAATCTCTGCATAGAGGTCACTCAGCTGCTGTGCAAGCTCCAAGGCAACGCAGTGTTGTTGCACGCACTGCTTGAGCTGCTCCTGCGTGCTGCAGCCCTTGTTCAGTTGCCTCGCTAGCAACTCGAATTGTATCACAATATTCCGCACCAGCCAAAAGAAGAGTGTGTCCACGGCAATGACAACGCAGGCAACAGCAGCGATGCCGAAGATGCCCCACAGATAGACAACCCAATAGGCGAGTGGTTGTGTTTCATCTAGCCAGAAACTGAACTCCATCGGAGTGCGCGGCTCAAAGCTGCCACGCAGGAACAGTGCAGGTAGTCCCGATGCCAGTGGCATCACAGCCGAGGTCAAGACAGTGCCATAGGTGGCATTGCGAAAGATGCGACACAGACGCGCATCCCACTGATTCTGCTGCCATATCAGCTGCCTGCTCTCCGCGCTCGTGGCACTTTCATTGAGCCCGTGGAGACGCTGCAGAAGCGCACTTACTCGACGTCTCTTGATGATGAACATCAGCAGCTTGAAGGTCGATAGGGAGCCTTGATTGATAATCGCCAGCAGATCTGTGAAGCGTATCAGATCACGGGCATTCATGACAGCGTCCACCATCATAGGCCAATTATGCGAGATTATCGAGAGCAGCAGCAGCCCCGCCCACACGGGATGGGCAAGGCGGAACCTCAACTGCTTTCCCTCGCCGGGCAGCTTGAAGCCAAGAATCTCGAATGCGCGACGCTGCACTGCAAAATAGTTGGAGCTGTCCAGTGTAGATGTCATGCCGGCACTGTGTGATAGTCCGGCACGCTTCACATGGCTTTATATATAGACGAGAGAGGTTACCCCTCTCCTCCCTCTCTCTCTCTGTGGTCTGATTGTGCAGTTAGCGGGGTTAAGTGGATGTGTGAACGCCCAGGAAATTGAGCCTGAAATATTTATTGCAGGCCTTAACAGAGGAACGTGATATGCTTACCGAGAGAGAGAGAGTCCTCCCCCTCTGCTGGCTTTGTGCCGCGGGGTAAGGGTGTTATGTTTTGATTGGAATTGCGTATTTCACACAATAATAGTCGGGTGGAGCAGGGCAGGGCGTGGCAATCGAATAAACGAAAACACGCTCGAAAATAAACATGACCTCGGGCAGGAACAGCCAGCAACGGCAGCACTTTTATTTTAATTAACGTTTAACAAACGCCTGCAACGCCCTCCGCAGCTGAGGCCAAGCAGCACAGTGGGGATGGTGGCATAGTGGGACAGTGGAACAGGACAAAGCGGCTGTGGTTGCATTTTAATTGGAATTCATTGTGTGCGCCACATTACTCGCATTCCAATGTGAAGCTAATGCGCTGCAATAATAAATCCTTTGATATAGCGGAAAACAAGCCAGATTGCAGCTGAAAGAGGATGGAAGTGAAGCACGCATAGTTTCTATTAAAATAATAGCAGTGTTGTGCCATATTTATATTCTATAATACCTATTGTATTGTATTTAAAATATGTATTTTTCATTCATTTATTTTCTTTTTAGCTCCACCACTGTTATGCTTATGTTATGTTTGTATTCTGTTATGTTAACTCAAGTCACTTAGCTCAACAGCTTTTGAATTTAAAGTAAAATGTTATTGTTATCGATTCGCCTCTAATGTTAATCTCTATTTATGTTTATCTACTGTTAAGTTTATTCCTCTGTTATGCTAAGTCAAATTGCATAAAGAGAATTCAAACTCAGTTCATGGTTATCGATATTTAGTATTGCTTCCTATCGCTCTGTTACACTGGCCATTACAGTCCTAGAGACTGCAATTTGGCATTGTTTACAGCTTACCAAATCCTATAGGAGTCTTCTCTGCCCATGTTGCACTGGCTCCTCTTTAACAGGCAAATGGAGTCGGATAAAGCGCTCATTACTTGCTGCAGCATAAGCAGGCTTTGCCTGGCCCTGCTCTACGTGCAGCTGGGATTTTTCCCCTCAATCACACACACACACACACACACACACTGTTGCCCAGAGCCCTGACACAGATAGACAGTCATTGCCATTTCAGTTGCAATGCCAACGGCAGCAGTTGCTGCGGCGACTCTGGCTGTGTCAGTTAGTGCGGCACTTGCAGCTGCTGCCCTCAGCCGATAAGCAGCAGCAGCAGCAGCAATAGTAGGAGGAAGTGGGGGGGAGGTCCAGTTGGACAGTTGGAAGCACGTCTTCTCAACTGGCAATGCAATTCAACTCTTTTACAGGCGATTTCCACTTGAATTTCAATTTGGCTTTCAGTGTCGCAAATGTTTGGAGACAATTTGCCGCAACATGGAAAACCTATTAGTTGGCAATTAAGCCTGTCCGGTTCGGGTCTCGACCCATCGAGGGACCCGTGACTGTCGGCCGTTGTATCCCCCCGTCACATTATGCGTGTAATTTCCCCAGCTGCCATCGGAATTCATTACGCGCCCACTTTATGCACGCGTAATTCAATCCGACCCTCTCGTTCAGACAAAGCCAAATCAACAAGTTTGGCTAAGCGAGCAGAGGTTTCAGCTTCTTCTTCTTCTTCTTCCTCCTCTTTTTGGGGCATCTATATCGCTCGCAGTTGTCTGTTCGGGGCAATCGAGCATCTTCTTCTTTGCTCGTTTCTTTGGCTCAACCTTTTTTCGGCTTAATGTCATCGTGGAATGCCTTCAATTACTCTTGTCCTGTGTCGTGTGACCCCATTTGGGGAGGCGTGGCGCGTGAGTAAGGCCGACGGCGCCTGTCGACGGTTTTGCCGTTTTTGTGACGCAGCTTTGAAGCCCTAATTTACATGAGCCACGCCCTGTTCCGGCCATAGATAGGCCGGCGTCTAACGGCGCCACAGATTTATATAAATTTGTTAGCCGTCGCCCAAGGCCTAAAAGCCGAGGTACGCCGCACAGTGGAGCGTTACAATTGCATTGATTCGATTTATCGAAATTTCTTAAATACTCTTTTCTTGTTTATCGAACTATTTAGAGACTAATTAATTGTGGCGGCAGAACGATAAGCAACTGCTCGATCGAACTATCGAAATACTGAGTAAATACTAAGTGGCGATGCAACGATAACACGCCAATTGCAAGTGCCTCTCTTGTTGATCTTATTAAATACTAAGAAAATACTAAGTGGCGGTGCAACGATAACTATCTCTACTTTCTCTGTTTGTTTACCCGTGTTTGCTAATAATAAATAGCAAAGACAATGAAGTTGATTGCATGCTATCTAAAACTTTAGCTTATTAGTCAATTTATGTTCATATAAATTTTCATTTTATTGCTCGCCACACTGTACCATACAACGCCCCCGCGCGCCAACCGCAAAGCACATTAATCACAGGGCGCCTCAAGTTATGCAACGAGCAACAGAGGAAAACAAACGCAGACGCGCGCGCGAGAGATGAATGTCGTGTGTAAGGCGAACACGGGAAAAGAACAAGAGCAGCAACAAAACGAAACTTATTAAACAATTTATAAAGTTTGCATTTTAGCATGTACTGCCCGCGGTTGGGGCGTGACAGGCAGCATCAGGCGGGGTGGGGCAGGGCGGGGGGAAGGGGAGGCTGTGGTTAGTCGGCATAACGATTTCAATTTCATTAAGTTTAAAGTCGGACGGACGTGCTTATGCACAATGCTCATATCCGGCGTTTACATATGAAATTGATATTTTATGCAAAAATATTTACACTGTGCGTGGGGGGAGGGAGGCGTGGCACACACAGGTGTGTGCTCGATAATTTTGACAGCGGTCCACACTGCAGAGCAGAGCAGAGCGGAGCGGCAAATCCGGCGTGGCAACAGCTGCCGCTGGCAGCAGCAGCAACATCACATCCTGATCCCTGTGCCGAATCCCGTGGCCCGCTTAAGTCGTTGCCGTTTTGTGGCTTTGTTTATTTCATTGCTGCGTGAGCTTTGTTTTTGTTGCTGTTGTAGTTTTTGTTGCTGCTGCTTTAGTTTTTGTTGCTGGTGTCGTGTCGTTTCCCGTTTGGCTTGTTTTGTGTCGTGTTGGGTTTTATGCGCTTGTTGCCGCCTCACAGACACACACACACACAGACACTTGCACGCGAGTTTACTAAGCTCTTGTCTGTCCGTTCTGGAGCTGTCCGTCTGCGGTTGTCTCGCCTCGACGGCTTAAACAACTTCCAAAATGTTTCACTTGATGTTGCTCATTTGTTGCCATTGTTACTGTTGTTGTTGTTGCTGTTCCCTTTCTTGCTGCTGTTGCTTGTGGCCGTCGTAAGTACATGCAATTTGTTAGCCATTTTACACGGCAGCTCTTGTCAGCCAACACACACACGCAGTCACCTGTATTAGAGCTGTACACACCTCGACACACACACACACACACAAAGAAACCACACGAGATGTGTGTGGAAATTGAATAAAGTTGCCAGCGTAGCTGACAGCCTTGTGGGAGTGTAAGCACAAGAGAGTCCGAGCCATAAGTGCCTGCTGTGAGTGAGAGAGCGAGATAGCAAGAGCATTCAATAAAAAATTAATATGAGAGCGCTCAATGAGCTGCGGCACAAAGGCACCAGAACAGACAGACCAGTTATGAACAACTCTCTCACATAAGCCACTCTCTCCCTCTCTCTTTGCTACTCAACATACTTGCCTGATTGCACCGCAGCACAGTGGATAGGAACTCTGCAATATCAAAGCTTATTGTATTACAATAACTAAACGAGATCGAAATTTTTTTAAATCTTTTGTTAATATTTTATAAAAATTTAAAAAAAAAATTAAGTTTTTCATTGCTCGATAAGGATACATTGGCATTGTGGCGGTGGCACGATAACAATTCAAAACTTCTTCCACTTGATCTTGCCTTACTTAATCAAACTATCAAAATACTAAATAAATACTAAGTGGCGGCTAAACGATAACACAAACTGTTCTCTCTCTGTTAAATTAGCAGTGTTTGTTATGTTATCTGGCAACACCAATGACAATGACTGCACATTTATTGAAACTTTAACTCAATATGCATATGCATATGTATATTTATATGCATAATTTTATGCAGTTTTATGTATATTTATATGCGTAATTTTATGCATTTTTGCCCACTGTGCGCTGATAAAGCGAGGCTGTTCTGCTTGGTTTAGTGTGTTAGCGTAAATCACAGGTAATACCGTTTTATGGACGCTGCGAGCCGTCACACGCACACACACCCACACACATACAGCGCTGCTCATATGTATAGGTCCACCTGCTCAATGCAGTGCGCCACAAAGCGTGCTAATAAAAACATATATATACGTCATATCCGCTGCCTTCTTTGTGAAATGTACGCCCGTGTGTGTGTGTGTGTGTGTGAGTGTGCGAGTGTTTGGTTGTGTCATGTAAGCGGATATGCAACACTTTTTGCAACGCCAACGCCGTTGATTATACTTACTAAACTTGTTTACTTATGCTGCTCGTGTCTGGCGCCTGACGATGCTCGACGCGTGCGGCCTTCCTCCACTTCAGCCTGTGAGTGTGAGTGTGTGTGTGTGTGTGGAAGTGCAAATTTCAGCATTACCAAGCAGCAAGCACTCAGCCCTGCACAGCACAATCGAGGGAATCAAGGGAAGCCTGTGTACATTTTCGACTTATCCGCGCGCTGAGCAAGTGCAATGCAAACATCTGCCAGGCGACAACAAGCACAGTCACACACACACACACACACACAAGTACGAGCTGGCTCACAAACACTCACACACTTAGACGCATCCAGTGACACAGAACATGCCTCGCACAGTGTGCCGAAAATGCTGCGCCATTAGTGCTGATTAGTCCTGCTACAAATTCACAACAAACTGAGTCTGAGAAATGGAAATGGAAACGAATGTAGATGCGACAGTTTTATTTATAGCTGAAACAGGAGCACAGCTCACTACAATTCGTGGGAATTAAGGATTAGCCTAATTGAGCACACACTTCAAGGTTGCATGTTGTGCGGGGCAGGAGGGGTACTGTGAAAAGAGCTATTTATGGCAGCAATGAATGGGAAGAGATACATAGGAAGATAAAAGGAAAGAAAGTTTAAGAGATTGTGGCCAGAAATTGCATATGATATAGAAAGTTAGGAAAAGGGATAGACAGAGAGAGAACTAAAGCGAGAGATTATTCTAGAAATAAGGTGGAAGAAAGCATAAAAAATCTAAATGTTATGTACAAATCTGTGCTTTAAGCTGTTGTATGCTTTATAAAGTAGATATGTTCTTGACTCTTTATAAAGTATAAATGTCCTTGATTGATCTTTAGTGAGAGAGAGAGAAGGACAGAGATAGATACAGTAAGACAGTGCTAGAGTGTGATTGAAATATGTAATTATAATAGAAAGACCTTTAACTCTACAACATTTAATACATTTATATGTTATATGTTCTTGATCTGCATGATAAGTTCTTGAACTGAGAGAGAGTAAAAGAAAGATCAAGCAAAATGACGATAGCATATGTGATAAGAGACAGATTGTAGTACATTTAAGTATAAGTTTCATAACACTTATATCTCTGCTTGTTCTTTATCTGCATGACTTTCGATTTCTTTAATGCTGCCGTTTTTGCACAGCAATTTCTCTGTATTTGCTCAATATACAGATGTGCATATATATTCTTCACCATTCTGTCTTTGAACCAAGCATATATATTCTTGTTCTGCATGATATAAAGTTCTTTCCTTAGCTCCGTAGCCCACAGTCTGTAAATCAAGCCTGCTCAACTTATAAACAACTCTCCACCACTTAGTCTACTCACTTAATCCTGCCCCCAAGTTGACCCACTAAAAACCCCATAAACTTCCGTCTTCTAATCAATAAAAACACAAAACAGCACCCTCCCCGCAATAACGTCCCCCCTCCCCCATAGACTTCTGCACCTTGCTGAACTCTGGTAAAAACTAATAAACTAAAAACTAAAGCTGCAAAAACTAGGAAAATATGTTGAAACTTGCTGCCTCCGTTGCCAAATAATGCCAGCAAAATTGAGAATTAAAAATTGCCAGATTATAGCAGGTTTTAGCTCGTAAATAACGCATGCTACATGAAGGGCTTTTCTACAGGACGTACGAAAGGGGGTGGGGGAAAAACAGCAACTTGATGTTGGCGAAAAATTGCGAACATTTTGCAACTAGTTGCGGCATTAAAACCACAAGCAACTCGTTGTAGTTCTCCTGCTCGCTCGCTCGTTCGTTGTTGTTCTTGTCGTAGCTTGTTGTAGTTGTAGTTTGTTGTAGTAGTAGTTAGTTGTTGTAGTTGTGTGTGTGTGTGTGGGTTTAAGGGGGTGTGCAGTGCAAACAGCGCTCAAATTAATTTTTCGTTGAGCTAAGTAAAAAGTGGAAGCTGAAGCCGAAACTGTCTGTGTGGTTTGCCGATTTGATGATGATGCGGCAACTGCTGTCAATGGGGCAGCAGCAGCAGGAGGGGGGGGGAGGGGGAGCCATTGAGCATGCATTGAAATCTGCATTGAGTGCACTTGGCGATTGCAATTGCAAGTGGAAGGGGGAGAGCAAGAGAAGGAGGGAGAGGGATAGGGATAGGAGGCAGCTCAAGTGTGGCCCATAAATAAATAAAGCCGGCTAAGAGTCTTGTGCTGTTGCACTCGCTTGCAATTCAATGAGCAGGTGAAGGAGGCAAGATAGCGAGAGTGAAATGAAGAAGAGAAGAGGGGGAGTGAGAGGTAGAGGAGAGAGACAGGCAGCGACAGATAGAAGCAGGCAGCGGCAGAGAGCAGAGGCAGAGGCAAAGTGAGTCTAAGCGCAGTGAGGACTTCTTTAAGCTGCCGCTGACTGCATTGGCTGCCACTGTCTAATTATAGATAAATAACTTATAATTGAATGCCTCAGCCACACACACCCTCCCCCCTCCTTCCCCCTTACTGCCGTTAACCGCTGAACAATGAGCTAATTTGGTGCAAATATTTATGCAGCAATTAAAATGCTTCAGTGATGTCGACGACGACGACGACGCGTTGGCGCCAGACCAAAACCAACTGAATAATCTGCAAGTGCAGTGCACAAATCAAATACTATATATACTACGCTATACTCTATGTATATATATAATATATGTATGACTGCTGACTGACTCTGTGCTGCACAAACAAAAGCTACGTTGCAGTAGAAAATTGCTTGGCATGAAAGATGAATGTGCTGGCAAGTTTGCAGTGGAGAGAAGAAGAGGGTGCAGCTTAGCCACGCCCCTTGACTCCTTGTTATTGCCTTCCTGCTCTTTTGAGTGCCTGCCATCTCTGTTGCATGTCTGCGGTTACTTTTCAAGTTTGCTGCTAATGCCAATCAGCCTGTGCCCTCCCTCCCCCTCCCTCCTCCCCCTCTGCGTGTGCGGGTGCAAAGTGCAAAGATGTATTGAGACTTTTGCCATTAAGCCTGGCCGCAGGATCAGCATCAGCTGAGTCAAGCACGGGGGGGTGGAGGGAGGGCAATCGCAAGTCAGCTTAGACGGCGTTAAGTCACTTCAGGCTCGACTCATGTGTGAAGAGTGTCAGAGAGAGAGAGAGAGAACGTCTTGGCCGGGCAGCTGCTTAAGGCTTTGACTTGGCAACACTTTTATCTGTGCTCAGCCAGGAGGCGGGGAGGCAGGAGAAAGGGTAAGCGGAGGTGCTGGGAATTGCCCCACTCATCTGCCTAATTGAATTCCTTAACGTCTTCGTGCTGGCATTTCTTTTGCACATGAGGGGCAAATCTCAACGCAAGTTTCCGACTGCCTGCCTGGCATCTTCGACATGGGGCACCCTGCTGCGGCTATTGCTGCCACTTTTGCACGCCTGTCAGCTGGCTTCCGTTGCCGTCCCCCGTCCCCTGCCCCCTGCCCCAGCACTTCCCTTTCCCTGTCAAGCTGTGCGCCTAAGTATGTCGATGTCGAAGTTGTCACCCGCATTGCTTGAATGCCATTTTTAATAACTGTGTCAATGCTCAACGATTGCCAAGGGGGAGGAGTGGGAGTATGGGGGTGTATGTGTGAGTATGCAAAAGTGTGTGTGTGTGTGTGTTAGGCTCTGTGTGTGAGTCCTTCTATATGTTGCTGCTGCCCTATCGCATAACACACTGTCGCTTATTGGCTGCGGCTCTGTTTGCTCAAAAACTGATTGCAATTAGCGGCTACACACACACACACACACACACACACACACATGCACACACACAAATTTGCATTTACTTTAATTAATTGAAACTGTCACAGCTGTCAATACACACACACACTTGCACACACACACACACACATCACACACTGTAACGAGCTCTTGCTAATTGATCTAATCGACTTTGGGCCGCAAATTAATAATACATTTTGTGTGCGGCATAATTGACCCAGGGACAATTTCCACCCACCCCCTCTCTCTATCCCTCTCTCTTACTCTCTCTCTCTCCCCTTCCTTCCTTCCATATCTCTCTCCTGCTGTGCTGATTTCCAGGCGATTGCTCATCGATTTTCCTGTGCTTCTGTTGTTAAATCAGTGTCCAGATTTAATTGAAATTTCCAATTATGCCACACTTGCCACGTGTCACATGCCCCACTTGACCTACAACAGGCCAAAAACTGTGCATTAGCTTCATGTATTTTTTTTATAGCTAACATAAATCCGCATAAATCAACAGATTACAGATTAAGGTCTCAACGTATTTTTAAGTCGCGAAAGGATTCCAAGGATTGTGTGGCTTGTGAAATGGGAATTGTTTATGGCGCCATTAAAAATAAATTACGATTTAAAGAGTTTCAGTTTATTCACAAGACTGACTGCTATATACCCTGCAACTTGGAAAGATATTATAATTTTTGTTTATTTCTGTTTGCGGCACAACATTGCTTTCAATTGTTTCATTTGCATATATTGTCACATTTTGAATGCCTAAGGTTGCCATATCAACTAGAATCAGCTGTTTTGATCTGCAGCTGTTAAGTCTTATGCTAAGCAGCTGTTAGATCTAATTCGTAGCAGCTGTTAAGTCTACTGCTCATCAACTGTTAGATCTTATTCTCTGCAGCTGTTAAGCATTTAATACAATTTTGAAAATGTAAAGAATAAATTAGGAATAAAAACGATAGAAAGTTATTAGTTTTTTAATTAAAACTAAATAAATATGCTCTTAATTTAATCAATTTTTGCTTTGATATATGTCAAGTTTAACATATGCTGTCAAACAAAACTAGAATTGCATTAAAAAACATCAAACCAGGCATTTCCTTTTTCTGTTTTATGTTTGATAAAATTAAAAAACCTTTTCACAGTTGAGTTATCACTTTATGGCAATTTGAGTTGGCTGTCAAAAAACGCTCGCTTATCGCGGACGCGTCGTGCAATTATCAAATACTTTTTTATAGCGCTCTGCTGCTCCCCTCTTTGCTCTTTGCTCTCAGTATGAAATTAGACAATGGACGCAGTGACAAGCTGCAGGTATGGCCGCGTTCGCTTCTGTCCGTTTCTCATTCCATTTGCCATTTTCATTTTCCATTTCGGTTTAATCGCATGTCAAAAGCGGCTGACAGTGCCACGCTTCCCCCCGCTCTCCTTCTCTCTCTCTCCCCTTGTCTCAGTCTCAGTCTCCTTCTCGTGCATTTCTTTTTTGGGGCCACTGTGAAGGGTCGTCTGTTTACTTGGCAAATTGCGAGAAACAGTTTTCATTATCATGCCTCGATAGTCGCCTCCTCCTCGTTATTTGATGGTCTGTTCCCAAGGCCTTTGATCTTTTATGCGCTCTGTGTCTATGCGCCGCTGCACACCATGGTAGAAGCAGAGAAGAATGGCGGACCCACGGGTCGGCCGTGCCGGCCTTGATGTTGCCAGCCAGACGTGCCATTCGCCCAGGCTGTCCTCAGCAGAGGCCACGCCCACCAGCACAGGCCACGCGAGCTAAACGTGCACTAATCCCATAATAATGCGCTAATCTCGGGCTCAGATTTTATAGAACTGATTATGCAAAACAACGATGCGATGGCGCGAGCTGGCGATGACAACAGCAGAGCGTCAGTGTAGCGAGCAAGCTTGTCAAATGCAACGCGGCCCACGCCTCGTATACGCGTTGCGATGCGCGATGCTGATGGGAATGTGGATATGGTTGAGGCTGATGTGGTTGTGCTGCTGTGCCTGATGTATTGTACGCCTGATGGGGCTCAGTCTCTCTCTCTCTATCTCTGTTACACTCCTCCTCTTTCTCCTCTTCTCTCGCTGAAGTGCAACACTCAGCGTTTTCTTTTTAATAGTTGGCGCTGGCAAGTGGAGGCTTAATTAACATAAGGGAGCACATTTCAAAATGTCCCACCCCCCTCACTGCCCCTCTCACTGAGTATGTGCTTGAAAGCTTTTAGCCAACGCACACACACACACACACACTGGCAGCGGCAGATCATAAAATCTGGGGAAATGTGTATGTGGTCTGAAGATTTTGAAGTGCGAATTGTCAAGTGGGCCACCAAATGCAAATGTTGCCAGTTTTTGTCAAATGTCAATACACATGCATATGCATATGTGTATGTTAACAGTGTACAGTGTGAGCGCGATAGCGTGAACCAAAGAAATGTGTTGGGATTTGTGAAAGAATTGTTTGTTTACTTTTGTGTTATTGATTCCTATTGTGAATAGGTTGTAAACGGCTTAACAGACCTGTAACATTACCAATTTGAGTTAACATAACAAAACGAGTCAGGATCGATAGCTTTCGATTGTGGGCCCAACATAACTTGAACAGTGCCAAATTGAGTTAACATAACAGTAACAGAACAATAGAAAGGAATCACTCAGACATCAGCTGATCACGAAAAGCAGAAGAGTAAAAGAAACATAACCTCACTTGGGTGTGTTTATTTACACAAACTACTTGAAACCATATCTGTTACCCCCTCAGATTTATATTTACAAACTTAAATTACTTTGAAAGTGGAAACTGAGCAAGCTCTAACTGAAGATGAGCGCGCGCGCGTAAATCGCGAGGCAGCGATAGAACTTTTCGCTTTAGTGAAAACGGAAACGATATGGGAAGAAGCACAAAAACTTTGCAGAAGTTGAGATTAAGCGGGCTTCCTTTGGCTCAAATCTATTTCTGTCGAAACTGAAAACGGAAACGGATGAGAAAATGCTTTTGATGCGATTTCCTGCACTCAATTTTGTTGTCTGCTATAAATTTTCCCCAACACTGCTTCGTTCGCCACGGCAAGTGTTTACTGTACTTACTGCGGGAATGTAAACAGCGGTTAACGGTTTCAAAACTGCGACTTTTGCAATAACTGCGCAATGTGCTTTATGGGGGAATGTGATTACAGTGACGTCTGCGACAGCGAACAAAAACTGGCACAATGTCCTGCTGCTGCTGTGGCGAGCTGCAGATGCTCCCGCTGCTACCCCTTCCCCTGTTCCTGCTCCTCTCTCTGCTTCTATCCCAGTCCTTGTCCAGGCCCAGCAGCACGACCAGCGGCAGTTTCCATTTCCTTGACCGAAACGCACCCGAAGCAACAACGCGTTTTCCTTCTTCTCCACCACGTTTCGCATTATTTACGGTCATTGTTTAAGTGTGCGTGTGTCTGTGTGTGTGTGTGTGTGTTGCGGGTGCAGTAAAAATAGCTGGCCATGTTTGTGGTTTGTGTATAGAGGATAATCGTGACGTCAGCTGATTTTTATCCGCAGCCTGGCGAAGGGAAGAAAATAAAAGAAAAGAAAAGAAGAACAAAAAGCGAAACCGAAAACGCAACAACAAAAACAAAAACAAAAGCTGCGATTATTCGTATAATAAATGCAGCAAAAGGAAATTTTTCGCAGGGTTCTGCTCTGCTTGGGCCTTCTTCCCCTTCATTGTGTGACTGTTGGGAAAGTATGCTAAACAACAACGACAGCAGAGACAACAGAGACAACAGCGAGAACAGCGAGCGAGCTGGCATTGTGAGTGGAAGCTGGGAAAACAATCAACTTTTCCTACTTGCGTTGTCGACAAACATTTGCGCGACATGCGCGGCAGGAAATCGAGTGTGCAACATTTGCCTACCTGGCCAGGCGCCCCTTCCTCCTTCTCTCACCCCATCCACACTGTTGGCAACAGAGCTGCAGCACATTGTTGCCATTGCTCAGGTGGATAGTTGTCCTTGATGCTGCAGCTGCTCTCCATCAGCCAAAGTGGAATAAAGACAGCGAAAGAGGTTGTGAGTGAAAAGGGGAAAGAAAAGAAAGATATAAAAGAGCGGAGGGAGGGTGCGAGGATGGGGGCATCTTCAATCAGTTGGCCTATCATGCCCACTTGGGGAGGCCACTTTCGCTACACTTGAACCTTTGTTTATGCAAATCAAAACTGTTGCCCATGGCCCACTTCGCGTGCCTTTCCTGCCTGCTCCACCACTCCTCCACTCCTCTCGTTTACTTATTCTCCTACGCTTTGTTAGCAACTTGTCGACTATATTTTCGACCAGCGCTTTTCATCAGCGTCAGCGTCAACGTTAGCCGTCATCAGCATCATCATCATCATCATCATCAGCATTCTCATTCCCCTTTCTTTCTTTCTTTGCCTTGGCTGACTTCCGTCTTCATTCGAAAAAAGTGTTGCCTACTTTTCAGCTTGCCTGCTGTGCCTGCTGCCCGAAAAGCGTTGCCTACTTTTGTGCGCCACTCAAGGCAACTGTCGCCCAATTTACCCGCGCTTAGTAGCTGCTTAGTTGTGCGTGTATGCGTGTGAGTGTGTGCGAATGTGTGTGTGTGTGTGTGTGTGTGAGTGCGCAATTATGCTTTTGTCTTGCTAAATATTGCGCTTTGTTCGAGCAGCTTTGTGCAGCAACAGCAGCAATGAGCGCGTCTTCCAGCCACGGCCAACAGGTCAGTTGATGGAAAAGCGGGCAGAAAACTTGGAAAACTTGCTCTGCGACTTTTTTAATTAACTGGCCAAGTACACGCGAAGAAACACAGTGCCACTTCGTTAACGCTCAACACTGTTGACACTGACAAAGCGGCTTACAAGCGACGAGTCCGTGCCTGCATTGTCTATTTGTGCGTGCAATATTTGAAAGGCAGGCGAGCAAAGCGTTTTCAGTGTCAACACAGAGAGAGAGAGAGAGAGTCGAAAAGTCACCAAAGTAGGAGATGAACAGGAAGAAGAAGAGGGAGAAGCAGCGCCTTCAAACTTGCAGAGCAAGTTGATGCTCACATTTCCACTTTAGATTGTCGGGCAATTCTTCACAACTGTTTAACTCAATAAGAGTTGCGCAAATACACAAGGACGAGTGCTGACGAAAAAGAAGTAGAAGAAGAAGAAGCAGAAAAAAAGAGACAAGAAACAAAAGTCAAGAAGCGCTCGTGTTTGCCTCCCCCGCTCCTGCCACGCCCATTCATTGTAATCGGACATGCTGCCAAGCTACACGTACAAGACGAGAGCTAAGCTAAGCAACACAAAAAAGCCAAACTTGCGCACAACTTTTTGAAGAGCAGCCTCCGACCCCTCCAAGCGCAAAGTTCAAAAGATAAAAAGAAAGAGGCGAGCGAGCAATAAGACAATTTTAATATGCATAAATCAAAGAAAATTCCCCTTGGCTGCGAAACACGCGCTGCGCTATCAATTTCCCTCGACTGGCTGCAAACACATGGCTAACTCCGCCACACATTGCAGGCTGTGCGTGCTCCTCCTCTTCCTCTGGCTGCTAGTCGCCATGTTGGGCAGTCTCTGCCTTAGTCTGTGCCTGTTTCTGTTTGTTCTTGCTTCAGTCTGTTCTTGCTTTAGTCAGTCAGTCAGTGAGTCTTTCGCTTCCTCAATTACTAGAGTAATCGGTCAGTCAGTCCTTCTTTGCCTCAGTCAGTATCTAGCATCACTGGATCTATTACTCTGTTAGTCAGTCAGTTAGTCCTTCAGTCAGTAAGAGACTCAATCAGCTCTTTAGTCGTCACTCTTGTCTGTCCATCAGCCTCTGCCTCAGTCAGTCCTTGCTTCAGTCCACGCTCGCCTCAGTCAGTCAGTCAGTGAGTCACTTCTTCAGTCACTAGGGTAGTCAGTCATTCGCACAGTCCTTCAGTCAGTCCTTTTCTTCGCCTGCCCTGCAGTCTGTGCCTGTCTCAGTCAGTGACTAAGTTAGTCAGTCATTCCGTGAGTCTGTCCGATTATCAGTGAATAGAGTGGTCAGTAAGTGAGTCTCTCTATCCCTAATTTATTTAGTATTTAGCTTCACCTCTTACAATGCTAGTCAGTTAGTCCTTCAGTCAGTCTTTTCCTTCGTCAATCAGAAGGGGAGTCAGTCAGTCTATGTTATTCAGTCCGTGCCTCGATCAGCCTCTGCTTCCGTTCCTGCTTCAGTTGGTCCTTATTTCAGTCCATCCCTGCTTGAATCGGTCACTCGCTTGTTAGCCAGTCCGTCAGTCAGTTTTTCCCTTCTTCAGTTACTAGGTTAGTCAGTCAGTCATTCACGCATTCAGTCCGTCTCTCCCAGTCAGTCAGTTTCTATACTTTAAAGTCCCTCCGTCAGTCCTTTAGTCAATCAATCAGTTCTTCAGTCAGTCCTTCCCTCTTCAGTCACAAAGAAAGTTAGTCAGTTCCAGAGTCAATCAGTCTCTATGTTATTTGGTTCCTGCCTTTTTCAGTCAGTCACTAGGGTAGTCACTCAGTCAGTCCCTCTCTTCCTCAGTCAGTCCCTCCTCTTCATCAGTGCCTTAGTCAGTCAGTCCTTTAGTCAGTCAGTCACTCCATCAGTCCCTCTGTCACTCTCTCAGTCATTCTCTACCTACTTTGTATGTTTGTCAGTCAGTCACTCCCTCCCACCTTCCCTACCTACCTCCCACCTTCACTTCTCACCACCCCCTCATCGCTCTATCACAATTCACACAAGTCAGAAGTCAGAACCTTCCGCCGGGACTGGCACGTTTCCTGCTGCAGCAAACAATACTCCAGGGTTGCCATCACGTTTGCAGTCATCCAGCTAGCTAGCTAGCTAACACTGACATCTGTCAGCGTGCGCTGACGAGTGCTGTCAATTGATAGCCAGTTGGGGCAACAAAAAGACTGAACCCTTACCCGATATCAATTTGTGGTCATCAGCTTGGTGACGTCATCGCAGCTGGCACGTCAAGCTCTGAACATTTCCGCTGCTGGGGTCCGAAACAGACGTCAGCAGCGCTCATAACATGCCAGAGATTTGAAGCGAACGGATGGCGGATAGGCAGGATGCTGCCGCTGACAGGTCATCTAGGCGCAGGGCGAGGCTCACTCCATGAGATTGGCAGTAGCTGAAATTACGCATACGCAGCGTGCAACAGGAAAATAGCTTAAGCAGCGTGAAGAGCTTTTAATAGACGACATAAACACACTCCAACACACACACAAACACACTTGTGTATTATGGCATACTACTGCACACACACAAACACACACTTGCCACACACTTCTGGCCTTATATTGCCTTCCCCTTTGCCTCGTCTTAGCCCTGCTTAAACGTGCCAAAAGTCACGCTACACAGCCTAATGCCATTTGCATATTTATGCGCCTAGACAGCCCAGCCAGCCCAGCCAGCATATTGTCCCCCCCCCCCCCTCTACGCCTCTGCTTTGAACCCTTTTTCTCCCTTTTTCTCTCTTGGCTACAAATGCCATTTTTATTGTTGTGCACGGGCAAATATTGAAATTAGAATACAAATTAAAAAGCTTTTAATGTAAACAGCCGTAAAGGTTTCGCAACTCAGCCCCCTCTCCTTGCCCCCTTGCTGCTGCCACGCCTCTGTGGAGGGCAGACCGACGACGCAGGCCGTTGACGCTGTTGACTTTGGCCTTGGCAATTTTTGATAAATATCCAAGATGAAGGCAAGTTAGAGCTGTAAGAACTGAGGCCAGCTCAGACACACACACACGCAGCACACACACAGGCACACATACACATACACATACCTATGCTTACTAATACATACCTATACTTCCCTTTATACACCTTCCTTCGAGCTAAGTCACTGTGGGCGTATCAAAACGTTGCTGGAAACGTTGCCACGTGCAGCGTGTGCCGCCTCCGCACTTAAGTGGCCACGCAAAGCTATAATCTTTGTACATTTAATTGAGTTATTAAGCTGCAGCAGGTGGGCGGCACTCGAAGGGGGCGTGGCTTACTTTGATAAAGCCAAATGACCAACGAACTGGAGGCAGCAATTGCAGCGAATTGTTCGAATTGTTGGCAGTTGCTAATTGTATTTTTAGTGAAAATGCTTGGCAACACTGCACTTTAGTGCTGGAAAATACCACTTTAATATATACTCTAAGTGTTGCATGATTTTTGGAATATTTTTACCTAATTTATAGCCAGGCAAATGTCAAATTTCTCTCTGTGTTCTCTTCTATTTGTTTTCCATTCGCTGAGCTGTTTGTGCCTCGTCGTATCGAATGCGTTGTATGTGGCGCCACCAACAGAGGCAAACACTTTTCCCATTGAAACACAAGAGTATTGGGCCTAAGCTTCCTCCCTTCCCCCTTTCACTTCCCTGCCCCTGCACTTTCCCCCACACTGTCAACTGGGAAAAGTAAATTCTGTTTTACGAAAAATGTCAGCGACCAAAAACAGAGAGAGAGAGAAAAGAATCGCATGTCACACAGTGACAAACAGAGTTATAGATACAGTTACAGAGGCAAATACAGCAACAAATAGAAGAAATATGTCGAACATGCTGCGAGTGTGTGCGTGTGTGTGTGTGTGTGTGCGTGTGTTATGCTTTAATTTTGCATTTCACAATTTCACTTTAGCTAAATGTGCTGTGGGTTTTTGGTCTGCACTGGCTGCCCTCTGCGCCCTGCCACGCCCCCTCTTCGGTCCGCAAAACAAACAAGCAAGCGAAGCGGGCCTGAACGACTGAATAAACAGCAGAAACCAAACGGGACAGCAGCGACAACAACAACAACAACAAGAAGAACAGCAACAAGGAAGGAAAAAACAATTTCACTTTGTGTCTGCAGAGAAAAAAAGTAGGAAAAGAAACATATTGACCAGTTTTGCTGATATATATATAGCTAAATAAATACTACACTGTGTGGGTGTGTGTGTGTGTAGGCCTGGCCAATATTTTGACAATTTTTGAGGCAGGCAGAGGCGGAGGGAAGGGGAGGACGGGTTCAGCTTTGGCATCGGTTTCGGGTTCGTTCGGGTTGCTTCACGGTAATTGCGGCGTGTGTTTTGTGTTTGTGCTGCGTCCGGCCTATTGGCCCGCAGCGCTTTTTCGTGTATAATTATGGCAACACAAACAACAACAACAACACACACACACACACATACTCCCTCTCTCTCCCTCTCTCTCTCTCTCCGTTCCTCCCTCTCGCAATTTGAGCAGCTGCGTGTTAATGGATTTCATTCGCCTTTTTTTCTGTTGTTTGTTATTGTTGCTGCAGTTGCATAATTGAAAATTAATTATTTACAAATTGTTAAAGTGGCAGGCTCCTAATGAGTACCCCCTTCCTCCCTGCCCCCTCTCGACTGCCTGCCTCCCCCTGGCAGCTCATAAATCAAAAGCCAATTGAGAACGCCGCGCAAACTGCCGAAATTTCTACTTGAATTGAAGCCTCGCCGGCTAATTCACTCACTGCTGCCATTATTCATGCACTCATTCATTCATTCATTCATTCACTTGATTGATTAATTCAATGGAGCAAGCAACGTAAGCTGAGCCCGGCCGGACTGTGCAAACAAATCGTGCGATTGAATGAAATGAATATCCATTTGAGCGATTGCCTTTTATGCAACGCCTGTGCAGACAATCTCTCACTTTGTGTGATTAGAGTAATGTGCAGTGCAGCCAAGGAGCTACGAAAATATGGCATGGGGCATGCAACAAGAGCAGAGGAGGCATGCAACGAGTGCAGCATTAACTATTTACAGCGAAAATCAATTTGAGTGCAACACGAATGCAATAAACAAGCTCAGCTTGTGACACTCACACAAACTCACACATGCACATATACGTATGAGTGTGTCACGTCTGTCAATATGTCAAACACTCACACACATGCACACTCACACTCTACAGCATGCACTGTGTGTGTGTGCCTCGTGTGCAGTCTTTAATTTTCTCTGGCCAACAGCAAGCATAACAATAAACATAACTCAGACTCGGCAAGCCCTTTGCCCCCTCCCCCTCGGCCTGCCTCTCCCTCTCTTCTCTCTGCTCCTCCTCCCCTCTCCCCCTCTGTTATGCTCTGCTCTCTATCGCGAATGAAAAATGCCATCCGAATTGATATTGATGCAAATGAAAAATATCAACTATTTTCGCGCGTGGCCAAAGAAAGCAAACTGCACGCGCACTCGAAACAGTTCGAACATGAATATGAATACGTATTCGAATATGAGTGCTACACTCAACAAAAAAAGGGAGAAATAAAGAAAGAGAGTTAAAGAGTGAGAGAGGCAGCGCACTATCGCTGACGTTGTCAACTTTGAACTCGTGCAGCTTCAGTTTTTACGGCCGCGTTTAACATTTGTTTGCAGCTCGTTAAATGAACCAGAAATCGAGGTTGCCAGCAGTAATAAAAGCGCAAAATATTCTCCAGAACATAAAAAACAAGCAGCAGCAGCGATAAATAAAATAGAAAAGAAATAAAGTGCAGGGTGTATTTAAGATATATGAAAAAAATGCTAGAAAAAGGGAAAAAATATTGTGGGAAAAAAGGGAAACGTTTTTTAAAACCTTTGAAAAATATTTATGATAATTGAAAAAGGTATTTAATACAATCTGCAAATATTAAGCATATATAGCTGAAAACCCCGCATGCCTTGGTAAATATGAAGGCATATTATACACATCACTTTATGTGCCTTTTAACAATTTTGCGCAGAAAAAATGTGCAAAAAAATAAATAAATAAAATAAAAGAAATAATAAAAATAATAAAATAAATTAAAATAACAAATATATAAAACAGCTTGTATTTTTCCCTTATAAATACGTATCTTAAGTTTATTTCAAAATTCACTTTCTGCCATTTGGCGGCAAAGCAACTCTGTCATTATTTTCAGTGTACAGTGCAAGCGCGTGAGCTGTAGCTGGCGACTTTGTGCGGTGCGATGTTTATTTATTCATTACAAGTAATACGCGCACGTTTTTTACCTACGTCTTTCCCCCCGCTCCCCCTTTCACTTACCTTTCCCTCTCCTCCCCCGCCCACGTGCCTTTGGGCAACCCCATGCAGCGTGTAATGTAATATTTTTATACATTTTATATGCATGTCATTTGGCAATGTGCATTTTTAAAAATATTTACAACACGTCGCGCTGTTGCTGCTGTTGCTGCGCTGCGAGCATGTTGCATGTGCCAACTGCCAACAGCGAGACAGCTGAAAATATGATTAAGACGGAGTGAGACAGAAAAAGATAGTAAAACAGAGAGGGAGAGAGAGGGGGGAAGCAGCTGGATTGACCGAGTGCCGAGGGCGCATTTGTAATTACGCAAAGAGCATAACTAACTCTGCGTTTAGCTAATGAAAGCTGCAGGTGAGTTAGATAAGGCAGAGAGATCGAGAGAGAGAAAGGGAGAGAAAAGAGAACAGGAAGAAAGAGAGAGGGAGAGCAAGATAGATATGAGTTCTAGCTCTGCCAAGCTGACATTTTCCCAGACCGCACAACAGTTTTCGGTGTCAAACGCAAATTCGGCTACAAAATATGAAACCAAAATAAAACCAAAACAAATGCAACAAAATAAAATTAAAACAAAACGAAATCAAACAAAAGAAAATAAAATAAAAATAGAAACAAAACCAAATGAAACTGTTTTCAAATTCTAAAATGAAATTTATCACAAAACATTGTTGAATGCGACTGAAATTGCAAGTTGAACTTGATTGTGACGATTTCAAAGAGAGAAAACTTTCACCACAAAGTGTTTAGACAGGTGGAAGTTGTTCAGATAAGTTGAGGGAGAGTAAAAAGGATTGGGTAAGAGTGGGTTGGAGTGGGTGTGAGTGCGTTAGAATAGGCTAGAGTGAGTTGTTCTGCGTTAAACTGAGTTAGAAGTTAGATAGATTCAGAGAGAGTTAGACTTGGTAAGACTGAGTTAGACAGAGTCACAGTGAGTTCGACTGAATTTAGACTGAGTTTGACTGAGTTAGAATGAGTTTGACTGAGTTTGAATGGGTTAGACTGCAAAAACAATGACTTAGACTGAACTAAACCGAGTTATATTGAAGTTAGACAGAGTTACACTGAATAAAACTGAGTAAGAGTTAGTAAGACTGGGTTATATTGATCTTAAACCGAGTTAGACAAAGTAACATTGAGTTAGACTGAGTCAGACAGAGTTAGACTGGGTTACACTGATCTTAGAGTAGTTAAAACTGAGTTACACCCAGTTAAACGGAGTTAATCTATGTTTTACTAAGTTAGAGTGGGTTAGACTGAATAAAACAGAGTTAGATAGAAGTTAGAATTAGTCACACTGAGTAAGACTAAATTGAACTGAGTAGAAATGAGTAAGACCGGATTATACTGAAGTAAGACTGATTCAGACAGAGTAAGACTGACTTAAACTGAGTAAGACTGAAGTTAGACGAAGCTAGACTGACATTACTGAACTTAGACTTAGTAAGACTGAGTTAGAATGAGATCGACTACAGTCTAACTGCAGTAAGAATGAATTAAACTGAGTTAAATTGAAGTAAAACTGAGTTACACTGAGTTAGACTGAATTAAAACCGAGTTCGACTAAGCTAGACTGAGTTGGAATGTTTTCAACTGGGTTAGACTGATATAAAACTGAGTTAGACTGACTCTGACTAAATTGGACTGGGTTTGCCACAGTTAGACATGATTTAGTTAAGTTGCAAGGGTCAATACCCGGTTCCATTTGCTTAATAAAAGGAGTGCAGCTCTTGGTTAGTTTATCTGTCTGATTTGTCCCACGGCTTATTGAGAAAACTTTTAACTATCAACCATAATTCATTATTCAATCATAAATGAATGCATAAATTCTTAACACTCTCTTAAAATATTAAAAAATTCATAGCGAACAATTTTCTAATGACTTTCTAAATATTCCTGCAGCATTTAACAAAGCAAACAACATTTGCATTTGCTGGGCGCAAAGTTAAAGGAAAACTTTCGAAATCTACACATTTTGCAGTTTTCACTCTTTCTCTTTCTGTCCCTCTCTCTCTCTCTCTCTTTGTCTCTGCGATAGATTGAAGAGGAATGCGAGCAATGCAAACTCATGAGTCGAGTTAACATTCATCAGGTTATTCATGTGCGTACTTAAGTGCGTGTGAGTGTGTCTGTGTGTCGATAGCGTGTTTGCGGTCTGGGATATCTCGTCGTAAATAACGTAGAGTGGAACGGGGGAGGAGGGGAGGCACTGCACGAGAAGCGCTCGCATATTAATCATACGCACTGTGCGCGCCGCGGCATAAGCCAAGGCCGCAGTCGAACAAACAAAATAGACAGCCCTTTGAAGCGGACAAGCCTCCCACTCTTCCTTCCTCCTCCTGCCTGCCTGCATAAATACACGCATCGACAAACATGTTGATCGACATTTTCCTGTGCGATTTCACCCTCATTTTCCGTATAAAATTGTTGCATTTTCTCTTCCCCCTTTTTCGCTCTTATCAATTATGCAACATGCAAAAAGTTGTTGGCCAAAATGCAATAATAAAATTGCACAAGCATAACGCATTTAATTGCATGCCATGCAGCAGCAGGCCAACAGGTGGCGCTAGTCGAAAGTGTGGTTATGTTGCGACAAAAGGAAAAACTGTTCGGGTTTCCTTTCCTTGCACCATAAATTGAATGTAAACAGGTAGTCAAACACACACCTACACTCTGCCTCTCTTTCTCCAACTCTCCCCCTCTCTCTCTGAAATTCAGTTTAACAGGC
The DNA here is from genome assembly GCA_018904595.1 of Zaprionus indianus. NCBI lineage: Eukaryota > Metazoa > Arthropoda > Insecta > Diptera > Drosophilidae > Zaprionus > Zaprionus indianus. The sequence goes on along the minus strand of JAEIHA010000171.1, from coordinate 4,069,683 downwards.
TGCTGTGGACCACAAGCCACAGAGCGAGCGCCGAGACGAGCAGAGAAATTCATGAATTTTAAAACCAACAACAGCAACGATTCTCCCTGACGACCTGACGCAGTTGACCATCCGTACTGGGCTCGTTGCTGTTGCCTGCTCTGCACACACTGATGCCCATTAATATGCGGCACACACACACACACCCACACACTTGCACACGGGCAGTAAACAACACTGGTCGAGATTGACAACTGTGCTAATTTTCAACTCAAATGTAATTTACGCTCAAATCACATTTGCAACTTTCGCATCACGTTGCTGCTCCCGCCTTCGCTCGAAATTGTATTACCAAGTCTAATTTATTTGTCGTTTAACTGTTGCCAATTCCGAGCACACACACACACACACCCCCCTCTCTGGGGTCTAATTTGGCGCATATGACAGATATTATTGATGGTCCGTCTGATTGACGCTCCAACTTGATGCACGACTCGCTAAAGTGCCTCGATGGGGGAGGAATGAATTCCAATTGCTTCGCCCTGATTGAATAGAAGCTGCTGCAAGTTTTGTGATTATCCTCAGGGAACAATTGCGCAAGATAAACACAAACAGAAACAGAAGCACAAACAGAAGCAGCAGAAGACACTGAAACGGAAGCGGAAAGCGAAACGGAAACTGTTATTTGATTATGGAAAATGAGCAGGGAAAAGCACGCGGGCTTAATGCAATTATGAGATGTGTTTTAAGTGAGGCGTAATTAAGGGATGGAGAGAGGAAACGAGAGAAGGAGAAGGAGAAGACAGGAAGTGCAAATAGATAGAAATGTGTGGAAGGTGGATTGAGTAACTGCAGTTGATAGATTGCAAGTTGGAGAGGGAGCAAGAGTAAAGGAAGTGATGTACAAGAGCGAAAAACAAAGCTATAAAGCTCGAGGGGGTAATTAGAGGGAGTAAGGTGGCTACAGAAGCTATATATTATATAGTATACTAAACAGTTAAGACATCTGGCAACAAATTGGCAGAAGGAAAACGTTCATTCTACAGTTCTAAAATTAATTTGAGTCTCATTATTTATTTCTACTTCTTTGAAGAGATTAATAAATCTAGAAAATATAAATTTAAAGAGACTAAGAAATCAAGAGAACATAAATGCATATTAAAGCAAGAATTTATATATATTATAGTGTAATAAAATACTAATTTATATATATTAAAGTAACATAAGCGCAAACTTCCTCGAACAAGTTAGCCTGAGCAGAGCTTTCATTCCACAGTTCTAGCATCAATTTCTAGTCTCCATTATTCATTTTCACTTTTTCTATATTTTCAAATAACACACACACAGATTCTCAAACAAAATCTTAGCAAATTTTATAGAAATCTAAACAAAATGGCACTCAATGCACAATATGAAGAGATTGGCATGAGTTTCGTTGAGAAATTTTATAACATATTCGATGATCCAACCAAGCGCACTGGCCTCGTTTACTTCTACAGTCCCACAGATTCTCTGATGACCTTTGAGGGACAGCAAATACAGGGTACTGCCAAGATAGGTGAGAAGGTGCAGACTTTCGGTTTCCAGAAGATCAAGCACAATCTAACCACCATCGATTCTCAACCCCTTCACGATGGTGGCGTGCTGGTCACCGTCACTGGACGTTTGCAATGCGATGAGGACTCGCCGCTGCCCTTCTCTCAGGTCTTTGTGCTTAAGGCCAACGAGGGCGCTAACTATTTTGTTACTCATGATATCTTTCGACTAACCCTGCATAACACACCTTGAAGGAGGAGAGACAGTTGGCAGCTCTTAACCACCAACAACAACAGCAAGACAAGAGCAACGAGACAAGGCACAACTGAAATATGAATATGTTTTATTATGTTTTATGTATTCACGTTGTAGACGTTGCTAAAATGAAGGAAAGAGAGTCAAGAGCAGCTTAAGATAAATTAGAAATAAATTCATAAATGGCATATGTTGTAATAAGCAATTACTTTTATTATGCAAGTACCAAGACTAGTTCGTGTACAGGCCCGTCTCAGGGCGTGTGGAGTGCAAAAGGGCCCCGCTTAGAAAGAAGTGAAACAATTAAACAAAGTTATTGTTTACTGAAAGCTGCCTGTCAACTTTTGGTGTAATTAGATCTTCTACTAGTTCAGATCTTAACCTTCGAACAGTCAGTCATGGCATAAATGGATCGCTATTAATACTGAACAAGAATATATATACTTTGTGGGGTCTGCCATGCTTTCCTTTGTCACTTACATTTTTTTTGGGCAAGTTAGAAAATGTAGTTAGTTTACTCTATTGATAATTGTTATAAAATATAATAATAGCCAAGACTAGTGGGTCAAGAATGATTTAGTAAATTATCAACAATATATATTCAAAAGTTGAGGGCCCAATATGAAGATTCCTTAAAAACGTTTGATGATTTTGCCAATATAATAACTTTAAAGAGTCGTTGTAATGAGCATAAAGTTGTTTTTCTTTAGTAAAATGTTTTATGAACTAATTCACAAACTGCTTTTAAAAATCAGGCAATTAAAATAGAAGCCCCCGAGAAGTTATGCGCCTATGCCCCCGAGACCTTCGCTCCGGCCCTGTTCTTATACCTTTCATAACCTTTTCTCCCTACGCAGCCTCAAACTTCTACTGCCTTCGTTTCTAAATTTAACGCACAGCAAAGCAAAATCAATTTGCGCTCTCAATGCGATAATAAATAGGCAAATATTTGTCTGGCTGCCTGGCGGAGATATTGATATATTCAAATATTGATATATTGAACAATCACAAACAGCAATGGTAAATGGAATAATAAATCTGTGACTATTTCGGGCTTAATTCGCATTGCTTTGTCATTTTCTTTGTCATCCACGACGACGACGATGACGTTAATTCCACTGAGCAAATATTACGCGCACGATACGCTTGAATTGTAATCAGCTTAGTGCTGCTGCTGCTGCTGCTGCTGCTGCTGCAGTACAGCAATGCTCTCATCTCTCATAGAGTGGAGGGACAGGCAAAATATTACGTATACGCAGTGTATTATTTATCTATGCGCGGCTTTAGTTGTTTCTCTCTCTCTCTTTCTCTCTCTGTCCCTCTCTGTGCGCTGTCGTTGACAAACTGCACACGGACGTCGGCATGGAGTTTCGCATCATTGCCAGATATCCGTTCAGCGGGGGCGTGGCAGAGGGGGGAGAGGGGGCGTGGCAGCAACAAATGAACATGCGCGTATGATAGAGCACGCCAAATCGTTTCGCATGAGGCAGCGCCGTGTGCACATTCGTCAAAACGCGGCGACATTCATCACGTCATTCATGTCAACCATGTCACGCCTTGCCTCTTCCCTCTTGCCACCTGCCACCTGCCCCTGCACCTTTGCCATGCCACGTTGCGTCATTGCGTCGTCTTGAAGCGGCGTTTAGAATGCGTTTACTTTAAGTGCAGGTCGAGAGAGAAAGTGAAATGAGAAGGAATTTGAGTGCAAATGTGTGTGAATGTGTGTGTGAATGTGTGTGTAAATGTGTGTGTGAATGTTGTGTGAATGTTGTGTGAATGTGAGTACTTACAGTGCCAAAAATAAGATTAATTAGCTCAAGCTCGAGCGGCGGCTTTAACAGTTACCTGAGAAGGCGCTCGTAAAACGAAGCTGACAATGATGAAGTTGACAGAGAGGAAGAGAGAGGGAGCAGGAGAAAGATGAGCAAGATGATGATGTTGCTGCTGCTCTGCTGCTCTGCGCTTTATGGCAAACACAAAGCAAACACCTGAGATTTCCGTTTCCGCTGGGGACAACTGACGTTTCGCCTTTCGCTCCTTTTGTCTTGCCAGCGCTTTGTTCCCACTTGCCTTCTCTCTCCCTCCCTCTCTGTCTCTCTCTGCTGCTTGCTGTGCGTTTCCTGTTGCCTTGCCAATATCCGCTAACCGTTTTACCAGTTACCTTTGGCCCTGCCCACTTCTCCGCCTCCTCTTTCTCTGCCTGCTTCTAATTTATTTATGCTGTCAAATTATACGACATAAATGAATCAATTGTCCTGCCCCAAGGACGCCACTACACACGACCCCGTGTAAGTGTGCCTGTGTGTGTGTGTGTGCCTTGGTTTTTCAATTTACGCTGCAGCAGCTGCGGCTGACTGGTTATGAAAAATGGGGCGTGGCAGGCCGCAAAAGCAAGGCGAAGCAAGCCGAAGCAAGCAGTACGTGCCTGCAGCGACGATTGCAATTTGGCGTCACATTTAATCAGCAGCGCGTGTTGCTCGAGTTGTTCCTATGTAGAGTTGTTGTTGTTCTTGCTGCCCCGCAAATTGGCAAACTCTTGAGCACATAAATCAATTAATTGCGACTGTCAGGTTACATTGTAAACATAAACAAGCAGCAAAGGCAAAAAGCACAAACACAAACACGCGAACTGCGAACTGCGAACGACAACGACAACTCGAAGACGTAGGCGAACTCACAAATCTTGATCAATCTCGTTGCCCAAATAGACAGCAGGCAAACACACAATCACACACACACACAAACACACACATTCAAGCAAATGTCTCTGTGGATGTTGCTACCCTGCGACCTCCGACAGCTGCGACCCAGCACGACATTGTATAATGCGCTGTGGCATAATAAACTCGAGAGCTGCGAACAACTCTCAAAATGTTTATTGGCCCTGACAGGCCACGCCTGCCCCCCCGCCCCGCCCCCTCTCTCTTATGTGACCCCTACACGCATTGTTGTGGTAGTGCTATGTCATGTAATGAAGCGTTTTGGATTCTTATTTACTTCGACTCTCTCTCTCAATACGAGGGGCCTTTTATTAATGGCTCCTTCAAGGGGGCAGCTCCTTGTCGCCTTGTCTTCCTCTGCACGTACTCAAAAGTGTCTTTCCTTCCCTTCCATCCCCGACCACACTTGATATGGCAATTTATAGTGATGGGTTCGTTTGGCAAGTGGGGCATGGAAAAACCATTTGTAAACGATAGTTCAAAGGATTTTCTAGAGATTTTTTAGTGCTAGGGGGAAGCAATTTAAACGAAACTTGAAACTGTGCTAGGGCAAATGAGGTTAAGCAGGTAAAAAGGGCCACAGCTGGGAGTGGGCTACGCTGCCGTGGAATACCCTGTAGAAAATGAGCTTGTCCGCACAAATTCTTTACTCTTTTCAAAATATGAAGTTTTCACATATGGAAAATTTCATATATGTTACAGTCATAACTATAGAAAACTGCAGAAATGTAGCAGGTTAGAAATATTTTTGCATGCTTTATTATATCAAAAACATTTACGCTAAATTTTGTAAGTGAAGCTGTTATAATAACTGAGATCTGGGCTTTTAAAGCCATAATTGTAGAGATCTGCGCATATATAGTTAGCAAAGTAGGCGCAATCCTATGAGTAATGTGTTCAAGAACATATACACTAAATTTTCTAACTCTTGTCAGCTTGAGAACAGAGATCTGCTTATAAATAGGTTGCCGAACGACCGTAACTACAGGAGATGTGCATTTATAGATTGAAAAGAAAACGATCCTATAAGTAATGTATTCAAGAACATATACACCAAGTTTCCTAACTCTTGTCGGCCTAACAACAGAGATCTGACAACAAAAAAAGGTTTCTAAACTATCGTTACTACCAAAATCGGAGTATATATAGTACAAAAGAATACAATCCCATTTGTATTATCTTCAAGGTCAAGCATACCAAATTTCCTAACTCTATCTACGCAAACAACAGAGATCTGCTTATAAAAAGGTTGCCGTACGACCGTAACTATAGAGATCTGCGCATATATAGTATAAAAAGAATACAATTCCTTGTGTATGATATTCAAGATCAAGCACACAAAATTTCATAACTCTAGATACCTTAACTACAGAGATCTGGTTGCCGAACGAACGATTTTACTAAATATTTTAAAAAAAAAAGATTACCTACCTGTGACTAATGTGTTCAAGAACATAGCACACCAAATTTCATAACTCTAGGTACTTTAAACTATAGAGATCTGCGCATAAACATTTAGCCGAACCACCTTTACTCAACTAAGCTTAACTATCCTCACTCTATAAACACACCATGCCGTCTCTTAACTATTTTGCTAAGGTATACGACTTAATTAGTCACAATTCCAACGAAATCTAAGTGCGTCTGCAAAGTCGAAGTTTACCTGCAAACGAAATACTCCACATTTGCCACATCTATAACTTGTCTTATTAGCCAAAGGCATAAGCTGCTGCACACACACTCACACTCACACACACACACTCACTCACGTATTTATGTGTATTTATGTGCTCATATTGTCTGCCGGTCTAATTGAAAACGGTATTAAACAACAATTTGGCATAATCCATTTGAATTTCTCGAGGCAGGCAACATAAACAAGGCAAGCCAAAGTTTTTGGCGGATATGTGAGAGAAAGAAGAAGCAGTAGAAGAAGAAGAAGAGGAAGTAGAAAGACAAACAATTATACACACACGCGCCAAGGCAACACACACACACGCACACACAGCAGCAGAGCAGCAAACAGTCAATACCAATATCAGAGGCTGAGGCTGAAGCTGAGGCTGAGGCTGAAGAAGAAGCTGCAAGCCGCCAGCTGATAAAGCAGCTGTCGACCTTGTTGTTGTAGTTGTTATTGAAGTTGTTGCTGTTGTTGTAGTGGTAGTTGCTGTTGTTGTTGGTTGGCAGTGTTTGCACAATATGTATCTGGTCAAATGAAAGTTTATGCCTCGCCTTTCATTACCCATTTGTTCTTGTGTGACCACTGGCCCAGGCGATAAGTGAAATAAAATGAGCTTCGACTCAAGTTCCCAGCAGGCCAGTGGCGTAGGTGGGGAGGGGGACTAAGCAGCTTTTGTGGTCCTGTAAATTCATTTAGCAAACTGACTAAGAATGCTTGCGCTCATTTTGCTTAAGAAAAGTTTTGAGATTTACTCGCAGTTCCGGCAAGGGGTGTAGCGAGGCTGGCCTTGCCTGCATGCTCTCTCAACTTGCCCTAGCTCGACAATTCATCAAAAATGCAGCTTGTACAATGCGGGGGCGGGGGCGTGGCACTTCCCGTGCACTTCACTTTCACTGTGCTACAAAAATGTTGGAAAAAGTTTTTCACTTTTTTTTACTGTTTTTTATGTGCAAAATGACAGCGACCAGTGCCGTAACGGACACAATACACCGCACAGCTCACACACACACACACACACACACATACAGAGAGTGTGCGAGTGTAATGTGTGTGTGTATAAATTGTTGTCAAACTGTTGCGAAGGCATTTCAAGACGTTGAATTTGATGTTGTGCAAACTTTGTGCTCGGTTATTTAATTGAATTTACCACCCGAAGGCGTTGCCAGATTCTCTCAAAAATACACACACAATATCTTACAGATTTATATACTATATATGTACTGTATATATGTATGTGTACAATTGTACTTGGACTAGATTTTTGTCCTTGCCTCGCCACGCCCAGCACATTTGTTGCTGCTTGTTGCTGCCACCGCAACTTGAAAACTTTTCTATGATTGTTTATTAAATAGCTAAGCGCACTTAATAAGCTTAGGGAGCAGTGAGGGGAGAGGCAGGTCAGAGGTGGCCGGAGAGAGGGCAGAACTTTGTTAAGGGCGTGTCCTCTTGGCCAGTCAGAGCAAAAATGTTTGCCATTCACAGAACAATTCAAATTAAATAGAAACTCGCAAATGCCTCTGAAGGCGCAGGCAGCCTCGGCCTGCAGTCGTTGCTATTGTTGGCAGAGCGAAGAGCAGGAAGGAGGGAGAGGGAAGTGTGTTTTCAAATAATATTGCATAACTGCAGCTAAGAAGCAGGCGTGTGTGCTTGTGTGTTTGCGAGCGTATGTGTGTGCTGGCATTTTAATTGCACAAACATAAGCAGCGTGATGCATGCCACAGCATCAGTTCTGCGAACTTGCTTGCTTAACAGTTTGCTGAAAGGATACTTTGATTTTGTGCAGAGGTTGGTTTACATAATATGTAAATTAACATAGTGGCACTTTAACATAACATTAGCTGTGCATTATCATTGTTTTAATACAAGCTATGTTAAGCTAAGGTAATTAACAGAATATCAGCACGTTAACATGAGCTTAACATTAATCTTGCTAATATGCAAGTAATGTTAGGCCAAACTTAACATTAACATTAGCATAGAAATAACAATGTTACACTACATAAAAGAAGACAGACACAGGTTGAATCTATGCTAAATATGATAACTGAATGAAAATAGAAAATAAAATACTTATTTCAACTTCTTTTTCACGTATACTTCAATCTTTTTACGAAGATTGTCACTTAATACAATACTTGAGCTATAATTCTTCGCTATATACTTAATTATCTTTCCTCTGATCTTTTCGAACATAGAGTGCATATCCTCCGCTCAATAGTATCCATTATAATCACTTACAATTGTATCTCCGTTTAAGTCCGCT